>OW618036.2:15880806-17304556 GCA_939531255.2 Thera britannica | reverse complement strand
TTAAATCTTTAAACAATTCTCAAGCCCGCCTCAAGATCTTTACTCTTCAAAAACACTACTTTTTGCTTGGTAGATTGGTACCTCAGAATAATAACCAAGGTTGGCGTATATAGGAACGGGATGCTTTCAAAAAGTACTCAATAGTGTCTATTGAGTACTTTTTGGTGCGCACCGAATAAAAAAAAACCTTGCGGCGACCGATGTGTTCTAAAATAAATCCGAATTCAGCATGAGACCGATAATCCTTGGACCAGCATTGAGACAGAATAAAAAAAAAGGAAAACCTTTTGATGCAAGGCTGGATTTTTGCTTTAGATTGGATAGCGGAGTTTTTCTTAAACTAAGGGCTGAGTTTCATCATGATTTGTTCAACTTCCCAAACCGGACCTTAGATTAAGCAAACATACCTCGTCTCATTCCCCAGAGGGAAGGCTTTAATTAAGAAGGCGTTTCCTCAACGTAACTTCGAAATGAACGTAATAAGGAACTTTTACTCACCATTTGGACATGTGAAGATGTTGCCCTGAAACAAAATGGAAAGTTAGAAACAACGAACAAAGGCATATTGTTTTATTTGTATATGTATTTACAGTAAGGGAGGAACTTAGCAGATAGTTTTCTAACTTATAGTTTATAATTCGTCATGGGTTCGATCCCCTCCTAGAACAAATACTTTTGTAGTGAACGCAGATGTTTGTTCTCTGTCTGGGTGTTATAATGTATTCTAAGTACCTATGTATTAACAAAAAAAATATTTAAGCATTATATCAGCTATCGTTCCCATAGTACAAGCTGTGCTTAATTTAGGGCTAGATTGATAATATTTATTTATTTATTTACTTATTTATATACCTATACATTTCCTGGAAGAACGATTCTGATCTGAGCCCTTTCCATCCACCGTCTTCCAGCGTTCTTACAAATTTTCGTAGAAAAGACAGGTTCATAATCGTTCTTTCAAGAACTATGTAGCAGAGACCTATATCCAGTAGTGGACTTTTTCGGGCTCTCTTTTGCACGGCTCAAGTATTTTTTTTCATGCCATAGCTGGAAGACGAAAAATACTAAAAATGTTCAATAAAGCTGATGTTAGCTCTACCAGTTTTTTGATTCTCTTTGCTATTGAAAGCTAATGGATTCCAACGAAACTGTTTCACATTTTTATTTTGAAAACTGCCAATAGCTACGTTTGATCCAATCAACACATGGGATGCCTATATTGTTTAATTGAATTATACTCCGAAAAATATTGCGAAATTGTGTTGGTTTGATGTGACCGCACTGAACAGAGTGCCATGAATGTGCGGTCATAAAATACCTAGTTCGTCGAATTTGGTTTGTAAAAAAATCATAGACCATAAACCTAGGCACTCCAGTCATTATAACTAGTTGTTTATGCCCTTTACTGTAGATATCTCTTCAAGGGCATCAAACCCAAAGATCGAGTTCCGAACTCCGAAATCCGAAGACGAGCCGAAGTCCGAGTCCAAGACGTCGGAGATCGGATTACGGAGCTCAAATGGAGTTGGGCAGGGCACATTGCTAGGCGTGGTGATGACAGGTGGAGTAGAACAACAACCGAATGGTGGCCAAGAACCGGCTACAGAAGCGTTGGGCGCCCACCAGCAAGATGGATGGGCGACATAGTCTGGGTTGCGGGGCAGCAATAGGTTAGACTGACACAGGATCGAGGTAGATGGCACGAACTAAGGGAGGCCTATAACCAGCAGTGAGTGATGTTGGGCTGTGGATGATGATGATGGTGTCTTCATAGTAAATCTACTCCTGATAGGTACGAGTATCTAAAGGATCACTGGCAAGCCCATTTGACACATTGTCATGTTTATAGTATTTGGTAAAAAGAAGAAGAATGGTCGTAACAGATTGCAAGCCCATCGCTGCTACTTGTTGCAAATTTTTGAGAGAAAAAACTGTTTCAAACCCATAATAAAATCATCATCATCAGCTTTAAGAAGTGCACTTTTTCTAA
Organism: Thera britannica; assembly: GCA_939531255.2. Lineage (NCBI taxonomy): Eukaryota > Metazoa > Arthropoda > Insecta > Lepidoptera > Geometridae > Thera > Thera britannica. Next base: position 17,302,566 of record OW618036.2, on the reverse strand, counting down.
TAATCCAAGCAAACAATGTTTTTAATAGGAGGATAGGTACCTATTTGGATCTATTTTGGTAGAATTGTTGGTCGTAACTTCGCAACTCAGGTCGTGACAACAAGGGCCAAACAGGGGAAAGTATTCCGAGGGCGTCCGCCACCCGTGACCACTGAATTTCGACATAAAGAGTAATTATTAGTGAGTGATATTCTGATATTAAAGGACGAGCGGCTGGTCACCCATAAAATGGACGGACCAAATCAAAGCAGCCATTAATGCTCCTCTCAACAAATGCGCCAGAAGAGCAGTGGTGCGAGAAAAGAGTGGCGGAAAATTGTTAAGCGAGCCACTGCTCCGTCGTGACGTCCACGACCAGTCTGTCAACAATGAAATGAATGAATGAATGAATGAATGGTAGTCGAAGTTTAGTGAAAGGTCAGGGCCAATCAAAATATAGATTACATACGCGTACCATGTGAGCATTATGTGAGAGAAAACATAAAAAAAAATATTACGGTATGTACAGTCGTAGGCTTGTAGTTTTAAATTGGTAGTAAATTCTATATTCAAGGGATAGGTTAGTCCCACGAATGCCACGTCCATACAAATGAGAAATCAAAGTTTTCATACATTTAGTCTCCGCCAATGCCATGACGTATTTGGGGTATGGGATGCGTTTGGTTTTAATTTTCTTTTATTTATAGTGTGAAATAAATGACGGTATTTAATAATATTGAGGAACGTTATTTTCACGATTGATAGATTCTAGCCCTTCGGCAAGTTTATCATGCGCACTTGATGTGCGGGCAGGTTTTTCCGCAAGTAGGCCGCTGGTGGGCCCTTTTTGAGTGACCCTTGACACTTTTTGCTCGAACTTTTTTAGGTTCTACAATACGCCGGTTTTTTTCACGATGTTTTCCTTCACCGTTAATTATATATAATTATAGTGCACATAAATTTTTCGACAGATAAACTTATTGGTATACGAGTGGATAAACCCTCGACCTTCGGATCGAAAGGCGGGGGGGCCACTACCACTAGACCACCAGTGCTCGATTCTAGCCCTTATAAATTTTGATTCTTATTTCTTTTATTTATGTCCTTTAACCCAGTCGAATGTGACAAAAGGTGTATCTGAACATTATGAGTAATGAAAATAATACTTCTGTATGAAAAAACCATTTGGGCATGGTCAAATTCAAAGCCAAGAGTTTATGATTGAGAGGCGGGGTGGCTCTTACTAAACCATCAATGCTTTTAGCACTCTCTACTACCGCATGGTTGAGCAATTACTACCACAAGCTCTGTCTGGCTCTGTCTCTGGTTTTAGTTATGAGTCTGTGTGAGTTCTCACCAGTGTGCTTGTACTGTGTGTGTGACGTTTCGACGTAAGATTTATTTAGTCAGCACTCACACAGACTCAAAACCGGAGCCAGACAGAGCTTGTGGTAGGTCTACTGGTCTATTTTATGAATATCGGTTAGTGTTACGGCTGTTATTTGCTTTGCTATTGATTGCATGCATCACACAATTTACCAAGTTATTACAAAATCTGCAATGTGCATCTTTTAGCAATGTCAATGCCACGACCACCACGACGATGCACGTACTTACTAACAATATCAAAAGTAGACTTGTTAAAATCGATATCACAATGTTCCAAGATCTTTCGTTATTTTAGTCAAATTCTTACAATAGTAATTAAATTTTATGAAAACTTGAAAAAGTTTTTGGAAAATTTAAATAAGTTTACTCTGATCACCAGTTTCTTTGCAAAATATCATATTTAAATGTGTAGGTATATAGTAATTATGCTCTTGCAATAAAAAAATAACAGAGTTATAATTAGTAAGTATCTGTATTGGGTAATATAAGCTACTGACTACTAAATTTTCTGAAATTAATTGAAATTAAATATCTATAATTGCTTGAGGTTCGTTTTTTTATAACGCTTTTATTAGCTTCACCTGTATGTATGTATGTATGTATGTATGTATGTATGTATGTAACCGACCCCTTTGAGCTCGATTTTGTCCTACTTTGAACGATCAGATTTGATTCAAACTTTGCACACCTGTCAAAGGTCGATGACAATGCAATAATATGAAAAAAAAAATAAAAAAAAATGAAAAGAAATAAAAAAAATAAAAAAAAACCACACTTTGAACGATCAGATTTGATTCAAACTTTGCACACCTGTCAAAGGTCGATGACAATGCAATAATATGAAAAAAAAAATAAAAAAAATGAAAAGAAATAAAAAAAATAAAAAAAAACCACACTTTGAACGATCAGATTTAATTCAAACTTTGCACACCTGTCAAAGGTCGATGACAATGCAATAATATGAAAAAAAAATGAAAAAAAAAAAAAGAACTAAAAAGTAAAAAATAAATTATAGTTTAAAAAACTAAAAAAAAACGCTTTTATAACAAATTGAACTAAAAAGTTAAAAATAAAACTGTAATAATCAATTGAAAATTTATATTATTGTACAAAAAGCGTGGGGGGCTTGATTTTGATTGTTGTAAATATTTTATCAATAGTTTATTATATCTGAAGTTATTATAAAAAGCACCCCACGCTTTTTGTACGATAATATAAATTTTCAATTGATTATTACAGTTTTATTTTTAACTTTTTAGTTCAATTTGTTATAAAAGCGTTTTTTTTTAGTTTTTTAAACTATAATTTATTATGTATAAGATAGACTAACGAGCTTACGGCCCACCTGATGGTAAGCGGTCTCTAATAAGCTAATACAATTATATCAAGTATTGACAAATATAAAATGGATAGATTAGCTTACAAGTTAAGCTAACTAACACAACCGGTCAGTTAAGCTAAACTAAGTTAGTCCAGCTTGCTTTTATGCAAGGAATTCGTTCCCAGATTTATTGCGTAGACGACACCGCGGCATCTGATAAAGGTATTCATCTCGTAATCGATTACGTACTAGTACCGCCATAGAACGTAATTTGCTTCATAGAAGTCAAGTCAGTTACATAACTGTTACTTGCTAAGATGTAGTGTTTATGGGAATACGTGTGATTATTGTTTTTGCACGCGGATTTATTTGTTTATTGCGTGTTTTCGATTGCGGCTTCTTGTAAGTAAATATGTTATAAGTTACATAGGTATGTACTCACAACAATGTTAGGTGCTATAGTGTTGAAACTCATTTTTAGTAACAGTTTATGTTTTCGTAATGATATTCATATTCATAATTCTTAGTCAGCAACGATATACCTATGAAACCTATGAAACTAAAAAGTTTTATACATTTTATAAAACTTTTTAGTTTCATAGGTTTATTTATATAACTGTGAAAACTATCCAAAGACTAGAACTCTGTTTATCTTTTAAATACGGTAAACAATCATCTACGCATTACGACGCCATCTTTCTATATCCCGAGTCCCGACTAGTGATGTGTCTCGTCGCCCGGTCTCAGTAAGGATGTCCTATTTCCAAAACCGGCTAACAGTCTACCTAATAGGTAGGTATTCACTTTAAACTGCAAATTGGTTCGCTCGAGTGAATCTCTGAATCCGCGTTCGATTTTCAAACTTTTAATGAATTTACGTGCCAGCTTTCAATTTTTATTCCTTCAAACATTTTTCTTTCTTCAAACTCCCAGACATTTGCTGACCATTTGCTTCCTCTATATTTCTCGCTCGGCCGTTAATTAATCATTTGCATTAAATTATCTAATCTCATGCCATTTAAATGACAATAGAAAAGTTAGATAATGTATGTCATGGCAATTGCGACTGCATTATTAGTATTTTTTATAATCCTTACTAATAATAGACATGCAAACTGTCTGTCTGTCGCGCTTTTAGGCCAAAACTAGATTGATAGTTTAAAGCCTGAAGGACATAATGGTTCTTTTTAATGCAAATGGTTGTAAGAGTTAAAAGAAGGGATGAAAAGTTGTATGTAAGTATCTTCATTTTTGGAGCTAGAAACTTGAAACTTATGTTGTGGCGTAGAGACACCTCTCCCCCCCTTATTGCCACTATAATGCCCTCTCCGTCTACGCTTACGCAGTCGCGGGCACATACATCTAGTTGTAAATAAATAAATACATTATCCGGGTTAATCCCCGGATCTATAGCCAATATTGATAAGAGCAAATTAAATCGCCGTTTCTAGTGAATTTAAATTTTCGGAACCCAATGTGTGTATTTGTATTCGCTTTCATTATTTATAATTATTCATCATGATTCCGGCTCAAAATAATCCGCGACTTTTCCATTATAACCAAAACATATATGGCTGTAGGTACTGTTTTTTTTTAAAGTTGGTAAAAAAGCACATGGCAAGCGAAATTGAATGGCGTTGCGTTTTTTATTCCATTTTGGTCAACTAATCGTAATAATGACTGGCCTCTGCTCAGTTGGTTGGCCGTAGGTCGTGGGTTCGATCCCAACCGAGAACAAATATTTGTGTAGTGAACATAGATGTTTGTTCTCTGTCTGGGCGTTATACTGTAGTATTTACAAAAAAAAAAAAATTAACAAGGTCGATATAAAAAACTAACGGCACACCTGATGGGAAGCGGTTACCTTAGACTTAAGTATTACATCAGGTACCTGAATCCCTACAAGCTCTGCTTAATTTGGGGCTAGATAGTGTTGTCTGGTTTGTCCACAATATTTATTTATAAATTATTTTATTATACCTAGGTAACACTAATTCCACTTATGCATAATTTCTCGAATAGCGACCCAAAGCGTGACACCCAACTATCAAATTCAGTGGCTAGGGTAGGCTAAAATCATTTTTCCTGGAAATTTAATAAGAGTTCTATCCATCAGATGACTTCTTCAGGGTTATGATGCTGATGATGACGAGGTAGACAGCTGATGGTAATTGGTAAAAGTTGATAGCCGAACAATACCTGACAGAGTATTTCGCTACATTGCGCAATTAATTGTACCTCGCTTACCATACAATGTCCCTATTGAAGAGTCGTATCCGCTATGTTTTCATTCAATGAGAGGCTGTCATCATTTTAGCTGTTATTCTTTTAGGACGTATGATACATGACCCAAAAACATTGAGGCATAAAATACAAGGAATTTATTTATATTTGGAACAATAGAATCAAGCAGAATTAGTAACTTAAAGTGGCAAATGGGCTTGTCATATAGCTCGAAGAACCGACAACCGTTGCGGAATAAAGGTTCTCGAATGGCGGCCACGAACCGAAAGACGAAACTTAGGGCGCGCATCCACCAGATGGACCGACGTCATTGTTAAGATCGCAGGAAGTAGGTGGTTGGAAAGGGCTCAGAATCGTTCTTCCTGGAAATGTGTAGGGGTGGCCTATGTCCAGTAATAGACTTTGTCAGGCTGATGATCATGATAATGATGAATCATTTAATTTCATCAACCAAAATGAGTACCCACAGTGGGTAAAAGATGTCGAGGCCTCCCGATAAAACGCTGGCGAGACGACCTAGACTCCTTGAACCAGCGGGTGGAGTAGACCGAGGATCGAGTGGAAAATCTTGGGAGAGGCTTTTGCCCTTAGGTCTGACAAAGGTGACTGGCCTCTCAGCTCAGTTGGTAGTAATTCTGCCTTCTGCGCCCAAGGTTCGATCCCCACCGTGAACAAATATTTGTGTGTTGAACACAGATGTTTGTTCTTTGTCTGAGTGTTATATTGTATCCTAAGTATGTATTTACAAAAAATAATTATACAGGGTTATTAGTAATTATATAAGAAACCAGTTAAGGGCTCCTTCTTTACATCTTAACCAACAATATTTGTTCTATGACTTTTGCCAAAAATCAATACACTTACCAAAAAAAATATTTTATGTTTTTGTGATGCTCTCTCACACTTTTTAGCTATGTATAGCGTAGTAACCGGCGCGTGCGCTACCTGCTTCCCGCGCAGCCCCTTTCCTTTTTGATCGAAGCCCTTTTCAATGAAATTGCCGCCGCGCCGCGCCACGCGGCATAGAGTTATAATTATTTAGAGTGACAAGTTTGTTATTCTTAGTTTTGCTTAAAAAAAATGATGAATTACTGAAAGTCGTAGAACAAAAGTTGTTTGTGAAGATGTACAGAAGGAGCTCTTAACTGGTTTCTTATATAATTACCAATAACCCTGTATAATTTATCTAGTTCCATAGTAGATCCAAGCCTTAGTTTGGGACTAAAATAGTGTTGTGTGCATTGTCAACAGTATTTATATTATATCTTTGCTATGCCATTTTCCAGCATTATCCTGTCATTGGAACGCTCATCAATTTTGTGTTATGGGTTTTGATTGAAAATGCCTATCGTTATGCATTCGAAGTTTGAATTGAAATACGTCATGTTTGTCATATTTCTAATAACTTGGATTATTAATGAGATTAGAATTTAATTGATTCAATTTAAAATCTATTAGTCTAAAATACAATGCATTAGTATGGCAGAGTGATCAAGCTGAAAGGTCATTGATCTTAGCACAAAAAAACTTAGTTTTTTTACGTAGGTACGTATAAATAAAATAAAATTAAAATAAAGTCTACACCTTATGTCAAATAAATATATTTTCTTTCTTTCTCTAAACAAGTGTTCACAACACAAATATTTGTTATCGGCGGGGATCGAAGCCACGACCTACGGCGTAGAAGGTAGAGCTACTTCCAACCGAGTTGAGAGAACGTGGCAACCGCCAGTTAAGTTTCTGTTTCAATATAACTTTACTTGTTATGTTACTGTATATTAAGTTTAACAAACGAGCTTCAAGTGAACAGTGAGCACTTACCTCCGAGTTAGTGGGTGTTGCAGCAAGTAGGAACGCGACGACACAAAGTGCCGCCGAGCACCTTATCAACATCGTTAATCTGTAAAACAAAGAAATAAACTTTAGTTTTCTTTATTTACGCAAACTTTTTTGTAGTAGTAGTAGAGCTCTTTGTGAGAGACTCATCCGGGGAAGTATTACCACCATGTCTAATTCTGCCCTGAAGCAGCATTGCTGTGTTTCGGTTTGAAGGGTGAGGGTGCCGGTGAAATTACAGGCACGTGAGACTGAACATCTTTGTGCCTCAAGTTGATGGACGCAGGACAGTGCATCGTAGGGCACGTTCCTGACGTGCGTGATCTACGAGGCAATGCTTTGTTATAGGCGATGGCTATCACTTAACATCAGGTGGGCCATATGCTTGTTCCAGCAGCTGGTTGTATAAAAAAAACTTCCACTGATACAAGTACTTCCAAAATAGTTATATTGACGAGAAAAGTGTTGGGTATAAATGTGGATATAACCTCATGCCTAACCAATGCCGCCAGCGTCTAAGGGACGCTTCCGTCTGGCACTGATTTGGATCAGTTGATCTATATCTAGATCGATAGTAACTATCTCCAGATAGCTTAACTGTTTCTTGTTGATTTTGTACATTTTATAAATACTTTTATTAATTGTAAGGATCATAATGTAAATTAAGGTTTTTTCAGTTTTTGGACCGATTATACCCTTGAATCAAGCTTGGTATTCCGTGAAATGTAGCAACAATACCTTAATCTCAGTTACCGTATATGACAGGTATTCTCGTTACCCCTTAATTAATTGTCCAATTAACGTCTAACAATTAATTTAACCAAAAGCCATAACAACATGAATAAAGGATCAAACAGAAATTAATAATCAAAATTCTTAATCTGAAGTTGATGTAAAAAAAACTGAAGTAGGTACTCATTCCGTACGTAAGTGTACGTACAATGTAACCGATTTTCACAAAAGTTTTAAATTATAAATTTACCAATTTTAAATAAATTTCAATTATTTTTCTCAATTCCCTTGTTGTGTATGAAATTGTACATTCATAGTTAATTATGTAATCGTGTGTAATGTCATGTAAACAGACACATACAATACAATAAATTCAAGTATATAATACACAACGCCATTATAATGTGCTAAAGTAACGATAACTCATGTCATACTTTTACTACGTCATATTTTTCTATAACAATTGCTTGTAATGTAGTTTTCCTTGAAAAAGCATAGACAAGAACGAATCTAGTTATTTAATTTAAAACACATCGCATCATTCCGCCACAATAAGCTTCATCGTTGAAAACTAAACAGCATTACGATCTCAGAGTACCTACACTCAATAGCAAAATAGAGCGCGCTATCGGAAAACAACGTGACCATTGTACTCTCGAGCGGATAAAGTAATTAAATAATGACCACTGCAAGCTAGCTACATTGTGAGTTTTGCGAGAGCTTTGTGGACAGACGTACCTACATTAAACAATAGCTTTCGTAATAGTTATACGAAGCAGCTATTTGCTAAAAACAAGACGTAGCAAATAGCAGTAAAATAAGTTGCTTATTGTTAATAACACAAATTAAAAACAACGACACAGGGTCAGACAATTTGACGTCAAAATCTATGTCGGAAAATCGATTATGCATCTAAAATTAAGCGTTGATAATCGGAAAGCGAACACCGTCGATTTGAAGCCGACCGAGTTCGATTTTTTAAAAAACATTCAAGCTTTTTTTGCAAAAATCGGTTGGTAGCGCGGAGATAGCTTTCTGAGCACGCTCACAAATGCAAAACACCGCTGAGTTTTTGACTGCAAGAAAACCGACTAGCAGACAATGGCTATGAGATTTGTTCATTCAACAAGCAACGACTCATTTTACTGCTCTGCTATCGCGTTTGCTGGAATCTTGAGTACCTAAATGAACCAGAGCTTTGGACTGTGAAGTCTTGGATTTGCACAGTGACACATTGTTTTGTAGCTTTACTTGAGTTGAGCGTAGGAGAGTGGAAATAAACTGCTTGCTTCAGTTTAACTTAACCGCATGATTGTACCTTCATCATACTCACATTAAATTTCGTGCTTGAATTAAACAACTTTTATTTTTTATTTATTTAGAGAGAAAAAAATGAATTTTTGTATGTTTGTAACAACAATGCTTGTTCTAACAGCTAATTGTATAAAAAAAACTACAAGACCGATTTCAAAAATTATTTCTCCATGAGAAAGCTTCATTGAACATTATCCATGAGTAACATAGGCTATATTTTTTACTGGCGACCCGCCCCGGCCTTGCACGGGTGTAGCTTAGAAAAATATGATAGATTAGGGTGAATCGCTAGTTTTTTTTGTGAATGTTGTATTGCTTAGAGAGCTACATATTTTTATAATGCAGTTCATATTTTTTAGTTTTCACAATCCGTTTTCGTATACTTACCATACTGAATTTCAACGTTTTCTGGTTATTATCGGTGCTCTTGACTGTACCTACAGTTTTGAATCACGATGTGTAAATTTTGTATCATTTATTAATTTAAATGCAAATCAACTATAAACGCAGATGAATAACGCTGTATTGTATTTCGTTTTATTGTTTTGTAATTAATTTAATTACTTCTGGTTGAAAACCAATATTATCTACACTTCTGTTTTTGATGTTTATAAGCAAATTCATAATGAATTCGTGGAAGTAGGAAAGAAGCCTAAAATATATGTATTTTATATTTTCCATTAATATAAATTACATTGAGACCATAATAATGCATCAAAATAGGGGAAAAAGATCATTATACAGTTAACTGGCTTCTTAAATCTACCTTCTGCGGTGTAGGTTATGGGTTTGGTCCCCCCCTTGAACAAAATTAAATACATTATGTGTGTAATGAACACAGATGTTTGTTCTTTGTCGGATGTTATATTGAATTAGAGACAGTAAGAAAAGTGCCAATGGACACATTCTTAGTACCTAATACTATTTTATAAAACTAAGCTAAAGCAAAATTACTCGTTAGCCTACTAGGCTAGATTGTAATATTAATTAGGGTACCGCATAGACGTAGTACACTAATTTAGTAAAAAAAAAAAAACTTGTATTATATCAGCTATTGGGTTAACATAGAAAAAGCTCTGCTAAATTTAGGGCTAGATAGAAATGTTTGGATTGTCAACAATATTTTATACATCTGCGTTCACCACACTAATATTTGTTCTCGGTGGGGATCGAACCCACGACCTATAGCGCAGAAGGCAGAGCTTCTACCAGATGAGCTGAGAGGCCAGTCAATTTAAAAAGTAATTAATATAAGTTTGGAATAAACAATCGAATGACTGAGCTTAGTTCAGAGCAGTCGCGTGCGCGTGCTATTTATAAGTGACGCTAATTCTACTGTTGTCGAAAGTGGCACAAGGGCGATATGGTGTTAAACGTCAGCTTTGATACCTAGATCTTATGCATATTTTTTATAAAGAAAATATCACCTCCGATTCATATTTCATATAAATCATATTAGGGTCATATTTTCTTTATCAATAAGTTTCTGAAAAAAGCAGCCAAGTGCGAGTCGGACTCGCCCATGAAGGGTTCCGTAGCATCAAATAACATAATATAAAGGTTTTTGTAGTTCGACGAAAGGTAAATTGCGGTTTACGATTTATGACGTATAAAAAAAAAACTACTGACTAGATCTCGTTCAAACTAAATATCGTTGGAAGTTTGCATAGTAATGTACAACATATTTTTTTTTTAGATTTATCATTCTCTTATTTTAGAAGTTAGAGGGGGGGGGACCAACTTTTTTTCACTTTGGAAGCGTCTCTCGCGCAAACTATTCAGTTTAGAAAAAAACGATATTAGAAACCTCAACATCATTTTTGAAGACCTATTCATAGATACAACACACATATGGGTTTGATGAAAAAAAAATTTTTGAGTTTCAGTTTCAAGTATGGGGACTCCCAAAAATAATAGTTTTAGAAAAAAACGATATTAGAAACCTCAATATAATTTTTGAAGACCTATCCATAGATACCCCACACGTATGGGTTCGATGAAAAAAAAATTTTTGAGTTTCAGTTTCAAGTATGGGGACCCCCAAAATTTATAGTTTTTTTTTTATTTTTGTGTAAAAACCTTAATGCGGTTCACAGAATACATCTACTCACCAAGTTTCATCAGTCTAGCTCTTATGGTTTCGGAGAAAAATGGCTGTGACACGGCCGGACAGACAGACAGACAGACAGACAGACAGACAGACAGACAGACAGACAGACAGACATGACGAATCTATAAGGGTTCCGTTTTTGCCATTTGGCTACGGAACCCTAAAAAAGGAAAACATACGAGCACGTATATAGCAGATCTGGATTTTATGAGAAAAAATGGTTACTCTAGCTAGAGGCATTATCCAGGGAGGAAATAGGGGACTACGTTTGTATGGAGAGTCGCCTGTGTGATGCCCTCTTAAGGCCTGGGCACATCAAGGCGATTGCAATGGCGATCACGTGAAACGCTGTTTACAGGAATAATATAAGTTGTAAAAACTTGAGAAATCTGGAAGTATTTATGTACGTTTAGATAAAAGAAAGAAGTAGTTTTGAAAGGTTCATAAAACATTCGAAAGATTTGCAGAGATAAACATTAGCACTCTAAAATGAAATAATAATTGACTATTTCTCTGCAAATTTTATTTCGATTGGTTGTAACCGCAAAAAATTAAAACCCATGGTAATTTTATAGATGAGGGCACACTTTTAAATTTAATATTATACATTTCTATGGATTTAAGTATGATAGTGTACATAATAATTGTGTATGTTACGAGAAGTTATAATGACGTTACGCATACTAACTCTTTCTTGTCATAATTTCAGACTTAACTGACACTTAAACTAACGATTAAATTAGCATTAAAGAAAGCTCTAAATGACAGAATTATTCTCAAGAGGATAATAAATGGTCGTAAAAAGGAAAGAAATGGAGCTATGCTATGACTGATCTCATTGTAACTTTTCACTCATAGCTCTAATACTCTGAGAAGAATATTGATGAAAGTCAATATATAAAATTAAAGTAAATATTAATGAATCTTCTACGACATGACTCTTAAATGGACAAATTTATTGAAGGGAAGGTAAAAGAAAAACGGGAAAGAGGAAGGCTAGGAATAAGTAACGTGAGCCAGATAAAAGAAAGGTCGCATTTATAATTGTAGTAAAAAGAAGTCAAGGAGGCCGCATTCGAAAGACTCAATTGGAAAAAACTGCATCAAAACCTCGATAAGAGCTAAGCTCTTAAATTTAGGAAAAAGAAGAGATTGATGAAAGTCATTATCTAAATCTTCATCATCATCCGCAGCAGGCCACAGCTGGACATAGGCCTCTGCTCTTCCTATTCACTACGATCTTGGGCTATCTTCATACATCTGCGGCCCACGACACTGACAATGTCGTTCGTCATGTCTGTCTGTCTGTCCGACCGTGTCACAGCCATTTTTCTCCGAAACCATAAAAGCTAGACTGATGAAACTTGGTGAGTAGATGTATTCTGTGAACCGCATTAAGGTTTTTACATAAAAATAGAAAAAAAACTATAAATTTTGGGGGTCCCCGTACTTGAAACTGAAACTCAAAATTTTTTTTTTCATCGAACCCATAGGTGTGGGGTATTTATGGATAGGTCTTTAAAAATGATGTTGAGGTTTTTAATATCGTTTTTTTCTAAACTGAATAGTTTGCGCGAGAGACACTTCCAAAGTGGAAAAAAGTTGGTCCCCCCCCCTCTAACTTGTAAAATAAGAGAATGATAAATCCAAAAAAAATATATGTTGTACATTACTATGCAAACTTTCAACGATATTTGGTTTGAACGAGATTTAGTCAGTAGTTTTTTTTTTATACGTCATAAATCGTAAACTGCAATTTTTTTTTCATCGAACCCATACGTGTGGGGTATCTATGGATAGGTCTTTAAAAATGATGTTGAGGTTTCTAATATCGTTTTTTTCTAAACTGAATAGTTTGCACGAGAGACACTTCCAAAGTGGAAAAAAGTTGGTCCCCCCCCCTCTAACTTCTAAAATAAGAGAATGATAAATCCAAAAAAAATATATGTTGTACATTATTATGCAAACTTTCAACGATATTTGGTTTGAACGAGATCTAGTCAGTAGTTTTTTTTTTATACGTCATAAATCGTAAACCGCAATTTACCTTTCGACGAACTACAAAAACCTTTATATTATGTTAATTGATGCTACGGAACCCTTCATGGGCGAGTCCGACTCGCACTTGGCTGCTTTTTCAAATGTGTTTTTAGTTCCAACGTCACGAGCGTTATCATTTGAATCCTTGTCTAATTGGTAATTATTCCCCTTATTACAACCGTTTTTCAAACGATAATCAGTGTTTAAGCAACTGCCATCTCTTACCACTGGGTAATGACAAAACGAGACAGGGCGAACTTTAAGCAATGTGTCACACCTAAGCAACGCTTGTTAGTAAGAGCATTGCATTTTTGCATCGCTGAGCACTAGTAGACTAGACATTAACCTGGCACACACACGACTCCTAACGGTTTGTATGATTAGTTCGAAAAGATAAGTGCCCACGATGTAGTGCACCTATGTTTATGTCATAATCAAGAATCAAGACACTATGGAAAACTTTAATGGACCTACCCCTAGGATAATGTGATAATTTTTAGCTGGTGGATTCTATACTTTATTAATTAAATATAAAAATCCTGTCTAAACCTATCTAGCCCCAAATTAAGCAGATCTTGTAGTATGAGAACCAGATAGCTGATATTATACCTTAATATTTTTTTTTTATTTTTTATTTAGAACACCCAAACAGAGAACAAACATTTTTAACGAGAACGTGAAAATTAACCATTTTTATAGTTAAACGGAGCAAGTAGGAAGATTTGGTATATTAAAGATGTACACATAAATTGATATAATTCATTTTGGGCAAATAGTAGTTTCTAGCCCCAAAAATAGTAAAGTTTGTACTGTGGTAACCAAATTTATCTATAGGAAATGTTTATATTCAAAAGAAGCGTGATGTGACTGGTGTTTTAGGCTGATTAAAGCTGATTTAACCTTTTGACCTTCCGATGATATCATCACGAGACGCAAGTCCGGTTTCGATCGATGCTTCAGCCCAACAATACTTGCTTGATGAGGTAAGCGAATTTACCATTGTTATGTATTAAAACTATTTAAGCAATTTATTCTTCTTGAAGTTCATTTATGTACATATTTATGTTTATTACAAAATAACTATAAATAACAATGGTGTAAATGGAAGAAGGACCGAGGAGGGGGCATACGGGCTAATTAGATAGAATTTAAATGAATATATTTAAATATAATATTAATTTGACTGGCCTCTCAGCTCAGTTGGTAGTAGCTCTGCCTTCTGCGCCGTAGCTCGTGGGTTCGATCCTCATTAGTGTGGTGAGCTAAGATGTTTTGTTCTCTGTCTGGGTGTTATATATGTATTTACAAAAAAAAACCTATATAAGTATTCTATCAGCTATATGGTTCTAATAGAACAAGCTCTGTTTAATTTGGGGCTAGATAGTGTTGTATGGATTATCATATTTAATTTAATTTAATATTCATAGAAGATTGGAACGCTTTAAAATATATTGATAGTTTTAAGTGTATTAACGATTTCAATGACTCATCATAAACGGATCCGCCTTACGTTATTTTGGATCTCTATGCAAATTATTTAGTTATCTATATCACGTTTCATTTTATTTTTAAACTATACTTTCCCAATGCTCGAGATCACTTTTACCTTTCTATATTTAAACATTTTTCCAACAAAAAACCCTCTTTGTTGTAATTTTTTTTCTTATCTAACCTACATTGTCCCACTGCTGGGAAAAGGTCTCCCCAAAACCTTCCACTCGTCCCGATCCATAGCGGTCTCCCACCAATCTTTCCTCTGACCGTCGAGTCGTAAAGTTGTTAAAAATAGTACAAGTTTTGTTCGTGTTTATTCAGTAAGCCCGTATCGTATTGGTATAATGTTGCGGATAATTATGAAATTAATTAGCCTGAACTTTTGCAAGAAAGGAAGCCAATACTGCCAATTTAACAGGAGGTAATATAATTTTCGATGAGCCAATCGACGGTATCGTTTAAAGTGTTATCTATTATGTTTTTAGTTACAACATTATTGCTATAACGTATAATCACAACCTGACTTCACCCACTGCTGGGTATAGGCCTCCTTTAGGCCTCGGCCTCAAATTTAGCGGGCAGTGGGGCGGCAGCGGCGGCGGCGCGGGAGCAGCAGGATTCTTATGCGTAAAACCAAATGGACCCCCCCGCCCCGCCCCGCTGCAGAGCCGCTGCCGCCGCGCTGCCGCCTCGCTGCCCGCCCGTTGCCCGCTTAATTCGAGGCAGAGGCCTTAGTTTGTGCCATCCACCTCAATCCTCATCCGCAAGTCCTCGACATCGTAAGGGTCACAGGAAACACCCAGACAAGAGACGCACAGGACAGAGGAGGCTGGCAGAAAATTAGGCCTATACCCAGCAGTGGGTGGTACCGGGCTGAAATGATGATGATGATGACTTCAATCCTGTACGTCTACAAAGAGCTCTGTCTGGCTCTGTCTCTGACTCTGGTTTTGAGTCTGTGTGAGTGCTCATCAGTGCATTATACTGATTGTGTGACGTTTGGACGTAGGATTTATTTAGACAACACTCACACAGACTCAAAACCAGAACCAGATACAAAGCTCATGGTAGGCCTACAGTCCGTAACCCGTAACCATTTCCGCTCCGCAACTTTGACTATGCTATTTAATACAAAGTATAAAATAGCTGATGATGCAGATGTACTATTGGACAGACAAACAGTGACATGGCAAGTTATAAGCAAGGTTTAAAAAAACCACTCCAAACGGAGAACGTCAAAAAAGTCATTGTGAAAGAGTCTTGACGATCCTCAATTTCGAGGAACCGAATATGGGGGAATAAGTTATGCAAGTTAGTTTTTGCTAGGCAACGTTGTAAAAAATTCTTCAGGACAATATCTTTTCCACTGGCAGACTTTGTACAGCAAAAGAGTTGACAAAAAAAAAAAAAATGTTTTCTTTGAAATAGCGGAAATTGTAGACCCTCTTCTTTTTAAGGATGTGGGTGGCATATTATTTGACTGTCGAGACAGGCACACAATGTTGGGGTGAGACCCTTAAATCAGGATTTTGCAGAAAGCGCTAGCAGTTATTTTACAGCTGTTATATAGCGGAAACTGTGATTGTTACTACTTCTTCTGCTACTGTCCCGCATTATCCCACTGTTGGTTAAAAAACCTACCCGCAATGTCATCACCGCAATCTTACGCTAAGTTTTGGTAAGTATAATTTATTTAAATGTTTTTTTTCTACCTGTGTACCTTTTGTTGTTTATCAATTCGGCAAAAGAAATAAAGATGGCGACCGGAGAGAAATAAGACAGTCTATACAAAGGCCTTATCTAGAAACGTGTGCCGGAGAATGCTGCATTTTGTACTACATCCCCCAGCCCTGGTCAGAATTTCGCTGGATCGATCCACTGTTTCTGATCCTTCCGAGAAGGAAGAAGCATCACGGTCGTGTAGTCGTAGAAGCAATACGCCGTCCAGTTTGCGTTATAACTTATAACAGACGCTTTTTGATAATCTGCGACCTGTGCTAGAATTATAGCTGTCTATGGAACACCAAAGAGCATTCTAAAAGAGTGTAGTCAATGGAGCCGAAAAATAAAAAATGCAAATGAGTAAAGTCTGTTATCCTGCAACAGGCACTAGTGCGGTTGTAATCTAGAGTTAGCTAAATTATAATATAAAACCATTTAAAGACTTGAAGATACGTTAAATCAAGACTCAACAATTGGTGTAAGTCTGTAAGCGAAGACAGGAAAGCGTCCTCAGGGAAAATAGTGACGAAGATGACATCAAAGAAAGTTGATATCTTTGTGTAAAACGATGCTATTGCAACATAATAGCACAGACTGATAATAGTATTTATTGAGTGAAAGTGTTATGCTTTATTTAGTTCTTTAAAAGTCGGCAAAATTACTACCATTATCTATAATGAAATTAGGAATTTGTTCCGGGTTTAGTTGTGTCTTGGCATTCGTAGTTTACGATACACGAAATGTGCTCAAACAATTTTAGTAGAAGCAAATGAAAACAATGGTTCTGAATCACGAATGGATTTCTAATATCACATTCGTACTGCTTTATCTTTGCGCAAAATCCTGATATGAGCCGGAATAAATTAGCACAACCATTGTTTTTATCTATGTGACTTCAGCAGACAGTTTCATCGTGATAGCGGGATTACCCAATGCGGGTCCCCAACTCATTGTTCTCACAGTATCATTGTCGATTTTAATTAGAATGTCGTCCAACTCATTGGGTCGACGTGTCGTTATTTGTTGAAAGTTCGCGGTTTCCATTCGAATTTAACGCATGCGTTGCGGATTACAGCTATTGAAATGCGAATTAATAATCTATAAGCTTACATGAGTTCTATTCGAACGATTTGTTTACGAAAGTGTAGTTTTTTTTCTGTCTATACTAAAAGATGGGAACGAAGTACCATTGTCATAACTTAAGATACAGAAGCACGCTAAGCGTGTTGGACGTAGTAAAGTGCTAGTTTCTGTGTGTATGAATAAAGATTAGATCTTCGAGTGGCGTACGAAAAATTTTGTAAGAATTTGGCTTTTTCCCACGTTTGATGCAAACAGGTCGCGGCGCGAGACGCTCTACTTAATTGACCATTGTTTTTCATTATGAGAAAATTGCCCAGACTTGGCCTGCTTATGATTTTTATGATGAAAATAGTGACAGGGTGTTTTTCGAAACATAATCCCACGCTTTTTAAGCCTCTCGGTTATGCAAATAGGTGAAGTATTAGTTATTAGTTATTAGTTATAATTGTGGTTATTTACGGCATATTTCATTATTCTGTTGCAAAAGTTTAAGTCACTTGAGGTGTAATAATGTTTCGTGACATTAGAGTTGGGCTCAAAGTCTCAGTGACTAGGAGAGTGATGAGTGGAGATATGGATGGATATGTACAGAGGTAGACCAAAAAAAACATGGATGAACTGTGTGAAAGATGAGATGCATAAGAGAGGAGTGAATGCAGAGTTGACGCCTGATAGAGAAGAATGGAGGAAGAAGACATGTTGTGCCTACACCACATAATGTGGGATAAAGGCAGGAAGAAGACGAAGAGTTGAGCTCAGAAATTCGTGGTATTTTCTTCGGGAATCCGTTAGAATGGGCTGTGAATAATACAACGCGGATATATTTTTAAAGCTGTTTAACATACTCGCTTGTATGCTTAGTCCGCGCCGAATCACCAAGTCACCAATACGACTCTCAGACGACTTTTTAAGAAACAACTACTGATATTTAATGTGCAAACATTATTCGTAAAACGGGTTTCTAAGTCGGCGAGAATTCGTGGAATGGAATGTCTACGCTTCGGCGTAAAGGGTTCTTTCAAAATCCGCTGAGATTTAGAAACGCAATAATGCTCAAAATATTCTCATTCCATTTAATCATGTGAAAAATTCAAATAAAATATGAATTCACTTGTTATTTCTGATCAAAATACTCGCATTATTACACTGAGAAAAAAAATAGGTTAAATTTCAACCTATTAATAGGTTATCATCGGTCTACCTACAGAATTAGGTAAAAACAACCAAGTGTGTTGGGTACTGCAAAATCCTCAATAAAACCGAGTAAAATAGGTAAATGTATCAGACTAGGTTAATGCTAACCGTAACCTATTTTAGTAGGTAAAGCACCATAACCTATTAATAGGTTAAATATTCATCATCATCATCATCATTATAGCACAGTGTTTTAACCAAGCATTAGGTAACAGTAGCCTTTTGTGTGCGTTGTAATAACCTACTAAATAGGTATATGTTACCTAGTTAGTAGGTCTCTGCAACCTAGGCAGTAGGTAATGGTGACCTACTTAGTGCGTTTTAGTAACCTACTTAAAAGGTATCGGGTACCTAGCTAGTAGTTCATTGAAACCTAGGTAATAGGTAACGGTTACCTATTTTGTGCGTTATTATAAACTACATGATAGGTTTCGGGTACCTAGCTAGTAGGTAATTGATACCTAGGCAAAAGGTAACGGTTACCTATTTTGTGCGTTATTATAGCCTACATGATAGGTTTCGGGTACCTGGCTAGTAGGTCATTGATACCTAAGCAATAGGTAACGGTGACCTATTTTGGGCGTTATTATAACCTACATGATAGGTTTCTGGTACCTAGCTAGTAGGTCATTGATACCTAGGCAATAGGTAACGGTTACCTATTTTGTGCGTTATTATAGCCTACATGATAGGTTTCGGGTACCTAGTTAGTAGGTCATTGATACCTAGGCAATAGGTAACGGTGACCTATTTAGTGCGTTTTAGTAACCTACTTAATAGGTTTCGGGTACCTAGCTAGTAGGTCATTGATACCTAAGCAAAAGGTAACGGTGACCTATTTTGGGCGTTATTATAACCTGCATGATAGGTTTCGGGTACCTAGCTAGTAGGTCATTGATACCTAGGCAATAGGTAACGGTAACCTATTTAGTGCGTTTTAATAACCTACATGATAGGTTTCGGGTACCTAGCTAGTAGGTCATTGATACCTAGGCAATAGGTATCGGTTACCTATTTTGTGCGTTATTATAGCCTACATGATAGGTTTCGGTTACCTAGCTAGTAGGTCATTGATACCTAGGCAATAGGTAACGGTGACCTATTTAGAACGTTTTAGTAACCTACTCAATAGGTTTCGGGTACCTAGCTAGTAGGTCATTGATACCTAGGCAATAGGTAATTGTGACCTATTTTATGCGTTGTTATAACCTACATGATAGGTTTCGGTTACCTAGCTAGTAGGTCATTGATACCTAGGCAATAGGTAACGGTAACCTATTTAGTGCGTTTTAGTAACCTACTTAATAGGTTTCAGCTACCTAGTTAGTAGGTCACCGATACCTCGCCAATAGGTAATTGTGACCTATTTTATGCGTTGTTATAACCTACATGATAGGTTTCGGTTACCTAGCTAGTAGGTCATTGATACCTAGGCAATAGGTAACGGTAACCTATTTAGTGCGTTTTAGTAACCTACTTAATAGGTTTCAGCTACCTAGTTAGTAGGTCACCGATACCTCGCCAATAGGTAATTGTGACCTATTTTATGCGTTGTTATAACCTACATGATAGGTTTCGGTTACCTAGCTAGTAGGTCATTGATACCTAGGCAATAGGTAACGGTAACCTATTTAGTGCGTTTTAGTAACCTACTTAATAGGTTTCAGGTACCTAGTTAGTAGGTCACCGATACCTCGCCAATAGGTAATTGTGACCTATTTTATGCGTTGTTATAACCTACAAGATAGGTTTCGGGTACCTAGTTAGTAGGTCATTGGTACCTAGACGGTAGGTAACGGTTACCTCTTTTGTGCGTTGAGATTACCTACTTAATAGGTATCGGGTACCTAGCTATTAGGTAATTGATACCTATACAGTAGGTAATGGTAACATCCTATGTAGGTAACTTCAACCATATTTAAGTATTGTAATTACTAGTAATTAAGTTTCAATTATAGGCTATAGAAAAAGGATACCTTGGCCTTGTTCCAATAGTATGCTGACTGGTATCCGTGCCGTTGCCCTACTACGGTTCGTAGGTCGTTGTTAAATTCGTCATCTTATTGGCTAATTAAATATGACAATCTGAAATTAGCCAATCAGATGAGATTTTTGGCGAACAACGAACCGTAGGCTACGTATGCCAATCGGTATATATTTGAACTGGCCATTAGTCACCAGTATCCACTTTCTACAGGTTGAAACATAATTACTAGTAATAACAACACACAAATAAAGTTAACGTTATCTACATAGAATGTCACCGTTATCAACTGTATAGGTATCAATGACCTAATAGTTAGGTACCCAACACCGATTAAGTAGGTTATCTTTACGCACAGTAGAGGTTACCGTTACCTACTGCCTAAGTATCAATATCCTACTAGATAGGTTAGGCACCCGACACGCAACATGTAGGTTACAATACAATGCACAAAACAGTTCACCCTTACCTATTGGCTAAGTATCAATGCTTACTAACTAGATTCTATAAACAACTTATATATTATATTAAGTAGGTTATTACAGCGTTAACTTTCGGCTACCGTTACACACAGAATGGGAAACTAGCTCTGTAGGACATCTTATTCATTTACTACATCACTATAGCCTTTTCAATTAACAAAAAAAACAAGTTTTGAATTATATTATTTTATTAGACACAATTTTAAATTTAATATTTAAGTACCTATGTATATTGGATGACTTAAACATTAATGGCTAACATTAGCTCTGTAGGACATCTTATTTATTTAGTAAGGTTGAGGTTGAGGTTCGATTCCCATACAAACTGAATTTACACAACTATGGGCGAATAAAGTATAAAATGTACACTGAAATAGCTGTAATAGGCTTTTATAACACATTTGCTCGTAAAAGGTCTCTTATTTCACCAATTTCAATATCGTAATGTATGTCATTACGTACTAGCGCGGTAATGTAATGTAAAACGCACGGGTTGTTTTTTTAATAAGGTAAAATGTACGGTTTATCGAGATGCTAAATTTATGAAATGAAACTGAATGAAACGGAATGAAACAGAATGAAACTGAATGATACAGAATGAAACTGAATGAATATGAATGAAACTGAATAAAAATGTATGAAAGTGAATGAAACCGAATAAAACTGAATGAAACTGAATGAAGTTGAATGAAACTGTATGAAACAGAATGAAACTGAATGAAACTTTATAAAAATTTATGAAACTGAATGAAAAGGAATGAAACTGAATGAAGCTGAATGAAACCGAATGAAACTGAATTAAACTGAATGAAAATTAATGAAACCGAATGAAACTGAATAAAACGGGATGAATTGGAATGAAATTAAATGAAATGACATTTACAATCTGTTAATGTCATTTCATTTCAAATTCTCTTAACTGCTTTTTGAACAAGTGATAAAAGATTTATTCGTTTAATTTTTATTTATTTCCTCGCAAATGTGTTATAAAACGTCGTATGACATACGTGCGCTTTGATAATTACAGCCTCTGCTTTCTTGTAGACCTCGCCTACGGCTCGGGCTTGCAATAACGCCTCGGCTGTAATTTTCAATAATATTCATTAACCATTATTTTATAAAGTCACGATTTTAACTTAATATTTAAGTACCTAGGTATATTGGATGACTTTATATGCAGACACCAAGCTGTATAGGCCGACTTGAAATCTTCCCTTTAGGGGGGTATCGAAAACAAAGATTGATTACAATATTAAGGGTAATTATCTATCCCTCTAGTCTGCAATAATTAATAACGCACAACCTGGTACTAGAGATCAAAACAATATCCAGATAATTTAAAAATACATACCCTATTACTAACAAGGGTCACACTCCGACCAAACTTATATAATTATGTGCGGACACCAAGCTGTATGGGCCGACTTGAAATCTTCCCTTTATGAGAGAATCGAAAACAAAGATTCATTACAATATTAAGGGTAATTATCTATCCCTCTAGTCTGCAATAATTAATAACGCACAACCTGGTACTAGAGATCAAAACAATATCCAGATAATTTAAAAATACATACCCTATTACTAACAAGGGTCACACTCCGACCAAACTTATATAATTATGTGCGGACACCAAGCTGTATGGGCCGACTTGAAATCTTCCCTTTATGAGAGAATCGAAAACAAAGATTCATTACAATATTAAGGGTAATTATCTATCCCTCTAGTCTGCAATAATTAATAACGCACAGCCTGGTACTAGAGATCAAAACAATATCCAGATATAAAACAATACATACCCTATTATTACTAACAAGGGTCACACCCCGACCGAACTTATATAATTATGTGCGGACACCAAGCTGTATGGGCCGACTTGAAATCTTCCCTTTATGAGAGAATCGAAAACAAAGATTCATTACAATATTAAGGGTAATTATCTATCCCTCTAGTCTGCAATAATTAATAACGCACAGCCTGGTACTAGAGATCAAAATAATATCCAGTTATGAAATAAAAGGTATAAACGTTTAGTTTAGTATATGAAATTGAATAATGTATTATACAGGGTGTATAAAGACTACTTCCAAAAACTGGAGGCAAACTGAAGTACTCTTACTGTGAGTATGGACTGTTACTGTGAGTCTCACAGTTTTGGTGCCATAATAACAGGTGTACTTTAACTCTCCGAAGTTTTTAGAAGTAGTCATTATACACCCTGTATATATGCTTTACACAAAAATGAAAACACAGATCATCTAAATTAGAATCGTGTGGAGAAACGTACACAAGGTATTGTTCCAAGAATTATTCTACTAAGCAATAGAATTCCTCATAGTGACATATAGGACGTTGTTGGACAAATATGAAAGAGTATTTGGGCAATGAAAGGGTAGGTCAGTTAATTTAAAATAGAACAAATCGTCAGTTGCTTCAACTGCATACGCTTGAAAATGTGAATCAAAGTAATCTGTATTAAACTTTAAACATTTCAAATATACTCCGCTGGTATTTTGATGGAGATAAATTGCAAAGACTAACAAAAACTGGATAACAAGAAGAAGAAAATACTACCTCTCCTTTGACTCGGATTGATCCGAGTCAAAGGAGAGGTAGTATTTTGACGTAGTTGACTACGTCATGCGTCACCGAAAAACTTGACGATGATTTTGTGAACAAACTAAACAGAAACAATTCGCTGTACACGCTTATTGAAGCTAATAAATCGTTAAGACATTTACTGTCTGCTAAGAAACTGTCGAAATTTGAACGGTGAATTCTGAAGAACTAAATTCTGGTATGTTTGTTAATTTAACTCTATTTTGCCTATTTAGGAAAAATAATTCTATTAACTGCAACCGAAGAAAACAATCTACGAGTGCTTCATCGGAAATTTGTTCAGAATTGGTGAATTCTGAAGAACTAAATTCTGGTATGTTTGTTAATGTAACTCCTTAATTTCACACCTGCTTTGTTTGTGCTAAAGTCAAACTTTTTTTCAGATCCTGTGCCAGAACCCGACCATAATGACATCTTGAAAATTGTTGAGGGTTTCCAAGGGTCTGATATAACTGAGTATTTGATGGGTGCCTGGCTTAAAAGCAGTTTTGTTTTTTTTTCCAAGGGCAATACCGCTGAATATATAAAAAAAAACCCGTTTTGAAAAATCAAAACATAGCTCTGAAGTTGGTAAGTGCCTAACTACATACTATTACCCACCTTTTGCCTTGATTGCTATCTTCTACCAACTGCATAAAATCTTTTTCAATTGAAACTTAAGGTCATCACTTGATCTTTTATTTATGTTATGTAGAATTATTTTAATTGTATTTTTTTTTCTGATCGACGCAGACTATAGTTCCTGTATACCACCGGAGGCTGACTCAACAGTCTCTCTGGCGCATGAGCTATTAAAATATAAAGAAAATATTATCAAATCTGCCAGAGAGAAAGCTGCCAAATTTCGAGATCAATTGCAAAAAAATAGCGTAGATCAAATTTTTGGACTCTTAGATTCAGATACTTAGAACATTTACTATGTAACTCTAAGACTTAAGAAGAGGTCTATATGAAAATTCTCGTGTCCGGTGTTTGTTCCCGAACTCCTCCAAATGGCTGAATCGATTTTGATAAAATTTTGTGTATCGGGTAGGTCTGAGAATCGGCCAACATCTAAATACAAAATAATTCAATTTTGTATTCCGTGAAATATATAACGTTCCACAATTACACTTATCGACTTATCGTCCAAACGACATCCTATGCACAGGCTTGAATAATCATGATTTCATCTATCCAGTTTTTGTTAAAGTCTTGGCAGTTTATCTCCATCAAAATACCAGCGGGTATCTTAAATCGAAAGCAAAAAATGCTTTGAAGCACAAGTGCACGGCATCTAAAATATTATTAAGGCGATATAGAGGTTCGTCAATATAAACATAGGCACTGGTAACATCGATCCAAGTATTTCCAATAGCTACTACTAAGCTAATGATGGAACAAGTAAGACGAACGCCCGAGACGCTTCAGCTCGCGATGCTCTATCTCCTTTACTATTTATTTTGCCACCGCTCGAAAATAAATATGGCAGTAGAAGAATTGCGGCCGTCAGTCCATTGCTTTGTTCGCCATCTGTAATAAATAATAATTTATTTTAGGCAACAGTAATTAAATAAAAACAGGGCCCATATAATATATGCCTTATAAGTAAAATACATATTTATAAACGCTTAAAACTAGGCGACGTCGTCGATATAATAAGAAGTTGCAATAAAAAATATTGTAAATTTGGGCTGGACCACCCAGGTTAACATTTAGGGGTATGGAAAATAGATGTTGGCCGATTCTCAGACCTACCCGATACACAAAATTTTATCAAAATCGGTTCAGCCATTTCGGAGAAGTTCGGGAACAAACACCGGACACGATAATTATCATATAGACCTTTTTTTAAGTCGAGTTACATAGTAAATGTTCTAAGTACCTGAATCATAGAGTCCAAAAATTTGATCTACGCAAATTTTTTGCAATTGATCTCGAAATTTGGCAGCTTTCTCAGATTTGATAATATTTTCTTTATATTTTTATAGCTCATGCGCCAGAGAGACTGTTGAGTCAGCCTCCGGTGGTATACAGCAACTATAGTCTGCGTCGATCTGAAAAAAAAAATACAATTAAAATATTTCTACATAACATAAATAAAAGATCAAGTGATGACCTTAAGTTTCAATTGAAAAAGGTGTTATGCAGTTGGTAGAAGATAGCAATCAAGGCAAAAGGTATATAGTATGTAATAGTATGTAGTTATGTACTTACCAACTTCAGAGCTATGTTTTGATTTTTCAAAACGGGGATTTTTTTTATATATTCAGCGGTATTGCCCTTGGAAAAAAAATCAAAACGTTCGTTTCTGCTTTTAAGCCAGGCATCCATCAAATACTCAGTTATGTCAGACCCTTGGAAACCTTCAACAATTTTCAAGATGTCATTATGGTCGGGTTCTGGCACAGGATCTGAAAAAAAGTTTGACTTTAGCACAAACAAAGCAGGTGTCAAATTAAGGAGTTACATTAACAAACATACCAGAATTTAGTTCTTCAGAATTCACCAATTCTGAACAAATTTCCGATGAACCACTCGTAGATTGTTTTCTTCGGTTGCAGTTAATAGAATTATTTTGCCTCAACACTTTTCGATAGTTGTTCCATCGGTCCCAAAAACAGCCATAATATCGTCTGGACTTTGAGGGGAGCTGTCTCGTACCACACGCTTGATTTGTAGAACATTTGTCACTGTCAGTCGGTGAAACAGTGTAGAAGTACAAGGAAATTTCGTCTTCTGGGAAAATTTCAATTGCGTATTCTGCCCACTTTTTTATTTGAACAGGCGTCAATATACCCCCTGGAGTTTCATTGACGAGGTGCGGGATGACTACTCTAGCCAGCTTACTGCGTTCAAATTTCGACAGTTTCTTAGCAGACAGTAAATGTCTTAACGATTTATTGGCTTCAATAAGCGTGTACAGCGAATTGTTTCTGTTTAGTTTGTTCACAAAATCATCGTCAAGTTTTTCGGTGACGCATGACGTAGTTGATCGAGTCAAAGGAGAGGTAGTATTATCTTCTTCTTGTTGCGTAGGCGAGGCTCTTCCGCTTTTCTGAAAGTGTAGTTTCATTTTACTATTAAGTTTACCCTTGTCCAGTCAACAGTCCTTGTCTGACAAAAATAAATGAAAACTAGTTAGTTTGTATGTTCCCTAATTTCCTTATTTATGGACAACTTTTTTGTTTTAAGATGAAAAACTATAATGATTTTAAATAACAGATAAACAGTTTTGAAATTCTGTCTTCAACTTTTGATGCTAACTGTACCTACTTTATAAAGAATTATTGAAACCAAACATCTGTTGCAACAATGTAACGCAATGGATAAGCAACTAATGAGTCAAGCGTAACAAGTTCGTGGGTTTGAATCCTGTAGTGTTTTTCTTTTTAAATAGATGCGCACAGCTTTTGCTCTCAATCGGTGAAGGAAAACACATAAACAGTGTACAATAATATCATCTCGAGTTCTTTTTATGTTATTAGTTATTATAAAATATTTTCAAGTAGGTAGTGTAGTCCTCTGATTATAATTATCAAATAGACACAAGCAATCTTACATTTACGTTTTTATTTTCATTTAGTGTTTGTTTCCACTCGTTCCATTTTGTGCGAAATTTGGCCCGGATTCCAATGCCAGGAATAAGTGATTTAAGATCGTCTTCAATGAGGTATTCTAGAGCCTCAATGTCTATTTTTTCATCTGCAAACCGAAATATAAAAATGTATTTGTTATCTTGGTTCTTTATCAAAATGAACGTCAGATTTACAACCAGCGTCCTCGAAAACATGCAACCCATATTAATTATTTGAGAAAAAAATACATGCGCTATTTTTTTTTTCAAAATAAATGTCAGATTCGGAACTGACATGGTCGAAAACCGGCAAAAGTTTCTTACAAACAAGAAAAAAAATATACTAAAAAAAAAATACACCAATCAAAATTTGTAGTAGTAGTCAGTAAATTTTGAGTCCGTACATTGATACTCCATGACAAACGATTTTGAACAAGGGGTCAATAAATAACACAATAGATGAGTATAGCCCAAGATCGTGGTGAATGGCAAGAGCAAAGTGAGGCCTATGGTAGGCCACACTGGAACTTCACTGCTACGTTTAATTTTGTTTTGTAAAAGGATTACACAAAAAAACGCTAGGAACCAAGCCAAGTAGTTTGTTGCCTGTTCTTCTAGGTTGCATGAAACTGGGCACCTAGACAGGCGTTAGACTAGCTTTAAGACGTGTAATACTTATTAATATTTATTTATTTAAGGTTGTTCGATTCCGATACAAACTGAATTTACACAACTATGGGCAAACAAAGTATAAATGTACACTGAAATAGCTGTAATAGAATTTTACAGTGGTCTTTATTGCCGGCCAGTTATATAAAGTTGGAGAAAACTGTAGGATAACAGAAATATTAATAAAAAACCAAAAAAGTAATTTTATCGTCATTCTTTCTAACGGGTACTAGCTTTTAGCATAGAGTCAATTTTGTACATCACTGTTTCAAAATAGACGTAAAAGTCTGTTAGTTTTTTTTCTGAAGCCCCGACTGCCACGACCAACGGCTGACACTCCAACTTTATATAACTGGCCGGTATTAAGGACCACTGTAAAAGCCTATTACAGCTATTTCAGTGTACATTAATACTTTATTCGGCCATAGTTGTGTAAATTAAGTTTGTATGGAAATCGTACCCCCTTAAAACAAACTATGTAAGTAGTAAGTCAGCACTGGACTGAGAAAAAACCACCATATCTACACCAAGTAGAAACATAGCGTAGTTTATGCCTCAATTCAATTGAGTTGATTGAAACTGTTATTATAATTATGTCTAAAACGGGGTTAGCCAGTGCCACATACAAGAAAGCATGCTATGCCACTAAAATATACCACCATATATTACCATACCAGTGAGTAAGCTACTTGTTTCATAAAAACAATTCACCGACCCGTGGATGCCAGTTTATTAAGCGAATTTGACACCAATCGGTGTCAAATCTACGGTTAGGTTTGTTAGCTTTTGCTACACTTTTACTGGAACACTAAGCACACAAAATTGTTTGCAGGAAGATACATACTGTAAGAATTTTCTCTCTATAAACAGTGGCTTCATATTTCTGGATGTCATAAATGGCACTCGTTCGTTCTATAATGGTTTCATAATATCAAGGTTAAACAATACAGAACTTCTGAAGAAGCATTATCTTACCCAAAAACCTCAAAATAGTTTCTGATGGAACTTGCCATTTTTCTAAAAGTAATGTTAGATCTGATTCAGGTTCCATAAGTCTTGTTACTCGTAACTAAAACAAAAAAAATAGTCTGAGACATGACGATTACGCCTTAGGTATCCTAATCATTTAAATATAACTAAAAACAAAACCATTTATTTCGGACGCCATTGAGCGTCTATGAGGGATGCGAATATTGCCTCTTCAAAAGAAATAACAGGTTCCTATTACGTAGGGTCATACATTTAGTTTATTTTGTACCTTTTACCTAGGAGAACAAACCTTTTAGTGCCACAATTCACTGAGAGTTCACACAACACAAAGGAAACGAAAACTCAAAACAGCAACGCGGTCGCGAATTCGTCACACTGATGCCACGCGAGACGGAGGCGGAAATGGCGATGCAATCGATTCAACGACTCATACGCAAGCAGGGTTGCCAACTTTATTTTTAAAAACCCACCAGAAATCAACTGAAGTTAAAGATATCTCAAACCACCAGAAAACCACTAAAATAATTATATACGTACCTTTGCATTTTGCGAGTGCTTTTTGGATAATCCATGATTCTTTAAATCTACGTAATGAGTCCGTGTGGTGAACGTAGATGTTTGTTCTCTGACTGGGTGTTATATTGTATTCTAAGTGTGTATTTACAAAAAAAAAATATTTAAGTATTATATACAGTTATTTGGTTTCCATCGTACAAGCTCTGCTCTGCTTAGTTTGGGCCTAAATAGTGCTGTGTGTATTGCCCGGAATATTTATTTGGTTAGTATCAGCATTACATCCGTTAGTCGATTGTTGAAAATAAACGAGATATTCAATAACAAAAATTTACCCATAGAATCAAGATGGCAGATAAAGCAACGGATCGATTACCACACAAAACTAAATTTTTTGCTAATAATTTATCAAAATCCGAAGGAAGAAGGAAAATTTCTATTTATGATTTTTTCCGGGTGAATTACTGACTCGACCTTGGAGGAATTAGAAATGGAGGCGTCAACGTTTAAATCCACGAACAATATTGTCTGCCAAAATTGACGGGGGACGAGGTAAACACGCATGGCACACGCGCATAGCAAAATCCTGTTCATGTAAACACACACATTGACAATCTCGCACACGATCTTAAAATTTGCACACAGATAAAAAATATAACGTAGTTACGCAGTGTCAAGACTCACATTAGGATAATCTCTAGTGATGGGCATTCAGTAAGACCGGTAAATTGAACGATGAATAAAATTATGAATGAAATGGGTTTTTAGGTACAGGTAATAGTGAGTGTTATGAATAAGTTATGCACAACAGGTTTCACATTTTGTAACAGTCAGAAAATAAAAGAACTGAATTTAGTTGTTATGTTTTATTAATGGTTATAAGTTTGAATCAATAGTTCTTAACATGTTATAGCATAGTACACATAAGTTTAGTCTTTTACTGAATAATTGAAAAAAATATATATAAAGTGAAATCACATTACATCGTCAGCCTTCACACCACAGCGAAGTTTGTAGTTCTGCCTTCTGCGCCGGAGGCGTTGGTTCGATTCCCACCGAGAACAAATATTTGTGTGGTGAACGCAGATGTTTGTTTGCCCGAGTTTGAGAACTTTCTGTAAAATGTTCCGAGCAAATCACACTCGTTCTTGTTGCATGCCAAGTTGTTTTTTGGCCAAAAAGTTTTGTCCACTCTTCAAGCAACAGGGTTTTTGGAAACCTGCACAGGACGTAAAAGATATATAAAAAAGGCAAAAAAAATGTTTTCACTACGCCCACGACTTTATTTTTGAGTATGATGTCATGTCCTATTTTATGATGAGTAGAGGGTTTGATGACTGGTACCTAGGATAACCATAATTATTGTGGGATTTGTGAATAAATGTAATCCGATATTTTGTTGCGGCAGCCATCTCGGACCGATTTTCATCAAAAATAGCTAAGAACACTCCCGACTATTCACCTTTCAAACAAACAAAAAACTAAATTAAAATCGGTTGATTCGTTCGGGAACTACGATGGGACAGACAGACACACACACAGACACCGCAAACTCATAACATCCCGTCGTTTTTACGTCGGGGTATAAAAAGCACCAAATACGTAATTAGACAACACATTATGTGATAATAATTTAACGTTTATTTTATCATTCATTCATTCATCAATTTCATTCAACTTTTCCCAACACTATGCCTTCTACCAAGGTATAATCTGTCGTAATACTGTCGCTAATCTGTCGCAACCGGTATTTCTTTTGAACTAAAATTCTACAAAATTACAAACACAATTGACAAAATAATACTCCCTTGTGGTAGGAAATACCATGTTCCCGGAAATTTGATGTCTCTGATCGTCTTTTACAAGAAACTACCATGCTATTCACCATTTTCGCGGAGCTCCACTTCGCGACATGAAACGACACACAATGGCTGCAGTTGCGAGTAAAACAGTTTTATTTAAAGGATATGATCGAGGTCGGTATATGACCAGCAGAGGGGAAAGCCCTGTATTGACATCTCCATTTCTAATTCCTCCAAGGACTCGACTGGTTTACGTAGCATTGGCTGGCAACACTTTCGTACAAATGTTGATCAACTGAGTAACTGCATTCGATTAACTTTGTCTTTATTATCATATTTAATAGGACATACTAGGACATGGTTTTTCATTCCAAATAACAGCTCATTTTGTATGCCAGTTAAAAACGACACTGACGTTGTGAAGTATATCGTAAAAATAGAAATGGTTTTGACCCACTGACGTCATAGCATAGGCACAGCACCGCACCAAAAGGGAGAAATCTAAAGGTCGATTTACATCAAACGAGCGAATGCTCATTCAGGGGATAGCCCCACTACAGCTAATTCTTCTAGTGTAAACAGGCGTAGAGCATTCCTTCGTTGTTCTTAGTGCGTTCGCAAAGATTCTATGGAATATTCTAAGAATGTTCGCTCGCTTGATGTAAACGGCGCAAGAGCGCGCGAACAGTTGCTTAGAGCGTTCTAGCGTGTTCGGACGTGCTCGCGCCACTGAGCGGTCTCTTCAAAGCGTTCTTGTGTTCTAGCTCTGCTCTTTGTTCGTTTGGTGTAAACGCTGAATACAAGTTTTCGTTTACACTAAAAGACCACGAACGAATGCTTTTGTTCTAGCTCTAGCTCTGTGTTCGTTTGATGTAAATCCACCTTAAATCAAAAGTTATTGGTTTCATGTCACATTAGAATAGTACAAACAAAGTTCATAGTTTTTAATCCTTTTTCGCTTCATCATCATCATCATAAGCCTGAAGAATTCCGCTGCTGGACATAGGCCTCCCCTACACGTTTCCAGGAAGAACGATCCCTTTCCATCCATTGAGTTCCCGCGATCTTAACAATGTCGTCGGTCCATCTGGTGGGTGGGCGCCCTAGGCACGTTTGTCGCTTAAATCTTTCTTTTTCTCAAAGTCATTGTATAAAGTATAGTACCTATGCAACTCTTGAATAAAACGGATTTGTATCGAGGGCCATGAATTACTCTCGTCGTTTAGCATTCTAACACTTGAATCACGAGCGTAGCGAGTGATTCATTCGTTAGAACCCTTCACTTGTTCGTGATTTATCTATGACCCTCGATTTAAACCCGTCTTTTATTAAACAGTGATTAAAAAGCCCTTTTAATAAGGTCAACGTCCATCTTAATACCTTACAACCTCCTTGAATAAAACGGATTTATATCGAGGGCCATGAATCACTCGCGTCGTTTAGGATTCTAACACTTGAATCACTCGCTACGCTCGTGATTCGATCATTATAAATCACTCTATACGGTAGTGATTCATTCGTTAGAATCCTTCACTTGCTTGTAATTCATCTATGACCCTCGATTTAAATCCGTCTTTTATTCAATAGTTGCATAATATACTATTTTACTTATCTGTGCGCAATGCAATCGTATTGCACACAAAGTATATGTACCTAGGTAGGTACTTAGGTAGGTACAGTCAAAAATTAAATAATAAATAAATATTATAGACAATCCACACAACACTATCTAGCCCCAAACTAAGCAGAGCTTGTACTATGTAAATACATACTTATTAGAATACATACAATATAACACCCAGACAGAGAACAAACATCTGTTTTCACCACACAAATATTTGTTCTCGGTGGTGATCGAACCCACGACCTACGGCTCAGAAGGCAGAGCTACTACCAACTGAGCTGAGAGGCCAGTAATTATTTCACCATTATAAAGCTAGGTACATTATCCGTGAGTAACATAGGCTATAGTTTTTAGGGTTCCGTAGCCAAATGGCAAAAACGGAACCCTTATAGATTCGTCATGTCTGTCTGTCTGTCTGTCTGTCTGTCCGGCCGTGTCACAGCCATTTTTCTCCGAAACCATTAGAGCTAGACTGATTAAACTTGGTGAGTAGATGTATTCTGTGAACCGCATTAAGATTTTTACACAAAAATAGAAAAAAAACTATAAATTTTGGGGGTCCCCATACTTCAAACTGCAACTCAAAAAAAATTTTTTCGTCGAACCCATACGTGTAGTATCTATGAATAGGTCTTCAAAAATGATGTTGAGGTTTCTAATATTATCGTTTTTTTCTAAACTGAATAGTTTGCGCGAGAGACACTTCCAAAGTTGAAAAAAGTTGGTCCCCCCCCCTCTAACTTCTAAAATAAGGGAATGATAAAACTAAAAAAAATATATGTTGTACATTACTAGGTATGCAAACTTTCAACGATATTTGGTTTGAACGAGATCTAGCCAGTAGTTTTTTTTTTATACGTCATAAATCGTAAACCGCAATTTACCTTTCGACGAACTACAAGAACTTGTTTCCTGTTTATTTTCTGTATATTATGTTACTTGATGCTACGGAACCCTTCATGGGCGAGTCCGACTCGCACTTGTCTGCTTTATTATTAACTAGCGACGACACCCACACCCAACACAGTGCCCGGCGCGGCGCGCGAGGGGATTTCATAGTAACTGCACTGTAATCTGTATTCTGTGATTACAAAACTATTGATATCTTTGTGAAATATGCATAGATTTTTATCAAACGTTTTTTAATGAATAAAGTTTTGTTTGCTGCTGTACCATTTTTGAGTTTTGGGTGGCAGAATCCGTAGGTAGGTACTAAACTAAAGTACCTACCTAACTAAGTACGTACTAAACTAAACTGCGCTCGCTCACCTAAATCCAATGATATTTTAATTTTTTTTTTGTAGGTAAGTATATAGATACTACCTAGGTATCTACTATCTATCGAACAAACTCGAAAACTAATAAACCGATTTCAAAATCTTTCACCTCAATAATTAGGTAATGTTTATGTTAATTAGGAGAGTTATCGCGGGTGGCCTTTCCCATACAAAAATATGCTGTTTTAGATGGCGATATATAAACTTATTCCTATGGTAATATAGCTGTAATCATTATTATTATTGTAGCTTTGTACGTTTTCATTTTGCAACACAAATCACAATCAAATATGCACTTAATCCGCTAACAAATAGAGCGCTTCCCACCCGCCGAGACCCAGCGACGCCGGCGCCGGCGGCGCGCGGCGGCGAGGCGATTTCATAGTAACTACACTGTAATCTGTATTCTGTGATTACAAAACTATTGATATCTTTGTGAAATATGCATAGATTTTTATCAAACGTTTTTTAATGAATAGTGTTTTGTTTGCTGCTAAACTAAAACTAATAAACCGATTTCAAAATCTTTCACCTTTAGCACAGAAGAAATAAATACTTAGGCCATTAACAGGCCATAATCCCTGAGTATAACATAACCGACGAGAACCGACAACCGTTGGGGATTAAGGTTCTCGAATGGTGACCACGAACCAGAAGACGAAACGTAGAGCACCCACCAACCCGATGCGATGGACCGATGACATTGTTTAAGATCGCGGGGAGTCGGTGGATGGAAAGGGTGAAAGGGGTCGGTTACATACAAACTTACAAACTTACATACAGGTGAAGCTAATAAAAGCGTTATAAAAACATGATCATACTAGTAGTTCGCCCCGAACTGAGATCTCGTGATGCGATCCCAAAAGCTCCGAAAAGTTAAGTATATAGGTACTACCTACTGTTAACCAGTTTTCTCGAGTGGTGGAAAAAAAGGAACTCACTAACTTTGTATGGTTAACTCAATTGGCCAATTGATTGAAGAGTTCCGTTGGACAGACCTTGGCTCCATCATCAGACCAGGTCGCTTTCACCATTTTATGACAACTAAGTACCTACCTCCTTAATTTATTTCAAGAAAAAAAATATTAAGAAAGAGCCGACCAGTAGAAAAACCTTGATGTCAACGAAATGCTTAGAGATGGGGGCTCTCGGATCGTTGGTTATCTTAATTTAACCTTTTATTTTGTATAGCAAAAACTGAGCGTCCTAAAAAAAAGTATACCTACCTAAACTGTTTTGAAATGTCCAAACAAAGTTCTTTCATATGACATGTAACTTGATTTTTTTGTGTCACTTTTTTTATTTTTGCACCCCTAAAAAATCCCATATTATCTTAATAACCTCTCATCCGATTTTACTCTTAAACTTACCAGTAAATTTCTCAAGTACCTACAAGCTATCGACTTATCAAATTTCATGCAGATCGGATAAACGGTTCGAAAGTTATCGCCGGACAAACATAGGTACCTACATAAATAGGTACATACATCATCATCATCATCATCATTATCAGCCTGAAGAAGTCCACTGCTGGACATAAGCCTCCCCTACACATTTCCAGGAAGAACGGTTCTGAGCCCTTTCCATCCATCGACTTCCCGCGATCTTAACAATGTCGTCGGTCCATCTGGTGGGTGGGCGCCCTACGCTTCGTCTTCCGGTTCGTACATACATACGCACATAAAATGCAAAATCGCCCTAGTTGTTTGTAAGATCTTCGTTCGCTTCACTCACTCGATCAATTATCGCGGCGTGTTTGCTTCCGCAATTAGTGTGCCTGTGTGCCAAATTTCATCCAGATCGATAAAAAATGCGTCTTGCGGCCAGCACAGACAGGCAGAGCGAGACATACCTACCTACCCCAAGCATTGATAGCTAATTTGATTTCGAAACTTAGACGCTTCGCTTGCTTGGTCAATTATTTTTCAAGTCTAACGAAACGAAACGATGTGTGGTTTCTAGCAAGTCCTGACAAGTCCAGACAAGTCCTGAAAAATAATGCTAGTGTAACCTATGTAAACATTGTAGAAAACCAGGTAGGTAGGTATGGAATGGCATCCCGCGAGGGTACGCGGGGCGAGGGGGGAGGGGATTCAGCCCGAATTGGTGGCTGGTTACAGTGTCCGGTCTATGCGTAGTAGTAACCCCTAGGTATTATTATTATACTTTTCTCTGTAGCAACTAGGCAGGCAAGTAGGTACCTAGGTACCTACTTAAATTACAAAGATTTTTAGGATAGGTAGGTATATTATATAATATCGCCATCTAGGTTTTAACAGCTAAACTAATTTGCTAGTCGGAGCATTTTTGAATCGAACCCTGATTGACGGTACCGAAACCGATTCACTGGGTATTCGTAACCTACAAAGTAGGTTACAACAACGCTCAGAATAGATGAATTTTACCTAACTAAAAGGTTACCGAAACCGATTCACTGGGTATTCGTAACCTACAAAGTAGGTTACAACAACGCTCAGAATAGATGAATTTTACCTAACTAAAAGGTTACCGAAACCGATTCACTGGGTATTCGTAACCTACAAAGTAGGTTACAACAACGCTCAGAATAGATGAATTTTACCTAACTAAAAGGTTACCGAAACCGATTCACTGGGTATTCGTAACCTACAAAGTAGGTTACACCAACGCTCAGAATAGATGAATTTTACCTAACTAAAAGGTTACCGAAACCGATTCACTGGGTATTTGTAACCTACAAAGTAGGTTACACCAACGCTCAGAATAGATGAATTTTACCTAACTAAAAGGTTACCGAAACCGATTCACTGGGTATTCGTAACCTACAAAGTAGGTTACAACAACGCTCAGAAAAGATGAATTTCACCTAACTAAAAGGTTACCGAAACCGATTCACTGGGTATTCGTAACCTACAAAGTAGGTTACACCAACGCTCAGAATAGATGAATTTTACCTAACTAAAAGGTTACCGAAACCGATTCACTGGGTATTCGTAACCTACAAAGTAGGTTACACCAACGCTCAAAATAGATTGACATTACATATTTAATAGGTCCACAAAACCGATTCACTGGGTATTCGTAACCTACAAAGTAGGTTATACCAACGCTCAAAATAGATAAACGTTACCTAATTAAAAGGTTACTGAAACCTATTCACTGGGTATTCGTAACCTTTTTTCCAATTCTCAAAATAGATTAACGTTACCTAATTAATAGGTCCCTGATACCGATTCACTAGGTATTTGTAACCTACAAAGTGGGTTATACCAACGCTCAGAATAGACGAACTTTACCTAATTAAAAGGTTACCGAACCGATTCACTTGGTATTCGTAACCTACAAAGTAGGTTACAACAACGCTCAGAATAGATGAATTTTACCTAACTAAAAGGTTACCGAAACCGATAGTGAATCGGTTTCGGTGGTGGGTATTCGTAACCTACAAAGTAGGTTACAACAACGCTCAGAATAGATGAATTTTACCTAACTAAAAGGTTACCGAAACCGATTCACTGGGTATTCGTAACCTACAAAGTAGGTTACACCAACGCTCAGAATAGATAAATTTTACCTAACTAAAAGGTTACCGAAACCGATTCACTGGGTATTTGTAACCTACAAAGTAGGTTACACCAACGCTCAGAATAGATGATTTTTACCTAACTAAAAGGTTACCGAAACCGATTCACTGGGTATTCGTAACCTTTTTTCCTATTCTCAAAATAGATTAACGTTACCTAATTAATAGGTTCCTGATACCGATTCACTAGGTATTTGTAACCTACAAAGTAGGTTATACCAACGCTCAGAATAGATGAACTTTACCTAATTAAAAGGTAACCGAAACCGATTCACTTGGTATTCGTAACCAACAAAGTAGGTTATACCTACGCTCAAAATATGTTAACGTTACCTAATTAATAGATTACTGAAACCAATTCACTGGGTATTTGTAACCTTCGAAGTAGGTTACACTTATGCTCAAAATAGATTAACATTACCTATTTAATAGGTCCACAAAACCGATTTACTGGGTATTCGTAACCTACAAAGTAGGTTATACCAACGCTCAAAATAGATGAACGTTACCTAATTAAAAAGTTACTGAAACCTATTCACTGGGTATTCGTAACTTATAAAATAGGTTTTTCCTATTCTCAAAATAGATTAACGTTACCTAATTAATAGGTTACTGATACCGA
The DNA here is from genome assembly GCA_939531255.2 of Thera britannica. Lineage (NCBI taxonomy): Eukaryota > Metazoa > Arthropoda > Insecta > Lepidoptera > Geometridae > Thera > Thera britannica. The sequence goes on along the minus strand of OW618036.2, from coordinate 17,264,411 downwards.
TTCACGATTCAGAGTATTGACCTAAATTAACGCTCAAAATAGATTAATATTACCTAAACGAAGAAGGTTACAGCAACCAACTAACTGGGTAAAGGTAACCCAATAAATAGGTCATCGAGACCAAATATGTTGGTTACGCCATTACACAAAATATTACTAACGCTTACCTTCTGGCAAGGTATTTTTTACGTAATGGATATGTTTGTGTTACCCTATTACACGGTTAATTTAACACCAATATTAGGTTTATATTGTTTTCATAATGAACTAGGTAAATTTAACACAATAATTAGGTTTTTATGTGTTAACTTTAACCTTATGGTACGTTACGGTGCGCAATATGTTGTGTTTAACCTACAGCTCAATATTGACTAGGTAGTATTAACCGAATTCTTATTATTATATCAGGTTTATCACCCAGTTAAAAATTGCACTTTACCTATTTTGTAGGTTAATCAAAAAAATACCTACTAGATTACTTGTTTTTACCTATTATGTAGGTTCCGTTGTGCCATTTACGGAAACCTTTACAATAATTTAGTTGATTTTTACCAAAGATTAGGTAGTTTTGACCGATCTGTAGGTAAAGATGCGGATACATGACACATGTTATAACATAACCTCCTCTTTTTTTTGAAGTCGGTTAACAATTTAACAAATCCAGGGTTGTATTTCATTTTTATTAGGTTTTTATAACCGTTTTACAAACCTAAAATCGGTCGTTTTTACCCAAAATTAGGTAATGATGATATAGTTATATAAATATTCGATTTTAGTTGGTAAAATACTGGGTAAATAGTAAAATTTTATTGGGTTTATTTTCGTAAACCTAATAATATTGGGTAGTTTTAACCTTTATTAGGTCAAAAATACCTAATTTCATGTACTACCTAACGCTGTAGGTTGTATTTACCAAGTCCGTTTTAAAAAAGTTGGTAATATCTACCTAATATAGGTTAAAACTACCTAATTTTTGCATTTACCGTTACCTGTAGGTTAACATTAACCTAGTTTTTTTCTCAGTGTACCTTACGTATAAATATTGTGGACAATTCACACATAGGGTTGTGTCTAGCCCCAAATTAAGCTGAGCTTGTACAATGGGAACCAGAGAGCTGATATTACGTTGCTTAATTTTTTTTTATAAATACATACTTAGAATACAATATATGAATACACAGAGAACAAACATCTATAGATACCACACAAATATTTGTACTGGGAAGGTATCAAACCCACGAACAACAGCGCAAAATGTAGAGCTATACTACCAACTGATCTGAGAGGCCAGTCGTATTAATAGTGGTAGACCTAAAGAAGAAACATGAATAAATTAAGATCAAATTCCTTTTTCTTTCTATAGTACACCAAATTAAGACATTTATCTCACAGCTAGTCATCAGCAGCTGCGTGGCCTACACATTCTAGAGTTTAGCTCCACGAGCCATCGGTAGTTCTTGTCCAATACCCTTAATTGCCTATTAATTCTTATCTACCCTCATAATGGAGGGCTATCATTTATGAACCACTCTGCATTTTACAGTCCGTGAAAATGTTGGATTAAAACCAAGGCAAAGTCGATTTAACCCTTTCTATATTCGGTGATGCCAACATGTACGGGCTACTTATTATAGCATTAATGTTAGAAAGTAACTGAACGAAATTTATGACACTTGACTTGTATGTGACTTGAATAGCAAAGTGCGCTATGATTTATAATAATATTAGCCTTATTATTATACTTATTACCCTTCGCACTGACTTTCTGTTTTAGCCTATATACTTCGTAATATTCGTATACAAAAAACAATTTCACATCATGATATGCTCAGTAAGTAGAATTTACTGCTGTGCGAAAAGACTTCGTAAGTAGGCATTTTCTACTCAATGCATTGGAAATGCGTTCTATTTTCAAATCACTTTATCTTCACACTAGCTTTTATGTTTGTTATTAGTATATTTCATTACAAGTGCGGGAAGGCTGTCATTGCAAAGAGTTCCGACAAATGTCTACCCGAGCCGAAGGCGAGGGTTGACAGTCGGAACAAGTTGCAATGACGGTTCCGCACGTGTACTGAACGACTATTTTTAATACAGTTGCGAAAAAATTAAGCAATTTAATAAAATAATAAAAATACCATTTGCTTTTTTCTCTTCTCTCCACGCAATAAGTTCGTCGTATGTATGCATGTAGCGACTTTTTGACTTTTCCGGTAAAATGTTCTCCGAAGCATTTTGTGCAATTATACTGAGTTCCGGTGGTGTTAATTCAAAAAAACTAGGGTCGAAATTACTCATTTTGTGCAACAAACAAAACAACTCGCAAAGAAAATTTCTGAAAAATGGCGCCAAGCGCCAACCGTAAAATATAAGCAGGGATTTTTTTTTTCTTCACCCATTCTGGAAGGCAAAGGGAACTATACCCATACAGCCAAGTCTTCAGTAGATTTTTTTTATTGTTATGAATTGAAAATGAAATTTAATGAGATGAAATGAAATGAAACCTAACATAACTCATTCAATCAAATCATTAAATCTGTTAATGAAACAAATTAGTAGCTTCTTTTTAGAAATAATACGTATTTGCATGAATCATAAAAACTTCAATGAATTTTTTTAGTAAAAACTTCATGGTTGGTTTTTCTTTTTAGACATTATTTTGACAGTTGGGAAAGAAAAAGCACTAGTGCGGGAATGGTAAAAAAAAAGCACGCGTGTGTAATAGCCCACATCCCGAACGCTATACGTCCCTGCAATACGCCACTTTTTGAGCAACTGTATTAAAAAGTTTATTACATAACAAGCTATGCGAAACTCCTTGGTGAAACAATCTCTTTTCTTGTTAAATGATAAAAAAAAAATACCGAAAATAATCCAGTTCTCAACTTTTTTATTAGTTTTTGGGTTTGGTTTTTTTTTATTAAGAGCCCGGTTTTAAACAGGTTTTGTATAGAGACGCAATAGACTATCGGGCGTCCTGATAACAGTATAATATATTGCTCGTCACAGTTTTCACCTTCATACAAAACCCGCCTCTATACAAAAGGATAATCCAAAACCAAAAACGATACAAAGGTACAAAAGAATAGCGACGTAACATCCTAAATAGTTTAAAATAAAGGTACACGAGTGTTGGTTACAAAGTCTCTGCGGTCGAGACCGCAACCTCCCAATCCAAACTCAAAGCGCGCCTCGGTTTAAATCCTATTAGGTCTATTAACAACGACCTATGCGAGGTCGCCTGTTAATAGTCCTTCGAATTGCGGGCTCTGAGAATAGAACTTCAAATTCAATCTGGAGATATTTCTCGAACAGTTATATAGGTAGTTAGTTTTGATCGCTTCAAAATTATTTGCTGCTGAGATACCGCTCTATTTTGTATAGATTTTTTGAAAGTAAGACTAATATATAAATATTGTAGATAATCCAAACAACGCAACAACTTTAGAACGTAATATTGCAATCAAAGTCAAAATCAAAAATCGTTTATTCAGTTGCATCACAAGGATCACTTTGAAACGTATTGAGGCTAAGTTGAGTCTAGGTGTCAGTTCCACGCGGTTAAAATTAGTGCTCAACAGTTGGTCTAGATTTTATAGCACCTTTTTTCTTAAATATTTTTTTTTTAATTGAGGAGCTTGATTAAAAAAAAATGCTTTGACGTCTTGTTGTTTTTATTCAATACCTGCACATTTATTTACTTACTTTAATTTAAACGTGATTGAACCGAGCGACCGACTTAGTCAGAATCGAAGGGGTATCGAATACTATTCCGCGGTCGTAAACAGCGAACCGGGTCATCGATTCGATCACCACCCGTTATGTACAAGGATTACCACAACGGGAATGTCATCAAAGTTGTCCTGAATACCAGCGACATATTAATTTAGTTTGTCAAATAAAAGGCCTACCACAAGCTCTGTCTGCCACTGTCTCTGGATCTGGTTTTGAGTCTGTGTTAGTGCTCACCAGTATAAAATACTTTGCGTGTGACGTTTCGACGTAGGATTTATTTAGTCGACGCTCTGTGTGAATCATCATCATCATTCTCTTGTCCTTGTCCCACTTGTTTTCGTTCTCCACTCTCCTCTATTAGCCGTCATTTCAACAGTCACTCCTTTCTTACTCATGTCATCCTTCACACAATCGATCCATCTTTTCTTAGGCCTACCTCTACTTCTATAACCATCCACATTCATATTTAGCACTCTTCTCGTTACATGACATTCTTCCCTTCGCATGACATGCGAAGGGAAGAATGTCATGAGTGTTTTGAGTCAACACTCTGTGTGAATGTTGACTCAAAACCATAGCCAAATACAGAGCCTGTGGTAGGCTTACAATACCTACTGTGAGCATCATTTATGCACGGTTTGAGTGAGAAGCTTTTGAGTCTTCGGCAAACGTTTATTTACCCCAGTACCTACTCATAAACGACAGTAAGTATACTTTTTAAAATTTACGGTTCTTTTGCCATTTAAAACTTGTGCTTACTGAATGTTTTTATTCAATAAAACCACTGAATAATTTAACTTATATGTATTGAATTTTGGTGGCAGATAACTATAGAACAGAAAATCGTGTTATTTACACTATTTATAACTCAAGAACGGCTGAACCGATTGGGCTGAAAATTGGTGGGGAGGTAGCTTGGAGCTCGGAGACGAGCATGAATTTTTTTATCCCAAAAAAGAAACGTGAACGGGGCAAGCGAAGCCGCGGGCTGCTGTTAGTATTTTTACTTATATTTTTTTAATTATTAATTTTCTGGTATTGATTTGTACAACAAGTAAACATTATTCGCAGGTGATAGCGTCTGAAACTAGTGCTAAGAATACGTCTGTACAATATGGCGAAGTTACCGTTACAAACAGAATTTGTGACGAATATTTTTCGGTGCAGATACAAAGCGACGGATGCCGTTTTTATTTAAACATTGCGTTCAGAGTATTTAATTTGTGATGTTACGATTAGTTCTAAAAATAAAATAATAAAAATAATTAGTTTTTAATTTATTTTATATTTTCTGAATCGGTGACAATTTCTTATAAAAACATTGCTGGCAAAGATAACGATAAAGATAAAGATAATTTATTTGCATAAACATCATTCAGTTCATGTTTACTTCTATTTCCTACGAACGATTTGCAGACAGAAATAATTATAATTACTCGTTATAATTTTAATTATATCTTCTTATTATTTGTTAGTTTTAGGAAGACCAAGTTGTTTTAAGGAGTCTAGGTTATCAGAGAAGACAATCAGTGGTCGTCACGAATGGGTCGATCGATACTATGTTATAGGTACGCGCAAACAACCGATTATAATCGGTTGTTTGTTATACGGCCTTACTTCTTTCTTTGTCTATTAAAAAAAAAAGTAGAACAGTGGCGACCGTTATAATAAGCAATGACACAGCCGTAAAGTCAATGTTTATCATCATCTCAGCCTCTTTGCACCCACAGCTTAGCAAAGGCCTCCTCTTTATTGCGCCACTCTTTCCGGTCCTTCAAGAGTCTCATCCACTCATTCCCAACATTACCAACAATGTCGTTCGACCAATGGGTGCCTCTTTGAACATCTCTTGGCCACCATTCTGTGCTTTCGTTCATCTCTCGTCGTTCCTTCTTGCCCATCTCCACTTCAGTTTCGCAATGAAAATTATGAGATACTTAATATGTGCGGCAGCAAGAAAAAGAGTCACCTCAGTCTCATTTCATTGAGTTCACAAGAAAGTTGATTGACAATGTAATAGCAATCAATAGTACTAGCTGGGCAATAAATGGTCGCGGTTCCGAATAACAGATAATACAAAGTTACTTTCACGTGGGCCTGAATTTGAGACGATTCGTAGAAAGTGAGAGTTCATTGCTTTTTCTTTGCTCTGTGTGTTTGAACTTGCTAAGTGCTTACGTTGTTTGTGTTGTTGAGCCTCGCTATCAGTTACAAAGGTCGCAGGTTCGATTACAGTTTCAAGCTTTTCATCCTTAAAAAAACAACCATGTGTTCGATAGAAATGAAACATTCGTTTTAGCTTATCTAAATCCTTGCGCACATCTAGATCGCCTGCAATAGCGATCATCACTGAATCGGTATCAAATATAGCATTTTCAAAGTTGACGGTTGTGTGTGCGGATGTTTGGAAAAACTCCGCAGAACTATATCGAAATATAGTTCCGAGCAAAACCCTATGCTGAAACTGATCGCCATAGCCATCGCAGATTACCTAGATGTGCTCGTCTCTCTAGGTCTTATTTCGATTAAGTTCATATTCAAATTCCACCATTGCTGTAAAGTAAGTAAATAAGCCCCCTAATCTACTTCGGTACTACTATTTTGAACATTGTAATTGTAGACACACTACAAAATCTACTGTTATCGGTATTGCAGCCTAGAGGGTTTCTAATTTTGAAATATGCCGGTAAAAACACGATAGATTCTGTTTGGAATCGCCAGAGTCTGAGGTCAAAGCAAAGCTCAGACTACGCAAAGCTCGTGGTGCTCACGATACCTGTTTAGAGTTTTTTGTTTTGTTTCCTGCTACACCCATCCTTGTAAAGGGCAATTACCTGGAAAAAGAATAAAAACTTTAGTTACGACTACAATTACATCAATTGGTTTAAAATTACCCGAAAATACCAAGGCTTTTTGAGTAGGAATCTGTCGTCATCGATAATATTGAATTATTTATCCGTCACAAGATAAAACCTCACGTTTTTTTATCTCCAGACAGTTGATTAAGACAGTCATAGTAGAGAAACAATCCAGAAAGTGGACGAGGAAAGAGCCTTCATAAAAGTTGTTGAGAACAGAAGATGAAAGAGGATTGGCCATCTTGTACGACATGACAGCTTTATCAGAAATATCATCGAACTAAAGGTAGAAGGAAAGAGAGGAAGAGAAAGACCAAGGATAAGCTACATGAGCCAAATAAAAGCGAAGACTTTCGTCATGACGTATAAAGAGGTCAAGGAGGTTACCTTCAAAAAAAATAGCTGGAAAAAAATGCATATACATAAGTCAAACAAGAGCATTGCTCTTAAACAGAAGCAAGTAGTAGATATTCCCTTAGTTCTACTTGGTACCTTACCTACCTTTGATCTGTAATAGGTTCGGTTCGTAGAATTATCCGATTCTACAGCCTTCATCGCTTTTGTCACAGCTGTGAGCGAGGCGTAGATTTAATGGCCTCAGCTTTTGTTTCAATTCTGATACCTACCTATGTTGTTCTATGTTGGTAGTAATTACTTAGGTTCAGTAACCTAGTTGTAATCGTAATATTTTCGGCTTAGAGCATCGGTGGTCTGAGAGCAATCCCGTCTTCTGACGCTAAAATCGTGGGTTTGCTGTAAATGAGCGCGATTGAAAAATATCCGTATGAAATATATCACCATCATATTTAACATAATGCCGTATATTTAAAGGTTCCTGAGATTATAATAAACGTTTTTGGCTCTCTATCTCTCATATGTATGCATGTATATCATGTACGTTAAATTGCTAAGCGTCTCAAAATAAATGTTTTCTTTCTTTCTTTTAGGTATTTTGGGCTATGATTATATTTCATTTGAAGTTTAGGCGTACCTATAACTTATATAACGTTGGTATTAAAAAAGACAACTGCTATGTTTGTGACCTTCATAATGTATTTATAACATAGGTGCAGTACGTAAGGAATGCCTACTATTGCCTACATGTAACACCAATTATGTAACGAGAAGCAAAGCTCACACAATGAAGATTTTATCGTTTATCTTTTATATAATTAGATTTTATCAAGCGAAATAATCCGACTCAGCTTACGTAAGTGTGACTGTATACATTTCTACATAAACGGTAATTATTCTTGACCCACAATGTTATAAATACCAAAATTCCAAACTTTACTGTCAAGATTAAATTTTACAACACAATCTTTAGAGTTATTGCCATTCACGTAAACATGGTACCGATTTTGTATTGATTGTCTAACATGCAAGTGTACCTATTGGCTGGTGTACAAGCGTTTGATTTGAAATTTCAATCAGTCAAATTGCTTTCTAATCTGTACCCTACCCTCACACAATATTAACAAAGCAATACAGCTCTAGTGTGAGTGATCCGCGCATAGATTCGCTTCGGGCTCGTGCGTTTAACGGAACGTATTCAAGATGGCGGAAGCGGTAACCGTGGTTACGACAGTATTGCCATCGAATGATAAGATATCTGATGGGAAAAACCGGGTTACGCACAGGAATTCATCAGGTGTAGTTTAATATTCACTTATGGTGAACTTAATTCAGATTTACATTATTCGTAAGAAACCTAATAACTTCCTGTTAATCTTAAAATACCTAGGTAGCGCTTTTCATAAGGGTGTGTTTACTAGGTTTACATAAGGATGTGTTTACTAGTTCTCAGGGGGATTGGTCTGTTCAATGTTGGTGAAAATCAAAATAATGTGAGCCAAGAAATGTATATAGGCAAATAAAATTGTGCCTTTAAACTTTGCAGAAACATCAGGTACAAAAAGTATCTGCGGAATACAAAAACGAGACTTTCTGTAGGAAAAACCGCGTAGAAACAGCAGTAGGTAAATACAAAAGACCACGAATAAAACCTGTAGCCGACGACTCATTTGTTTCTGTGTTTGTGTTCCGGTGGAAAGTCTGTACGTGCTGGCTTCGTACGGCAAACCGCACGTACGATACGTGACGCCTATAAACGGAGCGTCGCCGTCGGTTTGCGTCCCATTGTCAGTGTCAGTCGTACACTGACTGTTTTACAGTTACCGCTTTTTCTAACCCCTCCCTCCTTGTAAGGCGATGGACGCAGCATAAATATTCAGAGCTCGGGGGAAAGAGCTAGACCATCCGTGAGCGATCTTTATTATTATCTTTAACTGGCGAGAAAGGTGGCGCGTTACAGCTCCACTGATTCAATAATTTTGAATAGACACGAGTACCCATCACTTAAAATTATCAAGAGAAGTTCAAGTCACTGTTCATTCAAGTGTCCATTGAGATAATAGTTACACAATCCTTCAAGCACCCATATTTTTTATCAAGTAGAAAGGCGAAATAATTTGCTAGTACAGTAGTTGCAATAACTAACGTAAACAATATAGCAAACTGAACAAAAGCTGGTAAAAAGGCACTTTAGAAGAAGGTAATTAACAACGAGAAAGCTCCCATCGGTCACTAAGAAGTGTTTCCGCAGACAAGGCTTAAAGGACTTTGTCGGTCAGTGTGTCGTTCTCACTTATAGGTATGTACTACCTACTTACTGAGTGGTAGTTGGTGTTTGCAAACCGATAAGCTAGATATTACACGATAGTTTTTAACCGACTTCAAATGAAAAGGAGGATGTTCTCAATTCAGTTTTTTATAATTATATATAGTTTGTTTTCGCATTCCTTCGTCATTTATGAACCGATTTGATCAAATATTTTTTTGTCTGATGGATTTGTCTCATAAAAATATCATAGAATTCTCCTAGAAATTTCATCCAAATTCAGCCATGAAGTCAGTTTTTCAAGTTTTTTAAACTTATCTTGTGTTTCAAAATCGATTTATCGAATTCGGAAAATAAAAAACCACATTCATTCTTCACTTACTCGTATCCCAAAGGAAACCAGGTTTTTGCTATGGATTTCATGATCAAATCATGCGGATCAAAATGTCATGATATCTTCTGAGTAAAAAAAGGAGATGGTCTTGACCTTTTGTGTGTGACCCAATCGACTATGAATACAAACTATATTTTATTTCGTAGTTATCATAACCGTTGGTTACTTTAACCAGTCAGTAAATACTGGTATAAGATGCATTGCAAATGATTATCTTGTAAAGAGTTCGTTTAGTGACTGGTTGGTGATTAGTGAACCGCGGGAAAGTTATAGACGTCGTATGCATTGTTCTGGCACTTTCATTTCGCGTTTCCTGACAATGACATCTTAAACAGGTTCTTTTCAGTAGAAGTTAATAGTCATGTTTAAATCTGTCGCCAGGAAGTGTACGAGGTGTACCAATACTAGAGTGGAGACCGTATTTAGGTAAGCGTAGTTTAGGACACCCTCCGGCAAGGTGGTGGGCGATGATCTGCGAAATGTAGCTGGCAAGCACTGGAGAAGAAGAGCCGAGGACCGGGCTCAATGGCGCATCTCGGGAGAGACTTTAGTGGACTGATATAGGTTATTGATGAAGTCGGTTATTGTATCGGTTATTGTACAATTCGCTAATAAGATTTTGGATCTAGTAGGAATACAATAAACTATAAGCATTAGCATTGCTATTCAGCGTGGCAATGCCGCCAGCTTCTTGGGGATGATTCCGTCTGGCACTGATTTGGATCAGCTGAGTTATATCTAGATCGTTTGTAACGGTCTGCAGATAGCTCAAGTATACTTTTTTCTTGTGTTTTTGTACATTAATTGTATTATTAATTCTAATTTTCTTATTAAAAGTTTTTCATAAAGCTATTATTCCAGTCGTGCTGTTAAATTGTAAATACTATGGCGACAGACAGTTGTTTTTTCAACTTTTTTATTAAAGTATACATATTTTTGCTCATTCTAATTCAGTGTATCCAATTGCAATGTAAAAACAACCGGCCAAATATGAATATCTGATAAAAACATAGTTATTTCAGTAAAAACGCTGTGGTATTATGAAATCGAGTTGGGGTTTTAAGATATTGGCAGCCTCCTCCTGTGATACCATATTGTTGTACCAAGAAGTGATAAGTTGGCTGAGATGGACAAAGTTTCTAAAAGTAGCAGTTCGCAATACAATAGTATTTCAAGTTTGTTGTTGCTTGAACCATTATTGCTTTTGGATCAATATCTAGTAATAACTTGTTTGTCTTGTCTTTACAGATTCAGTTTAAGTATAAAATTAGTAATGATTTTAATTACTAGGATGATGACGATAATGATGATGAACCTTGACGTCAAGCGTCAGTATCGGAAAACAAAACCGAATTTATTATAACTACACATATAATTCTTCTGGCCAGCTATAATTATCGTCTATCTTGTGATAGGACATTTAAGACCAAGTTCGGTTTTGCGAGTCATATATCCGCTCATATATTATGAAAAATAATTCAAATTCACAGTAAGGTTCGCCAACGAAGGATGCGTCGTGGAGTATATCATCATCATTTTATTTTTATCAAAACTCTAAATTACTGGGTAATGATTTTATTTACTAGGACACGCATAGGAACATTATGAGTTCGTTAACCTTACGAGTTCTACCTATCTATAAAACTTGAAGTAGGTAATGCATCGTATTGAAACTTGTATTTTTCCAGTGCGCAAAAGGCCTAGATGCACTTCTCGTATTAGAAAAAAAATCTCGTTAGAAAATAGGAAGTCAACAGTGGAAACTAGTTGAGCAGGGCATGATCGGAGTAAAAGTATTTTTAGTTTACAGAGCTTCATTCGCAGATAAAATCGGTTTTGTAAAGTTCCATTTTCTTTATCTGACAGGTACGAAGAGGAAAATTTAACTTTCGCTGTGCTGTTTCACAACAAGCTTTTGTTATAGAACCCTGAACCTGAAGTATTGAAAACTAAAACACAGCCAACAAACATTATACCTGCTAAAAAGTGACACCAGGATGTACAGTCGTAGGCAGCAAATATTGCTTATCGGTTAATTTCAGCTTCGTAGTGTGCGTCAAAAAGAGATCTACGAAAGCAAAACAGCCGATGAGCAATATTGTATTGCCTACAACCGTACGTGGCAGACATTGCCATTGTCAGGGCTCTTTTTTACATCAGCAACCTAACAAAAGGAAATTATAAAATATTTCTCCATTTCTGATTTACCTACCGATCCGGGAGGGCCCGTCGTATCGAAAGAAATGTGGGCGAAGTATTCTACCTGCAGTCCGTATAAATAACAGATGTTTTATAGTGCTATCGACCCATAATTACAGGGTAGTTGACCGTACAAAGCTTTACCACAACCTGCAGACTATTGCGTAGTTTTTATACTCAACGGCATTTCGGTTTATTCTGTTGAGTCACGACCCAAAAAGTAAAAGTAATTTTCGGACAAAATATAAATTGTGAAGTAGAAGGTATTGGCCATGCAAAATCGCGTTTGATAGCGGCAAAGCCTGTTTTAGTAAAGCCTAGATCCTCAGAAACCTAGTTTCAACAACCAGTAGGTACCTACAATTTCTATGATAAAGACACGCAAGCCAGACACCACACTAAGGCAACAAATTTTAATATAGACGAAACGTGTTTAGTAAGTATACCTTTTTGAAATGTAAGCAACAGAAATACTCTGGTAACATTTTCGCATTTTAGGGATGGTAATAAAATGAGCCAGTTGTGTGACAAATAGTGGCATGAGTCATAATAAAAATCGTGTGTCACGGAGAAACTAAAATTTTGTGCAATGGAGATACAAGACGCAACTTCCAAAATATGAATAACAGAGTTCTTGTACTTTCGAATCACGTATTGAGTGAAATTAAAAATTGATATCACCTAGAAACCTTTGAGGCTACAGTACATATTTTTCTATAGGTGCTTTGACTCCTTATTTGGTCCACATACCCCCCTTAGAAGCAGGTGGCAAATTATTATTAGTGACCACGCTTTCCGTTCAGTGAACCGAAACCGTTAGTTTTACGCATTTAGCTCTCGCTAGCTCTACATGACACAAATAACAATTGGCCAATCGGCTACGCTCAGAAATAGGATAACAGCTCAGACAACGCCTATTGAGTGTAAGCGTAGTCCCATAAACGCTTAGCAATGGTATACAAATGGCGTAACCCATAACGACCTCGGACCTCGGCGACATTTAACAATACAGCGGGGTGTGGACATTTTCTCTAAAAGGTTAATGTTATAGGAAGCTACGTATTATTTTTTGTTGCAATACGCATAGCCCTAAGTTTGCGTTACGTAGGTATCTAATAAATAACGCTTTCACCCGAAACTTTGGCAATGCAATATTTCTATATTGTGGCAAACTTGAGACATTTTTTCGGAAGTCGCTCCTTATAGTTTTCGGGTAGAGTGCTATGCTCCATGTGGTAAGATTTGTATTGCTATTTAATAACTCTCTATATTGTGAGCAGAAGCAGCAGTGAAATAAAAATTGGCCCGTTTAGCTGGGGAAAAGCATGATCGTTTTAATATAACGTAGGTATACCGCATTGTTATTCAAACGCAGCGCGGATGCATCAGAGCGACCGCGTTTCGCGCGTTTTTACCGCCATTTTGTGCTCACAACCACTTCACAAGGAGTTTGCGGAAAATGTTTTATGGCAAAAGTGAAAACGTGACAATGACGCGATCAGGTTGAACGACACTTAAGTGTTGTGGCTTCTAGTGCCCTCTTAATAGGATACCGATGCTGTTTTATGTCATGAAACTTTCTACCATTTATAAGGAAAATGCATTTGCAGTTATTGTGATCAAAACTTGACGCGCCTGGTGCCAGGTGTGAAACCTTATAAAACGCAACTTCCTTACAAAAAAATGAAAGCAGATACCAAGCAGATACCACGTGTTATGCACGACGACATTAATTATAACATTAAAAAAAAAACATTGTAATTTTAGGACCACAAATAGAATTTACAATTTAGACCATTTTGGATATTTATCGCCAATTTAACATTTCACCACGAACCCACACGATAAGGCTATAGTATAACTTTATAGTATTATCTGCATTGCTATATGAAACTGTTCGGGAAGAAAAAAAAGCAATTTGTTCACTCTACCGTTTGTAATTCCATACAGAACACGACAAAAATATGACCGACCAATTGCACAATACAAATCTATGAAGATTTCGTAACCAAAACAGAAAATTGTAAATCACGTCTTGAATTCTTGATCTAAAATGTTGTCGAGCGACAAACTTGTTTCGCAAGTCAGTTTGGTTTATAGCCGGCACTTGCTAACTACCTCGTTGGTAAGTATGTAAGTAGGTCCAGTATTCGTTATTAATATACAGCTGGATTGCATATAGGTGAACCACCTACTAAGCTCAATGATGATAGAGCAGTAGGTTATCATACAGACCTAAATATAATGAACTTGATATACAAAACTTTGAAAAGGCAGACTTGACTAAGTAAATGTTTAGTGGAATCAAATCCTAGTTTTTCGCTGTCAACTATGTTAAATTGATTTTCTAGTAAGGAAAAATAAAAAAAACTATGACTACCTAACCTAACCTCCTACGTTACGATATAAACTACTTATTACAAATTATAATTTCTTCTGTTGTCTGATTACAATTGTCGATAAAATTAAATGGTCGTATCATTATGATTTTCATCTCTGCATCGCATAATTTCGATTATTTCTGCTGATTTTCTGTTCTATAATCATACGAGCACTGTTATATTCGAACGGGAGTTTGAACAGTTCGCAAAAACTCATCACAGATGTTGATTGATGTTCGTGTCTGTATGTACTGACACACAGTTAACGGGCGGTCCTTGGACATGCTAAGCATTGGCTTTTACTTCGATATATATATAGAGTACAGTAGTGATTTTCATAATAGCATATCTTTTTGTAATGGATTCGTCCAAGGAAGTATTTCCACCATGCCTATTTCTCCTGTTAAGCAAAGTTTCTATAATAATTCCGGATGTAAAGGGTGTGGGTGATGATCTGATGATAGAAGCAGGCCTATATCTATGGCACGCTTCTAAACGCTGAGGCAACATTTTGTTGAAGGCACTAATCATAAAGTGGGCTATCAGATTATTCCATCAGAAAGCTGTATAAAACTATGATACACAACAAAAAGGTATTTCTCAGATACAATCAGTCTTGGGAATGATATAAAAAAATTCTGAATATATTCCGAAAGTTGTCCAATGATAAACTGGACCTGGTTTTTTACTAAAAACGGGTTCCAGTTTCAAACAAGGTGATTTACAACTTTACTCTGGTCAGTGACGAGAAATCTGCCGAACCATTCTCATCATACGTAAAACATTTAAATAAATATTGTGGACAATCCACACAACACTATCTAGTCCCAAATCAAGCAGAGCTTATACTACGGGAACTAGATAGCGTAAATAATACACATATATATTTTTTTGAAAATACATACTTAGAATACAATATAACGCCCAGACAGAGAACAAACATCTGCGTTCACCACACATATAATTTACAAATAATAATAATTTGTTCTCGGTGGGGATCGAACCCACGAGCACGATCTACAGCGTAAAAGGCAGAGCTACTACTAACTGAGCTGAGAGGCTAGTCATTGATAATGTTTTTTGTTTTGTTTCATAGCTTATCATTCCTGTGGTAGTAAAAAGGTTCTACCTGCTTCGGTTGACTCACCAAGGTACCTTTTGTGTCATAATCCTTGACTCTTTGGCCAAATTTTAGGGACATCCTTTTACCTGGCGGCTTTGGGGTTTTCTAGGATTCGTTTAAGTTTTATTATATCTCTAAAACCTTCTGCCATTCTTAGATTGCAATTCCATTTATCAATGTTCAATCAATAAACAAGCAACCGCTATCGTATTGAATAGGTTCCAGTAGCATCGGCTTTCATTGTGTGAGTTAAATCAATATTGGTAGGGATTTCACACATACGTTCATGTATAGCCTCAAATCCTTAGATGTACCTAACGCTCAATAGGTTTTAGCTGTTTCATTTCTACATTAAATGTAAATTTATCTCGTATTGATTTAATGTTCTCTCTAATAGTTAGTTAGTTATTATAGTATAGTTTTATTTCTCTTCAATTTTTTATACAACTTGCTGATAAAACAAGCTTCGCCCACCTGATGATAAGTATTAACCATCGCCTATATCAAATAATTGTCTTAGAGATCACGCACGTCATGAACGTGCCCTACGATGCAGTACACTGCGTCTATCAAATTGAGGCAAACATTATATTTAACCTAACGTTAGTAATTTCACAAATTTTGTAAGCCACGTAGATGTGGCTACTGGCTTTCAACAGAATTAAGTTATTGATTGTTACGCACATCTATTTTCATGTAGCCAGATTATCCAAATGAATTAATGGATCATCTACTTCGGGCTTCCGATGAAATAGGACATGATGCATCATTCACATTAATCATCGGTGTCCTTTTATGTTTGGGTATCTATCATCCGTGTTGACATTAGACTCCGAAGTATTCAGAATAGCCTGCTGGACTGATACAAAAACCTTTATTATGGAACAACACTGTATCAAATTATAATAACTTTAATTAAAAATAATGAGGTTATTTTAATGCATTGTCATGTCTGAAAAAACTGAACACAGGCCAATTTTTTCAATATTTTCCGGGAAGAAAAATTTAGAGTTAGAATAACTGCTTTCTCGCGGTCGACACAAAGTCGTCGATCATAATAGGTTCGCCTCTTGCTTTGTTTTCGGTGAAAACGTAAATCTGAGAAAATGTCTACCTTTACAGTTTTTCAACAGTGATTCAAATTTGAACTCATGGATAAAAAACCATGAGCAAAATGATGAATGAAAACATCTCAAATAGAACGAGCAGGTGCAAAAAGAGCATCGTGCCAGCGTGAATAGTGTCCCCACTGACAAGAAGGATAGCCTTTATAAAGTTCATCAGAATACGTAAACCTAGTTGGGAAGCGAAAATAAAAGGCAGCAGTCGAACGAGCAACACAAAAAGTCCTACTACTCGTAGGACGCTGCTGTACTGACAAGGGCACAGTAACTTATTGACAACCAGTTCTTAAAATCTAATTCGAAAACTCGCTTTCTTGTGTTTCTAAGTATGTATTCATGATTATGCTCAAGCTTAAGCATGGGCTTAGTACCACCATCATTACCTGCTCTTAACAACATGTACTCTGCTGTCAACCATCGACCTCCATGTTCACTTCTTATCCATGTCTTCTTTCACACAGTTTATCTATCTTGTCTTTGACTTACTTTTATTTAAAAAATTGTACGTCTATTTTCAAAATAAAAAGTTTTCAAAACCATGTATCCCGTTTCTTCGGTGAGTAAATGTTCGAAGCAAAACTACTGGTTCCAATATGTCATTGTGGCTCTCAAGATCTAGTACAGTGAGGGTGAATGGAGCTAACGAGACAGCCCGACGATGCCCAGTGTTTTGTGGAGCCACTGAAAGGATTCGCGCTTTCTCGTTTTACCACGGTTTTGTTTTTGATTTCGCAAATCCGTTTTTCAAATGTAAACTGTCCAGGGTTGCGGATAAGGGTTTCATGAAATCAGTAGGCACTCATCATAATCTACAGCCTGTGTTAAGTATAGGCCTTTCTCTGTACATGCCACTGCTGTCGTTCCTGTGCTAATCTTATTCAGTGCTTGCGATGTTTGTCTCATTTTTCCGTAAGACTGATGACACTTCTATGTCAAGTTCTTGGAAACCATTCAGTATGGGCCTTACTCCACCTGTCATCATCTAGCCTTGCTAGATGTATGCAAATACTTCTTTAAATTGTCTCATATTAGACTCGTTTGAATGGCAAAGTATAGGCAATATTTTATTAATTTATTGGATTCCTTACCTAGTCATTCGTGTTCAAGTGATTATAGTGTCATAAGTCGTGGTTATGTTAATTACTTATACATTCATCGCGCTATGAGTCATGCAATCAGAACTCAGAATCCTTGAAGAAATATAAATATTGCGAGTTTTTTGAGTATTTTATCATCTGCTAATAAAAACTATGAACAGTATAGGTTGATTACAATCAATGAATACCCAATATTTAGTTTTTGCTTGAGTATCAGAATAATTTAGTTCGTTACTTGAAATCACTCACTAATTCTGTATCAATACTAAAAAAAACTTCGGGTATGTATTTTGATGTCTGTCTAAAGTCTAAGCATAATTCGATTTTATTCAAATTGAATAAACTTGATCAGTTTACTTATCCAATTATTTCATCTTAAATAATCATACCCAATACTCATTCAACTAAATAAACACTCGTAGTAGGTAGGTACAGTGGGATACACCTCAAGTTACCTAAAAACAAAGAAAAATGACGCTTACTGCAAGGACATAAGAGCTAGCAGTGTATAGTCTGATGCGTATCCTTGTGTACAAAACTACCATTTAGATTTATTCAAGTGTATTCGAGACTTCGAACGTTTCGAAACCAACCGGTGAGATCTTTAAAGCAAAAGTTCAAGGTTCCAAAGATATATGTAGCCTGGGTTTTTGTGGCTTTGGTTGGGTCCTTAATTTACATTGATTGCATTTTCTTGTACCTGCATAACTTTTTAAGGTTTATTGAAACCCATATTGCGTAAATAAAGACAGTTAATAACTTTACGATTTGTACAATGATATTGTTTGATTGCCCTATGCAACATAATGTTTTGTTTTATCAAAGAGGCGGCCTTGTTTATGCTGACTTACCAAAGAGGCGACCTTGCCAACAGACTTCCGCGGAGTCTGCTATAATGTACTTTATTCACATTGCAGACGCTGATTTGGCACGTTTTGTGAGTATTGTATACGTTTAAAGGCACTTTGTAGCTTCGTGCCTACCTGCTAGAAACGCGGGGTTTACGTGCTTGGCTTTGAAAAATTAACTAGACAAAAATTACTTGGAAGACGTGAACGATGCTAAACGAAAATAAATTAAGTCAACAGTTGATGGTTTTGCATCTGCTACCGATATAGTTATTGAGTACAAATACAAACCAGGAAGAAAGAAGAAACGGACAAACCTATCAGATTTAAAGCCTATCGCTAAAGATTTATGTCTTGTAGATAAAGTAGGTAAGTACATCATGGCGACCGTCATACATAATGCTGCTCTTAAACCAGGGCTCAACGGGATCCTAGTTCGGAAAAGTTCCAATACCGCTTTGTGAGGAGTACAATGTCTTTGATCGGGCACGGAGACCTGAGAGCTTAGGTTAGCACACACAGTCAAAAATCTTTCGATAAAGCTGGATAGTCGTATATTTCTGTAATCGAACTTATTTATAACAACGTTGTCTTGATAACTTTAAAAATAAAAAGCCCTGCAACATGAGGTAATTGTTTTTAATATTTTTCTTTAAGATGGAACCTCACAATTTTTGGATTTAACTCGTAAATTTCTAAGTTAAAATATATGAATTAATCTACAACTTTGTGGTAGAAAAAGTCACTTTAATGTTTTAAAAAGATTATACAGCTCTGCATGGTTGTTGCAGTGCGGATTGGCAGTTAGCCAGCAAACTTCTATAGTGTGTACATCAGCCTTAGAGGATTGCAAGACGAGAAAATGTAGAGAGGATGAGGTGCAAAATTCAAGACACGACTGCTGAGAATTCAAATATCAACTGAAATTTTAATACAGAACTAATTTCAAAGTTTAATGAATAAAATAAGAATGCAGTCGCATTTATCTTATACTTTTAAACGAGAAGATCTTGTTTATTACTTATATAATCAGAATCTTGGAAACGGCTCCAACGATTTTCATGAAATTTAGTACTCAGGGATTTCCGGGGGCAATAAATCGATCTAGCTAGAAAATCTCTTTTTGTTTCAACAATCCATTTAATCTATAATCAACTTAAACATAAACTTATTTTAGCTATTCCAGCAGATGACGCAAAATATTATTTATTTCTCATCATATTTTGATCGGTATGTAATTCGTATTTAAATATAATTTCTAAAATACACAATTTACCTAAATAAATACCGCTCATGCCAGCTCGTAATGTCTGATCATCAAAGACTATCCTTAAAATACTTCTTGTTGACAATACTTTTTATAAAAGTGCCTATAGTTCACGAACAGAATGCAAAAGGCTAGTAGCGAACTTGCTTGAGGTTAGGTCAACTGAGCCACAGTGAAATATTTTACAAATTTTCATTGTTGCATGTGTTATAACTTATAACTGCTTCAACCCCGTTGACCCCGATGTGTGTCTGCAGTAAGAACGTGACTGTTGGAGATGAAATGACAAAAACAAAGAGTATGAATCCCAAAAATAAAGATAACAAGAAGATAAACTGCCTAAATACTATACAAGTTAAATGGAAAAACAATCAAATATTTTTAATTGCCGTGTGTGAGCAATGAAGACAACATTTATTACTTTGTGTAATAAATTATTCAAGGTAACTTAGGCATTTTTGTTGTTATGGAAATAAAATATTACCAGTTATGTATTGTATATTTCGTAAGCTGCTTAAGGTTTAATGATCTCAGAATCACAATACGTATTGTTATACTCATGTAGATACTTATATACTTTTAAACAATACGAAAAGCAATAATAAAAAAATAAAAAGCAATACCAGTTGTAATCTTTAATTTTTTTTAAAACCTTAACAGTGTTTGGTACAGAAAATATTTCTTTACATCATCATTCATTTTTGCACATAGTTTTTAGAGTACCAAATATATTATTCTCTTTCTCTGACTTCATAGTTTATTCAGTGATTTCAACTATACACAACATCAAAAGAATCTTTTTTCTTTTTTCCACCTTTTTAACATCATTTCCTTGTGGATAGAGATAGCGAGAAAGCATTGTTGCTTTCTCGCTATCTGTAATTGGTTTATCTTTAAACTTATTTAGGCATAGCACAGGCTTTGTATTCTGCTATCGTTTGAAAGTGGTGATATCGCTTGGTTTTCTTACGCGAATGACTAGGGTTACTGGTTTATTATTCTAACGACCATCGTAACGCGTTAGTGGAATATTAATAAGCATTGTAACTACCAATAATAAATCCGGCTGGTATTTAAAACTATTTGGCAAGGTACCTTCTTTCATTTTTATGAGTTTTATTTCCCTACCCCCGAAATCTATTAAGTTCATCCTTTCTTGTTTGATTTTCAAGTTACTTTGTTACTGTTATACTTCAGACAAGTACTGATAGTACTTTTCTGAAGAGAATAATTGGTCCAAGAAAATAACAACAATTTCTCTGGAAATCGTAGTCTGGATATGAAATACAAACGTTATTTGAGAAAAAATATAATGCCAGAGTAGAAAATACCAATATAATCGTGAGTTCAATATGATTGTACCTACAGCACAAACAGTCGGAATAATATTAGAAGAAAATAGCAAAAACAAGCTCAAAGGATGGAAGTCACGTACAAGCGAGGAGTGGCCATCGATTACATACGTGATAATATTTGTCTTAACATCTTTGTTCTGAGTTATTTTCTTTTGACATACTGCTTTAGGTTTAGGCAAAGCTAAAATATGTTATTAAAGAATGTGATTAACACTATCTGAAGATTTATTTTGCTAAACAGACAAATTATTTAGAACACTAACTTCCTCTACAAGGTGTTGTTCATTATTTGCACCTATCTATCTAGTGGAGTTCCTAGATGTTTGACTTTAGGATGCAAAGTGCTTCTATTGTATCTTCTACTTATGCCTTAGTTTTAAAATAGATCGAACATTTTGCTGAAGAAAACTACCTTTAGGGCGCTTTTGCACTGCAAGGAGTTTTACTGCTAGGCAGTCCGATTCATTACGGTCCAGTGTGGCATAAAAAAACGGGTGATTAGCTTGTGCACTGCAATAATTTTTACTGTCCACCAGTCCGATTTTTATGCACCGTTACTCACAAGTGCGGCACACTTTAGGGTAGCTCTCTTTGATAATACGCTCAACGCACGCGTAAATACGCTAGGAACGATGAGTGTCCTGGAACGTCTGTCCGGAATAGGGAAAAGTAAAATTTTGGACGGTAAAATTACTTAGAGTGCATAGCTCTTAGATAAATTTATAGCGTGCCATGTCAGACCGTTAAAAATCGGACTGCCGGACGGTAAAAATCCTTGCAGTGCACAAGCGCCCTTAAGCCTTGGAGCTAAAGACTCTAAGATAGCAGTAATATTTTACCTACAAAAGTATAAATCAATTTTGTGGTTAGTAATGTGCGTGCGTGTTGTCACGGTACATTACGTGAGCATAGTAATGTTTTTACATTTATTTGTGGTAACACGCATAATTTTATTGAAAAATTGTTATTATTATCATGACCTATTAGTACTTTTAGTACATTATTAGCGAGATAAAATTCCGATACATAGCTACAAAAATTGAAATCAAACATTTCTCGATGATGATATTGTAACTATGATTCAAAATACACTACGGTTGGAGAAATTCCACCCACCAGATGGACTGACGACATTGTTAAGATCCCGGGAAGCCGGTGGATGGAAAGAGCTCAGAATCGTTCTTCCTGGAAATGTGTGGGGGAGGCCTATGTCCAGCAGTGGACTTCTTCAGGCTGATGATGATGGAGATTGTAGAATATAATAGACAAGGTGTATCTAAATATGTGTACTATGCGAAGGTGGGGGGTTTCAGACCACAATGGTGATCAGTTGTGGGGGGGAGATTATTAAAAATTCCTATTTTCAGTTTCCCATACAAAAATATTTAATTTCATAATGCCTAAATAAATTGACAACCCTATCCTTGTAACCCCTTGACCCCTTGACCTACTACCTCTGTAGGTCTACTACTACTACCTACTACCTCTGTAGCTGAGTTTAGGGTTGTCACTTTGTATAAAGTCAGCTGTTCATGTTGAAACTTCGTTGCAGTTTTTTTCAGAGATACCAATCGAAGTTCGAAAAGTCGCTGAACAAAAGTTGTTCCCCGGGGGGTGGAAATTCACCCCCCTTCCGGATAGTACACATATTTTGATACACGTTGTATACAAGCAATATTGTTCCGCAGCTATTAATTCGAAATAGAACACCAGAATAGCACAATAACAACGGTACAGATGGTCAAAGGTGAGGCATGCCAGGAACTTGATTGCAACGCAAACCTGGCAACGTCTACTGAAAGACGGACGACCGGCTCGGTCGGTTTGATTTCTCATTTCGTAACAACCGATTCAACAGAAGTTTTTGTATGTTTTCGTGTGTTTTTCTACTGTGCCGTTCACGGTCGTAGAGAATCGGAAACAGCGCTAGCAAGCCGGCTTTTACGGATGACCTTAGGTTCAAGCTTTCCGAATTAGTGATGCCTACGCTTTGATTTTAGATA
Source organism: Thera britannica (assembly GCA_939531255.2). Classification (NCBI taxonomy): domain Eukaryota; kingdom Metazoa; phylum Arthropoda; class Insecta; order Lepidoptera; family Geometridae; genus Thera; species Thera britannica. The sequence goes on along the minus strand of OW618036.2, from coordinate 17,241,407 downwards.
GTCGGTCGATAGACTTTTGCTCTAGATACCGAAGAAGATGTTTATAATTAGCTATTTAAAGCACAGACACGCAGTTCACTTCATAATTATCATGAATTAATAGTTAATGAACCGTGTCATACAAAAATATTTCATGTTTTATTTTATTTAAAATTGCATTAATACGGATTTTTCTAAATTAGGTCACATTTGTGTTATTTCTAGGTACACTGGGCATACCTATACATTATACGCTTATAATACGCAATGTATTATAAGCGTATAATGATATGATAAAAAAATATGATATTGCCTCTAAGCATGGAACATAAATTGTCCTCGCAATTTTTTCAGTGGCTTTAAGTTTGCGACTCATCTAGGTGTAGGTAAGTTGACTAGCATCCAAGCTTATATCGTAGGAAAATCAAATAATAACTTAAGCCAAATCTGTTATAAATTTGGTTAGTTCAGAGATTTCATGCTATCAAGTTTGCGGTGGTACATACTTGCTTTATGATACAACAGTAGGTCTACCACAAGCTCTGTCTGACTCTGGCTCTGGTTTTAAGTATGTGTGAGTGCTGTCAAAAAAATCCTAAGTCAAAACGTCAAACATACTATATTACTAGCCTAAACTAAGCCTAGCCGAAACACGGATCCCTTGCATCTAAACACAAGCTTCATAGTTAGAACGAGTACCTAGTCAAATACACTGTACACTAGTTTTATCTTTTTTTTGTATTTTAAGATGCACCTAAATAACTAATTAGAAACCTACATTATACTTTTCTTTGTACCTTAACTGATTTATTAAAATTGCTGTACTTTTGTAAACTTTTTTGTGGAAAATAAATGTAATTGTATTGTATTGTATAATACACTGATGAGCACTCACACAGACTCAAAACCAGAGCCAGAGACAGAGCCAGACAGAGCTTGTGGTAGGCCTACAGTGAGGGCATGCTTTAGAATAACTTTATGCAATTTGGCTTCGGAATTTTGATTGCCTGTCTTGCCTACGCCTTGTAACTACTTATACGTGTCTATCTATACATCTAAGAACAATGTCATGTCTGGCTGCAGTATGTATAATATTGTTTAGGTAGTAGCAACGATTACAACATGTCTTTGTCTTTGTGTTCATTTCTTAGGTGTCGACAAAAGTTGAAAGATATAAATCTTACCTACTTTACACTTTATTATACTTATTGAGGTTTAGCTATCTTTAGATCGTTTGTATCCGTCTGCAGATAGCTTTGTTTCGTTTTTAATTTGTGAATTGTTCAAATACTTGTTATGATTATTTGCTTATTGAAAGATCAGCTTTCTATAACAAGTTAGTTTGTTCAAATTCTTTAAATAAAAAGTAACTACAGTCATATTGTGTATTATAGGCAAGCAAAATGATAGAGAAAACTATTTATTATTCTAACCACGATCCGGATGTCCTCAATCTATTTCCTAGAATGGTACAAAAATGGTTCAGTACCTACTTATAAATATGTATATAATATTTATAAATATATAAGGCGACCAACGAGGTTGTTGTGTAAATTTATATAGAATATAAATATGATACATTATAGTGTGATAACAAAATATTTTTTCAAAAATAATCGAGAAGAATATGGAGGAAATATGTACCTAGCTTTTTTTAAAAAAAACTTTTGGTATTTTTTCAACGTAATCGTGCTGTAAATACTTTCATATGCTTTCATGCAGTAAGATCGATTGCCCCATTTGATTTGACACTAACAATTTGGTAGTCACTGTTTCAAATTATGAGCCTCCCACCTGACTGGTTCATTTGGCAATACAGACGGCATTCATGTTTGAGGCCAAATGCAGGCAATAGGTAGGTAGGTACATTGTACGAATAGTTACGTACAACTGATTTGTTTTGTGCTTAGATATCCGATGACTTATTATTTCACAATTAAGATTTTATAAAAAAGGGTCTTCTAAAAACACAATACATTTTATGTAGTAACTTCTTAATAATTGTAAGAATGAATATAGTTCGACACTTTCATAGAAACAGGAAAAAAGGACCAAACAACTGTGTTTCAATTATTATTGTTGCGAACCATTTGAGTTGTAATTTCCGAGTCCGATTCGGGGTTGCTTTTGTATGCGAAACAAAACTCTTGATAAAAGCCTGCGTCATTTTCCTATAAATAATCTTATTATCTTTGTCTTCCGCTAGAGAAAACTTCCCTAGCATTGGGGTCAACAATTTATCAAGGAATTTATCTATAAGCTTCGTCAACAAAGAGCTGTGGCCGCATTCCTGCAAGCGACAAGCATTGCGTTCGTTCAAGGTCACTTTGTGAAGGGAGATCTGGCTCTACGTGACTTAAAATTGCTTCTAGTTATACAAACGCCTTGCTTGACCTATACTTCCTTGACTTAAACTGGTTTTTAACTGCAAAAAGGTAGTGGGTTAATGATGAGGAGCATAGCAAAAATGTACACACCTGCGAAAGGCTAGTTAAAGATATTTTAAAAATAAAAATAGCAGTAGCAGAGCTTTTTGTGGAGGGCTCGTCCGGGGAAGTACTATTACCATGCCTATTTCTGCCGTGAATCAGCATTGCTAGTTGTATAAAATAAAAGTGCATTAACACTAGGGCCAAAAATAATGGATTCTAACTATGAAAACCTTATATCCTTTTACAATCTTGTAGAGGAATATCAACTTAATACAGGGCAAATATTTGCAGAAGTTCAGATTACCAAGGAAATAGCACCGTTTTCTTAAACAATTCCACGCTGATAACTCGAATGTAAGTTCTAATGCTGAGTAAACTTCAGCTCAAAGCACAAAGCGCAATTTGCTGCGATATTCAGATTTGCTGCTATGGGTCAGAGCAGACAGAGAGGAGCGCAGCGGAGAGGATTTTATTAAGGCACTCGTGGAATAAAATGCATGTATACTTGAACCTGACAAAAAATGCACGTGCGTTCGCGATCCGTGATTCCAGCAACACGGCCCGATTGAGTGATCGCTGAATCCGCGTTCCATTTTCAAATTTTAAAAACAACAATTGACAACTCACATCGATTTACGCGATCGCTTGATTGATTTGTGTTGCTGGAATCGACGCCCTGATCTATAAATATGCACTTTATTTCAATAACTTTAAAGTTGATTTTCGAGTGCCATAATAAAATCATCTCCGCTGCGCTCCTCTCTGCCTGCGCTGACCCTATGAATGTTACTCTCTGGGGGCGCGGGCGTGCATGCAAAATTCTACGTCTGCTTCATAATGAGGCAAAAAGCTGATTCTGGGCTAAATTTAGACTATTCCGCTATATTTGTGGCTCTTGCAGAATTATGGTGGCTACAGTCAAATTATCCCTAAACTGCCTAGAAGTCTTTTTTTATAAAACTAGCCGATGGAATTATGCGGCGGCCCACCTTCTGTTAAGTGGTAACCATGGTCTATATAGCAAAGCATTATACCTCGTAGGCTAGATAGAAAGAGAGAAAACTCTTTGTTGCACAAATAAAATGTACTGCACATAGACCAGCTTAATGCTGGATAGCATTCTCAACCAGCTAACCTTTGGGTAATAAGGAAATCGGTTGGGTAGTGCACATATATATAAGATGAGAGCTTATGTATTTAACAAAATAAAGCACAGACTGAAGTGACAATTAAAACTAATACACATAATCAGGAAATTCCTGCATAACTGTGTGTGTAGGTCACGTACGTCAGGAACGTGCCCTACGATGCACTGCTCTGCGTCTATCCACTTGAAGCGTACAGATGTTCAGCCGCACGTGCCAGTAATTTCACCGGCACCCAAACCCTTCAAACTGAAACACAGCAATGCTGCTTCACGGCAGGAATCAAGGATTTTACCATTTTTCTTCTTATCATGTCACTGGTTCTTTCAAACCAAGTGTGGTGAAAGGATTGATGTGATAACCATTGGAATCATAGGTCAAAAATCAAATAACACCATCTCACTCTACCAACTGACCGTTTCGACCGTTACTAGTTAATAAAATGTAAGTTGTATGCAAATTAACATGTTTTTATGTGGAGTGGACCAATGGTGACTTGTCATTGGTGGCCTGGTACGTGAATACTGTGCGTGCTATATGAATATTACAAAGTGGTCTAGCGTTGAAAAAAATATCGTAAGATTTGCTTCCAACTCATGTCTCTATTTTAACTCCCATGGTCAATCTGGAAGTCTCTGAATAGACTTCGGAGCCAGGTGGGCCGCTGCAGGCATAATTAGGTCAATTGGGGGTACTTCGACCACGCAACTGTGGAGCCCTACAGTCTATGCTTCATTTGCTGTCTTGCCCAGAGTGCCCTAATATCTGCACGCTGAAAGATTTGACTGACGCCACGGAAAACGCTATTAATGTGGCCCATTTCTGGGCAAAACACATAAAGGAACAAAATAAGAAGAACTGACTGTAAATAAAATAGACGAGGTTCATCATTCAGTTGTATTGTTGTTTTTAATATTTGGTGTCGCATAACATCAAAATTTATTGAAACTATTTTTTATCTGAAAGATCCAGATTAGATCCTTAGAGGTCATCAAAATCGGTTCAGTTTTGATGAAGTCGGTTTCTCAAGTTTTTAAACTTCACTTGTTAGCAGTTCTTAGTTTTTAACCGTTTGAATATTATGATTAATCTGTCTATTGTGAAATCCACGTTGCAACGGCAATTCGGATGAGTCTTATAATGCATGGACTGGAATTGATCTGAAATCGCGTGAAGTCTTTTTATATTGGCAGTTGGCATGTACAACGTGAGCGAACCTACAAACGTGTGTTTATTGGAATGTGCCAGATGGTATTTTAAGCCCGTCACACACGTAGCTATAATATATATTAATATAAGTTATAGCAAGACATTATTACGATGTATTTTCAAGCTATAATATATGTTTCTATGACGACACCAACTTATACCGTGATTTATATTATAGCTAGGCATATTATATTGAAGCTACGTGTGTGACGGGCTTTACAGATGGTTTTTATTAGTGGTTGATTATTGTTGGTAGGTGGGCAAGTACCTACCACTTTATTTACAACATTTTCGTCTACGAAATGTTGTTTTCGTTTTGCTTATATTTTGACTTTCTTTATTATATGGGGTAAAGATGAGACAGCAAAAATACGTTACGTAGAAACGATCGAAACGAGTTGTTGGTTTATCAATTTTCATACAAAAGAGAGAGGCACGTGCTCACACGAAAACAACATTTGGTAGACGAAATGTGGTAGCAAAACTCTGACTTCGGATAATATTATGTTCATGCAACAATATAATATAGGTATATATACATTCAGAGCAACATTAATGTTCATGCAGCTGATCGCTATAGCATCTTCTGAGAATATTGTCCTTTACAGAAATTGTGTGTTGAAACATTGAAGCTTTACTGAATTCGTTTTATACTTCGTTTTATTTTATTACCTAAGTACCTTCACAAAAGCATTTTGTTCAATGGCTTGTGAACGCCTCGTAAAAATGTCACGGTACATCATACATTTTACTCAAAGTTGCTAAATCTCCTGCAGGATTTGAACCTTAGGCCTTTGTAATAAGAGCGGTGAATTGTGATGTAAGGGAAAATGCCTAGAGCGTTGAACGTAAGTTGTAGAACGGAAAAGCGGATTCTCTCAGCGAATAATCGAATTAATTAGCCGTCTTTGTACTGTAAATAGTGCAGAAATCAGCGCTTGTGTTCACTTCAAACTTTACTAAACAATTGCTTGATTGTTTAGAGTGGCAGCTTTAAGATAAAGATAAAGATAAGCTTTAAGATAAAATTTTCTTTTTTCAACTTTTGAGTTTACCAAAAATGAACGAAGATTTATAAAAATAAAAGTTACAAGCACAAAAAGTTTCGATCCTGCCAGGATTCGAACCTGGAATCTTCTGATCCGTAGTCAGACGCGTTATCCATTGCGCCACAGGACCCAGTGCAAGTGATGATGAATTTAGTAGACAAGTTTGCTTCAGTAATACTAATAATAAACATTTTGTTTAATTAATATTGCTTGGTATGGACTATAAATAAATAAATAAAAATCGTGGGCAATTCACACAACACTATCTAGCCCCAACCTAAGCAGTGCTTGTACTATGTTTAGCTTCGTGACAATTTTCGTTTACTGGTTTTTTTAAGCCAAGTGTGGTGAAAGGGGTTTAAGTTCGTGGCTATTATATCAACGACTGTTGCCATACTGTTGAAATTGAGCGAGGTAAACATAGGTAGGTATTACTTTGTACTTTTACTAGACTTTGGACTTTTACTGTTGAAACCAAATAGCTGATTATTAATACCTACTTTTACTGTTTTTTAAACATCTATGTCAATGAATTTTTTGCTCTCGGTAGGGATCGAACCCACGCACTCCAGCGCAGAAGGCAAAACTACTACCAACTGAACTGTGAAGGCTGTCCGAATAAATCTATATCCTTAGAATCCTTCTTCGTAATACCATTGGTATTTCAGGTCGTATACTAATGTTGAAAGTGTGTAAGCACGCGTTGACCCGCTTGTCGATAACGGGGCAGTAACCGTTGTAGAAATACCTACATACTCTAACCGCCAATTTAAACTCAACCTTATCAGTTCTAGCACAAGGTTTATAGTAAGAAACGGGGCATACTATCTAATAAAAAAAATCTATACGTACGTTTTAAAGATGAGTAAGTTACATAGATCAATGAAGCAGTTAGGTAATGTCGGAGTAGTTTTTTGAATGAATTGGTATATAAGAAGTCTGATGAAAAAGTAGTTACTTACAAATACATAGTTATATCAGGCTTAAGTTTAAAAAAAACTGAAGTTTTACATACCAATTCCTAAGATATTGCTTCAAGAAAAAATCGTTGTTTCTTTCATAAAAATATATCCATCTCTTTTTTAGGCATGTCAAAAACAAGGACAGAAATTTTTTAATTATAGGAATAGCGTTATTCCGTAAATGGAATAATCAGTCTTATGAGTAGTACCTACCTATAGAAGTACTACTAAGAGTACCTATACCAACTGAAAGTGTAGTAGTAAGTAATACCTCTAGCATCTAATTCTGACAGAATTGATGGTCAATCACTAATATAACAGCTAGAAAGCGGACATTACAAATTTATTATTCATGATAACATAAACATAATAGTCAGGGAAATAATAATTGCACACATAAAAGCACTGTGACTCTAGAATTCCGGACGTTCAAGTCAGTAATTTTTACTTATAGTTGCGCAATTTAACTTCATAACTACCCACTCTCTATACGGGTAAACATTTGCTATGGAGATGAAGTGAAAATATCTACTAATAATCCGTCCACAAACACTTTCTCCATTACATTCGGCTGCGTAATTATATACCTAATCAATTCCAATGGGATGTGCTCTAGAAAGAAGCGGTTATATCTTTTAATGAACTACTTAGAGATGCGAAATTACAGGGTATTGCGATTATGAAGTTTATGGAGAGGTATTGTAGTTGAATTTTCGATGAGTTCGCAATGTTATGATACGTGCACGTAGCGTGTTATTTATCGCCAACCATAGTTTCTTTGGTAGTCATTTTGTTTTTACACCAAAATGCTTCATGAACACTGATGAAAGAACAAATAAAGTGAACCCCTCCATCATAACTCTGGAATTCAGACATTATTTTAGGGAGCTTAGCTTTAAGATGATTTTCGTGTAACGTTTAATTTTTTAAAGGGATCCTCACTCAGTGGTTTTGGGGCATTGCATAACTAACTATCATGGTTCTCTTTCTCTTTTTACTATCTTTTTTATCGTCTAGTTAAACTATAGGAGCTGGTTAGACGACCAGTTTTATTTATTTAACCAAGTTTATTTGCAAAAAAAATTGGTTTAATAAATTTTCGGTATTGCCTACTAATTTATTAGTTTTATTGTGAAAGTAATTTTTTTTTTTTACGAGTTATTATACAAGCTCAAAAAAAAACATGAAATGATTTTAAATTAAATGAAAAAGACATGAATTATCATGTACCTATGACTTATTTTGAATATTATAATCAATAAAAATTATTTATATATTTTATTCAATTGAGTCATACTTTTGTAACGAGTTTTACCAGCATAAGTGCAAGAATTAAATTTTTCCGTGATTGACTCACCGCATCTTATTAATTTTAATTTTAATTGCTTAGAAGGTTCGTTATTGTGCAAATTTGTTTTTATGATTTATTTACAATAATTTATTCTGTTATACAATCTTTTTGGTTCTGAAAACAAGTAACAAGCTTAATATGAACCATCTGGTGCTGAGCAGAGCGTTTACCTCTGCTGAAACACCACCAAGGAGTCTTACAAGTATTCAATTATTTTTAGGTTGGTAGTATTTTTCAAAGACCGAGCTTGTCGACTTCAGAGATGCCTAACAAGATTAAGATTTTTATGTTTTTTATAATGCATTAGGGAACCATTTTTAAACTCAGTAATAAGACTTATTTGGTTGCGTTTACCGTGAGTAAAATTTATCTAAAAACATAGCGAAGATTCTTATCAGGTATCTACAAATAAACATGAAGTGTACCTGTACGACCAGAAAGAGGGCATTCATTAAAATACAGATGCAAGGGATGCACTCAAGCACATCGCAACGTGAGGGGAGGGGAAACCGGTCCAATCTCAACACTAGTACCCGTACTCGGCTTGTCCTCCTTTTTATAGGATTGTTTATATGATTTCTTTTATGTTTCTCATTAAACATTGTAAAGTAACATGCATTTTGCGTTCTCACATGTAATTACTTTTGTCTAATTTTTTATAGATAAAAAGTAAAATTATTCCCACTATAATATTTTTTAGCTTTAATTAGGCACTTCATAGGGTAAAAAAACGTAGAAGAGTTGACCTTCAAGAGATGGAATCTTTAAATTATTATTTTCTCAAACTGGTTTCTTTCCAAAGTCAACAATGTATCCTTCGCAGAATTTTAATATAGTCATAAAAATAAGGCTCTCAACCTCGATAATAATAATAATGAACTGTTAAAGCAATTGAAACGGGCGACTTCGATAGTCATTGGCTCGTGTAGCCACAGAATATAAATTACTACCCGGTAGAGCGCGTTGAAGTCTTCCGTTCGACGGTTTGTAGAGCTTTGAAAAAATCACACTCCATTAAACCTCCATGGATTCATGCTCTTTGGTTTCTGCAGGTGATTTAAAAATAGAATGTCGTTGCCTTTGTTTTGCGCCAATATTCTGTCTGCAGCCAGTCTGAAGGCTAGCATTTCTCCGGAAGAAAGTTCCACCGAGAGCGGTTCTCTCGATCGGAATTTTGGTCGGACACGTATTACTGACACACAGCCGGCGCGCCCACCTGCCAGCTACCACACCTGAGTCAAAAGTGTGTCAACAGACTCCTCAGAGCCGTCACAACTTTCACATTACCTTAAATTAACACACGGCTAGATAATATCTAAGACCCACCTTTTCCACGCCGCGGGGCGTTCTTAGTTTAAAATCCGGTTATGCACTATCAGGGTTGGGGTTAACGCACGGGCACTGTGCTTGAACACTAAATTCACAACACTGGAGTCACAGGGTCCACATGGTAGCGGGCCGGTGTGGTCGCGTCGGCCGCCGATTCAGCACTGAGGCTTTCTTCGAGACGGTCGCGGCGCGGGCGCAGGTAAGAATAAGAATAAGCCGCACACAGACGCACGGAGGCTGTTTCTGTGCATGTGTTTGTGCTGTGACAATACTCTTGATAGTTGAAAGGATTTCCTTTGGTATCTATGGTACCTGGGACCTCTATCGGATCTATTGTCAAATAACCTGTGGGAACAGGTTTTGCAAATTTTTGGGAAAGGTATGATTGTATCATATTGTGCAACTTGTTTATTATCATGGTACCAAGTCTCGTGGCGCTCAATTTTTATAAGTTTAGACACTCTAGGATAAACATAAAAATATAGCCTATAACTTATAAACCCTGTTACGTTTTGACCACTGAGCCTTCAATATAAAAATAAAGTTTTGTGTTTGGCATTGAACTCAAATTCGATAATCGACATCAATTCACTCTTTACCCTTATCAATGTCATGTTACTGGTAAATCGGTGTCAATCAAACTGATGATAGTAAAGCCTTCCTGTTCGCAAAGCAAGCTTATCCAGGAAATTGAAATCTGTAAGATACCTAAATCCTACTTAACTTTTGAACCGAATTATAATGAGGCGGTTGTTCTCAATTTACTTTTATATTTGTTACTTCTAAATTTTACACTGATTAGGAATATTTTATTATTTGGAAGAGTATGCTTAAAGATTAAGCCTATCTAGGTATAGAAATGTTATCAAAATCGGTTCAGTACCCTGACTATAAAGTCGGGTTTTTAGTTTTTGAACTCAACTTTATGAAACGGCATGGCTGTATTGTTTATAGATAGATATATAGATTTTTTGACTTTATTGATTACCATGAAACGATAGTAAGAGGGATGCAGTTTTTAACATAAACAGTCACAGTAATACGAACACATTTGAAGGTAGCAATTGGTGACAAATGCCGTTGTCTTTCCCATTTAGGTATGTTACCCATTAATATGAGAACCACGAACTTTTTGTAGAGGTGAGTAACAGTATTGATGTGCTTGAAGGAAAAAACGACGGCTAGTGAAACCACCCTTGTAAGTAAAAAACTCTACAACTAGAGCACTGGTGGTTTAGTGGTAGCGGCCTCGCCTTCTGATCCCATCGGTCGTGGGTTCAAATCCAGTCATTTACCAGTAAGTTTTTTTTCGAAAAATGTATGTACACAATGCTAGTGCTCTCAAACTGTGAAGGAAAATATAGTGAGGGAACCCGCGGCTTAGTCAGTTCCGCACGAATTGACCATGTCTTTCCTGTGGATTAGGCTGACTAAGCTGTCAGGATGGTATATGCTGGGCAAGCCTATTCCATCTATGGATTCCATTTAAACTTTACGGGAAGTAATTGGATGGAGAAGATTCAGAACAGTTCTTCCTGTGTGACATAAGACTTCTTCAAGTCTAGTGATTAATTGAGTTTCATACCAAAAGGTTACATAAAAGTGATTTAAATTACGACAGGAATGCTGTACTTTCGCCAGTAAAAGCTATGACGTCACTTGGTGAAGACTTACCGTTTGCCTCCGTGTGGTACGTGACACAAGGTGTCAATTTGATAACGGATTCTTGGCGTACTTGGACAGGCACGCCAAGAATCCGGTTTAACTCTTCCTTGAGTTCTAGGACCTAATCCTCGGGCCGATCTCTATCATTTTGCAATTTTATTTTATTGCTTCTTTTCGAAGAGAGAATGGCAGATTTCCTTGAGTAATTCATCAACGACCTCATCGTAGAAGCCTCGACAGCTACGATATACGGAAAACGTATAAAAAGTGCGGGGTTGTGAAAAGAAGCATTAAAATAAAATCGCAAAATGATCGAGATCGGCCTGAGAATTAGGCCCCTACTTCTATGCATTTACGCATCACAAATCTGTTTCATTTGCAAAAACAGATTGAGAACAAACATTTACCTAAAAGTGCGGGGTTGTGAAAAGAAGCAATAAAATAAAATTGCAAAATGATCGAGATCGGCCCGAGAATTAGGCCCCTACTTCTATGCATTTACGCATCACAAATCTGTTTCATTTGCAAAAACAGATTGAGAACAAAAATATATTACATAAGTAGGTACTCACTTAGTTATTTACAAATTTATGCTATGCAGTTTGATCTTACCTACAATGTATAATGCTGACAACTGTTTCTAAAATATGACATCTGAAAAATATGTTTTATTTTTGTTTAAAAAAATTACATCGTATTTGGATAGAGTGTAACAAACCAAAAATGTATCATTATCTATTCGATAGTACCTAAATTAGTAGTTCGACAAGCAACCTAAAACTCTAATTGCTTGTTTTTGTAATCAAAACATGTTCTAGACAAACAATTAGGTAATTAGGTAGCAAAACTGAAAATTTAAGGGACACAATTATGCCAATTGCGTCAACAAAAAGTTTAGTAAACTAGTATCATTGCGTACCCAGTCTTACTTGCTAATTAGACTAGTTAATTGTATTCAGTGGCACCTTGCATCACTTGATATCGTTCATTATAAATTAGCTCGTAGCTAAATAGTAGAAGCTCGTAAATAGTAGAGCTCTTTGTGAAGGGCTCGTCCGGGGAAGTACCTACTACAACCATGCCTATTTCTGCCGTGAAGCAGCATCGCAGTGTTTCGGTTTGAAGGGTGTGGGTGCCGGTGAAATTACTGGCACGTGAGGCTGAACACCTTTACGCCTCAAGTTGATGGACGCGGGCAGTGCATCGTAGAGCACGTTCCTGATATGCGTAACCTACGAAGCAAAGCAATGCTTTGTTATGGGTGATAGTTACTACTAACATCAATTGGGCCATATGCTTGTTCTATCAGCTATTTTTAAAAGACTCTTCACGTCTTCATAACGTGACACTGACTCTTTCGAAGTGTAGTGAAATAATTTTAATGTTTGGTGAAAGGGTTTTAAGTGCGCCTCAAAACAACAGTGAAACTTCTATACGTTGATATGCACGTAAAAACTATTCATAGCTCTATGGTACAGTAGCATTTCGCCAGATTGCCAGCTATAAATTAGCGAATTTGGCGTAGTTACATTGCTTCTGTAGACAAGTTTTGATTGTTTGTTGGAATGTGGTACCTGGTTCTAATTTACCTTCTGGCGGAATTTTGAAAGTGCATTAAACTAATAGTACCTAATATCCAAACACTGAGGTACAGCCAATGTTTAAATATTACAAACATATACATATTACAATACTAATACACTTAGATTAACAATTGCATCAGTAGGTACTTCATTTTTTTTATATGTTAACATACAATTAAATAAAAAATTAAAAAAAAAAAAAAAAAAAAAAAAAAAAAAAAATTTACAAAATACACATGGAACAGTTGAGAAAGAATTTTCGTAACCAAAGAGCTACTTATTGAAGGAAGATAACAAAGCTGCACATACAATTTTGCGAATACCTAAGCCTCCCAATTTAACAATTTGTCTGCAAATGTTTTTTTTGTCTTTTGTTAATATTTGTATTAATTGTAAGTTTCTTTTTGAAATTAAATAGAATTCGATATTTCCTAAAATACAATTACTACTTTCTACCTTTCCCTATTCTATGATATGCGTCAGACAGTTTTACTACCGGCTCTAACACACTCAGCGCGTTTTCTCTAGAAGTTGATTCATACTACTATAGAACAAAGTAATAAAAGAATTAGAAGAAAAGAGCATTATCTTCAAAAAGCTTTTGTCAAAAAAATATAACAATTATCCAGAACTTATAATAAAGCCAGCTGATTACATTGCAAATTGTGTTTTCAAAGAACAAAGACAATCGTTGGTAATTTCGTGGGAGACTCTTTAACAGTGCTTGTACATTGTCTAACTTAAGTTACGGTTTCTTGTACTCCTTCCTTATTGTAGTTCCGATCACACATTTTTGTGACTTTAACCGTGTTTTTGTTTATTGTTTTTTAGGATATAAAAAAATGCTTCCGGATTTAATCTCCAGCCAAGCTATTATGTCAATTTATGTCTCCAAAGATGTATATTTTTTGAGGATGTCTAAGGTGGCTAGTCAAAAATACGTTCAAGTATTTTTGACTTAATGCATACGCTGTTCTGGGAGCAGCAGTCGAACGGCGACCAGTCGGCCGACCCATATATCGGTGGAAGGACGAAGTAGAGAACGATTTCTTCGAGTTTCCAACTGGAAAGAGGTGAGAATGACCGGTCGCGTTCTATTATGTCAGAGGCCAAGATCAGCTTCGGGGTTGATGCGCTGGTATAACTACAGATAAAGACATTCCTTTCAAAGTTGAAGCAAAAGCATTGGTCGCGTGGAACTAGCACCACTAACTTGAAGACGTTTCAAAGTGATCCTTGTGATACTCTTGCATAATTACATATTTGACTTTGGCTTTAAATTATCAAATGGATTAATCGTACTAGCTTAGAGATCTATGTGGATGACTACCGTGCCTTAAGATCAAGTCAAGAGCTCATTTTACTTAATTTAGGTTATAATTACAAGACTGACACAACTGAAACTCTGCAACCAAGAATTAATTTAGCTCCTAACTTTCGTATCAAACATCTCTACTCTCGACATACAGCTAAGATTCGCACAAGACAAGTTGTCTCAATTAAAGTTTTGAACATGGTGGTGTAGTTTCACTAATTGCGAATAGTTGCTGAGAAGCAACACAGTAGTAGTGATGTACCTTCTCAAAACAACACTAGCTAGCTTTTTTTTTTTTTTTTTTTCAAACATCGGCCCGCTTGTATTTTAAATATTTAAATAGGAGGGCTATTGTGTTCCTTTTCCTACCATTCTTAACTTTAAGGGCATTTAAAAGTTGCTTTGACGCTATTTAGTTTAGATCATCTACAGTAGACGCCATCTTTACTTTTATTTTCTAGCACAGCCGAATATAATAATGTGAACTAAATTCAGACTTTTTCTTCATATCGTGTCACTGGCTGGCGAAATAAGTGTGGTTAAAGGCCTGCGCACACCTAGTTCGCTGGCGGTAGCGATCAGTGAAACGCTGTCAAATATCGCTCTCAGATTTGAGATTTGACAGCGATATTTGACAGCGTTTCACTGATCGCTACCGCCAGCGAACTAGGTGTGCGCAGGATTTTAAGTACGCTTCAGAATACTCTTTTCGTGTAGACTAGAAGCATAGCTCGTAGTTTGTTAACTGAAATAAACAAAAGAAGGAAGATTGCTCTAGAGAGTTCCACGTTTTATTTCATTTAGTACGAACAGGAAACTGCACTTAGCGCTCAGGCAAATAATTTTCAGACAGTTTTTTATGACTCCAGCTAGTGCTCTGTTTTTAAACAAAACTAGTTGGTATTAAACATTATGAATATTAATAATATAATTTAATCTAAGTTTTGTTTTGTTTCTGAAGGCAAAAGGTAAGTTTTTTACATAATAAATAATTTTCACCGTGATTCTTGGAACCACAATGCTATAATAGGGCCCATTTTACCTTCTCAGAGTTACGCTTATTATTATTAGTAACTAACCCCCGAATACTGAAACGCAACTCAGATAAATGCACGTCTCAAGCGACGAATATTTGACAGTTTTCAATGAAAATCTGTCAAATATTCGTCGCTTGAGACGTGCTTAAATCTGAGTTGCGTTTCAGTATTTGGGGGTAAGTCGGATAGAAAATTGACGCCTACTTTAGACTACTTTGGCTTTTCTAAGGGTCGGTTTCACAGATAATCAAATATTTGACATTATTTTACTAAATGTAAATCCGTTATTGGTTGTTATTAGACATATTTTGTACGCCTCTAGAGCTGTGAGTTTTATTAATAAATAAAATATTTTTTTATTAGAAAATTTTGAGATAATAATTAATGTTCAAATCAAACGGTCAATTAGCAATCCATGGAACGGCCTTAGAAGAAAGAACTGGACGGACATAGCAAACGTTAAAAAAAGGTTTGCAACACAAAAATCTGCAATAAAAAAACCTCTATTTGGGGTATGTACGATGGCTTCTGCACATCGCTGTAATTAATTTAATTATCCTCTCAAATATGAACCCTGTTACAAAGGGTTAATTTTATTAATCCAATTCCGGCCTTTATGGGTTGTGTGGTTTACTCCCATGGCTTTCCATTGAGTGCGGATGTTTAATTTGATGAACAAATTTTACAAATTTTGTTAATTTACTAAGAACATCAATTTTGATAAAGCCTACCCGCAGGCAAAGCTACGAGAAAAACCTTACGTACATCTCAGCAGTCTGTGGTGGCGATCAGTAAAACACTGTCAAATATTGATCAATGATTTGGATCAGTTGAGCTATCTCTAGATCGTTTGTAACAGTCTGCAGATAGCTCAACTGTTTGTTGTGTATTTTGTACATTCTGTGAATATTTGTTTAGTTGTAAGTTTCATTGTGTAAATAAATGTAGTCTTTTACGAAAAGAAAAAAAAACTAGTAAATTAACAAAATGCGTAATTAGTCGTTTCAGTCCTTGTTTCCATAAACATTACTTGAAACTACATCATTTTTGATGGCAAAGGTAATTGAGCGCGATTATTTCTACTTCCTCGAAATGAACATTTCAGGATCATTAGAAGACGCGTCGTTTGACGCACCTTTAGCGCCCTCGTCTCGCTCACGGGTAGGTAATGAAAAAGGGATAATTGCATATTTTGCCCATTATTTTTTCTCATTTCACCTCGTGAGCGGGGCCCGATTCTCGCAGGGTTTGCTCGGTAGCCAAAATGGATGCGCGGAAAAATGTGCAAATAAGTAAATTAAAATGAAAACTTAAAAATTCCCACACAAATTCCCATAAACAAGTCAAGCCCTTTCATTTGATACCCATATTGAAGGACATATGAAAAAAATGTAGTTCGCCATTTGATGGTGGTGGCCATATTTGATTTGAAATTTGTTCTAGTGTTTATTCTATTAGTCAAGCCTTTTCATTTGATACTCATATTGAAGGAATTGTAATAAAATATATAATCTGCCATTTTGTGGCGGTGGCCATTTTGTTTTTGTGACATGGGCTAAAAACAAATTGAAGGCGACTGGTACGATGCTTCTCAAACGAGCGCCGTAACAATGCAAAAAATTAAATTAATGCTTCTTATGGTCAAGTATAGAGGCAATAACTCATTCTGTTTGCGTTTGTGCTATGTTTAATAATTTAAGCATTGTTATCACCTCTTTTAGTCTTTATATTAAAGCGCTATAACCTTAAAGGAATGTAATTTAGCGAAGTAGTTCCTCCAAAAGGTTAGTATTATCTAAATATATTATTTTATTTTGGTAGTTAAAATATTACTGATTATCAATATCGCCCAAAAAAATTGACACTGAAGTAACTTTAAATTATTACAATTACTTCATGTTTCATCAAAGAGCGAGAGATGATTTCTCATGTGAGAGAATAATAACAATTTCTCAAACTCGTTAGGATACGAGTACCACCTGCTTATAACCAGCTAAATTGCATTTTGAAAACTCGTTCTTTATTAGACGAGGAGCGTGCCTTATTATCCCAGTTTATGGGGCACATGCTGCCTCGCAGCTTCTACTCCAAAGTTTTGTGGTTTTTTAAATGGCTTTCAACATAAGCTGGCACCTAACTCAGCTGTCCAGTGGCTGATTTGATCAAAAAGGAAGTATTTTAAAACCCTCTGGTCTCTCTATCAGAATGTCCTTTTATAAAATGGCATGGTTTATTCTTTCTATTTTCGTTTCTCGACTTCTTTTCTTACTTCTTAGCGTGTCGTTTTTCGAATTAGTGTGGGGGAAGGAAATAACTAAGAAACTTTAAAGAGTCTACATGTCCATCCATAGAAAGATATATATAAAAAGATATTCAGCCATCACAAAAACACAAAACACTTCGATATTTATTAATTAATTCATTTATTTCGGTCAACATAGGATTATTTCGTTAGTACAACTTATAAGTCTATTGTTAATAGTATTTAATTAACCTTTATGTACACAACCTATGAAATT
Source organism: Thera britannica (assembly GCA_939531255.2). NCBI lineage: Eukaryota > Metazoa > Arthropoda > Insecta > Lepidoptera > Geometridae > Thera > Thera britannica. The sequence goes on along the minus strand of OW618036.2, from coordinate 17,223,832 downwards.
GGTTTTCCATTGGGAGCTACAGCACTGTTTACATCTTTAATAGTCAAAATAACAAAAAAAAAAGATTATCAAACATCTGTAAAAAAATATCCGAAACCTACAAAACTGGTGCAAGTCACAGATGGTCAGAGCAATCCTGACTCATTTCATTCTGCTCGTTGCTAAAATCTCACTAAAGACACCTTCTGACCAACGCGACAACGCGACCCTAAGCAACAACGAATTCGTTTATTTTAAAACCCCGACATAAAAACGACGAGGACGCTCTAAGATGGCCGCAGCCACAAAATTGCGAGTTTTTTTTCCAACTCCTGTAACGTAATGGTTACATGTTAAAAAAAAAAAAAAAAAAAAACCTTGCATCTAATATATAAAGTACAGAAAATCAAGTAAAAAACACAAATGCAAGTACCTGTAAAGATTCCTTTTTAAAACATAATAATAGTAAGCTAAAAATATTTAACTTAATAGCTACTTTTCATTCATAAAAAAACATTTATAGAAACAGAAAAATGTAATTATTTTGCTACTTTCGTAACAAAGAATAAATTTACAAAAGCAAACACCTACAAAGTTACCTACAACAGAAAAAATAATAATAGGCGAAAAAGAATCATCGTAATAGCTACTTTTCTTAAATAAACTTAGCAAACTAAGAAATTTCATGTACTTGTTGTACTCATACGTACTCTAAGGTACTTCATGTACTTAGATCGTATTCCAACAATCACGTTTATGTTGAAGGGAGCAAAAGGTTGTCTGTCTTGCTCGCTCCACAAGGAGCGCCCATTACAAAAAAACTGAACAATTTCTAGCGTTGCCAACTTACGACGATTGCACGATATTTTTCCGGTTGCCACCAAAAGTGTCTCAAACTGCATTATTTTCGTAGGCTTGCATAAATACTCAGTCGCCGAAGCACCGTCATCATACCACAGTTGAGCCTCGCCAAGTCGCGATTACTAGCTACTATATCCTCGTATAGGACATCAAAGTACCTAGGTATTATCGTGCATTGTTCGTATATAAAGTGAACGTGATTTCACCCATAGGAATCTATAACTAGCTCAGTCTTCGTAAGTGATAGGAAGCTTATTATCAAATCAGTGAAACCCCCATCTTGGGTAAGTGTGAACAATACGTTTCTCTAATCCACTGTAGGAATAGGTAACTTGTAGCATCTTGTAATAAGTAGGGTTCTATCGCTAATAGCTAACGCTTGCATTTTACCCGCACCGTACTTACGATCTCATGTTTTAATTTCATGTATGTGAATCAGCTTGCCATGTCATGCTTATGTACCTATTATAGCTGCTTGGAGGAATCTTCGTGTTTTCCTCTATGATTTGAAGGGCATCCAAATGCTAGCTACATTTTATTTAACTTGTCATAAAAATACGCCCGTCATATTATCACCCTAATTTTTATGGCGAGGTAGGTAGTTCATAAAAAATATCTGTATAAAATACTTGCCTTGTTATTTAGGATTTATATCAAAATGCATTTCATTTCATTTCATTACTTTTATTGTACATAGGTCACTTATGTGCTTTTATTTCGTTATCTAGTAACAAAACATGTAAACTCGCTCTGCTTATTCTTAGCTAGGCCACCTCACATTATATACCTAGGCATTCCCCTAAAGAGCGGTTTTCTTCCTGAGGTGGTCACGCTTAATATTGGACAACAGATATTAATCTGGACGTCATTCCAGGGTTTCACGGCGCTACGCGTTTTACGCTTACGCTACTTCTCACCACCACCACTCCATGCTGCACTGATGAGCTGCTAGCGGAGTGCTACTACTTACCAGCAGCGGCCGCTTCGCTGCCAATCCCCTGCCGCCTGGCCGAACACCTGCCAAGGACACCCTGGATCTGCGCTGATCGACCTTCTCGTCTCCTCACGTCGCGCTAATACCAGGGGAGTGCCGTACTACCCAAACTAAAGTTAAGCGGGCCATAGAATCCACGACCTTGAGTTTTTAAATAAATAATTTTACTGTGTTGACACTTGTTTACATTCATAAACCCGTAGATACGTCACACTGGCGCCCAACGTGGGGCTATTTTCTCGTTTGTCAAAAACTTTGTCAGAAGAGGATAAACTAGAAATAATACTCCACAACATCCGTCCACTCTACGCAAACATTATAGCATCTTCTCCAGTAATTAAAGCTATTTCAGATCTTAAAAGTATATGTAAAAACTATGAAAATGTTCAAGCTCGTTTAGCTCATTTCCATGAACCCCCAAAGATTTCTTCAGATACTTTAGCACCTGACTTTGCTTATTCAGGTAGTAAAAATAATGTTGATTCAAAGCAATATAATAACTTTTATCAAAAACAAAATAGACAAAATAACTATTATAGTAGCTATAATAATAAAACCTCGAGTAAACCTCAAGCTGACCAGAACGCTAGTGATGGTAGGCAAAACTACGTGCATGCAATTGATGCACCACAAAACAGGTTGCGTTTTTGCCCTAGATGTCGCGTCAATACCCACAACTTAAGGCAATGCCAAGCTGACAAAAGTCAGATTGTCTGTTTTGTTTGTGGTCGTAAGGATGTTAAGACTCCTGATTGTCCAGTCTGTCAAAGAAAAACAAACAGTTCAAAAAACTAATACAAAAGAATTGTGTTGGTACGTCAAACATGGAAGTCAATAAAGAAGAATGGAAAGAGTGGCTTCAATTTGTCAGTACATACTTTAACTATTACAAAACCAACACAATTCTGAATAAATGCAATGATAACCGTCCTTTCATCAATATTACAATAGGTGAGGTTACTATGTGTAGTCTTCTTGACTCTGGCTCAGCCGTGACCATTATAGGTAACAACGCTCATAAAGCATTAATCACTCAAGGATTAACGTTAGTAGATAACTGTAGATTAACCGTTCTTGCTGCAGGGGGTCAAAGAATAGGTAGTATTGGTTATATTAACCTACCTATTCATTTTGACAATCAATTTCACATCATTCAAGGCTTTGTAATGCCTGAGGTTCATGATGACCTTATCCTGGGTATTGACTTCTGGCGTGCATTTAAGATTTCCTTACAATACTTACACGCTGTAGCCCTTGATAGTCCTACAAACCATAAGTCCGTTGTACAAAAACCTATCGTACAAAGTTATGACACTCTTAACCATTCGGAGAAATGTCTGGCTGACAACGTCATTGATCAGTTTAAAGCCATTTCAGCTGAACGTAACGGTTTAGGTAAAACTAGTCTCATAACTCATAGGATTGATACAGGAAACGCTCAACCCATACGACAACGTTATTATCGTATATCCCCAGAAAAGCAACGTATTTTGACTGAACAGGTTGATGAAATGTTAGCACTCGATGTCGTCGAACCATGCGAAAGGGCCTGGTCCTCACCAGTTCTTCTAGTCACTAAAAAAACTGGTGAGCCCAGATTTTGTCTAGATAGCCGCAAATTAAATTCAGTAACATCTCGCGATGCATATAACTTACCATACGTCTCTGAAATATTAGATAACCTTCGAGATGCTCGTTTTCTTAGTAGCATAGACTTATCTAAGGCTTTTTGGCAAATAGAAATAGCGCCAGAAGACAGGGACAAGACAGCCTTCTATATTCCTGGTCGCGGAACCCTACGCTTTAAAAGGACAGCTTTCGGGCTTACCAACGCACCAGCTATTCAACAACGACTAGTTGACTTGTTGTTTGGTGAATTTGAACTTCGAGTATTCGCTTATCTTGATGACATCATTATAGTCAGTAATGATTTTAATAGTCATGTCTCACTTTTGCTTAGAGTTCTTGAAAAATTAAAACATGCAAACTTGACTATTAATCTTAAAAAATGTAATTTCTTTCGAAGTCAACTTAAATATTTAGGTTATGTTGTTGACAGTTGTGGTTTACGGACTGACCCTGATAAAGTAGAAGCGATTGTTAATTATCCGACACCTACTTGTCGCAAGGATATAAAACGTTTTCTAGGGACAGCAACTTGGTATCGTCGTTTCGTACCCAACTTCAGCACAATTGCAGGCCCCCTTAATAAATTGACCTCGAATAAGAAAGGAGCACCACCATTTAAATGGTCTCCTGAAGCAGACGGTGCTTTCTTAAAGCTCAAGGAATGTTTAGTTTCCGCTCCTGTTCTTTCCTGCCCTGACTACAGTAAACCCTTTGAAGTCCATACGGATGCTAGCAACTACGGAATTGGTGCCATGTTAACACAGATTACCGATGGTAAAGAGCATCCAGTCGCTTACATGAGTAAATCCTTGTCAGTGGCAGAAAGGAACTATAGCGTCACTGAGCGAGAAGCTTTGGCAGTAGTTGTTGCTTTGGAACATTGGAGGTGTTATTTGGAAAATGGTATGATAATCACTGTATATACAGACCACAGCGCTCTTAAATGGTTTTTATCAATTAATAATCCAACAGGTAGGTTAGCGCGTTGGGGAGTACGTTTGTCGGCATTTAATGTAGAATTTAAACATCGCCGTGGTGTTGATAACGTAATTCCAGATGCACTCTCTCGAGCTCTTCCCGTGAGTACCATTAGTACTTCAAATTCTTACAAAAATACTAATGATACATGGTATAAATCACATTATAATGGTTGCCTTACAACGCCTCAGTCTTTTCCAAATTTTAATATTAAAAATAATATTTTGTACAGACTTTGTAAAAATAAACATGAACTAACACAGGAGTTCTCTTGGAAAGAAGTTATTCCACAGGAACTACGTCAGGACATTATTCATGACAACCACAGTGAACCGACAGCAGGTCATCTAGGTATTCATAAAACGTATCGTCGTCTTACGTTACGTTACTTCTGGCCTAGCATGTTTCAAGATGTCGTTGACTTTATTGGCACTTGTACTAAATGTTTATCATATAAGGCTCAAAATCACCAAATCTTGGGTGAAATGGGGCGACCTAAACAATGTTCTCGCCCATTTCAGATGATTTCTATTGATTTAATGGGTCCAATGCCAGTAAGTAGAAAACAAAATAGCTTCATTTTTGTGGTAACCTGCTGTTTTTCAAAGTTTTGTCTTATCTTTCCAATAAAACGAGCCACATCTAACATTATTATTAAAATATTGGAGGACTCAGTTTTCCTCATGCATGGAATTCCACAAACTATTTTAATGGATAACGGCAGTCAATTCATAAGTAAAGAAATAAATTCATTTTTTAGTAGATATCAAATTCCAAATATATTTTTTACACCAAAATATACCCCTCAGGTGAATACTGTCGAACGTTATAATAGAACTATCATCACATGCATTTCTACCTTTGTAGAAGATGACCATAGAACATGGGACATATTTATTCCCAAGGTTCAATTTGCCATAAACAATTCTGTCAATGAGGCCACAGGTTATACTCCATCTTTTCTTGTATTTGGGCGAGAAACGGTAGTTTGCGGATCTCACTATATTGATTCTGATCTAGGCACCGAGATAGTATTTTTACCACGCGATGTCTATGCAGAAAACTTTGGTTGTCTTTCCTCAATTTTTAATAAGGTACAGCTTAAATTGTGGCAGGGTCATGCTAAAAATACATCTCATTATAACCTTCGTCGCAAACCAGCAGAATTCAATGTAGGTGACACAGTTATGAAAAAAACATATTTTCTTAGTAATGCGGATAAAAGATTTAGCAAAAAACTAGCCCCAAAATACATTAAATGTCGTGTAAAATATAAAAAAACACCTCTTGTTTATATTTTAGAAGACATGTCAGGAAAGGATCTAGGAACATGGCACATAAAGGATTTAAAACTCATAGGTACAAATAAGTAAACAATTACAACTAAGTACAAATTTTAAATTTCATCACTTATATTCACCCTTAACCGCTTGTTTCTGCAGTAGTTGCATGAGTTAGTTGGTTCTGTTCGTAACTAGTAACTCTTAGTAATGATAGGTCGCGTCAGTACTTTAAACCATTACTTTAGGTAGGTACTTACTGATGCTATTTTGTGAGCGATCGTATGGAAGGTTGTGTATGAATGATTGAAAGGAATGAATGGCAGTTTGTGACTACGCTAAGAAATAATTGCGAATTTTATTCTACAGTAATAAAATTCTTAGTAAGCGTCGGGGTAATGTAACGTAATGGTTACATGTTAAAAAAAAAAAAAAAAAAAAAACCTTGCATCTAATATATAAAGTACAGAAAATCAAGTAAAAAACACAAATGCAAGTACCTGTAAAGATTCCTTTTTAAAACATAATAATAGTAAGCTAAAAATATTTAACTTAATAGCTACTTTTCATTCATAAAAAAACATTTATAGAAACAGAAAAATGTAATTATTTTGCTACTTTCGTAACAAAGAATAAATTTACAAAAGCAAACACCTACAAAGTTACCTACAACAGAAAAAATAATAATAGGCGAAAAAGAATCATCGTAATAGCTACTTTTCATACATAAACTTAGCAAACTAAGAAATTTCATGTACTTGTTGTACTCATACGTACTCTAAGGTACTTCATGTACTTAGATCGTATTCCAACAATCACGTTTATGTTGAAGGGAGCAAAAGGTTGTCTGTCTTGCTCGCTCCACAAGGAGCGCCCATTACAAAAAAACTGAACAATTTCTAGCGTTGCCAACTTACGACGATTGCACGATATTTTTCCGGTTGCCACCAAAAGTGTCTCAAACTGCATTATTTTCGTAGGCTTGCATAAATACTCAGTCGCCGAAGCACCGTCATCATACCACAGTTGAGCCTCGCCAAGTCGCGATTACTAGCTACTATATCCTCGTATAGGACATCAAAGTACCTAGGTATTATCGTGCATTGTTCGTATATAAAGTGAACGTGATTTCACCCATAGGAATCTATAACTAGCTCAGTCTTCGTAAGTGATAGGAAGCTTATTATCAAATCAGTGAAACCCCCATCTTGGGTAAGTGTGAACAATACGTTTCTCTAATCCACTGTAGGAATAGGTAACTTGTAGCATCTTGTAATAAGTAGGGTTCTATCGCTAATAGCTAACGCTTGCATTTTACCCGCACCGTACTTACGATCTCATGTTTTAATTTCATGTATGTGAATCAGCTTGCCATGTCATGCTTATGTACCTATTATAGCTGCTTGGAGGAATCTTCGTGTTTTCCTCTATGATTTGAAGGGCATCCAAATGCTAGCTACATTTTATTTAACTTGTCATAAAAATACGCCCGTCATATTATCACCCTAATTTTTATGGCGAGGTAGGTAGTTCATAAAAAATATCTGTATAAAATACTTGCCTTGTTATTTAGGATTTATATCAAAATGCATTTCATTTCATTTCATTACTTTTATTGTACATAGGTCACTTATGTGCTTTTATTTCGTTATCTAGTAACAAAACATGTAAACTCGCTCTGCTTATTCTTAGCTAGGCCACCTCACATTATATACCTAGGCATTCCCCTAAAGAGCGGTTTTCTTCCTGAGGTGGTCACGCTTAATATTGGACAACAGATATTAATCTGGACGTCATTCCAGGGTTTCACGGCGCTACGCGTTTTACGCTTACGCTACTTCTCACCACCACCACTCCATGCTGCACTGATGAGCTGCTAGCGGAGTGCTACTACTTACCAGCAGCGGCCGCTTCGCTGCCAATCCCCTGCCGCCTGGCCGAACACCTGCCAAGGACACCCTGGATCTGCGCTGATCGACCTTCTCGTCTCCTCACGTCGCGCTAATACCAGGGGAGTGCCGTACTACCCAAACTAAAGTTAAGCGGGCCATAGAATCCACGACCTTGAGTTTTTAAATAAATAATTTTACTGTGTTGACACTTGTTTACATTCATAAACCCGTAGATACGTCACACTCCCTAATTATAGTACCTATCAAAAAAAAGGGCTTGATTAATAGTATAATGTACCTACATCAATGTTAGTTGTGGGTTTTGAATGTTTTGTGAAAGTAACTTGTTTGTTATTTCTTCTAAAATAAAGACTGTTTTGATTTCATATTATGCTGTGTCATTCAAAACATATTCAATACGTACAGGCTTGCAACGTGCCCAAACGCAATATTACAATGCAAAGGAATGTGCACTTCTACGCATACGGAGTTTATGCGTAGATGATTTATAAAGCGTCAGGGGCAACTGGTGATTACACAAGCCCTATTTGCGGGACTCCATGGTACCTGGGACAAGGTTTTAGATGTTTATGTGTATAACCTCTATTAATTGCTCCCTTTGTTCAGATCCGAAGTTTCGTGCTTAACTGAATTTCCAGACATTTTAGCTGGCATTGAGTTTGTAATATCTCTGCATTAAATCACGACTGTCCGATGATGGAGCGTTTTAGTAAGCTTTTCATAGAATGAAATGAATTAAATTTATACAGGGTTATTCATTATTAGCTGCAAATACTCAGGAATTAGGTTCAACAAATAAAATAAAAAATATTTATGAAATGATTTTTTTTAAGTTTTGTTATGAAAATCCCGAGAAAATCGATAAAGGAATCATTGGCGCCTGACCTATTTTGACCTTTGATCCGCGCCCGCGCGCCGTGAGTGACACTCTGCGTTCAGTCACCGCCTGGGTGGGTCATCGGCCTGTTCTCCATGGCAATCATTATGCAATAGCAGTAAAGAAATTAATAAAAATAAAATTTTGATACAAATCTTGAAAAATTTTTTGATCAAATTTAAAAAAAATAATTTCATAAATATTTTTTATTCTATTTGTTGAACCTAATTCCTGAGTATTTGCAGCTAATAATGAATAACCCTGTATTTACATTATAGAAAAAAAATTGGTACTGTACCCTAACCGCACAAAAAACAAAATATATTTTGCAGTTTGGTCGGTTTTCTCACGTACCAACTTATGTTACTGAAATCATACTATTATCAGTTATTTCCTGTTAGAAATTGTTAGTTACCAGAAATTACAGATTACAAGTATCTATGAGTAAAGGTGGATATAAAACCAGTGCGTGCTATCCTAATTTTTTTTCTCAGCTCGCGGTCGCTGAGTCGCGTGTCACAGAAACTCACTTTAGCTCAAAGTTAGACAGATGCTCGCCGTAATTTTACATTCAAATCTTTTGCCTTAATTTCTGGGTCTTATTCCAGTGAGAATAGTTGAAGCTCGTTTGGTAGAAACAAGTTTGGAACTTTACCTAGTCTAGAAAAGTTGCTCGAATTGATTGGGATCTGGAGATATACAGGGTTATTCATTATTAGCTGCAAATACTCAGGAATAAGGTTCAACAAATAAAATAACAAAATATTTATGAAATGATTTTTTTAAGTTTTGTTATGAAAATCCCGAGAAAATCGATAAAGGAATCATTGGCACCTGACCTATTTTGACCTTTAATCCGCGCCCGCGCGACGTTAGCGACACTCTGCGTTCAGTCACCCCCTGGGTGGGTCATTAGCCTGTTCTACATGGCAATCATTATGCAATAGCCGTAAAGAAATTAATAAAAATACAATTTTGATACAAAAACTTGAATCAAAATAAAAAAAAAATCATTTCATAAATATTTTTTATTTTATTTGTTGAACCTAATTCCTGAGTATTTGCAGCTAATAATGAATAACCCTGTATAATTGGAATCCGTAGGACAAGATTTTGTTATAATGAAGGATCTTGCAGAAATGTAATTGGAATCGTAGTCGACAACCAACTTTTTCTAATTTTGAAGTTCTTTATGTTAGAAATTAAAGCATTATACCTACCTTTCAATTTTCCAATCAATTTTTTTATGAATCTGAAGATACAAAAACCCGTATGATGGAACATATAAAGCTTAAAGAACTTGTGAAACTAAATTCATGGCCAAACTGCTGAATAATTTGCGATAAAATTTCTAAAGGATCAATCTGGAAGCCAATCTGGAACCTTTCAGCTAAAAAAAACTCAAATTGGTTCATAAATGGCGAAGTTATACGACAACAAACATTAAAAAATTTACAACTGCAACTTGTAAACTTATTATTATTATTATTTTTAGTCTGTATCGTCCCAATGCAAGGCAAAGGCTTCCCTAACCCTCCTCCCACCCCTTCCGCTCTTCCCGGTCCTGGAGCCTAATTCTCGGCTCATCTCGGATCATTTTGCAATTTTATTTTATTGCTTCTTTTCGAAGAGAGAATGGATGATTTCCTTGAGTGATTTATCGACGACCTCATCGTAGAAGCCTCAACAGCTACGATATACAGAAAACGTAGAAAAAGCGCGGGGTTGTGCAATGCCAATGTGTATTTAGGGGACATTGAAAATATCGGTCGGCCCGAGAATTAGGCTCCTGTGCTATGGATGCCCAGTCTTTCATAAACGGGTCAAGAACGTCGCTTGAAATTTGTGTGTTAAAAATTGACTCATTTGACATTGAATCTCTTCTTTTTAGGGTTCCGTAGCCAAATGGCAAAAACGGAACCCTTTTAGATTCGTCATGTCTGTCTGTCTGTCCGTCCGTATGTCACAGCCATTTTTCTCCGAAACCGTAAGAGCTAGACTGATGAAACTTGGCGAGTAGATGTATTCTGTAAACCGCATTAAGATTTTTGCATAAAATTAAAAAAAAAACTAGAAACTTTGGGTCCCCATACTTCAAACTGAAACTCAAAAAAATTTTTTTCTTCGAACCCATACATGTGGGGTATCTATGAATAGGTCTTCAAAAATAATGTTGAGGTTTTTAATATCGTTTTTTTCTAAACTGAATAGTTTGCGCGAGAGACACTTCCAAAGTTGAAAAAAGTTGCCCCCCCCCCTCTAACTTCCAAAGTAAGAGAATGATAATACTAAAAAAAATATATGTTGTACAATACTATGCAAACTTCCAACGATATTTGGTTTGAACGAGATCTAGTGAGTAGTTTTTTTTTTACACGTCATAAACCGTAAACCGCAATTTACCTTTATACGAACTACAAGAACCTTATAATGTTATATCAAGTAACATAATATAAAGGTTCTTGTAGTTCGTCGTGCTACGGAACCCTTCATGGGCGAGTCCGACTCGCACTTGGCTGCTTTTTGGTATATGAAGTCGGTTAAAATCAGCCCTTAATAATTTCAGCACTGTCAAATTAAGTTAGTGATATGATAAGGCAACAACAGAATCTACACATAAAATATTATTGTTGCCTACAGCGAGACAATTCCCATCTGTCATTGCGTATAGTTGTCAGCGGATGCCACTATGTATCATTCGTTTGAAATATGGTCCTATCCTATTGCCACACCGAATGCGATATTGTCATCAAAATGTATGCAGTTTGCAATATATTCCAATACAGAAATAGTATTGTGAAAATAAATATTTAAGTGCAGTGTATGTCCCTTAAATTACGAACTTTTCTGCTTGTTATTTGCATATTGCTATTTTTTTCATCTCAAAAGCAGCTAGTTCGGCAAGTTTTATCATGCGCACTTGATGTGCGGGCAGGTTTTTCCGCAAGTAGGCCGCTGGTGGGCCCTTTTTGCGTGACCCTTGACACGTGTTGCTCGAACTTTTATAGGTTCTACAACACGCCGGTTTCCTCACGATGTTTTCCTTCACCGTTTTGAGCGTACTGACATGCACATACATTTTTCGACAGAAAAACTCATTGGTACACGAGTGGAATTGAACCCACGACCTTCGGATCGGAAGGCGGGGCCACTACCGCTAGACCACCAGTGCTCTCAAAAGCAGCTATCTCAAAGACCTTGAAACATACAATCCACACAACACTATCTAGCCCCAAATTAAGCATAGCTTGTACTATGGAAATAATAATATGTAAAATAGCTTATAATACTTCTATAATATTTCTTTTTGTAAACTTACTAACAGAATATAATACAAGGTGTATCTAAATATGTGTACTATGCGAAGGTGGGGGGTTTCAGACCACAATGGTGATCAGTTGTGGGGGGGAGATAATTAAAAATTCCTATTTTCAGTTTCCCATACAAAAATATTTAATTTCATAATGCCTAAATAAATTGACAACCCTATCCTTGTAACCCCTTGACCCCTTGACCTACTACCTCTGTAGGTCTACTACTACTACCTACTACCTCTGTAGCTGAGTTTAGGGTTGTCACTTTGTATAAAGTCAGCTGTTCATGTTGAAACTTCGTTGCAGTTTTTTTCAGAGATACCAATCGAAGTTCGAAAAGTCGTTGAACAAAAGTTGTTCCCCGGGGGGTGGAAATTCACCCCCCTTCAGGATAGTACACATATTTTGATACACGTTGTATAACACCAACACAGAGAACAAACATTGCTGTTAACCACACAATTTTTTTTTCTCAGTGGGGATCGAACCCACGACCTACGGCGTAGACGGCAGAGCTATAACTGAGCTGAGAGGCCAGTCAGTCAGTATTCTTTCATTTTCATCTTTTTATTTAAGAGCAATGCTCTTGTCGGCGTAATGTATGCATTTTTCTTCAGGTATTTCTTTTGAGGGCAACCTCCTTGACCTCCTTATACGACATGACGGCGATCTTCGCTCTTATTTACCTCATTAGCTTATCTTTGGTCTTCCCCTTCCTTCTCTTTCCTTCCGCCTTTCCTTCGATGATATTTTTGTTATAGCTGTCATGTCGCACAAGATGGCTAATCATCTTTCCTGTTCTGTTCTCAACAACTTCTATATTCTTTCATAAGTACCTACTCGTAAAGTTGTCTCGAAAGTCTCGAAGCTCCCGATTTAAACCAAAGCTAATTGATGTGTGACGACTCTAGAACAATATGAGATAGCTAATTACGTCGTCATCACTTGCACCCAACGCGCGGTCGCTAATTACTCAAAGCCGGAAACCAAGCGTTTGCATAAGAAGCAGGTAACAGGCGCTTGTCTACCACAAGCGCCTGTTACGTATAAAACGTTTATGAAGAAAAACTCTGGTCTTTCTGGTGCAGAGTTATTACTAGTAGGCCTACCATAAACTCTGTCTGGGTCTGTCTCTGGCTATGGTTTTGAGTCTGTGTGAGTGTAAAAATAAATCCTACGTCGAAACGTCACACACACAGTATATTATAATACACTGGTGAACAGACTCAAAACCAAAGCCAGAGACAGAGCCAGATAGAGCTTGTGGTAGGCCTATACAGCTCTACCGATTGCAGAGATTAATACACAGTATATTGCTGTCTTTTTCTTATCGTGTCACTAGTTCTGTCAAACTAGTGTGATGAAAGGATTTTAAGTGCGCTTCAAAAAGGCTCCTTTTGTAGGTACACTTGGCACATGTTTTCGAACTTTTTAGGTTCTATCCCAGTTTTTTCACGATGTTTTTCTTCGCCATTGAGAGTACTGGAATAGTGCTTATACATTTTTCGACAGAAAAATTCACGACTGGATTTGAACCCAAAACCTTTAGAACGGAAGACGGGACCGCTACAAAAAGGCCACCAGTGGCTCATTGTGCAAACTGCTATTATTGCTGTGAAATCCTGAGATGTTCAGTGTTTCTGTCATCTGCTGGTTCCATCATCCACCAAGTGGTTCAAAATAAATACCCAACTTTCGTATCGGCTTTCTATGTAAATGCAGCTGAACGCCAAACGTTCCCATGCGAATGAGGTCTACCATGATTTATTACCCGAATTTCTCACTCGTCTTGAATAGACACATAGGTACACCTACTCCGGCATGGCTTTATCCAAAGCGTTTGCGTCAATGGATGATGTCAAAATAAGTAACGAGTGTTGGTACTTGTTATTGAAACTGGTAGAATGATTAATAAGCTTTTGCAATAAGGGTTCAACGAATAACTTTCTAATATATTTACATATTTGTAAAACATTCCAAATCCTTTTGAAATGGGCAGAATTCTTGAGTAACACCGACGAACCAGTTATCACCAATCCGCGAAAGGAAACCCTTTCTAAAATAAGGGTCAGTAGGGCGATTGTCTAATTCAGTTGCAATCATTAGTTTGATACTAACAGCTAAACGATACTATCAAGGAATAGCGATCATGTATCTTGTTGCAATGCCTTTTTGACCGCTATCTATCAGTTGCAATGATAGTTTTGCAGTGTGAAGTTCCTGCAAATCAATTTAACCCGACCAATTTAAAAATCATAATCTTAGTAAGAAGCCGTGTGAAAACGATTGGCCCACTTTATTTGACTTTCTAATAGACCTCGTTCACTCATTTTGTGTTGTGTTTCTGTCAGTCTTCTTCTTCTTCTTTATAAATGTTTCGTAAATATCGAATAAAATTTACTTTTTCAAGTTATTTAGTCTGATTTCAAGTAAGTAAAGTCCAACATTCTTAATTCTTTATTCCTAGCTTGCTCAAGTGATTAATATGTTGTTTCTATTTGTTATAAAGTTATGATCCCAATCCACCGGTGTTTGTCGAACCAATCAACCATAGCCCTTAGTAAAATAAGGGCACCAACAATATTTGAAAGCCTGGGAAAATCTTGCAAGGATGTTAAATGCCGTGGGTGGCGGCTACATAAAAACTGGTGAAAAATGGAAGGGATTATGTAGTAGGTAAATAGTTTTCAATAACCCTAGTTTTGTGAAGCTATTATCCATCATTTTTTTGTGCTCTATATGGTAAAACAACAAAGTTCTATGTTTTTTGATTAATTAATGGTAATATGTAGATACAAGTGCCGCATAAAGTCTAAGGTGGAGGATAACCAGCGAAACGTCGGGGGCACTGGAGGTGGACCCTATACGCTGCATCCACTCACACTCCCAGGTTTTATTTAGCTTACTTTTGTAGATGTTAATGTTTTTTGTTTTTAGATCACGATGACAATGTGCTCCGCTGGGTGTACAGTCTAGAGAAAGGGCACCTTGTGGTCGAAGAGGGAACGTGAAGAGAGGGAATGGTGGATGCTGTCGCTGCTATAGGCAGATCGTTTAATGAAATGGCGACACAAGAGCCATGTGTGGAGTTGCTGCTGCTTTAAGTTCAACAGCATCCACCATCATTAAATAAAACAGTTAAATAAAATACATTATTTCTTTTAATAACTCGCCTTATTTCTTTACCACAATACATAGATAAGGCACCTACTGCTTATAAATCAGACTAATTATAGCATTTTGTATTTTAATTTGAAACAGCTTCTATCCTATTCTAGTCATTAGTACATAATTGATAATGAAATATTAAAAGTATGTAATGTAACATAGGCAGGAGCCAGTTATTTCCCCATGCGCGTGGAGGTTTTGACTGATTCTACACATGGCTATGGTAGAATGAGGATGATATCCCAGCACAGGATATCAAACGCTTCCTTCGTCAGGCGAAAGTTCGAAATAAACTCTCTGAGGGATTTAGAACGGATTGCTGGCATCCTGCATCAATCTTCTATCAAGAATGCGTATTTTTTTGGCACTGTTCCTTCTCTAGCCCAAGTAGGAATCCTCTTGATATGATAAACTGAAATGAATTTAAATACTTAGTTGAAACGGATTTGTAATAGGTACGCACTAAATTTTATTTGATTAGGAATGCAATAATAACGTTGTTTATCATTGTCAAAACACTAAAAACTTACTGTAAATAACTTACTTTATTCAATTTCTATCCATCGCAACAGCACCTTACTTGTTTCTATTCGCGATTGATATGATAGTAATCGTAAGCTGTCATTTCCATTGAAACAGCCTTACGTGATCGCTGTTTCATGATATCTATAGAAACATTACGCTCATGTTGCAATCGTTCACTGTCAAAGATGGTTTCAATTGCAATGCGCGTTTGATTGCAATCGAAGCTACTACGTGATCGCAAATTTGACAGTTTCAATAGGATATCCATTGAAACCATTGCAACAAAAGTTACATGATCGCCCCACAGGCCTATGATCAGCTGTGGACTTATTATGGCTGATGTTTAATTGACGGTGTACCTTTCGAATGTTCTTATTTTCCCGGCCCAATAACCTATTTCGTCTAGGATCGGCGTTCCTATGTCTTTATTTACTGTTTGTTCGGTGTTTGGAATACCACAAAATAAGCTACTAGCAGCAGGGCAAAACCAAAAAAGACTTACAATCCAATTTGGTTTATGAACACAAGTGCAAATAACTACGTACGTTATTTGCACTTGTGAATAAAACCGCTCGGTACCTATTTGATTTTTTAAAAATAAGTTAAAACCAGCGCAGCGCCTGAAAATATAATTGAAGCAAAGTACTCCAGTTTATTGCTCAGGTATTGTTAACGGGCACCGTATCGTACGTTCATTTTATTGCTGTTTTATTTTAACTTGCCACCTGTAAAGGTTTTATTATGAAAGAGAGGAAATCACATATGAAAGTTTCGGCGTAATAATTTAGTAATGATAAAACCTACACTGAATAACAAATAGGTTCATGACCGTAATCACTGGTGATTTGAGAATGTATACTGGGGATGTACACCGCCCTGGGCTTGGTTTACACCCCTTAGTAGTATATTTAGTAGTAGTAGTAGATATTCTCCAAACGTTTTTCGTTCCTAAGTTGTCGACATAGCCCAAAGGACTAGGAAGCTGAAGTGGCAGTGGGCCGGTCATGTTTGCCGAAGAACCGATAATCGCTGGGATAAACGAGTTCTGGAGTGAAGACCGCGCTTAGGAAAAAGTTAGTGTAGGACGCCCTCAGATTAATTCTTTATTGCACACAATATAAAACACAGGAACAGAAATAGTGGACATGTACAAAAGCGAGCTTAACTCTGAATAGAGTTTTCTTACAGCAAACCTTTGAGGCTAGAGAGAGGTGACTATATAGGCAGGTTTGTGTACATTAAAAAGAAAGTAAAAAATAACAAGGAATGCTTAAATGAATAAATTTACTAGTATGCAAAATAAATATAGGCATATAATACATAAATAATAATACAATATAATATAAATACATAAAATATATAAATATAATACATAAAAAAAAAATACAATACATAAAAAAGATGGAGCGATGTCTTGAGCAGGGTTGCAGGCAGCAACTGTTGGGAAGAGCCAAAGACCGGGCTCAGTGGCGCGCCATGGTAGAGACCTATGTCCAGCAGTGGACTGCAATAGTTTGATGATGATGATAATGAGTAGATATTCTAGTTGCTCAAAATATAAACAGTGAAACATCATCAACTTAAATCATCATCAGCCTGGCGACAACGATGACATCTGCCTCCTTGTTTTGAAAGATATCGATCCCGCGATCGTCGTCGGTCCATCGGCGTCCTTTGCTTTGTCTTCAACAACATTGAATTCATTAAAAATCATGATGCCTTTAGTGCAGTCAAAATTATCACCAACTCTAACGTCTGACTCCAATTTGTCCCAACTCGCGACACTATAAAACCTTTGTTCTAAGATTCAGAAACTTCAAAATACAAATTCTATTTAGATGTCGAAGTTGGAGCCATTCAGGGTTGCCGCAGCGCGAGCTCTTGAAAGGAAACCATTGTACCCTATTTAGTTCCTTTACAAATTAGACGGATGTTTCTTTGGAACTTTGCTGAGTTGTTGCGGTCTGCTCTACACACCCAGAGAGACAATACGAACAGTTTTTGGTACAGCGCAGCGCTGTGAGTAGTAAAAAAAATGCTTCAGGTGTTTAAATACCAAAATCGGCTCATGTTTGGTTTATGGCAGAACCTACAAACGCGTCTACACAAACGCAGTGATTGGGTTCGACATCCTGAGACACAGTACCCGAAGTCCGAGTTTTGCTACCACATTTCGTTACCGAATTTTGTTTTCGTTTTGCCTACGTGTCTCTGTTTTTTGTATGGAGAAAAGATGAGACGGCAAAAATACGTTACATAGTTAGAGTTGTTGTCTCATCATTTTTCCATGCAAAAGATGTATCTCTCTTTTGCATGGAAAAATGATGAGACAACAACTCTAACTATGTAACGTATTTTTGCCGTCTCATCTTACGCGTAGTCTTGACGCGTAGTCGAAACGAAAACAACATTTGGTAACGAAATGTTATAAATGCACTATTAGGACTTTGGGTACTGGTACTACTACTAATTTACTTTTCAATGCGCCGTCCGCCGTACTCAGTGTGCACAAAAATAAAGAGCTGCAGATGACTAATTTAAAAAGCAAGGCTATAAATAAAGTCTCTCAATTTATTAAGATTTATGTAAATGAAGATTCCCTACTTTATTCAGTTTCACTATGTCACAGTACAGCCGCAGTGTTAAAATGTCGGTTCCGTCATGGTCTCGATTCTAATTTACATATGTATTCATTAGGCAGTTAAAACAAGGGATCGCTGAGACCGAGCTTTTTAATGAGGCTTTTTAATTTAAAAGACGTGGACTTTTTTAGAAAATGTTAAGGTTATTTTTAAACAAGACTGTTTTTAGAGATGGAGACTTATCTGCCTGCTAAGCTAAATTACTGCTAAGATTTTTATAATTTCCCAAAAGTTAAGAGAGAGAGTAAAAATTAAACGTAGTAAACACTATTAAATCAATAAATAGTTAAATTACTGCTTTTGGACCATTATTAATATACCCATCTCTCCTTGTTGCCATGAAAGTGACAGTGACAAGAGACTATTATCGAGCCGTTAAAAGTTTCCTAAGTTATGAATGAGTATGAATGGGTTAATATTTTCCTGTATTCAGCATTGGACTGGAATCAACGGAAACATCAACTGGGTCTGTAAACCGAGAGTCAAAATAGCTTTTTTACATTCGTATCGATTTAATTACCTATTTATCGTTCATTATGTTCTCCAATTGGCCTAGATCTGTGTTTATTTAAAGATTAAAGATTTTCCGTTATATTATAATTAGCGTCACGTCTCATTACTCATCGATAATTGTCTCATCAGCCTAATTATACAAACAAAGGCTTCAACAGTCCTTTAATTTAATTACAAAGGCTTGACGAAACTTAATACTTTGTTTGTGCGAGATACCTAGAACGTGACGTGATGTGTTAAAGGTACGAAGTAATAATATTATAATTAAAAGCAGCTATAAATATTTGTTTATTGGATTTTATTTGCACAGACTTTTGTTTATTTTTCGAATTTTATACCCTTACGGTGTTATTAATAATCCTAGCGTAGCGTTGGACTAGTTGATCCGTGTTTTGTCTCTTGCATTCACATGCAATTGTCAACTCGAGCAAATGTGACAAAACACGGATTAACTAGTCCAACGCTACGCCAGGATTATTAATAAGACCCTTAGATTTTTGAACCTTTATAATATATTTTTATTACGAGTATTTCCTATTACAACTCGTCCCCTACACTAGTAGAGAAAATGTTTGCTGAATGTAATAAAAAATATTCAAGAAAAATAAAACTCTCAACCTCAGTGGTGCTTTTATTGTGTACGTCAGGTTCATTTAGTAATGCGGCTGTAGATAAACTAGGCTTTTACTGAATAAATATGATTGCAGGCACGAGATCCACATTTAAAACTTAACCTTAAACTTTCCCTGCTGGAATTGTCTCAGTCAATACTTTTTCAAAACTTTTTGTTTATTTTTATAACTTATTATAAAAATAAACAAAAAGTCCCTGTATAAAATTCTAGAATATTTTTTTTTTATGCTCCAAATCACAGTATCGGCTTCAAACAGCATGTATATACAGCAGCTCTCACTTTAATTGCGAGTCAAAAGTATCGATTACTGGTCTCAAATTATATGGATTAACTTTCCTTTCCCGAAAATTGTGGGGTCTCTTCCTAATCAGCTGTTTGCTCTGGCTTATCAATGCTTCGTAAAACGTATTCATTCGCAGCTGTGCTTCGAACTTCTCACAGTGCTCCAAGAGAATGGGATAGAGGTACTTCAGCTCGGCGTGATCCAGTGTTGGAAAGAGATGGTGGAGGGCGTGATCCCCGAATCGTGTGATTGATTTGAAATGGTTGCCCGCGTAGTCGATACGTTCAACTATGGTGTCCAGTTGGTGGATACCCCAGTCCAGGTTCTCGTCCCTGAAAACAAACATAAGTACTGTTTATAGCTACTTTGCTTCCTGCCTTTATCACACTTTATGAGGGACCAGTACATGTTTTCATCTTCCCGTTCCCGACTGTCTGTCGTCATCTCTATATTGTCATCTTTCACACAGTTCATCCATCTGTTCATTGGCCCAATACCTACATACCTATGCATATTATATCAATAGAATAATTATTAATAGAATAAAATAATTATTTATTTTATAAGCGGTTGTCGGTTCTTCGAAGCGGTTGTCGAAGAACCGACAACCGCTTGGGGAATAAAGGTTCTTGAATGGTAACCACGAAACGGAAGACGAAAAATAGGGCGCCTACCCACCAGATTTTTTCCTGGAAGTGTGTAGGGGAGGCCTATGTCCAGCTAAAGCTAAACTATAAACACCTAGGTTAGAAAATATGGATTAACTAAAACAAATGCAAAGGTTTTTGTGCATATCAAACAGCAATGTGTTGTGCAGAAGTATGACTTTCATTCCTTCTTGAGACTTGACCATCATTAATTAATTATACACTACTATCAAACTTCCCCTGATATCATCATTCAATTGCATTCAATTTTCATCAGCTCCGTATTGAGTAATTAAGTATTTTATCAACACAACTACAAACTAATCCCCTGATTATTCCATCACCAAAAACAATATTGGCTTTGTGAATAGTCAATTGTATCGTTGACTGGTATTATCACTGAGTGCAATTAGTCAACCGCAAACCGATGAAAGTGAGTACTGATTGAATTATTATGCCAATCAAGGGATTATAATGTTCATCCTGTTTAGACCACAGTGGGTTAACCTATACCTGTGTAATAAATTACATTGAACATAGTCACAGCCGTAAAATTTGACGTTAAGGGGGTACGATTTCCATACAAACTTAATTTACACAACTATGGGCGAATAAAGTATTAATGTACACTGAAATAGCTGTAATAGGCTTTTACAGTGGTCCTTATTACACTGAGAGAAATGTACATGTTAAAATAACCAAAATCACCTCGGTTAAATCTTTTTCGGTTGAATTTACTAGAAATTGGTAATTTTAACAACACTACCATGAAACCAACTCGTTTGGTATAACAAAATCAATTTTGTTACGATAACCTATATATAGTTAGTTAAAATAAAGAAAATGACTTGTTAAAAAAACAAAAGTGATTCGGTAAATTTGAATTTAGTTAATTTTACCATAAGCTTAACAGTGTGATCAAACTGATACTAAAAATATCGCTTGAAATAACTTATAATGTTGGTATTCGTTTAATAAACACGATCTAAAAAATTATACCAAAGTTTTAATAATTATAACTAATAATATTTGTAACTGTTCATTAAATCGAACCAAAAAATAATTTTATTTTCTGAATTGATAAGATATAGGTAAATTTAAATAATGTTTTTTTGTTTATTTTAACCAACTTATTAAACGCCATCGTTTTGTTATATTAACAAATTATACCATTTCAATTAACCAATTCAATTGATTAAAGTGAACAAAAAAAAACGTAAAATGTATCTTTGTTAGATTAACTTGAGTATTGCTTAATATACCAAATTTATATCGTTTAAACTTGTTAATATTTTTTATTCAAAATAACAAAATCAAGTTTGCAATATTTACAGTAAATAGAGTTAAATTCACTTATAATTATATGTAAAGATAACAAATTAGTTTGATGAAATCAACAACACATTTTTAATAAACTGAATCAAATTATATTTGTTAGAAAAACACATCGTTATCGGTTGATACAACAAAAGCTTTTGTTAAATTTTGATTTGTTGCATTTACCATATTGTTGCTTAATTTAACAACGACCTATCTGTAAATTTACTAGAAACGAGTTATTTTAACAAAACCAACCCATTTGGTATAACCAATTCAAATTTGTTATGATAACCAGTCTAAAGTTAAACTGATAAATGTATCTCTGTTAAATTAATCTATTTGATGCCTTATATAACCAATTTATATCATTTACAATTATAAATATTTCTTATTCAATATAACAAAATCCAGTTTGCAATATTTACAGTAAATCGAGTTACATCTACTTATCATTTTAAGTAAAGCTAACAAATCAGTTTGATATAATCAACAACACATTTTTAATAAACCAAACCAAATTATATTTGTTAGAAAAACCATCGTTATTGGTTGATACAGCAAAAGCTTTTGCTAAATTTTGATTTGTTGCATTTACCATATTATTGCATGTTTTAACGATTACTTTTCTGTAGTATTTACTAGAAATGGGTATTTCAACAAACCCAATTCATTTGGTATAACAAATTCAAATTTGTTATGATAACCACTCTAAAGTTAAATTGATAAATGTATCTCTGTTAAATTAATCTAATTGATGCCTTATATAACCAATTTATGTCATTTACAATAATCAATATTTCTTATTCAAAATAACAAAATCAAGTTTGCAATATTTGCAGTAAATATAGTTAAATTTAATTATATTAATTTTATGTAAAGCTAACAAATTAGTTTGATGAAATCAACAACACATTTTTAATAAACTGAATCAAATTATATTTGTTAGATAAACACATCCTTATCGGTTGATGCAGCAAAAGCTTTTGTTAAATTTTGATTTGTTGCATTTACCATATTGTTCCTTATTTTAACAACGACTTATCTGTAAATTTACTAGAAATGAGTTATTTTAACAAAATCAACCCATTTGGTATAACAAATTCAAATTTGTTATGATAACCACTCTAAAGTTAAATTGATAAATGTATCTCTGTTAAATTAATCTAATTGGTTTCTAATATAACCAATTTATGTTGTTTGAAATAATAAATGTTTCTTAGTCAAAATAACAAAATTAAGTTTGCAATATTTACAGTAAATCGAGTTACATCTACTTATCATTTTAAATAAAGCTAACAAATGAGTTTGATAAAATCAACAACACATTTTTAATAAACCAAACCAAATTATATTTGTTAGAAAAACCAATCTTTATTGGTTGATACAGCAAAAGCTTTTGTTAAATTTTGATTTGTTGCATTTACCATGATTTAACAACTACTTTTCAGTAGTATTTACTAGAAATGGGTATTTCAACAAACTCTAACTCATCATCAGGGGTATAAGGTCAACAAATTTAAAAATTTTATGTTAAATTAAATAGATAAGATATGTAGGTATCTTTGTTAGGTTAAAATTACCAATATTTATTGATCGAGTGAGCGAAGTGAACGAAGATCTTACAATCAACTTGGGCAATTTGGCATTTTATGTATTTATGCATATATGTATGTATTTATGTATGTTTGTCCAACGATAACTCTCGAACGGTTGATTCGATCTGCATGAAATTTGATAAATCGATAGCTTGGACTTGAAAAATTTACTGGTAGGTATTATGATTAAAATCCGATGAGGGGTTACTAAGATATGGGGTTGTATAAGGAGGCAAAAAATGAAACAAAACAATCAAATTACATGTCATATGAAAGAACTTTGTACATCACAAAACAACTTTTACTTTTTTCTGGGTCGCTCGGTTATTGCTTTACATCAAAATCAGAAAAGGTTAAATTAAGATAACCAACGATCCAAGAGCTCCCATTTCTAAGAGTTTCGTTGCCATCAAAGTTTTTCTACTGGTCGCTCAATTCCTTTGCTTTTGCTAATATTTTTTTCTTGAAATAAATTAAGGAGTTACTCAGTTCTCATAAAATGGTAACAGCGGCCTGGTCTGATGATGGAGCCAAGGTCTGTTCAACGGAACTTTTCAATAAATTGGCCAATTGAGCTAAAATTTGTTTACCATACAAGTAGTCAGCAGTTACATACAATCAGTGGTCGATAGATGTAAGTACAAACGCTGTGTTTGGTATAAAAAAACTGTGAAGGAAAACATCGTGAGGAAACCCGTAGCTTAGTTTGGTACGCGGACAGTTTTGTATAACGGACATGTAATCAATACAGCTATAGAACAAAGAGAAGAAACAAATACTGCACTCGCGTGGCGGGCGGTACATGCTGGGAGTGATTTCATCGAAGTTGTGAACCGTTATGTATATTTGGGTCAGACGATCCAATTACAGGTAAAGCCAACTTCGACAAAGAGGTCAGCTGACGAATCCAACTCAACTAGGCAGCTATCGGGAAATCGCACCACGTCTTCTCGTCGCAGATACCACAGAGCCTCAAGACCAAAGTCTCTGTAATCAGTGCGTGTTGCCAGTGCAAACTTTTGGAACTGAGACGTAGTCGCTTAGTATTGGCCTCATACACAAGCTCAAAGTCGCATAGCGAGCTATGCTGGGTGTCACTACGTGATAGAATCAGATAATAGGAAATCCGTAATAGAAGCAAGGTCACTGTCAAAGCTCGTAGAATTAATTAAGCTCGTAGTTGAAGTGGCAATGGGCGGGTCATATAGCTCGAAGAACCGACAACCGTTGGGGTTCTCGAAAGGTGGCCACGAACCGAAGACAAAACGTAGGGCCCCCACTCACCCGATGGACCGACGACATAGTTCAGATTCCGGAATTTATCGGACTGATGATGATGACTTGAATCTACATATCATTTTAAGTAAAGCTAACAAATCACTATGATGAATTTGACAACACATTTTTAGTATTTGTTAGAAAAACATATCGTTATCGTTAATGATTGATGCAGCAAAAGTTTTTGTAAAATTTATCTTTGTTGCAATCACTTTATTGTTGTTTGATTTAACAACTTCTTATCCATGAATTTAATAGTAATTACTTATTTCAACAAAACCAACTCATTTGGTTTAACAAAACCGAGCTGAGCGAGATTTGAACCTGAGACCTAACCACGAAAGACTAAGGGGAAGGTCGCGGTTCAAATTCTATTTGGCTTTTAACTTTTGGGACATGATATAATATTTGTGATTTCTATAAGTATAATAAACACTATAAAATCAATAAAATATGTAAAAAGCAATGCAACATCTCTCGTCGATTCACTGAATGCAACTTCAGTTATCGAGCAAGTAAGTAGTTGGCAGTATTGTCAAACCTATAGATGAAGGTGCGATTGCGTTAGTGCTGTATTTAACAGTCCCCACTAGCTGGTTTCTAGAACTGAATCCCTCCGTAGACCGAGGCATATCCTCGTTGATCCCGATGACGTTATCACCGCCGCTAACGCGGAGGCGATTGAGTCATCCAGTTCGGAAAGAAACACTGCACAGATTCACCGACCCCGCCGGCGGGGTCGAAGACGTCCCTTAGTGCCAGCCCTCTACGGGCCTAAACTAGATTCAAACCCCCCCCCCCCTGGCAACAGCCCAAGCCGAGGTCGTACCATAGCGGTGCCCTTGAGTTTGTTGCCCCAACCTAACTTTACCGGTTGAGCGCCCTCTGCGCTCACCATTGTCCGGTAGCGCTGTAAGAATCGTCAGACGATCACCAGCATTTTGTCCATTCGAAAAAAAAAAAAAAGGTTTCTAGAACGAAAAAGCACGCGTGCTCCCTCCCTCCATTTCAATTTCAGTTATATTCAATTTAGTTTTTACACGCTTGTGCGCGTAAATACTACATTGCGCTTTATTGCCATGCATTTGGTTTGAAATTCGGATGTCGCCCGTGCAATTGTTTACTAATTTTTGCGTACCTGAAACCGAGGGAATTGGTTATTTTAACAAAACCAACTCATTGGGTATAACAAAACCAACTTTGTTAAGACAACCAGTGTATAGTTGGTTAAAATAAAGTGGCTGCCCGTGGTTTCGCTTGCAAGATACATGAATCAAAATAAGCCCTTTACCGTCCCCATGGTTCAACCTATCTCCATATCAAATTTCATCCATAGGTATCGGTTCAGCCGTTAAGTCGTGAAAAAGTAACAAACAGAGAGACATAATCATAATCATAATCTACACCTTGGGTTACATTATTTAAGTTTTGGTAAGGATCCCTAATTTTTTTGAAATTAGAATATAGCCTATGACACTCGGGAATACCTAGTGTAGCTACACAACGGTGATTTTTTTTTTAAATCGGTCCAGTAGTTTCGGAGCCTATTCAATACAAACAAACAAACAATCAAATCTTTCCTCTTTATAATATTAGTATAGAAGTATAGATATACGTGGTCGCTAACTATTAACACTAGTATTATCTTATCTGTGCTATTAACTTAATACCTACACAAGCTCAAAGTTAAAAACGGGCTATGGAGAGAGCTATGCTGGGAGTGAGTTTCACAACGTGATATTAGAATCAGAAATGATGAAATCCGTAGAAGAACCAAGGTCACCGACAAAGCTCGTAGTATTAGTGAGTTGAAGAGGCAATGGGCAGGTCATATAGCTCGAAGAACCGACAACCGTTGGAAATAAAGGTTATCGAATGGTGACCACGAACCGGAAGACGAAACGTAAGTACCTAGGGCGCTTACCGCTTACCCACTGACTGACGACATTGTTAAGATCGCGGGAAGTCAGAGGATGGAAAGAGCTCAGAATCGTTCTTCCTGGAAATGTATAGGGGATGCCTATGTCCAGTAGTGAACTCTTTCAGGCTAATGGTGAGGTATATAGTCTAAGACTAACTTTTTGACGAAAACCATAGATTACTTATATTTTTTGATTTTATAAGACGATGCCACGCTATATGGCCGGTTGATGGACGCAGGGCAGTGCATCGTAGGGCACGCTCCTAACGTGCGTGACCTACGAGGCAGTGTTTTGTTATAGGCGATGGTTACCACTTAACATCAGGTGGCCCATATGCTTGTTCCATCAAATAGTTAAATTAAAAAAAAAAAAAGACGGGTTGCACTCCGGGAGTGCCGGCAGAAGTGAAAACTTTCTCATCGTTTTGTGGATTATCAGTGCCTTGCCTACCTTATTCATAATACCTAAATAAATACAGTAGATCTATAAAATCATGTACCAATGACCACTACTACAAGCCGCGGGCGGCCGCTAGTTCATAAAATCTATAATAGGTATGTACCTATACCTACCCTGCCCTTTAGCCAGGCAAATAGATATAA
Source organism: Thera britannica (assembly GCA_939531255.2). Taxonomy (NCBI): domain Eukaryota; kingdom Metazoa; phylum Arthropoda; class Insecta; order Lepidoptera; family Geometridae; genus Thera; species Thera britannica. The sequence goes on along the minus strand of OW618036.2, from coordinate 17,196,878 downwards.
TCGGCCGGCCCGGCAGGTAGGTATCTTATCTAGGTACTTCTGGATTAAAATCATAGGTACTTAGGTACGTAGGTAATAAATAGTAATAATATAATCACACTTGGATAAAGAGGCACCTACCTAAAATGAAAAATAAGTCTTATTGCTATTACGCCTAAAGTTCTTTATTATGCATATAACAAAAAACCGTTTGATTCAGATTCCCGCTCTCAGTTTTGGCTTTTGACCATACCTTATTAGGTAGTGTTTAGAATACCATGCTCTGATTGGTCGGGGGACTCGGACGCGCTGCCCGCTCCGCTCCCGCGCCGCTTTTCCCTCCCCTCATCGCCCGGGCAGACGCCACACTTGCATCGCGCGCTCCTGACAAGTTGCAACCCCCGCATGCGCTAATGCGCTTCGTTCGTTTTTGTTTAAAGTACCTGTGATGTTAGGCTAATTTGTATTACCACTTACCAGTGTATTTGAAAATAGTGAAAAATGGAGCTGAATGAGGTTTTGAATCATGGGGGGTGTCTCAAGACACCATTCAAGTGTTCTGTGGTAAGTACCTACTCTGTTTTGATCTCCAAGGTGTGGTGCAGACTTTGGGCCCTGGTTTGATTGAGCAGGTAATGGTTAAAAAGCACTAAAAACATTTCTGATAGCCCGATTCCTGTCATTTCCGAGTTTCTTTGTTCAAAGTTTACCCAATTACTTCTATGGTATAGGTGATATTATGTACTATTTTGTTTCGTTATACCAACCAAAGTATAGGTAGGTATAGGTTTTAGGATCATGAAATCAGTCAATGTGTAGATAACTTATTTTTTTAATATTTGCCCGAATAAATGTTCATTGCATGCTGCGACACTAACTGTTGTCTGTGTAGGTAGGTAGGTAGGTACCTAATAAAGTAAACGGATTCAAATTTTGCGAACGCTGTTCGTGTTTAGCAGGGATAGTGTAGCTTTGTAATACCTACCTAATGTTTGGAATCTGTTCACTAGATGAAGATTACACTCCTTACAAACTAAGTCTAGTACCTACCTAGGTAGAGTTCTGTCTAGCGTAAAAATGAACGCCGTTCCACTAATGATTTTTTCAATGTTGAGAGGGATATTGCTATTATTGTGTGCGTGCGGCGATTTTACTGTAAATATGAATTCATCTGTGTACCTACATAAAATCAACTAATCGTGCGGCGTTCCTGGGGCCTTATTTTCGGGCCGACTGAGATTATTTCACGATGGAGATGACGTCAATGTGACTTCGCTGACGCCAAAAACTCGTGACAACCACTTATCGGCTAAGAGTTTTTGATCGAGATTGACGTCATGACCACCGCTTGAAAATGTCGGCCAGCCTGAAAGGGCATCTGGACCGACGACGGACGTCTAGGAATTGACAAAACCTGATTTACCGATAATTTTAGTAATATCTACTATTATATTTCAGTTACAAGTACCTACCAAGTTATATATCAATATCCTACCTACTTACTCTAATTCATTCAAATGCTTTTCAGATAACAACATCGACACATCATGTCTCGAGGGCCTAGGTGACGAAGAATTAAAGATTTTAATACCTGAAAATCGACTCGGAGACAGAATTAAATTTAAACTGGGCTATAAAACATATAGAGAAGAACTGGAAACTCTGCATTCTGTGAGTTCCTACCTTTGATTCTTTCTATTAATGAAAATTCCTTACTAATAATCATCATCATTCATTCATCATCATTTTAAGTTTTTTAAATGTATTTTATGTGTGCAATAAAGAATAGGTAGGTAGGTACCTAGGTGCCAGGCCAAGCGCACTTCGTACATTCGGTATGAAGCTACAACTATATTAGCAGTAAGTACGTAGGTACATCGGTCGGTACTTATGTATACATATAGCTAACTAAGTAATATACCTTCTTGTTTATAATAACCATGAACAATTGAATATCATTATAGCATAATATCCTAGTATCTTTCCTATTATCATCGCCGTGGCCTGAACATACATTTAATATTCATTACAGAATACTGACTCTTTGGACACTATTAGTGTGTGTAACGATAGTCCGTTGTCATCAACTGCATCTGAACTTATCAGTTATAAAAGTGAGGTATGTACCTACCTACTTACCTGCTTACACCGTGAGTGACTCAATTTTTAGGGTTCCGTAGCCAAATGGCAAAAACGGAACCCTTATAGATTCGTCATGTCTGTCTGTCTGTCTGTCTGTCTGTCTGTCCGTCCGTATGTCAAAGCCATTTTTCTCCGAAACCGTAAGAGCTAGACTGATGAAACTTGGCGAGTACCTAGATGTATTCTGTGAACCGCATTAAGACTTTTACACAAAAATAGAAAAAAAACTATAAATTTTGGGGTCCCAAAAACTATAAATTATGAAAAAAAAAATATGAAAAAAAAAATATGAAAAAAAAATATGAAAGTATGTATGTATGTATGTATGTATGTATGTATGTATGTAACCGACCTCTTTGAGCTCGATTTTGTCCTACTTTGAACGATCAGATTTGATTCAAACTTTGCACACCTGTCAAAGGTCGATGACAATGCAAAAATATGAAAAAAAAAATATGAAAAAAAAATATGAAAAAAAAAATAAAAAAACTAAAAAGTAAAAAATAAATTATAGGTTAAAAAACTAAAAAAAACGCTTTTATAACAAATTGAACTAAAAAGTTAAAAATAAATCTGTAATAATCAATTGAAAATTTATATTATTGTACAAAAAGCGTGGGGGGCTTGATTTTGATTGTTGTAAATATTTTATCAATAGTTTATTATATCTGAAGTTATTATAAAAAGCACCCACTATTATTAGTTCAATTTGTTATAAAAGCGTTTTTTTTAGTTTTTTAAACTATAATTTATTTCACACGGGTTTAAAAAAGAATTTACAACCTGTTTTTAAAAAAATAATCTGTTTCAGGAAACCTACTATATTCCTAGCAGAACTATTAGCCCTAAAAATACAATGCCAGCAAAAGGAAAACTTGTTGATAGATACTATAACCAGTTGAGAACTTTAAGAGGTTCTGGGGTGCTCCCAAAAAAAATAAAAATTTCTTGTCATGAAACAAATGACAATGAAATGATAGAAAATGGTAAGCATGTCTCCACAGTTTAATTTCCAGTATAGTTCGCTGCAAATTGAGATCTCGCAATAACCAACACATACTTGACAATAACTGTAAAACTGAACAAAAACTTAAAAAACATGGACAAATAGGTATGCAAAGTTTTATCTCAATCAATCGATTTTCTGCTTGTTACACGCTGTGGATAAAATAAATAATTTTGCAAGTTCAAGTGGTGAATGAATGAATTTTAGCTTATTTTTACTGACAGATTTATTGTTTGCACAGAGACTGACGATATCATGATATGGTTAAAATACAACCGCGACCCCTGGCCACTGGTTGAAGAAAATTGGAAAGAATCTTGCGCTTATAGAAAAAAAAATGCGTATGATACCAAAAAAACATTGATGGTCATGGTAAATGAATGGCCATGCTTAAAAACCACGAACGGACATCGACTGGTAGTGTTTTGTTACTTATAACATTTGTATAACTATTTAGGTTCACATCAAATTTCTAAGCACCAAATAATTACTCTTTTTTCAGATTGAAATCGACTTTGCCCATTTATACCCTGACAAAAATTCAATGCTGTTTGAAAAAATGGGGTCAATTTCAAAACAGCGCCATAAAACTACTAGAGGCTGATGCTGCAGTTGAAAAAGAGTTGAGAGAACTGTTTAAGGAAGAAAATGAGAGTAAGTATTTACCCGAATAAGGAATTTTCTATTTAAGGTTATTCTATCCCCATGCAAACTGTTGTTTATATATTTTTGTTAATTTATAGTTTTCTTTAAATTATAACTAACAAAATGATCCTATGTTGATTTAATAAATGAATTTAATAATAAATAATTAATTTAAATTAATACAGTTTGGCGATAACAATGACCGATTGAAAAGCTTACTATAGTGCCACAAAATTATACTCTATTAGCCCATAGTTGGCAAAATTTAATTTACGTATAGGAATCGTACCCCCTTCAATAACTTGACTATGGGTGTTATTCTGTGTTACAGTGTAATATTGCTAGGCTATTGTAAACAAATTCCTTGGTTATTAAAGCAATAACTTACATTATTTTTTTTTGTTTTAGATATCCGTGATTTGGCGCTTTGCAGTTCGCTCGCTTACTGGGAGATCAAACCACAGAAAAGAGTGCAGTTGAAAAAGAGTTGAGAGAACTGTTTAAGGAAGAAAATGAGAGTAAGTATTTACCCGAATAAGGAATTTTCTATTTAAGGTTATTCTATCCCCATGCAAACTGTTGTTTATATATTTTTGTTAATTTATAGTTTTCTTTAAATTATAACTAACAAAATGATCCTATGTTGATTTAATAAATGAATTTAATAATAAATAATTAATTTAAATTAATACAGTTTGGCGATAACAATGACCGATTTAAAAGCTTACTATAGTGCCACAAAATTATACTCTTATTAGCCCATAGTTGGCAAAATTTAATTTACGTATAGGAATCGTACCCCCTTCAATAACTTGACTATGGGTGTTATTCTGTGTTACAGTGTAATATTGCTAGGCTATTGTAAACAAATTCCTTGGTTATTAAAGCAATAACTTACATTTTTTTTTTTTGTTTTAGATATCCGTGATTTGGCGCTTTGCAGTTCGCTCGCTTACTGGGAGATCAAACCACAGAACACTTGAATGGTGTCTTGAGACACCCCCCATGATTCCAAAACCTCATTCAGCTCTATTTTTCACTATTTTCAAATACAAATCACAGGTACTTTAAACAAAAACGAACGAAGCGCACGCACTCACACTTATTATACCCTGTATATTCGTTTTCAATATTTGTATTATTTTAGTAAGAAAAAACTATTCGTCATTTGACATGATAATAAATAAGTAATGATTAATAACTCACCTGTAAGTGTCTATAAGTATGTTATTACTTATAGACACTTACAGGTGAGTTATTGTCTTGAGACACCCCCCATGATTCCAAAACCTCATTCAGCTCTATTTTTCACTATTTTCAAATACAAATCACAGGTACTTTAAACAAAAACGAACGAAGCGCACGCACTCACACTTATTATACCCTGTATATTCGTTTTCAATATTTGTATTATTTTAGTAAGAAAAAACTATTCGTCATTTGACATGATAATAAATAAGTAATGATTAATAACTCACCTGTAAGTGTCTATAAGTATGTTATTACTTATAGACACTTACAGGTGAGTTATTGTCTTGAGACACCCCCCATGATTCCAAAACCTCATTCAGCTCCATTTTTCACTATTTTCAAATACAAATCACAGGTACTTTAAACAAAAACGAACGAAGCGCACGCACTCACACTTATTATACCCTGTATATTCGTTTTCAATATTTGTATTATTTTAGTAAGAAAAAACTATTCGTCATTTGACATGATAATAAATAAGTAATGATTAATAACTCACCTGTAAGTGTCTATAAGTATGTTATTACTTATAGACACTTACAGGTGAGTTATTGTCTTGAGACACCCCCCATGATTCCAAAACCTCATTCAGCTCCATTTTTCACTATTTTCAAATACAAATCACAGGTACTTTAAACAAAAACAAACGAAGCGCACGCACTCACACTTATTATACCCTGTATATTCGTTTTCAATATTTGTATTATTTTAGTAAGAAAAAACTATTCGTCATTTGACATGATAATAAATAAGTAATGATTAATAACTCACCTGTAAGTGTCTATAAGTATGTTATTACTTATAGACACTTACAGGTGAGTTATTGTCTTGAGACACCCCCCATGATTCCAAAACCTCATTCAGCTCCATTTTTCACTATTTTCAAATACAAATCACAGGTACTTTAAACAAAAACAAACGAAGCGCACGCACTCACACTTATTATACCCTGTATATTCGTTTTCAATATTTGTATTATTTTAGTAAGAAAAAACTATTCGTCATTTGACATGATAATAAATAAGTAATGATTAATAACTCACCTGTAAGTGTCTATAAGTATGTTATTACTTATAGACACTTACAGGTGAGTTATTAATATATTATAAGTGTCTATAAGTATGTTATTACTTATAGACACTTACAGGTGAGTTATTGTCTTGAGACACCCCCCATGATTCCAAAACCTCATTCAGCTCCATTTTTCACTATTTTCAAATACAAATCACAGGTACTTTAAACAAAAACGAACGAAGCGCACGCACTCACACTTATTATACCCTGTATATTCGTTTTCAATATTTGTATTATTTTAGTAAGAAAAAACTATTCGTCATTTGACATGATAATAAATAAGTAATGATTAATAACTCACCTGTAAGTGTCTATAAGTATGTTATTACTTATAGACACTTACAGGTGAGTTATTGTCTTGAGACACCCCCCATGATTCCAAAACCTCATTCAGCTCCATTTTTCACTATTTTCAAATACAAATCACAGGTACTTTAAACAAAAACGAACGAAGCGCACGCACTCACACTTATTATACCCTGTATATTCGTTTTCAATATTTGTATTATTTTAGTAAGAAAAAACTATTCGTCATTTGACATGATAATAAATAAGTAATGATTAATAACTCACCTGTAAGTGTCTATAAGTATGTTATTACTTATAGACACTTACAGGTGAGTTATTGTCTTGAGACACCCCCCATGATTCCAAAACCTCATTCAGCTCCATTTTTCACTATTTTCAAATACAAATCACAGGTACTTTAAACAAAAACAAACGAAGCGCACGCACTCACACTTATTATACCCTGTATATTCGTTTTCAATATTTGTATTATTTTAGTAAGAAAAAACTATTCGTCATTTGACATGATAATAAATAAGTAATGATTAATAACTCACCTGTAAGTGTCTATAAGTATGTTATTACTTATAGACACTTACAGGTGAGTTATTGTCTTGAGACACCCCCCATGATTCCAAAACCTCATTCAGCTCCATTTTTCACTATTTTCAAATACAAATCACAGGTACTTTAAACAAAAACAAACGAAGCGCACGCACTCACACTTATTATACCCTGTATATTCGTTTTCAATATTTGTATTATTTTAGTAAGAAAAAACTATTCGTCATTTGACATGATAATAAATAAGTAATGATTAATAACTCACCTGTAAGTGTCTATAAGTATGTTATTACTTATAGACACTTACAGGTGAGTTATTAATATATTATAAGTGTCTATAAGTATGTTATTACTTATAGACACTTACAGGTGAGTTATTGTCTTGAGACACCCCCCATGATTCCAAAACCTCATTCAGCTCCATTTTTCACTATTTTCAAATACAAATCACAGGTACTTTAAACAAAAACGAACGAAGCGCACGCACTCACACTTATTATACCCTGTATATTCGTTTTCAATATTTGTATTATTTTAGTAAGAAAAAACTATTCGTCATTTGACATGATAATAAATAAGTAATGATTAATAACTCACCTGTAAGTGTCTATAAGTATGTTATTACTTATAGACACTTACAGGTGAGTTATTGTCTTGAGACACCCCCCATGATTCCAAAACCTCATTCAGCTCCATTTTTCACTATTTTCAAATACAAATCACAGGTACTTTAAACAAAAACAAACGAAGCGCACGCACTCACACTTATTATACCCTGTATATTCGTTTTCAATATTTGTATTATTTTAGTAAGAAAAAACTATTCGTCATTTGACATGATAATAAATAAGTAATGATTAATAACTCACCTGTAAGTGTCTATAAGTATGTTATATTCAAAATATTATGTTTGTGTTAAAATACGTTCATTTCGACTTTTTTAACTTCAATTATTTACTGTTCTTGATCGCGTTATTTGATTTATTTTTTTAAATAAAACCACTACTAATTAAAAAACTTGTTTTTTTATTTCTATAAATGATTTATTTTTTAGGTAGGCAAATAGACAATAATTTATTATAGGTTCACTGTTGTTTCAATCAGTTATTAGTAGATATTAATCTAATGGTTGAATTACTGATAAAATTAAGCTTAAAACTAGTTTTTTTGTTTATGTGATTAAAAAATTAAGCAGGGAAAGATTGTAAAGTATTATTTGTCTTTGGCTTACATATAAATAATGCCCATTTTTTACTATTGGCAACAGTGACAACTTTGTATAATTTTGGTTTAACTAGTTTTGAATTACTTGTAGCGCAGTTAACAGCGCTCAATATTGCTTTACTATTTAAAATTGGCTATACTAAATTAATATGTTTGTTGGATTGTCTTTCAGGTTTTAGTCAGACCAAATAAAATGTGGTTTAACTGCTGCTTAAAATTACTAGCTACAGCTGTTTACTATAATCAATACTAGTAATGGTTATAGTAAACCGCTGGACTAGTAATTTTAAACAATAGTTTAACCACTTCTTAGTTGGTCTTACCAAAATATAATAGTGAATCCAACAATAGTATTAGTGTATCCTACTCAGGGCGTTTGTTACTTTAACAGAAAATATTGGTCATAGTAAACAGCAGTATTAGTAATTTTAAACAGTAATTCAACCACTTTTGTAGTTGATCGAACCAAAATAGAATAGTGAATCCAACAAAAGTATAAGTATATACTACCCAAGGCGTTTGTTACTTCAACAAACAATATTGGTTATAGTAAACCACTAGCCTAGTAGTTTTAAACAGTAGTTTAACCACTTTTTAGTTAGTCTTACCAAAATACAATAGTGAACCCGACAAAAATTTAGTATATTGAACCCAAGGTTTTTGTTACTTCAACAGACAATATTGGTTATAATTAACAACTGCACCAGTAATTTTAAACAGTAATTCAACCACTTTTTAAGTTAGTCTAATCAAAATACAATAGTAAATCCAGCAAAAGCATTAGTATATCCTACCCAAGGCGCTTGTTACTTTAACAGACAATATTGGTCATAGTAAACAGCAGTATTAGTAATTTTAAACAGTAATTCAACCACTTTTGTAGTTGATCGAACCAAATTAGAATAGTGAATCCAACAAAAGTATTAGTATATACTACCCAAGGCGTTTGTTACTTCATCAAACAATATTGGTTATAGTAATCCACTAGCCTAGTAGTTTTAAACAGTAGTTTAACCACTTTCTAAGTTTATCTAATCAAAATACAATAGTAAATCCAGCAAAAGTATTAGTTTATCCTACCCAAGGCGTTTGTTACTTTAACAGACAATATTAGTCATAGTAAACAGCAGTATTAATAATTTTAAACAGTGATTCAACCACTTTTGTAGTTGATTGAACCAAAATTCTATAGTGAATCCAACAAAAGTATTAGTATATCCTACCCAAGGCGTTTGTTACTTCAACAAACAATATTGGTTATAGTAAACCACTAGCCTAGTAGTTTTAAACAGTAGTTCAACCACTTTTTAGTTAGTCTTACCAAAATACAATAGTGAGTCCAACAAAAGTATTAGTATATTCTACTCAAGGCGTTTGTTACTTCAACAGACAATATTGGTTATAACTGACAACTGGACCAGTAATTTTAAACAATAATTCAACCACTTTTTAAGTTTGTCTAATCAAAATACAATAGTAAATCGAGCAAAAGTATTAGTATATCCTACCCAAGGCGTTTGTTACTTTAACAGACAATATTGGTTATAGTAAACAGCAGTATTAGTAATTTTTAACAGTGATTCAACCACTTTTGTAGTTGATCGAACCAATATACAATTGTGAATTCAACAAAAGTGTAATTGTATCCAACCCAAGATGTTTGTTACTTCAACGGACAATACTGGTTATAATAAACAACTGGACCAGTAGTTTTAACCAGTAATTCAACCACTTTTGTAGTTGATCAAAATTGTAGTTTCGTAAAAAAATACGAATATTGAGTTGGTTGTACCAACCAATATAGTTTCGTAAACAAAATACAAATATTACATTGGTTGTACCAACCAATATAGTTTCGTAAAAAAAGATACTAAATAAAACTAGGTTGTCACAACAAATATGAATTTGTTGAAACCATCAATAATAATTGTTACTGTTACAAAGACACAGTTAATTTAAGCTATAAATTTGTTAACTTTACTATTACTTACTAACTTTAGGTATTAAATTAACAGAATTAAATTGGTTACCGTAACAAAAATCTTGATTGGCGCTATTTCAACTTGTTGTTCTCGGTTAATCTAACCTATTTTTTCTCTCAGTGTACCGGCCAGTTATATAAAGTTGGAGTGGTAGCCGTTGGCCGTGGCAGTCGGGGCTTCAGAAAAAGAACTAACAGACTTTTACGACTATTTTGAGACATATGTTTTAAGCTCATTCACGTATTCAATGCCGAGTGTGTACCCGTTAGAAAGAATGAAGAAAAAATTACTTTTTTGGTTTTTTATTAATATTTCTGTTATCCTACAGTTTTCTCCAACTTTATATAACTGGCCGGCAATAAAGACCACTGTAAAATTCTATTACAGCTATTTCAGTGTACATTTATACTTTGTTTGCCTATAGTTCTGTAAATTCAGTTTGTATCGGAATCGAACAACCTTAAATCGAACAAATTGTATCAAGTTTGCATGGGATTCGGCTCTGGGTTTCAGTAAGTATACTGACTGCTCATGATTTTCTAAGACAAAATATTGGTAATACAAGGAAGTGTCGTAGGTTTATTGCCGCTACTCACAATTACCTATTCATAGTTTCAAAGAGGCCATTATTTTGATAAATTTTCTTATATTATGACTATGAGTGAAGTTTTCTTTCCTACCGTGTGCGTAAATAGTATGATTTCGTGTTCGAAATGATAGATTTAGATTAGTTTGTTTTGGAAGAAGTTGTATGAATGTTGGTATATGATAAATAGCATCTTGGCTTGTCCCTTGTCGGATCAAGCCAAGATGATATATAAATTAGCAGAAATTGGTTTAGCTAGACAATAAGTTTGTATAAATTTAGATTAAGTTTTAATTGTTGTTTTATTATAGGGCAAACCCCTTGACAAAGCCCTTTAAAAAAATATCTTTTTACCGGTTTATTGAAAATTGCGAGCACACTCTTGTCTTTTTGAAAGATCACTAAAACTATTTACTTATCTAAAATCGCCTGCTACTATCTTGTGTGCAATCCGATTCCATACAGTTTAGCAGAAAAATAATTTTGATTATTTCTAATAGTTTTAGTGATCTTTTAAAAAGTCAAAATGTGAGAGTGAAAAGTTGTTTCACGGCTTTCAGCGTCTTAACTTGACACTTCTACACACTATTCAAGTTTTCATACCGCTATTATGCTGGTAGGTAGCTGCCAACAATAGTAATAGGTACCTATGTTAATGGCCACCTCTCACCTATGAATACGTCAAAGACACGTAGTTATAGCGAAACTTATACAATGTCTGGCGAACGATTTATATGGTTTCAGGGTTCCTATGAAACTATTAGCTCTCGAGGTGTCCTACATTAAAACTTTGCCTAGAATTTAATTCAAGTTTAGCTGGATAAATGGAAACGCATAAGAAGTTGCCAAAGCTCGAGAAGCTTGAGGTTGAACTTATACAGGAGAATAGGCGAGCATAAATTTGAAATTATTAACACAGCTAAGTTCGTTCATTCGTGTTACCTGAGTACATTGTTGAGTACATTTTTACCTGAGGATTGAAAGTCACGAATTTAAGTCCCGAGACGGGTTGGAGCCCCAAAGGAGCTTGAGGAACTTAAATTAGTCTTTCACCCGAGGTAAACACTGTGAGTTTCATGACGAATACAAGGAAATTAAAAATAAAAACATGATAGGAAATAAGTGAAAATGAAGATTGAATTGCCGCCTTCCCGCTTTTTTTTTCTCTTGGTGGTCTTTGGCCGGCCAGCATTATTAAGCCATTATTTTCATTTTCATAATTTAAAAAATGGTAAATATTCTTTATTTAATACTATCTTTATGTTATTTAAATTTTACATCGCGCTTTATTTAGACTTTATAAACTTCTTAACGTTGTAATGGGTTTCCAACCTCCTTGCTGAATAAAAAGTTGTAATTTGGTTCAATAAGCTCCTAGCTGTTTAGAAAGTTGGAACATGCTTGAATAAAAAAAGTGAAAATAGAACTTGTTTTTTTTTATAATTTGACAGCTGCTGCAGTACTGCTGTCAGTAGAAAGCGATTCTCCCTAGGGCTGAAAGTATTACTTTCTAATAGGCCCCTCAGGCAACTTCAGACTTACTCTCCGAGTATGAGCAATGAAAATGATTTGTGTATGTTTTATTTATACAACTAGCTGATCAAATCAAATCAAATCAAAATCACTTTGAAACTTCTTAAAGGTGTCTATAGGTGCCAGTTCCACGCGACCAAACCTAGAAGAACAGGCAACTAACTACGGCTCGGTTCCTACCGTTTTTTTCTATGATCCTTTTACAATGGATGGAACAAGCATATGGCACACTTGATGTTAAGTGGTAACCTTCGCCTAAAACAAAGCATGCCTCGTAGGTCACGCATGTCAGGAACGTGCTCTGCGATACACTGCTCTGCGTCTATCAACTTGAGGCAAACAGGTTTTCAGCCTGAAGTGCCAGTAGTTTCACCAGCACCTTCAAACCGAAACACAGCAATAGGTACTGATTCACGGCAGAAATAAGGTTTGGTTGGTAGAACTTCAACTACTACTTTTTGAGTCTATTGTAGACTATCAAAGGTTCAATTGACCTTAAGTTTACTTTAAAACTCGCATTGAGGTAATTTTAAAATCATAATACGTTTTGGAAGGTCTAAAAATAAGTAAAAAAATCTGTGGCAATCCGAGAATGCTGACAAAAGTAAAAACATGAACAGTTATTAACTGTGTTTGTCCCTCCCTGGCTGCCTGCGGACGAACAGATTCCGACTATTGGCGAAGTTTGTCGATCTTTGCCGAAGAGGTGTCGATTACGTGCAGTGACGTAGTGATGGGGCGGCGCGCGTCATTGGTTTTTTGCGACTTCAAAAAATGCTCAACACTTTAAAAAACTACAAATTTCCGTACTATCCAGATACCCAACTGATTAATCAAATCAACCAACTTTAGTTTTTCTCAACTTCACCATCTTTACCTTGGGATATCTCCTTCGAAGAAGTTATTATGCGAATGATGACCAGCCGTCAACCCGTAGACGGTAAAGAAGAAACTGCTGATGAAACTGATGATCAGCCATAGAGCCACGGTCCACAGTACAGGCAGCCCTCCAAGTGAGTACATCCATATTGGGAGGAATGCAGGAATAACATTCGCCCAGGAAACACGCTTCCCTTCTAAGTTCATTGCAACAGCAATGACCCTGTAAAATAGAGTGATATACAAGATTTAAGACGATTGCCACTGAAAACTGGACTACATTATACCTTTTTATTTTTAACCGATTTCAAATAAAAAAAAGAAAGAGGTTTCGGTTCTTTGTAAAATTCGGTTGTTTTTTGTAATGTTTCATAAAGCATAACTTCGTCATATTTTATGAGTCAATTTGAAAAAATGATTTTTGTCTCAATAGCAAAAATGGAAATACTTCCATTTTTAGATTATTCACATAGAAATTTGATCAAAATCCGTTCAGCGGTTTGGCCATGAAGTCTCAAGTCTCAAGTTTTTAAACTTATATTATTGTATGACTGTTACACTGTACAATTTCACCAAATAGCGCCTTTTGGCTTTATCAAAAGTGACATTACAAGATTTACCCTTGTAAACTGTATTGTATTATCAAAAATTGTTCGGAAGAGATTACTCACAGCGATAAAATTGCTAATTGTACTTTATCTGTCTATCTTGTATATACCTACAACAATGCGTACAAGTTATTCGGGTATCGTGAAGGTTTTGAAGGTAATTTTTTGTTAGACAATTGTTGGCATCTGTTTTCTACATCTCTTTTCTATTTTAAGGTTGTATTTGTGAGATTCATAATGGTCATATAGCAGTCTTCTTCTTCTTCTTCTTCATAATTAATGGCATCTGTCCATTTCGGATCGATTTTGCCGGTGTCGAGTGAGGAAATATTACATAATTAGTATAGTTTTTAGCTTAGACAATCTAACCTAGTTTTTAGTCAAGTCGAGTAAGTCATTAGACAAGTTTGGTCCTAATTGGCTTTGAAAACAAATGGTGGCCGTTTTTTTCAAAACTATTACATTTTTAATCATTTATGAGACACACATCTAAGACTGACACTGGACAGGAAGACACTGCTGGGCATTGGTCCAGCAGTGGACATTCAGGTTGATGATGATGATGATGAAGATTCTAATTAACGAAATGTAGTAAACCAACACAATACGATAGCGCCTTAATTAATTACAATAGTGATGGATAATATAATATAGGTATTAGGTATCAGGCTTTTTGGTAATGACAAACCAACCTCAAAGCGGTATATTCGGTTGGTTCTTCATTAGAAATTTAGAAGCACTTGGGATATTACCATGATACTTATTAAGGCGAAGACAACCGTCGATATACTTTCGCTCGCACACTTAAAAGTTACTAAGCTTATTTATTTAAGCTTATTAATATTAGTTTAAGAAACTTGTCAAATTGACTTCATGGCCAATCTGGCAGTATTAAAAATAAATAAATTATATATTAATAAACTTGCTTGTATGTAACCAACCCCTTTGAGCTCGATTTTGTCCTAAAAACTAAAAAAACTCGCTGTTAAAACTAATTGAACTAAAAAGTAAAAAATAAAACTGCAATAATCAATTGAAAATTTTATAGGTATTATTGTACAAAAAGCTTGGGGGGCTTGATTTTGATTGTTGTAACTCGTGGTACTTAAGTAACTTTTAATCAGGAAAACGAGCTAGGATCCCAATATTTTTTGCTAAACTGTCTGCGGTCGGATTGCACACAAGATAGTTGCTAACGATTTTTTCAAGAGGTCAAAGTGAACGTGCTATATAGAAGTTTGACGGAGTTCAACGTCTTAACTACTTATTTACTATTTATTATTAGGTACTACGTGGAGTAGAAGTAAATAAATAACAACATTTCACCGCAATTATGGATTATGCCATCATTCTAATTACCTTCTCAATACATATAATGTAGGAGTAATCCGCTAAGAATAACTGATTATAATAATGAAAATTAATCAGAAATTAAATAATTTATGGGCAGAGACTAGTCTCGCAGCTCAGATTATAGTAGCTTTACCTTCAGGCATTGGGGAGCGTCCATAAATTACGTGAGATGTTTATGGGGGGGAGGGGGTCGAGTCAAATCTCATCTAATCTTACGTTGGAGAGAGGGGGGGTCTCGACAAATATCACGCAATTTTTTTTCTGATTCAAACAAAAAAAAAAAATACTATTTTAGTCCCGTTTCAGTAGTTAGTTTTAGGCCCGTCCTCTGTTTTCGCACCACTGTCAGCCGAACATGAGACTCGATGAACGGAGTCTTAACTAGTCGTAAATAGAAGCACAAATCATTTTTTTTCTTTTTACAATAACAATCCAAGGCGTTGGTTTACGTAAGAAACCCACATTTTGAAAAATCTCACGTGAGATTGGAGGATGGGGGAGAGGGTTGGATAAAATCTCATGACATCTTACCAGGGGGGGGGGGGAGGGACAGAAAA
The DNA here is from genome assembly GCA_939531255.2 of Thera britannica. Classification (NCBI taxonomy): domain Eukaryota; kingdom Metazoa; phylum Arthropoda; class Insecta; order Lepidoptera; family Geometridae; genus Thera; species Thera britannica. The sequence continues at coordinate 17,181,207 of OW618036.2, read as the reverse complement.
TTAAAAAAAACACCTCACGTTATTTATGGACGCCCCCTTGTAGATCAAGATCGAGAACTGTATTATATTTAGCACTTTTTGAATTCACATGCATAATAGGCATGACGACTAATTTTCAAAATCTCTTCTATCATATTCAGAAGTATCTATTATGTCTAAAATATATCATATTTCTGTAGAAAATTAAGGATTTTGTCCAATAAAGGCCTGCGCACACCTAGTTCGCTGGCGGTAGCGAACTAGGTGTGTTCGAGCCATAGAAGTACATTTAAATTTAAATTTTCAATTCACACCAAAACGCTCGCTGGTGTCATGGCGTCTGTTATTACGTCACGGGTATGTATATCAACAATAAACATTGGTGCTTTTGTACTAAATCAGAATGACGTTTACAACGCCGTGACGTAATTCGCTCTGACCGGTGTTTAAGCTATCAAGGCGGAATGTTGTATTTTGTAGATTTATATTAACAAATAAATTATTAATCTCGACATTAAACAGAGTATAAATACATTTTTCAAAATCTTTGAATCCTTTTCATTAGATCAGATAAATATTTTGGCGATACTTGATTACTGTTTTGGCAGGCCGATACTTCGAAGGACAGTGCCAAACGTGACATGAACACTTTTGATATTGATCCAGCGTTGGCGGAGGTTAAGTGGGAAGAGTTGGCGGAGGACCGTGCAATGATGGTTGGAGATGGTTGGGATGGTTGAAGTTGGAACTTTGTTATTTTTATTTCATTGCATATTAATAATTTAAGTTGGCAACAATTAAATATTAGGGCGGACGAAACTTTTAATAGTTGTTTGTGCGAATTAAGTTATGAAAACTGAATGCTTTTGGAATTCAATTTGAATACCAATTTAGATTAGTGGGTATAGTGGGTGCCTTCCTGAACTTACAATTATCTAAGTGATCGGTATAGTTTAATTACTTGTTAGTTTAAACTTCAGTTTTAATATATAAATAAACTAGCGGCCTGTTCCGGCTTCGCACGGGTAGACATTATTTTTTTAAACACATAAATGTAGCTTGTGTTACTCAAGGTGAATGTAGCTTTCTAATGGTGAATGAATTGGAATCAGCACAGTAGGTTTTGACTTTATTCATTACAAACATACAAAAATACAAATCTTTCCTTTAAAGAATATTAGTAGAAATATAGTAATATACTTAAAATGTATTTAAGTAGGTAGAAAACAGAGATGAGATCACATAAAAAAAATGTACATAAATAAACCTTGAATGCTATCTATCATGTTTATAAGTTCACAAATCTACTTACTCTTTAACCTGTAGGCCAATGAACGAGAACAGGTAAACTATAGGCCAATAAAATGCCCCCATCTGGGCCCAGATAGGTTTGTTCTTGTACGGTAGGTACTGTAAGAAAGGCTCTAGTGCACTCAACTCTATGTCTTGCGCAGTGTTTGTGTGAAGATGGTGCGACATTGAATGTGAGATGCGCCAGTCACTGAAAAATAAACAGTTTTCGATATAAATTTATATTTTCAGACTAAAAATAATAACTGATAGTCCTTTAGTATCGGTCTACGTCCGGGGAAGTACCACTATGCCTATTTCTGCCGTGACGCAGCATTGCTGTGTTTCGGTTTGAAGGGTGCAGGTGCCGGTGAAATTACTGGCACGTGAGGCTGAACATCTGTATGTCTCAAGTTGATAGACGCAGGGCAGTGCATCGTAGGGCACGTTTCTGATATGCGTGACCTCCGAGACAATACTTTGTTTTAGGCGATGGCTACCACTTAACATCACGCAGGCCATGTTCCATCAGCTAAAGTAAACAGGCCTTTTCATCTACTGTAGATGATCTAGATAGCGTCAAGAGCAAATGGTGATTACCCATGCCCTACTTGTGGGACGCTATAGTGCTTGGGACAGGGTTTTTAATGGACTTGTCCAGTACCTATACCATCCTGACAGCTTAGTCGGTCTAATCCACAGGAAAGACATGGTCAATATGTGCCGAGCTGACTAAGACGTGGGTTAGTTGAATAAATAAAAACCGCGTTGGCTGTATTTTTTTTTAATTATTCTTCGTTGTATTAAACAATTACTTGCAATATGCATTGCCACTTATCAATATTTAAATAGTATGCAAAATTATACTCACGCGTACGATAGCCCGCTTAAATTGAATAGGTACATCCGCCAATTGTCGGCTCTATGAAAGAAGTTGTGCGCACATGTGGTCAAGGAACTCAACACAAATCCATTGACCACCGTTAACAACGCACCAAACATAGTGTTGTTCTGCCAAGCCCAACAGCATAACGGTGTGAGGATAAGAACTGCTATGAGCAAAGTATCAGTAACAAGATCGCTCTTTTTTCTAGCCTCAGTTGGAATTTCTTTGATTTTCTCCATGATTTTCAGTTTTAATGTCTTATAGAAACCGTTTTCTTTGAATGAAAAAGGGTGGTTTCTAGGTTCAGTTGCTTTTCTTATAAAGTAATTTGGAAGCAAAGTTTCGGCTACTCCTCTTAAATGATGTGTTTCAAAGGCTTCTGTAATGTCTGTCCCCTGGAATAAGCGAAAGTTTAAATTAGTTGCATACTTGGAATTGCCGCAATTACTTTTTTAATCCGTGGTATAATATATATTTCTTATTGGTACTTCTTGTCTAAGGTGAAATATTTAAAAAAAATTGACACTATGAATCACAGAAGAGAAAAAACGCTTGCGAAAGCTATGAACAGCTTGAAATATAGCACAAAAAAATTGTCTTATAAAAATGAAAGTTCGGTAAAATGATTGAGTTCATTGCGCAGGTACACAATATTAACCTTGTTAGATAGGTACTTAATGTTGAAGAAAGTGTGTTTGTTTAGGTAATTATTAGCTGTTAATTTTCTTAAAATAATAGTATTGGACTTTTACCATGGTGTACTAGAACAAAAGTTGTGTGAAAATGTCCATGAAAACTTATAAACATAATTTAACACAACTGCACAGACGCCTTGTACATCATGAGGTTTGTTATGAGGAGAGATGAATGTCATGTGACGAAAAGAGTATTAGTCATGATTGTAAATGGATATAAAGGTAGGCCTAAGAAAAGATGGATGGATTGTGTGAGAGATGATACGTCCAAGAAGTGAGTAAGTACTGAGATGACGAATGATAGGGAAGAATGGAAGTAAAATACATGTTGTGCCGACCCCACCTAGTGAGATAAGGGCAGGAAGAAGAAGATAATTTATACGCAACTGCATATCTATCAATGGGCTTCACCATAATCATGCCTATGATGGGGAAAGTGTACCAAATCGCAATTTTGTTATGAATTACCCGGAATCTAAGAATTTCGAATATCCAATACACTCAAGACAACCGGTATTCATTAATCATAAACTTGATTTTAAGTTATTTTATGTAATTTATAACTAGTTTCACGTCCAGTTTGACAGAATCATAATTAGAGCAAGCAACATCTACCTGTTGCAGATTTTGCTGTCAGTAAAGAGTATTACCTATGTAAAGAAAAAATATCATGGTACACTGAGGCTGAGGTCAAACGAGCGTAATTTTGTGAGTCGTGAGTCGCGTATTTTCGGTCGCAGAAATTCTGCCTGGCAGAAATTCTGTTGGGATGCCAGACGAGCGCATTTTATTCAGTTACTATCGAACGTTTATAGCGGATGTATGCGTCGTGCAATGTAACCGATGAAAATGTTGTGTATTTACGAAGCATATTTAGAAGACGAAGAAGTAGATAACACCAGAAAACAATTAAAATCAAAAAGCTATGTGCCTTCCCGAAATGACAGAAAACGAATCCCCCCCGCAAACTCAATTCGGTCCGAATAACGCGTGTGAGTCGGCAGACAACTCATTTTGCGTCGCCGTGTGAATGAAACAGGGCTTTTGTATGAAACCGAATGCAGCAGAATTTCTGCGACCGAAAATACGCGACTCACAACTCAAAAAATTACGCTCGTTTGGCTCCACCCTTAGAACAACTTATTAGTATAAAGAATATTCCCAGATAAAACAATTGATGGTAGGTATTTGCTTAAAAAAATAACCTTCATTTACATAAAGGAACTTAAAATTATTAAAAGGTTTTTATTTTTAGAATGATTAAAACAGTTGAACCACCTGCGGACCTGAATAGCAATTCTAATGCTAAAATATGATCCTGCTTAATAGTTGGGTATTTATAAGAATATAATTATTTATAGCGCCATTGTTATGTTTTTATGAGAAAAGATAAAAAAATAACTTTGAATATATGCAACTCTAATAATTGTTCCATCATTATTTTAATTGCCATTTTTTTTCAAAAGTCTGTGAGTACACTACAGATAGCACAACGCAACGTAGATGATGTACGCACGTAGATGTAGATGACATCATAGATGATAAAACGCAACGTAGAATGTAGATGCCACGTAGATTGGACGCCTAAAAACGGAAAACGACCTCGCTGCAAACTACGGGGAAGATGGAGAGAAGAATTAGATGCCTACCATAAGGATTGGTCCACAGTCAGACCAAATAAGAAACGACAGGAGAGAAGAAAGGGAGACCCTTGCTCTGCAGTGGGACACAACGGGCTCTTAATAATAATAGGAGCCAAATTAATCTTGTAACTATTTACCTTAGTAAATTCAATCCACTGCGAGCCGCCAGGATGTATTTGTACAAAGCTGCTGAGATCATACAGCTCATCATGAATCCTCCACAAGCCTTCTGCACCGTCTTGCACCTGCTTCCCCTTCAGCCATTGTTGGACAGTCTTTGGTTCAGTGTTGCGCAGTGCAGGGTACTTCAGCTGCGGGAAACTCTCTTGCCGTCTCTCTGGATCTGGTGCCATCCTGAAATCAGCAACAAATAAATAAGTAAATTGCCGTTGGATGAGGGTAGCCCACGATCGTGTGACAAGAGCAAAGAGAGTTTGTTTATTTCTCCCACTTAAACTAAGGACAAGGATTAAATTAGGTCTAGAACATTACATCTTATAACTTAGCCTAAACCGAGAGCTGGTACCCAAGGAGGTTTCAAATTAAAACCAGTAGATCGGGTCACTTATCCCCAGCAGTGGGTAAAGTCTGGCTACGGATGATCATGATGCTGATTAGGTACTTAAATATTGGTGGTAAAAAACCCTGATCTTACTAATCAGGCAACGTGGCAACGCCAGCGTCTTGGGGACTGATGTAGAACATTCAGCTATCTATAGATCGTTTCCTACGGCCTGCAGATACTCGTAGCTCAACTGTTTCTTGTGTATTTTGTAAATACTTGTACTAATTGTAAGTTTAATTATGTAAATAAAGTATTTTAGTAATACTACACAGGTGTAGCCTGATAGAAAATACCTAGTAGATAAATCATTTAGAATGTCTTAAATAAATAAATAAATAATCAACAATCCACACACTATCTAGCCCCAAACTAAGCAGACCTTGTACTATGGGAACCAGATAGCTGATATAATACTTAAATACTTTTTTTTTTAAATACATATGTACATATAATACAATATAACACCCAGACAGAGAACAAACATCTATGTTCACCATCTTTGAAACACTTCTCAGCAAAACAGTACCGAAAAGGTTCAATAATAAAATAATGTTGTGTATTGTATAACTTGTATTTCAACTTTGATATAAATTATGGCAGGTTTGCTCGAACCAGTTTTAATGATATAAAAATAACTTTGGCGTTAATTACCTGTTTGTTTCTTAGAGCGTTTTAAAATGATCTTCGTGATTTTATAAAGACATTGGATAAGCTCTTAAACAACTTTGGCAGACAAAATAATTATTTATTATTTATCAAGATTTATTTATTTTTTATTATTTATATTTATGCTTCAGATTATAAATAAAATCTTCAAAAAGAGATGACGTATGATGCCCATACAAAACAAAAATACGCGTCGAGCATTGTAGGCATAATTAATTTAAAATACTGCAGGGTTTTTCCGTATTCATTCGCATCAGACGCTTTTTTATGTTCTTTTGAAATAAGTTTCTACCTTCCGAGCTACAAGGTCAGAAAAAGAGTAACAGAAAAAAAAAATAGGAATATAAGAAAAAAATATCAAGGTGGTATTTTAGAAGCATGACCGCGTTTTCCTAAAAGTCAAGAAGTGGACTTCTTTGAGCTGATGATGAAGATCATTATAAAAAACATTATAAAGATCGCAACTCTTGTCTTATTTCAAAAAAGTTTTGTTTATACAACTACCTGATGGAACAAGCTTATGGCCCACCTGATGTTAAGTGGTAACCATCGCCTATAACAAAGCATTGCCTCGTAGGTCACGCATGTCAGGAATGTGCCAACTTGAGGCAAGTTCATGAGAGATGCTCCGCCTCACGTGCCAGTTTCTCCGGCACCCCTCAAACCGAAACACAGCAAGGCTGCTTGACAGCAGAAATAGGCATGGTGGTAGTACTTCCCCGGATGAGCCCTTCACAAAGAGCTCTACTACTGACACACTAAGTTTAGCAGACTGCGCCAAAGCAAAATAAGATTATCTTGCTTGGTAGTTACCATAGTATTACACAGCCTTAACTATAGGGCGGAAAATTCCATTTCATGTTGATTACGGTAGTTTTGCTTAATCATGGTCGAGACTTTGCTTTATGTAACTTGCTGATGAATATTGAAAACGTAAATCAAGGCTTTATGTTTTCTGAAATTTTCATATTCAGTTTTTATCACAAAGTTTTCAATCAAACATAAAAAATTGTACATTCGTTTTTAATCATTCCGAAATGTTGTTCTAAAATAATTAAAAAATACTAGAGCCATGGTGGTTAAAAAAAATTTGCTATTGATTTATAATTTAGGTCAGGTTTTTCCATCTACATTAGGTAGGTACTATTTTTATCAGTGAAAGAGCGCAGTGCTAGAGCGGTCGTGGGCTCAAATCCAGTTGTGTACCAGTGAGTTTTTCTGCCAAAAATGTATGTAGAGGTACACTATGCCAGTGCTCTCAAAGGGTGAAGGTAAACATTGTAGGGAAACCGGCATGACGTAGAATCTAAAAAGTTCAAAAATATGTGTCAACAGCACGAAAGGAGGCTCTTTGAGGCGCAGTTAAAATCCTTTCACCACACTTGCTTCGAAAGAATCAGTGACACGATAAGAAGAAGATCAGTGAAAGAAAAAATATCCAAAAATTAGGACTAACATTTTTTATTTGATGAATATGTAGCATTATTTTGTTAATAGAGCTAACATACTAGTCGGTTATTCTTCGCTTGAAAAAACTTGACTCATATCCTTTTTCAAGGTGTTTGGTAATAAAGTTTTTTATAACTTGTTTTATGCTGAGATCTTGAGTCTCTGAGCACTAAAGGTTTTGTAAAATTACTTAGGTATTATTAAATATTATACTGTACCTATCATAAAACTGTAATGGCATGTTGACATTTTTACTGAATAAACAAATATTTTTAAAATCGTTAGTGGTCAAGAATATTCAATCAAACAATCCAAGGATGAGTTCGTTCAAAAATACAAATAATTTTTTTACAACTTTCTGATGGAACATGCAATAAACTATTTCGGTAAACATAGTAGTAGCTATTATGTACACAAATATCCAAAAATATTATATTATAGTGAAGAGTTGTATAAAAATTGCTTCAGGTCTCTGCGTAGGTAAGTGCAGTCAGCGTCAAAGACAGATTGGCATTTCTGGTTTGTAAAGCTTGAATACTTCTTCATGCAGCTCACTTCGATGTAAGTTTTGAGCTTTGTTTGAAGATCGCTTTGAGTCACTTACTGTATTTGCAAACTAAAGTGTCATCTTTTAAAAAAAATCATAGAAAAAGGAGATTAATATAAATTCATAGGTAGTCGTTCTGGGCCCCGGTTAGTTTATTGTTAAATTCTATTTAAGATCTCATTGAATTTAGGTTAGCTTTCTCGTCTTGTATTTGTATGTTACTTCATATTTTTACCTTATAATCTGCACTTAGTCTTAGTCTTGATAATGTTATATTATCTGTATCAACGGTTCGTGTTATTATTCTAGTGTACATTAAACGTCTATAAAGACGGTGAGTCGCAGTTGCTGCGTTGTGTCGCACTCTACTGGTGTCACGGAAGACCAGCGTTTTAGTGGCACTCGACACTATAACATTTATGCTGAGTGACGACCAATTTTGATGTCATCGTTACCTGTTAAGATCCTTATTATATTAGGTACTTGAGGCATAAAATAAATATTTCTTGATTTTTATTAAATAACTGGAATTGTCAACCTAGTTTGCTGACTGTACATGTTAGACTGGCACGAAAAAGAAGGTGAACAACCAGATATCGGAAGTTATTTATTTTATATATTCAGCTTAAAGGTTATACAATAAAAAATTAAATATTCACATATTTATTTTAGGTTCGGTTCGCAAAGACCATTTTGTAAAAAAAATACGAAATACAATATTTTATTTGACTGGCCTCTCAGCTCAGTTGGTAGTAGCTCTTGCCTTCTGAGCCGTAGGTCGTTGGTTCGATCCCCACCGAGAACAAATATTTGTGTGGTGAACACATGTAGATGTTTGTTCTCTGTCTGGGTGTTATATTGTATTCTAAGTATGTATTTACAAAAAAATTATGTATTAGGTATATCAGCTATCTGGTTTCCATAGTACAAGCTCTGCTTAGTTTGGGGCTAGATAGTGTTGTGTGAATTGTTTATATTATTTATTTATTTATGTTTATGTTTGCCTACGAGGTTTGATGTATGATGTACTATGTACTATATACTATATAATCGTAGGTACCTACGATTATCTGTACGATTGTAGATTTTGAAGGTTCAAAAAGATTTGGTTATTTTCTTTATTGTTTTATTGGTATAATATTTTTTTATTATTGCTCACGATTTATAATTATTTGTTTATTGTTTATTAAATGTTTTTAGTTTGATTACCTACAGATGCATAGAAGTAGTAGAGCTCTTTGTACAGAGCTCATCCGGGAAAGTAGGTACCTACTACCACCATACCTTTTGATATTGATAGATATTGAAGATATTGTTAAACAGCAATAAAGGCTTATTTTATTTATTTATTTTATAGTGTTGTGTGGATTGTCCATCATATTTATTTTATTTTATTTATCGTTCCCAAAGTTCAGCTGTGAAAAAACAACAACGAACAGACACACTTTTACATTTATAACATAAGAATAGCCTTGCACTTGGGAAACGACGCAAGGTGAGTTTTAAGGTCATATAAATTATTTTTATTACAGCTTTATAAACCTCTTCTACAGCTACGTGATAAAGAACAACAATCTTTTTACATATCAATATATAGCGATAAGACCGCCAATTGTATTTAGCTAATTTAATTTAAATTACCTGGCTATGTTTGGTAGGAAGATAAGGTACTTACGGGGTAGATAATTAGATACTCCTAAAAATTTTGGTAGCAAATCTTATCGAATCAAATCAAAAGATATTTATTTTATGTCACACTAGCGGCCTGTCCCGGCTTCGTATTGGTGGACATTTATTTTTTAAACACATGAATATAGCCTATGTTACTCAGGGTGAATGTAGCTTTCCAATGGTGAAAAAATTTTTGAAATCGGCAGAGTAGTTTTTGAGTTAATTAATACAAACATACAAAAATATAAATCTTTCCTCTACATAATATTAGTATAGAAGATATAGATTTGTATAGATATAGATTAGTCTAAATAAGAATAGTATGAAAGAAATGTTAACGGAAGGAACAATCACATAAAAATTGGCTGGAGGCAGCATAAATTATATAGTATCGTAATAAACAACAAATAACATCGTGATAAACAACAAAATTAAATAAAATGTTATGTTATCTATTTTTCCTAGTGGGATAAGCCTAAACGAATACCTACCCTATTCGTATTCGTTTATGGTCTAACATCATAGGAACACAAACCTTAAAATTATACATAGCTGTTTCCTAGCCTAGCAAGCAAAATAAGATTACAAAGCAAAGAGGTCGATAACATCCCAACAACAAACTCATCATTATCAAACTAACAAACCAAATTTATGAGTTTAAAATTAAATTAAAAGTTAATCTTTAGTAATTCAAAATTCAAAGATTACCTTAGTTTTGTATCACTTATCCATTCACAAAAAGAACTGATTTTACAGATTTTTGTTAAACGCACAAGCGTCCATTACTCGGCTCCGATTGGCCCTGACTGATTAGTCCGTTGCGCGCGAGTTTTTGTTGTGTTCAACTTTTTGCATGAACAACAATGTCAGTCAGCCTGTGATTAGTTGTCAGTTTACTTCAAGACGGGCGTTTAAACGATCAGGCTTTTTTAGTGAAGCAACTAAACAAACTTACAATGACAAGCACCTTTCGTTTAGTGCTTTTCAATTATCTGATGAAATTGAACAAATTCATATTTCAAAATTAATTTATTAAGTCACAAGGATCACTTTGAAACGTCTTAAAGCTAGGTTTTTTTTATGTTGAAGACAGACAAACGAACGTACGGCCCACCTGGTGGTAAGCGGTCGCCCATAGACACTAACACAGCACCAACAACACCAAAGGTGCTCCCGTTCCGTTGCTTACCCTGGAGGAGTTTTTTGAAGTTTTAGGTTACGTTGTTAGGTGAATCTAGGTGCTAGTTCCACGCAACTGAACCTTATTTTAGTCACCGTAAGCGTAAGCATAATAATTGCACTATCAAAAAGTTAATAAATATGACCTTTTTTTTTTGTTTTCGGAGTGGAAATTCATTTACGAATAGACCGGCTGGACGGCCGGAATTATGTCGGACTCGCCGTTGCTACGGAATACCGACTAAAACCTCTCCGGTGAACCTCTCTCGCCATTCGTGCCAGGCCACGGGAACTAAAACCATCCGCGACCCGACTGACGATCAATAAATATGACCTGACCTAACCAATAAAAACGCCAAAAAAAGACCAATGAAAAGATGGATAGACTGTCAAAGATGACATGAGCAAGAAAGCAAGAAAGTGGAGAACTGAGATGACAAATAGTAGAGGAGGAAGAAAACCTGCTGTGCCGACCCCACTAAGTACCTATGTGATAAGGGCAGGAAGATGATGATGAATAAAAATGTCGGCCATTTTACATTTAAAAAACTACAAAAACTTGTAAGTAGGTATACGTGCAAATAGTCAAATCATAGGCTAAAATCGCTAAGCTAAATCCAATTGCTTGTGACTTCCCCAGCGTTCATCCACACTTTGTCTGCTCAATACGAATCCCTGCAACACAGTTACTTGATGAAGCTAGCACAATAGTACAATTGAGATTTACCGTCGCGCCATATTGGATTTGTCCTATTTGTACAGAATATGTACAGGAGCACTAACAGTTCTTGGAGACTGAATTTCACTTTGAACCAACCCATACGAAACAGCGTCTACGAGTATTTTAAATAAATCAATAGTCTTCCTCATTTTATTGCGTCACTAGTTTTTTCGTACCAGGTGGTGTGTATAATTATGTATGACCTAGATTGAACTTAGATTCAGCGTTGCATACCTATATTATACACACAGCGCGAACAAAATAAGTTAAAAACTATAGGTACTGATTTTGATGAATTTTTTATTGGCATTTTAGCATGGCCGCACATGGTTGTGGTTGGACCAAATTAAACTCAAATAAGACTAATCAAACAAACATGAATCTGACTCTTTAGTTCTCGGACTTTTTTTTATGGCCGGGACGTTCAATCTAGGTCATAGCACCTGTTACCTATATTTCTACTCATACTAGGTATGTTGCATGCAACACAACCAGCTGTTAATTATCATAATATACATCAATGAAAGCATTTGAAGTGCGCCTCAAATAGGCTCCTTTCGCGCACTTCACACATGACTAGGTACTGTAGTGAGGTGTCCTTCGTTTAGTTGAATTGTTCGTGGAATAGAATATTAATCACGACAAAACATGATTTCTACAACATTAATATCCCTGATGTTCTAGATCGTATACAGGGGAAATAGAGCTCATTTTACATTAACAGCTGGTCCGCTGTGAAATGCCTGCCTCCCAGGGAGTAGTCTATTCATTTGCACGACCCCGCTGAAACATTGATGTTGGCTATGCGATTGAGTTTCTATTTGCGAGCATGTTTGGATGAGTCGATACATGTGTACGACCAATCTCCTCTGTAAAAGAACTTACAGCGAAGTGGGAAAAATTAGTACCGGTGCCCTAAAAGGGTTTATGTTTGAAACTAGTCTAAGTTACAAGTGAAATAAAATGTAGGTACTAGAATTTGAATTGATTAGATTTTTGTTAGATAAGAAATAAGATAATTATAAGTTTAAAAAACTTGAGAAACCGACTTCATTGCCAAACGGCTAAACCGATTTTAATGAAATTTGTTTGGGACAATCTGGACATAAGAATAACCTTCCAAATAAAAAAATAATTTTCTAAATCGGTTCATAAACGACGGAGGCATGCAGTTACAAACATTAAAAAAATTATTTAAAAAAAAATGGCAACACCGATTTTAATAAAATTAAAATGGGACCAATCTGGAAGCAGTACCTTTCAGATAAAAAAATAATTTTTCAAATCGGCTCACAAATGACGAAGTTATGCGGTAACAAACATTAAAAAAAAAAAAAAAAAAAAAAAAAAAAAAAAAAAAAAATACAACCGAATTGAGAACCTCCTCCTTTTTGATTGGAAGTCGGTTAAAAATGAAATGAAATGAAAATTTATTGCTTAAAATGTGGTAAGGTATTAGGTGTGAGTAATTAAATTGATTCAGCAAATTTTACTTGGACTCAGCAAGCAATTATAATTAAATAAAAAATAACATTTAAGTTATATTATCAACCTTGCCAGTTGTACAATTTTGCTTGGAACTAAATAATGTTGTGTATGACTGATGAGAGTTTGTGTACGTAAGTAATCGGAGACAAGAAGCTTAACACTAGCTCAGCTGTGCGTTGTTTAACGATGATGGCAGGTGGTCAAAAAAAGGTGACGACCTGCTCGCTTTTAGGAACAAAGCTTATAAAAACAAGGGTTTTATGAGCCAAAATAATTGCTAAATTACAAGAGGCCTGAAACTTGAGCTAAAACTCTCTAAAGAGTTTCAATATTAACACCCCAAGAGGTTGAAAAGGGGTGTTAAAGTTTGTACATAATAGCTTCATGCAAACAAAATTGCCCGTGATTTCGAAGTACGAGATAATCTAACTTCTGCCATTTCCAAGTTTATTACAATACCTACGAGTACCCACCAACAGTTTGACGAAGAGAAGAGAACAACGAGGAAAGTAGGTACTTATATAAGTGTAAAATAATAAAAGAAAACAATTTTTCACTTAAGCGGCGGCGTCGTAAATTCGCCGGAGTTTGTGGAAATTAAGTGCACTCTTGTTTTTCTTGTTCCAGCCCCTGAAATTGAAACAACGCGAAAAGAATTTTCGGTCTCGAGAATTGCCTTGCAATAAAGGTTAGGTTATTCTTTTTTCACAAATGAATACTGATAAAAATATCATGAGACATTATTTTATACTGTCGACAGCCTATACAAAAGACTAATTAGTCTCCTATATTATTATAATACTACGTTAATAAATATGTATAATGCTATACTACTACTTAGAAGGCAAAACATTTTTATTAAAAAAACGCATTGATTGGTGAAGATATTAAAATATAGAAATATCATTCAACAAATTCTAATAAATTACCAAGTAACATTTCCGGGAAAACAAATATGGCCCATAAATTTATCTACGTAATGAACAGTAGTAGGTAGTCAAAATACTTCTAAAATATAAATCACAATACAATACTTTTATGACCTGTTTTTTTTTGTGCAATTGAAAAAGATCTACATTCTATTTATATTTATATTCTATTCGTGAGGCTGAACATCTTGTATGCCTCAAGTCATCGGGGCAGTGCATCGGAGAGCACGGACGTGCGTGAGCTACGAGACAATGCTTTGTTATATACAACGGTTTCCACTTAACATCAGGTGGGCCATTATGAATGTTCCATCAGCTAGTTGTATAAAAGAAAGTGGGTGGCCATTATAAAGAAGTTCATAATAATAGTGATCTTAATGTTAACAGAAGAAAAACTGTTTGCCACTTTAGATGTGATTTTTTTCGCTTAGGTGGATAATGAGCCTAACACTCTCAAAATTACCTTCAGGCCCCTAAAATGTTGACACAGGAAAGGTGAGACCCACTCCAGTCCATTAGGGGATCCCAGAATGGTGATTATATAAACTTATTTGTACTACTTAATTTAAAATTCTAATTTTACGGGAAGTTTCCGGAAAGCCTCAGAATTAGCATCAGGTTTTTAGTCGCCTCGTGATTTTCATATGTAAACAGAGGTATTAATTAAAATTAAGTTTTGCATTCAAAACTAATTTGGAGGAATAAGTTTACTATAGTGGTGACACTCACGGAAGAGTAATTATACCCAACTCATAGTGACATATTTTATTTTGTAGAATGATGAGACATAATGTTGGCCAAAGCAAATTTTGGATGAATAAGCTCATTGAAAAAATATTATCAGACTGCATCAATGAAAACAAATCGGTTGTCTATAAAGTCGGTTTACTGACGAGAGTTGATCGTGACAACGTCATAAGAAAATACACAGATGTCGAACGCTGCCGATCGCGGAGGCCGATTGTGCCTCTTTGTCGCTCGTTCCGTGCTCTCGCTTGCACTTCAAGCCTTAAATGGAACGCCTCCGAGCGAGGTAACGCCGCATGAGTCATGTTTTTTCTTGCGTGCAGCCGGCGGTGTTTAGAATCTTGAATATTTTTTTATGTCAAATATATTATTTGTATTTTTTTTCACGGCAATGCTCTTTCAGACGGCAGATGATGTGGTGAACATCGCAGGCAAGACCTGGATGAGATTGGCACAAGACCGGCAACAGTGGCACATACAGAGAGAGGCCTATACCCAGATGTGGGTGAAGTGGGGCTGTGGATGATGATGATGATAAATGCTCTGTCCAGCTGCACATCTGTCCAGTTGCTCCAGTTGCTATCTTTGAAACTTTGCTTTTGTATTATTGCCTACGTCTCACTAAGTTGGAGTGGTACACTGGAACTTCACTGCTATTATTATTATCATTTATGTTTTGTAAAAGGATTATACGAAAAAACGGTATAAAAATGTAGTTTGTTGCCTGTGCTTCTAGGCTAAGTCACGTGGAACTGGCACCTTGACTCACCTAGCTTTAAGACGTTTCAAAGTGATCCTTGTAATACCATTGAAAAAAAAACTAACTCTTGACTCCAGATACCAGATGCCGGCAAGGCTGGGCGACGATCTGCGAAATGTAGCTGGCAAGCACTGGAGCAGAAGAACCGAAGATCGGGCTCAGTGGCGCGTCTTGGGAGAGACCTACGTCCAGCAGTGGACTAATATAGGTTGACGATGATGATGATGAACTCCAGATGGGAACCAGCATCGTAGGAAATTTTCCCCAAACCGCACGAAAGTGTCAACGGGGAAAAGGATGAGAAAATTGCAGAAAGCGCGCTTGTAATTCCGCGTTTTTGGTCGGTTTAAGTAATTTCCCATAATAACGATTCGAAAATTTCTGTTTCGGTTTATACAATTACGGCAAATTCTTCTATCTAAAGGTAGATAAATTTAACCGTCGCTACGGATAAAAATATATCCATCTCTTTTTAAGGCTTGACAAAAACAAGGACTGACATATTTTTACTCGATTAATAACAAAGATAAGGTATCTTTTTCTTGGGCCCAAAAGAAACACAAGTACTTACAGCACATCATCAAAAAAGGCAACAGAAAAAGAGGAACATCGAATACAGGTTTGGCTACACAAGAGAAAAAACATTGAACACAAGAAACACAGCAAAAGAGTACCACGTAATCTTATATTAATTTTAATAAATACTAGTGGCGTGGTAATGCAGCTGGAGTAAGACAACAACCGAATGGTGGCCAAGAACCGGCTACCAAAGCGTGGGGCGCCCTGCAGTAAGATGGATGAACGATATAGTCAAAGTCGCGGGGCGGAAATGGGTTAGACTAACACAGGATCGAGGTAGATGGCACAAACTAAAGGAAGCCTTTAGCCAGCAGTGGGTGAAGTCGGGCTGTGGATGATGATGAGTATTAAGTTGTTTTGGATGGTTTTGGTGTGAATAAACTCACACGGCACGAACGTCACTAAATGCAACTTTTTTTTTTTTTTTCTTTAGAAATAGTGTACGCTATGTTTCATAACCTACTCTAATAATATTACAATCTAGCCAAAATTCCGGCTAAATGCAACTAAATCTTCCAATAAGTAATGGAAATGCATTCTAGTCACACACTCAATTGTTGATTTATATGTGGAAGATAAATAATTCAGTTATGAAACGAATTTACTGCTGAAACTCGTGAAACAGGAGCCAAAGGCAGTTTCCTCACTGTATTTGCTCAGAACTTATGAATGATAGAGGTGAGTGGAAGAAGAAAACCTGTTGTGCCGACCGATAAGGAAAGGAAGATGATGATTTGCTTATTAACTTTATCCAAAGTGATTGCGTCAAACCTATGTACACTCGATATATTTTTTAAATAAAATACTTTAATAAATATTGTTTCTGTATTTTTTAAATAAAATACTTTAATAAATAGTGAATACGGTTTTTTATGATCTTTTTCAAGGTAGTTTTTTTTCCTGATAAATCACAAGGACTGCTTAAATTAGATCAACTACTAAGTTGCGCGTGACTTCGAAAAAAGCTGTGTACGGCACTCCTAAAATAATAATATAGAATTACTTTTAACCTCGCCTGCCTTTTGCCTTTATGCATTTTATTCTATATATATTGCATAACGATCGCGTTAATTTAAAAAGTGCTACTCCTAAAACAATATTTATTGTTATATTGATTGTCATATAAATATCACCACTAGCTCCGGTTCTATCATGGATATATTTCACTTTATATCAAACTAAAAACAAATTAGTTTTCATCACACCATAAACTTCCGTAATAGAGTCTGCGTTTGCGCCATAAAACGTATACCGTTCTTAATAAAATTGTTATGGTCACCAGCCTAATCTGACACAACTTCTCCTATACCCTTATAAATGATTTGAGAATAATGGAGCTTTACTGAAGCTATTCTCGCCTTTATATTTTTATAAATAAGTGGTGCGGTGTTTATGTTTATATTTATTTATTTAATTTTAAACTCACAGTTACAATATTGTTTATCTTAAGCTATTCAATGTATTTTATACATTAACCAATTCAAATCTACATTATGTAAGCAATAAAGTAAGTAGGTAGGTACAAAAAAAGCAATAATATTATTTTTCTAAAGCTATGCCCGGCGAACTAATTTAAACAGGTATCATGATCAGTAGGCCTACCATGAGCTTTGTCTGGGTCTGTCTCTGGTTCTGGTTGAGATTTATTTAGTCAACACTCACGTTGAAGGAATAATCTCTCTGATCTCTGACTTAGTACTCTGCAAGGAATAATGTTTCCTCAAAATGCTACATGCGTAGACTTCGTAGCCAATGTGTAGCGTTGCTACGCACGTAGCAAACTTTTAGCCCTGTACTTAATACTCAGCCTAGGTTCTAAACATACTTCAGCTTCACGTAACGTACGTAACTTACATGTTACTTAGTAAGCATATAAATTTTATTTTGCCTAAATCAATTTGACGTAACCCAAGGTTCTCAGTTCGAACTTTGGCACATTATTTTTTTCCGTCTATGGCTGTTTTTTTTGTTTATAAACTTTTTTGTTTGGAACCTTAGTTTCACGGGCGGACTCCCGCTGGGTTTTATATTTAATTCCCCGGTTCATGGGATACGTTAATTGAACTTTAACGATCCAAGAAGGACATTATTGACTTTCGGTAGGCACTAAATTGTAAGGGTCAAGGCGGCACCCGTGTAATGTGTTACTTAGTCTTTGTTTGAGTTTTGACCCGGACAAATTTCCCTGTGGTTTCTTTGTAGGCACTGTAAGTTAAATAAATTGTTAATTTTTATATATTTTTTTATAAAACTAGCTGGTGGAACAAGCATATAATCCGCCTGATGTGAAGTAGTAGCCATCACACATAGCAAAGACTTGCCTCGTAGGTCACGCTCGTCAGGAACGTGCCCTACGATGCACTGCCCAGCGTCCACCAACTTGAGGCATACAGATTTCCAGCCCGTGTTTTTATCGTATAAATTTATGTATAAAATATTTCAACTCATTCTTAGGTTACTTATTTTAATATGTTAGCTACCTCCTAAAATCCTGTGTCAGTACTATACGTAAATAGAGTTATGAGAAAAAACAGTAGTCCAGACGCTATTAAATCATCTACAATAGATACAAATGCCTATTTTTACTATTTAAGTATATGGAATGTGTTTTTATGTTTTTTGACTACCTAAAACACTGAAACGATTGAAATGAAACTTGGCACAAAGTTCACTTACATTATACATTTATAGGCAACGTATTATTTTGCTGCTCGTTCTATCCATAAACTCCTGAAAAATATTTCGCCTGGCCAGCAAATATTTATGGTTTACTAGCTTTTACTTGCCTTCTCAAACTTTTCAAATCCAGAAATGATGTCCAACCGCAACAACCTCGAAAACCTTAAATATTCATCTAAAATCAAAGTGTTGGTTGTAATAATCCCAAACTTTCCACGAACCGATTAAACTTTCAAACCGTGGGAGTTTCAAACAGAAATTAAAGGTTCTATCGAGCAAACGATCTCAAAATAATTAATTATTATCTAGATTTTCCTTCGTCGTTCAAAAATTAGTACTGGACAATCGCACTATATAAATACGGTAGAAAAGTAAGATGTTCGACCGCACATCACCTTTTTAAACCAACTTTAAATAAAAAAGAGTAGGGTTTCAATTCGTGTTTTTTCAGTTTGTATTTTCACTGAAACTAGTATATGCCCAAACCGTGTTCCACAAGACAACACAATGCTTCAGTAGGTACCTAATAATTCAGCAAAGCCAAAGGAACCGAACATCGCCCGTTCGTCATTGTCCGGCTGTAATCCAGTTACTGCGACTCAGTGCTTCTACCGGTGACATTGGACGTTTGCTCAAAGCTTTGAGAGCTCTACGTAAATGGACACAAAGGAAGTTTATAAACAGACAGAACGCAACGTGTTCATTACTTATACTTTGAAACTAGGCCTAAAGTTGCCTCAGAAGTGGGTTGATAGTAATACTTTTCAGCCCTAGGGTTAATCGTTTTCAACTGACAGGCTGTCAAATTATTCTATAAAGACCAAGGTATTTTTTCACATTTCTATTGGACCATGGTCCGACCTTCTATGCAGCCATTCAATTACAGCGCGATTCTCTAAATACTAAGGTATTTTTTTACATTTCTATTGGACCATGTTCCAACTTTCTATGCAGCATAATATAAAGTTAAGTATGAATTAGATAAAATATTTTAAAATGACTTTATTATCATTTAATTTCAACAATTTCTTTAAAATACTCATGATTGATGTGATGTTGATCGTCACTGGCAATTTTTTCAATGTTGGAACTGAAAAATAATGGCCGGCCAAAGAAAAAGAAAATGGCAAGAAAGCGGCAATTTGATCTTAATTTCTGTTGATTTAAGTTATGTAAAAATAAAACTACTTATTTTCTTTAGCTAACTCATGTTTTTATTTATTTTTACTTCCTTGTACTCGTGATGAAAAGCACGTTGTTTATCTCGGGTGAGTCTTATTTAGTCCCTCCTTATGATTCCAACTTTCATACCGGGTGTACAGTATAATGATACTCATTTTAATCAAACTGGGGTAACCGATTGGTACCTAAATAGACTAGCAGTGACTCCTATCGAAAGCTAGGCCCCTCATTTCCTCTTGAAACCGTCAAAAGGGGTCAGCGATAATGGGAATTGGTACGGACGCAAGCGTAACTGTGTTTGACTGAAGCATACATTACACACTAGTGCAATGTGCTTTATGCGAGTTTGTTTTCCTTGAAGTATGAGCAATACGCCGCATTTTTTACGAATTATTTTTTCATGGTTACCGTATGTTTAAAAAAGGCTGTGGTTTGATTGCCAGTTACTTGACTATTAACAGTTGTAAGAAATAAAATCACTGTAGTGTAGAACCTGTATCACTATCGTACATCACAACTAGTTGCCTTGATAATATGCACAAGGCTTACTCGTAAGAGCTTATAATAGCGTCAAAACCATTTTTTTCTCACTCTTTTTCGTCACTATTGACGAACGCTGGAGGGTTTAAATTGGTAGATTGTACTAATAACAACCTTACACAAAGCTCCTGTAATCCCCGTATAGAACAGTAAAACCACAAAATGCATAGTCATGTAGCAAATCGCAAAAATAACAACTCGTTCATAATCCTGGCACCATAAAAAAACAAGCAAAACATTGTTACAAGTTGATCCGCTGAGAGAAGTCTTCGGATTTCGACTCAGCGACACTTTAAGCCGCTTACCGCAAAGGCTTTGCCATAAAAATCTTAAGCCACATTCACATAGAAATCAGATTTTCAGGAGAAACTCAAACAAAAAATATATGAAAACAAAATGGCGTCGCCAACTTTAACTCGTTATCACTCAATTGCACTCAAGTGGATTTATTTTTTTATTGAAAACAGTCTTAAATGTCAGAGTAAAAAAAAGCTTAAATCGTATTTCTTTACCTGCGTTCCTGATGGACATGAAAATTAGAAATAGATTACATCAAAGTTTGTCACCACCTTATTTTTACTATTAATAGGTAGCTAATGGATCTACTGGAACTGTAGAAACAAAAAAACTTTTTTGATAAGTTGGTAGGTATAACATACTGAAAATTGAAGTAGCTACAAAACACCTTTTAGCTAAATGATCTCCAAACTAATAATGAGAAGATTAAAATTTAAACCAGTATACAATTAAAGATTTTTTTAAAAGGTTTGAGCGTAAACAAATTAGTACAGGTGCATTCATTGGCCGGTAAACAGGCATCTGTTTTCTATACAATAGTTACAAGTTCGTTGAAAAGCTCTCAATTTTCACACCTGTCGTCTTAAAGGCCTATAAAATCTTTGAGTGGTAGAAGGATTTAGGAAACATGGCCCATTAATAAGCTGTCATAACTTGCATTCTATCATCCGGTATTACAAGGGCAATCGGGAGAAAAATCTATCCGATTTTAACGTAAATCGGAGAAAATGTATTTTTCCGGAGAATTAAGGCTTTATCTTTAGGTGACATAAAACCTTATTGAAAGGAGTTCTGGATTTAACAAGTTGTATTTTAAATTGCGCTGATATTTGATGTGCCTAGGTTAGTGAATGGGCTTCTACAGGCTAGTGGTGTTATATAGTTATATTGGCCTATATATATAGTCACCTCTCACTAGCTTCAAAGGTTTGCTGTAAGAGAACTGATCAAAGGTAAGCTCGCCTTTCTACATTTCCTCTATTAGGTACTGTTCTTTCCTATACATTGTTCTGAGGGCACTAAATAATTAAGAACTAAGTTCACTTGTTTACGTGATATTTGTGTAAGTAAATACCGTTTGAATTTGACTTTGTATGAGTAATACCTTGCGCATGCTATGTTTCCATGCGTGCTGTTTACATGCTTGCCGTGCAGCCCGGCGAGCTGCCTGGCGAGCTGCGCGGCATGCAACCAGTGTTACCAGGTACACGGTAATTACCGTAGATGCACGGTATTTTTGGCTTAAACACGGTATACGGTGATGTTTCACTACCGTGTCATTTTCTACGGTATTTTTAATTATGAATTACCTTGACAGTCAATATGTAAATAATTACGAAGTATTCCCCGATCATCAAAATACGTCTAAATGTAAAAGTATGCCCTTTGCCCTGCCCACTAGTTAAACAATCAGTGTATATGAAAATTGGTTGTAGGTATAATATATGAATGAATGAATCGCTTTCTCGCAACTCGCACCGTACTCTTTTTTTCTTTGATAGTTTTGTTGGTGTTTGATGTTTGGCAAGTGCGCAGTGCATTATTCAGCGAAACAATACTTTTAATTTCGACCATGTTGTAATTATTACGATACTCTGTGATTACGACTTTGTAACCTAACTAAACATGAAGACATTTGTTAAACAATAATTGACTCGTTGTCCTAGCAACAGTCACAGAGGTTTTATTCTAACTGATGCAACCTCAACAGTAATCTCCGATCGAGCGACTTTTTTTAGCAACGTCCACTCGTCACGAAAGCGCGAGAGAGACTGACTGACTGCCCGCCAGTTATGCCACGTGCCAAAGCAAAATATCTGGTGACAGACGGACAGATAGACAGACAGACAGTCAGACGGACTGACAGTGAAGTCTTAGTAACTATATTAACTATACTAATAGTATTATCGATTCTTTTTCTGTCATTTCGGGAAGGAACATAGCTTTTTGATTTTAATTGTTTTTCTGGTGTTACACTGTCAAATATTGCTGTCATATTTGACAGCGGTACACTGATCACGACGCTGGATGTGAGCAACTTAAAGCCCTCCCATTTAAAACTCTTTTAAAAATTACATAAACTCAACCTCGAAATGAAATTGTATTTTAAGTTCTGAATGAAATTCCAATGTCGGAGTTTAAACCTGTAGTGACAGGCGCTCTTGAAATGGATCGAGTGGAATTCACTCAAAATAATGGCTTAAGTCCCAGGTGTACTTATATTTCTGAATGTAATTTATGACTTGAAAGCGACATTGATTTGAAATAGGCTTTTACTGGAATAAAGTAATTTGCACCTTCTTATGTAAGTAAGAAAAGTAAAAAAAAGGAAAGTCATGTGACTAGGACACTGATGCGTATGAATATATGTAGATGGATATTTGGGTAAAGGCAAAGAAAAGATGAACGAACAGTGTTAAAGATGACATGGATTAGAAAGAAGTGAATACAGAGATGACGGCTGATAGAGGAGAATGGAAGAGAGAACATGTACTGACCCCACATAAAATGTAAAAAGGGTAGGAAGAAGAAGACTTATGTGCGTAAGAAGTATAAGAATGGAATAGGCTTGCCCTTTAAGGCACATAAACCATCTTAGTTTAGTCAGCCTAATCCACCAGAAAAGTCATGGTCATAGAAACATCCATAAATGCTCGACTGCATTTGAACCCATGACCAGGATCGGAAGGTAGGTCAGTGATTGAGTGGGTCCAGTGGGTCAAAGCAGTGCTTAGTATAGGTACCAATGAAAATAAAATATATTTGATGTTTGCATATTAAGATGTTTAGCATTCAATCACGTCCTACAAGGCTTTGCGTAGAACTGGCTCCTAGGTTAATCTAGCTTTAAGATGATTCAAAGTTATCGTTGACATTCTTTGACCTAATCGAGAAGGTAAAGATCGAGTTGAGCTATGCACATCTAGGAGATCGAAAGCGATTGCGATCAGTTTCAGCGCATTCAGTGCATACATTCACACACACTACCACGTTCTAAGACGGCGCGAAATTCAATTCAATTCAATAAACGTTTATTCAATACGATACAAGAATCGCTTTGAAACGTCTTAAAGCTAGGTGAGTCTAGGTGCCAGTTCCACGCGACCAAGCCTAGAAGAACAGGCAACAAACTACGGCTCGGTTCCTACCGTTTTTTTATATGATCCTTTTACAAATACAAAATTGTCTAAAATAATAGCAGTGAAGTTCCAGTGTGGTGCCACTTCATTTAGTCAGACGTATGCAATGAAATTTGACAGCGATACACTAATCACCATCGCAGACGATCTAGATGAGCGCAAGGCAATATAAAGTCTGTTAAAAATGGTTCACACCCTGGATTAGTAATTAAGTTACTTTACTATCCATAATTTAAACTTTTTGCTGGAACTGTAGAAACAAAAAAAAACTTATCTGATAAGTAGGTATAACAAACTGAAAATTGACGTAATTTCAAAAATTTTTTAGCTAAATGATCTCCAAAATAATAATGAGAAGATTACAATTCAAACCAAGCAATTAAAGATAGTGGATTCGAGCGTAAAGGAATTCGGTAACACTCAAATTATAAGCAGAAATCCTCTGGATAATCAGATGAGCCAGACCAAAGTCTAGGGTTGCTAATAACCAAGCAATGACGTGTCAATGTCAATTAGCAAATTCATACGGTCGCTATCTTGGCCACAGAGTAGTGACTACGATGGATCACGTGGAAATCTCTAAAATAAACTTGGGAAACCGTCTTCTTGGCCAAACTACTGAACCGATCTGGAAGACCTCAACTTTTATATTGGCTCATAAATGACGAAGTTAACCGATACCAAACATTGAAAATTAAGCGAAATGAAAACCTCCTTCTTTTTTATTTGATGTCGGTTAAAAATAAAAGTATTTCAACTTCTATTGAATTTTGCCTTTAATTGTTTTTGAAGTTATGCCTCACGTCATCCGTTTTCATGGAGTTTTTAAGGGCAGTACTGAGTTAATTTAAACTGTCTCATAAGGAACTTTTTGGTCATGCATTTTGATGAAAATAATTTGAAAAAGTTTCAGTAAATTAATTGATGCAAACCATTTTTTTCATTATCTACGAATAATGTTTATTAGTATGAATAATGTTGTGAAATAGTAAAAGAATATAAAAAAACAGCTGTCATTTCTAAAGCAACTCTGACTCCACGAAACTTTCCTATTTTTCTTTTTGTAGGTGATAAAATCATGGCATGCTGTTTATTTCGTCGACTCTGTTCTAATCTACTCTATGACCAAGCTCCGATCCAGACTAATAAAATTATGTAAATGTCAAAAGCACGTGCCAATTTGAAAGCTTCAGCTGGTAGTAGCTAGGTACAGACTGTTAGGGTTGTCACTGAATTTGCTGGCCCAGTCAAATAATGACAGCTTGTTAGCAGAATTTATTTCGACTGTAATGCACGTTAGAGCTTCACATTTAAATTTAGAACGTTTATGATCATTAATCATTGACCTGTGCTGATTGGTAGCGTTATTCAAATTTCGAACGCAGATTTTGAATGCATAATTCGGAATTGCGTGTTTAGTGGTAGGAAGTTCAGTGCAAATAATAAAGCAAACTGTCAGTAATAGAAACATCTGATATTTAAATACATAAGTAGATTCTTTTTCTGTCATTTCGGGAAGGAACATAGCTTTTTGATTTAAATTGTTTTTCTGGTGTTTTTTTGAGTTCTGTTGTGTAATTTCGGTGGTATTTTAACCAACATTACTTGAGGTAAGACCTCAAGTAATAAAAAAAGCTCAAAGTGTTAGCGATTAGAATTAAAGTGTATTATGTGATATTCTGATTTGATCGAAAATGTTTCAGATAGTTTTGGGAAAAAACGGCCATCTTTCGTCCTATGCCAAGTAGGGCCGACTTTGACAGAAGACTGACGAATTGACGGAAAAGTATTTTATCTATGTAATATATTATCATCATTCTCATTAAACTACTCGACACTGGCAAAATGGATCCCAAAAGGACAGATGCCATTCATTAAGAAGAAGAAGAAATACATAAGTAACTGCGTAGACACAATGCAGCAGTTACTACTTATGGTTGCAAATCTTATTTTCAAATACTTTTATGGAATTCAAGGCAGAAAGCAAAGCTGAGTAAGACATGTCAGATCATCCTATTGCGCTTAAGCTCCTTACAAAATATTAGCTTACCTTGCTTGCAGTCTTGAAGAGACGGAAGAGACGAGCTTCTAACCACAGCTGCATTCTTATACGATAGGTACTTTACTTACCCACTCCACATACATGTAATAAATACGTTTGAAATATTGAAAAACTGTTTGAAATTAAAACATTATGAGACCATTCAAAAAGGTATAACAAAAAAATAATTTTCAAAATCGTTCTTTTAAATAACTTGTGAAAAAAATGATGAAGAAAAATACAGTCTTCTTCTTTGTCCATCCCTGTTCCCATTATTTGGGGTCGGGTCTCCTCACTTTTTTCCGCCAAGACAGTCGGTCTTGGGTGGTCGGTTCGGGCAATTGGGCTTTCATGAGTTCTCTCTTCATATTGGTCCACCAGGTGGCTGGCGGGCGGCCTCTTCCTCTCTTTCCTTCCGGTAGGCTCAGTGCAATTTGCACTACATGGTCTTCAGTAGGTAGTATGGTATGAAGAAAAATACAGTCAAACATAGAAATTCCTCCTTTTTTTAAGTCAGTTAAAAATATAATAGATTGGTACTTAGAATACAATTATATATTACACCCACTATACAAATAAGTATTTTTGTTCCCTGTGGGGATCGAACTCACGACCTACGGCACAGAAGGCAGATGATATTATACTATTACCAACTGAACTGAGAAGCCAGCCACATTGGACAACCCTAGCTTTGATTTTTCAACAGAAGTTCGCACCAGCTTTCCGCACCCTAAAATCAAAATGCTTACGAAGCGAAATGCTTCAGTTTCCCAATGGCTTTATCTGAGTCAGGCGTTTTAAATGTAATTAGAAAGACTACGCTGAATGAGGTTTCTTTGTAGTTACTCAGAAAGTTCTTTGGGCTGTGCTCGGAGTCTTTCTGAAGGATAAAATCCGGAACAAGGTCCGACAGAGAACCAAGGTAGACGACATAGCTAAAGGATTAGTAAACTGAAGTGGCAGTGGGCTGGTCATGTTTGCCGTAGAACAGACAATCTTTGGAGCAAATGAATACCGCGTTTAGGTAAGCGTAATGTATAATAGGAATCCCTCCGGCAGGGTGGGGCGACGATCTGCAAAATGTAGCTGGCAAGCACTGGAGGAGAAAATATGAAGACCGGGTTCAATGGCTCGACTTGGAAGAGACCTACGTCCAGGTAAATTGTGTTTCCTGATTTTATCATAGTACCTTATTCTGAGGGTGGCACTCATCTCGCCTGAACAGATAAATAAGTAAGTCTTTGGGGTCTTATGATTGATTTGACCGAAAAATAATCACGATGGAAATGACGTCAATCTCTTGTTTCTGACCACCTAGCTAGAAGCTTTTGGCTGAGAATGACGTCACCTCTACCCTGAGATTTTCTCGCCCCTGAAGTAAACATAAAGAAGTGGCAAAAGTTCTGGTTCTGGTTTGGTCTGGCGAAGTTTCTGGTTTGAACTGCTGTTTTTTTTCCTCTAGAATTACCCATTAAATATGATTCTTATTTGATTTGTCTAAAACACACGTTTCATTATCGTTACATGTAAACTAATCCTCGATTAAAAGTGAAACACATTTAACAAACTCATTAAGGCATATCTCGATTTACAAAACCAAAACACAAGCAATTACGATTAAATATAAAATAAAAGCTTTAAGGTCTGCGTACACTTTTCGTTTTAGATATAACGTATCTAACTGTGAATGTAGTTTACTAGAAAACTAAATCTTCTGTAATTTTAGTATTCTTGTGTGGCTCAATAAATGTTTCTTCTATCTAAATAGTTATGGTAAAGTTGCAGCACTACATAGTATTTCAGGATTTATTATTTTTATTTTTAGAATGAAAAATAAATTTTACGGCAATTTATTCGCCCCCTACTGACCAAGATAACGAATATCCTTAGATCATTAAAACAGCTTTATAGATTTTTATTCTCATAGACTAGATATCGTTTCAAATATTTTGGTGCTCACCTATTACCTACTCAGAAATTTTTGAGGATATCTCAGTGAGCTAGCTCAAGGCACGTTTTATTACATATTCCACCATTGTGTAGAATAACTACTGAACCAACCACTTCCTCTTTTTATTGAAACCAGTTAAAAAACTGGGTAAAACAAACAATAGACGCAAACAAAAAAACGCACAACCAATTTCGTGTTGGTTACATGCCCAAACAAGTGGACGCAGAGCTTAAACAAAGGAGACGTGTAAATAAGAACCTTATAACCTCGCAGGAACAATAAACCGACGTGGGCTGAATATTTATTCGCTGGGTAGCCTAATTGTGTGGTTATCTGCGTAAAACAGCTTTATTCGAGAACTCGCGTCATTTTTCTTCCCAAAGTGTAACCGTAATAAAATTTGTGTCTCAACGATCTTATTATATTCAAGCCGCTTTTTCACGTAATAGTGAAGCATAAAGTGGGGTAGTTGCCGTGATTTCACTTAGTTGTTCATAGTCTGTTGCCCATAGTCATATCATGACTGAGAATGATGGAAATTATATTTTTTGACTCTCATCAGAATTCGTATAGCGCTTTATGTAGGTAACTTAATAAGTAGGATATACTAACTTCAACTTAAACTTGATTTTCTCAATCGGTAACAAGTATATTTTTTAAATTCCGCAAGTACTTGCTTAGTTTTTCGGCGGTTAGGCGGATAGACCAATATACATTTGTATACTAGCGCATATTTGGTCATGACGATAATATATATTTATCTAAAGATTGGTACAAGACACGTTTTGTACAAAACGTGTCTTCTAGGTCTCTTTTAGGTCTCCCAAAATACCACTTCCCAGTCCTCGGCCAACTCCCTCAATCTTTTGCACCACCTGTCGACACCACGCCTAGCCAGGAGTCCTGCCCAACCTCATTAGAGTGCATTATGTGTATGTATGTAGTTTTGACTAAGCCAGTTCACTAAACTGATAACGTAAAAGATTTTTATACCAATAGCACTTATTTTTAAAAGAAATTCTCTGGAATCTAGTCAGTGTTGATAACGTGTCATAACCTCTATAATCTCTGTA
This sequence comes from Thera britannica, assembly GCA_939531255.2. Classification (NCBI taxonomy): domain Eukaryota; kingdom Metazoa; phylum Arthropoda; class Insecta; order Lepidoptera; family Geometridae; genus Thera; species Thera britannica. The sequence goes on along the minus strand of OW618036.2, from coordinate 17,152,510 downwards.
CCTAACATAAATAAGTAATGAAATCGAAGCTATTCGTTTTACAGTGCCACTCTCAGAATACGCAACAACTGTAAGTACTTTGTTTTTAATTATTAATTTTTGTAAAAGTTCAGGTTGTTTGAGGATACTACTGGATATTTGGTAGGACGTGTCACTTACACAAAAGGATAAACTTTGCCTGTAAATGGAATAATTTACAAAATTCCAAAGCTGGGTATAAATAACTCATTTTCATCTTTTGAAATCATAAGTTTGATTGTTCTTGTCAAATTCAAAGTCAAATAATTCCTTATTTACTGGTATCACAAGGATTACTTTGTCTTAAAGCTAAGAGAGTCTGTGCCAGTTCTTGACTTTACTCACTTTAGGTTAAAGATTATCATAAAAAGTATGTATGTGATTTCTGGTGAAGTCATTCTTATTTTTTTTTATGCCACGGAAAATTAGTGAAAGCAAATACCAAAGTAAAAATATTTTGGTTTTTTAACCTAATTTTAAAGTAGTACTATTTTAATGTTTGCTATCGATGGTGTGGTGATAGTTTGAATGTTATTCAAAACATGTTTGGTGATAAGTATATTGTATAAGTTTGTAAGTATATGTCTGATGAGATGTTATTAGCATTTGGGCGCTTTGGCACGAGCTGTAAGCCCAAATAGCATTTTATTTAAATAAATAAATAAATAAAATAAAATAACTTGGAAGGTCAACTTTATACTTACCCAAACCGATAGTCTTGCTAACCAACCTATGTAAATATTCCTTGGTTTACGTAAAATCATTATTTTAGCTTAGGTTGATACATTGATATTTGTGGCATCCCGTAAATATACCGTAACTGCATTTCGTATGAAAAACTAACGATTAGTAACTAACCATTTCGACTAACAACAAACCAAATTAACAATGTGTGCCTCTGCGCACTACCTTGGCTACTAACCGCTATTGAGAATTTTCCAAAAAAGGGTTGACTCGTCAAAATGAAACATAACACGTATAGTTTTTTTAATACAGTTGCTCAAAAAGTGGCGTATTGCAGGGACGTATAGCGTTCGGGATGTGGGCTATTACACACGCGTGCTTTTTTTTTACCATTCCCGCACTAGTGCTTTTTCTTTCCCAACTGTCAAAATAATGTCTAAAAAGAAAAACCAACCATGAAGTTTTTACTAAAAAAATTCATCGAAGTTTTTATGATTCATGCAAATACGTATTATTTCTAAAAAGAAGCTACTAATTTGTTTCATTAACAGATTTAATGATTTGATTGAATGAGTTATGTTAGGTTTCATTTCATTTCATCTCATTAAATTTCATTTTCAATTCATATCAATAAAAAAAATTTACTGAAGACCCTTTGCCTTCCAGAATGGGTGAAGAAAAAAAAAATCTCTGCTTATATTTTACGGTTGGCGCTTGGCGCCATTTTTCAGAAATTTTCTTTGCGAGTTTATTTGTTTGTTGCACAAAATGAGTAATTTCGACCCTAGTTTTTTTAATTAACACCACCGGAACTCAGTATAATTGCACAAAATGCTTCGGAGAACATTTTACCGGAAAAGTCAAAAAGTCGCTACATGCATACATACGACGAACTTATTCCGTGGAGAGAAGAGAAAAAAGCAAATGGTATTTTTATTATTTTATTAAATTGCTTAATTTTTTCGCAACTGTATTAAAAATAGTCGTTCAGTACACGTGCGGAACCGTCATTGCAACTTGTTCCGACTGTCAACCCTCGCCTTCGGCTCGGGTAGACATTTGTCGGAACTCTTTGCAATGACAGCCTTCCCGCACTTGTAATGAAATATACTATTTTTAAATTTATTATTTGCATTTATACATCAGTTATTATTTTGCTTAACTTTAATTTCAAACTTTAAGATGATGATGATGTGAGATATCATTAATTTTTCTTCTTAAATTTTTGTTTATTTGTGTTCCTATTTTTTCATTAGCTCTCGGGTAGAGACCTATAGATGGATAGATAGATATAAAAACTCTATCAATCTATACAACTGGAGTTACCATTAAAAATCATGCATAAAAGAGTTGAGTTAACGAATTAATCATCTACATTAGATGTAAAAGCCTTTATACTTTTCTAAGGACCGTTTCACGGATTGCTAATGGATTAATTCAAGCAAAAGTTTGAGTTTAACAACAATCAAATAGTTGATTTGGTCAATCAGCAACCTGTAAGACCCTTAGTATTTTTTTCTGTGACATATACTTTAGCATTATCCATGACCTTTCAAAGTTATTTATCATTTAATAATCATGCAAAAAATTAAATATTATTATCTTTTTTAGATGAAACTTTTCATTCTATCTGCGTTCCTGGCTCTAACATCAGCTAGAGTAGTGGAAAAAGTCAGCAGGTGCGATGGAGTCATCGTCAATGGAATCAACCATGAGAAGGAGATCCTCAAGGAAGATATCTACATGCCCTACATGATGTCTGTAGACTACGACACCAATGTTTTGTACTACACTTTTTCTCCAACACCCAACACAGCTGCTCTCAACTTGAAAACAAAGGAGAACTACGACATCACAGGTGTGGAAGGAAGTTTCGCTACGACTGTGGATCCGAAAACACACAGCGTATACATTGGTGGTTCCAATGGAATCTACTCCTTCGATTTCCAGACCAAAGTAGCAAGAAACATAAATATCACCGACTCCAACATTTGGCAGATCTTCGCCAATAATGGAATTTACTTTACTACGTACCCCGAGCAACATGCTTTCGTTTACAAAAACAGAAACTTAGACAATGTAGCAGGAATTGGTGATGCGAAAGCTACGGTTCTTGGAGTAGACAAAGATGAGAATATTTTCTTCTCTAACCCATGCGGGCTCTTCTTCCACGGAAAAGGTTCAAACGAAACGGTTAAGCTTTCAGGTTACTCAGTGAACGCTTTTACATTGGATCCTAGCGAAAAATTGTATTTTTCCAGTGCTGGTGGCGGTATTTACTCTACTGAAGTTGTGAACGGAAACGCTAAAATCACCAAAGTGGCTAGGATCACAAACATCCATGGAATGGCCATCGAAAGTGACGGTACTTTTATCTATTCCACTGATTATGCCATCATCAGATTGAAATCTACTGGTGTTGCATGTGCCGAAATATTTTAGAATGATTTGTTTAATAATTACTAAAGATCTTACCAACCGAGATCATATTGATGTAACTTTTGATTGTGGATGCTTTTTGCGTAGAGTGTGACGGTTTTTACTTAAGGGAAACACAAAAAAGTGTACAGAGAGTAAGTTGTTACTTTGCACATATTATTTAGAAGTTACATGATGAAAAAGTTCAACTTTAGCAGGATATCAATGTATTTACTTTTACTTTTAATTTTCACACAATGTTAATCGAGGATTCCGTCGATTGGAACCGCTAGGTATGGGGAACGCAGTCTCATTCGCCGGAATGATTTAATTTTATTGACAAAAATTGTACAGTCGTTGTCAGGAACAGATCCGAAATAAATACGACAGTAATTATGTAAGTAGTACCTAGATCATAAAATGATAGTACCTGTCAATCGCGAAACGGCTTTATAAATTTCTGTTCTCATAGAGTAGATATTGTGTCTGATATTTTGGTGGTGGTGGTGATTTGGTTTGATATTCACCTACTCAGAAATGTTTGAGGATATCTCAGTGAGCTAGCCTAAGGCACGTTTTATTGCATATTCCACTATTTTGTACAATAACTACTGAACCAACCACCTTCTCTTTTTATTGAAACCAGTTAAAAACCGGGGTAAAACAAACAAAAGAGTGCACAACCAATTTCGTGTTGATTCCATGCCCAAACAAGTTGACGTAGAGCTTAAACATAGCCGACGTGTAAATAAGAACCTATAACCTATAACCTCGCTGGAACAATAAACCGACGTGGGCCGAACTCTCGCATCAATTTTCTTCCCAAAGTGTAACCGTAATAAAACTTGAGTCTCAAAAATCTTCTTTCATTCAAGCGGCTTTTTCACGGCCCAAAATAGTGAAACATAAAGTGAGGTAGTTGCAGTGTTTTCACTTAATCCTCATGGTCTGTTGCCTATAATCATATTATCATGACTGAGATTAGAGTTCACGCCATCACTGAATCGCTGAATGCGCTGTTATCGCAATTTTATAGTAAGTACTAGGTAAATTGAAATTTGTATATAATATAAGTGTGTGAAATTGTTATGTTTAATTTTAGGTATAATGCAAATTTTATTAACTTAATGCATGTAATTCTTTTTAAGTGTTGTAGAATAAATGGCTTTTTACTTTAACTTTTTACTTTACTAGGTACATCACATGTTAAATCAACATTATTCGCACGTACAGAGGCTTTAGTTCCCACTTTTCTCGTGAGTGACTCTCTTGAAATAATGTTTTTCTGACTGTCATCACATCTTATGATGCCTTCCTACGGTGCGTGGTTCTGCAGATCATCACGCACCGCACACGACGACGCACGGCAACGCACACAGAAAAGGCTACTGTGCTACCACGCATTTCGGCGCACGAGACCGTTCCCATGGTGTGTCGTGCGAGCTGGTGCGGGCTGGTACGCGATATCACGCACCGGTGGGAAGAGGCTATTATAGCAATGTGATGACGTCATCAGCTATTATACGAGTCGATACACTTACTTTGTCTTTCATTTTATCAATCGGAAACGTGTATATTTTTAATATGTCAGAATTAATATGTATGTAGCTAAGTTATTTGCAATTCTTATAGGTTAAAAAATTATAAAACATTATTGATTATTTTATTCGCACGCAATATTTGATTGTGTGCAATTAATGTGTTGTTTAAAACGATCGTTTTTACTAAACCACTTCGCAAAACTAATAACATGAAAGATTTTTATACCTATAACGCTTTTTTAGGGTTCCGTAGCCAAATGGCAAAAACGGAACCCTTATAGATTCGTCATGTCTGTCTGTCTGTCTGTCTGTCTGTCCATCCGTATGTCACAGCCATTTTTCTCCGAAACCGTAAGAGCTAGACCGATGAAACTTGGCGAGTAAATGTATTCTGTGAACCGCATTAAGTTTTTATATAAAAATAAAAAAAAAACTATAAATTTCGGCGGTCCCCATACTTGAAACTGAAACTCAAAAATTTTTTTTTCATCGAACCCATACGTGTATCTATGAATAGGTCTTCAAAAATGATGTTGAGGTTTCTAATATTGTTTTTTTCTAAACTGAATAGTTTGCGCGAGAGACACTTCCAAAGTGGAAAAAAGTTGGTCCCCCCCTCTAACTTCTAAAGTAAGAGAATGATAAAACTAAAAAAAATATATGTTGTACATTACTATGCAAACTTCCAACGATATTTAGTTTGAACGAAATCTAGTCACTAGTTTTTTTTATACGTCATAAACCGTAAACCGCAATTTACCTTTCGACGAACTAACAAGAACCTTATTATGTTACATCAAGTAACATAATATAAAGGTTTTTACAGTTCGTCGTGCTACGGAACCCTTCATGGGCGAGTCCGACTCGCACTTGGCTGCTTTTTTTTAAAGAAATTCTCCGGAATCTTAGTCAGAGTCGATAACGTGACATAACCTCTATAATCTCTGTACTTAAAAGAAGGAATGTAACCAAAAATTATAAGTGTTACAATGCTACTCTCAGAATACGCTACAATTGTAAGTACTTTATTTTTAATTATTAATTTTTATAAAAGTTTAGGTTGTTCGAGGTTACTACTGGTTATTTGATAATAGGATGTGTCATACAAAGGGATAAACTTTACCTGAAATGGAATAATTTACAAAATTCCAAAGCCGGGTATAAATAGCTCATTTCATCTTTTGAAATCGTAAATTTGATTGTTTTTTTCAAGTCAAATGTTTCTTTAGTCCGTGGTATCACAAGGATCACTTTGAAACGTTATTAAGCTAGGTGAGTCCAGGGGCCAGTTCTTGACTTGACTAAGCTAAGTGTAAGAATATCAAAGATAGTATTTACGAGTGAGTTTCTGGTGAAATTATTCTTGTTGGATGCCACGACCAATTACCCATTTGTCAAAGTCAAATGATTCATTATTCAGTGGTATCACAAGGATCACTTTAAAACGTCTTAAAGCTAGGTGAGTTTATATGGCAGTTCTTGACTTGACTAACCTAAGTGTAAGAATACCAAAGATAGTTATGTACTCTTATACGAGTGAGTTTCTGGTGAAGTCATTCCTGTTTAATCCCACGGCAAATTAGTAAAAGCAAATACCAAAATGAAATTATTGGTTTTTTAGCCTAAATTGAAAGTAACTATTTTATTGTTTGCTATCGATTGTGTAGTGATAATTTGAATATTATTCAAAACGTATTTGTTTGTTAACTTGCTAGGTCAACTTAGAACCTAAACCAGGCTTTAAAATATCTCAATTTTGTTAATATTTTCTGGTTTACGTTAAATCATTATTTATCGTTGGTACATTGATATTTCTAGCGTCCCATAATATTGTAACTTTATTTAATATAAAAAAACTAACGGATAACTATTGGGTTAAGCTACGGATGATGATAACAATGAATAACTATTACGTATAATACTGATGAAATACAGTCATGAAATATTATCATTATAAAAAAACTAACAATTTGACAGATTCATTTTTAGCCTCTGCGCACTACATTGGCTACTACTATCGAGAATTTTCCAAAGAAGATGGGTTGATTCGGCAATAACTATGCACAAAGGTTCAGTCAATATAGTTACAATTGAAACATTTTGTGGGAGATCATTATGTATCATAGAAATGAGTAAAGAGTAACAGGTGCCTCTAATACCGTATACTTAATCATCAACATTAGATGCAAAAGCCTTTTTAGGGTTCCGTAGCCAAATGGCAAAAACGGAACCCTTATAGATTCGTCATGTCTGTCTGTCTGTCTGTCTGTCTGTCTGTCTGTCTGTCTGTCTGTCTGTCTGTCTGTCTGTCTGTCTGTCTGTCTGTCCGACCGTGTCACAGCCATTTTTCTCCGAAACTATAAGAGCTACACTAATGAAACTTGGCGAGTAGGTGTATTCTGTAAACCGCATTAAGATTTTTACACAAAAATAGAAAAAAAACTATAAATTTTGGGGGTCCCCATACTTCAAACTGCAACTCAAAAAAATTTTTTTCGTCGAACCCATATGTGTGGGGTATCTATGAATAGGTCTTCAAAAATGATATTGAGGTTTCTAATATCGTTTTTTTCTAAACTGAATAGTTTGCGCGAGAGACACTTCCAAAGTTGAAAAAAGTTGGTCCCCCCCCCTCTAACTTCTAAAATAAGGGAATGATAAAACTAAAAAAAATATATGTTGTACATTACTATGCAAACTTTCAACGATATTTAGTTTGAACGAGATCTAGTCAGTAGTTTTTTTTTTATACGTCATAAATCGTAAACCGCAATTTACCTTTCGACGAACTACAAGAACCTGTTTCCTGTTTATTTTCTGTATATTATGTTACTTGATGCTACGGAACCCTTCATGGGCGAGTCCGACTCGCACTTGGCTGCTTTTTTTTACTTATCTAAGGGTCAATTTTATAGATTACTAATCGAGCAATTGAATATTTGACAGTTGCTTAGTTCAGATTAATCAAGCAACAATTTTAATTAAACAACAATCTAATAATTGATTGGTCAATTAGCAACCCGTAAGACCGGCCCATAGTATTTGCTTCTGTGACCTAGCATATCCCTGACCTTTCAAAGTTGTCATTTAATAATCATGTATAATAAATGAAATATTATTATCTTTTATAGATGAAACTTTTCATTCTATCTGCGTGCCTGGCTCTAGCATCAGCTGGAGTAGTGGAAAATAACAGCAGGTGCGATGGAATCATCATCAATGGAATCAACCATGAGAAGGAGATCCTCAAGGAAGGTATCAACATGCCCTACATGATGTCTGTAGACTACAACACCAACGTTTTGTACTACACTTTTACGACTTCAAAATTCACAACAGCTGGTCTCAACTTAAAAACAAAGGAGAACTACGTCATCACAGGTGTAAAAGAAGGTTTCGCTACGACTGTGGACCCGAAAACACACAACGTATATATTGGTGGTTCCAATGGAATCTACTCCTTCGATTTCCAGACCAAAGTAGCAAGAAACATGGAAATCACTGACTCCGACATTTGGCAGATCTTTGCACATGATGGAGTTTATTTCACTACATACCCTGAGAGACATGCCTTTGTTTACAAAAGCGGAAACTTAGACAATGTAGCAGGAATTGGTGATACAAAAGCTACGGTTCTTGGAGTAGACAAAGAGGAGAATATTTTCTTCTCTAACTCATCCGGGCTCTTCTTCCACGCGAAAGGTTCAAGCGAAACGGTTCAGACTGAAGATCACTCAGTGAACGCTTTTACATTGGATCCTAGCGAAAAACTGTACTTTTCCACCGGTGTCGGTATTTTCTCTACAGAAGTTGTGAACGGAACCCCTAAAATCAATAAAGTGGCTAGGATCACAAACATCCATGGAATGGCTATCGAAAGTGATGGTTCTTTTATCTATGCCACTGATGATGCCATCATCCGATTGAAATCTACTGGTGTTGCATGTGCCGAAATATTTTAGAATGATTTGTTTAATAATTACTAAAGATCTTGCCAACCGAGATCATATTGATGTAACTCTGATTGTGGATGCTTTTTGCGTAGAGTGTGACGGTTTTTACTTACGGAAAACACAAAAATGTGTACAGAGAGCAAGTTGTTACTTTGCACATATTTAGAAGTTACATGATGAAAAAGTTCAACTTTAGCAGGATATCAATGTATTTACTTTTACTTTTAATTTTCACACAATGTTAATCGAGGCTTCCGACGATAGGTATGGGGAACGCAGTCTCATTCGCCCGAATGATTTAATTTTCTTAACAAAAATTGTACAGTCGCTGTCAGGAACAGATCCGAAATAAATACGACAGTAATTATGTAACTAGTACCTAGTTCATAAATGATAGTACCTGTCAATCGCGAAACGGCTTTATAAATTTCTGTTCTCATAGAGTAGATAGATATCGTGTCTCATATTTTGGTGGTGGTGGTGATTTGGTTTGATATTCACCTACTCAGAAATGTTTGAGGATATCTCAGTGAGCTAGCCTAAGGCACGTTTTATTGCATATTCCACTATTTTGTACAATAACTACTGAACCAACCACCTTCTCTTTTTATTGAAACCAGTTAAAAACCGGGGTAAAACAAACAAAAGAGTGCACAACCAATTTCGTGTTGATTCCATGCCCAAACAAGTGGACGTAGAGCTTAAACATAGCCGACGTGTAAGTAAGAACCTAACATCGCAGGAACAATTAAGCGACGTAAGCCGAACTCTAGAACTCGCATCAATTTTCTTCCCAAAGTGTAACCGTAAAATTTGTGTCTCAAACATCTTATATTCAAGCGGTTTTTTCACGCTCAAAATAGTGAAACATAAAGTAAGGTAGTTGCAATATTTTCACTTAGTTCCTCATGGTCTGTTGCCTATAGTCATATTATCATGACTGAGATTAGATTTCACGCCATCACTGAATACCGATAGACGCGGCGCTGTTATCGCAATTTTATATTAACTACTTGTATACATAATATGTTAAATCTACACTATTCGTACGTAAAGAGGTTTTAGTTCCCACTTTTGCCGTGAGTGACTCTCTTGAAATATTTTTTTTCTGACTGTCATCACATCGCTATACGATCAGATAATATACGAGTCGATATACTTACTTTGTCTTTCATTTTGTCAATCGGAAACGTGTATATTTTTAAGGTTCTGTACCTACTTGCTTAGTTAATGCGGATAGACATCCGTATACTAGCGCACTTTTGATCATGATGGTACATTTATCTAAAGATTGGTGCAAGACATGTATCGTACATCACAACTATCTAGCAATTAAACTGCTGCTGGTTGAATGGTCTCCCAAAATAATACTTCTCAGTCCTCGGCCACCACTCCGTCAACCTTTTGCACCACCTGTCGTCACCACGCCTTGCCAAGTTGCCCTGCCCAACTTCATTTGAGTTCCATTATTGTATTCCAACGTTAGTTGAGCGTTGGCCGTCCAGTAGCATGATGGGTTGAAGACATTAAGTATCGTGGACCGCAGCTGGATGAGAATAGCCCACGATCATGGTGAATGGCAAAAGTAAAAAATAAAAAGCAGCCAAGTGCGAGTCGGACTCGCCCATGAAGGGTTCCGTAGCATCAAGTAACATAATATAAAGGTTTTTGTAGTTCGTTGAAAGGTAAATTGCGGTTTACGATTTATGACGTATAAAAAAAACTACTGACTAGATCTCGTTACAACGTACAACAATTATATTTTTTAAAGTTTTATCATTCTCTTATTTTAGAAGTTAGAGGGGGGAGGGACCAACTTTTTTCCACTTTGGAAGTGTCTCTCGCGCAAACTATTCAGTTTAGAAAAAAACTATATTAGAAACCTCAACATCATTTTTGAAGATCTATTCATAAAAATTTTTTTCATCGAACCCATACGTGTGGGTTCGATGAAAAAAATTTTTTGAGTTTCTTTTTCAAGTATGGGGACCCCCAAAATTTATAGATATTTTTTCTATTTTTGTGTAAAAATCTTAATGCGGTTCACAAAATACATCTACGTGCCAAGTTTCATCAGTCTAGCTCTAGAGCCAAGAAAAATGGCTGTGACATACGGACGGACAGACAGACAGACAGACAGACCGACAGACATGACGAATCTATAAGGGTTCCGTTTTTGCCATTTGGCTACGGAACCCTAAAAAGCAGAGAGGCCTATGCCCAGCAGTGGGTAAATTCGGGCTGCGGAGGATGATGACGATGAATACCTATGATATAATACTGATGATATATTAATATATATGCTAGACTCACCTAGCTTTAAGACGTTTCAAAGTGATTCTTGCATCGTACTGAATAAAAAACTATTGACTTTGACTTTGACTTTATGTAGCTAATTAAGTTATGGGCAATTCTTATAGGTTAAAAAATTATAAAACATTATTGATTATTTTATTCGCACGCAAAATTTTATTATTACAAACAATCGTTTTAAACTGTACAATTAATGTGTTGTTTAAAACGATCGTTTTTACTAAACCACTTTGCAAAACTAATAACATGAAAGATTTTTATACCTATAACGCTTTTTTTTTAGAGAAATTCTCCAGAATCTTAGTCAGAGTCGATAACGTGACATAACCTCTATAATCTCTGTACTTAAAAGAAGGAATGTAACCAAAAGTTCTAAGTGTTACTGTGCTACTCTCAGAATACGCTACAATTAATTGTAAGTACTTTATATTTAATTATTAATTTTTATAAACGTTTAGGTTGTTCTTTGTTGTTATTTGGTAGGATGTGTCACTTACACAAAGGGATAAACTATACCTGTAAATGAAATCATTTACTAAATTCCAAAGCCAGGTATAAATAGCTCATTTCATCTTTTGAAATCGTAAATTTGATTGTTTTTTTCAAGTCAAATGTTTCTTTATTCCGTGGTTTCACAAGGTTCACTTTGAAACGTCTTAATGCTAGGTGAGTTTATAATATGGCAGTTCATGACTTGACTAACCTAAGTGTAAGAATACCAAAGATAGTATGTATACGAGTGAGTTTCTGGTGAAGTCATTCCTGTTTAATCCCACGGCAAATTAGGTGAAGCAAATACCAAAATGAAATTATTGGTTTTTTAACTTATTTTAAAGTGACAATTTTATTGTTTGCTATCGATTGTGTAGTGATAATTTGAATATTATACAAAAAATATTTGTTTGATAACTTGCTAGATCAACTTAGAACCTAAACCAACAAATTTACAAACCTAATTTTGTTAATATTTTCTAGTTTACGTAAAATCATAATTTATCGTTGGTACATTGATATTTCTAGCGTCCCATATACAGGGTGTCCCATAAGTCAACGTCCAGCCGAAAACGGACGATAGGCCAAGTCATGACAGCTATCAAAAAAATATTAAAAAAAATATTTGTCATGTAACTTTCGAGTTGTCAGTTTTTCTTGTTTTTTTAAAATACTCATATATTTTAAAAAAACAAGAAAAACTGACACCCTGTGATGATCTTTTAAGTCCTGTGACTACAAATATTAACTTTTCATGAAACTTTTTTCTGCAACGTAAGCATGAATAACCTTTCTGTAAATTACAATTCAAAATTAAGCCATAACTGCCTCAGTTTTCAATGAAATCGTGGAGTTTTGGCCAACATTTCATTTAAGATAATTACATCACCCAACTTTAACCGTCTGTAGCGCAAAAAAAAATGTAATACACTATCATGGCAAGTAACTTTAAAAATGGCGCATTTATCCAGGATTCCAAAATGGTATAATACTTGCTAGAGTACTTCTGAGTTTTGGAAATAAAAAATGTTTTTTCAACTAAACCGGATTTCCAATGAATTTTATTTCATGAGATGAAATGTTTGTACCCTTTAAATTATGGACTTAAAATGCCTACGCTGCGTTTTTAAGTCGCTCACAATTTACAGGTACAAGTAAATACCATTTCGACAATGCAAGTAAACAGATAGAGCCACCATCTTGTCGAAAGAGTAATAACCATGGGTGTTCAAGTAATTTGTTAGTTTTAGGTGAAAGTTTGAAATAAAATTCAATCATAGGATTACTTCAATAGTGATTTTAATCTAAAGTTTAAAATTGAAATTTACAGAAAGGTTATTCATGCTTACGTTGCAGAAAAAAGTTTCATGAAAAGTTAATATTTGTAGTCACAGGACTTAAAAGATTATCACAGGGTGTCAGTTTTTCCTGGTTTTTTAAAATACTCATAACTCGAAAGTTACATAACAAATATTTTTTCTTATATTTTTCTGATAATTGTCATGACTTGGCGCATCACCCGTTTTCGGCTGGACGTTGACTTATGGGACACCCTGTATATACCGTAACTTTATTTGATTGAAAAAAAACTAACGGATAACGATTGGGTAAGCTACGGATGATGATAACAATGAATACCTATTACGTATAACACTGATGAAATATAATCATGAAATATTATCAATATAAAAAAAAGCAGCCAAGTGCGAGTCGGACTTGCCCATGAAGGGTTCCTCAACATCAATTAACATAATATATAAAGGTTTTTGTAGTTCGTCGAAAGGTAAATTGCGGTTTACGATTTATGACGTATAAAAAAAAACTACTGACTAGATCTCGTTCAAACCAAATATCGTTGGAAGTTTGCATAGTAATGTACAACATATATTTTTTTTAGTTTTATCATTATCTTATTTTAGAAGTTAGAGGACCAACTTTTTTTCACTTTGGAAGTGTCTTTCGCGCAAACTATTCAGTTTAGAAAAAAACTATATTAAAAACCTCAACATAATTTTTGAAGACCTATCCATAGATACCCCACACGTATGGGTTCGATGAAAAAAAAAATTTTGAGTTCCAGTTTCAAGTATGGGGACCCCCAAAATTTATAGTTTTTTTTCTATTTTTGTGTAAAAACCTTAATGTGGTTCACAGAATACATCTACTCACCAAGTTTCATCAGTCTCTTATGGTTTCGGAGAAAACAGACAGACAGACATGACGAATCTATAAGCGTTCCGTTTTTGCCATTTGGCTACGGAACCCTAAAAACTAACGATTTGACAGATTCCGACACTCCACCAAATTACCAATTTTTAGCCTCTGCGCACTACATTGGCTACTATTATTGAGAATTTTCTAAAGAAGATGGGTTGATTCGTCAAAAACTATGCACAAAGGTTCAGTCAATATAGTTATCATTGAAAAATCTTGTGGGGGATCATTATGTATCAGAGAAATGAGTTAAGAGTAACAGGTACCTCTGGCGCAGTATACTCAATCATCAACATTAGATGCAAAAGCCTTTTTGCTTATCTAAGGGTCAATTTCACAGATAACTAATCGAGCAATTGAATATTTGACAGTCGCTTAGTTCAGATGAATCAAGCAAAAATTTTCAATCAGCAATCCGTAAGACCGGCCCATAGTATTTGCTCCTGTGACCTATACGTTAGCATATCCCTGACCTTTCAAAGTTATCATGTAATAATCATAGTTATAGTAAATGTAATAATATTATCTTTTTTAGATGAAACTATTCTTTCTATCTGCGTTCCTGGCTCTAACATCAGCAAGAGTAGTGGAAAAAGTCAGCAGGTGCGATGGAATCATCATCAATGGAATCAACCATGAGAAGGAGATCCTCAAGGAAGATATCAACATGCCCTACATGATGTCTGTAGACTACGACACTAATGTTTTGTACTACACTTTTACTCCAACAACCAACAAAGCAGCTGCTCTCAACTTGAAAACAAAGGAGAACTACGTCATCACAAGTGTGATAGGAGGTTTCGCTACAACTGTGGACCCAAAAACACACAGCGTATACATTAGTGGTGCCGATGGAATCTACTCCTTCGATTTCCAGACCAAAGTAGCATCAAAGATGGAAATCACTGACTCCGACATTTGGCAGATCTTCGCAAATGATGGAATTTATTTCACTACGTACCCCGAGGAACATGCTTTCGTTTACAAAAACGGAAACTTAGACGATGTAGCAGGAATTGGCGACACGAGAGCTAGGGTTCTTGGAGTAGACAAAGATGAGAATATTTTCTTCACTAACCCATTCGGGCTCTTCTTTCTTGGGAAAGGTTCAAACGAAACGGTTAAGGTTGGAGATCACTCAGTGAACGCTTTTACATTGGATCCTAGCGAAAAATTGTACTTTTCCAGCGGTGGTGTCGGTATTTTCTCTACTGAAGTTGTGAATGGAAACGCTAAAATCACCAAAGTGGCTAGGATCACAAAAATCCATGGAATGGCTATCGACAGTGATGGTAATTTTATCTATTCCACTGATGATGCCATAATTAGATTGAAATCTACTGGTGTTGCATGTGGTGAAAATTAAAAGAATGATTTGTTCTAAACCAACCGAGATCATAATTGATGTAACTTCTGTTTGTGGATGCTGTTTGGATTAAGTTTCCACTCAAATCAAACACAAAAAAGTGTAAGGAGAGTAAGAGTTACTTTGCACATACTTTTAGAAGTAACATGATGAAAAAGTTCAACTTTAGCAGGATATTATTGTTTTTGCTTTGGATTTCCACACAATTTTTTATCATGCAATTAATTGCTGTTGGTTTTTGTAAAATATATTAATATAGATGTTATGCTAATAGCTGTCTCTTCATGCGGAATTACCGCCCCGGAACATTAACGAGTAGAAGTCTAATTGTACTTGGGTTAATACGCTTTATCGTCAAAATGTACAATGGTTAAAAAGCTCTCTAATGAATAATTGTTATAAATAACACACGACAAATTATGAACATGTCAAAATTCTAAAGTTGCGAAAAGTGTCTACGCAATAACGTGCATGCGACAAAATGTACAATAAAGGAAATCCGCCCTGGAACTTCAACGAGTAGAAGTCTAATTGTACTTAGGTTACGTCTTATACAAAACAACATTTCTAGGTTCTAAAAGATGAAGAGAAAAAGATAATTATCCAAGGAAAAAAGAAAAGGTACGATTTTTTTAAATATAGGTAGCTAAGCATTGGGCTGCCATCACACCCGATGGAAACATAAACATAATTTATTTCCTTAATAAATAGTACAACTTTCTTGTAACTCTTAAGGCTAAACTTATATTATGATAGACAGTGCTACTTAAAACTAGACCTTACATGTCAAAGATTGTTTAAGTACAATAATAGTAGGTAATGTTCTGCGTATCTATGGGCTGTTATATGTTAGGTTTGTGTAATATGTTAGGTAATTGGTAGTTACAGATCTTACCCTCTGTGCTAGATTACTCTGTGTTACGGAAAGTGAGGATGCAGCCTAAGATGGAGCATGCTAAGCCATAATCCACCAGTTCACTCTTGTCTTAAATATTCCTAAATTGAATCGTTCCGGAAATACTGACGCCGGTAAAGAGTATTGCACTCTTTGGCAGTTCTTACTTTAAAAGTGTAGTGTAAAGGTAGGGTACTAAATCACCGCCCTTATAGCCCAGTTGGCTTTAGTATTAGAATTGCCTTTTGTAGCTTGTGGGTTCGATCCTCAATGAGACCAAACATTTTATTTTGTGATGAGCATTAAATGTCTATTTTGTCAAAATCAAAATGAAAGTGTATTTATTTAGTAGGATTGCAAGAATCAATTGGAAACACCTGTGTCTATCTATCTATCTGTGTTATAAAATTGAAAGCCATTTTTTACAAATGACAGGAATTTGTCAGTCGAAACCTGGACACTAACAGAAGGATCAGTCTAGAAACTGAAAATTGCTCAGCAAGCTATAGAGAGTTATGCTTGAAGTCTCTCTAGAAGATAAAATTCACAACGAGGTTATCCGATGGAAAACCAAGTTAGTTAACATATCTCAAAGGATTGAAGTTGAAGTGGCAGTAGGCAGGTCATGCTTGTCGTATAACAGACAATTGATGGAGATAACGAGTACTGGAATGGAAACCGCGTTTAGGTAAGCGTAAAGTAAGGGCGCCCTCCGGCAAGGTCTGCGAAATGTAGCTGGAAGAGCTAAAGACGGGGCTCAGTGGTGCGTCTTGGGAGAAGTCTATGTCCAGCAGAAGACATCTAAATATCTCTTCTTCTGAGAAAAGATAAGAAGAAGAGATGTCCAGCAGAAAACATATAGATATAGGTTGATGATGATTATAATGAGGATGATGACCTCACGTACAAGTTATTTTTGTTTTTAGTTTGTACCACGAGCCCATATTTTCAGCAGTGTTTTATGACAAACCTGCAAAACAAATTATGATAAGTAATTTTTCTTCTTCTTATCATGTCACTGATTATTTCGAACCAAGTGTGGTAAAAGGATTTTAAATGCGCCTCAAAGAGGCTCCTTACGTGCACTTAACACATATTTACGAACTTTTTAGGTTCTATGATATGCCGGTTTCTTCACGATAGGTAATTAAATCGTGGAACTTAAATACAGTTGACTGCAACGTATAGATTGCCACTTTCGGTCATAAACAGAGTCATAGACTTGAAACTCTGTATCCAAGAATAAAGGCTTCGATTTTCAATAAAGGTTAACAATGTTACCCACGGCGTCGTCGGACTGAAAGCAATCCGTACCGTTTATTAGATTATAACAGGAGAGTGCTGTAATGGGTCTATTGTACTATGGAGAGATCAAAGGATTTTTGACTAAATAATGAATAGTGCAATAGATGAGTGGATGAATATGTGAGCAGAGGTAGACCAAAGAAAACATGGATGAGTTTTGATTGAGACTGGTTCCCTTAGCTCTGCTTAATTTGGGGCTAGATAATGTTGTGTGGATTGTCCGCATTATTTATTTATTTATGTGATAGATGACATGGTTCAGAGAGGAGTAAATGCAGAGTTGACGGCTGACATAGGGGAATGGAGGAGGAAGACATGTTGTGCCGACTCCACATAAATTGGGATAAGGAGGAAGAAGAATGAATAGTGCAATAATACCTACTGCCAAGTTTGCAAGCGGTATTATTTTATGATGTTGTTCTTTGTGCATGTTGCTTAATAACGTGTGTCAAAATATAAATAAATAAATATAGCAGACAATCCACACAACACTATCTAGCCCCAAACTAAGCAGAACTTCTACTATATGGGAACCAGATAGCTGATATAATATTTATATATTTTTTTTGAAAATAAATTCTTATAATACAATAATATAACACCCATACAGAGAACAAACATCTGTGTTCATCACAAAAATGTTTGTTCCCGGTGGGGATCGAACCACGACCTACGGCGCAGAAGGCAGATCTACTACCAGCTGAGCTGAGAGTCCAGTCAATATAGTACATTTCATTGCCTGCAACCAAACAGCACAAACAAAATGTTTATTTAGATTTAGATGAATACTCAATAAATCCCAGCAGTTATTTTCACGTGTCAGTGGTCAACCTTATTAAAATAAATACTGACGAGTTTCAATTATTCATAGTCTGTGTAGGTAATTACATTTAACTGTAATGACACATACTACTGCAAATCGTTAAGAGGAAACACAGTTGGCATTGAGTCCGTAGTCCTCTGTTAGAGTAGCACTAGAGTATATTTTTCACGAGGTGCGATGGTGGATTTTAGGTGTGGCGGTGCTCGTTTTTGATGATTGCCGTGAGTTTTAGTGTAGGAACGAGATGAAGTACCTACCAACTTACCTATGTTCACTTTATTGGGTATAGAAAAAAAAATATATAAAAAAAAGGCACTCAGAATACCATTCTTTGTTATCCCAAACCAATGCTAAAGCCTTGCATTGCATATCTAAGTAATCAGCTGTAATCTGCAATGACGATCGGTGTTTTGCTGTCAAATATTAGTTTTTTTACAGTCATAGGAACACTAATGGCCATTGCAGATCGCAGCTGATGTGCGCAATGCTTCAGAGAAGGGTTGTGTACCATGCCTGGGGTTAAATGTTGTGTCAATTAAGATTTTCCTTTATAAAAAAGGTACAGCCTTTATTCAGGATTTTTTAAATAAATAATCCTACAGCGAACAGAAGCCGGGAATGCAAGTGAAGCCTTGCAAAGGAACAATAGGAGGTTGACTGCTCTTTATTGTTTGGCTCACAACATAAAACCTGCTTTCATGTCAAACGGCTTGAATGGTAAACGAACCTGACGTTTTTTTTTTGTAGAATGTCAAGGGTGAGTCTACTAGTCAAACGAAGTTAGGTTCCGTTTTAGAATTTTTAAGGCATAATAAATATTTGCTTCTAAAATTTTCTCAGTTGCTACGAGCTATTATTGGTGTTATATTTTTATAGATTTTATAGTGTTTACCACGTAATAAGAAATCTCATATAATATATCACCTACCTAATTTATATATCGCACAGATAACGTATATTTTTACAAAAGTAAAAGTGATGGAAGATCTTCCATCACTTTGGCCTTATTCGTGAGCAAATACCTTCTCCGAGATTTTTTAAAAAAATGTGAGAACTGTTTTAGAATAAATAAAAGAATTATTAAATAAAAGGTTATGTTTTAAAATAGGACAGAATTAAATAATGTTTTCATAAATAAATTTTGTGGACAATCCATACAACACTATCAAGCAGAGCTTGTATGTACTATGGGCACCAGACAGTTAATATAGTTTTTTTGTAAATACATACCTACCTAGTCAAAAAACAAACATCTGAGTTCACCACACAAATATTTGTTCTCGGTGGGGATTGAACCCACAGTCTACGGCGCAGAAGGCAGAGCTACTACCAACTGAACTGTTATTCAGTCAGTCAATGGACAATGATTCTCGTTTCAAGTATGTAATCATCTCATCTTTTTCTTTTAAATAATTTCATTTCAGCTCCGGGCGTTGCGTGCCCGTGACAGGCAGACACAAGGATAGATGGACGGTCAAAGTTGTCAGGGAAGTGAGATCGAGAGGGTCCGTTGTAGACGCCAAATCCAGTTTGTAAATTGTCTTCCTAAAAAATAAATGTGAAAGTAAATACGATTTTAATTAAATCACCGCTCGAGTGGTCTGGAATTTATCTACAGTTTGTGTTAATTTGGAATGGCATAATCTTTGGCTTCGCTTTTTATCAGTAGGTATACAACTAAAAAGTTCGAAAATTATGTGTTAAGTGCACGAAAGGAGCCTCTATGAGGCGCACTTAAAATCCTTTCACCACACTTGGTTCGAAAGAATCAGTGACACGATAAGAAGAAGAAGACAACTTAAGCTTACATTTTTAAACTACAAAAACGTTGCCCCTGACGCTACATAAACCATCTACAATAGATGCTTAGAGGCCTGCGCACACCTAGTTCGCTGGCGGTAGCGATCAGTGAAACGCTGTCAAATATCACTGTCAAATCTCAAATCTGACAGCGATATTTGACAGCTTTTTACTAATCGCTACCGCCAGTGAACTAGGTGTGCGCAGACCTTAAGACCTACTATTTTAAATTTAATTTTTTTTAGCTATTCAAAGAGGTAACGTTGCCAGCCTTTTGGGCACATTGCCTGCGGTCGGTGATCTGGGGGCTAATTCTCGGGCCGATCTCGATCATTTTGAAATTTTATTTTATTGCTTCTTTTCAAAGGGGGAATGGATAATTGCCTTGACTAATTCATAAACGACCTCTTCGTATAAGCCTCGACAGCTACGATGTACGGAAAACGTACAAAAAGTGCGGGGTTGTGAAAAGAAGCAATAAAATGAAATTTCAAAATGATCGAGATCGGCCCGAGAATTAGCCCCCAGAACTCTGTTTTCTACCTGTAATACCTACAAGTGGAAAACAGAGTTCATTATAAAATTTTCTAGTTTCTTATATAATGTAATTTTTATTTTTTCTTTTTAATTAGGTATTTCATGTTGTTTAGTAATAGTTTTTGTAAATAATGTATATTCTGTTGTAAATATTTTTTTTTTTTAATGTTCTTTTTAACAAAATAATGTACGAACTCGTTATGAAACAACCTACTGTCATAAAATATATAATAGTAATTTTGCCTACTACTGTTTTCTGCGAATAATTTACCTTTGTTGAGGGATGCCTTGTGGCAATTTATAATTGCATTTCCATTATTTTAAATGTAATAATAACATTGTTTTGTCTATTCTACGAGGAACATACCACCACGTCGAGAGTTTATTATTTCAATTTGTTTATTATGTCAGTTTGCGTAAATTGCTATATGCATTACGAATAAGTAAATATTTTTCACTCCATAACTTTCTATAGCTGGTCATTACAAGAATAGTGTTGGGTATGGATATGGATGGTGACTATGGAAGAGGTAGACCAAAGAATAGATGGATGGGCTGTGTCAAAGATGACATGAGCAAGAAAGGAGTGAGCACTGAGATGACGAATGATAGAGGTGAGTGGAGGAAGAAAACCTGTTGTGCCGACCCCACTTAGAGTGGGATAAGGGCAGAAAGATGATGTAGCTGTGGTAAACCTACTTGACATCATTTATCTATAAGTGCTCTAAAAGTATATATTTATTTACACAAAGAAACTTACAATTAAACAAATATTTACAAAATGTACAAAATACACATGAAACAGTTGAGCTATCTGCAGATCGTTACAAACGATCTAGAGATAGCCCAACTGATCCAAATCAGTGCCAGACGGAAGCGTCCCCAAGACGCTGGCGGCATTGCCACGCTGAATAGCAATGCTTATTATGCTGCGCCAGATACCCACCAGGTCTTGGGTCACGCGTCGCTTCGATCAGTCGCCTAGACAAAATTTTGAAGACCCGCGAGGCCTCGGTTCCCCACGTAGTGCTCTAAAATACAAATAAATACAAAATAATTTAAAATAGTACATTGTTACCTGAGTGTTGAAAGTCACGTTTTTTGAGTCCCGAGACGGGTTTGGCGCCAGAGCGTAAGCGAGGGCGCCAATGGAGCTTGAGGGACTTAATAGACTTTCACCCGAGGTAAACACTGTGCTTTTCATTACGAATACAAGGAAAGTAAAAATAAAAACATGAAAGAAAAATTAGTGAAAATGAAGATTGAATTGCCGCCTTCCCGGTTTTTTTTTTCTTTTTCTCTGGCGGGCCTTCGGCTACGGCTCGCCAGCATTATTCAGCCATTGTTTTAATTCTCATAATTTAAAAAATGGTAAATTGTTTGCTCAAATCTATGTTATTTTAAATAAATAGTTAGTAATTTAGAAGATATATTATTTATTTAATACTATCTTTATGTTATTTAAATTTAAATTTTACATTGCGCTCTAATTAGACTTTTTAAACTTCTTACCGTTGTAATGGGTTTCCAACCTACTTGCTGAATAAAAAGTTGGAATTTGGTTCAACGACCTCTTTGCAGTCAGAAAGACTTTAGAAAGTTGAAACATGGTTGAATAAAATAGAACTTGTTTTTTTTTATAATTTGACAGCTGTCAGTAGAAAGCGATTCTCCCTAGGGCTGAAAGTTTTACTTTCAATTAGGCCCCTCAGGCAACTTCAGACCTACTTTCAGAGTATGAGTAATGAAAAGTAAATTACACCTGTATGCCTCAAGTTGATGGACGCAGGGCAGGTGTCTGACGCACGTGACCTACGTACCCATGCTGTTATAGGTGATCGTTACCACCTAACATCAGGTAGGCAATATGCTTGTTCCATCCAGCTATTTGTGTTTTTCCTACTCTTCTTGATTCTACTCTATTTTCCTGAGAGATAGTTTTAAAAATCAGCATTAGAATTCTAAAATTTTATAGATTACTAACTTAAATAATAAATAAAACAAAAGTACCTATTCACAGCGTAAGATTTATTATGAAAATAAACATTACATTTCAGGGCCGAGTATCCCAAGGCTTTATATTACATTAGGTGAGAATGTTATGATAAGCTTGTTTTACAGCAAATTAAATTCTAGAGTTCCTTACTTCCAAACAAAAGCTAAGCGAGCAAGTGTGAATCGGACTTCAGTCCAAAGGATTCGAAGTGCCAACCTTTTAGTTTTTAGAGAAAAAAACAATAAGTATTCCAACAATATTATACTGTTAGCTTCTTTGTTCGAAGTTGTTTGTTATCAGGTAGAAAACCACAATCTATTTTTATACACAAATCAATTTCCTCCTTGGTTATCCTGTTTTTTAACCGACTTCCAATCAAAAAGGAGGAGGTTCTCAATTCGGTTGTATGTTTTTTTTTTTTTTTTTTTTTTTTTTTTTTTTTTTTTTTTTTTTTTTAAATGTTTGTTACCGCATAACTTCGTCATTTGTGAGCCGATTTGAAAAATTATTTTTTTATCTGAAAGGTACTGCTTCCAGATTGGTCCCATTTTAATTTTATTAAAATCGGTGTTGCCATTTTTTTTTAAATATTTTTTTTAATGTTTGTAACTGCATGCCTTCGTCATTTATGAACCGATTTAGAAAATTATTTTTTTATTTGGAAGGTTATTTTTACGTCCAGACTGTCCCAATCAAATTTCATTAAAATCGGTTTAGCCGTTTGGCAATGAAGTCGGTTTCTCAAGTTTTTTAAACTTATAATTATTAATGCAATTCTTATTTTTATCAAAATCGAATCCATGTTTCCATACGGTATAATTCCATACGGTATATGTATAATTTTCTTAACTTTTTCCGTAGCACCCTTAGACCTATTTAATTTTTATGACCTTACTTATAAAAATCATTATGTCAAAAGATAAACAGTGTTTATACTACTGTCATCTCGTAACACTGGGACAAACAGTGACAAGGCTATAGATAGTGCAATTCACGAAGACGCGCCCCTCGCGGGGTGCGGAGAGTTTGCTCCGAGCGGCAGTCGCGAACCGTAGTCTATTCATTGTAGTGTGCGTGTGCACTCATAGGTAATTAGTGTGTACCGATAACACTCAAACATTGACGGAAGCTTGCACACATATACTATAAACGGTTAGGAGGAATAGTGGGGCGTGCCTTCGTGGATTGCACTATCTAATAAGCAATAATTTAATTTCAATAGCGTTTCTAAGTATGGCTGTAGATGTACATTATAGCATTCTACAAATAATGAGAATGATATAACTTTATTAAAAAATAAAAAAATCGAATGACAAATTTACTTGGTTTTATGCTACGCTACGTTCTATGCTACGGAACTCAGAAAGCGAGCAAAACACACCCTTGCCCATCTTTTATTTAAAATTACATCTCCAAATTACTGTGCAATTTATTTCTTCGTCCTGAACTGAGTGCGCATCGTCTCTTCTATTTGTCCAAGCACCATTTTAAATTGAGTGGAAACTCTGTAATTTGCTTTATACTGGTTGCAGTGCTGTAGGAACGTCGGATGTAGGTATTTCAGCAGTGAGTGGTCTAGAGTGGGGAACATGTGATGTAATGCGTGGTCGCCGAATAGTGTCATTACAGCAAAAATGTTGCTGTTCACGTCTTTTCTGTCAAGAAGTGCTTCTACTTGGTGAATACCCCAATCTGGCGTTTGGCTCCTGAAAATGAAAAGTTTGTGTGAAAATAAAACAATAGTTTGATTATGTCACGACCTTAACCTCAAGCA
Organism: Thera britannica; assembly: GCA_939531255.2. Taxonomy (NCBI): domain Eukaryota; kingdom Metazoa; phylum Arthropoda; class Insecta; order Lepidoptera; family Geometridae; genus Thera; species Thera britannica. Next base: position 17,128,381 of record OW618036.2, on the reverse strand, counting down.
TGGTAGATTATACCGTTATAAGAGGTATAGTCGGGGACATAACTCATTAACGTTCATAAAAGTAGGTTTAAGTAGGCGTTGAGGCGTTGGTAGTAGCCCTGCCTTTAGCGCCGTAGGCCGTGGGTTCGATCCCCACCGATAACAAATATTTGTGTGGTCAACGTAAATGTTTGTTCTTCGTCTGGGTGTTATATTTTGTCATAAGTGTGTATGAAAAAAATTGTAAAAGCACTGCTTAGTTCGGGGCTAGTTAGTGTAGTGTAAATTGGTCATAGCATTTAATTTATTTGATTTATGATTTTATAATTTAGGCGTAGGTTCCCTATTTGCAGTACCCCAGTGATAGATTGCAAGTTAAACATAAGTTTTTACAGATTTCGTTAGTTAAATGGGCGCACATCTAAGCGTGTGCGATGGCGATCAGTGAAATGCTGTCAAATGTGACAGTGATATTTGAAAGCGTTTCACTGATCGCTATCACCATCGTTTAGATGTGTGTAGGCCATTAGTGATTTTAAAACCTAGACGGAGCTAAGAACCTTTCACAAAGAACCCTGTTGATTATAAATTTCTAAGGATAAAAAAAATAAAACTGGTGAAACAAGTCAAGGAAAAATTATGCCTATCAAAGTTTATTTTGTAAAAAGGTTGTTTTATATTCGCTGAATGAACAAAGAATAAGAAAATTACCATTGTTCTTTTTTATTGAAATGTTTAGTAATTATTATGAGGCAGCTAAAACGTTGTAATGTTTCAAAGGAATGGGATAAGCTCGGTACCTGTAGTAAATTTAATTTTGAAGTTGCACAGTAAAATCTATTTCGTTTTAGTAGGTAATTTGTTCCGCTGAGTTTCAAATTAGCATGAGTTTTAGACGTTTTATTCTTCCACCTCGCCATTATTATGTTTTTTCATTACAAAATAATGCCAGTGCTCTCAAATAGTAAACTTTTATCTTACTTTTAAAAAGGGTTGATAAATAAAGTGCAGGGAAGTACCAAAAGATCTATTCCTTGGAGTAGGCTAATACAAGAGTTTGACGTGCAAGTAATTTGATCCAGTCAAGTTCAGCCAATCACAGGCCTCAAAGTTAGTGAAGACGTAATTCTTATTACGATAGTAATATCATTTCATGATAACCTGGTTTGACACTCTAGGCATGTAAACATGCCACCATGTGAGTGAAAACATTAGCAGGATCTACTAATAATATAAATATACCTATATAGCAGCCTGCAAGACAATACTTTGCTATAAGCAATATCCAGCAGAAAAATTCTTCAGGCTGATGATGATGATGAGGCCATGGTAACCATACTTGTGCCATCAGCCATGCGTAATCAATTTCCAAGATGTACATGATAACAGCTGAGAAAAAAATGTGCCTGCCTTCTCAGTATCAACAAAACTACTCCGAAAATATTATCAGACCATCGCAGAGAGGGGGTCAACTATGGTTAATTAATTTTTGAAACTTTTTATGGCCTTAGTATATTTTTTAGATTTGATTTGAAGTTAATGATAATTATCTAACAAGGATAGTCCAAGTAGGCAATATTTTTAATAATTACACAGGCTCGTCTCCATCTTTGATAGCATCAGGGTGATGATGGGCGGCGTTGACTGCGATGCTGAAGAATATAAAGCTGCCAGTGCAGTTGATCCACAGCCACGTGTTCAAAACTTGCCACCAGGAGGCGCTGCTAGCTACCCACATCCATACAGGAAGGACTAAACCGAGCACGTCGTGCCACTTGTAGTGCTTTTTAAAATATCCTGGACGTAGGAACACTGACAAGAGTCTGTAACATTTACAAAGATTTATTTTTTAAATTAAAAATTTTGGTATTTGAGAGTTTTAAAATTTCTGTATTTAGTTGTATCATCACAAGGCTCACTTTGAAACGTTTTAAAGCTAGGTGGGCCTAAGTGCAAGTTCCACGCGACCGAGCATAGAAGAACATGCAACAAACTATGGCTTGGTTATTGCCGTTTTTTGTATGATCCTTCTACAAAACAAAATTAAAAATAGCAGTAAAGTTTCAGTGTTGTGCATTATCAGTGCATGAAAATCCTTTCACCACACCGGTTCGAATGAACTAGTTATACGATAATATGAAAAAGAGTAGGTATTGATAGCTAGAGAAATAATTTCTAGCGAGCTACATATGAGGTATACGTAGCGTTAGATAACACAGATTAAGTTGAAGTTTTATATTGATGCTAAAAATACAGATTACAGGCCATGTTATGAGTTTTGGTATCTACAGTTTAGGTAGGTATACATGATCTTTTTTCCATTATATTCCTAGATTATGCTTTTCTTTCTTAGATTTGTCTAATAACACTACTACTGTCATGTCAGGAGATAATAGTTCACTCACCTCTTTGCAAAGCTCAAAAGAAACACGAAAGGAAAGAAAAATAGTTCTGTGATAAACCCCAATTTGGCGTGTATCGGTTTATCCTTCCTCGGGGTGTAGAACAGTACTGGCTCGAGCGAGCTGATCTCCAAGTCCATGAGGGTGTTTGTATAGAGGTGGTGTGATATCACGTGTGATACGCGGAAATCTCTGAAACGTACAAGTAATTGATCAATATGCGGTTCTCTCAAGAAATATTTGGAAGACAATTTTTTAATTAATCTTTGCAACAATAATTGATGACGTGATGTGAAAAATGTACTAAGAGTTCATTATTGAATTTTCTAGACCTTCGTTCTTTAAAATTTTATTGTAGTTTTTTATCCTATTCATTTAATATTTTATAATAATAGTTTTTGTAAATAATATATTATTCTGTTGTAACTAAAAATACAAAATACACACCAGAAAAATACAAATTAGCTAGAAATAGCCTAAAGTAAAGAACTGAACCAAATCAGTGTCAAAATGGGAAGCGTCTCTAAGACCTTGTCGTGTTTTTCCATAAGGGGGTGAGTCTCAGGTTTTATAATATTTAGAAGGCGATTAATTGCCCGAGCTTCGTTTTTTGAACAGTCAGGTATCGACAACCATTTTAATCTAGGATACAAAAGATAAAAAATGTTGCTTTTTCTGACTTCAAAAAAATTACAGGGCCAGTTAAAAAGTTAAAGAAATATTCTTACCTGTAAGACCACATGCTCATATTAAAAAGATACATTCTCCAATTTGTTTTTCGATGTATAAAATTATGGCAGGTCACAGTCAAAAATGCGAGGTTCACCGACGCGTAAATATACCAGAAACGGACCAAATAGTAATTATCTAACCAGCAGGAAAGCGCACTGCTTATCAAAAGAGATATAAAGAGCCCATCCGTTATCCTGTCAGCAGTTCTGGATGCATCCTTTGGTATTTTTTTTATTTCTTCATAAGCAGCTCTTTTTAGAGTTCTGTAGAAGCCGTCTTCGTGGAATGTGAATGGAGAGTTCCTCGCTGCTTTTGCGTCTTTTATGTAAAACTTGTTTAGCATTTTTTCTATGGCTGGATTTAAGTGATGTGATTCAAAAGCTTCTGTGATATCCGTACCCTACATTGAAAAGAAAATAGTAAGATGAAAATTGAAATAGAAAGATGGAGTTCGTTTGCGTCATTATGGAGATTATATCCTCGCTGTTTATACTAATTACCTAGTAATAGTACACGTTACGTGATTTTACTTAATGCATTAAATAATAATAATTTTTTAAAGTTTTAAGTAGTTCCTTCAATTGTTTGCCCCCAAAGCAATAGATTAAAAAAATATCATAAAAGTCATAGTTCATAATAGTCATTTTACATGCATTGTTTATGAAGAAGCAAAAGGGAAACTCTAAAAACGCCCTATTAGAACATTAGTCGTATAAAGTTTAAAAATAAAAACAAAGCATTCTGTTTCCGGCTCCGACGGTTCTGGATCATTTTTATTACAGCAATCTTAGGCTCGTATTCAAAAACAGTGCTTGAATCTACATACGTTGAACCTCTAACATAGATTTTTTACATATTTTAATGGAAAACTGTCATAAAATCTATGATCGAGGCTCGAATCAGACTCAAGATTATTTCGAAATACAGGCCTTACCCCCGAATACTGAAACGCAACTCAGATTTAAGCACGTCTCAAGCGACGAATATTTTGACAGTTTTCAATGAAAATCTGTCAAATATTCGTCGCTTGAGACGTGCTTAAATCTGAGTTGCGTTTCAGTATTCGGGGGTTAGGCTGAGATTCATAGACCGCACTTTGCTTTACAGCAAAGTAGTCTTCGCAAAGAAAGCTTTGTTTATCGAAGTTTCCTATCAATATTTTGAATAAAGAAGAGCTTGACAGAACTATGAAATATAATTTTGGTTGAAAGTTGAACTTTCCATCAAAGAAAAGTCTAAGTTCGGTCTATGAATCTCGGCCTTAGTTTCGTCGGTAGCCTTTACCCGAAGACAATTTCTTCTTATTAAAATTATTTCTTGACAAAAATAAACAATTGAAAGAGGTACCTTAGTAAGTTCAATCCATTCTTCACCACCAGGGTGTCTCTCCATGAAGCTTGTTAAGTCGTACAATTTGTCATGGACCCGCCACAATCCTTCCGCACCATCGTCTATGGCTTTCCCTTCCAGCCACTGTATAGGGTCTCTCAGACCATTATCCCTCAGTGACGGATACTTTAACTGAGGGAAACTGACATGTGTTTTCTTTTCTGTTGCCCTTTTTTGGGCCGATTGTACCCATTCGGATTGCGAAGCCATTTATATTTAATCCCTCGTGGGTCACGGAAGTTGAACGGTGTATTGTGAGTGAGAAGATGGACTGCACTAAGCCTCGGTTCTTTGATGCGATTATAAGTTAGGTACATATCATTCGATTGCAAAATAATCCTAAAGGGAATTTTACATTGTAGACTGCGTAACTTCGATGAAACAAATCATTAAAAAAATACTTTATGTTTAATTCTATGCTTCGATTCGCTGAGTATGAGTTGCCTAAATCGATTCTATTTCGAAATCTGCCCTAAATCTTATTTAGGGCAGATTTTTTCATCTACGAAGAAACGCTATTTAAAATGCCGGTTTTTTAAGAAAAACAAGAGATAGAAATATTTTTATTTGACGGATAAAATCTAATAATTTTGTCGATTAAATATAAAAATGTACTGTTGCTTTTAAAAAATTGCCAACTATATCATATACTTATATTTACGTTACGTTTTTTTTCTATAAATAAATATGGTGGACAATCCACACAACACTATCTAGCCCCAAATTAGGCAGAGCTATATGTGAACCAGATAGCTCATCATAATACTTATTTTTTTGTTATCACTTACTTAGAATTACTAATAACTTAACACCCAGAGAACAGAGAACAAACATCCTTAGTTCACTTCACAAATATTTGTTCTCGGTGAGGATCGAATCCACGGCCTATGGCGCAGAAGGCAAAGCTAACATCTGAGCTAAGAGGCCAGTCAAATTAATCATGTTGGTTCAATAAATACTAATCGATAGGGCGAATAAAACTAGTAACTAATATACAATCACATTTTGCTGGGATGATCAGTGTTGTGATTGGTTCTGATAACCGTTTGCCCTTTGATTCAAAGCGTAAACAGTCATAGTGTTTACTCTTCAACTGATTAATAGTCTTCAACGGATATAATAGTAGTAAAAGAATCGTGATTTAGCTCAAATATTTACTTGAATTGAGCAGTGCAAATCGATTTAAAAATTGCAATCGATCTAGACCACCAGATGGACCAGACCAGATGGACGATGGATGGAAAGGGCTCAGAATCGTTCTTCCTGGAAATATGTAGGGGAGGTCTAAGTCCAGCAGGAGACTTCTTCAGGCTGATGATGATGATCACAATATTTTTATTTTTAACCGACGTCAAATAAAAAAAGGAGGTTCTCAAGTCTGTTGATTTTTTCCAGATTGGTCTCATAGAAATTTTATCAAAATCGGTTCAGCAATTTGATCATGAAATCATTTCTCAAGTTCGTTAAACTTATATTTCTTGTTAATCAAACTAATTATTGAAATAAAAATATTTATTATCAATTAATAACACACGAGTGTTTTTAAACTTACTATCTGCGGTCAAAAAAAGTGTTATCAATAGAAGTTTGTTTATGTAAGGTACGTAAGTTAAATTATATTAAGTAATGACTGATATTGATTGCATTTTGTCTTGCAATAGGTATGTATAGTTTTCTTTTTAACCAATTTTCTGTAAAGTCACTTAGTTTTTCTGTGGTAATTAGGTACAGAAGTAGTAAAAGAATCGATATGACTTGGCCTCTCTGCTTAGTCGGTATTAGTTTTGCCTTCTAAGCCGTAGGTCGTGCTAAGCTTTATGACCTACGGCTTAGAAAGCAAAACTAATCCCCACCGAGAACAAATATTTGTGTGGCGTGGCGAACACAGAGGTTCATTCTCTAGTCTGGGTATTATATTGAATACTTAGAATACTAAGCATGTATTTAAAAATAAAGTAGATAAGTATTATATCAGCTATCTGGTTTCCATAGTACAAGCTCTGCTTAATTTGGGGCTAGATAGTGTTGCGTGGATAGTCCACAATTTTATTTATTTATTTATGAATAAGTATTAACAAGAGTGCAGTATCTACAAAATAAAGAAAAAGCAGCCAAGTGCGAGTCGGACTCGCCCATGAAGGGTTCCGTAGCACGACGAACTACAAAAACCTTTATATTATGTTACTTGATGTAACATAATAAGGTTCTTGTAGTTCGTCGAAAGGTAAATTGCGGTTTACGGTTTATGACGTATAAAAAAAAAACTACTGACTAGATTTCGTTCAAACTAAATATCGTTGGAAGTTTGCGTAGTAATGTACAACATATATTTTTTTTAGTTTTATCATTCTCTTACTTTAGAAGTTAGGGGGGGGGGGACCAACTTTTTTCCACTTTGGAAGTGTCTCTCGCGCAAACTATTCAGTTTAGAAAAAAACGATATTAGAAACCTCAACATCATTTTTAAAGACCTATTCATAGATACCCCACACGTATGGGTTCAATAAAAAAAAAAATTTTGAGTTTCAGTTTCAAGTATGGGGACCCCCGAAATTTATAGTTTTTTTTTTATTTTTATGTAAAAAACTTAATGCGGTTCACAGAATACATCTACTCGCCAAGTTTCATCAGTCTAGCTCTTACGGTTTCGGAGAAAAATGGCTGTGACATACGGACGGACGGACAGACAGACAGACAGACAGACAGACAGACAGACAGACAGACAGACAGACATGACGAATCTATAAGGGTTCCGTTTTTGCCATTTGGCTACGGAACCCTAAAAAGGACTGGTGTCACAGCTCAGTTGGTGGTAAGAGTAGTTCTGCTTTCATCATCAGAATCAGCCTGAAGTAGTCCATTGCTTGACATAGGCCGTCTGTATACATTTCTAGGAAGAACAACTTTCAGCTCTTTTCACTGATTGCTCACTTTCGGGATTTGAGTAATGTCGTTGGTCCATCGGTATCATAAAACTTTTTATTATTCCAAGACCATTATTTGTCTTTTTACTAGTTTTTATTAGTTTGGGGCTAAATGACGTTGTGTTAAAATCCGTCATTTTATCTTATCGTCGTGTCATGACACCGATAAGAAAACTGATATTTTGTGTTTACAATATTAATGTTATTTAAATACAGATAGAGCATCCAAGCGTTAATACACCAGCTAATATCAATATTAATTAGTTCTGAATCGCCTCTCAAGTAAAACAGTGTTTTACTCAAACAGAACCCACCATGGCTCCTAAAGAAAAAGATTACATAAAGTTAGCTCACGAAAGAGCAGCTGAAAAAAAGACGCACGTTAGCTTTCCCCAGCTTAAATACCCGTCATTGAGGGATGAGGGCCTTAGAGATCCAGCACAATGGCTGGACGGGAAAGCCATGGACGATGGAGCCGAAGGTCTGTGGCGAGTGCACAACGGACTTTACGATCTCAAAGACTTCGTCCAAAGGCACCCCGGTGGGACTGAGTGGCTGGAACTAACAGAGGTAATTTTATTGCACTCAAGTTGTAGCACTTAAGGCAGTAAAATGCATCCGTTTCTTGTGTGTAGTGCCTTTATTCTGAGTCTTACTCGATCAGTTTGATTAATTCGTTTCACTCGCTAATTTCACATAGCGAGATTTAAACCCGTGACCTTCTCCTAGGTACGGGGCTGTGCTGGAAGGTCGCGGGCTCAAATCCCGCTCGGCTCTTAACTTGGGACATTATAAAAATAATTGTGATTTTTTATGTGTAGTAAACACTATAAAATAAATAAAAAGTCATGAAAAAGCAAGGTGACATCTCTCGTCGATTCAACTGAATGCAACTTCGGTTATCGAGCAGGGTAAATAGTTGACTGTAACGTCAAACCTGTAGATGAAGCCACGGTCGCGTTAGTACCGAACAGTCCCTAGAGTTATTCGTCGAGTGTGATTAGGATCCGATTGCGCAGCGGTCAGCGCAGCCCCGTACCAAGGGGAAGATCGCGGGTTTAAATCCCGCTCGGCTCTTAACTTTTGGGACATTATAAAAATCTTTGTTTCACTTTTTATTGTTGTCTCATCATTTCTCCATAAAAAATACGAACTGATCGAGTAAAACTCAGAAAAAGGGTACTGTTATAGAATGTTTATTAATTGTAAAAGAAAAGCTATTGAAACATTATTATTATAATATTTCAAAAGTAAGGTAGGTAGTATCCCTGGCAAATTAACATGACACCGAGCTTGGAACTCTATATTATTATTTCAGCTGTTTATTTTATCTGCTTTTGCACAAACGACATAAGGCCTGCGCACATTCTAGGCGATGGCGATAGCAATCACGTGCAACGCTGTCAAATATGACAGCGATGCTTGACAGCGTTTCAGCTGATCTGAGCTAGATGTGCGCAGGCCTATAGTTATTATTCATGTTGATTCGTCCGACTTGCACCTATTTGATGATATACCTACCTGTACCCTTTTTACTATTGATCTATCAAAAAAGATGGCACCATAACCTAAGAAATTGGATACAAAAATATATTTTTTATTTACTTACAGGGTACGGATATCACTGAAGCTTTTGAAAGCCACCACTTCAATCCAGCAGTAAAAAAAATGCTTGAAAAATTCTACATCAGAGATGCAAAGACTCCTAGAAACTCACCGTTCACTTTCAAAGAGGACGGCTTCTACTGCTCATTAAAAGCAGATGTTTATAAGGAACTGAAGAAAATACCAGCGCATGTTACAAAACGCGCAGATATGATCATCGATGGACTATTTGTTACATTACTCGTTTCTTCAGCCCTCGCCTGCTATACGTCACATTATTGGGCGTCAATGGTTGCGTATTTGACGGCGTCACTTACTCTCGCATGGGTAGTGATTGCATCTCATAATTATATTCATAGAAAAGCTAATTGGAGAATGTATCTATTCAATTTGAGCCTTTGGTCATACAGGTAATATTATTATTATAATATTTTTTTTTAGTGTTGTGGTATAGGTATGTGTTTTATCTACTGTACCTGCAATAAACTATGCTATTTTTTTATTATTTTATAATATTATGTAAGCGTTTATTTTAAGGGTGTGTTAATATAAATATGGAAATTATTTTAAAATACATTCATTATTATATTCTCTGTCTTGTCAGCTGAGTGAAAAACTTTTGAACTTCTTTAAAGGGGGTCAGAATGTTTTCACTTTTCTTGGCCTTCCCAGAGTGTCACGATGTTTTTTCACACAGTTTTTACCATTACTGAATTCATCGACATCAGCCTGAAGAAGTCCTGCTGGACATTGGGCTCGTTCATAGTTTCCAGGAAGAACTATTTTTAGCTTTCTCTTCTTATCGACTTTCTGCAATCTTCTATCTGTGATCGATCCAGGTGTTTTAGTATGACTATAGTATTATAATGTAGCTTTTTCTTTGCAGAGATTTCCGCATCTCGCATGCTCTTTCACACCATCTTTACCCAAACACACTGATGGACCTGGAGGTTAGCGCGTTCGAACCAATCATCTTCTGGAACCCGAGGAAGAAACCGTCCCTGGCTCACTTTGCTATCTTGATTCAGCAAATAATATTTCCTTTTCAATACTTCTTCAACTTTTTAAGGAGGTAAGTTCTCAATTTACTAAATATAACTCTTTTTTTTTGCTTTGCTAGTCTAGTAAAAACAGCACAAACTGACCACCACCAAATATCCTGGACTTAATGTTACCTTCTCATCATGCAGGTTACCATGATATAAGTTTTGTCGTGAATTATCTGAAATTCACTGGACAACAAGTCTGGAGCTCTTTTGCTTTCGGAGCTTTTGGATTTTCTACTAATTACTGCATCTATAAATAAGTTTTGACTCATTCAGTCTGCTACAAAGCTTTTAAGTACATGTTAAACCACATTGAGTACGTAACTGTTTTAGGTTTTCTATAAACTTCACCCGTAAAGGCTATTTCACCAAACACTACCGTTGGCACGATGGCGTGGCTTTCCTCCTGCCATTGTGGATGTGGCTTGTCAGTGGGAAGTCCTTCTACGATGTCGCCATCATGTGGTTTTGGATTATATGCACCTCCAGTTTCATATTCTACACGATTGGATCGAATGCTGCCCACCACCATCCGGATATCTTCAAAGATGGTGACGAAGTCAGGTGTGTATTTTAGTATTTTAAATATGCAGATGTATTTTGGGTATGGGCTGGTGAAATTACTGGCACTTGAGGCGAAGGACGCAGAGTAGTGCTTCGAAGGGACGTTATATGCGTGACCTGCGAGGTAATGCTTTGATATGGGCCTTGTATTTTTAAGATAATATAATATTATGTATAAAAATAGACGTTCCAACTTGTTCCAACAACAAATTCTTTAAAAACAAAGAGGTAGCCCAGCAACATAAAACCCCATAGCTTTGTTCTTGTTTCGATACATAAATAGTAGAAAATCCCCATAAAAAGCTTTAAAAATAGAAAACTAAGGTATCTTTTCGTTAATTGGCACGAGATTTTAAAATTTATGGAACGAAATTTTCTTTCTACCCTAAAATTTCACGAGCTCTTTTACTTTTATTTCGGAATCAACCTCAAAAAGGTTTACAGGGAGAAAAACAAAAATGTCCCTTCTATATCTGGCCGTAAATCACTTGATCACGCAGTGCGAGCACAGAATTTTGTGGAATCTTTACGGCTTCGTCGTAAAACCGCTTGGAAGTTTACTATTGATGCTGCACTGGAGATAACGCATAGAGCTCCTACAGTTTGATGTATGGTCCTGTTTATCATTTCGTCTAAACTACTGGAGAGCAAAGCATCTGGATCACTGGAAATCGTAATTTTATATCGGGTGGGAATATCAGGTGTTTGTTTTAATACCACTCAATAAGGTTATAAAACTATCTTCTACGTAATAAGCATAAAAAAACTGGCGCTCATGATTTACGGAAAAGTTGGGAGTGAGGTACTTAATCAGCATCCATTGCTTTCCAATGCTCTCATGTGTAAACCCTTTTTTTTTGCAAGACGCATAGTATCTTGATACAAACTTAAACCTTTTCATGAGCTAAGATATAGTAGGTTGGCTTTTCTAAAGCTATGTTTTATTAAAAATTTGGTTTTCTGAGATAGCCCGTAGTAACATACAGACAAGCGTCTACTACCACACTTGCCACATGCAGAAGAACTCCAATGTTGTTACATTCCTCATCGTCTTGTTACACTTTCAGGAAGACCAATTTTGAATCTTCACTGTCTACCGATTTTCCGTGATCATTAGCAAAGGCGATAGACGTCTTCGATTCATGGTCACTTTTCAAGAACCTTTATTTTCCAACAGTTGTTGGCTCAAAGAACTATTTATAACTTAGTTTAAAATATTTACAGGAGCGTGACTCCAGACTGGGGCATGCACGAGCTTGAAGCTGTGATGGACCGTCGTGAAATCAACCAAAGCCTTTTCACCGTGATGACGTTTTTCGGAGATCATTCTCTGCACCACCTGTTCCCAACGCTAGACCACGCTATACTTCCATACTTGTACCCTGTGTTTTTGGAGCACTGCGAGAAGTTCAGAGCCAATTTCAGGGTGACTACACAACTGGATCTGCTGATTGGCCAGATAAGGATGACGCTGAAGACCGATCCCAATGTGTTGAGTGATGATGAGTAGTTTCTTATTCCAATTGTGGTTTTTTAGGTCTTATCAAACTTTGTCTCAACTCTAAAGATTTTCATTATCACACCTTGCTATTACTTTAATGTAAGCTGAGTGGGTTGAATACTACTTTAAACCACTATCTCGTTCGTAAGTACCTATTTAATAAAATATTTATGCTCAAATGTTCTTTATCTTTTATTTTGAACACTAAGAAGCCTACTTTTTTATGTAGGTTAGGCACCTTTTCTTTTGGTATCATAAATTTAAATATTTGCAATTATTAATCCAGGGTATAAAATGCATTTGTCAAAATAGCCTCTTGCTTCGTTTATATTCAATACTTGTTATTGATTGGTATAGGTACCTACTGACATCTCATTATGAGAATAACTCTATTTACTCCTATCACAGTAGATATTTTGCTTATCATATCAATGGTGACCCTTTTGAACTCTTCAATAATATTAAATAGATTAAACATATACACAGGTTGCTTCAGAAGATGTATCGTAATCCGATAGAAGCTTCTTAGTACTGTAGCTCTTTGGAATGCGCTCCCTATTGACATCAAAAAAGTAAGTAAAAGTAAGTAAAGTAAGTAAACAGGCCTTTACATCTATTATAGATGATTGACATTAAAAATACTCCCAAGAAGTCAGCGTTTGAGCGTCTGGTTTATGAGCACTTCCTGAAGCAGATCTCATCGGACGATAACTAATAGGTACACGTTGTTAATTGAAATATCTTAGCTTTCCATTTTATGTTAGCACGCCAAACCCATTCTCTACCCGTAAGGTTGGCAGGTAGAAAATGATTATAGCATTAAGCCCACCTTTTGTACATTAATTTAAAGTTTTTGTGCAATGAAGAGTGAAATAAATAAATAGTGTCTAAGTTTATGGAGGAAATTCAATTTTTAATTTATTTACAAATGCAGTAGTCCAGTCGTTTTTAGGTATAACCGAGCCTTCAGGGATTTTTACAGTGGACTGGGCATGGGCAGTACAATTTTCTAGTTATACAGGTTAAGGCACTCTCTTTTATCGACAAGATGTCAATCAAAAAAAAATGTGTGCAAAGTAAACCTGGTATTTTATTATATTTTTTGAGGCACTAAAATTCTTATGCTTATAAGCCGTGTAAAGGCATGGCCCCATCAAAGTGATAACACAGTGATCTGCATTATCACCGCGAAACATGACAGTGTTATACAACACAATTTTAACATTCCCTTCTTAATATTATTTTGAAAAAAATATCAGTCTTGAAGGAGGAAACAAGAAACGAAATATAGGTTAAATCAGTTTTAGCTGTTGTTGTCTCTATCGCTTTTATGAACACGGCGTGACAGCAATATACCTAATTTCAAATTTCTTGTAGCCCATTTATGCAACAGAAATATTTATATTAACTTACTAGCGGCCGCCCACGGCTTCGCTCGCCCCGTTGCTTTTTCTTTTAAAAGTTTTTCCTCATTTTCTCCGCTTAGAGAAATAATTTTCCAATTTCCTTTCTTAGTGCACCCCTATGCTATAAGAGGAACATACCCTCAAAGTTTCATGTTTCTAGGACTTACGGTTTAGGCTGTGCGTTGATTGTCAGTCAGTCAGTCAGTCAATAACGTAAGAGTTTTATATATTTAGACTAGCTGATACCCGCGACTTCGTCCGCGTGGATATTTGAGTTCGTTTTTTTTAGTTTGTTATGACCAACTGCTAGTTACCATAGATTTGAGCTTGTACTTTAGAGTGTATTTGAATTTTAAGGTGAGTGCTGTTGGAGCCGATTTTTTGACGTGATAACGTCTTATAAATCGATGGAGCCGGCTGCACGCACGAAAAAACATGACTCATGCGTCGTTACGTCGTTTCGTCGTTCCATTTACCTGAGCCCAAGCCCGGGTCAGGTAATGGGTAAGGGTAAATGAGGGTAAGGGTAAATGAGGGTCCGGAGGGGGTCCGAGAGTTCAAGTCCGAGACCGAGTCCGCGAGTCCGCGAGTATTTTCTTATGACGTTATCACGTTCAACTATCGTCAGTAAACCGACTTTACAGACAACCGATTTTTTTTTTCAACAGTGTTTAGTTTAAGTATGATGGATGTTTCCCGCTATTTTGTCGTAGTGGTTATCATCGGTTTGTTTGTGAACCTTTGTGTGTAATCGAACCTGGTGCCAGATGCTGCGGTAGCTGAATTTTTTTTAGCGTTTTTTTTTGCGTATTTTGTAAAACTATTTTTTGTGATTTTATGTTATATTAGTGGCTAATTTGGGGTTTCGTATGCGTGTTGGTGTATAATCGAATCAGATTTTTTTAATTTGACATGACAAACTGCTGGTTACTATAGTTTTGAACTTGTACGTTAGAGTGTATTTGAATTTGAAGGCAAGTGCTGTTGTTGTCAACGATTTTTTTCAGCACAGTGTTTAGTTTAAGTATGATAGATGTTTCCCGCGATTTTGTCTTATCATTGGTTTTTTGTAAACTTTTGTGTGTATTAAAACCTGGTGACAAATGCTGCGGTAGCAGAAATTTTTTTAATGTTTTTTTTCGTATTTTGTAAAGCTATTTTTTGTGATTTTATGTTATATTAGTGGCTAATTTGGGGTTTCGTATGCGTGTTGGTGTATAATCGAATCGGATTTTTTTAATTTGACATGACCAACTGCTGGTTACTATAGTTTTGAGCTTGTACTTTAGAGTGTATTTGAATTTGAAGGCGAGTGCTGTTGTAGCCGATTTTTTTCAGCAGTGTTTAGTTTAAGTATGATAGATGATTCCCGCGATTTTGTCTTGGTGTTATCATCGGTTTTTTTGTAAACATTTGTGTGTATTAAAACCTGGTGACGGATGCTGCGTTAGCTGAAAATTTTTTAATGTTTTTTTTTGCGTATTTTGTAAAGCTCTTTTTCGTGATTTTGTTTTAGTGGCTAATTTGGGCTATCGTATTCGTTGGTGTATAATCGAATCTGGTTTTTTTGTTTGACATGATATAATGCAAGTTACCATTGTTTTGAGCTTGTACTTTAGAGTGTATTTGAATTTGAAGGCGAGTGCTGTTGTAGCCGATTTTTTTCAGCGGTGTTTAGTTTAAGTATGATAGATGATTCCCGCAATTTTGTCATGGTGGTTATCATCGGTTTTTTTATAAACATTTGTGTGTATTAAAACCTGGTGACAAATGCTGCGGTAGCTGAAAATTTTTAATGTTTTTTTTTTGCGTATTTTGTAAAGCTCATTTTCGTGATTTTGTTTTAGTAGCTTATTTGGGCTATCGCATTCGTTGGTGTATAATCAAATCTGTTTTTTTTTAGTTTGACATGATATAATGCAAGTTACCACTGTTTTGAGCTTGTACTTTAGAGTGTATTTGAATTTGAAGGCGAGTGCTGTTGTAGCCGATTTTTTTCAGCGGTGTTTAGTTTAAGTATGATAGATGATTCCCACAATTTTGTCTTGGTGGTTATCATCGGTTTTTTTATAAACATTTTTGTGTATTAAAACCTGGTGACAAATGCTGCGGTAGCTGAAAATTTTTTAATGTTTTTTTTTTTGCGTATTTTGTAAAGCTCTTTTTCGTGATTTTGTTTTAGTGGCTAATTTGGGCTATCGTATTCGTTGGTGTATAATCAAATCTGTTTTTTTTTAGTTTGACATGATATAATGCAAGTTACCACTGTTTTGAGCTTGTACTTTAGAGTGTATTTGAATTTGAAGGCGAGTGCTGTTGTAGCCGATTTTTTTCAGCGGTGTTTAGTTTAAGTATGATAGATGATTCCCGCAATTTTGTCTTGGTGGTTATCATCGGTTTTTTTATAAACATTTGTGTGTATTAAAACCTGGTGACAAATGCTGCGGTAGCTGAAAATTTTTTAATGTTTTTTTTTTTGCGTATTTTGTAAAGCTCTTTTTCGTGATTTTGTTTTAGTGGCTAATTTGGGCTATCGTATTCGTTGGTGTATAATCAAATCTGTTTTTTTTAGTTTGACATGATATAATGCAAGTTACCACTGTTTTGAGCTTGTACTTTAGAGTGTATTTGAATTTGAAGGCGAGTGCTGTTGTAGCCCATTTTTTTCAGCGGTGTTTAGTTTAAGTATGATAGATGATTCCCGCAATTTTGTCTTGGTGGTTATCATCGGTTTTTTTGTAAACATTTGTGTGTATTAAAACCTGGTGACAAATGCTGCGGTAGCTGAAAATTTTTTAATGTTTTTTTTTGCGTATTTTGTAAAGCTATTTTTTGTGATTTTATTTTATATTAGTGGCTAATTTGGGGTTTCGTAGGCATGTTGGTGTATAATCGAATCAGATTTTTTTAATTTGACATGACCAGCTGGTTACCATAGTTTTGAGCATGTACCTTAGCCGTTTTTTGAAGCGGTGTTTCGGTATGATAGGTGTTTTCCGCGATTTTGTCTTAGTGGTTACGGTGGGTTTTATGTAAACTTTTGTGTGTATTTAAATTTGGTGACAGATGCTGCGGCAGCAGAATTTTTTTCACAGTTTTTTTGCGTATTTTGTAAAACAATTTTTTGTTTTTTTTTCAAATTTTCTTCCCTTTTTTTTTCTTTTGGGGTAAGAATTTTCCTATTTTCTTTCATAGTGCACCTTTGCTTTATAAGACCAACACATCTTCCAAGTTTCATGCTTCTAGGACTAATGGTTAAGGCTGTGCGTTGATTTTTCTTTAAACCATTTTTCCCCTTTTTCTCCTCTTAGGGAATGAATTTTCCAATTTCCTTTCTTAGGGCACCTCTACGTTAAAAGAGGAACATACCCTCCAAGTTTCATGCTTCTAGGACTAACGGTTTAGGCTGTGCGTTGATTGTCAGTCAGTCAGTCAGTCAGTCAGTAACGAAAGAGTTTTATATATTTAGATTATTTGTAAACATTCATTTTATTCTTATTTATTTACTTATTGTTAAACATGGTGGTAGGTATAAAACGGGTGCAATAAACAGTACAAAAACTTAAACTGTTTATACCTATATTTTATATCTATCCGATAAGTTCTGTTTATAAAATAAAATTTTAGCATAATATTGTTATCAATTTGTAACGTCTGTGTATTTTACATAAATTGCCTAATTTGTGGGTACCTTTATATTTCAAATCTGGACGTGGATTTGCCTATAGGCATAGTACCCGCCTTTCAGTCTGAAAGCTTTGAAGCCACAAAGAGAATTCATAAAATTAACATTTATCCGATAGTTTGCTTTTATATTTAAACTAGCAGATCGCACGCAGCTTCGCACGGGTTTATATTGGAAAAAGGAAACGAAAAATGTGGAGTCACTGCCAACTTCGGTTGATTTTATCCATATTTGGATAAATTCATACATATTATCGTTTTTTACGTATGGTATCACATAGTTTGTGTAAGATATTTATTACCTATGTTATTTAATATTATAGTTGTTCTGCAGCGCTCGCGATGTAATATTTTGGCACCTTGGGCTATAGGTATTATTGAAGTTTTAGTAAGGATTTCCTAATTTTTATAAATATTATAGCTTATGTCACCCGGGAATAGTGTAGCTTCCCAACAGTTACTTTTTTTTCGAACTGATTCTGTATTTTCAGTGCCTATTTAATCTTCTTCTTATCGTGTCACTGGTTCTTTCGAACCAAGTGTGGTGAAGCGATTTTAAACAAACAAACATTTCCTCTTTACAATATTAGTAAAGATGACTGTCTGAAAGTGAATGAGTTATGAATATGAAACGGCTGTGGCCATCAGTCTTATCTGAAACTTATTTTACATAATATCAAAACTGGATAATGGTGTTTATCACTTTATTTACCTATACTTTTTTTACTTGTAATCATTTTTTTTAGTTAGTTAAAATTGTACATATCGCAACGCTTGTACTATGGTTGTACTACTTTGGTCATAACATAACTTTTAAATTATCATCGCTTTTAACACAATTTTTATGACCAACGGGATATTTTCCATGGTATAATACAACTGTGTCAAAATAGTAGTCAAAATTCGCAATTGATTAAATAATAGGTAATTGTAAATTTAAAAAAAAAATAAAGTATATCAGCCTCCTGGTTCCCATAGTACAAGCTCTGGTTAGTTTGGGACTATATAGTATTGTGTGAATTGTTTATAATATTTATTTATTTATAAAATAATCGTCCCGTTGTTCAAAACATAGTATTTTGGTCATCTCGCAAATGTTTGTTTTCAGTGAGGTTCGATTGAACCCACAACATCACTGAGCAGAGCTCCCAATTGGTCTTGAGAGGCCTGACAACTACCTGAGCTCAACATTCCAATTAAACTGATTCCCTGACGTTGGTGGAGATATAAATTATGTTGAGTTACGTACTAGGCCGAGGTTGTTGCAGACGGCCCATTAACTCTACTAGAGCATCTTCATCACTGGACTAAAGTAGATCTTGTGGAGCAGCGTAAAGATCTCAGTAGGATACTTAAAGTACAGCTGTTTGAGAAAGAGTACCGTATTTTTTTACTACTACTAACTTACGATTTCTTAATTAATTTTTTTTTGCATTTTATAATTTATATCTTGTTCTATAAGAGGGCAAGAAAATGTATAGAAAGTTTTAACTCCGACTATAGAATTAACAACTAGTGAAGTTTAAAAGCTTGAGAAACTGACATAGTTACTAGACTTAGTTGTGCCAAACTGATGACAAACATGAACAGATTTTGATGAAATTTTTATGGCACCATTATGGAAGAAAAAAAAATTTAGTGTAGTGCCAAACTGATGACAAACATGAACAGATTTTGATTAAATTTTTATGGCACCAATAAAAAAAAAAAAAATTCATATAATATTTATAATATTTATTTATTTATAAAATAATCGTCCCGTTGTTCAAAACATAGTATTTTGGTCATCTCGCAAATGTTTGTTTTCAGTGAGGTTCGATTGAACCCACAACATCACTGAGCAGAGCTCCCAATTGGTCTTGAGAGGCCTGACAACTACCTGAGCTCAACATTCCAATTAAACTGATTCCCTGACGTTGGTGGAGATATAAATTATGTTGAGTTACGTACTAGGCCGAGGTTGTTGCAGACGGCCCATTAACTCTACTAGAGCATCTTCATCACTGGACTAAAGTAGATCTTGTGGAGCAGCGTAAAGATCTCAGTAGGATACTTAAAGTACAGCTGTTTGAGAAAGAGTACCGTATTTTTTTACTACTACTAACTTACGATTTCTTAATTAATTTTTTTTTGCATTTTATAATTTATATCTTGTTCTATAAGAGGGCAAGAAAATGTATAGAAAGTTTTAACTCCGACTATAGAATTAACAACTAGTGAAGTTTAAAAGCTTGAGAAACTGACATAGTTACTAGACTTAGTTGTGCCAAACTGATGACAAACATGAACAGATTTTGATGAAATTTTTATGGCACCATTATGGAAGAAAAAAAAATTTAGTGTAGTGCCAAACTGATGACAAACATGAACAGATTTTGATTAAATTTTTATGGCACCAATAAAAAAAAAAAAAATTCATATAAAAAAAGTTCAAATCGGTTCAATAACAAATTTATGCGTTGTCAAACATAAAAATACAGCTGAATTTAGAAACTCCTCCTTTTTTATTTGAAGTGGGTAAAATATTGTAGAACTCATGTCATACAATCATAGACCGAATCCCAAAATCACAATCAAATGAACCAAACACAGCTCCAACCTAGTCTAAAAGCTTTGGTAATGTCATACTGTCGTTATAATGTCGTACATTACTCTGTGACCAGTCTAGCCGGACGGTAATAATTAACACTGAGGATTCGTAGCTTTGAAATGAAATAAGCCACAGCCAGGGGCGACCAAGCGATTACTTTCATAATTTAAATCTGAGTGGGCAGGGCTTATTGAGACAGGAAGCGGAAACGTTTTTTAGAATACAATAATGACAAATTTAATATAAAATATAAAAATAAGCCCAAGGTGATCACTTTTCTAGATAACTCAAAATAAGAGGATTTATTGGGATAAAAGTGATGAAAACCTATAAAAAGCTTCCTGAGGCTGAGCGGCTAACGTACAAAAGTGGAAGTGCTGAAGAATTATGTAAACAACACTGCGTCACCTGCAAGTTTCTTCTTCTTCTTCATAAAAAAAGCGGTCAAGTGCGAGTACCATATAATTCACTTTTATTTCCACTTTGAGCGCAGACCTCAAGCTGGTAGTATATTTTAATGTGAGAATTCTGGAACTTTTTCCAATTATTAACATAATCCTTAGCAACTTTTCCCGCAATAAAACTCAACTCGTAAAATCAATAGAAAGAGCTTAACAAATTGAATATTCAAACGGGCATCCGATTTAAAAGAGCTTTTGATAAATAATGTTTAGGTATAGGTATTTCTATATCGGTTAGTTTAGCGTCTAGAAATTTATAGTTTGTGAGAGCTAAGTTCGATATAAACATATATTTATTTATATTTTGTGTGTGGTATAATTTTTTTTTTTTTGAAATAAACTTAAATAAATAAATATTCAAGACAATCCACTCAACAATAACTAGCCCCAAACTAAGCAGAGCTTGTTCTATGGGAACCAAATAGCTGATCTATGTACTCCTTATATTTTTTGTATATGCATACTTGGAATACAATATATATAATAAGTAACACCCAGACAGAGAACCAAAATCTGCGTTCACCACACAACTATTTTTCCTCGGCGGGGATTGAACTCACGACAAACGGCGCAGAAGGTAGAGCATCTAACAACTGAGATGAGAGGCCAGTCTAAGCAAAATAGGTAAGCGAACTAAGACTGAATGAAATAAACATCTGTTTCTCTTATTTTCAGCATTCTGGTAATACTTACACAAAAGTAAATGGATTAATAAGTTCCTAATTCAACAGATGATTCTTTAAAAAGTTGTTGTACATACTACGCATACTATTTTGAAAGATAATTTTGATACTTGATTTGAAATAGAGATTTAGACAAAAACCCTCGAAAATGGTGATCAAAAAAGCACTTATTGCTAAATCATTCTACTTTTGAAAGTAAGTAGTTGGTATGAACTATGGCACACTATGACATAAGCGTTCGTATTTCAACGTATGAAATTTCAAATTTGAAATTTCTGATTCTCAATTGAGAATCAGAAAAAACCCCTCGAAAATGCTGCACTTAGCACTTATTGCTAGCTCAATTTCATTTCATCATACCTCTTTTGAAAATGTCAACCTTTTATCTAAGTTTTCTGGAAAAAATTGAATTGCCAGAAAATGTTTTAGCTTCTTCTGCAAAAATGTTTGCGTATTTTCCAATGCAAGTCAAAATAGAGTAGTTTTATGATTCCGTTGTTCGTAAATCCTAGGAGGATCAATCGTCCATTCAATTCATCGTCATATTTTCTTCAAATAAGTTGAAACTGACGATGGTTAGCTAGTTTTCTGAAGAATGTACTATATTTACATGATTGAGTATTTTAGACCACCGTACTCCTCGTACTTAAAATCAGTCGTATTTTCAAAATGTTACGAATACTTAAGCTTATTATTTATCTACTTGCATAAGTAATGCAGGTATCTACGTGCACTATTTGAAAATGGCTTTCTTTTTTTTTTAAACTAGCTGATGGTTCAAGAATATGGCCCACCTGATGTTAAGAGGTAACCATCGCTTTTAACAGAGCATTTCCTAGTAGGTCACGCACGTCTGGAACGTGCCCTATGATGCCTTGCGTCTATCAACTTGAGGCATACAGAACAATGTCACGGCAGAATTAGGCATGGTGGTAGCTTCCTCGGACGAGCCACTCAAAGAGCTCTACTACTACTAACAAAGACCAAATACCTACACTTATTGCACGATGTTAAAGACAGATGTTGCATTTTTTCTTCTTATTCCAATGTCCAAGCCGTGCCGTAATCTTCAACAAAGTCGAAACTGCAGGCATCTAAACAAACGCTTGTAGCATTGTTCAGGCACCTCGTGAATGCAACTGTTGGGAAGGTAAAACATTGGCCTAGCACTAGTTAGGAAACGTTTGGAAACCGGCTTTGTCTTTTGAGAGAACAAGTAAATATACCTAAGTGTGATCAATCTCCTTAGAACTTGAAAACGGTTGCTTGGATTTCTACGAAACAAAAGGTCAACAATCAGCTTTTCAACGCTAAACGCAATCAAATCTAAGCATTTGCTTCGGAGATACGAGGCCTCAGACAAAGTACAAACAAACATACACACATTACTATACTAAGGCCTAAAATCTACAAAACCCCGTCTTTTCAGTCATCGGTTTTATTGCGAATGTGTTCAGTTTGAAACTGGTGTTAAGTAACGAGAAAATTGTCTTCATTTCCCCCAACCTTTGTCGGAGTGTTTCTTTTCAAAAAGAAGCCCTCAAAAACCACGCCTTTACATCGAGCTCAAAGAACCACCTTCAATTGAAGAGTGCTACTCCGAAGTGTTGGGAATCTCTTTGAAAAAGTCTGCACTCGTAAAAATCTCACCTAGAGACCAAATATTTGCTGAGTGTATTGAAATCACGTCACGCGACAATTTAATTACGCATCAGTAGGTAAGAAAGAAAGAAAGAAAACTTGTTCATTTGAACAAATTAGTAGGTAACTAAAACTTAAATTAAAAATAAAGTAGGTATAGTAAGGTAGAAGAAACAATAAAATAACGAAATCTATAGGCATGCATTTGTCTATAAAGGTGTAATCAAGTCTTTTTAACACGTTAGCTGCGGCACCAATTTTTGCATACTTTCCGTTCCTGCGGCACGAGGTATAATCGGCCCGTACCGTGACCAGACGTTAGGGCGACACGCGGTCTATTAGACCCCACCTCCTTTTACAGACTAAAATCCATTTTCTGGCGCGAAATCAAAGATAAATGAGAATTTTGGTCCTTATTGATATAGACAGTGAATTGATGAACCCTAATCCACCGTCGCCCCGGGATCTGATGGCTAGTTTAGGAATTATTAGCATAACAAAATATGGGATCTTATACACCTCGTAACGCACTGAAATAGGGCAAATTTTCGCTGCGATTAGTGATGGGAAAAATAATATCGACGTTTTTAAACTGTCTTAACTACGCAACGACTTGACCGATTTTGATCAATTATATCTCATTAGATCGTTTTAAGGGCAAAACCTGGCAAAACAACACAAAGCTATCAAAGGATACATTTTTTTTTAAATAATCTAAATTGTGCTTGAAGGCGCCATAAAGAAAAAAAAACCGGCCAAGTGCGAGTCAGACTCGCGCACGAAGCGTTCCATTCTATACCATTAAGAGGCACCTATTACAGACTTATTATTGGAAAATAATGGATTACGGTTTATGCATAAGGTTTATCTTTCTATTTGTATATGAAAATCTTAATGCGGTTCACAGAATAGAAAAAATAAATAAAAGCTAGCTCTGTTTCTGGGTTTTTTAAAATTAACTTCTTCTGACATCGTTTAGACATGTTCGGCGCTGTAAAAGGACGTGCTCTCCAATCGACGTGATGCACAACACTGGTCGCGGGAAGCTCGCGTTGAGTGCGGTACGAGGTCAGGGGGGATATGGGACGTTTTAGCCTCGTTCCGCACTGCATTAAAATTATATTAATTCAGTGCGGCACGAGGCCTAAGACATCCGGTACCAAGGTAGGTACACCACCGAGTCCATGAACCATTAGTGATCTCAAATATATATTTATCTCTTTCCTACACTGGCCCAAACCAAAGCTATGCCATTCGCACGACAGAGAAATTCACTTTTTTGCTTGCCGCACCACAGGGAAGTTGCATCAGGGGTGATTTAGGCCTCGCTTCGCACTTAACGTGTTAAGTCGGTCGTTCGGGGTGGACTGACCAAACAAGCACTCTGGTTGAATATAAAAATGTATTGCTTTACGGCTTGACTCAAACCTATTACCAGGTGAAGACAGGTACATTATGCGTGTACTATGTATTATAAGTTCGGCCCTCTTTTGTTTACAAATTGTGTAAAAAGCTTACTGAGTGCCTCGAGAGTCTGAGGAATGGCATTTGAATACATCGGGACGGATATTTCAGGGATACAAATATTTTATGCATAAGGAGAGAAAAAGGTATGTTTAATCGTAAGAGAGTGCTGTTTAGAATGAAGTGTGCTGTCGCCGTTCATGTATATCAAGACGAAAACAATTTTATCCATCCGTGTCCGAAAAAAAGGTTCAAATACATCATGGCAGGGAATCATGGTATGAAAATTTTGATTTCTCATTTAATTTTGTTTGGACGTAGCATTCGTGGGACTAACCTTCCACTTCGTCCGGGGAAGTACTACCACCATGTTTTTTTCTGTCGAGAAGCAGCACTGTGTTTTGGTTTGAAGGGTTTGGGTGTCAGTGAATTTGAACGTGAAGCTGTTAACTGTATGCCTCAAAGTGATGGACCCAGGGCAGTGCATTGTAGGGCACGGTCCTGACGTGCGGTGACCACGACGCGATGATTTGTTAAAGGCGATGGTAACCACTTAGCATCAGGTAAGATATATAATTATGCTTGTTTCATCAGCTAGTACCTTTAACTTATTTATTAATCATCTTTTCAGTATCACTCTATCGAAGTTTATTCACCACACCAATAAACATAGGTATACAGCGAAACACATAAACAAATGTAAAAGTCAAATACGCACGTGGAAACCATGAATCCCAAACCTAGTAAACCCAGCGAAATACGCAGAATGTCGTCTGTCATACCTAACCCCAATATCCCGCATAACGTTATACACCCATCCCAGCTTTCTAAAAGCTTTTGTCCAACACTCACAGAGTTATTTTCTCGAGATGTTCACCATTCGCTCGCAATGCATATTTCATTTCGGAGCGTGCAGGTATAAATACAACGCGCAAGTTACAACCGGGGTTGCTAGTCTGAACAGACAGGGGTTATATACATATTAAAAAGTCTGTCCTGTAAACCTGTATTTTACACTTTATGGCAAAATGTTTTGTAGGAATGGCTGAACAGTTTTAACACAGCTTTCAGACGGAACTAGAATAAGGGCCCACCTGTTAAGTGGTAACCATCGCCTTTAATAAGGCATTGCCTTACCGGTAATGCAACATTTCTGTTGCAAAAGTTGTATGTTTCGTTATTGCTTTGACTATTTTTAATTGTTATTGTTCTTCTTGGAACGGCCTTATCGCGCGTTGTGAAAGGGGGGGGGGGGGGGGCTAGACGGAAAAAAATCTTACGAAAAGTTGTCACGACACTTTTTGCTTTAGCAAGTTAATGTAAGCTGTGCGGCGTGCGCATGTTTCTCTGTCTGTCTCTCTCTCTCATATAGAAAGCATGCCAGATATTTTCATTTCTTTTTCGCATTGAACAGTGTGGTGTCGCGACGATTATTTTTGCTGAGTGTATACAGGTTCTTTGTGAATAATAAAAAAGGAACTTCGTTCCATCCGGGTGTCCCTTGACACCTATCAAGTTTTATAGCCCAAAATCAATCAATTAATATAACATTATTATAAAAATCAAGTGTGTGTACGTATTACGCACAGAGTTTTCTCTATCACCGCTAACTGGGACCTTCTCCTCGTTGTGGTGGTAGATACCTCTTGGTCTCCTGCTGTGAGTGACGGAAGTTGGAGGTTGCGGGAGGCAAAATTATCGAAATCTACCTACCTAGACTACCTGTGTACCAAATTTCATTTAAATTGGTTCAGTAGTTTTGTCTTGACAGCGCGACAGACACAGAGTTACAGCCGTTAAAAAGTAGGTATGCATTATGAATGAGGAAGTATATCTTTAGGGCTCTATAGTTATTTAATAAAAACGCTATAGTGCCTGAGACAGGCGATCCGCGATTAGGGCTTGTGTAATCACCAATTACCTCTGACGCAATTTAAACCATCAATCAATAGATGCAAAGGCCTATTTTTTGTTAGTTATTACCAGTAATACAGTTACTACAGTTACACAGGTAGTACAGTTGTGACGTAGGTAGGTACCAGTACCTACCTACGTCACAGCAGTAGAAGTAGCACATAGGTTACCTACGTCCAGAAAATCGAACGAAACTGAGAAATAAGCGACGATAAAAATATATTTTATGGCGATATGATTGAATTTTATTGAAAGAGTAGGGTGAAATTTTTCTCTCACAGAAAATTGACAAGGGCCAACGATAAATCAAGTAACTCAGAAATCGTAAAAGTGTTTCAAGAGAATTCGAATTTATTGAAAGGAAATTAAATGGTTGTTAGCTTTACTAGTTTTAACTACCTATACATACCTTTAAATAAAATACTATAGGTATTTATAATAAGCGTAAATGAATTAAAGTACTTTAAATGCTTGGTTATTTTTATGGTAAGCCCTTCAAGCCTTGCGGACTTTTATTATTAATTTAACTGATGGAACAAACATTTTGCCCACCTGATTTTAAGTGGTAACCATCGCCTATAACGTTGCGTTGCCGCGTAGGTATAAACGTCAGGAAAGTGTCCTACGCACTGCGTCCATCAACTTGAGGCATACAGATACGTTAGCCTCACGTTCCAGTAATTTTACGGACACCCACACCATTCAATCAAACCGAATCTCAACGAGATTGTACGTTACAAATTTTCGCTAACTATTCGATTCTCATTATCGCTATCATTTTTTGCATTATTACAGTTGTTTTCTACATAAAAATACAAAATGTAATCATAACACCTTAGTAAAAAACAAGAGACTGTACTGCCGACGACGTTCATTTAAATGTAGGCAGTGTAATTAAGGGTAGATTGTGGAATAGTAAAGAGACGTGCCTAGAAAAACAAATTTCAGATGAGTTTTATTCTTGTATAAAATATTTACTTATTTGTTGGCAAAATAAAGTTGTGCTAACCAAAACAACATTCAGGAAAAGTTTCAATATTATAGCTTTGACAAAATGCACTGGTAAATACTTTGTACGTCAATCGATATTACTCCCATGGCTAAATATAGGCGGCGTTCCTTATTTGGCTGTTTGCCTTAGTCACCATACGTTAATTGGTGACAATGCTGGTGTTTAATGCCATTGGGTTTATCAGAAGAACGTTCCTTATTTGTTTGTTTATACTACGAGAAGAGGGAGGCATAAAATTCACTGAGAGAGCGAAGTAGCTCACCACTGCTATTTCTGCAACACGGCTTGTTTGGATGATCGCTGAAACCGCGCTCGATTTTCAAGCATTGTTTGAAAAATTGAAACGTCACAGCTGATTTAGCGATCGCCTGAACAAGTTATTTTGCCAGGATAGCACGTGCGGCTATCTGGTCTGTCTGTCTTTTCTCGCCTACAGGTCACATTTTTCAACTAATCT
Organism: Thera britannica; assembly: GCA_939531255.2. Lineage (NCBI taxonomy): Eukaryota > Metazoa > Arthropoda > Insecta > Lepidoptera > Geometridae > Thera > Thera britannica. The sequence continues at coordinate 17,100,927 of OW618036.2, read as the reverse complement.
GGGTGAAACTTCAAACTTAACTAAACTTTTATTCTATCTATCTGTGTGTATAAGAGTGTCCTGCTTCATCGTCTTGTTCAAGATAGTATATTTTTAATATATTAAAAAAAACTTGGTACGCAGGTAACTATAGTTTTTTTGTCGTCCGGGGACGTCATCAAAAAGTATTTACAGTCCGATTACCGTCACCCGCTAATTGCTTGGTGTTAATTCGAGTCACGTACAAAGTAATTCCAGCCACAATACTGCCATCCGCTTAAACGTCGTAATACCGCATTCGCATTTGTACTCCGCGCACACAAATTTTCAGTCATTAACCTCTAATCAGGAATAAGTCCTTGATAAGTCCTGAACAACCCTAAACGATCTAAAACACTGGAATAAAGTGCCGCCACCTTATTGACCGAGCGAGTGAAGTATATTTAAATTGGTGTCAAAAAAAAATGTTTAAGATTTAAATTACTTGCATTATTTGCAACTAATAAAACTCAAACTCAAACTCAATAATTTTTTATTCATTACGATGCAAGAATCACTTTGAAACGTAGGCACGTTAATAGGCAGGCGAGACAACCCTACCATCACAAAGCTGTCAAACGAAAACAAAATGTCAGTGAAGCGAAATGAAATCACATCAATAATGGAGATAATCTACACAGATAATAACTCTATGAGCTGTAAGCCTCACGAGCACACTAAAAGTGAGCAATGTACAGAATTTTGAGGAGCTATTCTGCTCATCACGCCTGAGATCCCCAGATCTTTGGAAATTTTTAGGAGACCTGCCGGTCTACTCTTGGACGATCATAAGTTTTGACGGAATTTTTCGTATGGGTTTTCTGTCAAAACTCCATCAAAACTTAAAATTGGGATCGGAATCGCTTTCAAGAGTACACTGGCAGTTCAAAGTTAAGATCTCATACGGCGAAGATATCCAGTAGCCCCTTTTTGCCCCGATTTGGAGGAAGTGCCCCTCCAATCAAAATATCGCAAATAAAGTAGTACCCGTTTCATCCAGATTGGTCAAAAGATGCGACCTATGCGAGAACAGACAGACATACATGGACAAAAGCATTTTTGACAAATATCAAATTGAACGGAGTTGGCCAGCCAGGACAGGACCTTATCAGTTATTGTTGCTATAATAAGTGAATTATTCATACTTTTGGGTTGGTCTACGTTGTGTACTTTTAGTAACAAATAATAATCAGGCAGGGTTTTCCTATAAATGCAGGAAGGTTTAGAGGATTATTTTAGTATTATTGTGACTTTGTTTGAATCAGCTATACCTAAATGTGAGTATTTAACACGCAATTTGTTTTGTTTTTGGTGTTACTATTGATCGTACTATGAGTAGGTATGTTAAAACTTATTGATAAAAAAAAATTGTGGATAATCCACACAATACTATTTAGCCTAGTTCCAAACTAAACAGAGCTTGTGCTGTGGGAACCAGATAGCTAATATAACCACTTGAGCGTCCCACTGCTGGACACTGGACAGCGACTTGCGTCCGAAACGCGTCCGAAACGTCAGAAAACGTCACTTCTGGAAGAATTGGCAAAAACTAATTTTAAAATAACTAACATTTCAGATGAAACTCTTGATTCTTCTTGCATCGTTAAGTCTGGCATCTACTCATATGCTACGCTTTAACCATCGAATATGTAGTGATATTGTTATTAGTGGTGAGAACCAAGAGATGGTGGTTCTAAAAAACGACTTGGATGCACCCTATCAAATGGCTATAGATTACAATACTAACTTCCTGTTCTTTTCTTACACTGGCACTAAAGGTAATGTGCCAGCATACATTGATCTCAACACTAATGAGTTTGGAATCATTGATGGTATACGCGGTGGATTTGCAAATGCATTTGATGAAACCACAAACGAAATCCTAATCGGAGCTACCGATGGAATCTACAAGTTTGACTACAAAACCAAAACTGGAGTGAAAACGGACATCACCACTGAAAACATCTGGCAGTTATTTGTCCAAGACGATATTTACTTCACTACATTTCCTCAAGAAATGGCGTATGTTTATAAAAACGGTGAAGTAAACAAAGTGGCTGGAATTGGAGATAGCAACGTCATGCAAATGAGTTTGGACACTGAGAACAATATATTTTATTACAACAACTCTGGACTGTTCTTTTACCAAAATGCTACGGGTGATACTGCTTTTCTACCAAACATTGTAGTTGTTGGTTTTGCCAAGGATATAAACAGTCAACTTTATTTTGCAACGCCTACTGAAATTTACAAAATATTATCATCGTTTGAAATCGAAAAGATTGCTCGTATTGTAAACATGTATGGAATGGCTGTAGCTGGTGATGGGGATATAATTATTGGGACAAGTGACAGTGTTATAAGACTAAACCCTACTGGAACTCAATGCATACCAGAGCTCACAAAATTTGTTGATTAAATTAAATGTACATTTACCTATTAAATTCCCACAATGTTTGTAAAAAAATATTTATATGAACAAAAGACCGAAGAAGATAAATAATTAATATTTTGAACTATGCAATATCTATTCTCTTCCCAGTCCTCAACCAATCTTTTGCACCACCTGTCGGCACCACGCCTTGACAGGTGTCCTGGTAAAATCCATTTGAGCTTCATTATTCGTATTGCAACGTTAGTTTAGCGTCGGCAGTCCAGTAGCACGATGGGTTGACAACATTGTCCGTTTCATGGACCGCAGATGGATGCGGATAGCCCAAGATCGTCCTTAATGGCAAGAGCAAAGAAAGGCCTATGCCCAGCAGTGGGTTAAATCGGGCTGCGGATAATTATGACGGCATAATACCGATAGCCTTAGATACCGTAGCTAAGTTATTTTCAATTCATAGAGGTTAAAAGATGATAAAACATTCATGATTATTTTATTTACACGCAAAGTTACTTTGATTACAAGTATTATGTTGTTTAAAACGATAGTTTTTATTAAACCATTTCACAGAACTAATTACAAAAAAGATTTTATACCATAAACACTTATTTTTCCTGTTACTAATTTATTTATAACTAGGTTTTTACCACTGATTTAGCCGTTCAATATAATTTATAAAGAAAAAAACTAAACAAAGCAGCCAAGTAGTAACTTTTACCAAACTGCTCATGAAAAACACAAGGGTAATGTGTTAAAAAAAACATTTCCAAAGATAAGACACTATGTTAAATCTGACGCAAAAAAATACCTATTCATTTTTGTGTAGAAGAGGTTTTAGACTGTTTTGGGTATTCTAGTGAACAGCTTAAACTCTTATGGCCCGAACACACCTAGTTCGCTGGCGGTGGCGAACAGTGAAACGCTGTCAAATATGGCTGTCAAATCTTAAATCTGACAGCGATATTTGACAGCGTTTCACTGATCGCTACCGCCAGCGAACTAGGTGTGTTCGAGCCTTTAAGAGATGGCAATAGCTAAAATACTTCAAGAATCTGGAATGCCTAGAGATTTAAGGCATTTCTACCGAGCGTAGGGAGTTCAGACAAAATCACTACAATTATTTCTATATTCAAACAAACACACCTACTAGTAATAACATTGATAGTATGGAAGACTGCGAACAAATTCTCAGGAATCTTAGTCAGAGTTGATAACGTGTCATAACCTCTATAATCTTTCTACTTATAAGAAGGAATGTAACCAAAGCTATTAGTGTTACTGTGCCGCCCTCGGAATACGCTACAATTGTAAGTATTTTGTTTATATAATATCTATTATTTTGTAAAAAAACAGGTTGTTTGAGGTTACTATTGGATATTTAGTAGGATGTGTCACTTAGACCAAGGAATTTACACTAACACTTTGCCTGTTAGTGGAATAGTTTACAAAAATCCAAAGCCAGGTATAAATAAATCATTTCATATTTTTTAATCGTCTAAAAAGTATATTATACGAGTGTGTTTATAGTGAAATCATTTTTTTTTGATTCCACTATAGCCCCAATAGCCCCTTTTGGTAAACGCAAATACCAAAGTCTTCCAATAGGTACTAAGCAAATATCAAAGTATCAGCTTTTAAACATAATTTTAAATTAATTATTTTATTGTTTGCTGTCGATGGTGTGGTGATAGTTTTAATGTTATTCAAAACAAGCTTGTTTGTTAACTTGGTAGGTCAACTTAATACTCAAACCGATAGTCTTGCAAACCTACCTTTGTCAATATTCCCTGGTTTGCGTTAAAACAATATTTTAACTTAGGTTGGTACATTTATATTTCTAGCGTCCCCTAAATATACCGTAAATGTTTAGGATCTCCCACCTGATTTTTTTTTACTAGCAGGCTGAACTTTTCTAAGTAGCTTCATTTTGACCTTCTTCTTTGAAAAATTCTCGATAGTGGTAGCCAGTGCGCAGAGTCAGTTAGTCATGTTAATTTAATGGAGTGTCGAAAATTGCGTTTTTAATTTACGAAGCGTCGACTTTATGGATTGCTAATTGACCAACTTAATATTTATCAGTTGTTTATCATGGATTTTCGAGTGAAATAACAATCTAATAATAGATTGATAAATTAGCAATCTGTTAGACCAGCCCTTGCTTCTGTGACCTATACGTTAGCATTATCCATGATCTTAATGCACTTGAATTATCATGTAATAATCATAATTATAGGAAATGTAATAATTATTATCTTTTTTAGATGAAACTATTCTTTCTATCTGCGTTCCTGGCCGTAGCATCTGCTAGAGTAGTGGAAAAAGTCAGCAGGTGCGATGGAGTCATTGTCAATGGAATCAACCATGAGAAAGAGATCCTAAAGGAAGGTATCAGCATGCCCTACATGATGTCTGTAGACTACGACACCAATGTTTTGTACTACACTTTTACGACTCTTCACGGTAAAACATTCTTACCAGCTGCTCTAAACTTGAAAACAAAGGAGAACTATGTCATCAAAGGTGTGCAAGGAGGTTTTGCTACAACTGTGGACCCGAAAACACACAGCGTATACATTGGTGGTTCCGATGGAATCTACTCCTTCGATTTCCAGACCAAAGTAGCAAGAAACATGGATATCACCGACTCCAACATTTGGCAGATCTTCGCAAATGATGGAGTTTATTTCTTTATGCTTTCGTTTACAAAAGCGGAAAATTAGACAATGTAGCAGGAATTGGTGATACAAAAGCTTTGGTTCTTGGAGTAGACAAAGATGAGAATATTTTCTTCTCTAACTCATCCGGGCTCTTCTTCCACGTGAAAGATTCAAGCGAAACGGTTCAGACTGAAGATTACTCAGTGAACGCTTTTACATTGGACCCTAGCGAAAAACTATACTTTTGCACAGCCGTCGGTATTTTTTCTGCCGAAGTTGTGAATGGTAACGCTAAAATCACCAAAGTGGCTAGAATCACAAACATCTATGGAATGGCCATCGAAAGTGATGGTACTTTTATCTATTCCACTGATAATGCCATCATCAGGTTGAAATCTACTGGTGTTGCATGCGCTGAAATTTATTAGAATGTTTTGTTTTATAATTTTTTAAGACTTTACCAACCGAGATCATTTTGATGTAAATTCTGTTTGTGGATGATGTTTGGGTTGAGTGTGACATTTTCCACTGTAGAGAGAGCAAGTTCTTAATTTGGAGAAGTTACATGATGAAAAGTTTGACTTTAGCAGGATAGAAATGTTTGTAGGTATTTTCACACAGTTTTTTATCAATCAAGTAATTGCTATAGGTTTTTGTAAAAGATAATATATAAATAGATAAAGATATAAATGTTTCTTTATGCGGAAATACAATATTAAAAAAAATCGTGTAAGTTTAGTTTGTGAACGGCTTTATAGTTATGGAACTTTAAAAAAGAAGAGAATAACAAGAAAAAACAGCTCTAAAGCTCAGTTGGCCTTAGCTTTGCCTTCTGTAGGTTGTGGGTTCGATTCCCACTGAGCCCAAACATTTATTTTGTTATGAGCATATTATATGCTAAAAAAGTCCTTCAATTTTATTAGAATTTTATGTCTTATAAAATTGAAGGACTTTATTGAAAAACAGAAATTTATCAGTTTTTTTACCTCACGCCCTTTTTTTACCACTAACAGTAGGATCGGTCCACAAACTGAAAGTCGCTCAGCGAGCTACGGAGAGGGTTATTTTTGTTTTAAGTTTCCTGTACCATAAGCCCATATTTTTTGCAGTTGTTTCATGACAAACCTGCAAAACTAAAGAAATCCAAACACTAGAGCTATTCGGGGTCCTTGATTGACCACAGATTTCCTTATTCTTGATATAACTTCACGTAGTGGACTTCCCAATCAAATTGAGATAAACTTAATTAAATTGTGGAACTCCAATACCGGTGACTGCAACATATTGCTTGCCACTAAGGGTCATAATACCATTAAGTTGGAACTGCTTCAGCTGCAAACCTGGATATTAATGCGGGCCAATTCATATCGCTTAGCCAAGATTAAGTTGAGTGAGAACAAATATTGCTGCTGGATTTTTTGCTTCGTTTTAAAAATTTACATTTCCTTGCGCGAGCATTTTCTATTGAAACTTCAATTACTTTGCGTCGGTTTGTATACGCTTTTCGTAAAAATGTTATTTCTGCGGTATCATAACAATATATTTTGCTTCTTCTGACTGGCCTCTCAAATCAGTTGGTAGGTAGTTGTTCTGCCTTCTGCGCCTTAGGTCGTGGGTTCGATCTCCACTAAGAACAAATATTTGTGTGGTGAACACAGATTTTTGTTCTCTGTTTGGGTGATAAATTATATTGTATGTATTTACAAAAAAAATACACACATAAGTATTAAATTGGATATCTGGTTCCCCTATTACAAGCTCTGCTTTATTTGGGGCTAGATAGTGTTGTGTGAAATTATGTGATTGTTTATTGCAAAGTTTTTGTTTTTTCTTTCATTTTTACTTTCCATCAGGTGTGATGGCAGTCGTTTAGTTAACGACTTATATTATCCAACATTTAGGTATAGCTATAGTGACTGGAGATTAACAGTTTTAGATAAATTATTCATTTATCTCTGACCTCAGATAAGAAATGGTCACATTGGTTGGTAGGTAAATAAAAATCAAAACGAATTTTCAAATAATGTGTTGTTGCATTAGCCAAATTACTTACTTGTGAAAAAAAAAACGAAAAATGTTCGACCATTTTGAACGCTTGTATTCATACCCATTTTGTTAAAAGCAGGGATCGATGACAATTCAAAACAAAATGAATAAAACTGGTACGGTATAAATGCCTAAAGCCTTGAAAGTGGTCGAAATAGGGACAGGTAAAATCCATTTTCCATCGCATAGCAAGAAGGAAAAGGTTTTATTTTACTTTTTCCTCAATTAATGACAAGAAACGTGAGTTTGAGGCAATATTTTACAGGGGTTTCCAATATTAGAGGTAATATCTTCAACAAACTTCGTTTCTTATAAACAGCTAGCTCATTTATAAAACGTTTATATTTTTGAACGCTTGTGTACTTTCATAGTGAAAACCTTACAAGTACTACAGTTACAAGTCTACTGTTAAGACGAAAACTCTTCTTTGATTATAGCTAAAACTTTGTTATACTTTAAGTAAACGGCAAACAATACAATTCCTCAGAGACACCATCTTATCCATAATCTACTTCTTCTACTCTAGGTATGTGTCACGCTGCTAGATCTGATAAGGGATGTCCTATCTCAAAAACGGTTAACACTACAAACTTCAAAAAATTCCACAAGCTGATGGAACACCTTGAAAGTATAGGTATATTATTATATTATGATACCTTTGCGTTATTATTTTTTCATTACTCATACTCTGAAAGTAGGTCTGAAGTTGCCTGAGGGGCCTAATTGAAAGTAAAACTTTCAGCCCTAGGGAGAATCGCTTTCTACTGACAGCTGTCAAATTATAAAAAAAACAAGTTCTATTTTATTCAACTATGTTCCAACTTTCTAAAGTCTTTCTGACTGCAAGGAGGTCGTTGAACCAAATTCGAACTTTTTATTCAGCAAGTAGGTTGGAAACCCATTACAACGGTAAGAAGTTTAAAAAGTCTAATTAGAGCGCAATGTAAAATTTAAATAACATAAAGATAGTATTAAATGAATAATATATCTTCTAAATTACTTGATAATATATAGCTTCAACTATTTATTTAAAATAACATAGATTTGAGCAAACAATTTACCATTTTTTAAATTATGAGATTGAAAATAATGGCTGAATAATGCTGGCGAGCCGAAGCCGAAGGCCCGCCAGAGAAAAAGAAAAAAAAAACGGGGAAGGCGGCAATTCAATCTTCATTTTTACTAATTTTTCTTTCATGTTTTTATTTTTACTTTCCTTGTATTCGTAATGAAAAGCACAGTGTTTACCTCGGGTGAAAGTCTTTTAAGTCCCTCAAGCTCCATTGGCGCCCTCGCTTACGCTCTGGCGCCAAACCCGTCTCGGGACTCAAAAAACGTGACTTTCAACACTCAGGTAACAATGTACTATTGTAGGTTTCACATGGGCCTCCCATAGTTATACGAGTAAGAACATTTCGGAGCTACGAGGGCATTAGAAAGAAGTATAGTATAGTAAAGTATAGAATATACGCTACAGACCCCCACCAATTCGGGCATCCGCAACCCGCTTGCGGTTAGCCTGATTTGAGCGAAGGAAGTGACGGGCACACACGCGCGTGTACAAAACGACAATTGAGTAGTGTCTGAGTAAGAATCGCACACAGACGTGCGTGTACAAAACGACAATTGAGTAGTGTCTGAGTAAGAATCGCACACAGACGCGCGTGTACAGAACGACATTGTGTATGTTATTCTATCTATTACTCGTCCACACAACTTATAAAATGCGGCTTTTGTTGGGATTTTGACAAGAGTGTCCGGACTGTGGTAAAACTATGTAAGTAGATTCACTTGGGTTGTTCCAGCTGCCTTCACTATTATCTTTGTCACAAGGCCCCGGAGCGTGTGAAATATGAACCAATAAATTACTACATTATCGGACAGTGGCGATTCTGTTCCGACCGTTTTCAAAACACTTCATTTAGTCCCCGCTGAGTTGAATCACTGATATTGTGGCAGTTGGGACGGGTAGGTACTGTGTCTTTGATATCCAATTTCATATCAGCAATTTCGACGTAAATTGGACTAAGTATTTCGCTTTATCTTTTGTGAATGGCCTCACAGTTCCGTTGGTAGTAACTCTGTCTTCGCCTTGTAGTGAGTTCACCCCCACATAATTTTTATTTGTTTAGTAACGAACCAACCAATTTTCAAAATAAACTTGTACCATTTCCTACATTTTCTGGAAACAAAAATTTGATTTACAATTATTTGCCATGGTTAAACGTAAATAAATAAAGATAATGGTAATTAAACCACTGTTAAGTTTTGCAGCTATTATGCCCTAAAATGAAAAAGGTGGGCTCACGGGTCAGTCAGTAAACTATAATAAATAAGGGTCCTATTAAATTTTTACAACTTTTCAAAAAGAAAACATGTAGAGGCTGACTGGAATAAGACAGGTAAAAGTTATTGCGCTATATTTCAAACCCTTCGCCACGTGTTCCTCACGGGACGGTTTATAGGTTAATCCTTCTTTTGATTTACTTGTTTCAATAACAAAGAAATCGTTTTATAAGGAACAAGGCGGCTTCATGGAGCATGTTCAATTTATGTCTTTCTTTTCGAAGTTCAAACCACTGGAACGCCGTATCAGGATTTGAAGAGACTGCGCGTGGGGGATTTAGTTTAACACCCAATCATAATCTATCTGTCCACTCCACGTCCATACGTATAGGTTTAATAATTATAAGTCAAAAGACATTTATCACAAAGCTCACTTTGAAACGCTCAATAAAGCTCGCATGCGGCAACAATGCTTGAGCCTGATTCAAGCATGATTTTTTGACAGTTCTCCATTGAAAACTGAGGTGATGCTTGAGGCTCGACTCAAACACTGTTTCTGCAAACGGGCCTAAGTCTCTCAAGTGCACGAAAGGATCCTCTTTGAGGTGCACTTCTTCTTCTTATTGTCATGTTTCTTTCAAACTTATTAAAAACGCGCACTTGAAATCCTTTCACCACGTTGGTTCGAAAAACCAGACTAGTGACACGACAAGAAGTAAGGTCTTCTTTAATTTAACCTATTGTTTTTCCATTCCCCGTCATTTAATCTTACATAATTAAAAAGTTTGTGTGTAGCATAATATTGACAAGTTAAAATAAACTAGGTGTTATGTCAACAAAACATGAAACCTCAAAAAAGAAACCACCAAAAATAACCCCTAATTTTAATGGTTGACAAAAACTCGTAAAGACCCAATCGGCTGAGGGAGTCGTGAAATATTTCAACCTGTGTGATTTTATGGCATTAGGCCTACTTTACACAAGCTTAGTAACTAGATTCTAGAACATACCAACTGAAAATAACTTAGAAAGTAAAATACAGTGACATAGTGTAAGTCACTGTATTTTTTATATTAAAATAATGCTTAAATAATGCTTTATAATATATGTACCGAAAGTAGACACCGATTAGCAAAATTTTGAAAAAAAAATTAGAATGATTCTATTTTATCGTTATTTATGCTAAAATTACTTTAGAGCCTGTCCAGATGGGGCGTTTTACGCGCGATTCCTCAATCGCGCGTAAAACGCGAGCAACTATTTGGTAGGAGTGCGCGTAAAACGCGGCATCTGGACGCAATATAAATTGAAACGCGCGAGGGCACTCGCGCGTAAAACGCTCCGTCTGGACAGGCTCTTCGATAATGTACTTGGATAGGTATTCAATCCAAACAAACAAAGATTTTATCAGTGCCACAGCAAAAAACTTTTTATTACAAAAGCTTCGAAGCCTATTATTTATTATCACAATTATAATACTCAGACAAAGAACTAACATCTGTTTTCCCCTCACAAATAATTCTCGGTGGGGATTGAACTCGCGACTTATGGCGCAGAAAGCAGAGCCGAACTGCCTTGTTTACTAGACTCGTGTAAAATGCTTGTATTATTCGTTTACTGGCATATATAACGCGTTGGAAACGGGCGCTGTGTAATTCATTTCATGGTTCGTTAGGTTTTAAAAAAATGGCGCCCTCTCATTTGAATGTGTGTGATTACAAACAGAACATTTACCTTTCAGTGCTAAAAGCTTATGAAATATTCCCGCGTCAATACCATAAAATATCTTTAATGGCGTTGGTTAGCGCTGTTAAAATTAATCATCATCATCAATCTATAGCAGTCTACTGCTGGACGTACATAGGGCTCTCCCAAGACGCGCCACTGAGCCCGGTCTTCGGGCAGAGCACTGGTGGTCTAGTAGTAGTGGATTTGAACCCACGACCTTCGGATCGGAAGGCCCCGCCTTCCGATCCGAAGGTCGTGGCACTCGTGTACCAAAAAGTTTTTCTGTCGAAAAATGTATGTGCACTATGCCAGTACTCTCAAAACGGTGAAGGAAAACATCGTGAGGAAACCGGCGTGTTGTAGAACCTAAAAAAGTTCGAGCATCACGTGTCAAGGGTCACGCAAAAAGGGCCCACCAGCGGCCTACTTGCGGAAAAACCTGCCCGCACATCAAGTGTGCATGATAAACTTGCCGACTTGCCCGGTCTTCGGCTCTGTCAATTGACGCCTGGCAAGCACTTGAGGAGTGCTTGCCAGGCGTCCATTGTACGTAGCCAGAGTCAGTTAGGATTAAGTAAGACGGCCTTTCACAACCTGGAGATTTTTTGCACCCCCTGCCCCGTCGCTCATTACTATGACCACCGCCTTGGCCAGAAATAGCAGAGCGACTGGGGGCCGTTTTTGTATTGTGCCTATAATTTTGGGCGGGTTTGCCCTAATCAACGCGCTGGGGTTGCGGGTTGGCGATAGCAGCTGATCGCAACGATGACGCTGTTGCCCGACCAGAAGGATTGAGCTGAGACAGAGTTTGGAGGTGCTATACTGCATTCGACCAGTCGCCAAAGCCTCGTTAGTTGCTGCATGATGTACCACGTGGGGGATCCCCCACAGTGCTTGCGTCCACGTCGCGTCCCCTGGAAACGACCCAGTTCTGACCACCGTAACGGAGTGGCAGAACTGGGCTCGGCTAAAGTGCACTGTGCGTTGTAGAGCTTACTTGCGGGTATCTACAACATCGGCGAAGGCTATGCCTAAAAAATCTGCGCGAGACGCCTCCGGGCGTTTCTTAAAAAGCCCTTCTCAGGGCCAGGGCCCTTCTCAGGGCCAATCGAACGAGAGTTCGATGGCGGTGGCGGTCAGCTGCGAAGCAGCTGCCGCGGTTGGCCTTTATGGCAGGGCGGATGAGCTGTCGGACTTCAACTCTGACAGCGAGTCCATGGCGTTTGAGTCGGACGCTGGTCCGCCAGTGGCTCGACAAAAGCGGAAGCGGGCTTTCCTGAAGACCGGATCTGGCTCGGACGTGCCGAAGGGCAAGTCAAAGCGCAAGATAAGGGCCATAATGGCCCCTCCCGCCGTTGCTGATACCCACGTAGTGGGTTTGGCAGATGCGCAACGCCAGCTGAACCTAGCTCAGCGGGAGGCGCGCCAGCAGGACCTGGAGGAGCAGGTCGCCGCTAAGGAGAAACAGGCGCGCACTGCGCGGGCCAAGGCCGGGTACGGTGAGTCCGTCGTCTTGTACGCGGACCACTCCCTGGCTGAGCTGGAGCGCATGGCGCAAGAAGACGCGGAGCAGATAACGGTGCTTGCGGCCAAGTCCTCTCACCTGAAGGGGACTTTTCAAAAGTCCCTGAAGTCGCGGGCCGCGAGCATGCGCGGCATAGTAGCGGAGCTTGTGCAGCGCACTGGTACTGACGAGTCGCGGCACCTGCAGGCAAAAGTTGATCGCCTGCAGTCGGAGGTCAGCCAGCTGAACCAGAAGCTTGCTGAAGCTACGGCCCGGCCTTCTCAGGCCGCCCCCGAACCAACAGCTGAAGCCCCTTCCTCCAACCTTGAGGATATCATCCGCAAAGTTGTCATGGAGGAAAGGGCATTCACAAGAGCCTGCCTCGATGGCATCGAGGACAGGCTCTTACCGGAGGTACGCGCTCGACCGCGCCTAGCGGCGGACAAGAGACCGCCTAAGCCGGGGCCATCTTCCCAAAGGGAAGACGCCCAATTACCTTCTACCACCCCGTCCAACCAGCCGTGGACGGAAGTGGTAAATAAGGGAAAGGGCAAGGCCAAGAAAAAGGTGAGATCGGCTGCCACCCCTGCTGCCCCCTCCGTCACCCCTTCCTGCCCGTCGCAGGCGACTGGTAAGGGAAAGGGGAAGGGGAAAGGGAAAAAGTCGGCCCCCGAGCCCACCAACGCTGCCCCGGCAGCTAAAAGGGCCCCCGCTGGTGGAAGGAAACCGTTGGTTCCTCCCAAGACGGCAGCCGTCGTAGTGACTCTCACTGCGGAGGCTGTGGAGAAGGGCGAGACGTACGAGTCCGTCCTCAAGCGGGCTCGTACCAACGCCGATCCCACCCAGCTTGGGATTGGAGCAGTCGGATGTCGCCGCACCCAAGCCGGGGCTCGAATCTTCGAGTTCCCGGGGGCCCAGGGCAGTGCCAATGCGGACCTCTTCGCAAGTAAATTGCAAGAGGTCATCGCAGACGCGGCAAAAATAGTCAGGCCAACTAGGTCCGCGGTCTTGGAGGTGACCGATCTCGACGACTCGGTCACCAAAGAGGAGGTGGTGGAGGCAATCGCAGCAGCGGGAGGCTGCGGCGTGTCAGCGGTGCAGGGTCGGGACATCAGGTCCGGCCGCGGTGGCATGGGCACTATCCGCCTAGAATGCCCAGTCGCGGTTGCCAAAGCCGTCCTTGACAAGGGGCGGCTTCTTGTAGGGTTCGGTTCCTGCAGAGTCCGGGTACTTGACGATCTGCCCCTGCGTTGTTACAAGTGCTTTGGGGTTGGTCACACGCGGGCTCTTTGTCCATCGAAGGTGGACAGGACCAACTCCTGTTACCGCTGCGGTGAGGACGGACACAAGTCCGTCTCCTGCAAAGCCACCACGCCTCGCTGCGCAGTATGTGCAGCCAGTGGTCGCCCAGCGGGTCACATTATGAAGGGGAGGAGTTGCAATCCTCCTCCTAAGAAGGGTAAAGCGCAGGCGCAGACCCCGCCTACCGCTGCAGCCACCGCCCCCCAAGCAGGGACCTCGGCCGCCGATGAAGGTGGTGCGATGTCCGATTGATGGATAGGGTCGAACATCGCATCCTTCAGGCGAACATCAACCACTGCAAAGCAGCCCAGGGCCTGTTAATGCAGGCCATGGCTGAGTGGTTGGTGGACGTGGCGGTAGTTAGTGAGCCGTACTCAGTCTCCCCCCGTTGGTTGGGTGATCGGGATGGCTTAGTAGCATTAGTTTCGCGGTCTTCCACAGACTCCCCTCCCCTCTCGCTCTTAGAGAGAGGACCGGGATACGTGGCCGCCGCGTGGGGGGAAATAGCCTTGGTGGGCGTATATTTCTCCCCAAACCGCCCTCTGCAGGATTTCGAGAATTTTCTTGAAATCCTCACTGCGGTTGTCGGAAGAGCGGTGCCCCGCCAGGTCGTCGTACTGGGTGACCTAAACGCCAAGTCGGCGGCCTGGGGCAACCCGGCCGCCTCTTGTAACGTTCGGGGACGCCCCGTGGAACTCTGGGCGACTTCGACTGGAATGTCCCTTCTTAACAGAGGTACGGTCCAGACGTGTGTGCGGCGATGGGGAGGGTCAGTGGTAGACGTCTCGTTCGCCACCCCCATCCTGGCCGCCCGCGTCGTCAACTGGCGGGTTGAGACAGTGGAAACAATGTCAGACCACCGATATGTGCGGTTTGACATTGCCACCCAGAGCCCGGGGAGGACGGCCCAGACGAACCGATCTCCCTTTCCGCGGTGGGCTCTCACCCGCCTCGACCGTGAGGCGGCTAAAGAGGCGGCGTTCGTCCAGGACTGGCTCACGCCTCCTGCCGATGTCCTGGACGTGGACGCAGCAGCGGTCCAACTCAAGAAGTCCCTGACCGAGGTGTGCAATTCCAGCATGCCTCGGTCTCGCCGCCCACCTCCCCGTCGCGCCGTCTATTGGTGGACGGAGGAGCTAGCAGAGCTCCGAGCCGCCTGTGTTGCGGCAAGGCGACTGTACACGCGGAGTCGACGGCGCAGCCGGAGAGACCCCGAAAGCGAGGACCTTCTCTACGCCTCTTACGTAGAGGCAAAGAAAGTCCTCAAGTCGGCAATGGGCGCCGCTGATGCCGCGGCGCGAGCCGAGATGCTGGAGAGCCTCGATAGGGACCCTTATGGGAGACCATACAAGGCGGCGCGGAGCAAACTGCGCCCGTTTGGTCCCCCATTGACGGAGACCCTCGAGCCGGCATTGCTGGATGGTGTGGTCCGGTCACTGTTCCCGGGCAGGACTAATTTCACACCACCAGTGATGGACCCACCACAGGGGGCAGCTCCACCGGAGGATGAGGTCCCTCCAGTAACGGTGGATGAGCTTGCCGTGGAGATCCTCCGTCTCCGTGCCAAGAAGACGGCCCCAGGGCCAGACGGTGTTCCCGCGCGCGTTTTAGCCATCGCTGCTAGCCAGATGAAGGAGAGATTTCGGAACCTCTTCAGCGCGTGTTTTACGTCTGGGAGGTTTCCGAAACCTTGGAAGGAGGGGCAGTTGTGCCTCCTCCGAAAAGAGGGACGCCCAGCGGACTCTCCCTCGGCATACCGACCTATCGTTCTTCTCGATGAGGTCGGTAAGTTGTTCGAGGGGATTGTCGCCAGACGGCTAAATGGCTTCCTGCTGGAGGTGGGGCCGAACCTGTCAGACGCCCAGTTCGGCTTCCGAAAAGGGCGTTCGACAGTCGACGCGCTGGCCCGGCTTAAAAGTCAGGTGAGGGAAGCCGTGGAGGCAAGGGACGGAGTTTTGGCTGTGTCATTTGACATAGCCAACGCCTTTAACTCCGTCCCTCACTCAACAATACTAGAGGCACTTCGCTACCATGGAGTGCCTCAGTACCTGAAGAGCCTCCTGACTAGCTACCTGGAGGACAGAGCAGTCCTCCTCGTAGATAAAGCGGGCCAACTTCGGCGGTATGCCGCGGAGTCTGGCGTTCCACAGGGGTCCGTCCTAGGACCACTCCTGTGGAACATCGGATTCGATTGGCTTTTGCGGGGGGCCCTCCTCCGTGGCACGAGTGTCATCTGTTACGCAGATGACACTCTTCTCACTGCCCGGGGGGAGAGCTTTAGGGAAGCCGCGAGCCTGGCCTCGGCCGGGGGATCATTGGTGGCGGGGAGGATCCGCCGTCTTGGTCTACGGGTGGCGTTGCACAAGACCGAGGCCGTGTTTTTCCACGGGCCTCGACAACGCATCCCCACCGATGCCCACATCGTTGTGGAGGGTGTCCAGATGCCAGTGAAGACCCAGATGAAATATCTGGGCCTGGTACTGGACAGCAGATGGCGCTTCGGCCCGCACTTCAGTGGGCTGTCGACTCGTCTGCTGAAGGTGGCGGGCGCACTGTCGTGGCTCCTCCCAAACATGGGGGGACCCAAAGCGCGATGCCGACAGTTATATGCCGGCATCCTTAGGAGTATGGCCCTTTACGGGGCCCCGATCTGGGCGGACTCCCTCCAAAGGAGAGAGAACGCAACAGCGATCCGCAAGCCCCAAAGGGCAATCGCGCAGCGGGTGGCAAGAGCCTACCGGTCGGTGAGTTTTGCGGCGGCATGCGCTCTGGCGGGCACCCCTCCTTGGGAGCTCGAGGCGTGGGTGCTTGCCAAAGTGTACGAGTGGACGGTGGGGCGTAGGGTACTCGGAGAGCACCCCGCCCCGGCAGAGCGGGAGGCCGTCCGGCGTGAGGCGAAAGACTCCATCGTCCGCCATTGGACAGAGGACCTCGCCTCCGCCGTATTTGGCCGCCGAACGCTAGACGCGCTCGGACCAGTCTTAAGAGAGTGGCTCGAGCGGCCTCACGGCTTCCTCTCGTTCCGTCTGGTGCAGGTGCTATCCGGGCACGGATGCTTTGGAACGTACCTGCACCGGATTGGAAGGGAGGGAGCTCCTTCGTGCCACGATTGTGGCGCAGCGGAGGATACGGCGCAGCACACCCTCGAGGTGTGCCCGTCGTGGTTTGAACCGCGCCGCGATTTAATTGCGGTTGTCGGGCCAGACCTCTCTCTTCCCGGTGTGGTCAACTCCATGCTGGGTGACGAGAGAGGCTGGGCAGCGGTCACCTCCTTTTGCGAGGTTGTGATGTCGCAAAAGGAGGCAGCAGAGCGCGCGCGTGAGGAAGACCCTCACGCACCCCTCTGCAGGCAGAGAAGGGGCAGAAGAAGGCGACTGTAAAGTCGCCTACCTTCTCCCCATGCGGTGGTGAATGGTAGGAGAGTGGCGTGGAGGCCCCCTCTCCTGCATTGCACTCCTTCACCACCCCCGTTGGACGGGAAGTCGCTCCTGGGCCCCTCCCTAAAAGGGCGGGGCGTGCGGACCCCACTGTAAAGGTGGGTAGTCGTCGGCGGGAGACTGGATGTCAAGGCTCTGCCGGTTTCCCAGTCTCCCTCCACATAGACGAAGCTGGAGCGCCGCTGGGTTTTTAGTGGGTATGCCGGAGACCGGAGAGTCCCACATACCCCTCCCACTCTCCATTGGGAGGGGATGCATAACGCATTTCCCCAGCGCAAAAAAAAAAAAAAAAAAAAAAAAAAAAAAATGATGTACCACGTGCAGGTGAGGTTGACAGTTGGAGCTCAAGATTTTAGGCAGCTCCCTTACATTCCGATTCCCAACTCTCTGTTAAAATTATTCACCCTGTAACTCGAACCCATTTCATTAACGTAGGAAGAAAAAAATAAACTTCATTCATTTTTTAGGGTTCCGTAGCCAAATGGCAAAAACGGAACCCTTATAGATTCGTCATATCTGTCTGTCTGTCTGTCCGTCCGTATGTCACAGCCATTTTCTCCGAAACTATAAGAGCTAGACTGATGAAACTAGGCGAATAGATGTATTCTGTGAACTACATTAAGATTTTTACACAATAGTTGAAAAAAAACAATACATTTTGGGGGGGGGTCAGGTCCCCATACTTAGAACTGAAATTCAAAAAACTTTTTTTCATCAAACCCTACGTGTGGGGTATCTATGAATAGGTCTTCAAAAATGATGTTGAAGTTTCCTATATCGTTTTTTTCTAAACTTAATAGTTTTTGCGAGAGACACTTCCAAAGTGGTAAAATGTTGGTCCCCCCCCTCTAACTTCTAAAATAAGAGAATGATAAAACTAAAAAAAATATATGATGTACATTACTATGCAAACTTCCAACGATATTTAGTTTGAACGAGATCTAGTGAGTAGTTTTTTTATACGTCATAAATCGTAAACCACAATTTACCTTTCGACGAACTACAATAACTTTTATATTATGTTACTTATTGTTGCTACGGAATCCTTCATGGGCGAGTCCGACTTGCACTTGGCCGCTTTTTTTAAAGCAACGATTTGTAGCGTATGAAGGCTACCAGCAACAATCCGTGTGTGGCGAGTATTTTTAAAATGTATGAAATCTACAGGAAATATGGCAACACTTACAAACATCATCATGTCCTTCCTTGTGTGTGTGTGGATTATTCAAAACAAAACTGTAGGCCTACCACAAGCACTGTCTGGCTCTGTCTCTGGCTCTGGTTTTGATTCTGTTTGAGTGCTCACCAGTGTATACTGTCTGTGTGACGTTTCGGCGTAGTATTTATTTAGTCAACGCTCACACAGGCTATAAACCAGAGCCAGAGACAGAGCCAGACAGAGCTTGTGGTAGGTCTACGGGTTATTGTCACGGGACACAAGTTAGTACGAGAACCTATGATACTATGATGTTTATCCTCAAACAACTCCAGGAAAACATCGTGGAAGTAAAGAATAACAACTCGTTATCCTTATCACCAACCAACAAAACGAAGTTATCAAATTCACCTATTTTTTTTTCACGATTTTCACCACATGCCTACTTAACTCCGCCACTCATAAACCGATTAGAAATGTATTTTTATAATCTGAAATAATATATTTTTAGATTGTCCCCATAGAGATTTTATCAAAATAAGTTGGGCAGTTTGGTTATGAAGTTGTTTTTTTTTGCAAATACGCGGCACCGCTAAACTAGAAAACTAGCGTTTAACTTTTACTAGCGACCCGCCCCAGCTTCGCTCGGGTGCAATGCTGATACCAAATATACTACAGAAAGTCTGTGATAAACAACGCTCACAGCTTTTTCGTCATTTTTTTAAACAACAGTTTTGTAGACCTATATGTAGTACATTATTTTGATCTATCTCGTAAGGGTTCAGCCAGCGGTTGCAATAGTAAGCGTATAAAATGTATTCATTTACGACAACATAATTAGAAACCTCTTAATTTATCAGTGTTTCTCTCCTATATTATTCATATAAACCTTCCTCTTGAATCACTCTATCTATAATAAATAAACCGCATCAAAATCCTTAGTTCTTATCAGTAGTTGTAAAGATCTAAGAAAAGACAGGCAGACAGCGAGAAGCGACTTTATTTGCTATGTAGTGAGTTAGTGAAGGAAAACGGTTGTTTGCAGAACTTCTACGGCCAAGTTACGCGCTGATCGACTACGAACACACCTGAGTTCTAAAGAGAGTTGAAATGAGAACTTTCAATTAGCGCTATTAGCTCGTTTAAACATTAGCGCTGGCCTGACGAACTGCACGGCTTTGTGGAACAACTTTATCGCACGAAAGTAGATTGTTTGTTTTAAAAGTACCTAAGTTGTGCTAGGAGGTCTTGGCTGCTTTAAAAAAGGTACTATTAAAACCATTTGGGTCATTTACCCGTTGCTTTTTACCAAACACTTTTTCCCCGTTGCTTAGGTAAATGGTAAAAAATGCTTTGAAAATTGATTTACCCAAAGCAAATATTCAAATAATACCTATTAGATATTTGTTTTGTAAAACACTTTTTACCCGTTGCGTATAGGTAAATGGTAAAAAGGGCTTTGAAAATTGTTTGTAACAAATAGTCAAATAATACCTATTATTTTCATATGGGGTCAGCTAGGTTTACTCTTCGAACTTTCAATGCCAAGGAGTGGATCTCTCTTCCGAAGTAATTATTTCCGGAATGTAACAATTTAGGAATTTTTAAGACGAGAGTAAACAGGTGGTTAAGCATGCATCTTAGGCTGCATCCTCACTTTCCGTCAGGTGTGATGGAAGCCAAATGCCATCTAAATAAAATAATGATAAAAATGTATACAGGGTTATTCATAATTAGCTGCAAATACTCAGGAATTAGGTTCAACAAATAAAATAAAAAATATATATGTAATTATTTTTTTTTAATTTTGATTTAAGTTTTTGTATCAAAATTTTATTTTTATCAATTTTTTTACGGCTATTGCATAATGATTGCCATGGAGAACAGGACGATGACCCACCCAGGCGGTGACTGAACGCAGAGTGTCGCTCACGGCGCGCGGGCGCGGATCAAATGTCAAATTAGGTCAGGCGCCAATGATTCCAAAGGATATTCTTTGTCGATTTTCTCGGGATTTTCATAACAAAACTTAAAAAAAATCATTTCATAAATATTTTTTATTTTATTTGTTGAACCTAATTCCTGAGTATTTGCAGCTAATTATGAATAACCCTGTATAAATAATTATAAGTTTAAAAAACTTGAGAAACCGACTTCATTGCCAAACGGCTAAACCGATTTTAATGAAATTTGTTTGGGACAATCTGGACATAAAAATAACCTTCCAAATAAAAAAATAATTTTCTAAATCGGTTCATAAATGACGGAGGCATGCAGTTACAAACATTAAAAAAAATATTTAAAAAAAAATGGCAACACCGATTTTAATAAAATTAAAATGGGACCAATCTGGAAGCAGTACCTTTCAGATAAAAAAATAATTTTTCAAATCGGCTCACAAATGACGAAGTTATGCGGTAACAAAGATTAAAAAAAAAAAAAAAAAAAAATACAACCGAATTGAGGACCTCCTCCTTTTGGATTGGAAGTCTGTTAAAAAAAACTCTTGATCCCGTGTTCAAGAGCAAAGTGTGTATGAACTTCGATTGCTGATTGTACATCCAAGTTAAGCCATTTAATGAACCTGAATAAACTAAGTCATTTCACAAAAAAGCGTTTCGCCAATGTCTGTAACTCGTAATTGAATTCAACAAAGAAAATAGAAAAAGTAAAGTTGGTACGTGAGATGAAAACTGGATCGAGGCACAAAGGAACTATAGAAATAGCATAATATTACTGTATGGCTAAAGTCAGGGTATTAATTCTACTCCACCATGCCTATTTTACATTTTCACCATCATTTTTGATCACGCTTTTCGTCAAGCAGCGCCGCTGTGTTTCAGTTTGAAGGATGCTGCTGAAATTACAGGCTCATGAGGCTTAGCACCAGTACGCCAAATGTATTTGCCTCAAATTACAATTTGTCAAAAAATCTATGCTTGAGACTCGACTCAGACTCAAGCACTGTTTCGGAATACGGGCCTAAACACTGTTGCTGAAAAGAGTTGTACAAAGGTTTGTAAAAAGGTCGAGCTGACATTGTAAGCCTCCTTGGAAGACGGTTAATAAAAATACAGTTACGTTTTCCTAGACAACTAAGCCTCTGCGAAATTGCGTCGACTCCTATGAGTATTCCAAGACTTGCATGCAAAAACACTGAAATACCAATCGAGATACTATTTTATCTTGAAGTTTACAGACGTAATTACACGTTGAACTCTCAAAGGAATCGATAGCAAGACTTTGAATTGCAGTTTCTGATTGCTATGACTTCCTATACAAAATAAAGTGGTTCTACTGGTAGCTACTTGAAAGCTTGTTTGCTCTATTAAGGCTGGTGGAATATCACGTGACTTTGTTCTTTGTTCTTTATTAGCTTTATTTAGTTTTGACTGGCCTCTAGCTCAGTTGGTAGTAGCTCTGCCTTCTGCGCCGTAGGTCGTGGGTTCGATCCCCACCGAGAACAAATATTTGTGTGCTTAAATAAATGTTATAAATACAATTACAAAAAAAAAATCATAAATTATGATAGTTGTCATAAATGTTTGTTCTCTGTCTGGGTGTTATATTGTATTCTAAGTATGTATTTACAAAAAAAAAATGTATTCAAGTATTATATCAGCTATCTGGTTCCCATATTACAAGCTCTGCTTAGTTTGGGGCTGGGTAGTGTTGTGTGAATTGTCCACAATATTTATATTTATTTATTTATTTTATTTAGTTTATTATATCGTTTTTTTTATAATTAAAAGATTCACAAACCAGCCAATTGGATTTAAATGTATGCTGACTTCTAACACTTTATTTGTACGGCTTTTTAGATGCGAACAGCATGTTTAGAGAATGTTCACTTTACAAAAGTACAAAAAGAATAAACAAAAAAATACAACTAATATAAACAGTTTGAAAATGAATAAAATAAATAGTAAATAGTTTAAAGTATTTTTCATTTAACTCACTGGAGGTCTAGTAATATTGAATTTTCCCTTTGAACATTTTTTACTGTTAGTTAGAAAATAGCGCAGGAAAACCTATTAGCTGTAGCGTAAATATTGTAATTATCGTATTATAAACTAAACACAATTTTCATTAAAAAACACAAGTAATTGAAATACCTAGAATGGTCATTATACAGGGTTATTCATTATTAGCTGCAAATACTCAGGAATTAGGTTCAACAAATAAAATAAAAAATATTTATGAAATGATTTTTTTTAAGTTTTGTTATGAAAATCCCGAGAAAATCGATAAAGGAATCATTGGCGCCTGACCTATTTTGACCTTTGATCCGCGCCCGCGCGCCGTGAGTGACACTCTGCGTTCAGTCACCGCCTGGGTGGGTCATCGTCCTGTTCTCCATGGCAATCATTATGCAATAGCCGTAAAGAAATTAATAAAAATAAAATTTTGATACAAAACTTGAAAAATTTTTTGATCAAATTTAAAAAAAATAATTTCATAAATATTTTTTATTATATTTGTTGAACCTAATTCCTGAGTATTTGCAGCAAATAATGAATAACCCTGTATACCTACCTATAGTTTCATTTTATTTTATTTATTCAGGGACAACAAAAAGCTACAACGAAGTTTAAAAGTAGGTAGAAATCTACCTACCTATTTAACAAACAATTTTGTAGCTCATTAGGTTTTCCCGTAGTTCAAGTAACTTAAGTTATAGTTATGTATTGTTACATTTTTTGTAGGTGTGTAGGTATTCATATCTAAACTATGCAGGCAAGTAGTAAGGCAAGAACTAGTAAAATATGAATGTAGAGGCCCAACATGGTAAACTCCAAGTATTAATTAATTAACATTCGCGAAGAGACGGCCGGCAGAATTAATTTGCTGCAAAAGCTTTGAGAACCACGGCTGATATTAAATTTGAGCATAAACCTAGCAGCGCTTTAATATAGGATTGAGCTAGATCACTCAATATCAAAGTTGATGATTGAAGTATAATGATGACATAGCTCAAAGAACTAAGTCAACATTATGCTTACGAACGCTAAGTAAAAACTTTCATTTTTTATACGACTATCTGACGGAACAAGCATATTATGGCCCGCCTGATGCCATCGTCCATAACAAAGAATTGCCTTCTTGACGTGCAATTACATTCTTGACGTGCCTGACCTACAGTCAGGCACGTCAAGAATGTGCCCTATGATACACTGTAAAAGGATCATATAAAAAAACGGTAGGAACCGAGCCGTAGTTTGTTGCCTGTTCTTCTATATAGGCTTGGTCGCGTGGAACTGGCACCTAGACTCACCTAGCTTTAAGACGTTTCAAAGTGATTCTTGTATCGTATTGAATAAACGCTTATTGAATGTTGAATCTTGACTGCCGAACGTCCATCAGCAGATGTTCATCCTCAGGCACCAGTTATTTCACCGGCACCACACTCTTCAAATCGAAACACAGCAATGCTGCTTCACAGCCGAAATAGGCATGGTGGTAGTACTTCCCCGGACTAGCCCTTCACGAGGAGCTCCAATACTACAAGCACTTGCATTTCAGGACTCAAAAATCATGTTAAACGTCGGAATAAGTCTAAAGGAGTAGTCACCACGTTATGACAGAGATAGTGCAGAACGCCCTCAAACTACAGATGGAGTGAAGACTTGGGTAAGGTGGTGCAAGAGCCGAGGACCGGGCTCAGTGGCGCGCCATGGGAGAGGCTTAGGTCGAGCAACTGAAATAGGTTGATAATAACTCAATATCAACTGTGACAGCATAAAAGATCTTCGTCAAAACGTCACGAATCTTCCAAAGTGTTACACACAAACATAAAAACTAAAATATCTTGAGTAGCGTTTCAGAGTTTGGGTGACTTTTCCTATTTGTTTGTTACACTGGGTGGTTTTTTGCTATCAAATTAACTAGCAGTGGGTGAGGGCGGGGTTGCAAAATAATGATTTCCACATCTCAAAGTTTATTGGTGCTCTGTTGGTTTCAAACATTTTTTAATTGCGATAACAGAGGTAACGAACTAGCTTTATTTACACTTGCATATGCAGTCTATGTTGATAGGTATAAACTTAAGTTGAGCCAGTCTGAAAAAAGAACATTTATTTTTTGAAGTGTACCTAACTTTCTTCGGAAGAATGGGAGCCAAATTA
This sequence comes from Thera britannica, assembly GCA_939531255.2. NCBI lineage: Eukaryota > Metazoa > Arthropoda > Insecta > Lepidoptera > Geometridae > Thera > Thera britannica. Next base: position 17,076,279 of record OW618036.2, on the reverse strand, counting down.
GATTAACAAATTGCAAGTTACAAGTTAAATTAGATTACAAGTGTTTTCTTATAAGTTTGCGAAATTTGAATTTTACTTAACAGCACGTATTTGTTTAATTCTGGTACTTGATAATACTGTACTCAACTTTTCACTTCTTTTACTTTATTTTTATCGATATTCGATAAGTTGAGCTTTGGCGGATGTAGTCTGAGAAAGATTTCTAAGATATTAAGATACATAAATGAGGTTGTATTGTTCACCAATCACAAAATTAGACAAAACCATGAAGAATAGATGCGAAATTATCGCTGAGAGGCTTTTCCAGGCTACGTGTTCAACTTTTTTTGGAGGGATAATGTCCTTGAAGGTAACTAGAGTCCGCGCAAGACTCTACGCGTGAAATGTGGCGAAAAATGAAAAAAAAACTGATTTGAAATAATTTCCTAATAATAAAATATGAACTTGTTTAAACGCAATGCTAGTTCGATTTAGCCATTCATATTTGATATTTTTTTTACGGTTTGCGCCATCTGTCACGCGCAGAGTTATCTTGTGCGGACTTTAGCTGGTCCTGAAGTGTACCACGCCAGTGCCAACGACAATACAGGCACCCGTCGACGAATAATGAATACGAATGACTCCGCCATTGTTGGGACCGACACTTTTATCTAAATTACCTATGCTAACCTTACCGGAAAAAACTGTCTAGAAGTATAAAGACTTTATAGACTTAGCTCTTGTATTGTACCTTTTTCGTGTTCGTAACTGGTATAGACCAGTCATCTCAGCGTTTCCAAAATTGCAGTTACAACTTTGGTACCTACATTTTATAGTTGTTTTAATAAAATGACTACCAAAATATTCATTTTAAATCCATTTTCAAAGGGTCAAATTGCATAATTATTTTAACTTCATTTATTGTTGGTTGTTGATGTGAAAGTACCTACTAAGTTTAATCGTATAAAAAAGCCACCTTCTTACGAAAAAACATCCTACTTAATTAAAGACGAGTGAACTAGACACGCTTTTTAAAAGATCCACAAAAGCCTTCATATTTTATTCTTTTTACGTCAGATCAAGGCGGTCCACGTCATTAAACAAGAAAGGAAAATAAAAGATTTGTTACCGCTCAAGTTTCAGGCTCCACTTCCTTGTAGTTAGGGAGGCGAGGTAGCTAAATGGCGTAATTCAACGGCGCCGTCGAGACCTATCAAAATCGAAAGATAAAGTAATTTCGAAAAGAAAAGCTCTTATGGCAAAAACCATTTTAGCGGTGGGTTTGGCGTGTACGGTTTTTCAAAAATGTTAAAAAAAACAGTTACTTGGGCATTCTCGAGCGCGTCAGATATTCATTCTACGTATACCCCGAGTACCTCTGATAACAATGGTATACTAATCTGCCGGTTTGCGTGGTGGGTGTAGGCATATAAAGTAGTCAAAAATGCAAAAAAAAAAAAATTACTCGAGCGCGTCAGATTTTCGGAAGGGGTGTTAAGTAGGCCCCAAGGAAGCTCCCTTTAAAAAAACTGACGATTTCGGCGTGACGATAAGTTACGATGAATTTTTGAAAATGCAAAAAAAAAATGTTTTTGGAAAAAAATATTGCAGCGCGTCAGATTTTCATAGGGGAGGTTTATCTCGGTATCCTGAAAGCATATTTTTTTAATCTGACAAAAATGTGGGTGGGTTCTCTTAATCTGACCGAAAAAGGTTTTTTGGTTTCTTTTTTTTCCTTTCTTTCTCCTTGATAAAATGGGGAATTTAAGAATGACAATAAAGCGATAAATACAACCAACGTTTAAACTTTTTTTTTGTAAAATGTATCGTTCGCGACTTATATGCCGTAACGCGTTCCTAGGAAGACGAAATGGCTCCTCCACACTTCCGGTCATGCGGAAACCGGCAGATTTTGTATTTTTAGTAAGTTTTAGATTATATTCTTCAAAATAAAAAAAATAAAAATCGCGCTCGAGAATGCCGGATTAACGTTTTTTTTTTACAAGTTCGCGACCCTATAACTCGGCGGCGTCAAGGACTTATCGTCAGATTAGTTAAATTTAGTCTTTAAACACTAAAATCGACCCCCAATATCTAAATCTGACGCGCTCGAGTATTTCAGACTATCCATTTTTTTTTACTAATCTGATCGTCTATCCTAGGCGCGCGTCACTACATATAGAGCTAAATACTTTACAAGGTTTTTCTATTAGGTCTAAGGTATCTCTCATATCTTAAACTGCCACGCTCGAGTATTTCCGAAAATTCCCCTATTCGCCTCCCTAACTATTGGTTTGTGATGGTCTTTACAGATAAACCAACTAAAGAAGACCTCGTGCCGTCCCTTCATTTAACCTTTTGTCTTGCAGCTGCGGCCGGACATCTTAGTTTTAGCGGGTCAGTGTGGTTGGTTACTTAATACAAAACGAAGGGGCTTGTTATCACTAAAGTTTATTATCGAACTTTATATGCTGTAAAACGGCATTCGTTAGTAAAATGAGAAATATTACTGTTACGAGAAAATTTATGCCATCCTTTATTTGATATTTGCGAACGATAATAATTTGTCAAAATACTTTTGGTAGTATTTTATGCATCGTAAACATTTTGGAATCTTATCTATGTACCATTTTCCTATTTATTAAGTTTTGTGTAATTTGAATAGCATTATTATAGGTAAATAATATCAATCAATAGTCTATCTATGGACATGGGAGTGTGACCAGAAAAGTATCGCCAAAATCCAGCGCATCTGCTCTTTTCTCCATACAAATTTGGCAGTTTTTTTGGTAATCGTAAAGAAAAGCCATCTTGTGCGATAATTACTTTTTGATTAGTTTTAAGTCCTATTTTAATTTATGTGATAGAAAACCAACTGCTTAATTAAAAGAGGTAGTATTAGGCCAGTAACAGGTTGTATTAGGGATTAGTCGGCTCTGCGCGTATTAACCATGTCTTTACTGTGGATTAGGCCAACTAACTGTCAGGATGGTACCTATACCACCAAAAAATCCTGTCCCAGGCACTATAGCGTCCGCAAATTGGGCCTTTAAGTAATCACTAGTTGCCCCTGACGCTGTATAAATCATCTACAATAGATGCAAAGCCATGCTAACTTTTTTTACGAGTGTATTTAACTTGCGTGAAATCGTATTGGTCAGCTTGTATCCTCTAAACCAGGGATCCCCAAACTATTTGGACAAGTGACCCCTTTTCCAAAATGAACAGTTACCTCAGACCCCCATGGCCAAATTACCTAGTTTTAAGATCAACCCCTTTATTTGCAATGATCCGCTAACATAAAACAGCTGCTACAGTATGTTATTTTACATAGAGCAGGGATTCCCATAGGGGTCGATATCGACCACTTTGGGAATCCCTGCTCTAAACAAAGGATTCGTCGTAAATGGGGCAAATTACATAAAATATCAAACCGGCGTAGCTGTAAATCTTAAACTTTGACATTCCAAAACATGCTTTGACAGTAAGAGCCTTCTCTAAATTAACTTTGGAGCAAAACTAATATAACTTTAGTAGATAATTATGTTATTCCATTTCTAATGTAAAATAAGTTTCTGGACGTAATTTGTTTCAGAATTTTTATGAGGTTTTTTTTTATCTATTATATAAAAAATTCCTGTCCTAATTTAGAACGCGATAAACTCCGAAACTACTGAACGGATTTTGATAAAATTTTGTAACCGTCTATAATATGGTCCAACTTAAAAGATAGGATAGTTTATATTCAATATTTTGGTGTTATTGTAAATTAAGGGGCAAAAGTTTCGAAATCTATGTCTATCCTTTTCTAACACGTAGGGACTTCTCTATGTCTATCCTATTCTATCACTTATGGATTTTTCTGAAAATTCTTGGCTTTGACGAGAACAGAATGCACATAGACGCTCTAGAATGATCTGGAATAATCAAATTTAAAGTTGGTTAGCATCCGGAATGCTCCCACCCAAACGTTAGTAATCCAGAATTATCTAGAATACTCAAATATACCCATGCAAACGGTTCTGAATTCTAGATTTGGACAAAATGTTCTAGAATGTTCTTTCATCATCATCATCAATTGATATCAGTCCACTGCTGGACGTAGGTTCACCTTGAGTAACATAGGCTATATTTATGTGTTTCAAAAATAAATGTCCACCCGTGCGAAGCCGGGACAGGCAGCTAGTTGGTATATATATTTTAGTTTGGTGAAAAATAAACTAACCTCTTACTATGTAGATACTACAAATAGATCAAAAATCAGCAAATCAAACAAACACCTTGCTTATAATTTTTTTTAATGATTTTGGCCGTGCCTACATTCACCCCCTGCTATAGTAAAGTCCTTCTCTTGAGATTATCTTCCACCAACTAGATGGTCTGATGATAATATATCTTCAAGATGGTGGGGGCTAGCTGGATCCAGCTGGCGCAAGACCGGAAAGAGTGGCGCACTCATAATTGTGATTTTTCGGAGTTTATTTATTTGGCTCCAGTATTTTATTGATATTAGTAGTTTTATAAATTACCAAAGAAATGTCAAATCAAAAACCTAACCTCTGTTTCCGTAAACACTATCAAATCGCCGTAATATTATACTAGTTGGAAGCATAATATCATTTATTAATTGAAAACTAACTTTCTTCATATGACTTCCCTAAAACACGTTGTACTTTACCGCTCCACCATTATAGCGAAGATTTTTTTTAAACAAGAAGGGCGCTTGTACACGCTAAGAAAGAACGCCGGGTCTACCCAAGAATTCGTGTCGTAACTAGAAAATAACTGTGTACACTGCTCGCAGCAGTGCACGAAAAAAATCTTATCTGCGCAAGACACGACGCGGCGAACGTTGTTGCGTTTTCGTGTGTGGAAAAGACAAAATTCTTGTCGTCTACACGAAGAATTTGTCTTGTCTGCCGCAGGAACGGCAAATTTTCTTAGCGTGTACAAGCGCCCGAATAGTCACCTGTGAAACGAATTTGGCCTTCATAGCTAAGAGGGCGCGCCCTACAGTTCAGTGCAGATCAGCTACATAGTTACCATATATTACAAGTTCTTAGTTTGGGGCTAGATAGTGTTGTGTAGATGCTCGACAATATTTATTTATTAGAACAAAGAAGCCATAAGAAAGATGTCAAAAAAATACGTTGCGTGCTTATTCCCATCCAATGGCGTAGATAACATATAAACACTTAACAAAATATCATAAATCTCGCGAAAAATATTGCCGAATGCGAGGCGAAGGCGTGCCTATCGAAACATCTGGAACGTACTTTATGCCTCATGTATAAACATTGTTAAGTTAGGTAAATCATTGTATTAGCTTTTCAGTCACGAAGATGTAATATTTTTGCTTATCTGTAGGCCTACCACAAGCTCTGTCCGGCTCTGGTTTGAGTCTGTGTGAGTGCTCACCAGTGTATTTTTTTTTTTTTTTTTTTTTTTTTTTCTTAGGAAAACAAACAGTAATTATATTCTAATTGATAATTTAAAAAGACAACTATGGACCATTAATCAGTTTTCGCATAGAGAGACTAATTAGAGCTTACTTATTGATTTACATGAGAAAGATGACAAAATTAGTTATAATGTAACGAGAGACTACGGTAAACAAACTATAAAAAAGAGATTAAAAACTTTGAAGAAATTACTTAAAAAACAGAAAAACAAAAAGTACAATAAAAAAACAAACCTAGGGAACCTGGGAGTTATGCTGTGTGTGTGACGTTTCAACATAGTATTTATTTAGTCAACACTCACATAGACTCAAAATCAGAGCCAGAGACAGAGCCGGACAGAGCTTGTGGTAGGTTTACTGAAAGAACAACAGAGCTAAAGCCTTGTCCACAAGCGTTATTGAGTGTTTTCGCTCAGGTACTTTATCGATGTTTGGTTTCAGTATCGATATCGATATACCCATGATGATCTGATATCAGTACCAAAAAATGATTTGTTGTCTATAGCTACTAGTGTCTAATTCTAATTGATTTGGGGGAACACGATCTGCACTGACGTCCCGCGATGGGGTGTATTGTGCATTGTCCCCCTGCCAAATCTCACCCCAGCCAGCCCAACTCCTTAAAATAACGGAGAAGGACTTTGGTAGCCAATTACAATTACACTAGTAGCTAAAGCCCTTCTAGCTACTAGTCTAATAGCAGTGACTTTCGGTTGCTTTCGTAGCTTGTTTAGTTTGGACAGTTAGATATACATACAATAAGGCGAAGCAGAATCTGGCAAGCTGGCGTTTAGGCAGCACTGGCTGGCCCCAGTGAGGGTTATTGAATTTGGTTATGAATATGCATTTGATTGCCTGCCTAATTAATTCAAACTCAAACTCAATAAAAATTATTCAATACAACAGCAAGAATCACTTTGAAACGTCTTATAGCTTAGGTGTGTCTAGGTGCCAGTTCCACGCGACCAAGCCTAGAAGAACAGGCAACAAACTACGGCTCGGTTCCTACCGTTTTTTTATATGATCCTTTTACAAATCAAAAATAGTCTGAAATTATAGCAGTGAAGTTCGAGTGTGGTGCCACTTCACTTAGTCAGACGTATGCAATGCAATAATACAAAAGCAAAAGTTTCAAAGACAGCACACATTAATTTATGTAGGACACTTTTCTTTATGCTTTACTAGGCCTAGAACTAGCAAATTTTTTTCAGAGGTGTAAAAAAAGAACGTAATATGCGAAGAAGTAGGTAATCATTTATTATTTACATTTACATTTAGTTTTTATTTATAACACTCTCATCTACCTAATTAAATAGCCCAAAAATAGAGCCTTCTTCGGCTATTTAATTATTCTATATATGTAAAAAAAATCCAATACCCGCTTCATCTCGTGTTTTCATCTTAAATATTCTAGTGACGTCGCTTCTGTAGTTTTCAAATACAATATGGTGTCAAAATTATAATTAAATAATAGCAAAAGTCACAGTGTTATTTTATTGCTCTAATATCGACCCTTCTGGGATCAAATGTCGTAAAAGCCAACTCATGAGTTGGCTTATACGACATTTGTTTATTTAATTTTGACTGTTCTACTCCAACGTCGACTTCATTCATTCTTTCACCATACCACCATCAATTTAACATCGGTTTTCATTCTACTATTAAATTAAAAGTTTTCACTACTTTTCAATTCATTTATTGTCAGATAATTCACGAACTTTTGAAGTTACTTTATGATATAAAATAAAATAAAGGCGCACTTTAAAGTCAAATCAGAAATACAGTCCACTCCCGGTCGATGTTATTCCGAACGTGATGGGAATCCATTCAAATGAAGTATTTTAGTTCGGAAATCAGTTTCTGATGAGAAATAAAAAGCGCAATGAGTCCACAGGCTAAATAATGAGATCCTAAATGCAGAACGTTCGTTTTCCGTGTTGGCCATTTATTTGCATGGATTGAATTGGCGATCGCTTTTATTTGTTTTATTGTTTGTTTTGATGGAAAATTACGGCATGGTTGAAGCAAACAGTGATAAGGTTTGTGAATAAAGTTTTAACAGGTATGTATTATATTTACAAAATAATTTTTGTTGATAAATAAATACGTCATGATGAAGAGTGAAAGGTAAAAGCCAAAGAAAAAAGGAAAAGGAAGCAAGGAGTCAAAAGTTTTGTATTTTTTTATTTTTCAAAGTTTATCATATCCATGGTCTATGAGACGTAAGTACCTAGGTAAATACTATTGTATTTTATGGCTAAAATTATTTTTCTACAAGACAAACTAAAATGTTTACTAATAAGCGACAAAAGACGCAATTAGGAAAACATCGTTCAACGTTTTGTTTACACCTGAATTTCACGTTTAATATTTTTCGCAACCTTGCGGAAAATAAAAGTGTCATAAATATTACAAAAATATTCATTCAGAAGCTTCCTGCGAAATGTTATTTATCCATACGTCAAGCGGAAAACGGCTTTATTATCCGCTTACCTGTAAATTTTCAGTTCGCTTTCAGTTAATTTCGTTCGCCTTTGTACAAAAAGATTGAATAATAACTCGCTATTATACCTATAAAGTAAAAATGAAAATGAGTTTGTTTATTTTTACGGCATCTATTTTTCGCAGCTAATCGAAACATACGTTTAGGTACGTTTTTTACAACGCAATCAAATGGCGAATGCCGTTGCCACTCTAATTTTAATGCAGTTTTTAGCTAGAGAAGAAGAGATATCATTATACATCAAGTTTAATGTATACCTAGTATAAATCCGCATATTGGGATGCAAACGAATCTATAAAAAATATTTTGTTAGATGTACCTACTAAAATTTCGTAACTTTTTTGAGAACAAAAAAACCTATAGTGATCATAAATAGACTAAACAAAAGGAAGGTTTTGTTTATTAAATCGTGTACACAGTCGTAGCAGACATTTATATTCTAGATCAATCCGCTGTGGTCCGCTCAATGTGCGTAACTTTAAACTCAGTTCTAAAACCTACAAACTGAGACAGCTCCGCTTTCCTGCAGTGCAGTCTATTTTCATTCATGAGTTTTATGTTCTGCGGGAACAGGTGCAATGGTGCGATGATGCAGTTTTGATTGTAACTGTCTCGTTTTATATTCATTGGAAGTGTGATGAATTTCAATAATGGTTCTAATTTTAATGGTTTAATAGAAATTACTATTATGATATTTGATGACACTTGTCATATTTGTTTGTAAAATAGTCTGTCAACTTCATGGAAAATGCCGTTGGCAATTATGTATGGTTAGTCAGTTGAATCGATTGATTTAAAATATGTCTGTGGATCTGAATAATTTGTTTGTAAATAAATAATGATTTTAATTGTCATTAATCATGATAACTGTTTTAAGAACTAGTTTGTTTGTTTAGTTTATGTAAAAGTATTATTAATGGTGATTGATTCAAAATGTCTGCACTGCATACTGGCAACGCTTCCGGCGATAAAGATGGCGGTCGGGCTCGACTGCTCGATCGAGCATTCTGGAACGAGCGCTCGGAAGAGTTGGTCGCATGCAATGCAAGCTACTTTGTAAAACCACGTGGCTTAGAGTTGGTAATTTGTGAAGTACTAGAGAGATTGTAACGTAGAAGGAAGTGAACAATATAGTTTGATTGGACAACAGTGGGAGTTTTATTACATCTCCGAAGTGGTAAGTACACGCCCAATTTTATTGTTCTGATGACGTTTATTGCATGATGGATAATGTGTAATTAAACTTAATTGAATTAATGGATCTTTGATAAAATATTTAAATTTTTCTTGAGAAAATTTAAAGAGGGTACTCAAACAAAAAAAAAAACTTGCTCTGAAGCATTGTTACCATGTGTTGTGGGGTTTCATAGGGGGATGAAATTTTCGTCATTTTTGTGCTACGACGCACCGTTTACGAGATACCCACAATCTAACATTATACTTAGATTATCGGTCTTTTCTTTTAAATTTATTTATTAGGTTATGCCTACCCTAAAATGTGTGTGGAATCATATGAAATTTGATATTAGCCGCTCATCCGAACATGAAATGGCCTGCACCTAATATTTAACGACTTTGACTACTTAGTTAAGCTGTTCCATTTCAATCAATTGACATTCACTTAATTTTTGGAATATACGCTAAGTTTAACGAAAGATATTTTAAAAATATTAACGAACTTAATAACAGCAAATAGTTTTACATTATTATGCATTACGATGATCATTTTATTGGTTAGCCACTGATAACACATGACTCGTGTTACCGTGTATGAAATTAAGTGAAGGTACTTGAGTGTAAAAAACAAGCTTGAGTGTTAAACGCAAGTCAGTCCTCTGTAGCATTCTTGTTACTTTTTGATATGCAGAACTGTTGGGTACTTAGGCAAGGCCTACTTTCCTGTCTAGAACCATAAACAAACATTTTTATGTCCATGCTAATAGTCGCCATTGTGCCGATGTAGCCTATGTACAAAATTAAATAAATACCCTTAAATAAATTAGAATCTCTGTTGGCATAAGCAGGGTGTTATTGGCTGGGTTATGTTGAAATTATTATTTGGTAGGTTTCTGGAAATATTTATTTCTTATAATTTACTTAACATCAAAAATGAGTGATTGAATAAAGTTTCATAATAAAGTGGCCGTAAATAGCAAAGACCGAGCACAATCTTGAATTTCATAAAATCCGGTACGGTCTTTGTCATGGACCGGGCCTAACCATAAATTTGATATAGGGGCTATCCGATAGTGCTACAACTATTCATGTACTGCTAATACCATAGCAGCTCAGTAAAGTTTGAGTAGCCTCTAACTGCAAATGTCTAACCATGCTGGATTTAAAATAAGCAAGTTAATGATCATGATCAAGCCTACCGAAGCGAGTTTTTGAAGCAAAGTGAGCTAATGCTATCAAAATTGTAGACTATTTATTTATTTTTATTTCTTAGGTAAACAATCAGCAGATACTTATAATCTAATTGATAATTTAAAACGACAACTAGGGTCCATTAAACAGGTTTCACATAGTGAGACTATTGGAGCTTAAAAAAAAAAAAATGATATTAAGTAATGAGAGACTAAGGTAGACAAACTATAAAATGAAGATACAATTTTTTTTAAGAAATTACAATTAAAACAGAAAAACAAAAAGTACAATAAAAAAAAAAAAAAAAAAAGCATATGGAACCTGGGGAGTCTCCTCGAAACAGCATTTTGACAAAATGTTAGTAGCAATTCTTGGTGGTTTTGAGCAAACAGATCTAGTTTGGGGACGTTAACCAGGCCATTGAACGTAATTACTGCTCGACTAAAGAAAGTGTTTTGGGATCTGTGTTTGGCTATGTACGCCATAGAAGTAAAGATTAATTTTGGAACCAAGTGAGTACAGTTTGGCTATTTTCACCTAAGAAGATGAAATTGATTTTGGAACCAAGTGAGTTCAGTTTGGCTATGTAGGTACGCCTTAGAAGATGAAATTGATTTTGAAACCAAGTGAGTTCAGTTGACTATGTACGCCTTAGAAGTTGAAATTGATTTTGAAACCAAGCGAGTTCAGTTTGACTATGTACGCCTTAGAAGTTGAAATTGATTTTGAAACCAAGCGAGTTCAGTTTGACTATGTACGCCTTAGAAGTTGAAATTGATTTTGAAACCAAGCGAGTTCAGTTTGACTATGTACGCCTTAGAAGTTGAAATTGATTTTGAAACCAAGCGAGTTCAGTTTGACTATGTACGCCTTAGAAGTTGAAATTGATTTTGAAACCAAGCGAGTTCAGTTTGACTATGTACGCCTTAGAAGTTGAAATTGATTTTGAAACCCAGCGAGTTCAGTTTGACTATGTACGCCTTAGAAGTTGAAATTATGTTTGGAACCATGCGAGATCTGTTTGGTCAAAGTTCAAAAAGTTCAAAATGTTCAAAATGTTCAAAATGTTCAAAATGTTCAAAATGTTCAAAATGTTCAAAATGTTCAAAATGTTCAAAATGTTCAAAATGTTCAAAATGTTCAAAATGTTCAAAATGTTCAAAATGTTCAAAATGTTCAAAATGTTCAAAATGTTCAATATGTTCAATATGTTCAAAATGTTCAAAATGTTCAAAATGTTCAAAATGTTCAAAATGTTCAAAATGTTCAAAATGTTCAAAATGTTCAAAAAGTTCAAATTGATCAAAAAGTTTAAAAGAAAAAATGTTTGAAAAGCTGAAGATCATTTTTTGGATTTGGATTAAAAGTAAAGATTTTGGGTTAAGATTATATAAGTTTTTGGATATGAGTAAAAGTTAAGCTGGATTAGAGTTAAAGTTATTTGAGTTTAAAATTAATGTTTTGGATTCCAAGTATACAAATTCGTTCAGTATTGCCAGTGTCGAGTGAGGATATTATAATAAAAGATGAAAAAACGATGAATTAATTATGAATTACAAATGAAATAATGATGAATTACAGATGAATTACAGATGAATTTAAGATGAATTTAAGATGAATTTAAGATGAATTTAAGATGAATTTAAGATGAATTTAAGACGAATTTAAGATGAATTTAAGATGAATTTAAGATGAATTTAAGATGAATTTAAGACGAATTTAAGATTAATTTAAGATGAATTTAAGATGAATTTAAGATGAATTTTAGATGAATTTAAGATGAATTTTAGATGAATTTTAGATGAATTTAAGATGAATTTTAGATGAATTTTAGATGAATTTAAGATGAATTTAAGATGAATTTAAGATGAATTTAAGATGAATTTAAGATGAATTTAAGATGAATTTAAGATGAATTAAATATGAATTAAATATAAATTAAAGATACAATAAATGTGAACTAATTATAAATTAAAGATTAGCGATTTATAAAACATTTATAAAATATTAACTTAAGATTAACTAAAGATGAATTGCAGTTATAGGAGTTCAATTACAATTTTACAGTTCAGCTTTACAACTGAATCAGTTTTCAATAAAAAAATAAAAATTGAACCAAGATTCCAAATTAAGTTAATACGTCATAAACCTGAACCATTAGATTGGTTACGCACCGAAACAGTCTCTGTCGATAAGATGTTTACATTTCAGCAAAAACAATGAGAATATGACAGTACAATCATGTTCGTGCCTGCAGTACCATGGCAGGGCATGGCATGGAGGAATTCAAGTAAATAAGTTCTTCGCTGTCAGGATTTATGATGGCGTTTTCATGCATTTACTGAGCTAAGTTAAACGTATCTTTTGTAGTATTTAAAGCGCAAGACTAAGTACAGAGAACTCGTCCAAATGCCGTGGATAGTGTACATTTAGTGTTTTATATTTTTGGAATACATTGTTACTTTTTAATTATTTCACAATTGGAAAACCTATTCATTTCAACTAGATATAAAGCAGATGAATGATAATAGATTTATTCACAGTGTGCTTGCAGATCTGTAAATTTTATGACGAGTTTCAGATCCTTAAAACTCCAGGCAAAGTTAGTAGCGATGCACCGCAGAAGGTGCCACAGGACACAGCCGTGACGCACCGCATCAGCAGCATGAGCAGTGATGCGTCACGGGAGGCGCCGCACCAGCGCAGCGGCCTGAGTCGGGATGCGCCATAGAAGGCGCCGCACCAGCGGCCTGAGTCGTGATGCGCCACGGAAGGCGCCGCATCAGTGGTCTGAGCCGTGATGCGCCATGGAAGGCACCACATCAGCAGCTTGAGCCATGACGCGCCTCTGAAGGTGCCGCAGTAACAGGCTGAGTTCCGTATTAAGGAGAAGAATTATGTAGTTTATTACCACAATTTCATTTTGTTTTATATTTTATTTTATTTGTTTATTAGGTACACAAAACAGAGTACAATCGATAATTTACAGGCATAAATACTATTAAATTATGAGCTAGACAGTACCCCAAAACATGCGTACACAGAATGCATTGAACAGGAAAGTTATGTAGATAGCGTGTAACCAGGCTTAACTAGTAGTAGGTGATTAAAGTTAACATTTACTTGGAACTTAGGTGTACTCATACAATTATTTTATTACAGTAAGTCACTTCGAGTTAAGACTCGAAGAGAGTGCAGAATTAATGAACTAACTAATAAGAGTTTTCGGCACACTCTAATGAAAGAGTGGCCAAAGCTGCATTCTTGAATTTATTTTGATTATTGTTAAAGATATCAATTTTATCACTGTATTTAATCAATAAATCGTTAAATAGGCGACACATTCTGACAACGGGGTTATAATAAGAAGTGTTGTTTGAATGGACTTGTAGGGCGAAAGTGTTCTGAAAGGGTTGCCGAGGTCTAGGCTTTATATTTAGATTAATAAGATAATGTAAGCAAGGAGAGTCGATATGCGAGTGGATAATTTTGAAAAGATACAGTAGATCATGATATTTGCGATGATTTTCTAATAACATTAAATGAAAATGATGGAGCTTTGCAGTATAGTTATATTCAGAAACTTTTTCTGGACCCTCTCAATCCGGTCAACGTGAATATTGTAGTAGGGAGACCAAATTACTATTTGACTTTTAAAACAATTAACTGTTTGACTGTATTTTTAACCATGTACATGTTTTCCTATCACAATCTGAGTATAATTTATGTTATTGGAATATTTAATTTAAATAATATTTTACCCGAATGGATTGTTTATGGCTGGGATGCGAAGACTTTTCTCATACAAAACTGTTATTATTATCTTACGAGAAATTTCATTTAGTTAATTTTTTTTTGCTTATAGGCTTTGAATATGGTAAACGGGATATTTAACTTTAGTTATTTTTAGATAGAATTATATTTTTAATATCTGTTTATTCTAAGAAATGACTAAGATTTATTTGGGTGTCTTCGTATCTTCTACTTAATAATTTCATTTTGTTTACGAGTTTAATATTGTAATTTTGGATTTGTCTTAATTTGTTCTTATTAGTTGTTTGAATTTTGGTAGTCATTAAAGTTTCAAGTTTTGTTTATTCATACATATACATAGTTATCATGTTATCATTATGCTCTCAGCATGTGCTTCCAGAGTAAGCACACTGTCGGATGGCCGAATTTGATAGACATTAGATTTTTTTTAGATTGTATTTGAATGGTCATCTTTTCTCATTATTTGTTTTAAATTCAAGCTTTGTTTATTAAGTTATCATATTATATTGTGCACTTAGCATGTGCTTCCAGAGTAAGCACAATATCGGATGGCCGAATGTGATGAATTTCAATAATGGTTCTAATTTTAATGGTTTAATAGAAATTACTATTATGATATTTGATGACACTTGTCATATTTGTTTGTAAAATAGTCTGTCAACTTCATGGAAAATGCCGTTGGCAATTATGTATGGTTAGTCAGTTGAATCGATTGATTTAAAATATGTCTGTGGATCTGAATAATTTGTTTGTAAATAAATAATTCTCGGTAGGGACTAGGGATCGAACCCACGGCGTGCGGCGCAGAAGGCAGAGCTACTACCAACAAAGCTGAGAGGCCAGTAATAAGCTTAGCATGGTTCGAAAAAATCCCGTTTGTGTGATAAACGTTTCCTCGAACACCCTCTTTATCAAGGCTCGAACTGTCACGCCGGTTTCCTCACGATGTTTTACTGGCATAGTGCATACACATTTTTCTACAGAAAAACTACTTGGTACACGACTGGATTTGAACCCACGACCTTATGCGGATCGGACGGCGGGTCCGCTACGTCTAGACCACCAGTGCTCTCTGCCAACGAGCTTACCTGATGGTGGATTCAGAGGAGCTGGTAATCATTATAATCATATATGTAGGTAGGCGTTCTGTGGTAAAATGGGACTTCTCAGCAAATAGGTGGGTATGTACTTATAGGTAACTATCATCATCATTATTATTATTATTAAAAGCCTGTTGTGTCCCACTGCAGAGCAAAGGCCTCCCTTCCTTCTCTCCATTCATCTCTTGTTTGGGCTACTGTGGATCATCATCATTATTATAAATTGTACAGATTTGTATTTTTGTAACGAATAAACTCAAAAACTACTGGACTGATAAACTTCTTTTGCCACTATAATGCTGAATTATCCCCGAATAACATAGTTACATTATACCTAGTTCGAGCAAATGAAACCTACAGGAAATGAGTCTCTTTCACCAATAACTCTGCATTTGCAGTTCAGTAACTACTGAGTAGTTCGACTGGTGGGTGGTACAAGACAAAGGAAATGAAATATATTTATTTGCAAGAAGTATGGTACAACTAATAGATCATAGGGTATGTAAAAAAGCGGCTCACATACTTTGTCGGAGAACAATATACAAAATTCAAACAAAAAGTAGAAAATATAAGTTTAATTAAAATGAATCAGTGTGTCAGAATAATAACAATACCTAATCAATTCAGAATAATAATTCTTAAAGAAAATAGAAAATAATTTATATGAAATCTTTAACGCTATGAAAACATTGATACAACATTGAAGATATCTTTAGTAGGTAGTTACTTTATCATGCACATCTACATAATTATACTTCATTCTCAATCTGACTTCACACACTTTTGGCAGGGTTTTAAACACACATCACAAACCCACTAAAGTCACACAAGTTAATAATTTCTCAAAATTTTTGGTAGAGTTTGCGAAATGCTATTTAATATTTTGTGGAATTTCCTATCAAAAAGCCTGAAAACAAATATTGCCGTACCTAAACCTATTAAAGATTTATCTTCAACTCACTTTGAAGCAATCGTAGAGCCTCAAAAAGTTGAAATTGCTTGAGTTTAATTTTATGAAACTCTGTAACTACCTTTCAGTGTCGTGTTATGAAAATCATAAAAACTGAAATTCATGCCTAAGACTAGACTGCTGAGCTACAGATCGTTATAAGAATAGGTAACCGCTGAACATAAGTTGGGCCTCCTCATTAGTCCAACTTTTTGTGAAAGAAAACTAAGTTGGTAACTTTTGAATTTAACACGGTTTTTGCTTCACTTATTGACGTGATAACGTCTTATAAATCGATGGAGCCGGCTGCACGCACGAAAAAACATGACTCATGCGTCGTTACGTCGTTTCGTCGTTCCATTTACCTGAGCCCGAGCCCGGGTCGGGTAATGGGTAAGGGTAAATGAGGGTAAGGGTAAATGACGGTAAGGGTTCAGTCTGGGTCCGGGTCCGGGTCCGGGTCCGGATTTTCATTCAGTTTCATTCAGTTCCATTCAGTTTCATTCAGTTTCATTCAGTTTCATTCAGTTTCATTCAGTATCATTCAGTTTCATTCACATTCAATTCAATTCAGTAAAACTAAAATTTTCTTTTGAAAAATGCAACCATTCCATCAGTATTTTCTTATGACGTTATCACGTTCAACTTTCGTCAGTAAACCGACTTTACAGACAACCGATTTTTTTTTATGAAAAGTAGGAAGTTTCTCAGGACCTTTTAGTTAGATCATTACGCATCCAACTGTGCTGAAATATCGGAAAACAACGAAACATGATATTACTATTATAGCATTTTGGGGTAGCAACCATGCAGAGCGTAAATTAAGTAGGTAGGCTGTAAATATTAACGTTAAGATTTAACTTGATTTACAATATAACATAGGTATTGGGTCGATAAGTACTTACTACCTTTTCTTGTGTGGGGTAAAGGAGCTTTGCAATGCTATAAATAAAAATTAATAACTGTGTGCGGATACTTTTTAAAAGAAGTATTAAATGTTTTAAAGAAAATAAACTAATTTTGCTAGCAAATCGGATATCACGTAGTTTATTGGCGTCATGATTACGAATGATAGCAAGCGGGCTGTTATAAATTACACGTC
Organism: Thera britannica; assembly: GCA_939531255.2. Taxonomy (NCBI): domain Eukaryota; kingdom Metazoa; phylum Arthropoda; class Insecta; order Lepidoptera; family Geometridae; genus Thera; species Thera britannica. The sequence continues at coordinate 17,059,044 of OW618036.2, read as the reverse complement.
AGTGATTTAGCGAAAACTGCGAAAATGGCTCACAACGGAAATCTTTCTAATCGAAAGTTATTGGAAGATGTGATTAATCATGTGAATTAATCGCTGTGTTCTTCTAACACGTGTTGATATCTTTGGAAACAGTCAGTATGGCCATCAAATCACGAGTAGGCAATGTATATTGTGTGTGTTGAGTTTTGTGCCTGTATTCAGGCACAAAACTTTGAGACATTTTGAGAAACTGACTTTTTGCTAACTAGACGTTCTGCTATACAGACCATTCTGATAGTTGGACGTTTTGCTACATGGACATTTTGCTAATTAGTCTTACTGCTCATTAGATCTTTTGCTCTGTTGGACATTTAGTTACTTAGACCTTCTGATCAGGTCTAAATATACCATAACAGTTTTATCGATAAATTATCGAAAGTTGCCTGAAGATAAATCGGTATTCTGCTGGAAAAAATAATTCACATTGAACACCCAACCTATAAGGAGTCCATGTATTATGATACTGATTTACACCTAAGAACTATGTACGTATGTATACCTAAACTAAATCATGAGTATTGTGTATTTATATGTTACATCGGCAAGTTTAAAATAACCTATTTACTTATTGCCTAGATGGAAAATGTAAAAGTGTCGGCCTCTGCAGTAGAGCGGAATATCGCATTTTACGGCCAAGGGAAGCTGAATGCCAAGTGGATTGAATTTTCCGATTGAGGCCATACCATTTGATACCTTGAATGCATTTTTATTCGCCTTCGGTATCCATATCTCCATTTTCTGATCTTACCGAACTGTTAGCGAATCGTGAGTTTACAATTTTCGCCATTCACAGAGAAGAATAGTTTTTTCAATTTACACGATTCTCTAAATGCCAAGGCAAATTACGATAAACCAGCGCGCCGTTTTTCGGTTTCTGATCTATTCTTTTCTCTGGCATATTTTTTCCTTCGGGTTTAAAACATGAAGGAGTAAGCACCTTTTTGATTTAAAACGCCAGAAACTAGCAATATTGGGGAATCGAGGATTGGTAGAGCTATCACAAGCGCATGCTACAGGCATCATATTTTGAGAGTATTTCAACCTTGTAAAAAAATACTTCAGCTCGTATGTACCATGACCTTTTCTACGTTCGACGTAAAATTACAAAATGATTATTAGAGAATTGGAAAAGTTTGTCAGTTAAATTTATGAAGTCGTTACCAAAATCGCTTTGGCCAATTATTTAATATTTCTTCATAATATTATTTTAATACTGCTAAGAGCTTGTCGTTGGACCATGATTCAACACACAACTGTCGTAATCACGTAATCATCTGGCTGAAGAAGTCCACCTGGACATAGGCCTCTACTAATTTCCATCCACTGACTTGACAATGTCGTTGGTCCATCAAATCGAATTTAGTCGTAATCACGTGGCGTTTGCGAACTACGATGTGCATACACTCTGTTCCAGGGTTATCGGCCAAACAGAGAATATCAAATTTCTGGCTAAGGAAGCATTGCTGCCAGACATGAATATTAAACGCTGAATATCAGCTAGCGCAGACATTGTGAGCACATTCCAATCGAGAAATGGAAATCGTACGCTCCACTTCAATTTTATCATTAATATGGTTTTCAATTCGAGAATGAATTTTCTTGAAATATCACAGCTAGCGTGAGATCGTGCATGAAGTGCAACCCCATTCGTTTTATTCCACTTTATCATCTTCAATGTTTTCTTCTATTTTTCTTTACTTGACCGCGCTAACTTTTGTACAAACGTGAAGCTTTCCTCGTGCGTGTTCGTGGTTCGACTTGTGGTAATATTGCAAAATTTGAACAGCAAAATCAATCCAACACATCGAAACGAATTTAAATTCACATTACGCGGTTCGCAAACTAATCAACATGGATTGGACATCCCAGCCCAAACGTAAAACAAATCTAGCAAAAAGCCTACATTGTGGACATTCGATCGAGTGCAATTTCCACGTGTCAGAAGCACGGAAATGAAGCCGTATCGATAACGGTCCAACTGGGACATCTGCCTATTCCTACATTTGCTACTATTGAAACAATGAACTCGACTGTACACGAAAGAGGAACAATGTTCGCGATTGTACACGCATGAGGAGCTCCGTTGTTTGATGGGTCGGCACGTAGGAAGAGAAAAAAGAAACTCGTCAACATTGCACGTACAGCCTAATTGGTGACCCGTATTCGACTCTCATGTGACCGACATTTTATGTCTTTCATCAACTTCTGTATTTGAAATACCTTGACTATAAGCGAGGTTTTCAATTTGAAAACGACATTTATTTACAAATAAGAAGCTTCAGCCCAGGATTTTTTAACCAATATCCTTGGCTTCAGCTTACAAGCATTTACAATACGTAAAACATATACACATTAAGAAGCAGGAGATCTATTATAGCCATTATGGGACCTAATTGACCGTATGCAATTTTGTCACCATACTAATTTTTATTTGATTTGTTTTTGTGGTCAAAAATATTTTTTTTCTTTCTTTCTTCCCATGCTAAGAGATACAACTCAAAGCTTCTTTCCAAATTAGTTTCTGTAATAAAAGAAGAAAATTACTGCTTTACTTATGTTATGGCTTTTGTTTTATAGCAGTGTATTTCAAGTAATTAAAACACGCTTCTTCACTAAGAAATTGAAAATGTAAGTCGGATTTTATTACAATAGTTAGTGTTATTATAATCTATAGTGCTTCTAAATCAAACAAAGCTCCGGGGGCTTAAGTTGTCCCGTTAATAATAAACTTCGATAATTTTGTACAAGAACTGCATTACCTCAAAAACTTCTCCTATCGATGAACTTAGCTAATCCATTAATGTACATCCGTAAATCGTAGATTTAAATAAGTTTACAATTCTCATTCAGTAATAGTTTAATCAGTCCTTGATCAAGATTTATAGGATAGGGGGAGGCCTACGCCAAGGAGGCGACTACTACTCTAAATTAAATTAAAATTATAAGTATAGTATTAAGTAAATAAGCAAGAAAATAAACCTGTGAATATAAGAAATAAGAATTAAAATTAAGAAGTGGTAAAAATATAAGCATGTACTATTATAAAATTAGTGTAGGAAGTAGTAGAAATAAAGGCTCATTTTATTTTATTTTATTTATTTATTGATCAAGATTTATAGGATGTTTAAGGACGTCCGTCAAAAAAAGCGGCCAAATGCGGAAGTCGGAATCGCCCATGAAGAGTCCCGTAGCAACAAGTAGCATAATATAAAAAATTGTAGTTCGTCGAAAGGTTAATTGCAGTTTACGGTTTAGGACGTATAAAACAACTACTTACTAAATCTCGATCCACGCAACAATTTTTACAATACCAGGAAGCAACCTTAGGACTTAAAAAATAAACCCAACACTATTTAGCCCTAAGCTAAGCTAGTACTATGGGAACCAGATAGCTGATAAAATACTTACATCATTTTTTTGTAATTAAATACTTAGGAATCTTAGAATATAACCTTAAACAGAGAACAAACATCTGGAGGATCAAACCCACGACTTACGGTGCAGAAGGCAGAGCTACTACCAACTGAGCTGAGAGATCTGTCAAACCTTATTACTTACTTTTTTTTGGCATTGGCTTTCTTCCATAATAATAATAAGTATCTTTATAAATATGCTATTTCAACTTAGTAAGGCGTTTTCATACAACGTTGTAACTTTTCTATCCAAGAAGAAAACTAATGTAGAACTTTGCTACAAATACATTGCTCGAGTTGTTCACAAGGACAATACCAAACACGTTGAATAGGCGCAACGAAGATGTGACATCAATGTGGAACCGTAGTTGTTTCACGTTTATTGTGTCCCGCACGCCGCATGTCCCGGTACGTCGCATGTCCCGCTGCGTCCCGTTTCCCCTTCCTGTTCTACACTAGAATCTAGATACCTATCCCAAACAAATGAAATGAAATGGCTTTAAGTCAGTTTTTTATAGAAAATGCAGTTTACTTTTTGCAAAGTTTTAATTAAAATTTTGTTACAAAACTAACAGCATTGCAGAACTTTGAAAATAAACTTTGTATGGAAAGAGTTTCTCATAACGAAGCTAATAAGCCTAATGTAATTATTATTCTCTCGTGCAAATGAATAATTATTGAGTGGGACGAGTCCAGGATAGCTACCACAAACTCTGGTTGGCTCTGTCTCTAGCTCTGGTTTTGAGTCTGTATGAGTGTTCACCAGTGTATTATACTGTGTGTGACGTTTCGACGTAGGATTTATTTAGTCAACACTCACACAGACTCAAAACCTGAGCCAGAGACAGAGACAGGCAGAGTTTGTGGTAGGCCTACAGGTCTTGGTCGGTATTTTATACACATCGAGCGTGTGTTTGTTTGTAAACCGAGTTTTGTTTGTCGCCCGAACGACACCGAATGTAAAAAAGGGAATTCTTTTATTCCAACGCTGCATGCAACGCTCGTACGTGTGAAGAATACCAAATCGACAAAGAATGCGCTAAAATTACACCAAAATGTTTGCAAGCTTTGATGCCACGTTTTTTGTTGTACGCACATGACAACATTTTTACATGTGAACTGGAATCATATTAAAGGTTTTAACACAATATTTTGCCTATCGCGAGGTGAAATCACGCACCGAAAAGTGTGCAAAACAGTCCTTCTTTTATGCAAAGTATTTATGGTATCTAGTAATCATGCCGTGAATCAGTAGTAGTCGTGCCGGGGTTTACTTTTAGGTACAGTTGCAATCGTGAGCCCATTTAATGCTCTCACATGTAGGCTATACCTGCTTGAGTACCTTACTACCTACTTACTTGTAGGGGAGGGTGGGGCAAAATGAAGCTCGGGGCATAACGGGAAGTTAGCTTGTGTGCATGGCACACACGCGTATACGAGTCGACAGCGGTGCCATTCATTGGTTGTTCAGTTGCCGCACGTGAGTCAGAGTAAGCGGAACGTTTCGTTGCGTGTTTTTATGTCGTGGCTAACCAAAACAGTTTTTGAGAGTTTTGTTATCCGTTTTCATAAAATATACTCTTGTGTAGTGAGGTAAGTACATGACCTGCATTAACTTTTATACCATAAGTCATTGGGAGTGGTATTAACCTATTCAAATTCAAATTTGTTTTTGATGATTTCTTTTGAGGTTAGAAATGGCCGACCTATTTGAAAGAGGTAATGTTTGGGGTAAAATGAATGGGGCACAATGGGATGGTATATCATCAAGGAAAATAAGGAAAATATTCTTATTTTCTTTACTTTCCTGCACCAAAGAAGACAAATGACCAAAGAAAAATATCCAAACCAAATAATAAAAAAAAGGCTAAGAAACAAACCAAGATGAAGAAGACGAAGATGACAGTGCTTGCATATATTGTGGTTATTTGTATTCGCAGACAGATGAGGGTTGGGTTGCGTTTAGCTCTTGTGCGGGTTGGGCACACAATTCCTGCGCCGGATTAGACGAAGATGATGACGAGTCACACATTTGTGCACAATGTTTGCCTGACAAAATTAAATCTTCATTTTGCCCCATAGCGTTTCCTGTTTTGCCCCGACCATGGGGTAAAATGGGAAATTTGCGACTTGGTGATTAGTTCCTCATAATTAAAAAAACTAGTTGATTAAGCCTAAAAGTACAAATTAAAATAATAAATAAGAGTATAACGATTGCTTCTAATTAAAAAATTTACTAAAAATATCATTGATTTCGTGTACATGATTTTTTTTTGCTTAAGTATCCCATTTTACCCCACCTTCCCCTACTTGTGGGAGAGTAGCTACTCATTTGTTTCTTTTTGATCCGGACATTGGATGGGAAAAAAGCGGGGCATTAGTAGGAGTAATATACATACATACAAAAATACCCACTAATGCTATCGCAAGCGCATCACAATATGAGTAGTACATATTATCTATTAATTTTGTTGTTAACAATAACCCGAGTATTATATTATAGTTTCTCATAAAATCTCCTATACTTACATAGCACGCTATTCATGTATAAATAGAACACCACAATAGGTTAAACGCTTAGACCATGTGGATACGTTACTGACGTCAAAGTGTAAGGAGGCCGCATTTTAAATACAGAATTGGAGGAAACTGCATAACAACTCAAACCAGAGTTATGCATGCTCTTAAATTTAAGAAGAAAAAAATAGGCTAAAGTTTGATCAATATGCCATTATCTAGTTCAAGCTGCTCAAGCTTGTTTAAAACGACCTAAACGGTTTCGCGCGTCAGCTCTTGTAAAATCTCTGTCCGCATCTTGCTGCCACAAGGGAGGCAAGGCAAGCCATCTTGGTCACGTTTTTGCCTCGTCACCAAGAACAAAAGACTCCACAAATTGTGCATACAACCACTGGAACAGTGCCAGCAGTTTATAAATGTAGTGTTTCGGGACTAACGAGCAAATTATTCGAAGCGTCCCGTTATTTTCAAGAATAGCAGATTTTTTTGTCAAATTGCTTAAAATAATTGGGGTCTCAAATTTTAACTTACTTTGCATAGAATTGCTGCATATTTTTCCATGCAGTGAGGGTTCTGTTTCTGGATTTCGAATCATAACTAGGAAAAAAGGCTCAGAAATAAAAACAACTTAAAACCTTAATAAAAAGAAGGTTTTTTATACAAACAGATTGTCGAAATGCTAAAATAGGACAATTTAAACACATTTAAAACAGAATAGCAATATGTTATTTTATCATCGAAAACTAAGGTGAAGGTGAAAATACGGCCTTAGGCAGGCCGCACACCAGCGCCACATGCTACATGCATCGAACATTTACGTCGCCACAATCAATGCGCTACAATTTAGCTTGCTACAAATGTATTGTATATGCGCACATCGAAAGCACAGTTGTAACGTGAATGTCGACATCATCGTCTGACGACGACGATTTCTTGATGTGGCGCCACAAATAACGAACGTGTTCGATCTTGAATTTGTGTAGCGCGGACAACGTCTCGCCACAAAGTGCGCCCGCTACAAATGTTTCCTCAGTGTGCGTGCTCATGTATAGATATTATGGGGCCGTTAAATGTGTCGCGTTTCAAATGTAGCGCCACAATTATAGAGATACAAGTGTATGCCTGGTGTGCGGCCTGCCTTAGTGTAGCACCCTCACATCACTAAGCCTTAATTCCTGTTAAAATCAAAAATTCCTAGCGTACCTAAGCGTTACATGATTACACTTAAGGTAACCTTATTTATCTCAACAATATTAAATAGAAATACGTAATTCAAAGTAACAATAATGTTAAGCCGCTTAGACTAAGGAACATCACTTTCAAGTTGTAGTACAGAATTGAATTCGACGCTCCAGCGAGCGTAGGTAATGTCTCGCTACTAAACAATTGAAACTATGCTGTAAATACTTGCAGTTAATGTTGATAGTTGTGTAACTACTTTGGGGTAAGAACAATTTACTAAGCTACTTTTGTAGAATTAAACTTGGGTAGTATTGTTTAAAGTACCACAATTGAAGGTATTTTATATAAGACTTTCCAACCTTACTAGTTTGTTATATTCAGAGTATAATACATCTTAATTATAAACGAGTAAATTACGATTGATGTTTAGGATGTTTGTGGCTCATTTACGCCATAACCAGCAGAACGATTTGGATAAATTTGAAATATAAATATGCTTTTTTCTTCATCACCCAATGGTAAAAGCCCTTTCTTCCAAACTTCTCTGCTTCAATTATTGTTTCTATTCCAAATATCGCTATGGCCTAAACTTAAGGGCCTATTATGTATTTACCATTTTTTACTTCATAAGGCCCCACCATGTAACATAAAAATTACAATTAACTATAGTATGTACAAAACCAATACACTTAATATCATCGTAAGCATATTCATCATCCATCAATTAGGCATAACTTGATTCTGATTTGGCTACTCAATAGGTATGGTTAGACAGGCACTAGTCACTACATCGGACAGTGACATATCGAACCATTGTCTGAAGTTAGCCGTGATTTTGATAGATGCTCCTCTTTTGAATTGAATGTGTGTTATGTGACAGATTGGATTAGGCCAACAACACCATGATTTGAGAACCAAAAATACCTTTTCTCAAACATGCATGGAAATTGGAGCATTATTTGGACAACCTTCTTCAAGATAAATTGAAATAGCTGCATTGGCCAAATACTTGCAAGCCGCAGCCGGCAAAATTTGTAAATCTATATTTGTCGTCTTTAGCGGCCAAATTATATTTTTAACCGACTTCCAATCAAAAAGGAGGAAGTTCTCAATTCTGTTGTATTTTTTTTTTTTTTTTTTTTATGTTTGTTACCGCATAACTTCGTCATTTGTGAGCCGATTTGAAAAAATATTTTTTTATCTGAAAGGTACTGCTTCCAGATTGGTCCCGTTTAAATTTTATTAAAATCGGTGTTGCCATTTTTTTTTTAATATTTTTTTAATGTTTGTAACTGCATGCCTCCGTCATTTATGAACCGATTTAGAAAATTATTTTTTTATTTGGAAGGGTATTCTTATGTCCAGATTGTCCCAAACAAATTTCATTAAAATCGGTTTAGCCGTTTGGCAATGAAGTCGGTTTCTCAAGCTTTTTAAACTTATAATTATTTACACATAGTATATTCATATCCGTCGTGTAATTTAAAAATGGAATGATCTTTTAGTTCAAAACAACATGACAACCAAGGAGGTAAGTTATCAAAGGTTCCCGAACTCCGAAACATGACAATCAAGGAGGTAACTTATCAAAGGTTTTATTTTAAAATAAAAAGTTCTGCCTAGGTACATTCTAAGGCTACGTAAGAGGGAAGTGTTATAAAATCTTAGGCCACATGAATGCCTCTTTTGCTGGCCGCTGTAGTCACATATACTATGACGGCTTCTTATACAAAGCTTACTAAATTAACGAGCTCTTACATAAAAAATCAGATAAAATAATAGTAAACTCTTATTACGCGTTTTATCGCCGGGCATTTTATTTCATTCCTGCAATGATGAAGGTTCTTACAAATCAGTGCAAAGTAGTTAATAAATATTCCAAGTGATAAATTTCAAAAATGCGAGTGTGCGTACTGCTCCCAGGGGTGGTATAAAGTTAACAAATTGCGGCAATTTCCAATGTGTACGGTATCCGATGGCAATGTCTCTGTTGATGTAATGCTTGATACATTTTATTTTGTGCTGGACACGACTTTTGCCTCCTCCGCAATCACGACTCTCTTAGTAGTCTCTAAACTTGGTTACGAAATAAGAACTGTAAGGAAAAACTTCTTTACTAGTTCATAACCCGGTTTTGAACTAAAAACTGAATGACAGAACTTTTTTGCTAGTTGGTCGCCCGGTTGGTATGAACTTAGAAAAAAAATCCTTCTACGTAGCTGGTTACGAAACCCATTTACGTACAAGCACTAATGAGTTCAACTTAAGAAATTCACAAATATTTTGAGAATTTCTTAAGTGGATGGAACTTGATGGATTGTGGATATATTGTGGCTTATATTCCACTTATTTCTTACCAGTTTATTATTTCCATATACTTAAACTTTTGGGATATATTTACCGGTTGAGCGCCCTCTGCGCTCACCATTGTCCGGTAGCGCTGTAAGAATCGTCAGACGATCAAAAGCATTTTGTCCATTCGAAAAAAAAAAAAACTTTTGGGACTTAAAGCATCTAGCATACCAACTTTTTTTTTTATAGGTAATCTTTTGACTAAATGTCATCTTTTCAATGACGATTTGTTTTATTTAAGTCTTCCTTGAGTAGAGTATAATTTGAAGTAAAGTTTTATATTTATTCGTTTTAGGTAGGTACTACTCTTATTTGTGAAAGATGAATTTGACTGGCCTAAATTAATAAGAAAACATATGAATATTGTCGTGAAAAAAAGTCGCGTCTGAATTTGTTTCTAGCTTCTGTGTTGATGTAGCCTTCGCATGAAATGTTTATGACATCATCACCATCTATGAAACCTCGAACTTATGAATTTCAGTACAGAGAAATTTATGTTGTACCCACTTGAGATAAAGTACCATTTTATACGAAGATATGTACAAAACGAGGTCATGTTCCATCACAATGTTCTCTCGTAATATGGAAAGATATATGCCTAAAACTGTCCGGAAAATCTTTTGAGTTGGATATTTTGAATTTGATCCTGTCAGGTTTGTTTGTTTAAATGTCACGGGGCATTAAAATGTTATCGTTTCATTATACATGAAAATTAATTAATGCTAATGTATAGAAAAATATTTTTTATTGAGTCGTTATAAAATATTATAAATACGTACCTATCCCATCTGGTACGAATACCTATTATCATTATTAGCAATTTCATACTTGGATCGTAGGATCCATGAGAAAAATAATATACATCCAATCCATGGTATATAATATAGTAGGTAGAAGATCATTATATAGCTGACCTAACCCTCGTGAAATGCTTATTCATGCCCAAAAAAAGGAAGCCCAAAATAAATAAGAATACACGTCACGTGTTCTCAATATACCTAAACATAAACAAAAAGATTTCGTTTCGGTCATTTTACTGATCTTCTATTTTCATCGAGACCCGAGCAAGTCATTTAGGTAAGACTTATCCCACCCTATAACCTACCCATCATTTACATAGAAAATCAAACCCCTAGTAAAAACCAAAGTGACATGTGACGAGTGCAGGAAAGGAACCTCAGTGAGGCGTACTTAAAACTTAAAATCCTATCACCACACTGGTTTAAAAAGATCTGTGAGAAGAAGAAGAAGTACGAACCAGCAATAGAAGTTGGTAATTTAAAATATTGGTTGTATTTTTGGGACCTTCAAGATTTAAAAATACAAAAATACTAAATTTTAGAGCATTCGAATTAACACCAAGTATCACACATACATACAAAAAACCTGCGCACATCTAGGCGATGGCGATGGCGATGGATGATGATTGCCATCGCAATCTGATTGCAACAAATTTATCTGGAATAAAATAAATGAATCAGCATCTGAAACCTGTAAAAAGATGCAAGGTTTTCTTCACTTATTTCTAAAAGCACGCACCATAATAATAACAGCTTTAATTAATATTTGATTCACGGTCTTGGGGCGGAAGGTGAGACATAATTAATAACAATGATTATGATTGATGGATGATGAGAATTAGAAGGCTAATTTATCATTAAATAATATCTAGGCATGTTATTATGTGATAAAGTAAACGCTAAACTTGATGCGTGAGGAAGATTTAATTAAGCATGAAGTGCTAAATTAAATTATTGCAAATATTAATAACACACTCAACATTTTCCTGTTATTTTATTTTTGGAAAATTACATGATATAATATTAGATAATAAAAATAAATCTCCTTCTTCCTATCACCACATCGTGGATCGTCTATATCAACAAGTACGTCACAGGTTTTTTGTAGTAAATTGTGTATAGGAAAAATGAAAACTAAAACTTTTATTTATTTATTTATTTATTTATTTATTTATTTAATCAAAAATATTGAGCACTACAAAAGTTTTAGTAATTAATTTTTTTTGTGCATTTTCACTGTACTCAGTGCAAAAAAACTACCTACCTTATGCTATGACTGCTTGTCACACCGTATATCATCATCATAATCAACCTATATCAGTCCATTGTTGGACGTGGGTCTCTCCCAAGACGCAACGTATTTTAGAAGCAAGGCCTTGCGTACATCTAAGCAATCTGCGATGGCGATGGCGATCAATGTCAGGGTTTTCAATACATCTGCACACACTATCGTGACCTTTGACGAGCAAGGTTTTAGGCCAAAGTGTATGCGTATGTGGATGCTATTATTTGTATTCTGTTTATCGAAATCATATATTTTGAGACTTCGTTTTGCGCCCTGCCAGTCTGATTTGCAGTCAGTCAGTCTTTTATAATCAAGTCGTAAAAAAGACGCAAAAATATCGCAGTTCGTCTTCAACCCGATCCCTCTATAATATTCTGAAACTGCGTGTTTTCTTAAAACGTTACGCGTGATATGACGGCCATAACAAAGTTTTTGTTTAGGTCTAAGTAAAATTTTTGGGCTGTGTTCATGTCAAAAAATGTATTTATTAATCATCCGACTTCATCCACTGCTAAGTATAATAGGCTTCCCTCAATTTGTGCAATCTACCTCGATCCTGTGCCAGTCTAACTCATTTCCGTCCCGTGATTTTGACTATGCCGTCCATCCATCTTGCTGCAGGGCGTCCTACGCTTCTGTAGCTGGTTCTTGGCCACCATTCAGTTGTTGTCCTAATCCACCTGTCATCACCACGTCTTGTAATCTTGTCTCTTGTCCTGCCTAACTCCATTAGAGCTCCGTAGTCCGATCTGCGACGTCTTGGACCATTGCTTGTCTTCGGATTTCGGAGTTTAGAACTCAATCCATAAGTTTGACAAGTCCACTGTTGATAAATAATTTGCCTTCTATGTTTTTCTGTTTACCTTAGACATTCGGATAATAGGAAATCTTTGTAACTTGACTTCTAACCTGGGCAGAAGAGGCGCTATGACGTCCACCGTTTACTAGGTAACCTGAGTTTTAGGATGTGCCCTTTCCCTCAGTATATCAACTGATACTTTTCCGGTTTATAAATCAAACAAATTTTCACGGATATCCCAATAAATGAGGGCGCTTTTTTGCCTTGGAAATGGTTTTGCTTTCAAATATTTGATTCCACTGTGGTGGTGCAGATGGGTACCACAAAATGCTGAGTTTTATTTCTTTTGAACTTTTCGTTTGTTGTGGATAGATTTCTTGTTTAATCTAAGCTCTGCTCCAAGAAAAGCAAGGTCAGTAGCCACCAAAAGCTCGGTCTGACTATGTCTCTGGTTTTGAGTCTGTGTGCTCACCAGTGTGTTAAACTGTGTGGGTGACGTTTCGACGTTAGATTTATTTGGTCAACACTCACAAAGACTCGAAACCAGAGCCAGACAGAGCTTGAGGTAGGCCAGGCTTACAGTACAGTCAGACGGCTGCGATTTAACGATGATTTCATGCCAAATATACGGTTAAATACGGAAAAATATACTGTTGAAATTGAAATACCGTACCCTTAAATCTGTTACTTTCACCCAAACAAAGACGACAAACCTAAACGTTAATTGTATTAAGACGTTTTGTTTGCGAACATTGATGGAGGAGTTTGTTTGGGCTTAGTATTTGAGCAAGACCAGTCTAGCATTTACGCTATTTGAAAGTAAAGCTAGACTGCTTTGTAAAGTCTAAATATTTGTTCGTATAAGCAAGTATAGTATTATCTTATATTCTGTGGTATAAGTACTTACTTAACAAATAATATGCCTAATTTATCTCTGATTTCGGAGTATATGGTTTGGCAACTAGCTTAAATTTAAGTGTTTTAAAACCGCAACAGAGAAACAGTCAGAAAAACAATGCTTAAGAGCCTGTCCAGATGGGGCGTTTTACGCGCGAGTGTCCTCGCGCGTAAACGTTCGCGCGTTCTCCAGATACTAGAGCGCTATACATCCCGTCCAGACGCTGCCGTGCGATTCCTCAATCGCGCGTAAAACGCGAGCAACTCGCCGGACTCTCGACTCGCACGTGTTAAGCGCGAGCGCCACGCGAGTCGAGATACTCTGGTGCCATTGCTGCGTCCAGTGGTGCGCGCGAGTCCGACGCGAGTGGACGTATTTGGAACGAAAATGGAGAGTGATAATTTTGATAATTTCTAGTAAATCATCAAACGATGTTACTGACATCCGAAAGTAGTTAAAAAACTTTTCGTTATGTTCTCTGAGCTTTGGGTATAATGTTATAAACATACTATGTGTCATTCTGTCACGTAGAATTGGATGCACATTAAATCGTCGGCTTTCTCTTTGTTTACGACGTTTCCATCTGCGGTATGCAAGCCACAACACGACTGCTTTGTCTGGCTCCATATTTATAACTGTCCCTGGGTCCCTCCCAAATACATCGCGCGTAGGAGCGCGCGTAAAACGCGGCATCTGGACGCAATATAAATTGAAACGCGCGAGGGCACTCGCGCGTAAAACGCCCCATCTGGACAGGCTCTTAGACCCTTCCACTATTTTCCTTCAGCCGTCATATATTATATTTGCCTAGTTTTTACTGTGTGAGGAAATGAAATCAATTGAAATACATTTATTTGCAAAAACCTAGAAGCATGTAGGTATACTTAAACAACACAATGTACATTAAAATATTTCTAAAGATGCCTACAATTTACTGTCCTTATGCTACGTTCGTGGCGTTGGAACTAAACACATTTGAAAAAGGAACGTTCAAATACGTCATGGCATTGGGTGGGAATTTTTGTATGAATATTATTATTTCACGTTTGTATGGACATGGTGGGACTACCGGTTAAAGGAATAAAAAGAAAAGAGTTTTTGACACTCTCACACATTATGAAAAACTCTTCTATGCTTGAATTTGTATTCAAGGTGCTTTAGTTTTATAGAATGCCGAGTTTAATTTAGTTTTATACATACAATCGAAGCATTACCTACATTTTATTTTATTGATACGAACACACAATCAAAGCATACACTACACAAACATACTATTAACATTTTAATTTTACCGATGACGTTAAAATCATGACACGAGTCATGACTGGTTAATTGATACCAATCATAAAGGATTATGATTATAATCATGCGTCTTATTATTGAGTTACAACAATGTACTAACGGAATTTACAGCCAATTGAAGGGCGTTTAAATTGATTAATAAACAGGTTTCTTTAAGGGCCCTATCTCACTAGAATACTATGGTTGCGCCACCAACTCACCACAGAAAGTGATTTGTATAGCGCTGTCAAATTTGGTTGCGCAACTGAGCGGAAGCCAGGTGAGCCATACAGCTTCATAAATTCGTTAATGAAACAACCAAATATCCTACTTTTTTCAGTTTGTAGGCTAACGCTTGAACCCAATCTCACATGCTGTCAACGGTCGGTATAGCGCGCTCACATAGAAGATGCTGGTGGCGCAACTAATCATAGTTGCGCCACCAGCATCCAATAGAACATCCATCATATAGAAGGATGTACCAGCTTTGGATATCAATCCAAAGTGGGTGAAATAGGGCTTTTAGTGCCAGTTTTAGGTGTTGTAGAGCTACAAGCAAGTTCGCAAATTACAAATATTTCAGCAGCTTTCTTGTACACGTTAGTACAAAAAGTATTCAAAAGTTTTATTTTTTTAGGCTCCTGCGTTCACACTATTTCTAGATAGGCACCTAAACTTAAAGGAAAACGGGGAAGAGGAAGGTCAAGAATAAGTAACATGAGCCAGTTAAAAGAAAAAGTCACTGTCATGTCGTATAAGGAAGTCAAGGAGGCCGCATTCGAAGGACTTAATTGGGGAAAACTGCATCAAAACCCCGACAAGAGTTAGGCTCTTAAATTTAAGAACAAAAGAAGAGAAGACCTAAACTTGCGCATCTACAATTTGCATTACTTAGACCTTTTTTCAGTCTATTCCATAAATAACAGTAGGAGTTATCTGGTTTTCAGATTTTTATATTAAATATTAGTACTAAATAGACACTATTTTTGATTCTCACGGTATTCTTTTCTGGCAAAGCACTATCATATCAAACATTTTGTACTACCTACTGGTGCATTCTGTGTTGTTTCAACTCAAAAGCAAACAGCACTCAATCAGGATGTCTGCTTTGCACACAAGGTTCTGATGTGCAAGCTGAAGTGGGTACGTACTTAAACAAACTTCAGGATTCATGGGAACTGCAGCTTTTGATCTACAAGCCTCAAAGCTCAAAGCAAAAGCTATGAGGAATACTATAGGTATTCCTACTCTACTACTTTATTCCTAACTAGTGGCCTGTCCCGGCTTCGCACGGGTGGACATTTATTTTTTAAACACATAAATATAGCCTATGTTACTCAAGGTGAAAAAATCCAGTGGTCCAATGGTGAAAACATTTTTGAAATTGGCACAGTAGTTTTCAAAAATACTGTGCCGATTTCAAAAATAACACAATGACAAACAATGAAAAATACAAAACTTTCCTCTTCATAATATTAGCATAGAAGTATAGTATAATCTTATCTGTGGTATATAGATATAGGTAAAGGTAAACTGTATTCGTCAAAGCTATTGCTTTGAGAAATACTAACTGTAGGTCTACCATGAGCTCTGTCTGGCTCTGTCTCTGGTTCTGGTGTTGAGTCTTTCCTTGTTTTTTTAACCGACATCTTTTTTTTTTATGTTTGTTACCGTATAACTTCGTCATTTGTAAGCCGATTTGAAATTTTTTTTTTTAATTGAAAGGTACTGCTTCTAGATTGGTCCCATTTTAATTTTAATAAAATCGGTGTTGCCATTTCTTTTTAAATATTTTTTTTTATGTTTGTAACTGCATGCCTCATTTATGAACCGATTTAGAAAATGTTTTATTTGTAAGGTTATTTTTACGTCCAGATTGTCCCAAACAAATTTCATTAAAATCGGGCTAGCCGTTTGGCAATGAAGTCGGTTTCTCAAGTTTAGAGAGTCTAAGGACTGGGTCTAAGGACTTATTTATAATACTGTTTCCCTAATTTATTGATTAAAACAAAAAAAATATGTATGGCGATTGCATAACAAAATGCGACGCCGTAAAAAACGCTCTTATCACACTGTTCGTTTTTCAAATAATTTACTACAGCTACTTTAGTTTGTAACTGTGCTATCAGTGGGGGTTCATGCACTTGTTAATCGGCCAAATGCAATTGCAACGCGAAGCTTGAAGCCCATTACACTATAAATGGCTTCTGTAAATTGTCGCGTAATAGACCAACAGTTAAGAGCCATTGTTTGCTCATTATCGATTTCAAATAGACTGGATAAGTTCTATTGTTGGAAACTCAGGTGCTAAAGTTTTATCATTCGTGTTAACTGCTCAATGAACACTCTAAAGGCCTGCGCACACCTAGTTCGCTGGCGGTAGTGATCAGTGAAACGCTGTCAAATATCGCTGTCAGATTTGAGATTTGATTGCTACCACCAGCGAACTAGGTGTGCGCAGGCCTTTACTCTTATCTACTTAAGAGGGAATCACACAGGCGACTCTCCATACAAACGTAGTCCCCTATTTCCTCCCTGGATAATGCCTCTAGAGCAGCGGTACTCAAAGTGTGTTCCGCGGAACCCTAGGGTTCCGCGCTACCCCTGTAGGGGTTCCGCAAGAATTTAGAAAAAAAATCAAAATAATTAGTAACTGTTACATTGTTCTTTTATTATGCTTCTATAATAAAGAATACACTTTTAAAAACTATTGTTTTATTGTAGGGTTCCATCAAGTATTTTGCTTGTCAAAAGGGTTCCGTGACCAAAAAAGTTTGAGAACCGCTGCTCTAGAGTAACCATTTTTTATAAAGAAAATATCACCTCCAATTCTTATTTCATATAAATCATTTGAGGTTCATATTTTCTTTATCAATACGTTTCTGAAAAAAAGGAAAACATACGAGCACGTACATAGGTATATAGCAGATCTGGATTTTATGAGAAAAAATGGTTACTCTAGACCTAGAGGCATTATCCAGAGAGGAAATAGGGGACTACGTTTGTATGGAGAGTCGCCTGTGTGATGCCCTCTTAAGAACTACGTTTATTAGACTATTTTTTTCATTCATAGTGTTGATCACTTCTGAACGCCTTGCATAAAGTCGTTTGCCACTCTCACTTTCATGTCAACAATAGACATGGCAACAGACTTATCGTTTTGCTTAGTTAAATGACTGTTATAGGACCATTATGAATATACCCGCTAGACTTTAGATAAATAATCTGAACTTCTAACATGATAATGTACTCGTATGTAAACATTGAATTCCTAATATAACATTGCGAGAGAACATTTTCAATTAACAACTTAACCGTTCCGCTTATTCCACTTTGCTGGTACTTCAGACAGATCCAAGACATATAGAGGCGTTTGCTAGTGAGTGGTTTAGTTGGAGTGCATGCAAAGCTTTTGATCCCGGCTATACAGTCGCTAAGCCTTGGCAAGCGCTTTACCTAGGTTGATCACGAGCCCACACAATGTCGGTGTGTTCGTCTAAACCAGAGGTGCTCAAACGGTCGATCGCGAAAGCTTTTCGAGGCGAGACCGCCAGCACGTACTTAGTAGAATTTCTGGAAATATGCGGCTAAAGCTGCCTTCCTACGGTGCTTGGTTCTGCAGATCATCACGCACCGCGCACGATGACGCACGGCAACGCACACAGAAAGGGCTTCTGTGCTACCGCGCACCTCGGCGCACGAGACCGTTCCCATGGTGTGTCGTGCGAGCTGGTGCGGGCTAGTGCGCGATATCACGCACCAGTGGGATGGGGCTACAATATGCAGTGCCATGCATCATTATCACGACAAAATTTGTAATTCGGAAATTAAGTTACTATTCCTTAAAGTACATACAGATTCATTTTAAAATGCATTGATTACCTACCTACGCAATAGTTTACTTAGTCGTCCCTTGCTTTCAAATCATTTTCTGGTAGATCGCCGACACTATAAGTTTGAGCACCCTTGGTCTAAACTAAAACTTCACACACGTTCACACTATGAGTAGAGCAAAAAATAAAAATTTGGTAACAATTTCGAAAACTTATAAAAAATCTTGTGGGACTTCTAACCGTAAGACGTAGTAAATCTAATTTGATACCAGTTATGTTGATGAAAAGCTGACGTAGAAGAAGCTCATAAATTAAAAACCATTTTGAGAGAATTAAATCAATTATTAATATTGGTCATTGCACTCAAAGCAAACTACATAGTTCGAAACGAAACAATGTTTTCTTTAGGAAACCAAATAACTAATGGAATTCCGAAATGTTTTTTTCTTCGAAATGCTAACATACACACACAAAACAGACACCTAGTTTGCTTATCGCATAAGATATGAAGATTGAACCCACAACCTAGATCACGGAAGATAGAATCTTTCACAAACATTTATTTATTTAGCTTGGTTCTGATGATAGCATAGCTTTTAAATCAATAGTACTTATTCTCCTAATCAGAATTTTCAATTTGGCTAATGGATGATTTTAAATAGTTGTTCCACTTTTAAATTATTTTATTAAGTCATTTAGAAATTAAGTTGGCAACCCTGATCTGTCCATGACTACCAGAGAGGGGCCATGTTGAATGTAAAAGCACAGGGGTAGTCAATTTACTGGGCAAAGCCTATAGGAATATTCCCGCGGTAGCCTTTGCTCAGCGCTCACCTCTAGTGCAACTAAAAGTGGGAAGTCTATGTAAATCAGTGTGTTTATTAATTATTCAAAGTTTATGCAGTCATTTTTATGAAAAAAGTGAGTATCAATACATGTAGTTATTTAACAACATTTCAGCATTTTTTCATTCAAAACAACGTTTATCTATCGTTCAACAAGTTGCTTAAATAATTGAGGAACTTAGGACAGATATTCTGAACTTTTGAACGAACGTCCGACAAGATTGTTCAACAAATTGAAATTCGCTTCAAATAGGTCGAAGTTAGGTTTTAGTTTGTCTTGCTGGCTCAAGCAAGACCCATCGGAAGATAAACTTACGTAGAAAGCTGGCAAAGCTGGACTATATTGTTTTACTAAGAAACCAGTATAAAGAGTCAGGAAGATAAAGCATTTTTATTATTTTAGGTTAATAAAATAAGAACAGCAGGTAGAAGGGCAGAGAAAAATAAAGCAGTATATGTGAGTCTCAGCAGCACTTGGACAGTACCAATGGACAGCTCAGGTCAGGACAGACCAGGCAGGTGAATGTGGATCAATATGTTGGTAGAGGTAAGTTCAAGAAAAGATAGATGAATTGAATGAAGGGAAAAACACATGTTGGTTATGTTATTTCATATAAAGAAGGCAGGAAACAGGAAGAAAACGATTTTGGGCAGCACTTTAACTCTTTAACTTTCAAGGTTACCTGGTAGAGATTGCTGTTAGCGATAAAGCCACTTATTGTACTACTGTAACTGTTTATTCGCTAAAAACTATATTCCACTTACCTATTATAGTGATGTGTTGTTGTAATCAATAAAGAGTTATCATCTATATTTAGTACACTTTTCATGCATAGATAAACATCATGCTTTGTTGGTTTTTCGAAGTTATAACGACCACTATATTTATTTATAGCTATTATATTCAATTAAAGCTTTTTTTGATGATTGAAATTGAAGAACTCAACTTGCCAACAAAAACAAACAATTTTACATAAAATCACTTGACGTGCTCTCAATGTCTGACTATTTTGGGAACGCCGTAGGTTGCTTTTGTTCAGCAGATTGTGAATAAATTATTAGCTTTCTAGCATGGCTTCAAAACGGGTTATCTCTTTGCATAGAATATAAATAGACCAAACATTTTTGAGAATCCAGATAAAGCTTGTAACTTTTTCAATGAATACTATCATCTCCATCATCAGCATAAAGAAGTCCATTGCTGGGCATAAGCCTCTCCTATACACTTCCAGGAAGAACAGTTTCCATTCACCACTTTCCTGCGATCATAACAATGTCTACGGTGGGCGTCTTTATACTACGTTTCGTTTTCAAGTTTGTCGTCGCCATTCTAAACTTTATCCCCAACGGTTGTCGGTTCTACGAGCTATTATTTCTACGAGCTATGTCGGTGACCTTGGCCATACCTCACTTGAATTATATGATAAAAGAGATGATGGGAAAATCACATGACTATCAAACTAGTAACTAAGAAGATAACAAAACGGAAGATTCTTAGAAAACTATTACACTGTTGACAAAACTGGAGGTGAATGTTCCCTAGCATTTCACCTATGTATACAATGGAATATTTTTAGTGCAATAAAATATTGTCTGACTGCGTGACTAATAAGGCGGAAAACCTGAAATGTGATTGGGCCTGGCATGTGGCTCGTATGCTGGCCATTCTTTGGGGCAAAAATTAACAGATTGGGTCCCACAAGGCCAGCGTCATAGAGGAAGACCCCGCAGAAGTTAACGGAACGAGCTCGATTGTCATATATAAATTTATAAAAGAAAGTCGTGTTAGTTACACTATTTATAACTCAAGAACGGCGGAACCGATTTGGCAGAAAATTAGTGGGGAGGTAGCTTAGAACCGGGAGAAGGATATAGAATACTTTTTATCCTGAAAAAGCATCGGGAACGGGGTGTTACGGGAACGGGCGAGCGAAGCCGCGGGCGGCCACTAGTATTATTTAAACGACTGGCCTACTGTAGCCAAAGATCGAGAGTTGTGGAGAAAGGGGAGGCATGCCTTTGCCCTGAAGTGGGACGACGCAGGCTCAAATAAAATATATAAAAATAAATAAGAGTCGTATAATATGAAAGGCGGCAATCTGTCAAATTTTACAAAAAAAGACTCATTGGACAATTTAGGTAATTTAAAATAACGCAACAAATTTTCCCGAAACTGTATCAAATAATGGCAATAAAATACTAATGATGTCTTTCAAAATCGACTTTAAAAATCAGCATTAGTTTCAAATACGGCAATCTTTAGTAGTTCCCTGATATTTATAAAAGAAAGTCGTGTTAGTTACACTATTTATTACTCAAGAACGGCGGAACCGATTTGGCAGAAAACTAGTGGGGAGGTAGCTTAGAACCGGGAAAAGGACATAGGATACTTTTTATCCCGAAAAAGCAACGGGAACGGGGTGTTACGGGAACCGGCGAGCGAAGCCGCGGGCGGCCACTAGTACATAATAAAACGATTTTTATAGAATTACCAAAATTCACCCCAAGTGCAGATTGCCTTTTTTGATTTTATACGGTTCGAATGTTCTATCTATGTATACATCTAAATAAACTAGACAGAGACTATAAACAAGGCTATAAGGTAATAAATAAATTCCTAGACAGCCTACAATGATAGCTATGTAAATAACTGCATTCCAGGAGGCTGTGTTGAGATTGTTTCTATTATGGAGCTGAGTTGTCTTAGTCGGACTTGTTGTTCTCAAAGGCACCTTTAAAGTATGTTTTATGAAGTTTATGAGGTACTATTCTGAAAAAGTATACCTACACCGTGTTTTTTGTCTTGCCTATTGTCATAGCAAACTAGATGACCTTCACATTACAAAGTTACAAAGCAGGGTTTTTTGTAAGTGGTATGGTTATAAGCAAAATACCACCACCATTTATTAGTACATTGTTACCTGAGTGTTGAAAGTCACGTTTTTTGAGTCCCGAGACGGGTTTGGCGCCAGAGCGTAGCGAGGGCGCCAATGGAGCTTGAGGGACTTAAAAGACTTTCATACGAGGTAAACACTGTACTTTTCATTACGAATACAAGGAAAGTAAAAATAAAAACATGAAAGAAAAATTAGTGAAAATGAAGATTGAATTGCCGCCTTCCCGGTTTTTTTTTCTTTTTCTCTGGCGGGCCTTCGGCTACGGCTCGCCAGCATTATTCAGCCATTATTTTCATTATCATAATTAAAAAAATGGTAAATTGTTTGCTCAAATTTATGTTATTTTAAATAAATAGTTGAAGCTATATAATAATCAAGTAATTTAGAAGATATATTATTTATTTAATACTATCTTTATGTTATTAAAATTTAAATTTTACATTGCGCTTTAGACTTTTTAAACTTCTTACCGTTGTAATGGGTTTCCAACCTACTGCTACTGCTGAATAAAAAGTTGGAATTTGGTTCAACGACCTCCTTGCAGTTAGAAAGACTTTAGAAAGTTGGAACATGGTTGAATAAAATAGAACTTGTTTTTGTTTTATAATTCGACAGCTGTCAGTAGAAAGCGATTCTCCCTAGGGCTGAAAGGTTTTACTTTCTATTAGGCCCCTCAGGCAACTTCAGACCTACTTTCAGAGTATGAGTAATGAAAATATCATTTTCGATAGCTGCTCATGGAGAGTGGCAAACATTTATATGATAATAATTAAAATTTAAAGCTAAAATATTCTACATAATAATCGTAAAACTGCCTTACAAATCACAATTTAAAAAAAAAAAAATCGGTTGTCTGTAAAGTCGGTTTACTGACGATAGTTGAACGTGATAACGTCATAAGAAAATACTCGCGGACTCGCGGACTCGGACTCGGACTCGGACTCGGACTCGAACTCTCGGACCCGGACCCGGAACCCGACCGAACCCTTACCCTTACCCTCATTTACCCTTACCCATTACCCGACCCGGGCTCGGGCTCAGGTAAATGGAACGACGAAACGACGTAACGACGCATGAGTCATGTTTTTTCGTGCGTGCAGCCGGCTCCATCGATTTATAAGACGTTATCACGTCAAAAAGTAAAACTCTTATGTTATAAATAGAATATTACATATTTAACAATATAATAGCTATATAACATGAAATAAGCACACACTCTTAGGAAAGGTTTCTTTATGATATTTTAGTAGGTACTCATGATTTTGAGAGTGTTTAATTCAAGAAGGTAGAGGAACATCAACGGAATAAAATAACAAATAAATATAAAATTAAATTATCTAACACGATTGGGATTAGGTTTTCTCTTCATAAACTTATCGAAATTGATCCTTCTTGTCCGGACAATGTCTGCGTAGTTGAGAGCGGAAAGTTTTGGAGTTCTTGTCTTCTCCGGGCTGTCGAAGTCCACGCTGAACAGCCCAAACTTCGTACTGGAAAGATAAACATAGTGTTTTAGTGCAGTTTTTGTATAGATCTCAACACTTCAAACTACTCTTAATTACTGCTACAAATTACCAGCACAATACTAAAAAATACACCCAGGCCAATGACCCAGAACTCTAGAGTAAATATTTTCAGATTGAGAGAGAAGTTGAATTTAAGATACCGCAAGGGAAGAAAACCAAGCATGTCATATTTTGCACCGCGATAAAGTCACCGGCTTTTACCAATGGACGAAGTGCACAAAACTAAGGCACACAAACGAGCATCCAGCGGTCACAAGATGTGAGCTGTGGAAGGAAGGCCTCCGCCACCTGATTGCATCTTCCGCCAGGAGCAACTACCACCCAGGCACGATCTGCCCTGGCCCGTGTGGAAGTCGCTAATCCGACTCCGTACTCGAATGGTCCACTGCAGGGACAATCTATGTAAGTGGGGATTTATGGGTCCTAGTCTGGCTACATGCGACACATGTAGCCAGACGCTCCAACACAGTCCATGCAGCAATTGCTGGCGTACCCTTTGTGCCTAAACACTAACACAAGGGAAGACCTCAATACAGCGACAGCAGGTAACCACCTACTTAGTAGAAAATCGAACGATAAGAAGAAGGCACACAAGATAACTAAAGCGCTATAAAATTGTATGAAGCCAAGCGTGCCACATAGGTTGTGCGATTGAGTGCATAACACCTACTTAAGGGGTAAATGTGGCAAAAAAAACAACTCGCAGTATCTAATGTCTGTGGTACACAAACATTTGTTCTGCATTTCAGCAGGTTATTCAACCTTGCTTATGCTGTCTAGATAAAAACTTGGAAGACAAATATTTAATTTTGTTACTATATTTTCGTGCATGTCTGAACTGCGTACCTAATTGGTTTTGTAGACAAGTTAAGTGTTGACCATTCTAAAGTGTTTTTTTATGCCTGAATTGTAAACAGTTAAGCAAAATTTATACGTAATCCAAGGTTGCTCTACAAATCATAACTACAGAGCAATTAGCGGAAAAATAGACGAACAAATACTATTCATTTATTCAGTTATCGACGTTTATTTCAAACGTCTTGAAGTAACTGCCCACTGTTATTCATAATTGAACCTCACCTCGGACACTCGACCAAATCCTATAGGTACAATAGCCGTGTTCTACCTTCAAGGCAATGGCGATGGCGATCAGTGTCATTGCCGTCATATTTGACAGCGTATCACTGATCGCCGATGCAGGTCGCTTAGATATGCGCATGGCTTTACACATACATATTATGTTATACATTACATGCTAGAAACGTTGTCATTTTTACTTGTTTACTGATTTATTTCTTGTCGTGTGCAGTTTGTATAAATAAATGATTTTCTTTTCTCGGGTAGCCAGGTATAAATATAAACAGGTAAATCGATACTAGCATTTTGCACCGGTATGTTTATTGAATAAAAATACTGGGGTCTATACTTTCGATTGGTATAGAATTTGTTTAATAAACAAACCAGTGGAAAGTTTAATTTTTTTATTTTTTGTTATTAATTAATCATAATTATCCTGGACTGAAATTTGATCCATATAGAATATATTTATTGGCATGTTTAATTAAATATAAAATACGTTTCATTAAATAACCAGCTCGGTGAAGGTCCTTCTATAGCGGGATCTTAGACTATTTCTTTTCTTTATATTACACGGTGTCGTTTCTAGACGCGCATCTGTCTACGGTTCGTACACAAATGTGGGTATGTGTGTGCGTATGGCTTATGTCGTACTAAAATCAGAGATTTTACACGGCAGTGAGGTGCGGAAGCCCCGAAAGGTGGGAGTAGGGGGGGAAGATAGTGTTCGTTCTATGCGTTCGTACCCTGTGCATTAAATTTGCTTGAGGGGTTTTGTTTATTTACATCACCGTTTTATTCTCTATGGGATGAATTTCCATTGTTCTTTGTTATTTGTGTACATAGATGGGACATTCGTTTTATCGGTAAAAGAGTCCGTTGATTGCCATGCAAACGAGCTCTATTACTCTATCGTTAAATCTGAGATAAGCGGCGAAGACTACCGTCGTCATTGCGATTATATCATACAGCCAGAACCTAGCGTGATGGTATTGAGTACAAGCTTAGCAATAAGGCCTCAGGAGGCAAGTAGGTACTCAGGTGCTGGTATCGTGAGTCACGAACGAACGACAAAACAAATTATCTATTATCACGATCGTTTATTGATCAGTTTATTAAGCAAACAGGGTATAACAATAAAAATAATTATATATTTTATAGTCATCGCCGAGCCGATGAATTACAATTTGTTTATTTACATACAGATACAAACAGATAACTGCGGTAGAACATTTATTTGTACATTTAACTCATAATAAAACAACGTTCTTCTCAAAAGCTTAATAACATTTTTTTTATAACCATTTGATGGAATAAGCATTGATATGGCCCACCTGATGTCAATAAGTAACCAGTGCCTAAAACAAAGCGTTGCATTGCATGACATGAATTTTAAGAACGTGCACTACGATGCACGGCCATACATCTATCATCTTGAAGCATACACATGTTAAGCCACACATCATCATCATCATCATCATCAGCCTGAAGAAGTCCACTGCTGGACATAGGCCTCCCCTACACATTTCCAGGAAGAACGATTCTGAGCCCTTTCCATCCATCGACTTCCCGCGATCTTAACAATGTCGTCGGTCCATCTGGTCACACACGAGCCACACACGAGCCAGTAATTCATTCCGTCCAGTGACGGACGCTGGAAGAAAAAACATAGAATATTTGAAAGTATTAAAATATGTTTTATATGACTTACACATATCCATCACACCATTCAAAGTCGTCCATCAGTGTCCAGGCGAAATACCCCGTAACATTGCAATCATCTTCGTAGATCGCCAGCAACAGCTGATAAAGGTATTTATTGAAATAATCCACTCGATCGTAATCGTCTCTCGACCCAGAATCAGACATTCCATTTTCTGTTATTATTATAGGAACCTTTTTCCCATAATTCTTGGTCAGCCAATTTAGCAGTCCACGGAAACCTGGCGGGAAGACCTGTGTAATAAAAGGAATACATTTACGGTCTCTGTTGCATACTAAAACCTCTATCTAAGTTGTTCTCTTTACTCGTATAAGTTATAACTTTTCTGTACGCGCATGTGTTACGTTATAATCAAGGTCAAAAATGTACTATTTTAGTTTTTAGTTATTTTGTGGTTGTAATGTGTTTTGTGCGTTAATAAAATAAAATAAAAATAAAATATCTGAATACCACAGCATTAACTTCTGCCACGATATTTATAACGGACAGTATACAAGGCGTCCTACGGATTTTCAGTAAAAGGTTCCATCTATAATATTCAAAGTACTTTTCCTCCATGTGGCATACAGGAAGAAAATATAAATATAAATGGCATACATTATTTTACTGAAAGAAGACATTATTTAATTTAAAAAACTATTTAAACTGCATTCACAGATTTTTAGTTTTTCTCATTTTGAGAGATAACAAATAGATCTATTTTGTATTAAAAATGTTAAAATTCATGGTCTCCTTTTTTTCTGACATTAAGAAGTATGTTATTTAGCAAAAAATAATCCCTATGATATAGCCTTTCGATCGTTATGATAAAACTACGAGGTGATTATATTTCTAGTATAACGGTTTCGATGCAGTTTACATTGTTTTTTATATAACTTTTGAAACTATCATGGTTTTTAACACTATTTTTATGAAACAACGGGACTCGTGGACTTCGTTCAACCGTGATCATGGTGCATGCAACTGTGCCGAAATATCGGAAGTCAACTCATCAAAATTTAATCATGGTAAATATCCCGTTGTTTCATAAAAATATTGTTTTTTATATTCAAATAATATTATTTTTTCAGAAAAATGTTCCATCTACAAGGTACTTTTCCTTTATGTGGCATATCCGTGGGACGCCCTGTAGATAGAAACTCTATATGGGCTACGTGCTTTGCCACAGAATCGAAAGAAAAAGATGCATCATACACTTAGACAAACACTTGA
Organism: Thera britannica; assembly: GCA_939531255.2. Lineage (NCBI taxonomy): Eukaryota > Metazoa > Arthropoda > Insecta > Lepidoptera > Geometridae > Thera > Thera britannica. The sequence continues at coordinate 17,031,365 of OW618036.2, read as the reverse complement.
GCATTAAAGATAAAACACTGAAACAATGTCTCTCCTATCAAGCTGTTTCAATAACAGATGTTTTGGTGACACGATTATTCATGTTAATGTAGGACCCAAAAGTCAACACGAATGGATAAAAATACGAAACAAGAACATCAGATAAAGTTTAAAAGTAACGCCGTAACGGAGAAAATGAGAAGTAATCGGCTAGTGTGGTCTTCTTCTTATCGTGTCACTGATTCTTTCGAACCAAGTGTGGTGAAAGAATTTTAAGTGCGCCTCGAAGAGGCTCCTTTCGTGCACTTGACACATATTTTCGAACTTTTTAGGTTCTACGATATGCCGGTTTCCTCACGATGTTTTCTTTCACCGTTTGAGAGCACTGGCACATAAATAGTGCTACTGTGGTATGGACATGTTATGAGGAGAGAATATAATGGCAAATGACGTAAAGAGTGTTAGACATAAAGGTAGAGGTAGGTTTTTAGAAAAGAAGATTGTGCTGACCCTACCTAGTGGGATAAGGGCAGGAAAAAGAAGAATAAAAAGACATCTTTGAGACAAGAGTTGCAATCAGAACAGTCTAATAAAAACAGGTAGCGTGATTATAAGTTGATGCAAGTTTTACTTCACGGAACTGCATTATATAGCCTTGACTTTCAATTAAGAACATTCTACTAGTCATTACTTAGTGCGTTTTATTTTTAATAAACGTACTTTTCAAGACAAGCAAATATTTAACTTCGTGTCACATATAATTGCTATAGGCCTCTCAGCTCAGTTGGTAGTTGGTCTGCCTTCTGCGCCGTAGGTCGTGGGTTCAATCTACACCGAGAACATATTATATTTGTGTGGTGAACACAGATGCCTGTTTCTGTCTGTATATATTATTATAAGTATGTATTTACAAAAAAATATAGGGGTATTGTATCAGCTATCTGGTTCTCGTAGTACAAGCTCTGCTTAGTTTGGGGCTAGACCGTGTTGTGTGGATTGTCCACAATATTTATTTATTATAAATATAAAAAAGGATAAACTACGTACTGTACCCGAAATCGGAGTTTTGCTACCACATTTCGTCTACCAAATGTTGTTTTCGTTTCGCCTATTTGTCTCTCTCTAATATATGGAGAAGAGATGAGACATCAAAATACGTTACGTAGTTAGAGTTGTTGTCTCATCAATTTTTTATACAAAAAAGAGGGACGTGCTCACACGCGTCGCGTTTGTAAAATCGAAAGGAAAAGAAAGTAATCCCACTGTGGGTAAAGGTTCATAATTTAGTAAGGATCCCACAACGTAAGCTTAACTCTGCCTGTTCGGTAGATAAATCAAGTTCAACCTCAGTCTACGACCTTGACCGAAATCAGATAAGAACTATCGGTCAAACACCTACTTGCCTACTTCAGACTCGCGCGAAGTCACACTGGCAAGATTTATTACCTCTCATATAGGATAGTTTGTAGATCGTGTTTCTTGATAAAATATATTTTTATTTATTGGTACTGATCATGATCACAGACAGATTGAACATAGTTGAATTTATGTTTGGGTTTTTGATGTTTTTCTTTTGAGTAAAGTAAAGTAAACAGGCATTTGCATCTATTGTAGATGATCTATAAAGCGTCAGGGATAACTGGTGTTTGCTCATGCCCCTACTTACGGGACGCTATACTGTCTGGGACAGGATTTTTTTAGGATTTTTATTCGGCCTTATCCACAGGAAAAACATGGTCAATACGTGCAGAGCCACGTGTCTCCTCACAATGTCTTCCTTCACCGTTTGAGAACAATACATGCATTGTGTACAATTGTACATACATTTTTCGATCCATCTTTTAAAGTAGGTTACAGTATTTATCCAGGCCTTATTAAAAATATGCGTTCATAGCCAAACCAACACTCCAATATTCTGCAGACACACCGACTATCTAGTTTGCAAAGTTTGTTTGGTTTTAGAGAAAACGGAATTTCAATTCCACCAAATCGGCTTGCAACAGCAAGTTAGGAAATAAACAAACAACTTTTATTCCTTTGCCAAGGAACTTGACCAGTAGCTTTGGTAAAGTTAGATATTCACTATCCGAACTTCCTTTCACCCTAATTAAGTATGGATGAACATTGAGCGTGTGTTTCCGGTTTTATTTCTTTCTGGGAATACCTCTGCTCCAATATGTTGTAACGTTTCGTACGTACATAGTAATATCAACAGATTTACTCTTATGATAAACACAAAAATGCGATGCAACGTCAAAAATGCTAAAATAAGCGACGACTGTCCGTCAATTTACTTCGCAACGTCAAAATTGGTGAGTACTTTTGACATTGTATGCTATGGCCGAGCTGAATTTTTGCTACATTTACTTTGTGATGTATTGAAAGATTGAATTTTTTAGTTCGTTGAAATATACTAGAAGCAAGTTGCGTTTTTTGTTTCCTTCTTGTCCTGCGAACTTATTTGGAACTAAAATCTTACCGCCAACCAGTCAGCTCCGGGTATAGGCCAGTCTGGGTGCTGATCCATTTTAATAGCGGTATCGTGGTCCATGGACGGTACCCTCCATCCCTTCTCCATCGATGACGGAGACATTAAAAATGTGGTGTAGTGATTTAGACCGAAGAAATCAGAACTGCCTCGTAGGGATTTTATCTGTGTAAATATAGTTCACCTATGGTAATAAATCTCACAATTGCTTAAGGAAAAACCTTTACCTACACCCTTTCTAATAAATTATCCAAACGGTCTATTAAACCGATTTCAGTGGCGATCATGCAAAATTGAAATCTTTATGAAAGAATTGCGTGAAAACTTAATTATTTACCAAGCAGTTTAGCTTTTAGTTTTTTTTTGTGTTTTTGTTTATTCAATAAACTTTTTAATTTCATTTCATATTTCTTTTTATTTTTTTTCTGTTTAAGTATCAGGACTGCGGTTAAACAAAATATGAAACCAAACAAAAAAGTTTTATCATTCATAGAAAATATTATCGAAATGAAGACTCCATTCAAACCATAAAGGGGTTAAAACGTTCATTTATAAACATTGGAGTTTATTATGCCCATAAATACTTCAATATTCACGTCACTGAACTGACCTCTTCATTCGTGAAGTAAGGTAGGCGTGATCTCGTAAACCCTTGTTCAATACTCTTGTTGTTTATGAGCTGACGAACGAGATCAGGGTAATCACCAGTTTCCGAAAATATTGGGTGAGCGTAGAGGCCCATCTGGAAAATACAAAAGGTTATATTATTTACCGAGTACATCAATTCAGTCAGCTGTATCTCCTATGGGCTCTGCTCTTCTATGTTATTGGACTAACACGGTGACTTATTAGTTACTTATTTATATGCTGTATTAGATATTTTAAGTTTTAGGTATATCCGATTTTACATTTGTACACCGCCGTTTTTCTAAAGGTTGTCTGTAAGAGATCATTCTTAGCAATAAGGCAACCCATTGTACTTTTATTTGTAATGTTTTTTTTTCGTGTACCTACTTTATAGTATTAATCTATCTAATCTATCTTATGCCTATTACTTTTGGCACTTTCCCGAAGTTTCAATAATTGTTTTCCGATTTCAAAAGTTCATTAAAACTCGAAGGCTTTTTTAATGCTCTTTGAGTTTGAATGACCTCGTTACAGTAAATTAAAATTTGTTGCCAGTAAATTGAATTCCTTTTCACATTTGATTAATTATGTATAAAGCGGCTTACAGCCACCAAAAATTGCCACAGCTCTTTACAAAAAGGTGGACGGCGTGTAAAAAACCATGGAACTCGACAAAATAATGTAGGTTTTTAATAACATTAACACCATCAACCTAAGAAAGTCCACTGAGCTGAGCATAGACCTTCCATATAATTTCGAGGGTTTACTGTGATCGCGATGATGATGGCCAGAGAGATTGGTGACTGTACTGTTAGTTATAAGTACTCCAAGAGGGTAAAACTTATTCAAAATCAAATAAAAAATTACAGCAATTCAGTATTTGCCTACGTTAATTAAAATTTTTGAGAAAGTTGTTCTTACTCAGATGTCATCAAATTTTAACCTAAATACGATACTTCATATCCAGTTCGGATTTACGAAAGGTCGATCGACGACAAATGCTGGTACTCTATAATGCCTGGGAAAAGTCACAAGACGCGACTGGAGTATTCTGCGATCTGTCCAAAGCTTTTGACTGTGTCATGTACGCCAAATCATATTTAGTATAAAACTTAATTGCTGTCGGTATCAAGAAGCTCCTGCATCTTATTTGGAGCACAGAGTTGATAGAAGGTCTAAGTACCAGCACAATGATTGGCATCGATCTCTGTATTAACTCTTATCCATGTGATATCTTCATACTGTTCATCCATCTTTTCTTTGGTCTCTTTCTTCATTACATCACCACGGCCCCAAAAATACCTAATAAATATGTGTCGTAAAAATTAGCTCATTGTACTTACATGCATCTGTAAATATCTTTCAGCTGCTTTTTTGTCCTCTTCTTTTGATGCATTCTTAGGTTCACCCCAAAATGCATCCAGAGTTATTCCAATTCTCCCTAAAATATCGAATGAATATTTATTTTTTTATTGTTTCACAGCAGATACTATGGCAAAAAAAAAAAATTGACACTTTTTTGCTGCCGACACAAGATTCTATTACAGGATTCAATAAGGTTATCTAGAATATTACTTACAAAATGTTACAAAAGGATAACCTACATTCACCTACTCTTAAACCAACCCTCGAGCATATAGGTAATAAGCCTTGCGTACATTTAAGCGTTCTGCGGTGGTAATCAGTGAAACGCTGTCAAATAATGCTGTCATATTTGACAGCATTATATTGATTGCTACCGCAAAACGCTTAGATGTGCACAAGGTTTTAGAAAGTAGGCTTTAGAAATTCAACCCTCATATTTAAAATGGTGGCCAGTAAATTTGGTAAATAAAGGAAATAAAACATTCACCTTTCTGAGTCGGTCGAAATTTCTTATCATACAAATGGTAGGCCCTCGCATGGGCCAGCAGCATATAATGTGCACATAAATAGTCCCCTACGCCATGTGATAGCAATCTTGGGACGAAGTAATCACTACCGTAGCCCTACAAATAAAATAAATTAAATCAGTAGTAAATTAAAAAGGAATACCCTCACGACTGGAATCCATAGAAATTAATGGGGAGAGATCTAAGGGAAATTTCCCATGTATCTCTCATCATTAATCTCTTCACATTTTACATCCTTGATAGACAGAAGCAAAGCTGAATAGTTATCCATTTTTTACAATTATAAGTAGGTACTCCTTAGGTAAGTTGCCTGCTTAGGTTTGTTATATTCTAACTTTCTGGTTCTCTTTCATCAAATCTTAATAGTAAAGTAAATCCATAAAGCAGCTGTTTTAGGTTAGCAACTAATTAATAATTCATAGCTTTTGGGAATAAATTAATTTAGCATTATGTAGCATAATAAATAATAATAGGCATAAAATACAAACTTTTGATGAACGTAAACGCTATTCCATCACATTAAATCAACATAATCCTAGAATTTACTCGAAATTAATAGTTATTAATTTTATAGCCAATCAAATAAATACATTTCCCATTCTTCTTCTTTTATAAAATGAATTTAATATAGGTAAATGAATAAAATATGATAACAATAGGATTTAAGGTAATAGGTAATTTTGATAAGAGTCTCGGCGAGAGGCCCACGAGACTTCCAAGGTTCGCGAACATTCACAACCAATCTAATTCATTATAATCATCATCATCAACCTGAACAAGTTCACTGCTGGACATAAGCCTCCCCTACTCATCTTCAGGAAGAACAATTCTGAGCCCTTTCCATCCAACGACTTCCCGCGATCGTAAAAATTTCGTAGGTCTATCTGGTGGGTTCAACGTTTCGTCTTCCAGTTTGTCGCCATTTAAAAACCTTTATTCCCCAAAGGTTGGTTTTTCGAGCTACATGACCTGCCCATTGCTACTTCAGCTTACTAATTCTACGAGCTATGTCGGTGAGTCTAATTGATTACTTACATTATAACAGTGTTGGTGCGGCTCATTCATAGTCGTCCAGGTCTTGACAATATCACCGTACAATGAGAACGCCACCCGTGCGTAATCCTCAAAGTAATCCACCATTTTTGGGTTGGTCCAGCCACCCAGATCCATAAGTGGAGTAGGCATATCCCAGTGGAACAGAGTCACGATTGGAGTAATATTAGCTTTTAGAAGCTCCTCGAATACAGCTCGGTAGTAACGTGCTCCGTCCTTGCTTATGTGATTGTCGGTACCTTGTGGTAGAAGGCTAAAAAAAAAGATTTTTCATAACATACACACATCATAACATTTTCATCAACGTTTGACGTAGAATGAAACTGGCAGCATGTCATCATACTTAGAACATTAAATTCTTCAGAGTCAAGTGCATAGCACTTTTTAAATTAACGCGATCGTTATGGAGTTGAATCCCGATAAACACCCGTTTTTCCATTTAATGAGTCAAGTGCACTAAAATAGAGCCTCGTTGTACGCTTAAAATCCTATCACCACAACAGTTTAAACCAAGGGGCTTCGCGACAGCAAGAATGTTTATTGGCGGAATGAAAATATTCGTCGATTTTCAACTTGATTTGTTCAACGTATCACGATCACATACTACCTTTTGAAACTGAATAGACAGAATACACCGATAAGTTAACGTCACAAATTATGTCAAAATGTGTACATGATCAAGGCACTTGGTGCAAGCGAAAACCGACTCTAAGGTGACGAACATTTTCATACCGCGACTGTACTAAATAAAGTGAAATAACGTAACCTGCACTGGTCTTTGCAGTTTATCACATCTTCTATGACCTTGAAGAGTTTTAATTAAATAGCTGCTACTTACAGCCTTTGCTAGGTAGCGTGAAAAATCAATATCGGAAATCACACAAGACGAGGTTGATTTGCGGAAGCTAATAGGTACCTACATACCTATTATTACCTCGTTAATTTATTACTATGTAAGTATTTGCTATTGTAGCTCATAGCTGAATGGGTTAGAATAAACCAATAAATGCCCCAAATGACACCGTTATTCATGTCAGTCCATCTGTTGGATTGTAAAGCATACAATGTTACGTAAAGTTTTTGTACTGACCCAGCTACAAACACGGCTATTATTCTATGATATTCACGTGAATTTTATTTAACACGAACTTATCTTTTTAGTCTACTTTAGTATTAACAAGTGGAATTCTTTTTCGGTTGGAAATAAACAAATGGAAAAGTGTTTTGGGATTTCTTATCTGAAAAACCTACCATTGATCTGACATTACCCTTGGCCCAATTCTATCAATCACTTACCGGGGCCATGAGATCGACATTCGGTAGTACTTCACACCTATGCTCTTTATCATCGCCACATCTTCTTTGTATCTGTGGTAGGAGTCAGCGGCTACGTCTCCATTGGAGCCGTCTAGAGTGTAGTCTGGATGTTTGTGGAGGTACGTATCCCACATACTCTCGCCTTTGCCTTAAAATAAAAACATTACAAGAAAAAAAAAACAAGTCCCTGTTTTTGAAATTTATTCTACATCCGCATACTTTAAGCTACGTACACGTGACGTATCCGGAAAGAAATACCAATCCATGATTTGTTTTAATTGAGTAGGTTTTTTGCTTTACGTTTTTCTTTTACTCGCGCAAGATTATCCGTTGTACCTTTTGTAAGGGTAATATCGCCGTATGTATATTTACGTGCTCACCATGTCAAAATAGATGGTAACATAACATAATAATATCAAATTGAAATCCATATTGGCGGAAAAAAATAATCCAAAGAATCCAGAAGAAATTCCAGAATAAAATTGTCCCAGCGAAGGTGCGCTCTTCCACGCACGAATAAGCTCGTAAGATTGTCGTGTTCATTCAAATACGTTGTCAGTAGTTTATTGAATTTGTACGGAAGGATGTTTGCGGCAGACGTGATACTTGCCAGATTTATACTGGGGGACGACTCTCAAACGATATTAGAGTTACACTGCGCGTCAAAATAATTGTGTTGCTAAGTACAGCAACTTGACGAGATATAACTTTTGAGACTATCATGGTTTTTAATGCTATTTCTAGGAAACAACGGGATATTTACCATGATTAAATTTTGAGTTTTGACTTCCCATATTTCGGCACAGTTGCATGCACCTCAGTTCAACCGTAGTAGTAGTAGAGCTCTTTGTGATGCCCATCACAAAGAGCTCTACTACTCGTCCGGGGAAGTACTACCACCATGCCTATTTCTGCCGTAAAGCAGCATTGCTGTGTTTCAGTTTGAAGGGTGTGGGTGCGGTGAAATTACTGGCACGTGAGGCTGAATATCTGTATGCCTCCAGTTGATGGACGCAGGGCAGTGCATCGTAGGGCGCGTTCCTGACGTGCGTGACCTGCGAGGCATTGCTTTGTTATAGGCGATGGTTACCACTTAACATCAGGTGGGCCATATGCTTGTTTCATCAGCTAGTTACATAAAAAAAAAATCCGTGATTATGTTGCATGCATAAGCGAATGCATATGCGAAGCCGCGGGCGGCCGCTAGTATTTCATAATAACATGGTATCTCTTGGGACTAGTTACATCACTGTTTTCTTCTCTTGCTTGCCCAATAGTCAAGATCTTCGATAAAGTAGACAATTTATCAAACGCCTCGATAAAGCCTAGCCTATGCGAGGTGTACCAAGGTGATTATGACAAATTCCAAAGACTAGATACTGTTTAACAATTTTTTAGTGTAAGTATACGAGAAACAGGTCATGGAACTGTCTAGTTAGATATTATCGCTTTATGCAAATATTGAAACGGTTTAGTCTAAACGATTAATATAATTAAACGTATTATCATACGTTCAATTGTATAATTAATGCGTGTAAGTATAAATCTTACTAGTTATCTCTGGCTGCATAGATAATAAATGAAAAACGCATTTTCAGAAGAAATTTGCATATCTTATGAACTGAGCGACATTATAATAAAAACGATGGCTGTTTGATAAAAACTTTTCATCCCCCATCTCGGAAAGTGTATTTTCGCTCTCCGATAACTGAGTGCAAAATACGTTTTTATCCACTACAGGCTATAGATAAAACGTGTGCACTTATGTTTGTGAATTAAAAACATCATTAACCACTTGAAACCCCCTGATGGATTCGTATGGAGTCAAGGAACCATTAACATTCTATTGTGTCTGGGATCGTGGAATTTGAAGAGTTTTTGAACCAATTTACCTCCATGGTGCCGAATTTATCATTACAACCTGTAGTAATTGGTTAAATACTCACACTTGGAACCTTATTGGTGTATTAGTTTTTTTATTTGCTTTGCGCGTGCCATTTTCTTTTTTGCATTTAGTAATTTCCTCGCTGAGCTGGGATAAAAACTACGTGTTGCACTCGAGTGCTACATAAAAAAAATGAAAATGAGCGAACGCGCTTAAAGCAACTTTGCACTCTTTGTTGATCAAATAACTATTGCAAACGTTTGAAAAAAATGTGGCTTACCTCGATTTTTTTTTTATGGTGAATAATAATTATTATGAAAACCAACCTCCTGCGTTCCATCCTCCTTCTATTTGAAATGCGGCCGTCGAGACCCCAAACATGAAGTTTTTGGGGAAGGAGTAATTGCTTAGCCCAGAGCTTACTTCTGGCACAATAGCCCCATGCGACAGGCACAGCAGGCTGTAAAGGAAACAAACGTATTCTTGAGAAAACAAATAAAAAACATCAGTTGAGCTTGAGCTGTTCCTAGATCGTTTAAAACGGTCTGCAGATAGCTCAACTGTTTCTTGTGCATTTTTTAAATATTTGTTTTATTATAAGTATTTTTATCAACAAAATTAATTATAACATAGCATGAATAAAAAAGTATACCAATTATTTTGTAGTAGGTATTTGCATTAACATACTGTGGTCGAATCGCACATTTTACGATTGAGGAAAGATTATGAGGTAAAACAGAAACAAAGATTATTGTATTCCCAGTATGAAATTCCAAGATTTTCAAAGGAAAAGGGTTCAAATCCCGCTCGGCTCTTAACTTTTGGGACATTATAAAAATTTTCAAAGGAAATGTGAAAATTCTAGAGTGGAACCTCCGAGGCATTTCTACTTTCCGGTAACTTTACTAATAAACAAAGGAAGCGAAGTCCAGCTTGAAATAGCCTCTTGAAAGAATTTCCCCACTTATTTCATGGATGAAATAAGTTTTGAGTTTTCAGTTTTGAGCCACCTATCCATCGGGTCCACTCTACTTTTGTTTTTCGATTCACAGACCGCCTTCTACGTGATTCAAAACGCGGGCAGCTGCTAGTTATTAAATAAATTCACCTTTGACTTGTTCAACGTTGAACTTTAGAGCCTAACATGCTATATTTTATAACTTAGTATACCACTTTCTTAATTATGATGCTTCGTTTTGCAGGCTATACCTATACTGTGTCCAAATATCAGGGAGAGAAGAATTCGTCTTTGTATTTTCAGACTACGTCCTAAATGTATCCCACATAACTTTGTTCGCGTGCAGAAACTTTGAAAAGAACAGAAACTCGTTCAGCCATTTGGGTTACGAACTTTCAATAATAGTTCCTTGCCAGCATTTAAGAGCTTGCTGCAAACTTCAGACCTCTGGTTCCGGTTTTTTTTAGAAATTTCGTTATAGAATATAGATAGAAATGTATTAATTATGCTAAAATGCTTTGCAAATTTCAAGTTTTTTGGCGTGTTTTAATATATATAAAAAAGCGGCCAAGTGCGAGTCGGACTCGCCCATGAAGGGTTCCGTAACAGTAAGTAATATAATGTAGAAGTTCTAGTAGTTCGTCGAAAGGTACATTGCGGTTTACGATTAATGACGTATTAAAAAAAAACTACTAACTAGATTTCGTTCAAACCAAATATCGTTGGAAGCTTACATAGTAATGTACATCATATATATTTTTTAGTTTTATCATACTCTTATTTTAAAAGTTAGAGGGACTAACATTTTACCACTTTGGAAATGTCTCTCGGAAAAAAAAAACGATATAAGAAATCTCATGATCATTTTTGAAGACCCATTCATAGATGACACGTATGGGTTTGATGAAAAAAAGTTTTTTGAATTTCAGTTCTAAGTATGGGGACCACCAAAATTTATTGTTTTTTTTCTATGTTTGTGACAAAATATTAATGCGGTTTACAGAATGCATCTACTTACCAAGTTTCATCAGTGTAGCTCTTATAGTTTCGGAGAAAAGTGGCTGTGACATACGGACGGACAGACAGACATGACGAATCTATATAAGGGTTCCATTTTTGCCATTTGGCTACGGAACCCTAAAAACCAGACTTCGAACTATAAAATTGACAATCACCCGTTTATTAACATAACCAGAAAACTGTTATTAATAATAATGAACATTTTGTTTACATTAATATTAAACTGTCACGAGGCTAACTGACTACGCACAGCATAGATTTTTCATAGATAAGCGTGATAATAAAGACAATACAAAATGAGATGAATCGTTTCAGAATTAATAAATATTATGGTTATTAGAAAGATTTTATCATCGTCATCCACAGCCCGACCACACCCACTGCTGAGTTTAGGCCCTCTTAGTTTGTGCCATAAACCTCATTGCCATACCATACCATACCATATCCTTCATTTTATTTTTTTTATTTCAGTGAAAAACTTAGTTGGTAAAAATCGCTTGAAAGAAGTATAATTTAGAGCATAATGGATTGAAATATTATCCGCATGATTTAAACTTTTTTGAGTTGATTCCATCAATCTTCACCAAAATTTAGCATTAATCTACCAAGAACAAATACAAGGTGTTTGTTTAAAACAAATGTTTCACTAAAAGCTATAGAATAAAAATTACTTATTTTATTTTAGCCTTATATAAAACATACTATTGTTTTTTTTATAAACGTACTATTGTTTTTTATACGGAATACTATGTCAGGGGAAGTTTAAAAGTAGCGCCAGTGATAGAAAGATTGAAGAGTAATAGGCTAGTGTGCACACTAGCCTATTACTCTTCAATCTTTCTAATGGTACAAGCATGATATGAGAAGAGATGAAAGGCATGTGACTAGGAAAGCGTGAACGAAAGATGACATGGATAAGAAAGGACGTGAGTGGAATGGAAGAAGAGAACATGTTACTCGTATGCCGGCCCCAAATTAAGTGGGATAAGGGCAAGTAAAAGAAGAAGATCGGCAAGTTTCGGCAAGTTTATCATCCGCACTTGATGTGCGGGCAGGTTTTCCGCAAGTAGGCCGTTGGTGGGCCCTTTTTGCGTGACCCTTGACACGTGTTGCTCGAACTTTTTTAGGTTCTACAACACGCCGGTTTGCTCACGATGTTTTCCTTCACCGTTTTGAGAGTACTGGCATAGTGCACATAATTTTTTCTACAGAAAAACTCATTGGCACACGAGTGGATTCAAACCCACGACCTTCGGATTGGAAGGCGGGGCCGCTACCACTAGACCACCAGTGCTCCAAAAGAAGAAGATAAAACGTATAATTATTTATTATGTGATGGGTGCAACCAACATCTTGAATGAAGGGTCATTCAAATAATGGGTGAGAACGAGATCACAAAACACTACTGACATAATTATTACATGATGCAAAGTCATTGCACTGTTCTTCTAACATTGAAAGGTAATTAAGTTACCTGCGTTAAACAGCTACAAAAAACATAGTCATTCAAATCTGTTACAGAGATGTGTGGGAACAAAGATAAACACACTCACTCAATCACAAACTTTCGCATTTTTATTATTACCTGTATATTGTTAAAACAAGTAGGTAAAACGTCATCTTTGAAGCATAAAATCGCATTGTTTTACGATTTTTTATGCTCAATATTAAACGCTTTGTGCGTATTAATTTAGCGAATATAATTTGGAAGCGATAAACAAACCAACGCTGTTTAAAAAATATAGTGGCACTTTTTACGCTGAATATAAAACGATTGCTTGCTTGAACCCAATTTAATAATTTTATATGATTTTAGCTACGCCTTCTAGGCTGTTAACCGTGGGTTCAATCCCCATCAATTAAAAAGTTTTGTCTGTGTGTTAAATATAATGCATTCTAAGTTTATAATCAGTTATCTGTTTCCCACAGTACAAGCTTTGTTTAATTTGGGGCTAGATAATGCTGTGTGAATTGTCAACAATATCCATCTATTTATTCCTATAACTAAATACTAATAAGTCACTGTTTAAACAAAATTATGAATCAGTATTCATAATCATGTTTAAAATTGTATTTACAGTCGACATTAAAAATAAAACTTGCTTTAAGAATGAAAGCTACCTGGTACATAATCGTTTACAACGTTCTAATCATTATTTTGTTGTACTTAAACATAGGATTTTTTTAATTGAAGTCGCAAATTTTAAAACTCTGATGTGTCTGACTGAATTACTAACGACGTACTTTACACTTAAAATACAAAACTTATAATATTTATTTAATTTTTAATAATTTTTAGAAGCGTTTAATAGAATTTTGGGTGATGATCATAAATTAATTTTAAGACCAATTTGTAAAACCTTACACAAATTTTCACCTTTTAACGGTAAAATTATACTTATTCCACGATAAATGTTCCATGCTAAGTAATTCTTTGAACGTAATTCCAATTATTATCCAAAACACTGAATCTAATTTCATTTTCAATTACTCACGCCAACGATGTTTGACAAATAAGACAAAAAGTCTACATTTCACTTATCTCTCTTTGAATCACCTTCACTCACTTTTATAATTGGAACAGTATTTTCACCTCACTGTTTTACATTTACGCGAATAATTATACACTAAACTGGAATAACCAGTTCAAACGACACATTTTTCTAAATAACCTCGCGCTAAAAACTTTTTTTTTATTTACTCGTAGACTTACGAGTATATGAAACTAATCGAAAAACACTTCCTGATCAAATAGAGCAGTAATTATAACAACTTCAAATCAATTGTTCGTATAACCCTGGTGAAAAAAAATAAGTGGTCCGTATTTTGATTCCGGACACCGTTTCCTTCCGACATCACGTCACTGTTAACCAATCAGAATGTCTCACCTAAGGCCTGTCAAAAGCGCTGCGCTCTGGGCGACTCCGCTCGAGCTCCACATTGTGTTAACTAAAACAAGAAACCACTTGCCTTTACCTAATAACAGCAATCAAAGCCTTTCGACCTTGAAGGGGTTTCCCGAGCGGAGTTCATGCCATTGAAAAATTATGTCCTCTTAAGTAATGTTAATATCCGCATTTTGATTGAATGTCAACTATAGGTTTTTTCTTTATTTATTTTTATACTGTTCTAGTTTTCTTAGGTTTTGAATGCATGGTAGGCACGGATACATAAAATAAAGATATTAATAGAAGTTCAATTACAAACATATTTTCCTATCATTTTATTTTGTAATGATGCCTGATGCCTCAATGATGATATAATGACAATAATGCTTTGATGCAATAATTCATCATCATCATCATGAGTCTGAAGAAGTCCGTTATACATTTCCAGGAAGAACGATTCTGAGCCTTCTCCATCCACCATTTTCCCGCAATATTTAAAACAAACATAAAAAAATATTGAAACAATGCCAGCTAGACTAAGCAAAGCTTAGCTTAATTATCATTATGGTCCAGCCAAATAATTGATATGAGAATTAATCTTCATTTTTTAAGGCAAATTACTCAGTCATTTTTTCCGACCATGGATTTAATTTATATGTAATAGGCTAATTTAATATAATCGTTACTAAAATAAACCTGCCAGTTACTATAAATAAGTACTACTATTTATTTTGTTATAGTACCTAAACTCAAACGTGTGCGTCTACGCAAGTTTTTTTTAAACCAGTTTTTTTACATCCGCATTTATTTTGTTTGTAAATTCGATTTAAAATTATATGCGCTATATTTATTTATGAGTTCTACCGAAATATATAATAATTTTTAAATGTTATGTCAATGAACTTCGTAGTGAAGGGGCATAACCCCGATTGAACCCAATTTATAAGGAAGAAAAATTTTACTATTACGATTTCTTGTCTAAAATAGTTTTATAGTCCAGTTAAATTAGGTAAGAATCTCAGAATTCGAGATACCCAGCTGTAAGTCTGTAAATACTTGTGTATTGACACCCTAAAAGTTGTCTCAAAACCTGCATTAATGTTAGGGTGTGCGCAACTATTAAATTTCAAGGTCAAAAAACTTTTTTTGTAAATATTTCATTTCCTATTAGTTTTTTGCTATTTATATTTAACATCAATATTGTATAATCCGAAATCTACACAATTTTTGTTTAAAAACATTTTTCATACGGTGAACCGTTTTCGAGATACGCGCGGTCACAGCCCGGTCGTCGGTTGACTTGGAAGTGATGCTGTGACTTACAGCTGGATATCTCGAATTCCGAGATTCTTACCTAATTTAAGCCTTAATGACTGGCCTATTAGTGGTAGGGTCAGCAAAAGGTTCGTCCGAGGTCTGAAATAGTTAAATCTGGCAAACTGATGGTAGTAGTAGAGCTTTTATGTGTGTGGCTCGACCGGGGAAGTATATTCCTATATACTACCACCATGCCTATTTCTGCCGTGAAGCAGCATTGCTGTTTCGGTTTGAAAGGTGTGGGTGCCGGTGAAATTACTGGCACGTGAGGCTGACGTGAAGTTGATGGACGTAATGCACATCGTAGGGCACGTTCCTGACGTCCTTGACCTATGATGCAATGCTTTATTATAGGCGATGGTTACCACTTAACATCAGGTGTTCCATATGCTTGTTCCATCAGCTAGTTGAACGTATATAACTCTTTGCTCTCTCTGGCCTCTCAGCTCAGTTGGTAGTAGCTCTGCCTTCTGCGCTGTAAGGTCGTAGGTTCGATCCCCACCGAGAACAAATATTTGTGTGGTGATCACGGATGTTTGTTCTCTGTCTGGGTGTTATATTGTATTCTAAGTATGTATTTACAAAAAAAATGTATATAAGTAGGTATTATAATTATAAACTATCTGGTTTCCATAGTACAAGCTCTGCTTAGTTTGGAGCTAGATAGTATTGTGTGAATGGTCTACAATATTTATTATAATTATAAAAAATATAAAATAAGTTGGCAGATTCATTAATCTGAGACGGTAAAATGTCTTTGGAATGAAGGTCCTCGAACAATATAACAGATGCGCGATCTGGATTTAACGTCTCTTGTGCCTACTTTAGAAATTCATATTTGTAAAGGAAATAACATCATAAATAACCCTACGACACCCGTTTGTTCCTGACACTCCCTCATGTGGTACAGGTACGGAGTATAAATCAGAGGAAGGCGTGAGGCAATAATTTATATATCAACTTTTTCTAAGCGGAAATCGAGTCCACTGTCCATTGTGCTCCTGGCCTTACACATCCGTGCGGAAGAATTGAATAAAGCTATGGATACAAACGGGGTAACAGGAGCATCGAAAGATCAAATTACTGTTTTTCCACTTTTGGTTGTACAGAAGGATTTGGCTCAAGTTACATAAAAACTAATAAAAATGACTCTTATCACAAGGATATAAGAGCGAGCAGTGTATAGTCTGATGCGTATCCTTGTGTACCTACTCGAAATAATATAAGTTAAAAAAAAATATTTTTTCAAATCGACTCATTAATGATGAATATAAGCAATAGCAACATTAAAAAAAAATCCTCCTCTTTTATTTAAAGTCGGTTAAAAATATAACTAATATAATAAAAAATAGTTTCCTTTTAAGTCCTCATATAAATAAAGGCTAATAATAATATAAATGTAGGTAGAAAAACACTTTTTTTCATTATATTATACACAAATTTATGTAACTTTAGGACTTACATTCCCAGGAAACTTTTTTTTTCAAATTTTTTTATACTCGTGACTGTTCAACCTACTATGTGATCATGGTGCATCAACTGCCGAAATATGCGGGGAGTCAAAACTCTCAAAATTTAATAACGGTAAATACCATGTTGTTCTTAAAAATACCATCTGTTTTGAGAAAGACTTAGATCTATGGTTCTATACATTTGGCATGTATACAGTTGGCATACATTTCGCAGTAGTTTAACACCTGAAATACAAGACAAAGCTTTACTCAGTACACAATGGTCAAAGGGAATACATCCACAACCTACAGAGGGTTTATTCTGAGTTTTAAGAATATTTTGCGCAAAATGACTTGTATCGTTAGCGTAGTCCAGGGTTGGCGAACCTTTTTGTACCAACGTGCCATTTTTTTTAATGTTGATTGAGGTCAGAGACGTACGTGCCATCACATAGTTATGACTGTGATTACTTGGAAAATAATAATCATCATCATCAGACTATAATAGCCTACTGCTGGACATAGCCCTCCTCTAATGAGCGCCATAGTGCCCTGCCTTCAGCTAGCCGCATCCAAGATCTGCCTGCAGTTTTTCACAGATCCTCATCCCACCTGGTCAGATCAGACTACGTTGTAGTCTAAACCCCCAATTTTGAATGAAGAAACGATGAGCGCCCATGGCGAGATTACGTAAACTAATGTTTTTACTCGTACGTAGTTTTTTTTTATACTTTATTTATTAGATTATGTCACCCTCAAATTATTACTTAAACTAAGTACGTAGCTTTCGTAAGTCATGCTTAGCGTCATATATTTACTAAAAAAAATATGGATTATCTGCAATGTTCATATTTATTTTATGTGGCGTTTGTAAGTCATAAGTTTAGTTTTAACGATTTGGCCAAGGGTGCTCAAAGTTTCTCCCTACTAAATTGGGGATAACGACTACGTTAACGACAAGTCATTTTGCGTTAAGCTAACGATAAAATGATGTTAAAACTCAGAATAAGCCCTCTGATAGCTCAGACCTTGTGACGTAGGTATTTGTTATTTATACACTGTATCAAAGTATAGGCACGCATGGGCGTATCGTTCTGAATTTTTGTTCTGCCTACCCCTGAATATCGTAGGTTGCTGAAAACGTGTTCAGAATTTTGCTGGAGGCAACCTTGCCACTGAATAAATTTCACATTTATCACGATTAGAAATATGCAATATTTATTAGAAAAATACACGTTTCCATGTTTAAGAGGATGAAACCAAAAAAGCCTTTTAATCACACGTTATTGTGGTAAATAAATAAATAAAACAAATATTGTGGACCATCATATAATATTATCTAGCCCGTTACATATACAAATACTTTGCTGCCACAACATTAAAATAAATACATATTAGACATCAATGCACCGTAAAGTGAGTCAATGCGAGTAAGAGATGGTAACCACTCAACATCAGGTGGCTTTATTCCACCAGTAACGTGTATCAAACATAAGACAACTTCCATGCACGACAAACCAAAGACACAGCGTTCAGAACACCTGCACGTAATATCAAAATTCAGAGCATATTCTTCCGAGTGCGGTCATAACGAGAACATTTTCCCAAATAAAAGGTTTTCATGATCGGAATAGTCTCACAAGAGCTACCTTCGAGCAGACTCTCAACCTCAATAGACAAATGGCCATCGATATCGATGGAACAAATACTTTGCAAGGAAGTTTTTTTTGTGATGTGGGTTTTACTCATGTTTTATAATATTGAGACGCTCAAAAAAAAAATAGAATAGTATAAAGGGTTGACAGCTGTCAAACCAAATTTTAATACCTAGCATAATTGTATTACTTATATAAATTCTTGTATTTGTAGTTATCAAAATTGAAAAAAAACAAACTTTAAAAAAATAAATATTGTGGACAGTCCACACAACTCTATTAAAAAACCCAATTTAAGCAGAGCTTGTACAAAATGTACTGCGTCTATATTGTATTCTAATAAGCTTGTAAATACAAACTATGGACCATAGCATGGGGTTCTTCAAAAAGGGCGTTTTGAAAGTTTTAAAGGGGATCGAACCCGCATGCACGACCTACGGCGCAGAAGTCAAAGCTACCAACTAAGCTGAGTCAACTATTGAAATTGAAATGAGATAATTTAATGCTTGAGGCATGCCTCAAGCAAAAGCTTATGTTCTAAAATGTACCATTATGTGTTGGGGGATAATATTGCAAAAGTTATACAGTTTAAAATTTTTATACGTTTTCCTTTATGGGCGCGGGTTTATACCAAGAATCTATACCTACTCAAGATTCTTTGGGTATTCCCCTAGTAGGTACGTTTAAAAAAAAGCCGCTACCATTTTCGTCAACTGCCCTTATTTTGAGGCCATTTGTTCACAGGCACATCGCCTTGGAAGTCATCCAAAGCTATTTATGGCAAGTTTTCGGTGACTCCAGACGTCTACGGCATTCGAATAGTTCACATCTCAGGGGCTAAGAACTTCTCAAGCACTTGAAGCAAAGATGGAATATTCTAGTTTATAAACCTTTTACAAACTTTATAATTAGGAATTACGAGGGTTGGGAATGGATATAAACTTTGTGGAGTAGTGCCTTAACTTTTCAGTTTGCAGACGTCATGACTATCATTTATTTTCATAGTATAATTTTTATTTATTATGCCTAAGATTTCATGCGGATATCGAAAGAGGGACTTGCTGTCGATTGGGACAAAATATATCGGGACACAGTGCCCCTATTGGCACTTTTGATTCTAATATTTTAGTCATAGAGGGTATTCAAAGGCACTTCCAAACATAATAACCAGTTGGTATGCCCGCATTTCCAAGGAAAAATACGGCAGAGTGATTTTAAAATTATACCATCATTATCACCAATGGACGCGCAAAGAGAAATAAATTTTCACAAAATGTTTCCATGATGAGAACATTTTAAATTCCAATCTTGCACTTTGGTCCGCTGGTAGACATGCAGATGGGCGGGAAATTTTCAACAATTTGCATCCGTTGCAAAACTAAGTTATGGTAAGCCGGGTATAACTTGGCTTTGAGAAGATAACCAATTTTATTGAAAGGAAATCTGGATCCATTTTATAAACTAAAAGGTCCAATAGACTCAAGGAGAAGGAGATTTATGTTTCAGGATGGATTTGACAACACTAGGTAGGTAGGTAGGTAGGGTAATCATTACCAAGGACCACCGCCCTTACAGCCTGCGCACATGATGCGTTGCGCCGCCGCAAAGCAAAGATTTCACCGTATTAGCGTGTACAAAAACTGAGAAATACTATAAAATGGCGTTGTGCTGCACGGCGAAATCTTTGCGGTGCGGCGCCGGCCACATCGTGTGCCCCAGCACTTAGGCTACAAGGCAGACATTTCTTGCTAAGCTTCGTGCAAATCGAGAAAGTTCGTCTTTTTTTTATACCTGATGCTTAGCTGTTGAACCTAAACAATTTCTTGATCACTGAGTAATAAGAATGTTTATTGGTACGGACACTACAGCGGGAAATCTTAATATTTTATTCGGTTAGAGCGAGCATTTGAAAAAAACTCCTGGCAAATGTTATAATAGCAAAAACTTAGCAAGCACAATTGCCATATTTATTTGAAGTTACAGCTTATACAAATAATAAAAAGCATATTGACCACCTTTAGAAACACAATGCGCTTTATTGACAATGCTTTTAGCAGTTGCCCATCCAAAAAGACAGCTATGAACGTAACAAAAGTAAGAAATATGAAGCAATAGCCACAAGCGCTAACAGAAATCATTGTAAACGACGAAAACAAAATGAAGAAAGTGGAGAAATGAAAGGTGTGCACTAACAAAAAAATTATCTACAGCAGCACAAAGAGAAATCAGAACTAGCCGGTGCATTCAATTACTTAGCTCTTGAAAATTGCCGTTAGCATTACTCCATTAGTGCCTAAAGTGCTCCGATCTCACTAAAACAGAACGAGGAACACTAAAAACGAACGAACAATTCCGAAGCAACTGCGCACATTTAGATTGCCTGCGATGGTGATCAGAGTATCGCCGTCAAATATCGCACTGTCAAAGTCAAAGTGAACTTTAACAGTGTGGTATTTGTCACTGTACCTATAACTAACACCATGGACTAATTATATTATTTTGTCCATGCTAACACTAATATTTTGAACCCAATTGTATTTTTCATTACAATATGCAATACAATCTGATTCCCTAGTAACTGTTTGAGAGCGGTTCAGTCTGTAGGTTATTACCCAACTCCGACAAAGCAAATATGAGGGTTATTATTTTCAACTAGCGTCTGCCATGGCTCACTGCAATAAATCAATATGCATGTTCTAATATTAGCCGTTTGAGACGGGATTGTAATCTAGGTCATTTCTATTTTCTGCAAGACTTTCTTGAAGAAGCTGCATAAATAATGTTTCTTCTCAACCCTTTGTAGTGAAATAGGAGCAGCGAAACCCGGCGTTGGTCGGGTAGAGTAGGTATATAAATTAATTTTCATAATTCTAAATCATTCCAATATTTTGCAAAATCTATATTAGGTATTTCGAAAAGTTATAAGCGATAGAAAAGGATAGACAATGATTTTAAAATTTTAGCCATCTAAAACCCCCATCTTCATTCAATTTCGTCCAAAATTCCTTACCCACAGGAGAACGTATGTATACCCATTGGATTTTTATAATAATGTATTGATTTATTTATTTACTCGTAATATATTTTAATGTAGTTTTCGAAACTAAGCTGTTTGCAATTTTTCACATTCAATATTTTATTTTCAAACCTGTAGGCCTATACCCACAAGCTCTGTCTGGCTCTATCTCTGGCTCTGGTTTTGAGTCCGTGTGGGTGCTGTCTAAATAAATCTAACGTCGAAACGTCACAGTATAATACATTGGTGAGCACTCAAACAGACTCAAAACCAGAGCCAGAGACAGAGTACTCTGTTTTAATGTTTTGTTTGACGGTGTTCAGTCTCATAAGAGCCTATTATTTGTAAAAATCATACCATTTTTCTTTATAGATGGTGACTGTACCTTACTGGATTAACTAACAAAAACAGTAAGGTTCAGTCACGACATGTGTATCACATTGGTCTTGGAGGAAATAAATAAGCTCGCGACATAGCGTCGAACGCTCGACAAAGATTTATTACACAGCGAAACCCCTAAACACCATTATTTCTTTTCGAGTGTGACGTCACTGCGGCCTAATTAACACACACACAGTTCTTTTTTGAAGAATAAACAAACAAAACGTTGACCACCACTAACGGCGACTGTAGAAAAACTAAAAAAAATTTTCGACATAATAGTAGTTTATGATACTGTTGCATAATAAGGGTTCTTATAACATGGGTGTGTTTTAAAAAAACGAGCCGTATATAGGCGAGTTTTTTTATAGTATCACACGAGTGTAATTAAGACCAAGTTATGTACAGTGTCATACACTACTTTATCTACTCTCATACTATAATACGTAAAACAATATTGCAAATAAAACGCTGATGCAATCAGCTTGCTATATTTAGTTATGTCAACTTCGTTGTAAATATTGAGTGTACTTTTAATCATAGAGTATTTAACTCACATACTTGACACTTTATATTTTTCAGATGACTCTTGAAAGTACGCTAACAACACATTTTCAGAAAATAATGTAGCATTTTTATTCATTTTCCATTCCATGAATTCGTGGTAATATTTATTATAGTTGCTCCTAGATTTCGTCAGCTTTCAGAATGTCTGGTGGTGTACAATCACTACTATCCCCGCTTTCAGACATGTTTTTACACAAAAACTTATGTATTTTACAAACAAAACCAAACTTTGTTTAAATATTGAAAAGATTTTTTAAATGTCAAATGTTGGCGCCAAGGTGCAAACATCGATTGCGCATGCGTGTTGCGTCGTCCGGACTCGTTCACTGAACCTTTTTTTTTATTAAAGTAGAGCTTCAACCTCCTTGGTCCAGCTGAAGGTTGGATAGGTGTATCGTTATGATATAGTATATTTCATTACTAGTGCGGAAAGGCTGTCATTGCAAAGAGTTCCGACAAAATGTCTACCCGAGCCGAAGGCGAGGGTTGACAGTCGGAACAAGTTAACAAGGACAATAAGTTCATCGTATGTACGTATGCATGCACGACTTTTTGACTTTTCCGGTAAAATGTTCTCCGAAGCATTTTGTGCAATTATACTGAGTTCCGGTGGTGTTAATTCAAAAAAACTAGGGTCGAATCTACTCATTTTGTGCAACAAACAAATAAACTCGCAAAGAAATTTTCTGAAAAATGGCGCCAACCGTAGAATATAAGCAGAGATTTTTTTTTCTTCACCCATTCTGGAAGGCAAAGGGAACTATACCCATATAGCCAAGTCTTCAGTAGATTTTTTTTATTGATATGAATTGAAAATGAAATTTAATGAGATGAAATGAAATGAAACCTAACATAACTCATTCAATCAAATCATTAAATCTGTTAATGAAACAAATTAGTAGCTTCTTTTTAGAAATAATACGTATTTGCATGAATCATAAAAACTTCGATGAATTTTTTTAGTAAAAACTTCATGGTTGGTTTTTCTTTTTAGACATTATTTTGACAGTTGGGAAAGAAAAAGCACTAGTGCGGGAAAGGTATAAAAAAGCACGAGTGTGTAAAAGCCCACACCCCGAACGCTATACGTTCCTGCAATACGCCACTTTTTGAGCAACTGTATTAAAAAAAAGTTACTATATTATGATACAAGACCTGTATCGTAATGTAACTTTTTTTAAAATTATTTTTGGCCTGTGCGTAATGTTTGTCATAAGAATTTTGTTTTCAGTTTTATTATCTATTTTTTATAGTATCAGAGTATCAGAGTAGATAAAATTAGCTAACTCACAACTAACGAGGAATGACTGCCATATTACTAGTATAGAATTATCTTATCTGTGGCCATTATGTAGAGCGCCTATCATCAAAAAACTATCAAAAATGTTTTCTGTCACTGTTTCTCAAGCGTTAGTGTTTTAGTAGTCGTAAAGCGCTTTGTGAAGGGCTCGTCTGGGTAAGTACTAAACCATGCCTATTTCTACCGTGAAGCAGCATTGTTGTGTTTCGGTTTGAAGGGTGTGGGTGCTGGCGAAATTACTGGCACGTGAGGCTGAAAATCTATATGTGCGCAAAGCCGTGCATCGTAAGGCATGTTCCTGATATGCGTGATCTAAGAGGCAATGCTTTTTAAAAGCTATGGTTACTATTACAACATCAGATGGGCCATAATAAGCTTGACCCACCAATAATAAAAAAATACATGCAGTGTCACGAACTCGTTCGTGATTTCAAACGACCCTGTTAGCCTTTCTAAATTCTAGACATCGGTTTTTCAGGGACATAAACAAGCCACAACACAGAACATGAAATAATTCACCAAGATTTATAACAACCGGCTAAACTTTCCAACAATATTGATATTTTGGCGCTGCGCTCTGATATGTGGGCTTCGCTTGAATTTTAAATTCAATGGCAGCAACTTCTACTCGAATTTTCAGATAAGCAATCGAATGTTAATTTTGACAAGGTTTGTGTTTTCCGATATTCAGTATATTAATTGTCTGAAATATATTAAAGATTTTAATTGGATCAGACTGTACTTTACCAGTAGTATTTTAGTTATTTCGGTTTTTTTATGAAAGGCGAGGTATATCAGGCGAGTGTGAATGACACTGCTGGAAGGGGAAGACCTCGGCGCATGTATCTCGATCAGATATCAGACGTTTTTGAGAAAGGACAGGTCAGGAGTACCCTATGAATAAAACGACCGTTTGAAGAATGTTATGCGAGTGAATGAAGCAAAAGAGGTTTGTCAGGATCAAGTAGAAAGCCGTGATCTCCGCCTAGCCATGGGGGTAGACATACATACATACATTAAATCACGCCTCATTCCCATGGGGGAATTTAATGACGTGATTTAATGTTGTATGTATTTTAGAAGTACCTACAAGTAGCAGTCATGTTTTTTCGCATATAATAATCGCACTCCAGGAATGTCAAAACAGACAGGCTCATAAGAACAAAACGCACGTGCTATTTTTAATGAACTCAAGAACAAAGTGCCTCCTTATTAGAGACTGTAAAAGTGCCGATGGGCACATTCTTCGCAATATTTATTTCTATAAAAACAAGTCAAGCTAATCTGTTAATACTTGACTAGATTGTAATGTTATTAGGGAACCGCATTGAAGTTGCATATTATTTTACAGCCATACTTAAACGCAATTTAAATTTAATCATTGCTTAAAGTTAGCCCTGTCACTGTTTGTCATTACCCAGTGGTAAGAGATGGCAATAGTTTAAGCACAGCTTTTAACATTTTTTTATAAGTAAGGTCATATATTACTAGAATAAACTACCGGAATACCGACAGATGTGAAAACTTGAACTCAAGTGACGCGTGACTATGACGAGCTTATTGGTTTTATCCTACCTCAAAAATGTTCAAGGCCGCCTGGAACCAGCTAGCTGGTGGAACAAGCATACGACCCACAATGTTCATTTGGTAACCATTGCTTAAAACAAAGCATTGCTTCGTAGGTCACGCACATTAGGAACTGCCCTGCGTCCATCCACTTGAGGCATATAGATGTTCAGGCTCAGGTGCCAGTAATGTCATCATACATTTTATTAGAAAAGTTAGTAGGTATCTCTTGCTCAAGTTTTAAGGTAATATTAAAAACGCGTCGGTTCTCGGTAACGACGTTATTGAGACGCTTTACATTTTTGATTTATTGCAGCGTGCCAGCAACTTTTATCCTGACGGATGCGACTATGTGTTTTACGGGTAACTTGGAAATTCGTACGGACGATTTATTACTTCCAATAAGTTATTACATCATGACAACTTAATGGAAAATGCAAGACCACGGAAAATTTTAAAAGTATTTGGAATTTTTATATTCATTTTATTTTTTATTTTTTATTTTCATGGTACTCGTACCTACACGAGTACCTAAAGAAAATGGTATATATTTACGTCGAACGACAACTAAGATGTTATTTAATTATAATTTTCGGAGATAAATGTACAAAATACACAAGATACAGTTGAGCTATCTATTTTTTAATTAATTATTCTAGATTTTTAATAACATTAAATTACTTTTATAGCAGATAGCAGTGGAAAAAAAATATATCTAAGAACATTCCATGTACATTTACCAATCTAAAATTTACTTTCACGAATATCTTATGACCCTGTCACAAAATCTGCCTGTCTGTTCATAGCGATGTTCAAAGCTCAATTTCATTTAATGCGATTTAGAGAGCTAAAAGCTGAAACCAAAGAAGCATCAATCAAATTCCGGCCTAGTTCTATGTCTACCATGCATATTTTTTTGGCTAATCACATACATCAATCAACTTCAAGCCTGTCTAACACAACTGTTACTGTGAACACTTTTCACTGTGCACACTACACACCGGACTTTACTGCACGCTGAGTTAACAGCATCCAACGATCCGCATGCGTAAACCTTTCCATTCCACCCTATCAGTGGGTTCAGTGCCAAGTAGGACATCGCGCTGGAAAGACGGTCCACGTCGCCTGAAAACGCCACGCGCGCGTCTGTGACAGACAAGTATAAAACAAAACGACTAAAAATTGTGACGGTTTAAAAAAAAGCTAGTGAAACAAACCTCTGGTTTTAAATACGTGAAAAATAATAAAGAAAGTGACGTGAATGTTTTAAATATATTTGATAAAATATGGATTATTCTGCGGTATTTACAATTTAAATATTTCTTCGAGTTTCGTAAGTGAAAGCTTAGTTCCAAGGATTTTTTAAATAGATATATTTTATAGAGATACATATTTTTATAGGAAGTTTGGACAGTAAATTGTTTATTTAATTTTATTTACTGATAAAACAATTTCTGAATGAAAGTAATAATAATAGCCAAAACTCTTTACTATATGGATTTACAAATGAATGATACAGGCGACTGCATGGATGAACTGTGTGAAAGATGACGTGGATAAGCGAGGAGTGAATGCAGAGATGACGACTGTCCTACAGGAATGGAGGAGGAAGACATATTGTGCCGACCCCACTTAAAGTGGGATAAAGGCAGGAAGAAAAATAATAAAGTAATAGTAATGTTTTTTCATTAATATTTGGAATTTTTTTGGACCTCATTTACGAGTATCTTATCAGTGCCAGGATTTCATCGCTATTAATACGATATTTTATATTGCAATACTACAATACCTATGTAGGTATCTGTAGGTATCTACCCATATTTAAACCTTCTCTCTTTACAAAGCTTATATAAGTACAAAATCCTAGGAAGCTGGGTATAATGCTCGTCCTGTTTTTCCGAGCTTTCTTACCCATTAAGCTATGTATTCCAAGTTTATGAAGTATATAAATCAGCCCAGCTGTTACGTGTTGAGATAATATCCAGCATCAACTGTTTTGCATGTATAGCAAAAACTCGTAATAATAGCAGTAGTTGCAGCAGCTCTGTCTCTGGCACTGGGTTTGAGTCTGTGTGAGTGCTCACCAGTGTATTATGCTGTGTGTGACATTTCGGCGTAGAATTGATTTATTCAACATTTACACAGACTAAAAACCGAGCCAGAGACAGAGCCAGACAGAGCTTGGGGTAGGCCTACATGTATATAGGATTAAGGTTTCTTTGTGCGAACAATTGAACTTATACAGTTCGACATCCAACACATTTTTCGGACTGTAGCCTACGCCCTAAGTAACGTTTGGGCTTTTATTAGTAACCTTCTATGATAATTAAATGGCCTCTCAGCTCAGTTGGTAGTAAAACTGGCATCTGGTCTCTCCTGGCTATTGGTCGTGGTTTCGGTCCCCACAAGGGTTACCATTTGACAGGCGTTTGCCGCATTTGACAGGCATTTTAAGATTTAGACAGGCGTGCGGCCGGCATTGGTCTGAAACAGGCATTTTTAAAAAGAAATGAAAAGTTTCTCAAGTTCTGGTTTAGCTTCATCTGTGGAATTTATCTCTAAGCTGAATATCAGTGTTGACGATGTGAAACTGTTTGACGAATACGAAGTTCTAAAAGAATATTGTAGAAGTTCAAATAACATATTTTTTACTGGTGCAATTTTCTCAAAAGTAGGGAAGTGAATGGTGACAATAATAGAATTTGTGAAAATCTGCCAGTTTATGTTCTCTATTTTGGCACACAATGCGAACGTTGAACGTATGTTTTATCTCGTCAACGCCCAGTGGAGTAAAGAAAGAAATCGGCTGACAATTGAATCAGTAAAAACAATATTGATTACTCAGGAAAATTACAAAACTGTATCTTGTAAAGATTTTTACGTTTATGTATTAGAAAAGAAAAAACTATTAAAAAAAATAATGTCCTCTGACAAATATCAGTAATAAATATCCTTTTGCATTATTATCTGTTGGCTTTTACTTATTACCTACAGCGTTTTGCTTTATACAGGCATTTTTCTGAAAAATCTGGCATTTTAGGTACCATAGACAGGCATCTCTATAGTAAGATATGGTAACCCTAGTCCCCACTAAGAACAAATAGGTATTTGTGAAGTGAATACAGAATGCTTGTTCTCTGTCTCTGTCTGGCTGTGATATTGTATTCTATGTATGTATTTACTAAAAATGCACAAAAAGAGCCTCGTTGAGGCGCACTTGAAATCCTTTCACCACACTTGGTTCGAAAGAATCAGTGACACGCTAAGAAGAAGACTTTTTCACTAAAACCTTTCCAGAAAAACAAACTATGTAACAGTACTTGAGTGAAATTAAATATGAAATTCGTTCAGAAGGTACTTTCCGAGATTAGTTTGAACAGATAGGCCCAGCGGGGGAATTTATATTTATAAAGGAGATGTAGGTACTCAATAATAAAAGGGATTTCAAAAAAACAAGGTATAAAGGTCTGAAAGATGTCTCAAGTACAACGAGAAGAATATAGAGACTAGACTAGAATATCTTGGCGGCACTTTTTGGGAACAGTATATAAGATACAATTTTTGAATTAACGCGATCGATAGGCATGATTATGGGAAAGAAACGGGAGTTTATCGCAATTACCTTTATTATTTCCCGACGTTTCGTTGCAACGCGACTGCCTCTTGCTTTTTCGAGTCCGACGTTGTCACGTTCAACTATCGTCAGTAAACCGGCTTTACAGGCAACCGGTTTTTTAATTGCTCCTCAATAAGACTCCTTTCGTGCACTTGGCACATGTTTTGGAGATTTATAGGTTCTACGACAAAGCGGTTATAAGCGCTCAGCTACCAATAATAATTGAGAAATAAGGTATACGTAATATTGCATTACGCAAGTATACACTCACCGCACTATAATAATATATAGCAAAAAATTACCACTATTTCTATATGGAGAAATAGAAACTGCATACTTTATGCATGACTTAAAAACACGATAAGCGATTTGGTACTGGAATGTTGGAACGTAAAATGATGCGTGCAACGAGACGTCAAGATGGATGAGTTAGAGTGAGAGAGCGGTCTAAAAGGATTGAGTGAATGGATATGGACGGAATGTCATTTTATGGATATTCTGAACTTTATTTTATAATTTGATATTTATTGTATTTTGTAGCATGTTAATTTATATACATTCAAACACGATTTGTAAGAGAATTGTTACTGAATAAATGAAATGATATGAATGGATGGATGGATGTCATTAGGAAAGCGGAGAACTTAAGTATGTGTGTAAAAGCTAAAACATACGAATAATCGTGTGTCGTAGCAATCCAAGTTACAATATCCACCTCCCCAGTCCCACAGAGATGTATAATTTGAACCTCCATCCCAATCAAACTATTCATTACACGTTATTTTCTTCTGAATGAAATCCAATTCAACTATCAATAAATGGTGAGCTATGGAGATGTCAATGCAAACCAATTACTTCAGCAAACTGACAGCGCTGTAATATTTCTTGACCTTCTCAGAAGGGTGGACTGACGTAACAATTTGTATACCTACCAAAAAGGTCTATATAACCATGTTGTTTTAAAACTCTGCTGTTTTTTGGGTTCCGTATAGAGGGCCAGCGTAGTAGGTACTATTATTTTATTCTGTGCACTGGTCAGTGTCTTTTATAGGATCCTACAAGAATCTTCTTATAATTTTGAAGGTATTCATTGGTATGAACCTAGTTTGCCCGTAATGTGAGACGATGAATCGTTCTAATTTTGAGTACTTAGTAAGAAATCTAATGAAAAATTTTGAGCCACTACCTACGAGTATATTAACACGACTGATGGACAGAGGTCCAGCTGCTAAATGTATGCTCTTTATGAAAATTTTCATTTCGCATTTGTATGGACATGGCATTTCTGGGGCTAACCCCATGTGCGGACCACGCGCTGTTTACAATTTATTTTATACCTCAAGCCGTCCAATTTGTTTCACGTCGTTTGCTTCGTCCCTTAGTCAACTGAACTTTATCTCTACATCTACTGTACATACGCTATTTAAGGCGAACCTTCACAAAACCTCACGTGCGACTATCAACGTGGCCCCTACGGAATTCGGACTTATATTCGCATTTTCTTGACGTTTTTCACACAATGTATGTAAGTGTTCGCACGCTGGATGAATAAATCCTGGTCTATTGTGCAAAGCTTTCTCGATTTGCTTGTGAAGTTTGTCGTTTTTCTTTGGAAAGGTGTATTAAGTAAGACCATGTTTTTTTTCTGATTTAGCTGATTTAAACAATACAGCATACCAATATGCTTATAAATAAGAGTTGAAACTTGATCAAACTTTGTCACATAATTTTAACACATAGTACTGTAAATTCACAGACCAACAAAATCATAAAAGTTGTTTTGATAGGTATTATTATATCAACTTCTTTTTGTTCTTCTCCCTGCCCTTATCCCACTTTATGTGAGGTTGGCACAACAAACATGTGTCTTTTAGTTTCCTCCATCTCTGTATTCACTTTTTTCTCAATCTTTCATGTAATTATAGAAAGATATAATTATATCAATTACTGGCATAAATACATTTTACAATCTGTGTTACATAAATTCACGAATGACGAAGCAAACCCAATCAAATATTTGACTATATGAATTAAACATTTTGTCAATATTCATTGGGCCGTCTGCCGCCTGTGAAACCGAGCCTTAGATATATCTATATTCATATAGTACTATATTATTTAATATATATATATATATTTTATATTAAATTTATATATTTTTTTAATATTTTTTTTTTTATATGGTCGCTTTAAATTGAAATTGATTTATTTTAGTTAATCAATTTCAATGGCAATTTCAATCAACAGACATTACTATTCACCATAATCCTCATATAAGTATGCAGAAGTAATTATCCAAATCGTACATAAAAAATATGAAAGTCTGGATAGACAAAACAAAACTTTCAGCATAAAAATCTACGCCTCACTCAAACGTTATCTGTAAAAGCCTACGGGCGACTGCGTCTATTCTTCTGAAAACTGCTCCAGGCTTTGACGAACATTTCATTCGTGAAACGGTGGGTAGAACGGTCTGAAAACGGTTTATAGCTGAGGTAAGATCACAGAAATATATTTTGACGAGGTGGTAGATTATAGAAGCGAGATTTTACTGAAGATGAAAATATCGTTTGACTTGGGCCTTTGATTGATTACAGTGGAAGGCAAAACTTTCTTTTTTGCTGTTTTAATGGACCTTACTCGCCTTACTTTATCGTTAAGTAAGTAATTTGTGTACCTAAATGTAATTTATAATGACTTACACCAAAGACCGACCAAGTAGGATTTTGAACCGACGAAGATTTTGGGGTAATAAAAACTGCTAAACTGATAGTATTATTTGTTATTATTTGCGTGTGTTAGGAAAACTCACTGAGATGATCCTGTCAGTTAGTGCTCATGGCCCGAATTCGAAGACCTGTAATTTTATTAACAGAAGTATATAGAGCTCTTTGTGAAGGGCTTATCCGGGGAAGTACCTACTACCACCGAGCCTATTTCTGCCGTGAAGCAGCATTGCTGTGTTTTGGTTTGAAAGGTGCCGGTGAAATTACTGGCAAATGATGCTGGACATCTGTACTGCCTCAAGTTGTTCGGCGCAGGGCAATGCACCGTAGGGCATGCTCCTGACATGCGTGACCTACGAGGCAATGCTTTGTTATAAGCAATGGTTACCATCAGGGAGGCCATATACTTGTTCAATCAGCTAGTTGAAAAAAAACATGTTTAAAACCATTTATTAAGCTTTCGGTGGAAGTGGTAAAGCTCGACATTCACTGTTAAAACAAATGTAGGTAAAAGTTTTATCTTTGTTGTCAACAGCCAAAAAATTTCCCAAAAAAATATGTTTATAAATAATAATGCATTGAAATAAAAATAGCCACGGGCGCTTGTCAGAAAATTACAACCCCTCAGTTTTTTTACAAAGTTATTTGTTTGACAGCTTTTTAAACTAGTGCCTTTATTATATTAATGCAATTTTCAATTTTTTGATCAAGAACAGCAGTTACTGTTTTTGGTACTGTATATAAAAAGTTACGTGGGCTTACGAATCATATATTTATTCGTTAGCCGTACATTATTTCATTAAACCCAAAAGTTTATTTTAACTTTATTACAAACGGAACCTACAAAAATATTTATCAGAAAAAATCATTACTTACTATGTTTTTGTTTTTTATTATAATATATTATGATCTTCGTTTATTTTGTTTGTTCAGAAAGTTTTGGGTACGGTTGCACCATTCGAAATGAATGTTTTTTTTAGTGGAAAGTTTTTCTTTGAATTTTTATTTAGTTTTACTCATCGAATACATTAAAATGCATAGCATTTTTGTCTTTGCGCTACTGAGTAAATATAACAACTTTCAACCATTTCCACATTGTATTTATGATCATTGCAGGCTTTCCACAAAAGTGAAACAAAATAAAACTGTAGCTAGGCTAAAGTTATATTTATTGTGGCTAAATAAAATGCATTTTCTCTCTAGAAAGTCACGTACAATGTGACAATACTCCGCATTGCACTTGGCCAGACATTCTTAACAATTTAAAGTAAAACTTATGCCCCATTACACTAAGTTAAAATAACCGGAACACAAAACTGGTAGGATAAAGGTGTGCTGGATGCTATCAGGGCAAAAGTTCTATAACTGAGAACGAATATTGTATGGTGAGCGCAGATGTTTGTTCTCTGTCTGGGTGTTATATTGTATTCTATGTATTGTTAGCCGGTTTTGGGATAGGACATCTCTACTCGGACCGAGAGACGAGACACATCACTAGTGGAGAGGGAAGAAGGATGGCGTCGTAATGCGTAGTTGTATTGCCCTGTACTAAAGTAAAAGAGTTCTAGCTATATTCAGTGAAGAGTCTTTACCCTGTTAGTGTGAATTTACAAAAAAATTTTTTGGGGCAAAATAGTGTTGTGTGGATTGTCCACAATATTTATTATTAATTTATCATCATCATAATCCACACCCTGACGTCACTCACTGCTGGGTCTCTCTCTGTATTAGATATGTGCCATTGTTGACGGTCTTGTGCTAATCACATCCAGGTCTTACCCGCGATGTCTGGCACATCGTCTGCTCATCTTGCAGCAGGACGACCGACGCTATTATAGGTACTCATTTCTTGGTCTCATTATTTGATCCTTCATTCAAGTTCTAATCAAATAGTCTTAGTGAGCCTGTTTTGATTGGAACTTCAGCGAGGGATTTCATTACTTAGTAGGTAATATATTAAGATTATTTTGTACTAACCGTATGACATGTAAGTAAATTTAATTTCAACTAACACTTTATGGATCCCGTTGTCTGACATTAAATCTATATTTATAAAAGAGAGTCGTGTTAGTTACACTATTTATAACTAAAGAACAGCGGAACCGATTTGGCAGAAAATTAGTGGGGAGGTAGCTTAGAACCGGGAGAAGGACATAGGATACTTTTTATCCCGAAAAAGCAACGGGAACGGAGTATTACGGGAACGGGCGAGCGAAGCCGCGGGCGGCCACTAGTAAATAATAATAATAATAATAATTACACATTCAGTTTTTTTTTATTGCTTATAGCTAAACATTTGACTGCCATCACACCTGATGGAAAGTGAAAATGTAGCTTATAGTGAGGTCGGCACAACAGGTTTTCTTCTTCCACTCACCTCAGCCTAAGGTGGAGTACGCTTGACTATAATCCACTTCTTCACTCTTGACTTGAAAATTCCAAGGTTTTAATGCCCTGGAAATATTATATAAGTAGGTACCCTGCTTAGATAAACAAGACAATTTGATAAAACTCAATGAGCACAGGAACAAGCACTCATATCAGAAATGTTTATGCTATAATTTGACTCACATGGCTGCCGTTGCGGGTAATCCTCGTGTAGATTAAAATCTGTGAGTATTGTGCGAAGCTGTGTACAACCCTTTAAGCCTTTGATTTCCAACAAAGCGGTGAACGCTAATAAAGCATCATAAATGAAAGCACAAATGCAGTTGAGATATTGTTTTAGAGCTTAGCCTTCTCTGCTCTCCATTTTTTTTATTTTCATGGCTCTTTGACCATCATGAAGCAATCTTCTCTTATATTTTGGTTTGGTCTTCCCCTTTCTCTATTTTTTTTGCTTCCCCTTTCCCTTTACTTTTTTCCATGCTATTGCTAAAGCAAGTGCCATGTTTTGTTTTCAACTTCTTTAATTAGCAGTGAACTTAAATTAACAGGAAGTTATTTTAAATTAAAAATATAAATCATATTTTTTATTTTGGTATTATAGTATTAAGGCTCATCATTATCATCATCAGCCTGATCAAGTTTACTGCTGAACATATAGGCTGAGGCCTTTAAACATTTCCAGGAAGAACGATTCTGAGTTCTTGCCATCCACTGCCTGACTTCTCGCGATCACAATGTCGTCGGTCTATCTCTCTTTTTTTTGTTATTTTATGGGTGTAGTAACATTGTAACTTATAAACATTGCTAATGCCATTTGACAGAGTACTAAGAATCCTGGTGAGCGTGCAACTGCATCCAATAACTATTGAAGGCAGTAGCGATCAGTGAAACGCTGTCAAATATCGCTGTCAAATCACAAATCTGCCAGCGATATTTGACAGCGTTTCACTGATCGCATCCGCCAGCGAACTAGGTGTGCGCAGGCCTTTAGGGGGCAGTCCCACCTTTCCCACGCATTTTAATTTACGCTTTAATAATGGCTAATTAATGACACTGGCACCCGCAAGTACTGGTCACCGCTTTTTAAGAAATCGGGGCCTTAATTCAGGGTCTGGCACATAAATTTAATATTTCACTCTCAATTCAGCACTAATCTACGAGGGAGATACTTCCTTTCACAATGAAGGATTACATCCGACAGTCTTCAGATGTCTTAGATAAGTTGAAAATACGCACCCGCTCGAAAATGGCGATTCAATCAAGGAATTATTATTCAATTTTGCTACCAATATTGTTGAAATTAATGCTGAGGGTACGAGTATGTTACATTTTTGTACCAAGTCAAGATATGATTATTTTGAAAACTTACCAAACACAATAAAATTCAAACCAAATCCTCGCCTCTGCGTTGGTGATCAGTGAAACGATGTCAAATATAACAGAGGTATTTGACAGCGTTTCACTGATCGCCATCGTTATCGCCTAGATATGTGTAGGCCTGTGTAAAGGGTGTGAGTGCCGGTGAAATTACTGGCACATGAGGCCTAACATCTGTATGCCTCAAGTTTATGAACGCAGGCACGTTCCTGACGTGCGTGACCTACGAGGCAATGCTTAGCTTTTTTAATCAGCTAGTAGTCTACAATGAAAAGCTTACAAAGTTTTGTCCGCCGTCACGTAACTTTCCGTTGCAATAGGAACCGGACGTTACAAAATTTAAATTATGCAAGTTCGTCGGAACGAATCATAGCAGTTACAATAACGTGGCAGACTTTAAATTACCTTATTACGAGATATGTCCCGGGGGAGCCAGCACCATGCCGTCCTTTTGAATCTTTGTTTGCAAAATATCCAGCTACCTCCAGCGAGTCCCTGAGTATTTCGGGCATAATATAGCTAGAAAACAACGTGAAAACTTGTCATCACTGCCAAAATTTAAGGAAGTGAATACGAGGTCGAAACCCGATACGTTCCGTTTGTCGGACAAAATCCGCTCCACTCTCAACGAAAAAGTCCATGAAGCCATTCAGGTTGCGGGTAACCGATCCAATAGGCGAAATATTCTAAAGGATGAATTGATCCATAGACCCTCCTTGGACGACCCTCACAACCATCAGCAGTGAGAATGACGCGAGGAGGAGGATGCAAAATTTACCTACAGACTATTCTTCAAAAACTTGCCATCATTCTCAAAACCATAGACTCATCTAGGTTTCAAACGTTTTAAAGTGATCTTTCTGATACAACTGTTTAGAGAAATTTAAAATTTGAATTTTAATGAAAATGATAATAAAACAAACGATAACAAACGAATGAAATAAAAAAGGCACCATAGACCACAGTTATCATCAGATGAGATTGCGATCAAACTCCTTAAGTAGTAAAAAAGCAGCCAAGTGCGAGTCAGACTCGCCCATGAAGGGTTCCGTAGCAACAAGTAACTTATTATAAAAGTTCTTGTAGGTAGTTCGTCGAAAGGTAAATTGCGGTTTGCGATTTATGACGTATAAAAAAAACTACTCACTAGATCTCGTTCAAACTAAATCTCTTTGGAAGTTTGCATAGTAATGTACATCATATTATTATATTTTTTTTAGTTTTATCATCCTCTTATTTTAGAAGTTAGAGGGGGGTGGACACACATTTTACCACTTTGGAAGTGTCTATCAAGCAACGACGACATGACGAATCTATAAGGGTTCCGCTTTGCCATTTGGCTACGGAACCCTAAAAAATAACTTTTCATTTTGAATGTCTGCTAATCAAGTGCTACCAACTTAGGTACCTGTTTTCATTTAGGCTTGTCCGGAATGAAAAAACACCGGAAACACAATAACTTTGTCAGAAATCTGATATTACATTTTTTTCAATATCGATAACAATTCTAAGCGTTTAGTTGAAGTGCGCCGGATTCCAGAAAATTAATTATACTTTCTTTCAAAGAGATTTTAAAAGCCCCTGTCGGAACACGATATTCAGGAAACTCTGAACATTATTCACCATTAATATCCCACGGGGAGGAATTCTATCTCCAAATGCGAAATTCACCTGATCACCGATGACGAATTGATATTTATTTTGAGCCCTTCGTTGAACACATTAATTCAAACAACTTTAACTCTAAGCCGGTTTTATATCGTCGTATAAGATTAAATTTGGATTTACATCACCGCCGGTGGAAAAATCGATTTGTTAGTTATACAAAGTTAGCAAACAAGCATACGGCCCACCTGATGGAAAGCGGTTACCGTAGCCTATGGACGCTTGCAACACCAGAGGCATCACTCGCGCGTTGCTGACCCTTTAAATATTTTAAAACGCCCTTCTTGAAAAGCCCCATGCTGTAATTTATAGGGAAAGCCTCGGCAGGAAGAGTATTTCACAACCTTAGAGTGCGTGGGAGGAAGTTCCTCTGGAACCGGACGGTGCGCGACCATGCCGACTCCAAGGTATGTGGATGAGCCCTCTCCCTATGGCGAGCCGTCCGATGATAAAATGAAGATCTTTCTTTTTATTCAAAATCCAAATCATTTATTGCACTTATGTTGTTATAGGTGAAACAGTAGACTATATACTTTCAAACATAAACCCTGTTAGCACCGCAACTAATTTATCCCACTTCTTCTTCTTCTCATCGTGTCACTGATTTTTTCGAACTAAGTGTTCCCACTTTGGTAGCGCTAATTAAGACATTATTTACTTATCTATACATTTTTTAACGTAGGTACTACATTATTCTATGCTTAGGTAACTACTTATGTTAGGTGCAACATTGAGATGACATCAAATCATCAATTAAAATTTATATTTTGTAGATGGTTATAAACAAATAATTCTAATTATCGTAGAAAAAGTCATTCAACGTACAGAAACAATTTTCAAATAGGTAGGTTTTTAACATTTTCTTATATTTTTTGCAGCAATTTTTAATTTCAGTTTCGTTAACTACATATTTTTACACACATCCCGAGTTAGGTCGGGCTAGTCCAGTTTTCGGTCTTAAATTTTGAGGTCGAGAGTATGTACTGTGGGAAAAGATTTTACAAACATACATACTTCTTCAAAACATTATGTGGTAGAGGAATAGTATAAATAACAGTACTAAGGGTAAGGGCTGCCATTTATATTGCAAGGCTGATATTTATAGCCGATATTTATCATCTCATCGGGTTCCTTTTCTTGGTATCATGGCGTATGAGAGCTATAATGTGGCATGGAATCGATTTTGTTGATTTGGCACGTATAGGTACTCGAGCAAACTATCGTGGAACCTTTTCATGTAACGTGAATGATTTGTTTGGATATTTTAGTGGAAGTCAAAAGAGCTACCAAAGACATTCAACAATTTAGGAAGTAGATGAAAAGGGCTCACAATTGTTCTTTGTGGAATGTATGAGGAACGCCTTAATATTCTTTTTAAATTAACACGATCGATAAGCTTAATTAAATGGAACAAACGGGTATTTATCGCGATTACTTCAGTTAGTGTGGTGTGTATATTAACGTGGACATTTCTAATTCTGAAGACCAAGTGGGGGTTGTTACAACTGCGACTGCCTCTGCTTTTCGACGGTAGCTCCAATGAACTCCAGTCTGCCCGCGACCATAGCTGTTGTAATACGGTTGAAACGTCGCGCGTCGGGAAATAATAAAGGTGTATGTCCAGCAGTGGACTTCTTCAGACTGATTCTTCGTTTTCTTCCTGCCCTTATTCCACTTTATGCGGGGTCAGCACAACATGTGATTGTGTGTGATTATGATGATAAAAAAACTGCTGAATTCAACCAAGAACACAAAACTAAATGACGAATTGTAAGCTGATTAACATTTTCGTTCACATTTAAAATTTTACTCAGGTCGATTATTAGGTATCTGAATTCAATTGCAATTTTTACATTTTGAAAAGCCAATTAGAGACTGTATTTACTTTTATCACACTTTCTGCGTTTGAATGTGTTTGCAAGTGGCGATCCAGTTTCAGTTAACTCGCTAACTCAAGTCGCTTTACGAGAAACTTGCTGTATCCAATCAAACAACTGTCGGATGATTGCGTATCTCTTGCTGCAATCAAAACCAACGTTCTGTCAATTTGACAGTATTTTGAGTTTCAGTTGCAATAAAAAACTAATTAAAACAAAACTTATCTCTGACAGGGAACGATTGCAACAAATTTGAAATTTAAATAAATAATGTGAACAATCAACACTATCTAGCCCCAAATTGAGAGAGCTTTTAGGTTCTATGGGAACCAAATGACTGTAATAATACTTAAATTCATTTTTTTGTAAGTACAATTACATACGTAGAATACAAAATAACACCCAGACATCTGCGTTCACGACACAAATATTTGTTCTCGTTGGGGTTCAAACCCACGACCTACGGCTATAAGACTGAATGCTGATGTAATAAACATGGGATAGCGAAAAAGAACTCGCTGTGTAAAACTAGCAGGGCAACAGAAAGTTGTCGAAAAATGATGGTATAAAGACGATAGCTGTCAGAAGCTAATGGAAGAGGGGAACATATTTTCCCGATACTACATAAAGTGGGATAAGGGCAAGAAGATGTTCATGATATTCTCATACTCTAGGGAGGACTTATTCCACTGTTTGCAAAGGGAACACAACATGTTCTCTTCATCCATTCCTTTCTGTCCGCCGCCATCTCTTTAATTATCTTAAGTAATATTAAATGCACGGGAAGGGTCTCAAGTCATTTCGGTCCCAAGGGTAACAAATAGTAAAGATTTACTTTGTTTATGAAACTTGTTGTTGGAGGACTTGAGAGCGATAAATAACTCTGGCATTGCTTTAATGTTTAGAAGCACTGTATTATACAAAAGGTGTGGAAAATAAGGGTTTTTAAAAAGAATACTAAACTGTTTATTTTATAAAAAAAAATTTAACGTTTATAATTTTTTTTTAACAAGAACTGCATATTTTTACAGGACACAAAACTAAGCAATACAACATAAACACAAATATGTCATAAACTAAAAGTATTGTAGGTAAAACATGATAGAACATTGAGAATCAATGGCATCTTCCAAGTTGCATGTGAACAATGTGAAGTGTAGTGAACGGCCAGTGTAGTAGACCGTCAGTGAAGTATGTGATGCTGAATGGAATCGCAGCATGACCGCGTGGATGGCGCTGTTCGGGCTAGTGTGGCTGCTGCGAGTACGCGGGTCGCTCTGCGGCTGCGCGGCGTGCAAGCGCGCAAGGAACAATGCGCACGAGCTCCACGAGCTGAACAGCTCACGTGAGAGTCATGACGCTCACGAGCCCGAGCCGCAAAGCCCGCGTGAAGAGCGCGCGTCGTTTGACGTCATTGCACTGCAGCAGTACACGCGGGACGCGACTGTACAGACTGATTTTGATGACGAGGTTGAAGATCTTGATAAGATTGAGCTGCAGATTACTGAAGAATGTAAGTATCGTAAGTCATAAGCATTCATTGGTAAAATTATTTACAGGTCTTGACACATTAAACAAATTGTAATAATAAGTGTACATAGATAGTACCTAGGTACATTAATAATAGTGTTACATTTGATTTAAAAAAATTAGCAGTATACAAAACGTCATTCAAAATAATAATAATAAAAAATACAATAATAAAAGTAATTCCAATATATGAATAAACAATTAACTATACTATACTATACTAAACAATTAATCATATTATAACTCTAGTGTGTAAGTGTTTGATTACCAACATCATGGTTTATCCGAAAGTAATAAAGCAAGTAGGATATTTGCGTGTATTGTAGATGATATAACGTTAGGGATAAAAGTTGACTCATTCCCCTACTTACGGGACGCCATAGTGTCTAATTTTAAATTGAATAGGCTTGCACATAACCTTACCATCATGCCAGCTTACTTGGTCTAATTCACAGGAAAGACATGGTTACACACAGTCGATAGTTTTTGGGATAATAAAATCTTTTAGGGTGTTATTAATAATCCTGGCGTAGCGTTGGACTAGTTGATCCGTGTTTTGTCTCTTGCATTGACATGCAATTGTCAACTCGAACAAATGTGACAAAACACAATTTAACTACTCCAGCGTTGCGCTAGGATTATTAATAACACCCTTAGATTTTAAGATTTTCATTTTATATTTACACATTGAGTATTATGAGCAACAAAAGTCTATAAACAGAAATAGAAAAATGGTCTAACAAAAGAACTTCACAAAGTACTTGTTCTTTTCAGCAAAGAGCCTTCAACACAGAATTTAATTCAACCAAAAGACCAATGCAAAATAATAATACGAAGGCTTTCCGATAATCTTATTTTATACCATTCTCTAAATAGCTGCCGTACAAAAGATTGTTGTTAAGGACAAGGAAAATTTGATGAACAAGTGAGCAAAGGCCTTGAGTTTGTACTTACGAATATTTGTCTTCTCATATTAGTGAACTTGGTCATCATATACATTCTTGTCAGTAAAATAAAAAGTTCTTGAAGATATTATAAGGCCTACAATATAGCAGTGTATTTATAACAATACTTATTATTATAACTGTTTTTACTGTAGTCTTCTGTTTACATAAAATTATATATTACTTAAATGCATAGTAATGCATATCAGAAATAAGCACCAAAAACTAAATTGGAAGAATTTTAATCCATTGGCATAAAAATGCAAAAATATATGAGATTAATGCATAAAATTAAAGTTATCAAAATAAAAAGTTATTCTCAATTTTGTTAATAGTCACGAGCAATCTCAGCCCATTTCCACTCACAGCCTTCTATATATATGTATTATGTGTATCACGTGTTCTTGGATTCGGGAAATCGCAATAGGGAATCAAAACTACGGTCATAATTTTATAAAGTCTCAGCAGCAATCAGATCTTTAAATTAAAAATTATAGACTGAAAAAAGGCATTCTAGATGCTAATACTGTAAAAAGATTCTTAATTTGCATTTTTAGTTTTTGGTTCAATTATTCTTGCCGCATTCATTGTGTCTTCCATTTTGCCCGCTGATTGCAAGCTGATTAAATTTGGAAGTAAAGGTTTGATTTATATACATAACTAGCGGCCGCCCGCGGCTTCGCTCGCCTCGTTCCCGTTAATTCCAAGCATTTTCATATTTATTCACCTTTTAAACCTTCTCTGGACCTCCTCAAATCATTCAAGACTAAAATTAGCCAAATCGTTCCAGCCGTTCTCGAGTTTTAGCGAGACTAACGAACAGCAATTCATTTTTATGCATAAGATAATCAGTTTGATATTATCAGCGCATCTATACCTACACTTTCGACGACTAAAAGTATCTACATTTATATTGATTTCATCTAAATTCATTCAGCCGTTTCATAGATTTGTGGAATCAAAACATACTCGTTCAAAATTTACCCCTTCTCTAAAAACTTTGAAGTTTATTTGAAAGTTTTCTGGGCAAGGTGTGAATAAAGTTGACAGCTTTTCCTATCTGCTATCCGTTCAGTTGTATCAAATGGTCTAGAATCTCCCCCTGACCCAGTTTCTGTTCTTTGAGTTATCTTGTTGATCGAGTAAACAAAATATTTCCTCGTTTGGAATTGTGCTTTGTGAATCGTATTACTTTCGGTGTCAAGTTTAGTTTGCAACAAACTCGTTAGAGAGAAACTGAACTGATCATTATACAATTCCTGTTTTCCTTGTCCTTCTTTGTCAAATAACTGGGGTTTCCAAATATTCCCGGCATTTATTGCATCAGAGTTTCGCTAAAATCTAGATATAATGTTGAAAAAATATGTAACAGGCATAAATAACCTGCAGAATTACAGTAGGTAAAAACCAAACAGAGTTATGGTTTTTTTCTAACTGGTGCATTCTAAATTATTTTCAGTCGGATAAAAATGTGAACTAAAGCCATTTAGCCGAATATAATTCAAAAAAACACGTATTTCACCAACGAACACACTCGCAAATTTTTTAACAATGCAAGCTAAAAATATCACAGGCATTTTATTCAAATTAATTTATAAATGCTTCTTTTGTCTCATATAATAAACCGTACTCTGTTTACTCTTTTTTTTTTGAAACTTGGTAACCAAAAATTCAGTTTAGCCAGGATTAACCATTCTAGCTAGGTGCATTTCAGATTTTGTTTGAATACAAAGGCCGGTGTTTACATAGAGTATTTAATTGTGTGCTACGTAGTTTTTTGGTTCTAGTTTTTAATAAAGTAAACTAAAGTATCTCTCCCTCTCTCTCTTCCCTCATCCCTCTCTCTCTATGCTCATCGATAAACTTTTTTGTGACTATTTTCCAGCGTCAATTTTTCGACTATACAATGGAACTAATGATGAGTTTTGTGGAAAAACGAATTCAACATAAACATTTCTAAATATTCCAAAAGTTGAAAGCGGGATTAAAACCTGCGAATTTCCACTTGCTACGTCTACCACTGCGTAATTTTTGGAACACTTTTGCTACTTATGGGAAAATAAAAAAACTAAGTGAAACACTACAATTACAAAATCTTACCATGCAATGACAAAAACTTAGAGTTAGG
This sequence comes from Thera britannica, assembly GCA_939531255.2. Lineage (NCBI taxonomy): Eukaryota > Metazoa > Arthropoda > Insecta > Lepidoptera > Geometridae > Thera > Thera britannica. The sequence continues at coordinate 16,987,754 of OW618036.2, read as the reverse complement.
TTTGACAAAAAAAAAATGTCTAGGTAAACATGAAAGCTTCATTTGAAATCTTTTTTTTTTAAACAAATAGTACCTATCACAATACATATTGCTAAAGTAAATGTTATATTTCTAAGTTTTATTAATTGTGGTACCAACAGCGTTTAAATCTTAGTTTGAAAATGAATATTTTAAATGATGAATTCTGATTTCTTAGTTAAGTTTTGTCTCAAGTTATGTTTTGTTTGCAGCAAACATTGGCAATTACGAGTGCGGATGCGGACGAGAACAAACGATACAGAGTCCGGGAAGCGTCATTTGAAATCTTTGTTTAAGAATAATAATAATTTAAATGACATTTTCCGATTTCTTGTAAAATGTGGAGACCCTAGTCTCAAGTTATGTTTTGTTTGCAGCAAACGTCGGCAACTACGAGTGCGGGCGAGAACAAACGATACAGAGCCCGGGAAGCGGCCGCCGCGCAGGAAGCTTCCAGGTCTGCTTTGTCATAATTATTATCTGGCGCTTCTGCTTTTGTTGTACTAGCTCTTTACAGAGGTTTACAATGCTTATAGATTTTTTTTTTTTTTATTTTGTACGAAGGAGTGTGGTAATTGAATTTGAGACCAAAAATAGGAAAAGTACAGACTCTAATACGTAGCTGAAAGTATTTTTTTTTGATTTGGAATAATTTAATTTTCTCTAATAAATAATACAAGTTTATTTTCAAAAAAATAGGGCTTAAAGAGCAACAGACCGAATCACACTAATGGTAAAGGACAATGACAATTTGTCTGTACTTAAAGTTGTAACACCCGATTTCTAATAGGTAAACCCAATAGTAGGTAACGATCGAATAAACTCATACCTTTTCAAACGTTCCCGCCATTCAATTTGAAGCTTCCTTTCAGCGAGATAGTTTTTATATCAGAACATCGCCAAATGGAACGGCTCCGCATTATTTAGTTTTTTTCGCACGTCGCCTTCGGCGCCGTGCGACAGGAACATCAGTCCTTCTGTCACAGTGTCCACAAAACATATTATTTTATTATCACATGAGCTTGGAAGCATAATTTCTGTTCGTATTTACGCCAACTGGTTCGGGGTTGCCCGCTCAGTACGGTCCACACTAAGGGTTAGGTGAGTCGGCTTGACACCCAACCCCGAGAGCCCATTTAATTGTTTTTACCTCCATATTATCCATCATTGAATACTTACTACGTCTTAAAATGCTTACGCGATTCCATATCCGAGCTTACGGTCTTGTTCATAGTAAAATAATGACGATCAGAGTTTGCGATCGATACTGCGGAGTTGAATTTGGGGTAACCGCAAACCGGTAGCTGGCAACATGCCCGCGCGACGTGCCACAGACTGTCTACTGCGAATAGAGGTCTATCGATCCGAGGGATTGTCTATTGATCGCCATCGAGTATCGAGAATCGATTATCCTACTAAACATATTGCCATTGTTACGAGAATGCGTCCTGTTTTTACAGGATACAGGATTTTCAAAACGTTATGCATTCGTCCTAGACCTCCGTCCGCCTTTTCACGGCTGAATTCGGGCCGATTCGTTTGTTTTTTTTTCCTCCATCGATTTCATTTGAAAATCGATTATAAGATCGCTAGCGCGAATCTCTCTACTCTAGTCTATGGTCTGGATTTTTGAAACAGCTGGCTGACAGAGAGAGCAACGACCCCTTGGAAACCGAATTGATTCTTCGTTATCTTATTTAACAGATTTCTGTCGATTTTATTGTCCCGTAGTGGATAAAGATATACCCTACGCATAATATTTAGCAGCCTCAATAGAGGCCGTCTGGTAGCTCCTGGAGACTCCTGCTGCATACGGGTCCCAGGCTCTGAATATTGGCACTCGTCCCTTCGGCAAGGGAGCACCGATTGTCACTCCCCGTGGTCGAAACTTCGGCTGAAGGACCAGCGCGCATTTGCCCACGCCAGCTCCGTTCCGAGCCCGCTACCGACTTGCGAACGTGATATTGGTTAGATCTCAGCCTCCGAGGTTAGTCAAGGTGCTCGTGGAAGCACCAACACACCGGCTGCGGCCGCTATCTTCGGCGCCCTAAGGCCTGCCGTTGTTCCCTGTTGCCACTATCACACCGTCCTCCCACGGACCAGATACCCTTACGACGGACCTAATCCTGTTCAACCACTGTAGGATAAACTAACGCAACTCCTTATTAGTAGCCAAACCGAATTCGAGGCAGGCAGGTCACCAACCCAAGATATTTCTAGTTACGGACAATAAGTTTAGATAGTAATAAGTTATAGGCACCTAATAAGTTCTCAAGGATCCGAAGAAGCCTAGGGACATAGCGGGCCCCTTAGAATAATTAGAACCTAATATTTTCCTATGTTTGTTAACCGAATAAAGCACAAATAAAAACTTTTGTAATATAAGTGTTTCTTATCTTCCTACCCCTTAACTAGGAGATTTTCAGCATTACAAAGTGATATGCAGAGTTTCACTAAGATGAATAATCTTGTGTCGTAAGTCCTGCGTTTCCTTCGCTTTTACAAATTTGTATAGATATTTTACAACTAATCAAGTATTTTTTTTGTTCGTTTATGTATTTGAACGGTGAACAAAGTCACCTATTTATAGCGTTTCTTGTGTAATTGGTTATAATTAGCAATTAGGTACCTATCGAAAACAAATCCAAACCGCGGCAAATTGAACGAGCAAGTTTACTGAAGCTGAAATTGGAATGCCAATGTTTACGTTGTAGTGTAGTGTATTGTAGCACTGTATGGGATTCCGAACTGATTTATACATTAGTCCGGTTTCACTGTTTGTGTTTGCTTTGCAAGCTTTTTTATTGTATTTTTTGTTTAACTAGCTAATCGAACAATTATATCACCAACCTTTGGCTAGCCTCTCAGCTCAGTTGGTAGTAGCTCTGCCTTTTGAGCCGTAGTTCGTGGGTTCAATCCCCACCGAGAATAAATATTTATGAGGTGAACACAGATGCTTGTTCTCTGTCTGGGTGTTATATTGTATTCTAAGTATAAATTTCATCATCATCCTCATCAGCCTGAAGAAGTCCACTGCTAGACATAGGCCTCCCCTACACATTTCCAGGAAGTATTAATTTACAAAAAAAAATATTATGTATTATATCAGCTGTTTGATTCCCATAGTACAAGCTCTGCTTAGTTTGGGGCTAGATAGTGTCGTGTGAATTGTCCAGAATATATTTTTATTTATTTTATTTTATTTAACCTGATGTTAAGTGGTAACCATCGCCTATAACAAAGCATTGCCTCGTAGGTAACGAACGTGCCCTACGATGCACTCTCCTGAATCTATCAGCTTGAGGCATTCAGATGTTTAGCCTCACGTGCCAGTAATTTCACCGGCACCCACACCCTTCAAATTCAAACCGAAGGACAGCAATGCTGCTTCACGGCAGAAATAGGCATGGTGGTAGTAGGTATTTCCCCGGACGAGCCCTTCACAAAAAGCTCGCCTAAGTAATTTAATACAAATAAACTGTATGGTACACAATACATGTAATGAATATTATAGATTCACTAATTTTGTGTGTGGCAGGTAGGTATATTCACTTATTTTTAATACATTATGTTGTGTGATTTCCCTAAACTGTAATTCTGCGTTTCCCTTGTTCGCAATAACATGCAAATTTATAGCCGCCATGCTGTCACTATGTGGAAGTCAGTTTGTCAAGGGTATGCTTCCAAGTAATTGTAATAGGGGTGAAATTAAACCCGTCATAATTTTCGCAAGTCCAAATTTTGGTAACTTAAATAGTCGTTCAAGTGCGTTTGTTTAAAGCACTTGAACGACTATTTAAGTTACCAAACTTTGGACTTGCGAAAATTATGACGGGTTCTTGCTTGTTTCATTTATATGAAACAAGCAAGCAAGTAGGTATTTATGAAATACGCATGAAATAGTTAAGCTCCAGGTTTTGCTAACAATCTAAGGATCTAAGGATTTTATATCAATAGGAGCGATTTATGCCACGCTGATTCGTGAAATTCTGAATTCCCTGAATCAGGTGGCCTAAAAATATATTTGGGTAAAACATTTTAGCAATTTTACAATATTGTTTGATTATCTTGGACGAAAACCGGTGCAATTACAGGCACGTGAGGAGAAACATCTGTAAGCCTCAAGTAGAATGACGTAGGGCAGTGCGTTGTATGGCACGTTCCTGACGTGCGTGACCTACGAGGCAATGCTTTGTTATAGGCGATGGTTACGGCTTAACATCAGGTAGGCCATATGCTTGTTCCATCTGCTAGTAGTATAAAAAAAACGAAAGCATCCGATCTTCATTTATTTATTAGTTTACGGCCTTACTTACAAGCCATTTTTAAACCACTCTTAGGAGTTAAGAGACGTTTAAGCAAAAGCTTAGCTAAATTCTTACCTACAAGCCATTTTTAAAGTTAATTTGCGACTAAGCAACTGTCAAAACTAAACAGTGCAGCGACCTGGTTTAAAGACTTGAGAGGTGCCTAAGAGACAAGATGGCGGGTGTTATTTATGCCAGCTGATCGAATTGAAGTTTTGATATTATGCCATTGTAAAAAGTTGTTTACATGAATTATAAAGCTACATAAAAGTAAATTCAAAATGGATTTCGATGATATCGTAAATATCCTTCCAAATTATGAACATGACGTTGAAGAAATAAATAGTCTTGGAGGACTGGAGACGGGCAGAACACCAAGGGCTTGCACCAAGCACCAGAGCTCACCTGAATTCACTTCAGGATTTGTCTGAAGTAGGTTTACCAATGAAGTCGACCGCACAACAACAAAATTACAACTACCAGCATATACGGACACGTAACGTAGTTGAAACATGCTTCGGAGTCTTGAAACAACACGGTTTCGAATATTGCTGGAGGTGATGCGAGGTTCATATACTTACTACCATCGAAACCACAATTGTCGTCTGTTGTGTAGTGCTCCATAATTTAGCAATTATCTTCAATGAAAGACAACATATATAGCACAACAAGAAGTTGAAGAAAATGATGACGATGATGCTATTATTGAAGATGGTGATGTGGCACGAAGAGCAAGAAACATTTATATTGAATCTCACTGATTATTTACAAACTTGAGACTGAATAAAACACACAAAATTATTTAATTTTTATTTAATTTTAAGGCGAACATCTCCTTCAACCATATACATAATATAAGTGATATTTTATTTTCATGCACTTGTTGTTCTCAATGGATTGCCTCTTTTCTTGCTCTTACAGCGATCATGAACAACTGGTGTCCATGGGTTTGTTTGCAGCCGCATTCAGATGAAGGTTCTGTAATAAAAAAACTCAGTAGGCATTGTGTTCTGTAAATTGTTCCTATGTGGCTTATGACCGTTCTGATCTGAGCACTTTCTAAAAAGCATAATTGATGTTATGCAAGCATAATATAGGGCTTATAAATAATAATCAGTTGAATTCAGATATTTGGTAGTGTGCTGGTAAGTACATAAAATAATGATAAATAGGTACCTTCTGCTGATCACTCCAATAGCTCCAGCGCATTCTGTTTTCCATTACAAACAGTTCATAATGTTCGGCTATGCGAAGTAAAATAAAGTTTTCATCAAAATTCAAAACAAATAAATAATATTGTACAATGAAATTATGACACTTTGTTTGAAAAACCCACAGAGTACATGAAAAATCTTTGTTTGACAACTATCTTCGTGTATTGAATACTTTCTCCAAGTACTTTATTCGATTTTTTGGTTACTAATTTAGTAGACCGCAGGGATCGGTGGAGATCCCTGACATATTCAAACTCTATGCTCGTTTTTTAGCTGATACACACTTAAGCAAGGCTTGTAGGTAAAGAAAAGTTAAACGTTACTTAGCGACTTGACAGTGTTTTCGCTAAACAACGTCTAAGCAAAGTTTTAAAATTTTCTTGTAAGTAAGGCTGTTATTGTTTATTTATAGTATTTACCTCGGATTAAATACTTATTTAGTCCCTCAAAGTACTGGCACGTTATGCTTGGACGCCAAACCCCGTCTTGGTGCTTTCACTTCTAGGGTAACAAATTACTTATATTATTATGCTATCCATCATTATTAGCCTGAGTAAAGAGGCTTAAAGTCCAAACTTGGAAATAATGCCTCGAGCTAGGTTCTTTAAAGTGTATTGTAAAATGGGTACTTAGTGTTTTTGCTTTAGTCACAGCAAAATAAACCTTAAAATGTAGACCATTGATATAACTAATGTGCATAAGAAAAATACCTATCGTCTTAATGTTACGTACTCGACTGGATCCAAGCCGTCATTAACCTTTTCTGTTAGACAGATCCTTTGTAATGGATAATAATTCAGTAGAGTCTGTTCAGAAAGAGAACCGTCGTGGGATTGGAGGGCGCTGCTGTGCTTAATCACCTTTTTTGCTTAGTGGGCAATACAATAGCACGTCTGTTGCGTTTTGATTCTATCACAACTAGTGTACTATTCCTTTATTTAATTTTTATGATGCAAAATTCTGACAGAAAGAAAGGGATGAGCTGCCATATAAAAATCGAAACGTTAGTTCTCAATTTGGCCACGACGGTTCTCTTTCTGAACAGACTCTACTCAATTTTTATGCCAGACATTTATAAAAACCCGTGTTTTATTAAGCAGTTTTTGTAAATGTTAGTAATAACAATTTGGATTTTGTTTTAGAGTTCATCATTAACGAAGTAGGTAGGTATTTTTTTCGGCAGGCATAGAAAATGGAATAGAATATCTAAAAATGTTGATTTATACAAACAAACAACAAATGTTACTTTAATTTTCTTTGTTTTATTAACTTTTGTATTATACCTGCTAACTTTTAAAATGAGGCATCCATTTCAAAAAGAAATGGTTTTAATTTTGCTTTTTTTCCACTGGATTTTGGTTTACGTAATTAATTGATTAACGCACTCTTTGATATAGGTTTTGCGATTGACTGGCCTCTCAGCTCAGTTGGTAGTAGCTCTGCTTTCTGCGCCGTGGGTCGTGGGTTCGATCCCCACCGAGATCGAACATTTGTGTGGTGAACACTGATATTTGTTCTTGTCTGAGTGTTATATTGTATTTATTGTATGTATTTACAAAAAAATTTATATAATCAGCCATCTGGTTCCCATGGTACAAGCTCTGCTTAGTTTGGGGCGTTCAACATCAGTTTAGTAGTATTATAGCTCTTTGTGTGGGGCTCGTCCGGGGAAGTACTACCACCAGTCCTATTTCTGCCGAGAAATAGCATCGCTGTTTTTTGGTTTGAAGGCTGTGGTTGCCGGTGAAATTATTGTGAGGCTCATCTGTATGCCTCTAGTTGATGAACGCAGGGCAATGCATCGTAGGGCACGTTGACGTGCGTGACCTACGAGGCAATGCTTTTTTGGGTTACCACATATGTAACTCCAGGTGGGAAATATGCTCGATCCATCAACTAACTTTTTACATCACTATTTCTCTTATAAAGGACAGGATTTCAATCAAATAAGTAGGTGTCTGTATACAATGTACAAACTGTTATGTTCACGTCAATCTCATTTCTCCTTCCACCTGTCTGATTCGAGACAAAGACATGAATCCAAACTACAAACCATGCATGAACGTTTCAATTCAATTGAATTAATTTGTTGTAAGCAAACTTATACAAAATAGCTAGATTGTTTTTGTCACTATGGTATAATACCACGACATTACCTAATTTTTCATTGCTCATACTCTGAAAGTAGGTCTGAAGTTGCCTAAGGGGCCTAACTGAAAGTAATACTTTCAGCCCTAGGGAGAATCGCTTTCTACTGACAGCTGTCAAATTATAAAAAAAACAAGTTCTATTTTATTCAACCATGTTCCAACTTTCTAAACTGCAAGGAGGTTGAACCAAATTCCAACTTTTTATTCAGCAAGTAGGTTGGAAACCCATTACAACGGTAAGAAGTTTAAAACTCTAATTAGAGCGCAATGTAAAATTTAAATAACATAAAGATAGTATTAAATAAATAATATATCTTCTAAATTACTTGATTAATATATAGCTTCAACTATTTATTTAAAATAACATAGATTTGAGCAAACAATTTACCATTTTTTAAATTATGAAAATGAAAATAATGGCTGAATACTGCTGGCGAGCCGTAGCCGAAGGCCCACCAGAGAAAAAGAAAAAAAAAACCGGGAAGGCGGCAATTCAATCTTCATTTTCACAAATTTTTCATTCATGTTTTTATTTTTACTTTCCTTGTATTCGTAATGAAAAGCACAGTGTTTACCTCGGGTGAAAGTCTTTTAAGTCCCTCAAGCTCCATTGGCGCCCTCGCTAACGCTCTGGCGCCAAACCCGTCTCGGGACTCAAAAAACGTGACTTTCAACACTCGGGTAACAATGTACTATAACTTTTTTAAGTAATTTATTGGAATTTGAAAGAATTAGGGATTTTTTTTCAATCTACGGACGGCAAATAATGTGATATTAGTCCAGATAATAGTCAGATAAATATATTTATTCATTCGTCTTTTTTCGGTTTTTTATTATCAAAGGCTGACATTTTTTATTTGAAGAATACCTACCGTTACAATTCCGTAGATGGAAAAAATCTGCCCTATCAACCATAATTATTTTTTCATCCCACCAGCTCTGAAAGTGTGTTTTTGCTGTTTAAATTCTGACTGGAAAAGCCTTTATTATCCGCTAGAGGATAAAGTAAATTTAAATTTAGAATATCGTGTTCAATAAGTTTGTGAATACACAACCTATTTACTACTACCTCCATGGTGCCGAACCTATCATACAACCTTTTTTATTTTGTTAAAAACTCGCACTCGTAACCTTCTTGGTATTTGTGAATTCAAAACACCATTAAACCTATTTACTTCTACCTGCATGGTGCCGAATTTATCATACAACCTTTTCGGAACCCTCTTGGTGTGTTACTTTTAGTCGCGCCATGTTCTTTTTTGCATTTAGTCATTTCCTCGCTGAGGTGAGATGAAAAGTTACGTGTTGCACTCGAGTGCAAAGATTTTTCACCTTGTGCTCTTTTGATTCCTTCGCCAACGCTTAGGATTCTAACTTTTAAACCACTCGCTACGCTCGTGGTTAAACTTTAGAATCCTGCGCTTGCTCAGTCATCAAAATTGAGCACGCGGTTAAAAAGCAGCTTTGCACTCTTGTATAACAAATAACTATTCTTAAGTGTATTAAATTAAAACAATCGCATTTGCCAAATATGATTTTAATCTGCAACCGCCTTGATTTTACTTTATTTGTTTTTCAAAATTGAAAATTAATACCAAAGTCAACGAAACGTGAACTAGTTTTTTTTAAATTATTCGCATTTTTTTAGTGAAACACTATACAAGCCGTGTGAATGGAATGTGCCAGCGAATGATTGCGCTGTTGGCCTCAAGCTTAGCTTTTTTAGGGTCTCGGCCTTCAAGCTCATATTAGCCCTTGCAGTCATGATGACAAAGCAGTGCCACCATCAGACACCGGCCAGCATATTAAACTCATTACAGACCGAGGGAGTAATGTTCAATGTAGATTTTATTTGGCTCGAAAACCCCGCAAGTACAGCACAACTCATCAAGAAAAACACACTAACATACCTCTTATTTATCTAAGAACAATAAGTATAAGGCATTTAAAATAAAGAAATCAGTAAGTTATACTAGTTTTTACCTACTTATTCTATAACTTCATTCAAATTGAGTCAAACCAAACTACTTCTTGGATTTCGAAATGCTGGCAGACACTTTATCCCATTTGCTAAAGTCAATATACCTTTGGAAACCGAGCTCGGGAGACCAATAAGTTAAACTTCACGAATTCGCTTTTCTGGAACTTCATAGAATAGAATTAATCTGAACTACTATCCAAATGCTCCTTTTTAAGTGGGTTTACGACAGGAATTGGTAGTTCGTATTAAGTATTTTTGGAGTGAAAACTTCTTTATGCTGGCTTGAGAAGACCAATGAACTTGCGACCAAGGAGTTTATAAACTACGTAACAACAAATCCTTGATAGTGACACTGCACATCACCTATCAGGTAAACGATACCTCTTCGGTCGAGGGGGGTCGGGGGTGGCTCGAAGCGGGGTTGGAAGGGGAAAATTGTACAAGTTTTCAATTCTGTCGGCATTCCTGGAGTGCCACGATTTTCTTGTGGTTGATAAAAACTAAACAGGCCTACACCGATTACTGAAGATGAACGTTTTCTATCAGTAGGTCTCTATCTGGCACATTTTTTAGGGTTCCGTAGCCAAATGGCAAAAACGGAACCCTTATAGATTCGTCATGTCTGTCTGTCTGTCTGTCTGTCTGTCTGTCTGTCTGTCTGTCTGTCTGTCCGGTCGTGTCACAGCCATTTTTCTCCGAAACCATAAAAGCTAGACTGATGAAAGTTAGTGAGTAGATGTATTCTGTGAACCGCATTAAGGTTTTTACACAAAAATAGAAAAAAAACTATAAATTTTGGGGGTCCCCATACTTGAAACTGAAACTCAAAAATTTTTTTTTCATCGAACCCATACGTGTGGGGTATCTATGAATAGGTCTTCAAAAATGATGTTGAGGTTTCTAATATAGTTTTTTTCTAAACTGAATAGTTTGCGCGAGAGACACTTCCAAAGTGGAAAAAAGTTGGTCCCCCCCCTCTAACTTCTAAAGTAAGAGAATGATAATACTAAAAAAAATATATGTTGTACATTACTATGTAAACTTTCAACGATATTTAGTTTGAACGAGATCTAGTCAGTAGTTTTTTTTTATACGTCATAAACCGTAAACCGCAATTTACCTTTCAACGAACTACAGGAACCTTATTATGTTACATCAAGTAACATATAGGTTCTTGTAGTTCGTCGTGCTACGGAACCCTTTATGGGCGAGTCCGACTCGCACTTGGCTGCTTTTTAGGGTTCCGTAGCCAAATGGCAAAAACGGAACCCTTATAGATTCGTCATGTATTGTCTGTCTGTCTGTCTGTCTGTCTGTCTGTCTGTCTGTCTGTCTGTCTGTCTGTCTGTCTGTCCGACCGTGTCACAGCCATTTTTCTCCGAAACCATAAGAGCTACACTGATGAAACTTGGCGAGTAGATGTATTCTGTAAGCCGCATTAAGATTTTTACACAAAAATAGAAAAAAATATATAAATTTTGGGGGTCCCCATACTTTAAACTGAAACTCAAAAAAACTTTTTTCATCAAACCCATACGTGTGGGGTATTTATGAATAGGTCTTCAAAAATGATATTGAGGTTTCTAATATCGTTTTTTTCTAAACTGAATAGTTTGCGCGAGAGACACTTCCAAAGTTGAAAAAAGTTGGTCCCCCCCCCTCTAACTTCTAAAATAAGGGAATGATAAAACTAAAAAAAATATATGTTGTACATTACTATGCAAACTTTCAACGATATTTGGTTTGAACGAGATCTAGTCAGTAGTTTTTTTTTATACGTCATAAATCGTAAACCGCAATTTACCTTTCGACGAACTAACAAGAACCTTTATATTATGTTACTTGATGCTACGGAACCCTTCATGGGCGAGTCCGACTCGCACTTGGCTGCTTTTTTTATTTTATTCTTGCTATCCCAATATTTCCACCCTGACAACCGGTCTGGGACAGGTTTGAAATATTCGTTTTATCTCTTCCTTAATAACATTCACATTCCTACATTTTTTTATCTTAAACTAGGATTAGTTTAAGATAAAAAAATGTAGGAATGTTAAAAAATATAATTTCTTGTTAATTACTTTCATTTGTTCCATACAGCCTATAAAAGCTAGTTTTCCTAAATCTGTCACTGCCAGACCGACCCATTTACGTCATGCCGGGTGTATAAAACGGTTCAGGCACTATTGCACAGCAGACATTACGAGTCTTTGCGAGCTTACTCTCATTTTTATACGGTTAGGGTCTAATTATAAATATTTGCACTACAAAAGCAGCAGTGTCCTATGACGTCTTACTTTGACATCTGATTCTGTTGAGACCATTGTGATTTAAGCTTTGCGCACATTGAAACTTTCTGCAGTGGCAATCAGGGCGCAAGATTTCAATCAACAAATCCCAAGTTTAAATCTCAATTACTTGTCACATAATTAAATGATGTCCATTATTATCAAGAATAGCTTAAAATTTGATCATCATCATCATCAGCCTGAAGAAGTCCACTGCTGGACAAAGGCCTCAACTACAAATTTCCAGGAAGAACGATTCATCGACTTCCACGATCTTAACAAAAAAATTGATATCACTTTATTAATACAGACTAACTTTTAGAATATCTGTCTCCCTGACAACTTGTCTTGATAACTAACAAATCCATGTTCCCCACAGTACCCGTCCGATTCAGACAGCGAAGCGGTGTGGGAGACAAGCGACGTGATGCTGGAGCGAGGGGCGAGCGGCCTCGGGCTCAGCATCGCCGGTGGAGAGACGGGCGGTGACGTCAGCGTCACCAAGCTGGCCCCAGGAGGAGCGGCGAAAGTGGACGGGAGACTGCAGATAGGAGATATTTTGCTACAAGTAAGTTTGGAAAATAAAATGTTTCATAGAACTATGGAGCCCACGCCAGGTCTATGTTCACCAATCTTAAATACAGCTTAGCAATGTATAATTCGGTTTAAAATGTTATTTTTCTTAAATTCTACTTCGTTTGGTTGTACATAGAGATCAAATAGAGCAACACAACACACCCAAAACATGGTGGACCGGCATGACATGGACATGAAGAGAAGTAGTAGAAATTTCATTTTGTCAACTAGCGCTGTCAATTAGCATGACACTTATTTGTGTCAGTCATTGCTGTAAAACTACTCATGGCGACGCCGTTTGGTATTCATAACTACAAAATATCAACCACTATTGAACATATTTGTACAACGTAATTATTTGTTTGTCTATAATTTTGCGAATTTAGTATTTTAATGGTTTTTTTTTACCCGGCGCATTTTTCATACAGGTGTCTGTACGTACATAGACCTGGCGCATTATGTAACATCTCATTTCTTCGTAATTTTGTGTAGAGTTGTGTAGTCTTTCTATTTTCTACCCTTATCCTATTGGGACTGAAACATTATTGCCGTCAACCCTAGGTCCTATTCTGCTATTTTAAGGAGTTAGACTGGCTGGGCTGAGGTTAGCAGGGGGACAATCAATAGAATAATAGAATCATTATTTATTTGCGAAAAAGCACTAACGATTATTTATACCCTTAACCTAAAAAAATCCTTATATTAAATTTTTGTGTGAAACTTGTGTATCGCAAAACGGATTCTGACGCAAATTTATTTATTATTATTTATTATTATTATTATTATTTTTAGCCTGCATCGTCCCACTGCAGGGCAAAGGCCTCCCTAACCCCCTTCCACTCCTCTCGGTCCTGTGCTGTGGATGCCCAGTCCACCATAAACGCGTCAAGATCGTCCCGCCATCTGAGTCTTGGTCTGCCGCGAGGTCGTCTACCATTGTTGGGGGCCCATTCGGTTGTTATTTTGGCCCAAAGATCGTTTGGCATGCGGCAGACATGACCAGCCCAATTCCACTTCAGGCTAGCCGCTTTCTGGGTGACGTCAGCAATTTGCGTTTTGGAGCGCACTAGGGTGTTGCGTATTCGGTCCATGAGCTTAACTCCAAGAATACTGCGCTCCATGGCTCGCTGGCAAACCTCGAGTGCAAACCTTTGCTGAGCTGTCAAAGACCAGGTTTGAGCGCCGTACGTAAGCACGGGGAGAATGCATACGTCCATGAGCTTGCGCTTGAGTGACAATGGCAAGTTACCTTTCATAAAGTCTTTCATGGCCCAATAGCTCCTCCAGGCGTTTTCTGTACGACGAGCAACTTCTTTTTCTTGCCTTGCCTGGAAGGAAACTATTTGACCGAGATATACGTAGTCATCGACGTATGCAATCTCCTCGCCGCCCACGGCTGTTTTTCGTTTTGCACTTGTAGTCATGAGTTTGGTCTTTGACATGTTCATTTTCAGCCCCACTTCGAGGCTCGCCCTGCCAAGGTCAGTAAGCATTTTAGCTAACTCAGATGATGATGATGAGAATAACACGATGTCATCAGCAAAACGTAGATTGGTTAGTCTTCGTTCGCCAACAACAATCCCCACATCTGCCCAAGTTGTTGTCAGTTTCCTAAACACTTCTTCTAGAATGGCTGTAAACAGTTTTGGAGACAGTGGGTCACCCTGCTTGACTCCTTTTTGTATCGGGAAGTTCGGTCCAACTGAGTTGATTTTTATGGCTGCTGTACTATTTTGGTATATATTGCTAAGGATCTGAATGTAAGTGTTGTCTATCCCTTGATTATGTAGAGCCGTAAATATTGAACTGTGTGTAATGCTGTCAAAGGCTTTGGAATAGTCAATAAAAGCAAGGTATAATGGAAGTTTAAATTCTAAATGTTTTTCAATAATTTGGTTGATGGAATGTAAGTGGTCGGTTGTAGAAAGGCCCCTGCGAAATCCGGCTTGTTCAGGTGGTTGGTGTTGATCTAATTGGCCAGCTATTCTATATTCTAATGTCTTAATAAAAGCTTTATATAAATGGGATACTAAACTGATAGGGCGATAATTTCCGATGTCAGATTTGTCGCCTTTTTTGTGCAAAAGTATAATATTCGAATGGCAAAATTTATCTGGTAAGATCCCTGTATGTAAAATATCGTGAAAAAGATTAGTTATGTGAGGCAGGAGAGCTGGTTCCCCGATTTTCAGTGCTTCTGTGGTAACACCGTCTTCGCCAGGGCTCCGGTTGTACTTCAAGCTACGGATTGCGCGATGGACTTCCTCTCCAGTAAATGGTGTAACCTCTTCCGAGCAAGCATACGCACACTCTCTTTGGTCTCGGCTATCGTTATCAGAGTAGAGAGTGCGATAAAATTCTGTGCATATTTGAAGTACGTGGTCTCTGTCACCGTGCTTTACGCCTGTCTGATCCTTGAGGCACCCGATGGAAGATTTTCCACTTCCTAATCCTTGTTTGGCAACTCTCAACGATTGTGAGTTTTCAAGGGCTGTTTTTATTCGGTGCACGTTGTATGCTCGGATGTCTCTGCGGATACTACGTTTTGTGGCAATGTCCATTGTTCTATATTCTGGTGTATAATAGGATAACTTTTGCCTGTCTTCGATCAATTTTTTGGTTGCACTACTTAGTTTATTTTCTTTATGTTTTACAGGTTTAATTTTTAAGCTGGCGTTCCGGATGCTTTCTTTTATTCTTACGTACTGACCGTTGATATCAGTTGGTTCTAGATCTAAATTACTGAAACTATTTTTTAAATTTATTTAAACCCTAAAAAATTTGTAAACGAAATTTTTGTGTGAAGCTTCTGATTCTGCACAATACACGTAAGGTCGGCTCAATGGGGGGTACCCCATCGAGGGAATCAGTGCCTACCTTACTCCCCCAACTAAAATTAGAATAAGACCCTTTTCCTACTTTAGGCGAAATCGGCACAACATGTTCTCCTCTTTCTTTCTTATCTGCCAGCCGTCATCTCTGTTGTCACTTCTTTCTTATCCACGTTTTCTTTCACTTTTTTTTTGTGTAATGCAAGTATGTAACTCTTCTGAAAATGTCTAATGAAGGCACGAAATCCTCCATAAGACGCACTTATAATCCTTTCACCACACCTTGTTCAAAAGAACTAAAGTCACAAAGGCTGAAAGTGAAACTAACAGAAAAAGTATAAGCTCTAATAAACATGCGTACAACATACTTAAGTTAATAAAACAGTCAGCACAAAAGTTGGCAAACTAGTTCAAACAGAAAGAATAAAGACAGATACAGAATAAAGAAATAAATGAAAAGGAATAAATAATACGAAACATGATATCTCTTATAAACAACAGACGCATTTAGGCACATGGAAATGACAAAGTGCCTATAAATTATATTGTGTCTTATCCTGTACCCGAAGCATGAGTTTTGCTCGCCATCAAATTGTTGCGGATGCGCCCAATCCATGTAACACTGTCTAGGTCAAAACTAAACTACACTCTTCTTCTTCTTCTTCTTTGTGCCCTTACCACTTTATGTAGGGTCAACACAACATGTTCTCCTCTTCCATTCTCTTCTATCAGCCGTCATCTCTGTATTACTTCTTTCTTACCCTGTCATCTTTCACACTGTTCATCAATGTTTTCTTTGGCCTAATTCTACCCACCTAAATTCATACTCATCACTCTCCTAGTCATATGACTTTCATCCCTCTTCATGACATGTCCGTACCACACCAGCCTGTTACCCTTCCATTTTTCTATCACCGGTGCTACTTTCAGACTTCCCCTGATATACTCATTCCGTATTTTGTCCATTCTTGTCACTCCACACATCCATTTCAACTAAACTAAACTGCGCTATCGGCTCTAGATAGACAAAAATAAATATGATAATAACAATCAATACTCTGCTTTTCAACTGTTACTGAGAGGTACTACTTTGCTGAATTATGGCTGGCTATTTCAAACTCATAAGATTACTTTATTTTTCATTAAGCTATGAAAATGAAGCGGTTTTATTGGTGGGTGTAGCACATATCCCTATATATCTTTTATAGCATAGTACATCTCTGGTGGAATGCTGATGGTATGCAATAAGGCACCATCGCCCTTAATTCATACCGCGGTTTGAACTGCAGAGTTTGAAAATGGAACACTAGAAAAAGCTTTTTCATCAGTTTTGGTTAAATTTATGCTACAAAAACTCATGCTAAAGCAAATTTATGGTTATTCTCTTAATGGAACCTTAAGACTTGAGAAGAAAAATAAAGGGAAGTGTTACAAAAATAATGTTATCAAACTTTTTCACCGCCTTGTTAAAACACTTCCCGCGACTTGTTCAGGCGGCATTGTACAGAAACTTTTTTATTTTATTTTAATGTTGCATTGAGGTCGGCATACGAATACATTGGGCTTGACGGTTCATTTCCTTGTGAGCGCATACATGCATAATTTAAATGTAGCAGGAACAGTATTTTTTAGGAGCCTCTCTGAATCGCACTTGAAATCCTTTCAGCACACTGGTTTGAAAAAACCAGTAACGATAAGAAGAAGCAGGTTACAGTCAGCTGCGCTAAAATATAATACAATTCGTAGTTTTCTAGCTACATTTTCTAGTACATTTTCACAAACAAAGTATCAACTGTGTTCACAATTTTTTCGAGTTTTGTGCTATGTCCACCAGCGTTACTGGTTTTTTATTTATTGTATTAGTAGAAGTACCTAACAATACTAGTTTTCAAAGATTTTCATGAACCTACCGATAATATCGGTTTAGAATGATCCGATACCGATATTAGTATCGGTATAAGATAAAAAGTTTAATGTAATAAAAAAATGGTATGTTTTCACTTTTTGACATACCTTTTTCTGTTGTTAGATGGTCTTCTTCCAAACAAGACCAGATTTGTTCCCAGAGTGGGGCCTAGTGACCTGTAATACAGGTTCTAACAAAATTACTTCAAGCACTAGTCTTTCACAATGTTGGCAAACCTATCTTATTAAATACATCACGCTTAAAAATGTGCATTGTGAAAGAAAATAATGAATAAATAATAATTGATATTGTTGTAAATAATTACTTAAAAATAAATCATTTTTTCACTTTACTTATCGTTTTTGCCATGACTGATTTCACATAATGGAAATGCATAAGTTCAGTCTAATAAACCAGTTATCTAATCCAAAGTGAAATATGATTGAACTCAACGCAATAAAGGAAGAGATTAGCATCATGGTTTAGGATAACTTGCCTGTCTCCTCCGAATATTACTATCTCAGATCCGGGAATTCATTGGCTGAATAACATTATTTGTGTGGCTGGTTCTCTGTGAAGGTCTGTAATCTTCTCGTATCGTGAACAGGGGCTAGTAACATTTTGGTTATATGAAGACGGTAACAAATATCACTTGAGAAAAGCTTTGAAATAGGTACCTACTACCTACTTATTTGGAAAGAGAATAATATACATTATATAACGGATAGAAATTATATTATATTTGGATGCTTGTAAGTACCTTTGTGAAATTGAATTTACTATGGAAAGTTTTCCTGTTTTCGAACGAAAATGTTATGGTAACTTCCTAATAGGTATTGGTGAACCTATGTTTTATTTTATCAATTTTGGAAAAGGAGGAAGTTTTCAACCCAGTTTTAATTTAATGTTTGTTAATGTTTGCCATAGTATTACTTCGTCAATATAGTATGGGCTGATTTGAAAAAAAAATATTTAGGTATCTGAAAGGTTAACCTTCCAGATCAGTTCAATAGAAATTTTCTTTGAAAATCTTTGAAAATGTAGCTCGGATATAATTTTGCTAGAAATATCATGTCAAACATTAATTTAATATACAATTAGCTACGTAATAAGGTTTATTTAATGAAGCACTCCAAATTGGAAAGCCTAAGGCAAATATTTTATGAAATATACCGCCATGGTGCTAAAATTAAATGTAGTTGAAATCGTTTTAATTTATTGCTGGCCATCAGGTGTGCTGTCAGCATGGATTTATGAGATATTCGACTAAAACAATAAATACTGAGCAAATCGTATTTTTTTTTATACCTGTAAATAATGGCCCACCTGATTTTAAGCGGTAAACATCACCTATTACAAATCACTGTCTTGCAGGTTAAGTAGTAAGAACGTACCCTACGATACATTGCCTTGCGTCCGTCCGTCATCACGCTACGACTAAATAGGAACAGCATCAATGTAAAATGTTGCAAAAATCTATGTCTATCCTTTTCTAACATGTAGGGACTTGGCTATGTCTATCCTTTACTATCATGTAAGGACTTTTCTCTAAATCCGATTTGAAAAATTATTTTTTTATCTGAAGGGTTCCAGATTGGTCCCATTTTAATTTTATTAAAACCGGTGCTGCCATCTTTTTTTTAAATATTTTTTTTATGTTTGTCTGCATGCCTTTATGAACCGATTTAGAAAATTATTTTTTTATTTGGAAGGTTATTCTAACGTCCAGATTGTCCCAAACAAATTTGATTAAAATCGGTTTAGCCGTTTGACAATGAAGTCGGGTTTTCAAGTTTTTTAAACTTATAATTATTATTTGTAATTACATTCGTTGAATACAATATAACACCCTGCCAGAGAACAAACAACTGTGTATATCATACAAACTATTAGTTTTTGGGGGATTGAACCCACGGCCTATGGCGCAGAAAACTGGGCTACTACCAACTGAGCCGTGACGCTTGTGGAGATCATTGGGTATCAGAGGGACAGATCAGTAGTGGGCTACTTCACGGATGAATGCCTAATCAAATACACTTACCATGTCTTTGTTAGTTAAGTAATAGTGGTTATTGTGTTACGCTAATGGCCCTAAAACACTATTATTATCGTTTGTAATTATGCTAATTGGAGGCTTCGACCCCATTTGTAAGCACATTTACTTCTTATGTGTGTGCTTAATCGATCCCCACCGAGAACAAATATTTGTGTGGTAAACGCAGATGTTTTTTCTCTATTTGGGTGTTATATTGTACTCTAAGTATACATTTACAAAATGTATATATCAGCTTTCTGATTCCAATAGTACAAGCTCTGCTTAATTTGGGGCTAGATAGTGTTGCGTGGATCCACATATTTATTTATTATTATTATAAACTATAAAGCCCTGTAACGATGGGTTGAAAGTTTAATAAAGCCGAGCTACATAAAGCTCTTCTCTGAAAAATAATTTCCTGTGCTGAAACTTCAGAAGGTAAAGGCAGGTGGAATATTTCATAAAATTTTCCACAAATTTCCTTTTGTAAATTCAATATTGTGTCAAACAAAACAGGAGATTTTTCCTGATTTGTGAGATGATTAAAGGTTATTTTCAAAAGTAATCATCATCATCATCCACAGCCCGACTTCACCCACTGCTGGGTATTAGGCCGACCTTAGTTTGTGCCACCTCGATCCTGTGCCAGTCTAAACCTTGCCACCCCGCGACCCTGACTATGTCGTCAATCCATCTTGCTGCAGGGCGCCCTAAGCTTCTGTGGCCGTAAAGTAATACTATTTATTTATTCTACACTAGAAAATTATCGAGTGATGAATAACAATCACCAAAATACTACATTTCCTTTGAAGTGTATGAATAATTTTCTGTATTGTAGGCACGTCGGGGTTTGATCTCAGCCGTTGGATCAGGCAGGGTCAGTGCCAACTAGGCTACGACGATCGATGGATGTGTCAGCTGCGTGCTTAGCATGAGCTTCATACGTTTCTCTCTACCGAAGAGAAGATACTCCTTCCCTTTCTTTTGTTTGACGGAGTAAGAGTTAGAAATAGAATGTATTCTTTCTCGTTGACTCATGCTAAGGTTCAAGTCGCTTAGGATCTGGCGTGGGTGCAGACTTGCCGCACTTATTTTATTTTCACTATCATCATCAACCTTTATTAGTCCAATGCCAACCTTTATTAGACCAAGTCTCACCCAAGTCGTGCCACTGAGCTCGGTCTTCGGGTCTTCAGTGCTTGCCAGCTACATTTTGCAGATCGTCGCTGCGTCCTATACTACGCTTACCTAAACGTAATCTCCTCTCTTGTATTCGTTTGCTTTAACTATTGTCTGTTCTGCGACAAATATCAGCGGCCTAATAACCAGCTTTTTTAACGCACAGAAATAAAGTTCAAATTTAAACACATCGAATGGACGGCTGTTGCCAGATGGAGTTCTAGTAGGCCACAGACACAGGCCGCCACTCTATCACAAAGGGCTTAGCGTAATCCTGTATCGAGAGAGGATTAGATGATGTTATACGTCATTTTGAAACGAGATGGCTGGCATTGAGTCTGTATGACAAATAAGTACAGAGTGGAAAAGTGATAAACTTATTGTGGAAAAAGGAGGTTAAAGCCTTCTAATCCCAATGAGAAATAAAACTATACTATATTATAGAAAAAGGCTGCGTAATTTTTTATTATTATTTTATCAATGCAATGGGATAAAGGCATATAACTATCCCCATCGAACCTAACACTTTTTACCTATGCAGCCGTTCTGATGTTCTGAAGATCATTTACCACAGTCGGTTTTTTTTAATTAACTAGAGCAAATATATAGTACTAATCCGCTAATCTAATCTAACTTATGTGTGCACCCTACGCTGCACCCGCAAATTAAGCAAAGTGAAAAAAGGTGTTTTACCACAAAAATAAAATCTAACAAGATTTCAACACCTGTTTCGCTTCTCTACGAAGCATCTTTAGGAAAATTACTCACTGCGCACTAAAAGACGTGTTGCCTCGTCGTAGAGTGCTGAGCAGAAAGTCATAAATACTCGTAGACTATATTAGCGGATTAATACAGTTAATTTATGTTTGACAATAGAATTCCGTAAAGTCACGCCTGAATCAATGAATTATCGGTTTTATTTAGTTTTTATGCAATTAATTTGTTTATTTTTTGTGTGCGCAGGTAAATGACATTTCGGTGGAAGGGGTGCCGCACTCTGTTGCTGTAGATGCACTTCAAAAAGCTGGGAACGTTGTTAGATTAGTAAGTGAAGTGTTTCAAACCTCTTCCCCTAAAAACTATGAATCCGATCTAAAAAACTTTTAGGAAATTGGCTTTCTTTTGTGATATCGCTGACGCTCGGGGCTCTACTAAATGATCGTTTTCTGTTTCATCGTTTGCTCTGGATTCAATATTTTTGACTCCAGACCCTTTTTGATTGCTGAGTCTCATTATTGTCGAAAAATAAACGTCATGGCCAATAAGAACTATGAAAAATGTATGCAGTGGTCATATAAGGCCTTGAAAAAAGGGCAATCTTAAAATCAAACCTGTATAAAAATAAAACCATAAGAATCACTTTGGAACGCTCCATAAACTTGGCAAATCTAGGCGTTTCAGTCACGACCTGTCCTGAAAAAGCCACTTTATGAATGCTAAAACATTCGCATACTTAATTAAATTCTTTTATAGCTGTTTTCCTGAAACCGAATTAGTTTCCACAATTCCGAGAAGATTTGATTTCGATGTAGTCGTGCTAAAATTAGGCTTCGGAATTCGTAATTCACATAATTGCCTACACATTTTGTTTGAAAACAAGTGGGAAGTTCTTGGTTTATTTAATAAGCTTCTATTTAATTTTAGAAATTGAGCTTTAATCTATGTTTTATTTAATAATAAAGCTATTTAAGCTTGGTTCATAATCTTTTGAGATAATATAAAATCTAGGAAAATACGGGACAAAAAACCTTGAGAGGTGTCAAGGGACACCCAGATGGAACGAAGTTCCTTTATTATTATTTACAAAAAACCTGTATACACTCAACAAAAATAATCGTCGCGACACCACACTGTTCAATGCGAAATAGAAATGAAACTATCTGGTTTGCTTTCTATAAGAGAGAAAGATACAGACAGAGAAACATGCGCACGCCGCACAGCTTACAATAGCTTACTATAGCAAAAAGTTTCGTGACAACTTTTCGTAAGATTTTTTTCCGTCTAGCCCCCCTTTCACAACGCGCGATAAGGAACTTCGTTCCAAAACGAGCATTCCACATAAAACTATCTATTATGAGCAAAACTATGTAGAAGTAAAAGAAGTAGCCACTTCTTGTTCTCGACTTCTTCTTGTATCGAGTCAAGACTCTCTCAAACCCTCCTCGACCAATATGTAGCCACCTCAATAAATCCACTCGATGCCATGTTCAAATTTTCCATTCTTCAGTTGGTCGTGCACAGCGGACAAGAAAGAAGTAGCACTGATCACATATTATTTACGCAGAGAGTACGTCGAGCTCGTCGACCTAAGGTAGTAACACTGTGGAGAGGCGTCCGCGGCTTGGGCCTGGGCATAGCGGGCGGAGCGGATAACGCTGGCGGCGGCGGCGTGTTTGTGTCACACATAGCGGTCGGCGGAGCGGCCCACCATGACGCTAGACTGAGATTAGGAGATAAAATTTTGGCTGTAAGGGATGAAGATGTAAGTTGTAAAATAAATTGTCTTGCTTTTTTTTCGTATTTAAGGTGTGGCATCAATTTAAAAAAAATGCCTTGCGCACATCTAAGATAAATGCGTTGCGCAGATCTAAGATTTATGTGGTGGCTATCAGTGAAACGTCATATTTGACAGCGTTTCACTAGCGTAATAGCGAAATTCAGAAATCTAGTTGCATCTTTTTATATTTTACTGAAGTATGCTTGCATTTATTTTTTTCTTAATTATTAAAAAAGAGTAATAATTATAGTAAATGGTTTTATAAATTGTATTTTAAATTATATTTTAATTTTTGGCAGGGTATTGAAACGTCATTGGTTGGCGCGACGCACGCTCAAGCGGTTACTTCGCTGAGGAACACGGGCGAGCACGTTACGCTCGTCGTTCTTCCCGCGGCGTCTTTTCCGCCCGTCACTAAAACCGCTCCGCTTTATTCTAGTAAGCACACACTTATTTTGCTACAATCTTAAATATTGAATTCCTTAAATTTTGGACCTAACTGCCTAAGAAAGAGGTTAATGTTTTTTTACGAGTAACAGTTTATCTCACCGTTAATTGTCTTAAATATTTTTGATATATTGTAGTTCTATGCAGCTAAGTTACTCTATATAATTGGCTCATGTTGAATTATTGAACGAAATCTTTAAATACAAAGAGAAAAGAAAGAAAGATTTGTTTCTAAACGGAACAAACATGCAAAAGTTATCCTATATTGCTCAGAGTTTCAAAGATATAACAAGCAATAACCTTATGTGTGCAGCCAAAACGCAAGCCACGTCGTGTTCAACGCTCCACGAGCTTTTAGAAGAGGAGCCGACTGAAATACCGAGGTAATATTGCGTTTAATTCCAACGCTATTCCACTTAAGGCTTTTATAGTATTTGGAGCGAACGAGGTGCTGCGAGACGATGTATTGACTTCGTCTGCGTCACCTTAAGCTTGTGCTTATAGCCCTGACAAAAGTGGATGATGATTGCATTTTCCAAAGAGCTTTATCCATTAGGAGAGAAGGATGTTATTGTGATAAATTCTGATGGCGTATGAGTAGCATGATCGCTTTATCATGATGGCAGGCTTCAATTGAAAACATTACTTGATCATTTATTACGTGTATGTCTTAAATTACGAGAGCATTAATGGTCTAGTGGTAGCTGCCCCGATTTCCGATCCTAAGGTTCAAATCCAGTCGTGTAGCAATGAGTTTTTCTACAGTAAAATTTATGCGTGTCGATACTCTCAAACGGTGAAGAAAAACATTGTGAAGATCAGCTAAAAATATCGCTGTCATATTTGACAGCGCTTCAGCTGATCGTTATCGCCATCATACTCATACTCATCAATTATTATGTTACATGATGAGGTCTTAAAATAAAAAATGGTGAATACATAATAGGCCGTAATGTACAGGGCATAACAATATTTGGAGTGGAAGCGGGCCGAAGTCTGAAAAAGTAGAGAAATCGTTCTATTGAATTCAATTGAATTATTATTATAACGTAGGCGGTGTATCATTGAAAAAGTAATTTAAATTATAATAGCTTTTTTTTATCAATAAGTCCTTTAATTTTTATTCATCACTTAGATATCTAATTCCTCCAAGCTTAGATACGAGTATGTGCATGTGCAGGCCTTTAATGTGTAAATGATAAGTTCTTACCAAAAACGGAAAATCACAAAACTGCCACTTGCCACGTGGCTGGCACTAATTCCGAAGTAATATCTTAGTTTTATGGTACTGTTTGGCACCGGTGTATTGACAGCTATTGGTGTAATGTGCTAGCAACCCAAACTGACTACACAATATTCGATTTTGTAGTACCAAGTTATTTAAAATGTAATGTTATGACCCATATCTGTATATTTGCTGCTTTAATTATCCTATCACTGCTGTTCTGATAGAAGGTTTGGGGGTTTAATTTTATCTTCATCATTCGCCTAGAGACGTCCACTGCTGGACATAGGCCTCCCCTACACATTTCCAGGAAGAACAATTTTGAGTCCTCTCCATCCACCGACTTCCCACGATCTCTACAATGCCATTGGTCCATCGGGTGGGTGGGCATCCTAAGTTTCATTTTCCGGTTCGTGGTCATTCGAGAACATTTTTTACCCAACGATTGACACTTCAAGCTGTACGACTTGCCCATGGTCACTTCAACTTACGAACTTTGCGAGCTATATCGGTGACCTTGGTTCTTCTACAATTCTTCTTCTTGTATTCTATCTTATGCAGTGTTGAAAAGATAAAAGTAACTTAAGATTTAAAAGATAAAATACTGCTGTAAGTAATCAAAGCGTGTTTTTATAGAACGTACAAAATTGCCCATTAAAATCAGTAAATTTTGCCAATATTACTTTGTCACTGAAGCTAGCAAATGGTTTATTAAAATTCCTAAAACATTCAAAGGAAGTGAAGCCTAAAATAAGTCGCTCAAATCCTTGTAAATTGCTACTCTTTATTGAATAATAATTACTTACTTTGGGGCTCAAGTGTTGAGTTTAGATCGGAATCATTTCCTGGAACTTGAAAGGGACAAATAATTTAGTGTACTCAGAGCAAATATTTGTTCAGGGTCTGAGTGGCTAAGGGCAAAGTTAAGGGTTGTAAAGACGTTAAAGCGGGCAAAAACTATACTAGGGGTACGTTTACCAACACAGTAATTGGCTGTTCAATTTTGTTTTTTTCATCTGGATTAATAAAATACTATTAAGGTCTACTTTTGCGGATGACTAATCGCTCAATCAGTTAAAGTTGACAGTTGTTAAACTCAATTTTTATACACATCTCAAACCACGATTAAAACTGATTTTAAGTACCCTAAAAACTCTGATAGAAATCCAAATCCAATTGTTCTATTAGTTATAAGCAGAGTGGCTACTATATAGGCCATAACTGTTTTCATATAAGAAAAAAATGTGTGGATGCTTAGTCTACAAACAGTTAGTCTGAAAACTATATAATCAAAGAAAGGAATCACTGTTCTAAAAAAGCCACATGCTTTTTTATTTTTTTATAGCTCGTGTGTTTGTGGTGAAATCATGAATTTCCCCTACGTCAAAACAATCTGAACGTGTTGGTAAACCGCAGCCTATAGTGGCATCCTCGTCCAGTTTTCTGTTTACATTCTGTTGTCTCAAGACCGTAATTAGGTAGAATTTCGGTCTGGTCTGTTGGTTTTGCTACGACACGATCACTGCCCCGGGGGACCATTACGGCGCCTGTGTAATACAAATGATTAGTCTAGAAATAATATTTGGAGAGCTCGAGATTAAACTGAAGATTAATAATGAAAGACCCGAAGTCTCAGACTAATAAATTATAATTTAAGCGCCGATAAACGGTTATAAATTGCTTTGTATTTAGGTCGAATGTAAAAGCGTTGGAACTGAAAGAGATTCAAAAATAAGTTTGGGCTAAATTGAATGATCTAATCTCGCTCTAAATTCTTGACAAAGATGATAGATAAGAGTAAAAATGTGACCGGCTTAAATATCTTAGCGCTTAAAAGCGCTTAACTGAAGGTCAATAAAAATGTTTTTTGGATAAATATCATGATAGTGACTACGAACTGGAAGAAAAAACATGTGACGTGTCCATAACCTACCCACTTGATCAACCAACGACAGTGTTGAGATCGTGGGAAGTCAGTGAATGGAAAGGGCTATAAATCCTTCTTGCTAGAAATGTATAGGCCAGGCCAGTCAGCAGTGGGCTTTTTCAGACTAATGGATGATGGTGGTGGTTGTAAAAAACCCACTCCAACTTGCTAATTTATGCTATGTTGCTCAGCACAACAGTTTTTACTGGCCTCTCTGCTCAGTTGGTAGTATCCCTGCCTTCTGCGCCGTAGGTCGTGGGTTCGATCGTTACGAGAACAAATATTTGTGTGGTGAACGTAGATGTTTGTTCTCGGTATGGGTGTTTGTATACTAAGTAGGTACGTATTTACAAAAAAAATATATCAAGTATTATTATCAGCTATCTGGTTCCTATAGTACAAGTTCTGCTTATTTTGGGGCTAGATAGTGTTGTGTTTATTGTCTGCAATATTTAATTTGTTTTATATATTCTTCACTTTTCTACAGTTGTGTCCGGATGGTGAGACTAGTCCGTTCTGGATCTCGTCTTGGAATGGACATAGTGGGCGGATTGGGCGGAGAAGCGGAAGGTGCTACAGAAGATGAGACCTGTGGGGTGTTTGTGTCGGGAGTATCAGCTGGTGGCGCAGCCTTCGGGATGCTACATCGAGGAGACAGGATACTCAGTGTGGATGGGAGGGACTTGTCGAGAGCTACGCATGAACAAGCTGCAGCAGCGTTGAAGGTAAGAGCTGGTAGTTTTAAAAATAAACTAAAAATACCTTGACTTACTGTGGGTAATGGGAACATGAGAAAACAAATTGTAAAGCACTTTCAGCCAAGATATACGAGTAGTGCCATGAGTAATGATCGGTTATGATATTATCTCAGATATTTTTATTGATTTTATAGTATTTACTGCGCTTATGGAAATTGGATCGCCATCGAATCCTCCAAGAATCCGATGGCGCAGCGGTCAACGCAACCCCCGCTTGGCTCTCAACTTTTGGGACATTATAAAAATCTCCTTGATTTCAGATAATATGCCAAATGCTGAAATTGAGGATTTTTATGATATCCAAGTCTCGTTGTCCTTACGAAAAAGATGCCTAAGATGTACTCGTCATTTTGTTGGTTCATTTAAAAACAATAATTTGCTTGAAAATGTTTATAATTTCTCTTTTTGTCCACAGTACTCTGGAACATCAGTAACAATAGCGGCGCAGTACCAACCGGACCATTACGAAAGGCTGCGCGCACGCATCCGAGCTATCAACGCGGCCGCTGTGATGTCCCCTCACGCGAGACACGCCACACATGTCCCGGTGCACGACGTGCATGCTATGTATCCAAGGTAAGGACACTAGGGAATCATCTTCATCATCACCATGAAGATTTTTATTATGTCCCAAACGTTAAGATCCGAGCGAGCGAGAGTTGACCTCGCGACCTTCCCCTTGGTACAGTGCGCTGACCGCTGCGCCATCGGATTCTAATCACACTCGACGAATAACTCAGGACTGTTCGGTACTAACTCCACCGTGGCTCCATCTACAGGTTTGACGTTACATTCAACTACTTAAATGCTCGATAACCAGAATTGCATTCAGTTGAATCGACGAGAGATGTCACCTTGATTTATTGTATTTTTTATTGAACTAATAGTACCATAAACAAAACCTACCTCCTGTGTGGCTGTTTACATCCAAAACTTACTAACCATCAAAACTTTGTCTTGAGGTCATTGAACCTGCACCCCTTGCATCTCAGCCACAAATCCAAATCCACATAAGTCTAGATCAGTTCTGCAGCAGAACATCTCTCACCCAGGGAGCCAGATCTCTCAAATGGAGCCAGATTCTGATATTAGTTTATGTAAATCCAGGCGCTGGGGATTATTACCGAGCATAAATTAAATTGATGATACTGTATGATGCGAATACGTAATCTACTATGGTTTAATTAAACTATTGATTTGATTGAACCCTAAGCTTATAATATTTAAAGGCTACTACTTTAGAATATGCTATTTTAGTACCAGTTAGCATTTTACAGTTGATATTTGATTCAATCTAAAATACCCAACGCCCACTTAAATAAAAATAAATAATTTTTGTGGACAATCCACACAGCACTATCTAGCGCCAAACTAAGCAAGCTTGTACTAAGGAAATCAGATAGCTGATGTAAATACATACTTAGAATACAATATAACACCCAGACAGAGAACAAACATTTGGGTTCACCATACAAATGTTTGTTCCCAGTGGGGATCGAACCCACACCATCCAGCGCAGAAGGCAGTGTTACTACCAACTGAGCTGTGAAGGCAGTCAATCAACTTTTTTTTTAACATTTTAAAAGTTCATTTTGTTAGGTGAGCTCAGAATGATAAAGTTATAATCATAAATCTATGCAGAGTAATTTTTATGGTAATTTGTGATTATGTAGTTATCTGTCATTACAAGAGATGTTATTTTAGTTTCCTTCCAATAAAGCAGGAAATACTTGGTAAACAAGCGAGCGCCATGATAAATTATTTCGAGAGAGGGTACTTTTGCGTGATTTGTGTTGCGTATTGTTTGTCCACAATTTGCGGCGGCTCAGGACAAAAATAGGCATTTTTCATTTTTCACCGGACCCGAAAATATACATCACCGCATCAACAAGGGGTGCTTTCACTAATAAGTTGATCGATGTGTTTGGATTACAGACGACAGCGGAAACCTTTAGGCAAAATAAATAATGGAAATACGCACCCTTTATTTGAGTCTGCGGCACAGTCACATTCACATCCTTTCACCACAATAGCAAAAATAACTTCTTATCATGTTACTGGTTTTTCTGAATCAGTGTGGTGAAAGGATTTAGAGTGCGCCTCAAAGTGGCTAGATCAAGGCGGATTTTGTTTTTCTCAAACTATCAGTCAGAAAAAATATTTGAGTCTTTGTTTTTGGCCAAAATATTTTACGGTTTGCTTAGTTTGACTAGACAAACACTGTGTAAAATATCCAGCATATTTTATTAGTTTTTTTATTAGAAAACCTCATAAAATGGTTAAACTATATTAAAGCAGTAGCAATACTTTTAGTAGTCTTCAGCTGTTAGTACTTTAATTTCAGTTTTATTATCCTTACCTCAGAGAATTCACGAGTTTTATGACTACTTTTGAAACAAAAAATTTGAATAATCGTAAAAGTCGTCTGTGAAAATAAAAAGGCGTTTCGGCTTCCGCGTCATTTAAATCTTGGCAAACTTGAATAGTGGTTTCAACAACTTATCACATAGAAATGTCGCAATATTTTTTTGTATACAATTTTATTATAATAGTGAGAAGGAAATAGTGCCAAAGTTTTAGCAACTTTTTGTGCTTACATTTTCTTGAAGCAAAGTTGCTAGCTTTATAACTTTCATGCAAACTTGAGTTTTTTATTTTGGTTAGACTTTTTTAAATCCTTCGTATTCATAACTTTAATTAAATAATACTTAAATTTAGAATAAAAACCATCAGTTTTAAGCCTCCAAAAAATATTAGTGGCTACGTTTCGTAAGTTTCGCAAAACTCAGTTATACATAATTTACGAGTACCTAACTGTAACATCTTGACAAACGAACTCTATTCGAGTTTTAGACATAAATCATAAGGGAATCCACTACCAACAGCTATCTACAAAGCCCAGCTGTTTCTGCCCCGGTCATGCTTGCGGATACAATGCAAAAGCATCCGAAATTTTAGCGCCCCATGTGGACATTACAAGTTGGCAGCTCTCCAACTGAGCAGGGGTTGTGGTTTACTTTGTGAAAATGGGCTAGTTAGGAAATTAAAACTGTTGACAGTTTAAAAATTGGCAAAAACAAAGTAACTATTTTATGCTCATATTTTTTGAAAGTACCTTCTTTTTAGTATATGATTATGACTTCTTTTTAGTAGCATTTCCCTACAAACCTTAGTGTGGTTTTAGAAGATAAATAAATAAAAAAAAAAGATTACCTAAAGGCTTTTGGAGAGACTATCACAATAATTCAAACTCTAATTCAAAACTTGGTTATATTTAAATTTCAAAATTTAAAAAGATCTAGTCTTTAATGTTAATAAAAAGTAATCAGTAAAATTCAATTCCTAAAGAAAATTATTATCAGAGTTTCATCTTAAAAATTAATAAAGTAGTAACAAAATCGGGTAGTTCTTCATCCGGCTTCGAACAATACGTCTTTATTAATTCGCTTAGTCCCGGCTGAGTTTCCTTCGAGCCCCGAATTGTATTACGTGCGGAGTGATACGATTCGTCGAAGTCCCAGATTGCTTTTGCTCCAGGAAATGGAGGTTGTTTCTTATAGCAGTATCTGCGTGCCTTACTCAATTTACCACTCATATTCGCTAAGTCTTCAGGGATCGATTTAGCTATTAAAACTTTATGTTATACTTCTCCGAAGCACCGTTGGCTGGACGGAACAGTAATAGGTATTTTATGCTAAATACTATAGTAACATTAAAATGTTCAGTCCAGACCTACTAATAATATAGTGATCTTATATTTTTTTATTTTGTCTGTTTTATCATAGGTCGTTTATGATGTTTACTTGACTGAGTTTCTTTACTTAAAATACCGGGCTAGTATTTGATTTGATTAAAGTTGCTCTGTATTGTAACTGGAATCTAGATGCACCATGTTTTCCTTTGTGTCTCATTTCAATAGTTTAACGGAAAGCTGAGTAATAAGATATGTTTGGTTGCTCCAAAATGTTCTCATTGTATTACAACTTGGTTACATACAACAAATTTCATCAAATTTCATCCATATTCCTGTCCCAGACATCATAGCTTCCCGTAAGTAGGGTCATGAGTCACCAGTTGCCCCTGACGTTATTAAATCATCAACAATAGATGCAAAAACCTGTTGACTTGACATACAAAGGCACAAACTAGTTTTTCTTATAAAAAACGTATTCCAAACGAACTGTGTTTTGCTTTCTTAATAAAGGATGTTTAGTAAATTTTATTGTCACAAGATTTTATTTCTTTTATTTATAGGTATCAAATAATAACAAAGGTTGATGATGGGTAGAAAATAGCACAAAAACTAGTAAAACGAGACTTGCGTGTAGCTATTTTCTAACAAACATCTACCCTCGCTGTACCCCCTTTATCCTTCTACATTTCGGACTAAGCCGCGTACGAATATGCACCATTTGGCCGCTGTAATCTAGAAAAGCCATAACTCTGACGTCTCAGATATTTACGGCAGTAAAAGCGAGCGGATAGCTCAGTCGAAACTTGCAGGCAGTAGTTTTTGCGCTTGTCGCAATATCTCGCCCAAGACGTTACAACATTGTCACTACGATGCTCTAAAAACTTTTGCATATTACATTACTTTTATTAAGTTAGTTATCTTCATATTAAAAAGGAGTAGGTTCTTAATTCTGTTGTACTTATTTACAAAGAGGTGTGTAAAATATACATGAACCAGTTGGGCTATCTCTAGATTGTTTAAAACAATCTGATCCACGAAACGATCCAGAACAATCCAAAGCATCCCCTATAAGCTAGCTGCATTACCAATTACACGCTGCCGCATGCGGCTTTTTCCATTTTTCATTTTTGATACCCACCCCGATCAAAAACTGTGTTATGAGTTTGAGGCTTTAGTGTTCCGTCTTTCTGGCCTCTTAGAACCTAAACGAATGTTCCAATTTGAATGCAGTTTTTCTTAAGAATGCTGATTTTTCTATTAGTCATAAATCCGTTCAGCCGTTTTCATGCTCTTGGGATATTTATCACCCACTGAGATAAATGGAGAATATAGGATATTTATTTTATTTTATTTATTAACTAAATCAACAGCTCTAAAGGTTTACATAACAAATATAATATATATTATAACTTACAGCCAATAATTATGGACTTACATTTTTTGCAATTTTTTATGTGTGTATCTATCGTGTTATTTAACTTTGTTTTTTTTTTCAGGTAGCAGAGAACCATGAAAGCCATCAATGAGAACTGAATAGTAGTTAATGAAACAATTTAATATCTTTTACAGTTTCAGATATCCATTTTATTAAATGTATAAATGTGTGTTTTCGTGTACTAAATCATGTTTCATTCATTACGCTTTTCATACTTTTCAATAGTTGGATAAAGATTTAATTTCTAAAGAGTCTTTTCAAGTTGATGCTGAAAAGAGATTAAAGTACTTTGTATTAAAATATAGCACTTTAATCTGTGTATAATTTTTATTCATACATTAAAAAGAGACTGTTTGGTTGAGAATGTACCTCAAAGAATTTACCTGCATTCACGAGCATAGTAAATTCCGGTACATTTTATCCTCCTTACAAATTATTTTAATTTAAAAAGTAATCTTCAATCTTTTCTTGTTACGATACACTTTTTTTTTAAGAGTATAGTGACAGCATTTTCAGTGCACCTAAAACGGTTTATTTCGTGCACTTATTTATTTAGTTTTATTTTATTTATTTTAGTACATTTTCAATCAAACAGTAGCTTAAAGTAATTTAACGTACGTTAGATTACTTAACACGTAATATTTCGGATTTCTTACATGCTGGGCGTCATATTTTTTCTTCCGCCGTCTAAAAATTACTGGCATAGTGCACGTAAATTTTTGAACAGGATTAAAAATAGTGCATGACTGAGTTTGAACTCACTACCTGATGAAGAATTGGAAGAAAGTGCTACTACTGTTAGCTACTAGTAGCCCTTCCTTCCGATCTTCATTGGCATGTAAAGATGAGACCATATAATAAGTGTTCACAATTTAAAATACTACCAATAAACATGCTACATAACTCAAATGCTGTGCAAATTAAACGGAGTCGTTTTGTAAATGTATTTAAACCGTAACCCATACCTTACACAATAATTGTAAATACTTTGGTACATTTGTTTATCATGATATTAAACTGTTTTAATTAGGGGTACAGTCAGCATCAAAATGATAATTCGAAGAGCATTCAAACTGTTTTTGTAAACATCCTATAAACCGAGATTACTTTTAGCATTAGAGCACAAATTCAAACTTCAGGGCGTTGATTCCAGCAACACGGCTCGATTGAGTGATCGCTGAATCCGCGTTCCGTTTCAAATTTTTCACACAACAACAGCTCACGTTGGTTTGCGCCGCCCTGGTCTTGAAAGAAAATAAAGTCTAGAACTTAAATTCATATTTTTTTATGCTAACTGTACCTACATTTTTATAAACCCATTGTAAATAGCACTATAGGACGATAGGTAAACATTTTAATACCTACACGTAATGTTTTGAACTGTGATATTAAAATTAATACTAGTATTCGTTGTACGGTAAAACTGAAATTGATTATACGATATTGCAGAATTTTAGTGTATTTTATTTCAGCTGTTTTATCCCCTTTTAACTACTTTTTCATGCCATTTGACAATGCCTAGGCCAACCACAAGCATTGTCTGTCTCTGTCTCTGGCTCTGGTTTTGAGCTCACCAGTGATTCTGTGTTTGTGACGTTTTGAAGATTCAAGATGATTTATTTAGCCAACACTCATACAGATTTAAAACCAGAGCCAGAGACAGGGCCAGATAGAGATTGTGGTAGGCCTACCTGATGTCAAACAGTTATAGATAGTGCAATTCACGAAGACGCGCCCCTCGCGGGGTGCGGGGAGTTTGCTCCGAGCGGCAGTCGCGAACCGTAGTCTATTCATTGTAGTGTGCGTGTGCACTCATAGGTAATTAGTGTGTACCGATAACACTCAAACATTGACGGAAGCTTGCACACATATACTATAAACGGTTAGGAGGAATAGTGGGGCGCGCCTTCGTGGATTGCACTATCTATACAACCTAGCACTGCCCCGTAGGTCACTCACGTTAAGAACGTGCCCTACAACCCAGCAATCAACTTGAGACGCGCCGTTGAGCCTCATGTGGCTGTAATTTTACTGGCACTTACTCAAACCCTTTAAACCAAAACACAGCAACACAGTTTGACAGCAGGAAGCATTATGGTGATTACTTCTCCTCACAAAAAGCTACTTCTTCTTCGATCTGTCGATGGTTCCCTTGAATTGGATACAGTACCTATGTTTTGTTTAAAAGTTTATTTTTGACGTGACAACGTCTCATAATTCGATGGAGCTGACTGCAAGCATGAAAAATCATGATTCATGCGGCGTTACCTCGCTCTGAGGCGTTCCATTTAAGGCTTGAAGTGCAAGCGAGAGCGCGGAACGAGCGACAAAGAGGCATAATCGGCCTCCGCGTTCGGCAGCGTTCGACATCTGTCTCTCTCCTACTTGAGTGAGTGATGCATCCGCGTGGACAGCTGTATGACGTTGTCAAGTTTATCTATCGTCAGTAAACCGACTTTACAGACAACCGAATTTTTTTACCAAACTTAGGCTTTGATTCATTGACCGCACTTTGCTTTACAGCAAAGCAGTCTTCGCAAAGTAAGCTTTGTTTATCGAAGTTTCCTATCAATATTTTGAATAAAGAAGAGCTTGACAGAACTATGAAATATAATTTTGGTTGAAAGTTGAACTTTCCATCAAAGTAAAGTCAAAGTTCGGTCTATGAATCTCGGCCTTAGAACGCACACCTTAGGAATAGACCGACGACATTCTTAATCACAAGAAGTTGGTGAATTTAAAGGGCTCAGTAATCTCCAGCTCCAGTAATGGACTTCAGGCTGATAATGATGATGAAATTTATTCTATGCCAGGCCTAGACTGGCATACTGAAAATAATAACACATATTTTATAAAAAAGACAGGAATATTATAAGTTTACGAAATAGTATACCTACTTAATTCACTTAAGTGAATTACCATAGGTGAACTAAGCCTCATTTTTGGAACAACGAGGACGAGCATGTAAAAGTAACTATAAAACATCACTACCGGTAACAGCGTAGCATACAAAATAAATAGGTAAGTCTGAGCTCAGTTCGGTTAGCTGAATTACTTTCGTAAATGGTCCTCTTAAACACGTTTCATCGATAAAAACTATAAATATGTAAGTCTACATATAATACAGGGTGTAAAAGTTACACAATAACCTCCTATCGAGAAAATGAGCTATTGTTCTAGTAATTTTAGTTGACGGTTCCAATATAATATTGGGTTCAGTGCCAAATATCTTATTTATGTAAAAAAAGACTTGGCACTGTTATGAGTAATACAGGGGTTCATGTTGACTGACAGCACAAATTCAGAAGAATTCATTCGTTCAGAAAATATTCACGCATTTTTCCTTTTTTCGGTGATAGTGTATTGTATCTCATCATCATCGCCATCAAACTTCAAACTTACAAATTCTTCAAGTATGAAGTGCAGTGAAAAATGAATGTGGTGTCAATTGTTTAATAACAACGATAATTGCGGCGATAAAGGTAATGATTCTTTCGATATTCAATATAATATGTTCAGTAATACATTGTCAAATATTCGTGCTTTCATCATTAAAATAAATAGCATTAGTCCGCTAGTTCAGCTATTGTATGTTATGCTATATTGACAAAACTATAACAATAAGTTAACAGAATTATTTCACGATCGAAATACACCTCATACTTGACGTTGTCACGTTCAACTATCGTCAGTAAACCGACTTTACAGACAACCGATTTTTTTTATTCTGTTGTTTCACAAGGAAAAAAGGAAAAAAGTTGGGGAATAAAGGTATTCAGTATTCAGTATATTTATTGCCTTATTATGTATGTAAATATAACAGTGTCAGATCTTAGAACTAGTTTTTGAATCAATACATAATTTACCCTGTAAGGGTGTTGCAATACTGGAGAAGCGGGCCAATATTATTATAATCACGCAGATTTGTAAGCAGGTTTAGTATAAAATGTTATAAGGGTTATTTATTATTATAGTTATTCTTTTCGTTCGTCGTTAAAGAACTCGTCTAGTGTGTAGTAAATTTTTTGTAGAAGCATCTCTTTAAGTTTTTTTTCAAAAATGTTGTATTTTTCTAGATGTTTGATTTTTTCCGGAATCTTGTTAAATATTTTAACCACCATAACATTTGGTCCCGAGCTGTGTATCCTTAAGTTAGATGTAGGTAGCACTAGGTTATGCTCATACCTACTTTTAAAGCGCCGCGGTTCGTCGCTTTTTTTTTTTAAGTATTGTGGATACTGCCTCACAAACTTGCAGATTTCTAGGATATATATCGAAATAAAGTTCTTGAGTGGCGACCACGAACTGGAAGACGAAAAGTAGGGCGCCCACCCACCAGATGGACTGACGACATTGTTAAGATCGCAGGAAGTCGGTGACTGGAAAGTGCTCAGAATCGTTCTTCCTGGAAATGTGTAGGGGAAGCCTAAGTCCAGCAGTGGACTTCTTCAGGCTGATGATGATGATGATGATCACAAGGATCGCTTTGAAGATTTTTTTTAAGTCTAGGTGAGTCCAAGTGCCAGTTCCAGTTTCCAAAGGTAAAAAAGCTGATGTGGTGCCACTCCAACTTAGTGAGACGTGAGCACTCATTCCCAGCACTCGAATCGTCTGTCTAGTCTAAATCTAAAAGGTCCCTTTTAAATTTTGAACACTTCTCTTTTTACACCCTGCACAAACCAGATCTATGTATACGTAAGTCTACGAACGATCTAAAGATAGCTACTATTGTCCCGTCAGTTATTTACAAACGCAAGGGAAACGGAAGGAGTCCCGATAGCGTCAATTGTTCGCAACTCGGCATTGTTCGTGAAGACCTGAAAAAGAATGTGGGCGTAAATGCACACTATCTGAGTAAAACACGAATTATTTATTTTGTTAAATACAGTGCTGGTTTATTTATACTTTAAAAATAAAAATCAGTGTTTGGAGAAGCACTGCATATTTTTCTTCTTTGTTATAGGAAATACACACTGGAGATTTAAAACATGATTGTGTACTTAAATTTATTCAGCGAGCAAGTTTAACTTTTTATTTTCTCTGGTTTGATACATGAAAATAAATATCCACTGAACATTGAAAATCAAAATGGCATTATAAAAAGTTGTAGTTATTTTAGGCAGCTAAGAAAAATAACCGTTTTGATGAATTTATTTATTGTTTGGATCGTCCTAACGGTGGCACTGACTTTTGTGATTTGTTGAAATAATCTGGTCACTCAAAATATTTAACAACAATACCCGTATCCAGTCAAAATTAAATGATTAGTAGTGTTAACCGGTTTTGGGAATAGAACATCTCTAATCGGATCAAGCAACGGATCACATCTCTTAGTGGTGAAGAAGAAGAAGAAGAAGGAAGATGGCGTCGTCATGCGTAGTTATATTGTTTGCCGTGTATTATAGTAAAATATATTCAATGAAGAGTTTTCGCCTTATTGGAAGGTAACTAACGAAGAAGCGTCTCTTAATTTTGAATGAATTGTCCATCTTCGCTCTCCAAAAATAAAATAAGCTCTCAAAGACAGAAACAAAAGGGTTTTAATCTTGCTTTAATTAGTAATGATTGTGCCTAAAATGAAGAAGCGTTGGTAAAGACGTTTGTTTGAAGGTATTATTTTAACTGATTCTAAAAAGACAAAATTATAATGTTTATGTAATGTTATTGTGTTGATTTCGGAGCGAAGTGCCTTCCTTCGTATTTTGCCAACTTTATCAGTATTCAAGTAACAGCGGAGTGCCGACTTTAGGAAATTTCTATGTAATTAATTTCGGTATGGTATATAAAGATTTGCTTTTTGTCGCCCGGTCAATCGATTAATCATTTAGAATCTAGATGTCATCATCTAAATTCTATGTATTTATGATGATTCTATGCATGTATGATATGAATCTAGATTCTTAGTAGAACTGATAATTAAATTGGTTTTTTTTTGGTTTGTAAAATATAAAACCAGTGCGTGTTGCCAAGTGTTGTCTTATGAAATTGAGACGTGGTTACTTACTATTGGCCTCGTGCACAAGCTTAAAATCACGCAACAAGCTATGGAGAGAGCTATGCTGGGAGTTTCACTACGTGATAGAATCAGAAATTAGGATAATCTGTTGTAGAAGAACAAAGGCTGATGATGATGATCAAAAATAAAATAAAAAAATCTTAAGCCAGATTGAGTAAATATTGCCAAAGTACTATATTACTAAACAAAAGCAGTCAACACAATGGCTAAAAGTATCTTGAACGCAAGCTTGTAAGCAGCTAACTTCAGCTACTTACTTTGTCAGTGTTGCCAAGAACTTTGCAGGTGTTATGTAGGTGTAAACAAATTTAATGCAAAGTTTCCGGAGAAAGTTTAGCAATTTTCAGTTGAAACTAAATGTGATGTGAGTGTTTTGGTTTCCAATCGCCATCATCATTGACATTGGGCACCTGCGTGAGGGGTTTTGGGCACCTTACACTAAGTTCACCTGGGGTAAATAGGGTAATAAAAGAAATGGAAAATTCATCACCCGCACTCGGCGTGTGGACTGGTTTCCGCAAGTAGGCCTCTAGCAGGCCCTTTTTACGTGACGTGTGACACGTGTTGTTAGAACTTTTTAGGTTCTACGACGTGCCGAAAAGTCCATAAGAGAAGAGAGAGAAGAATCTTTAAGGCTTCAAGTGTAGTGTTACCAAATAAAAGTTAATAATAAGTAGTGTAATTCAAAATCTTTTATTGATTTTGTAAAATTTTGATGATGATGATGATGACATCCTTATAACCTCAAAACTAACTCAACCCCTCGCGACTCTCACGTCGTATCCCAGGAAGTTACTAAATTAATTTTGTTTACGGTAAGTGGATGCAAAGCCACTTACTCTCAACCTTAAGCTGGTAGAAATAGAGTGTATGTTTTAGTTGTTTATGTTGGCTCAGTGGACTGTAATGTCATTTTGGGGGTAATTACGCATGACGGCAGGCTCACCACATTGACCCCAGGTAGGTAATGTGACACTTTATTTTCATGATTGTGAGTGGGAAATTGGCCGCAATATGATTTTTGGAGTGCTCTTTGGAAGTTAGATTCCAAATTCAACAGAAACAGTTCATTTAATATTTGCGGCCAAGACTCACCCACGCTTGTGCTGTAGAAATCATGTTAGGTCCCAAGGAAAGCGAAGGCTCTAGTCTTAACCCTGTAAGGGTTCAATAAAACGACGAACCGGTGTTCAAAAAAAAAGCAGCTAAGTGCGAGTCGGACTCGCCCATGAAGGGTTCCGTAGCATCAAGTAACATAATATAAAGCTTATTGCAGTTCGTCGAAAGGTAAATTGCGGTTTACGAGTTATGACGTATAAAAAAAAAGTACTCACTAGATCTCGTTCAAACCAAATATCATTGAAAGTTTGCATAGTAATGTACAACATATATTTTTTTTAGATTTATCTTGCTCTTGGGGGACCAACTTTATTCCACTTTGGAAGTGTCTCTCGCTCCAACTATTAAGTTTAGAAAAAAACGATAAGAAAACTCAACATCATTTTTGAAGACCTATTCTATTCATAGATACCTAATATAATAATATAATAACACATTTATGGGTTCGAGTAAAAAAAAATTTTTAGTATGGGGACCCCCAAAATGTATAGTTTTTTTTCTATTTTTGTGTAAAAATCTTAATGCGGTTCACAGAATACATCTACTCGCCAAGTTTCATCAGTCTAGCTCTTACGGTTTCGGAGAAAAATGGCTGTGACATACGGACGGACAGACAGACAGACAGACAGACATGACGAATCTATAAGGGTTCCAGTTTTGCCATTTGGCTACGGAACCCTAAAAACGACGAACCGGTTCGAGAAAAGGCTCTCTCTCTCTCTGCCCCCAGATACCTACTGTCAAAAATTCTTCTGAATTTTTTGTACAATTTATAGACCAACTTTTGCTATGAAACATATTTATTTAGTTAGACTTTTTAAATGCTGTAGTTTAAAATTAAAGCAAAAACACGTACGTCCATATTATATAAGCCTCCGGGCATGCAAAAAATGTAATGCTTTAATTAAGGCGAAGTAAAATATTGTTTAAGTACTACTACCTAGTACCTACCTATAGCCTATTGAATGTTCTCGTGATGCGACCAAGCAATAAAATAAA
This sequence comes from Thera britannica, assembly GCA_939531255.2. Taxonomy (NCBI): domain Eukaryota; kingdom Metazoa; phylum Arthropoda; class Insecta; order Lepidoptera; family Geometridae; genus Thera; species Thera britannica. Next base: position 16,947,155 of record OW618036.2, on the reverse strand, counting down.
AATAAAATAATATATAAATGTAGAATATTATAGGTATATAAATAAATAAATATTTTGGACAATTCACTCAACACTATCTAGCCCCAAATTAAGCAGAGCTTGTGTTATGGGAACCAGATAGCTGATATAATACTTATATACATTTTTTTTTTGTAAATATATACTTAGAATACAATATGACACCCAGACAGAGAACAAACATCTGCGTTCACCACACAAATATTTGTTCTCGGTGGGGATCGAACCCAGGACCTACGGCGCAGAAGGCAGAGGTACTACCAACCAAGCTGAGAGGCCAGTCAATAATATTTCAATAAAAATTTACAATCGTAATTCCAGTTTGAGTTTGACCCCAAAGTTTTTAATGCTACAAATTTGTTTATATTACCATACCTAATAACTCAGTAACTCAGTTGCTTCAAAAGTCGTAAGACATGTGCATTTCTCCAGCTTCCTCATATGGAAATTGCGAATTCTGAAAACGCCAACATTTAAAGCATAATTGGAGCAATCATTGATTTGAAGGAAAATTTAGCAGCAAAAAAAACAACGACTCTATGAGACTTTATAGGTGTGTTAGCTGGAGAGCGGCTCCACAGCTTCCTCATTCAGTGTGGGCAAACGGCTAACGATAGAGCTATATAGTAAACGCCAAATTTTAGAGCATAATTAGAGCACCCGGCATAAAAAAAATCAAGTCTCTAGCTCGAAAACTCTTTGAGTTATAAGACTATAACAACGTGTTTGCTGGGAAGCCATTTCTCCAGCTAACACATGTGGATCTCAGGAATGGCTATAGCTAGAAAGTTGCTTGATATCTCCAAATTTAGAGCAAAAAATATCATGGATGCTCCAAATATTTCAAGTGTCTAGGTTCAAAACTCACCGAGTTAGAAGCTTTGATGACTGTGTTAGCTGGAGACACGTTTGTCTGGCACGCACATGCTACATCTGAGGATCTACAATAGCTACAGATTCGGTTGACGTGTCCAAACCGAGCTATGAATTAGAGCACTCGGCTCCAAAATTTTGGACTCTCTAGGACAAGTAGTTTCCTAGTAATGAACAAAAGAACATTTTGCCGCCAGAATTTTCAAATGTATGTTCGCACCCGTAAAAATGCGGCGTTGCCGCTCTGAAAGTTTGGTATCAGCGTAGGAATTTGAACGTTATTCGGTTTATTTTAGATCGCGATACGAGTCATTTTCGTATGCGCTTAGCGGTTTTGATTTCTGAAACCTCAAACACATATTTTCTCTTTTTGTTAGGTTGAGAGCTTTCTCTCTATCTATAGGAGAATTGTGTGTTGCCCGTTCTTGTTCGTTTTATAGTTTCTTTAGTAATGCGTGTCTTTTAGGTATTCTTAGAAAAAAAACTTTATTTGGTTCTGTAAATAGGTACCTGCTAGGCCAGTGTTGATGATTCTACCTACTCTGCCTGTTGTTAGCCGTCTGTTCTCTGTGTTTTACTGTATTCAGACAGGTTTTTATGAGCGTATCGAGTAAACCAGGCGGACGGAAAATAGGTATTTACTGCGGCTTGCTAGTTGTGTGCTTACTCACGCACACTTGCCCCCTATCACTTGCCATCTCACCAGATGGCAAGTGATAGGGGGGGCATCTCACCATGTTGTGCCGACCCCACCTGGTGGGTAAGGGCAGGAAGAAGAAAAAGCACTTTTTGGGGTTTTTTGTTTCATTTTCAACTATATTCCTATATTGTGAATTGGACATAAGTTTTTGAATCCAAGATGGCGGCTTCATTTTTTTTTCTTAAAAAATGGATATGGGTATCGTTTAATAGGTTTTTGGGGGCTCTAATTGTGAATTCAACATTATTTTTTGAATCCAAGATGGCGGCTTCATTTTTTTTCTCAAAAAATGGATATGGGTATCGTTTAACAGGTTTTTGGGGGCTACAATTGTGAATTCGACATTATTTTTTGAATCCAAGATGGCGGCTTCATTTTTTTTCCCAAAAAATGGATATTAGTATCGTTTAATAGGTTTTTGGGGGCTCTGGTTGTGAATTCGACATTATTTTTTGACTCCAAGATGGCAGCTTCATTTTTTTTCTAAAAAAATGGATATGGGTATCGTGTAATAGGTTTTTGGGGGCTCTGATAATGAATACGACATTATTTTTTGAATCCAAAATGGCTGCTTCATTTTTTTTCTCAAAAAATTGATTATGGGTATCGTTTAATAGGTTTTTGAGGGCTCTTATAATGAATTCGACATTCTTTTTTGAATCCAAGATGGCGGCTTCATTTTTTTCCTTCAAAATGGATATGGGTATCGTTTAAAAGGTTTTTGGGGGCTCTGATTGTGAATTCGACATTATTTTTTGTATCCAAGATGGCGGCTTCATTTTTTTCTCAAAAAATGGATATGGGTATCGTTTAATAGGTTTTTGGGGGCTCTGGTTGTGAATTCGACAATATTTTTTGAATCTAAGATGGTGGCTTCATTTTTTTTCTTAAAAAATGGATATGGGTATCGTTTAATAGGTTTTAAATGGCTCTGATTGTGAATTCGACATTATTTTTTGTATCCAAGATGGCGGCATCATTTTTTTTCTCAAAAAATGGATATGGGTATCGTTTAATAGGTCTTTGAGGGCTCTGATTGTGAATTTGACATTATTTTTTTATCAAAGATGGCGGCTTCAGTTTTTTTCTCAAATAATGGATATGGGTATCGTTTAATAAGTTTTTGGGGGCTCTGATTGTAAATTCAACATTAATTTTCGAATCCAAGATGGTGGTTTCATTTTATTTCTTAAAAATGGATACCTTTGGATATCGTTTAATAGGTTTCTGGGGGCTCTGATTGTGAATTCGACATTATTTTTTTATCAAAGATGGCGGCTTCAGTTTTTTTTTTTAATAATGGATATGGGTATCATTTAATAAGTTTTTGGGGGCTCTGATTGTGAATTCAACATTAATTTTTGAATCCAAGATGGTAGTTTCATTTTATTTCTTAAAAAATGGATATGGATATAGTTTAATAGGTTTTTGGGGGCTCTGATTGTGAATTCAACATTATTTTTTGAATCCAAGATGGTTGCTTTTTTTCTCAAATAATGGATATGGGTATCGTTTAATAGGTTTTTGATGGCTCTGATTATGAATTCGACATTATTTTTTGAATCCAAGATGGCGGCTTCATTTTTTTCTTTAAAAATGAACATGGGTATCGTTTAATAGGTTTTTGGGGGCCCTGATTGTGAATTTGACATTATTTTTTGAATCCAAGATGGCGGCATCATTTTTTTTCTCAAAAAATGGATATGGGTATCGTTCAATATGTTTTTGGGGGCTCTGATTGTGAATTCGACATTAATTTTTTAATCCAACATGGCGGCTACATTTTTTTTCTTAAAAAAACGGTTTTCTGTATAGTTGGTTTACTTACGATAGTTGAACGAGACAACGTCATACAGCTGTCCACGCGAACGCATCGCTCACTCAAAAAGGAGAAACAGATGTCGAACACTGCCGAACGCTGAGGCCGATTGTGCTTCTTTGGCACTCTTTCCACGCTCTCGTTTGCATTGCGTGCATTTGGCTCTATTGAATTATAAGACTATAATCTTATAGTCTTATAATTCAATAGAGCCAAATGCAAAAAATTTTTTTTTCTTAAAAAATGGATATAGATATCATTTATATCTATAAATTATATCTATATCCATTTTTTAAGAAAAAAAAAATGAAGCCCACATCTCGGATTCAAAAAATAATGTCGAATTCACAATCAGAGCCCCCAAAAACCTATTAAACGATATCCATAACCATTTTTTAAGAAAAAAAATGAAGCTGCCATCTTTGATTCAAAAAACAATGTCGAATTCACAGTCAGAGCCCTCAAAAACCTATTAAACGATACCCATATCCATTTTTTGAGAAAAAAAATGAAGCAGCCATCTTGGATTCAAAAAATAATGTCGAATTCACAATCGGAGCTCTCAAAAACCTATTAAACGATACCCATATCCATTATTGAGAAAAAAATGAAGCAGCCATTTTGGATTCAAAAAATAATGTCGAATTCACAATCAGAGCCCCCAAAACCTATTAAACGATACCCATACCCATTTTTTAAGAAAAAAAATGAAGCTGCCATCTTGGATTCAAAAAATAATGTCGAATTTATAATTCGAGCCCCCAAAAACCTATTTAATGATACCCTTAACCATTTTTTTAGAAAAAAAATGAAGCTGCCATCTTTGATTCAAAAAACAATGTCGAATTCACAATCAGAGCCCTCAAAAACCTATTAAACGATGCCCATATCCATTTTTTATGAAAAAAAATGAAGCAGCCATCTTGGATTCAAAAAATAATGTTGAATTCACTATCAGAGCCCCCAAAAACCTATTAAACGATATCCATATCCATTTTTTGAGAAAAAAAATGTAGCAGCCATTTTGGATTCAAAAAATAATGTCAAATTCACAATCAGAGCCCCAAAAACCTATTAAACGATACCCATACCCATTTTTAAGGCAAAAAATGAAGCCGCCATCTTGGATTCAAAAAATAATGTCGAATTTGTAATCCGAGCCCCCAAAAACCTATTAAACGATACCCATATCAATATATTGTGAAAAAAAATTAAGCTGCCATCTTGGATTGCAAAAATTTTGTCGAATTCACAATCAGAGCCCCCAAAAACCTATTAAACGATACCCATATCCATTTTTTGAGAAAAAAAATGAAGCAGCCATTTTGGATTCAAAAAATAATGTCAAATTCACAATCAGAGCCCCCAAAAACCTATTAAACGATACCCATACCCATTTCTTAAAGAAAAAAATGTAGCAGCCATTTTGGATTCAAAAAATAATGTCAAATTCACAATCAGAGCCCCCAAAAACCTATTAAACGATACCCATACCCATTTTTTAAGGAAAAAAATGAAGCCGCCATCTTGGATTCAAAAAACAATGTCGAATTTATAATCCGAGCCCCCAAAAACCTATTAAACGACACCCATATCAATATATTGTGAAAAAAAATTAAGCCGCCATCTTGGATTGAAAAAATATTGTGGAATTCACAATCAGAGCCCCCAAAAACCTATAAAACGATACCCATACCCATTTTTTAAGGAAAAAAATGAAGCTGCCATCTTGAATTAAAAAATTAATGTTGAATTCACAATCAGAGCCCCCAAAAACCTATTAAACGATACCCATATTCATTTTTTGAGAAAAATATGAAGCCACCATCTTGGATTCAAAAATTAATGTTGAATTCACAATCATAGCCCCCAAAAACCTATTAAACGATACCCATATCCATTTTTTGAGAAAAAAATGAAGCCACCATCTTGGATTCAAAAATTAATGTTGAATTCACAATCAGAGCCCCCAAAAACCTATTAAACGTTACCCATATCCATTTTTTGAGAAAAAAATGAAGCCACCATCTTGGATTCAAAAATTAATGTTGAATTCACAATCAGAGCCCCCAAAAACCCATTAAACGATACCCATATCCATTATTTAAGAAAAAAAATGAAGCCACCATCTTGAATTCAAAAATGAATGTCAAATTCACAATTAGAGCCCTAAAAACCTTTAGAACAATAGGTATCTACGTTAACAACTTTTGAAGAAAAAAAATAAAACGTTTTCCGGAATAGAGCCCCCCCACTTTTCTTCATAATTATTATAATTATCCTTATTAATATTATAAATGCGTTTGTAACTCTGTCTGTCTGTGTGGCTTTCACGCCAAAACTACTGAACCGATTGAAATGAAATTTGGTACACAGATAGTTGAGGGCCTGAGGAAGGACATAGGCTACTTTTTATCGCGAAAAAAGTTTAAGGTTGTAAGGGGTTGAAAATAGGGGTTGAAAGTTGTATGGAAGTATCGTCATTTTTAGAGCTAGAAACATAAAACTTATTTTTTAGTCTGTTGATTTGATATAAAAAAATATGACATTCAAAGTTTGTGCTGGGGGGGTAGAGGGAGGGGAGTACAGGGGGGAGTGTGGAGGGGAGTACAGGGGGGAGTGTGGAGGGGAGGTGCGGGGGGAGTGTGGAGTGGAGTACAGGGGGAGTGTGGAGGGGAGGTGCGGGGGGAGTGTGGAGGGGAGTACACGGGGAGTGTGGAGGGGAGGTGCGAGGGGGGATGCGGGGGGAGTATGAAGGGGAGGTGCGGGGGGAGTGTGGAGGGGAGTACAGGGGGGAGTGGGGAGGTGCGGGGGGAGTGTGGAGAGGAGTACAGGGGGGAGTGTGGAGGGGAGGTGCGAAGGGGGATGCGGGGGGGTGTGGAGGAAAGTACAGGGGGGAGTGTGGAGGGGAGGTGCGAGGGGGGATGCGGGGGGGGGGTGTGGAGGGGAGTGTGGAGAGGAGTGCGGGAGGAGTTTAGTGGGGAGTCATATGTCTAAGTTTAGTAAGAGGGCAGACGACTGTGTCACGTGCACGCGAATATGACGTTGTTATTTAATTACTGTTTTCTTCCGCTGCAAATTAAAAATGCTACCCATAGACACTATACCACGCGGACGAAGTCGCGGGCACAGCTAGTTTATAATATTTCCTTTCGATTTCCCGTGAGTATTTACTGCAGCTCGCTATAGATAGTGCAACCCACGAAGGCGCGCCCCACTATTCCTCCTAACCGTTTATAGTATATGTGTGCAAGCTTCCGTCAATGTTTGAGTGTTATCGGTACACACTAATTACCTATGAGTGCACACGCACACTACAATTAATAGACTACGGTTGGCGACTGCCGCTCGGAGCAAACTCCCCGCACCCCGCGAGGGGCGCGTCTTCGTGAATTGCACTATCTATAGTTATGTACGTACTCACAGACACAATGATAGTTTCGCACGATGCCATTTACACCTAGTGTGACAAGAGTAGGTAACTCATGATTTGAAAACATTGTTGGTTAGTTGAGAGACTTAGAGATATAATTTCATGATATTTAAAACTAAAAATAAAAAATCTGAAGTCAGGTTTCTTAATAAATACATATTTAAACTTAAAATAACCATTATAAAACTTTTCTTTGGTGTTTTTTTGTTTCATTTTAACCTATATTCCGCTTCTTGAGCTACGTAATGAGTGTTTAAGACATGAATCCTAGGGTAACTATTTACCAGGCACGGGCAACACACAACTCCATCCGACTAACGTTCAAATTCCTACGCTGATATCATACTTTCAGAGCGGCAACGCCGCAATTTTACGGGTGCGAACATAATATTTGAAAATTCTGGCGGAAAAATGTTCTTTTGTTGATTACTAGGAAACTACTTGTCCTAGAGAGTCCAAAATTTTGGAGCCGAGTGCTCTAATTCATAGCTCGGTTTGGACACGTCAACCGAATCTGTAGCTATTGTAGATCCTCAGATGTAGCATGTGCGTGCCAGACAAACGTGTCTCCAGCTAACACAGTCATCAAAGCTTCTAACTCGGCGAGTTTTGAACCTAGACACTTGAAATATTTGGAGCATCCATGATATTTTTTGCTCTAAATTTGGAGATATCAAGCAACTTTCTAGCTATAGCCATTCCTGAGATCCACATGTGTTAGCTGGAGAAATGGCTTCCCAGCAAACACGTTGTTATCTAAATATATAAAACTCTTTCGTTACTGACTGACTGACTGACTGACTCACTGACTGACTGACAATCAACGCACAGCCTAAACCGTTAGTCCTAGAAGCATGAAACTTGGAGGGTATGTTCCTCTTATAGCGTAGAGGTGTACTAAGAAAGGAAATTGGAAAATTCTTTCCCAAAGAGGAGAAAAAGGGGAAAAAAGGTTTAAAGAAAAATCAACACACAGCCTAAGCCATTAGTCCTAGAAGCATGAAACTTGGAAGATGTGTTCCTCTTATAGAGCAAAGGTGCACTAAGAAAGAAAAATAGGAAAATTATTTCCCTAAAAGAAGAAAAAAGGGAAAAATAGTTTAAAGAAAAATCACAAAAAATTGCTTTACAAAATACGCAAAAAAACAGTAAAAAAAAATCTGCTACCGCAGCTTCTGTCACCAAATTTGAATACACACAAAAGTTTACATAAACCCCACCATAACCACTAAGACAAAATCGCGGAAAACACCTATCATACCGAAACTAAACACCGCACCGCTTCAAAAAATGGCTAAAGAACATGCTCAAAACTACGGTAACCAGCTGGTCATGTCAAATTAAAAAAATCTGATTCGATTATACACCAACACGCATACGAAACCCTAAATTAGTCACTAATACAACATAAAATCACAAAAAATAGCTTTACAAAATACGCAAAAAAAACCATTAAAAAATTTTCAGCTACCGCAGCATCTGTCACCAGGTTTGAATACACACAAAGGTTTACAAAAAAAACAATGATAATCACTTAGGCAAAATTGCGGGAATCATCTATCATACTTAAGCTAAACACCGCTGAAAAAAATCGGCTGCAACAGCACTCGCCTTCAAATTCAAATAAACTCTGAAGTACATGCTCAAAACTATGGTAACCAGCAGTTGGTCACGTCAAATAAAAAAAAATGATTCGATTATACACCAACACGCATACGAAATCCAAAATTAGCCACTAATATAACATAAAATTACAAAAAATAGCTTTACAAAATACGCAAAAAAAACGTTAAAAAATGTTCTGCTACCGCAGCATTTGTCACCAGGTTTTAATACACACAAATGTTAACAAAAAAACCAATGATAACCACCAAGACAAAATTGCGGGAATCATCTATCATACTTAAACTAAACACCGCTGAAAAAAAACAGCTACAACAGAACTCGCCTTCAAATTCAAATACACTCTAAAGTACAAGCTCAAAACTATGGTAACTTGCATTTGATCATGTCAAACTAAAAAAACCAGATTCTATCATACACCAACGAATACGATAGCCCAAATTAGCCACTAAAACAAATCACGAAAACGAGCTTTACAAAATACGCAAAAAAAAACATTAAAAAATTTTCAGCTACCGCAGCATCTGTCACCTGGTTTGAATACACACAAAGGTTTACAATAAAACCAAAGATAACCACTTAGACAAAATTGCGGGAATTATCTATCATACTTAAACTAAACACCTCTGAAAGAAATCGGCTACAACAGCACTCGCCTTCAAATTCAAAGACACTCTAAAGTACATGCTCAAAACTATGGTAACCAGCAGTTGGTCATGTCAAATTAAAAATTGAGATTCGATTATACACCAACATGCATACGAAACCCCAAATTAGCCACTAATACAACATAAAATCACAAAAAATAGCTTTACAAAATACGCAAAAAAAAACATTAAAATTTTTCAGCTACCGCAGCATTTGTCACCAGGTTTTAATACACACAAATGTTTACAAAAAAACCGATGATAACCACCAAGACAAAATTGCGGGAATCATCTATCATACTTAAACTAAACACCGCTGAAAAAAAACAGCTACAACAGAACTCGCCTTCAAATTCAAATACACTCTAAAGTTCAAGCTCAAAACTATGGTAACTTGCATTTGATCATGTCAAACTAAAAAAACCAGATTCGATCATACACCAACGAATACGATAGCCCAAATTAGCCACTAAAACAAATCACAAAAACGAGCTTTACAAAATACACAAAAAAAAACATTTAAAAATTTTCAGCTACCGCAGCATTTGTTACCAGGTTTTAATACACACAAATGTTTACAAAAAAACCGATGATAACCACCAAGACAAAATCGCGGGAATCATCTATCATACTTAAACTAAACACCGCTGAAAAAAAAACGGCTACAACAGCACTCACCTTCAAATTCAAATACACTCTAAAGTACAAGCTCAAAACGATGGTAACTTGCATTTGATCATGTCAAACTAAAAAAAACAAGATTCAATTATACACCAACGAATACGATAGCCCAAATTAGCCACTAAAACAAAATCACGAAAAAGAGCTTTACAAAATACGCAAAAAATCATTAAAAAAAATTCTGCTGCCGCAGCATCTGTCACCAGGTTTGAATACACACAAAGGTTTACAAAAAACCCCATGATAACCACTAAGACAAAATCGCGGGAAGCACCTATCATACCAAAACAAAACACAGCTGAAAAAAATCGAATACAACAGCATTTACCATCTTTCGAACACACTTTATATAGTTTTGAATGCAAACTCAAAACTAAGGTAACCAGCACTTGCTCATGTAAAACCAACGTATACATAACCCAACTTAGCCACTAAGGCAAATTCACGAAAAATAACTCTCAAAAAATACGCAACAAACAGTGAAAACATATCAATAGTTGTCCGCTTTCCACCATAAAATAGTTTCTTTTAAACGAACTCAAACTATGACTTTATACTAACCACGCGGACGAAGTCGCGGGTGACAGCTAGTCTAAATATATAAAACTCTTACGTTACTGACTGACTGACTGACAATCAACGCTCAGCCTAAACCGTAAGTCCTAGAAGCATGAAACTTGGAGGGTATATTTCTTTTATAGCATAAGGGTGCACTAAGAAAGGAAATTGGAAAATGATTTCCCTAAGCGGAAAAAAGAGGAAAAACTTTTAAAAGAAAAATCAAAGGGGCGAGCGAAGCCGCGGGCGTCCGCTAGTAGTCTTATAACTCAAAGAGTTTTCGAGCTAGAGACTTGATTTTTTTTATGCCGGGTGCTCTAATTATGCTCTAAAATTTGGCGTTTACTATATAGCTCTATCGTTAGCCGTTTGCCCACACTGAATGAGGAAGCTGTGGAGCCGCTCTCCAGCTAACACACCTATAAAGTCTCATAGAGTCGTTGTTTTTTTTGCTGCTAAATTTTCCTTCAAATCAATGATTGCTCCAATTATGCTTTAAATGTTGGCGTTTTCAGAATTCGCAATTTTCATATGAGGAAGCTGGAGACATGCACATCGTAAGACGCATCATCCTCTTTTGCAGTACCAGTCTATCAAAGTCAAAGTCAAAGTCAATATGTCCCGGTCACTCTACCCATAGGAAGCTAACATGTCGATTTGCAATGTCTGTACCTACTATTTCGTATCTTATTTTTATATAAGCTGTGTAGATACTATAGTATAACTTTGAAGCGTAGCGTGTGCTGTCTTTGAAACTTTTGCTTTTGTATTATTGCATTGCATACGTCTGACTAAGTGAAGTGGCACCACACTGGAACTTCACTGCTATTATTTTAGACTATTTTTGATTTGTAAAAGGATCATATAAAAAAACAGTAGGAACCGAGACGTAGTTTGTTGCCTGTTCTTCTACGCTTGGTCGCGTGGAACTGGCACCTAGACTCACCTAGCTATAAGACGTTTCAAAGTGATTCTTGCATCGTAATGAATAAAAAATTATTGAGTTTGAGTTTGAGTTTGAATAGTTTTTTTATATCTATCTTGTATTATAACGAGGAAAGATTTGTATTTTTGTGTGTATGTTTGTAATAAACAAACCAGTACACTGTGTACACACTCTCTGTAAACATGTAGGTATTATTCTCTATAAGTGAATTTATTGTTCTTTGAGAAATAAATATCTTTAAACCGAAAACTCAAAGACTACTGTGCCGATTTAAAAAGTTATTTCACCATCTGCTTCTTCTTATCGTGTCACTTATTCCAAGTGTGGTGAAAAGATTTTAAGTGCGCCTCAAAGAGGATCTTTTCATGCACTTGACACATAATTTCGAACTTTCACCATTGGAAAACTACATTCACCTCTCAGGGTACCGGGTCCGCACGGGACATTTTATGTTTCTCAAAACATAAATTGTATATATCCTCCCGTGCGAAGCCGGGACAGGCTGCTAGTATCCGATAAGAAACTCGACTACTGATTACATAAAATCTATCACCCCCAGCAGTAACCTTCTCCACGTGATCAAATTTCCCGCTACACAGCCGCGTGCCTTTGAGTGACCTAAAGAGCATGAAATCCTATAATAATATGCTCGGTAAAACCGGGTCTAACCGGGATCTTATACGATTAAAATAATTTATTGTGTAGAGCATGGTTAGAGCGAAGTATATTACTTAAAGCTACTAAAATTGATTAACAACTCACACATGTGACGTTATCGATTGCATGGTTTGCAAAGGGAATAGTAGCTATGGCGGAAAGCAGGCACGACTGGCTTTGAATGCAAATATAGTCAGCAAAACAATTTATTTACAGTTAGGATAACGTAAACATTTTTTTAACTCTTCTTGTCCGTTATGTATAATTGTTTCATCATCATACGCCTTTGGAGTTCACTGCTAGGACATAGGCCTCCCTATAAATTTCCAGGAAGAACGATTTTAAGTCTTTCCAACCACCAATTTTCCGCCTTAAGAGGGAATCACACAGGCGACTCTCCATACAAACGTAGTCCCCTATTTCCTCCCTGGATAATGCCTCTAGACTAGAGTAACCATTTTGTTCTGAAAAAAAGGAAAACATACGAGCACGTATATAGCGGATTTTATGAGAAAAAATGGTTACTCTAGAGGCATTATCCAGGGAGGAAAGAGGGGACTACGTTTGTATGGAGAGTCGCCTGTGTGATTCCCTTTTAAAGGTATACTTTTTCTACAACTGTATTATTGGGCATGACAATATTTTTTTTTCCAAACTTTTATTATCAGTTTTGACTCTTTGGTCAGCTCAACACAAAACAATAGCTAATATTTGTATCCTCACAGGCAAACGTTGCTGAGGTTGATCAAGATTGTACCAATATATTTAAAAAAAAAACACTTCTATAGCACGAACTGCCAAGGAGTGGAACTCTCCACCGGCTACAGTAGTTCTGAAACGTTTTAATTTGGGAATTTTGAAGACATGAATGAACAGGCTAAGCATGCTCTATCGTAGGCAGCATCCTCACTTTCCATCAGGTGTGATGGGAGCCAAATGCTTAAATATATATTTTGAAAAAATAAAAACAATGAATGCCAATGAACTTCCGCTGCTGGCTGTACATTTGAGAGGGCGTGCCACAGACATACCACTCGCGGTGTCTTTCACTCGCAGTCAGAACCAGTTCACGTATTTATCTGACGACTCATTTGAAAATTCATCAGCAAGAAGTCCACAGGCACATAGGCTTTTCCTAGGATACATTCCCACAGGAAGAACGATTCTGGGCCCTTTCCATTAACCGACTTCCCGCGAAAACTACTAAAAAACAAACTCAACACCGAATAAACTTTAAAATGAACTAAAAATTGGTAGGTACTTTTTTTTATACAACTAACTTAGCAAACAAGCATATGGCTCACCTGATGAAAAGCGGTAACCGTAGCCTATGGACGCTTGCAACACCAGAGGTATGACTCGCACGTTGCTGACCCTTTAAATGTTTTAAAACGCCCTTCTTGAAGAGACCCATGCTGTAATCTATAGAGAAATCCTCGGCAGGAAGAGTATTCCATAACCTTAGAGCTTTAAAAATAAATTGCGGATCATTTTTGTTTCATAATATTCGCTGTATTCAATTGGTTAAGTTCGTCACGTTTTTCGGAAAACTGTTATTGAATGAAGCTTCACTAACAGTTGTCCAAAAAACGTGATCATTTATTTGTGTAACTTTATCAAAGAGTCATTCTGGAAAATGACACCACTTATAAATAAAAAATCGGTTGTCTGTAAAGTCGATTTACTGACGATAGATGAACGTGACAACGTCATATAGCTGTACACGTGGACGCATCGCTCACTCAAGTAGGAGAGAGACAGATGTCGAACGTTGCCGAACGCGCAGGCCGATTGTGCCTCTTTGTCGCTCGTTCCGCGCTCTCGCTTGCACTTCAAGCCTTAAATGGAACGCCTCAGAGCAAGGTAACGCCGCATGAGTCATGTTTTTTCGTGCGTGCAGCCGGCTCCATCGAATTATAAGACGTTGTCACGTCAAAAATTTGGTTATTTACAAGCTCGTGGAAAAGGAATCAACATCAACGGCAAATTCATTCATTCAGAGGAGGTTTATGTCCAACAGTAGATCTTCAGGCTGATGATGATGACCATCGATCTTGTTTGATAAGCTCAAAACTACGTGGCTAAAACATGACTCTCTGAAACTGACAAATAGAAACGCAAGAGTTGAAAATTACAAAACTAGCCCTGTGGGAATGAGGAGAACAAAAGCTCTTAAAATCTCACTAGAAGTTTTAATGGATAAGAAATGTTACTAGTGTTGTACTGCTGCTAATTATTCCCAAGAGCATCACATTTTCAGCTAGTGTTGTGCTCCAGCCAATTTGTGGTGAGCTGTTCGTGGTTTGGTAGAGCTTTTTATCTGCTATGTTTGGTACAAACATAGTTGGTTTCGTTCTGAAAACAATAGCCTAGCTAGCGCTTTTTCTGCTACGTTAACAGTTTTCCTCGTTCAGTTAGCCTCCCTAGTTTTTTTGGATGATTTAGATTAGACGTGTGTTTTTAGTTTATACATTGGACTATCACAAAGTCTAAACTTTGTGTAGTTTTGGGGTATTCACTATAGGGATACAAAATGAATGAGCATTATGTTATGATTTTAAATTTAGTGTTGCTGTGTTATACCTAATGCATAAGGTATTTAACACAGCAACACTAAAATGGTGTCTAATTTGCAGAACATTTACAACCCTTGTTTTCAATTCATTAACAGATTATAATTGAAATACCAAAAACCGCATTTTAGATACCGCGCTAATTCTAAGTAGGTTTTAGTTCTACTATACATACCTATCATAACTTTCGTATGTCTCTATGCCAAACACCGCATTTCAATTAGCCGTTCATGCATAAACACGGATTCCCAGACTTTATTTACGTTCACGAAAGGCTTGCACAAACATTGACGGAATGATTTTTGTACTGAAATATTACCAATAAAATTGGGTTTTCGACCGGAACTGTTATTGGCCAATTCCCAATTAAAACTGTTTGATGCGCTTTTTGACTGATTTTTTTGAATAAACGGATCAGTGTGCAATAATCAAGGCTTATCCAATTTTAAGTCTTCATAGCCATCATACCTATATGCATAATTTTATTATGTAGTAAAATTATACTTGCAGCGCTCTATTGGTACAATAGATCGTCTATTAGCTACTGTATATATAATGAATCTATATCTAAATCAAGGTGAATGCGTTTACCATAATAACATAATAAAAACCATAAAAAAGTACACTTATCTATTTCATGTTATCCACAAGGGCAGAAAATTTGGGTTCATACCCTCATAGCTTCATACCATCCTGATTGTTTTTACCGATTTGAAATAATAAGGAGGAGAATGTCGATTCAGCTGTATTTTTTTTTTCATGTTTGATTATAGACTTGACTTGTTGATTACGTCATTACCATTGACACTTCTTAAACACTCAGGCGTTCTTCTATTTATCGCAGAGTGGAGAAAGGATTACTCTGGCACTTAGAAAGAGAGTCTACAATAAACACTTTGCCATTTTTGTTTTGATATAGCACGGTTGTCCAAGGTCAATGGAGCCATTAAAAAGAAGAAGAAGGCTTTATCATGTTGATGACAGGAGGGTATATGTGCACATTAATCCTAGAGCTTTGTTTAACAAACACGTGTTAGAGAAAGTTAATATATTTTAGGTAGATTATTCCGGAGGGGCCTGCTTAATGCCCCTGTTATGTTTGTCTGAGTGGCCTATCCACAATATTATCACAGTGTAATTACTGTACAGAGGCCAAGCTATCGCTGCTATTGTGCCTACTTTTTGCAATAATGACACGAATAAAACTGGGGCGTGGGATTTAGTGTGTTGTGATGTTAGCCCGGAAATGTGTTTTTTATTTAATGGGCAGTACTGTCTGTGCAGATTTTGATTCATGGATTCAGATCCATACTTTGCTTTCATAAATATAACCCTAACTCGTAATATCTCATCATATTTCTATGAACAGTTTTTTGTATTTCTCGTCACACAATTTTTTTGTAACATTATTTTTATTATCATGAAAAGCTAGGTAGATAACCTGATAATTATTATGATATACTTGTTTAAATTAGTTTGCCGGGCATAACTTTAGAAAGATAGTATTTCTGTTTTTGTACCTACCTACTTACTTAATTGCTTACCTACATATTGTAGATTCGAATTGGTTAATGTATCGAATAGCTTAAGATGAACGATATTGTAACTGTGAGTCTAAGATTAAATAAATAAACAAATAAACCTCTATTTGCTTCTACTCTGCGATATTATACGTAGTCCTGCAAGAGTTATTACGTACGCACCTGTCACCTCAAACTTGCCACTTCTGAAATGCGTGGGCAAATGAGACTTCTTAACTTAGCGGGGTTAACTTCCTGGGCATATTAACTTTTGGAATAATAAGCAGCTGAATATTGAGAGAAAGGTGAGATATGGAAATATCCTTTTTCATTCAGGTTATTTATTACAAATAAATGAATTATTTTTCAGATGTCTATTAATTATCTATTTGAAAAAAAGCCGAAACCGGGACTAATTTTACAAATCCTAAACGCCCATTTATTTGCAATTTAGACTTGTCAAAAACAAAGACTAGCGTAAATTTAGGATGGCAAATTATGTCCTACGCAGGCATACAGACACACTTTTAGGCAACAAATTAAGTGACCAAAGGCAAGAATAAGTTAGAAATTGACCTATATCAGTCCACTGTTTGACATAGGTCTCTCCCAAGGCGAACCACTGAGCCCGTTCTTCGGCTCTTCTCCTCCAATGCTTGCCAGTTACAATTTCGTAGATCGTTGCCCTCCCTTGCCAGAAGGCGTCCTTACACAAGGCTTACCTAAACGCGGTCTGAAAAATAAATAAACTAATAAAATAAAATATTGTTTACAATCCACACAACACTATCTAGCCCCAAACTAAGCAAAGTTGTACAAGCTCGTGATAAGGGAATCAGATGGCAAATAAAGGTTTTAAAAATCGTTTATACATCGGTTAGACCGTGAAACCTCCGCCAAATATTTACAAGTTTTCATTTCTTTTTTCAATTTACGAATTCTAAAGAAAACGGCGAAGGGAAAATGTAAACTACAATCATGCCTTTTCACTTTGATCACTTCAGCTCAAGCCTACACGTAGGCAGCCGTGTAAATATCTACCAAGTAAATTGTGTACTGTGAGATTGCTCTTTGAGAGGCGTTGAGATGAAAGCGGTTGAGTAATTTAGGAAGCCAGTGAGGTAACTGAGTAGGTAGATACGTATATTTATGCTGTTAGTAACTTAAGAAAATAATATATAGATAGGATAGGTTTAATTATCTAATTAATTTACTGTAGGTTAGTTAACCATTAGTAAAAATATTATTTCGTATTTGTTCAACTTGTTAACTAATTAAATATAGATAGTAGGTAGTTTATACATCAAAATCTCATAAAAAAAACAAAATCAATAAAAAATATGTCTTTCTAATTTAAAGGGAGCAATAAGCCTAGCCAAGCTCTATCTCTGGCTCTGGTTTTGAGTCTGTGTGCTGAGTGTTGACTAAATAAATCATACGTCAAAACGTCACACAGACAACAGAAATCCCGTCGCAATAATCAAGATCTTTCTAATTCCCTGGAACAATAAGCATTTCTCGACAGCAAATTAATCTTTACACGACTGCGGACCGAGCTATTTTTCCTAGTAAGTAAATAAATAAATAATGCGGACAATCCACACTACAATATCTAGCCCCAAACTAAGCAGAGCTTGTACTATGGGAACTAGGAAACTGATATAATACTTAAATACATACAGTACCTTTACAACAATGGTTCTATACGTTATTTAGCAATACAATAGTATTAATTTCAGGCGTAAGCATAATATGCAGACATCGCTGTTTTTATGTCTATAGCCTTTGGTAATTATCTAAGGGCATACGTCAAACTATAGTTTTATTGGCATCTTTCTACGTTCTGCTTCAACACGGGTAGCTCCTACCCGGGTAACAGCACATGAAAGTCCTTAAAGTAGCTGAATACATTGTGACCATTATGTATTCAACTGCTTCAAGACACTACAAGTACTTTCTCGATTAGTGGAGTGCCTATACGAGCAGTAAGCCGCCATGCGCCATTTTGAATTTTAGACTAGCCTCTTCTCGCGATGTTTTTCTACACAGTATGAATAAGTTATACATGTGCTGTGGCATACAGCATTGCTGCTGATTACAACATTTTGGGTTCCATGCCAAAAATGTACAATAAATTTTGGGGGTCCCCATACTTGAAACTGAAATTCAAAAATTTTTTTTCATCAAACCCATACGTGTGGTATCCATAATTTGGTCTATAAAAATGATGTTGAGGTTTCTAATATCGTTTTTTTCTAAACTGAATAGTTTGCGCGTGAGACACATGAAAGTCATGTGACTAAGAGAGTGATGAGTTTGAATGTAGATGGATATGTGGGTAGGTCAAAAAATATTAATGAACAGCGTTATCAGAACATTTAATTCGCAAGCATTTCTTCCAACATTAAACCAACAAAATCTAGCACGCATTTAATTAAATTCACACAAACAACAATAGGTATTCACTGAGCTTTTGAAATTAGGTTAATTTATAATGAGCTCGGTCCCCTACTGCGGCTTGGAACTCATAAAAGGTGGCTCTACCAGTTCACCACGAAACTTACAGCTAATACGTACAGAGAGTACGTACAGAGGGCTTATTCTGAGTACTAACGTTATTTTGTCGTGAAAATGACTTGTCGTTAAACGATGAAACGATGGGATTGCGAGAACTAATTATATGTTTTTACGTAGCGTTTGTAAGTCATAACATTAGTTCTCGCAATCCCGCCAGGCGCGCTCTTCGTTTCTACATACAAAATTAGGGCAGACGACTACGCTAACTACAAATCATTATGGTGTGTAGTAAAATTATATTTGTAGGTGACCCACGCCGTAGTAATTAAATTCTATACTTTTCTGTCAAATATGCTTTTTTAAAGCTAGCTATTTTACTTGAAACCTATTTCTTATATTTGGTACTTGTAACGCCATCTGTTGGCACTGTTTGAGAATTATCGAATAAAAAAGACTGAAGATGTGGCGGATCTTTATTCAATTGTTTCTTCGTTGCTCGAGTGTCGTCACGTTCCTATGGAAAGACACAACGCGGCTCCGTTTTATTTAATTCAAATCATAATCATCATTTTAGCCCGGTATCACCCACTGCTGGGTATATAGGCCTCCTTCATTTTCTGCCAGCCTCCTCTGTCCTGTGCGTCTCTTGTCCAGGTGTTTCCTGCGACCATTAATGTCGTCGACCCATCGCGCTTTCGGACGCCCCAAATTTCTTGGGCCCGGCTTCAGCCACCATCATTTGGTCAAGGCTTTACTCCACCGGCCATCACCACGTCTAGCCAGTGAGTAGTCTAGTAACCAGCTCTTCGAAAATCACTTTACAACCCCACGTGCACCCTCAACCTTCTAGCGTTGACCTAAAATGATGTATTTAATTTAGACTACAATGGTAAAACTCAGAGGGTGTTATTAATAATCCTGGCGCAACGCTGCGCTGGAGTAGTTAAATCGTGTTTTGTCACATTTGTTCGAGTTGACAATTGCATGTCAATGCAAGAAACAAAACACGGATCAACCAGTCCAACGCTACGCTAGGATTATTTATAAGACCCAGAATGAGCCCTCCGTTCGCGACGGAACTAAGAGTATGTACAGCTCTTTGTTATTGAACAGTTAGCTGGTGCTGGTAAGTGCAGCGAATGGATGGTAATGGCTAGACTGTCTGCTGTGCTGCGCTATAAATTTGTAAAAACGCCGCCTAGTCCCCAACTGCACAGAATATTTTAGCATTTACAGTAAATAAACTGTCTCATATAGAATTGGGTGAGTGCTTTCCTGCATACTTTTTTAACTTTCCTTTTGTTTCTTTTACTTTATGCAACAAGCTGATGGAACAAGCCTGTAA
Source organism: Thera britannica (assembly GCA_939531255.2). Lineage (NCBI taxonomy): Eukaryota > Metazoa > Arthropoda > Insecta > Lepidoptera > Geometridae > Thera > Thera britannica. The sequence continues at coordinate 16,927,245 of OW618036.2, read as the reverse complement.
GCCTACCATAAGCTCAATCTGGCTCTGGTTTTGCGTCCGTGTGAGTGTTGACTAAGTAAATCCTACGTCACACACACAGTACAATACACAGACTCAAAACCAGAGCCAGAGAGCTTGTGGTACAACTAAACATTCTCTCGTAGGTCACACGTGTACTATTTTAATGCATTTATCTTCAACCGTTCTACTCACCTACGCGAAAGGTCAATAGGAAACAAGGTACAAGGTTAAGACAAAAGCAAGTGTGGGTAAACGAAACAGTCTGCAAGGTATTTTGGGTAAGTACTTAACATAAGAAGATTAGAATCTCCAAAGGGTCACGAGCTTTAGACGTTCCTAAAATCCCTTCAGTTTCAACCCAGTTTCAAATGCTTACCAGAAAGTAAAGCTGGCTTCCCTTTTCTGTGTCAACAAAATAGTTCTACAGCCACACTCCACCTAATACAATTTGGATGTGTTTATATTTTATTCCGCGTGACGCATTGCGGTTCCACTATTCACACTGCAAAGTCCGCTAAACTTTTTGCTGACTGAAGGATTAGTGCGATTGGGCGCCCTGTTTTAGTTCCTATAAATTTAAAGAGCAAAAGCTGAGCATAAAACCTTTCTCAGTTTTCCACTATTGTGCTGAATTTGATACGCAGCTGTAATAGTGGAATAGTTTTCAGTAAAACCTTGCGCACATCTAAGCGTTCTGCGGTGGCGATCAGTGAAACGCTGTCAAATATCGCTGTCATATCACCGCAGAACCACCGCAGAACGCTTAGCTGTGCGCAAGGCTTTAATTACTATTTAATAGTACATTGTTACCTGAGTGTTGAAAGTCACGTTTTTTGAGTCCCGAGACGGGTTCAAAAGCCCGAGACGGGTTCCCTCAAGCTCCATTGGCGCCCTCGCTACGTTCTGGCCAGTCTTTTGAGCCCTCGCTACGTTCTGGAAAGTCTTTTAAGTCCCTCAGCTTGAGGGACTTAAAAGACTTTCACCCGAGGTAAACACTGTGCTTTTCATTACGAATACAAGGAAAGTAAAAATAAAAACATGAAAGAAAAATTTGTGAAAATGAAGATTGAATTGCCGCCTTCCCGGTTTTTTTTTTCTTTTTCTCTGGCGGGCCTTCGGCTACGGCTCGCCAGCATTATTCAGCCATTATTTTCATTTTCATAATTTAAAAAATGGTAAATTGTTTGCTCAAATCTATGTTATTTTAAATAAATAGTTGAAGCTATAAATTAATCAAGTAATTTAGAAGATATATTATTTATTTAATTAAATTTAAATTTTACATTGCGCTCTAATTAGACTTTTTAAACTTCTTACCGTTGTAAAGGGTTTCCAACCTACTTGCTGAATAAAAAGTTGGAATTTGGTTCAACAACCTCCTTGCAGTTAGAAAGACTTTAGAAAGTTGGAACATGGTTGAATAAAATAGAACTTGTTTTTTTTAATAATTTGACAGCTGTCAGTAGAAAGCGATTCTCCCTAGGGCTGAAAGTATTACTTTCAATTAGGCCCCTCAGGCAACTTCAGACCTACTTTCAGAGTATGAGCAATGAAAAATTATTATTTTTGTCGTATCACAACTTTTTTTAAAACAGACTGGTTTAAGTGAAAAGATTTAAAGTTACTATGTGACCCAGGAGCAGAGAGAGAGGGTATCTGGCGCAGCGCATTATCATTGCTATTCAGCGTGATAATGCCGCCAGCGTCTTGGGGACGCTTCCGTCTGGTACTAATTTGGATACATTTAAGAATATTTTGTTTAATTGTAATTTTTTAATTACTATTTTAGATTTCAAAACTAAAAACAACATGGAAAGTTCAACTATTACTATTGCTGGATGCCCAAAGATTTTCTGAATAACGACTTTGAGCCTCTATCAACCGATAATTCGTAATTTTCATATTGTCATCAGGCCATCAAGTGGCTTTTCATAATAAGCCAGCTTATTTTTACCCAGGTTTTTCTTTGAAAAATATAGGCACGAAATGCCCAAATCATGCCACCCTCCAAACTTGATTTGACACTAGACAATGATATCGAATCAAGTCCTGATTATCAAATTGTGAGCGTGAGTAATTGGATGAAGTTGAATTTTGGTCAGCCATAAGTTTTCTTTTCTATATTGAAAGACCCCGTAATTGGTTAATTATGACAGATAGAAAAACTTGCTGACTCGCTACTTTGTGACTCGCTACTCGATATCAATTCTTTTCTCTTCCGCAATCTTGGCCGTACCGTATTTAGTTTTCGTGCTATAACTACATTTCGGCCTAGGCTTCTAGGCTAAAAGGTGGATTTTATCATCTCTCGTAAGATTGCAATATTTCTCTTATTGTTTTTACAAGTCTAGGAGAGAGAATGATTTATAAATCATATAAAGTTATTGAAGTCGGAAGAGAAACTTGTCATAAAATGATTTAGCTGATTTCGTTCCACTGCAGGGCAAAAGCCTCTTTTCCCTCTTTCCACTCTTCGAAATTTAACGCAGTGGCAATCCTTGCCATAAGGGGAGTTTTTAAATCCTTGATTATGAAGTGCGAATGTTTTAACAAAATTATTCGTGTTCTAGTAATACTTTTCAGCTCATAAAACTTTAATCTCATAATCGGAGTTCCGTCATCGTTTCAAAGTTTGCACTTTCTTTCCTATTAAAAGAAAAAGAAGATTTCTTCGTTCCGTCGGAATAAGTTTTCTGATAAAATAGTTCTCTACAGTCCAAGAGACTGCATGCGCTAATCTTGCTCATAACTTATGATGAAACGAGAGTTCCGGGGCTAGTAAATTCTAGGAACTGCTGAAAGTAAACTAGTTTTTTTATTTTAACTTTATTCATAATATTTGATGACATGACAGCGACATTTCTTTTATCTGGCTCGCGCAACTTATTCTTGGTCTTCCTAACCTTTATTTCCTTCAATGATATTCTTTATGTAGCTGTCATGTCGTATTAGAAGATGACCAAACATTTTTCCTCTCTGATTTTGTATCGTCTCAAGTGTATCACTACCGTATTCTCCGTAGTATACCGTGATCTCTGCCTACCCCCGTGAGAATGAAATGAAATTAAATGAAATGAAATATTTTATTTGCAAGAAGCATGGTACAATTCGATCGTCACTAAGAAAAAGTGACTCGCATACTTCGAATGAGACATGATTTAATGCATGCATGAAGACCTCAATTTATAATATAAATCTCTCGTATCAGAGTGGTCTGCAAACTTATGTACGTACTGATATAATTACAGAGGGTGGCCCCCTTGTAGAAGGGGTTGAAAATAATTTGTTTGCCTCGTGAAAGTCAGAAACAAAAGGAGAAACAAAAGTCAATTATATCCACACACATGGCCAATAAACATCTAATAAACTGCGAGAGGAGAATAGCCTGAGAATAATAGGAGTGCAGCCAATAGGTGTAATTTAGCCGGGAATATTCCGAGGTTTTATCTTATGCCCGTATCTTTACTCGTTACTCAAGTTAACTACGTGTTCTCTCTATCCATTAATTATTAATTTGGTATCTAAATATATAAAACTCTTATAGCCCCTTCCCACCGGTGTGTGATATCGCGCACGGAGGCGGATCAGCTCGCACGACACACCATGGGAACGGTCTCGTGCGCTGAGGTGCGCGGTAGCACAGGAGCCCTTTCTGTGTGCGTTGCCGTGCGTCATCGTCGGCTGTGCGTGATGATCTGCAGAACCACGCACCGTAGGAAGGCAGCATAACGTTACTGACTGACTGACTGACAATCAACGCACAGCCTGAGCTAATGGTCCAAACAGTGTTTTTAGAGAGTAGATTTCTAGTGTATTGTGTGTGCACTAAGAAAGTGTTTTTGGAAACTCGCTTCAAAAGGTTAGCAGCGGGGGTTGAAGTTTGTACGGAAAAAGCTTAACGCGAACGAAGTCGCACGGGATTTCACTAGTTAATGATAAAAGTATAGAGATATTTAAAAAACGATAGTACCGTATCCTGCAATTTGCTTGAAAATAGAAAATAAAGCATGTACCTATCATCATCGGCATAAATAATATAATATTATCTTTAGTACATAAAAGGAACCTCTGAGGCGCACATCCTTTCATCACACTAGTTCGACAGAATCTGTGACACGATGAGAAGATCGGCCTAAAGGAGGTCACTATACATCATAATGCCTCGTCCGTAGGTATATTAGGTATAGTGGCGGAATGAAAATGTTCGTCGATTTTCAACTTGATTTGTTCAACATATCACGATCACTACTACATTTTGAAACTGAATAGACAGAATACACCGATAAGTTAACGACAAAAATTATGTCAAAATATGTTCATGTTGACACTGGTGCAAGTGAAAACCGACTCTAAGGTGACGAACATTTTCATACCGCGACTGTACATATTTCCAGGTAAGAATTTTTCCACATCCAACGACTTCCCAGAACCTTCACAATACCCCATTAATAGGGTACAGTCGTCATTCGAAAACATTTACCAACGATTGGCCGTACAAGCTAAATAGAAAATAAATAAAATAGTCTTCTTAAATAAATACACACAAAAATATCATTTACTTGAGACGCCCCGGTTACACGGCTTAATGAACATTCAATACGGGACCCACTCCACAAACAAACAACAGATAGCTTTACAAACAAATAGAAATACGAAACAAAGAATTTCAATTATGTTTCCCAAAAAATAAACCCAAGAATAAAAGGAGTATGCCTACCACAAGCTCTGTCTTGCTCTGTCTCTGGCTCTGGTTTTGAGTCTGTGAGTGCTGACTATACAAATCCTACGTCAAAACGTCACATAGACAGTACCTATTATACACTGTCGAGCACTCACACAGACTCAAAACCAGAGCCAGACACAGAACCAGACAGAGCTTGTGGTAGGTCTACTGGTACCCATCCGATCTCTTGATGTATGAAATTAATGTATCCTTCTGTTTCAGAGATAAATATTTGTATCAAACATAGGTTGGACATTTTTCTTTATTGATTTTGTAATTTCCCAAAAGTTAAATGCTGGCCGGGATTTGAACTCACGACCTTATTGTTGCTACGGGGATGCGCTGACCTCTGCGCCATCGGATCCGAATCACTCTTGGGAACTGTTAATACGACACTAAGGATTAGAAAACAAATGGCGTAGTGGACAGCGCATCCCGTTACTAAGGGGAGGGTCGCGGGTTCAAGTCCCGGTCGGCTCTTAGCATTTGGAGCAATATATTTTTTGCTATTTTCTTTTAGTGTTTCATGATCGGAAAATCTCAATTAAGTTTTGGGACATTATAAAAAGATGGATACATACACAATGTAAAAGAAGTATTTATTGATACAATAGAATATGTGAAATATTAAGAGAAGGGTTTGGAATATTTTTAAAAGTCAACAACATTATAAAATCTTTGTAATTACTTTAAGGCCAAGATTCATACTCGTGACTTTGCTTTACAGCAAAGGAGTTTCCGCAAAGTAAGCTTTGTTTATCGAAGTTTACGTTCAACATTTTGAATAAAGAAGAGCTTGACTGAACTATGAAATATATTTTTGGTTGAAAGTAGAACTTTCCATCAAAGTAAAGTCAAAGTTCGGTCTATGAATCTGGGCCTAAGGCCAGATTTATAGACCGAACTTTGACTTTACATTGCTCTGCGAAGACTTCTTTGCTGTAAAGCAAAGTCACGACTATGAATCTTGGCCTAAGTGTCACTATTAAATCAATAAAAAGTAAAAAGTTGTTAGTATAACAATGCTCACATAATTAAGCAGAAAATTATATTCGCTTTGCAGAGTTTCGCTTGTTTCTATCAAAAGCTCGTTTTGTTACATCGAAATGTATACTTGAACATTCAACACGCCGAAAAGGATTGACAAACAAGGAAGTAATCCACTTATTCAGTTTAGCGATACGCTGACAAAAACAAAACAAATCGAGAATCAGAAAACAGAACGTTCCTATCATTCCAGAAAACGTTCCTACCATTTCAAAGTAGTTTATCTTCGCGAAAAGAGATCTATAAGACCTCGTTTGTATCCTAATATTTAGATCGGCATGATCCCATTTGTTTTTATTAGGGCCCCGTATCAGCATATAAATGGCACTGAGGAATGAGAATGTTACAATTTCAAGCTCGGAAGTGAGCAGGTATAGTTGGTTCAGAATAATCCTTTTTATTACGTGAAAATTGAAATGTTAATTGTAAAATAGCAAGCTGTAGGCCTACCACAAGTTCTGTCTGGCTCTGTTTCTAGCTCTGGTTTTGAGTCTGTGTGAGTGCTCACCATTGTATACTGTGTGTGTGTCGTTTTGACGTAGGAACTATTTAGTCAACACTGACGCCGACTCAAAACCAGAGCTAGCTTGCAGAGCTAGAGACAGAGCCAGACAGAGCTTGTGGTAGGCCTACTGAAGTGGACCGGTAATTTTGCTGAAGAACCAATAACCGCTGGGATAAAGGAGGGGACTAGACCTCACGACACAGGGAATCCTAGTGTGAGGCCTGCTGAGGGCTGTCATATTATGAAAGTCAATTCATTACAGTAGCCTATTGTTCTTGTAGGCGTCAACTTATTTTTAATTCAAATGTATTTAGGCTTAACCTACCTGCTTGGGTAGGTACCTCATGTAAGGACCTACTATTATATTATAACAATTATTGTAATCCATTAGAATAGTGGGCTTACTGAATAAATAAATTTCATTTCAAACGAGGTCTGGAGTGGAGAATGCGTTTAGGCAAACGTAGTGTAGGACGACTAAGATGGAGCGACGTCTTGCGTAACCTAGCGTGGAGTATAGTGTACCTTTTTCTAAATTAAGACTTGTTTATTTTGAGGTGTGGTTATTAATAGGTACATATTGTACTCAATAACTAATAGTCTGTAGTGCATACAAATGTGACTAGTACCTGTACTATTAGTCTAAGATCCCGCTATAGAAGGACCTTCACCGAGCTGGTTATTTAATGAAACGTATTTTATATGTTATAATTAAACATGCCAATAAATATATTCTATATGGGTTGCCTATCAAATTTCAGTCTTAGCCTTAATTTTACTTGCATGTTATTTGTTTACAAATAAATGAAATACCCTTTACCCTTTTATTACCCTTTTATTTACGGATTGAAGGGGCAATCAGGAAACAAAAGGGTATCAATTAGACCATCGCATGTTTGAGTAATATTTTTACATGTTGTTCGCCAAAGCGAGCGATTTGTAGAAATTCACGAGTAGATCGTACACAATATACCCTCATTACCTTTAAGAGGAGGAAAATGTCGGAAAATAGAAGGAACTTCCCACATTAAAAAATATCAACGATAAATATCATCAGCAGTAAGTGATGTTTTTACAAATAGAAAAAATATTGCTATGGAATATACACTTTTTTACATTTTTACTCCATGTGACCCGTAAATACTAGCTTGACAATGCATTATTTTCTTAGGAAATATACTTCTTATCTTTGGCGATTATTATTTTCCAAATTATTGAAATTTTGCGAAAAACAATGCTTATCCTTTTTGTTGAATAAAATAAAACTTTTTTGTATACCAAAATACATAGGTAAAGCAAGAACAAGAAGAATATACTTAAAAACTAGAGGTATACTATATAGTTTGTACTGTATATTTATTTAATAGATTATATTTACGTACATAAGATATTACAAATAGTGGTGTGTTCCTTTTTTATTTGCTTTTTTACATATTATTTTTATTTTTATTTGCTTTTTAAACGCAGACTCGGACCTTGCGTTTTTAATAAATTAAAAAAGGTAACACATTATAAAAAAACTACTACGTCCCGCGCTAGGTATGTATTGTTATACATTTACTGTAATAATGTAAAAACAAATAATTATTAACAGGGTTGTAGGTACATAATACGTGACAAGGGTGTAACAATATTAACAAGCTCGTTAGCGTTGGGTTCACCCCACCCAGCATGTTACACCCTGCTAACTACCCTTGTATGTTTATTTTTTATAGACTTTAAAACAATGTTTCTATCGATTGTTGCTTATAAGCGCTGCACAAACGTAGACACTTTTTGTACTTATTTGCGGCGGAAAAAACAGTATTCGCATGCGTGAAATATAATTATGCGAATTATTATTATTTTTTAACCGACTTCCAATCAAAAAGGAGGAGGTTCTCAATTCGGTAGTATTTTTTTGTGTTTTTTTTTTTTAATGTTTGTTACCGCATAACTTCGTCATTTGTGAGCCGATTTGAATTTTTTTTTATCTGAAAGGTACTGCTTCTAGATTGGTCTCTTTTTAATTTTATTAAAATCGGTGTTGCCATTTTTTTTTAATATTTTTTTTTAATGTTTGTAACTGCATGCCTCCGTCATTTATGAACCGATTTAGAAAATTATTTTTTTATTTGGAAAGTTATTCTTACGTCCAGATTGTCCCAAACAAATTTGATTAAAATCGGTTTAGCCGTTTGACAATGAAGTCGGTTTCTCAAGTTTTTTAAACTTATATTTATTTTCAGCCACGGAAAACCGATAACTAAAAGATAAGAGATAAAATGATAGGTGACTGCATTCCCCGATATAAACTACAAACCAAAATGACCAAGCCCATATTCATACCATATCCTCTCTAGTGTCCAATGCGTGAACATCGTATACAAAAAAAGTGTAAAATGGCGTTTAAATTGTGTTTATTGCTGATCACTGTTGGCTGTAAGTTTCTCCCTGTGTTTTATTTGCTCAGATGATAAAACCGTGACAAATAAGTTTGGTCAATATTTTCATTGCAACTAATTACATTTAGCAATTAGTCAAATGCCAATAATCATTGCTGAAAGTGACTTCTGCAGTAGCATCCCAGCAGCTAACTAGATGGAAAATACTAATTTCAGCTATGCTTATAATAATTTTCTTAAAACCAATACGCATATTGCATTCCTATGGCATAGCTGATCGATGGCGTGAGTTCACGGATTGCAACGTTTTTTCTGTATTTGCAGATGTTAGCGCCATATCATATTCTGAAGAGCCATCTAACAGGATGACCAATAGCCCTCTTGCTGTGACCAACCAGTTTCCTTATGCGGTAGGTAATCCTCTATTATATTTCTTAGTTGGCATATACAGTTATGCAGGCCTGTACGCCTACTACAAGCTCGGTCTGGCTCTATCTCTGGCTCTGGTTTTGAGTCGTGTGAGTGCTCGCCAGTGTATTATACTGTGTGTGTGACGTTTTGACGTAGGATTTATTTAGTCACCACTCACAGAGACTCTAAACCAGAGCCAAACAGAGCTTGTGGTTAGGCCTACTGTAATGCAGTCAAGGACTGTCATTTTAATTACTTAATTAATTTATAATGGACCTGTGAGCTTAAAATATGAGTTTTTAATGACTGTATAAAGAGTTTTTATGATTTTCAGATTTCCTTGCAACAGTTATCGCTGCTGCCAAACCATCTCCTAGCTCACAGATGTGGAGGAGCTCTGATTACTCTACAACACGCCTTAACCCTCGCCACCTGCGTCTACAACACTGTCAACAAGTATGTACCTAATTAAGTAAGTCTTGTCACTCCAGATTGAGTCTTGTCTCTCCACGTCCACATCTGTGTCACCATCCGGTCCTCTGGAACATTTTTGCCATCAACCCAAAGTCCTGTTTAGCTATTTTAAAGAGCTGGGCTAGTTGGGGTGAGCTTAGCAGGGGGATAATGCACAATATACCCGATCGCTGAACGTCAGTGCAAACCTTATTCCCCCAACTCAAATTAGAATTGGATGTACCTAATCATTAATGTGCATCGTTTAATCATTAATGCGCATAGGTTTAAGTAGGTTACCTACTTAGTTGTTTTACAGCATAATAGTTCTATTTTTCATCATTTTCAACTTTTTTACATTTTTGGTATCATTGGGCGAGTGTTACCATTTCAAAGTAAATTCGTCAAGTCAAAATTGTCCGTCCTTGTTTATGAGAAGTTCTAAGTAGAGACGGAAATAATTAAATTTATTTGAATGATAGTTTAGCTCTTAGATGGTAAAACTCCCTCCTAAGAGCTATATTTTTATTTCCCTTTGCAAGTAGTGTGGTGTGCGAGTCTTTGTAATTCAATGATTTGATTATTCTAGATCATTCCAGAATGTTAAAGAACATTGAGCATTGTATTCTAGAACACTTTGACAAAATGTAGAATTTTTAGAAAAGTCCTCAGGAACGTGATAGAAAAGGATAGACATAGAAAAGAGCCTATGTGTTAGAAAAGGACAGATATAGATTTAAAAACTTTTGCCTTCCGTCGCAAACTCTTTTATTCACAGCAGAGACCAGGATGGAAACAACCCTGACCGTAATTTTACTGAAGAACATGCTTTTAATATTTAGTGATTAATATTTTTTTTTTTACAGTGTTCCACAGCTGATCAATGCGACTGAGTACAGAGTGTTTGCGGGAGCAGTGTACCTGTCAGATGATTCCGTTGATAGGTCTCGGACCATCACCAGTTTCATCGCCCATCCTGAGCACATCCTTACTCCGTCATCAGTCAATGATATTGCAGTTATCACCGTAAGTACATAATGAAGCGTCTTCAGAAGCGAGATATGTCAGAATCAGAATCAGTTATTTTTCAACTGTGTACATTAGAGAGGTCTTAAAAATAAACTAGGGAAACAACAGTCTATCAGTTTCGGATGTACAATAATAGGTATTATATTAGCATAACATAGGTAAATTAGCTAAGTACTGATAACCAGTTTTGGGAATAGGACGATCAATTAACGGGACATATCCCTAGAGTCCCTTAAACTGAAACACAGCAATGCTGCTTGACGGCTGAAATAGCCATGGTGGTAGTACTTTCTCGGACTCACAAAGAGAAGACTCAAGAAGACACTTTACTACTACTAAGCCTAACTATATAATCTGTGAACGTCGACCTTAATATTAACTCAAGTACCTGCTCCAACATGCTCCTTATCGCATCTTATCTCTGGGATTTCTGTTCAAGGGCACCACCTACATTATTTACTCGGAAATAGAATGATAATAAATGTTACTCACAACATTTTCCAACGATAGCAGTACTAGGAAATTATTGATATGTCAGACTCGGCGCTCAGCTCAGTTAGTAGCTCTGCTTTCCCTGCCGTAGATCCCTTCCTTGAACAAATATTTGTGTGATGAACGCAGATGTTCGTTCTCTGTCTTTATTATATCGTATACCTACGTATTTTTTATCTGTAGAAACTTTAAATTGGCCGTCTACATGTGGCATTGCTACATGTTTAATTTTGTAACCTAATATGTATACCTATCTGTTAGCTTTCCCAAAACCTTGAAAATAAAATAAATAAAATAAGTATGATAAGTTTGGTTTAACAAAAAAAATCTATCTGATTCCATAGCACAAGCTCTGTTAATTTGGGGCTAGATAGTCTTACTTAAAATCCTTGCATCACATTGGCACTGGTTTGAAAAACTAGTCACACGCCAAAAGCAAGTGGTCGAATCCACAGAACGTCCATGTGGCCGGAAAAGTGTCACCAAAACACGAAAGCATGCTCCTTTCATTTTTCTTTTTCGCCTTTTCATTTGCCTTACATTTTTCTACAATCCTTATATTTAGTGATATTTTCAATAAAACAGTGTAAATGTAAAACTGGCGGCAACAGTCCCGGTACAAATCGTTATTCTACTCTTTTTTGTAATCTGTGATCCATCCTCAAACTCCTGTATGGTTTCCATACTCAAACTTCTTGTAAAATATAATTCACTCTTTCCAGTTATCACAACCGTTCTTGAACAGCACCGTGGTACCGATACCGCTGCCAATAGCCAACTCCATACCTGCTGACTTCACTCTGTGCAATGTGGCTGGATGGGGAGGAATCAACAATACAGCAATTGTAAGATAATCTTCTTAATTTGTATTCGTTTGCTTTTCGTTGTTTTTATTGCTATTTCTATATTTTTTTCATTCTCCTTGCTGATTGAACTAGCATACTTTTTTGACAGGTGTGCAAAGTTTGAATCAAATCTGATCGTTCAAAGTAGGACAAAATCGAGCTCAATGGGGTCGGTTACATACAAGCAAGCAAACAAACTTACATACAGGTGAAGCTAATAAAAACGGTAGAAACCAGGCTGTTATTTGTCCTTCTATAGGTTTGGTCGCGCGATAATGGCACCGGCAGACGTTACAAAGTAATCCTTGCGATTCTACTGAATAAATACACTTGTGATTTGATTTGAAATTCTGTCAATTATCGCTATCATATTTTACAGCATTTCGCTGATCACCAGACGCTTTGATGTGCGCAATGCCCGCGCTCATCTCCTTGAGGCATAAAGGTGTTAACTGTCGCATACCTGTGGTTTCTATGGCACTTTTTAAACTAAAACACAGCAAAGCTACTCCGCTGAGTAGCTGTAGCTGTTGTATGATGCAGTTTCATGATCATCAACCATGTCTTTTTTTCCCGGTGGAAAAAAAGACATGGTTGATGATCATGAAACTGCATCAAACTTGTAAACTGAGCGATATTCGATTTGGCGCGCGCAAAGCTATCACTCACTGCTCCCGCCCGAGCCAATGTTCGAGGCTTTGCCAGGTGTAGCCGATATACGGCCTAGTACTTGTCCAACTATTTTGGCTATTCGCTTCTTGTTGCTACTCCAAACTCTGGCATGCCTTAATTTATGTTTTAAACCAACTTTGCTCATATCGAGGCTATCAGCTGCAATCTATGATGGCGATCAATTTCTGCGTAGGCTTTTGCATACATCCGCACCCACTGCCGCGAATTTTGACATTAGTCGCTATCGCCATCGCAGATGATCTAGATAAGCGCAAGGCTGAAGTTTTAGTTGTATTGACACCATATTATTATATTGATAATATTATTTTGTATCAAATAGTCCTTCAAAAAAACATTGGGAACGCAGACCGTAAGTTTCTTGCTTGTTCCTCTTTGCTTATTTGCGTTAGGTTAAGTTAGGCGAATTAGCCTTGAAGACTTAGATATTCTGATTTTAATTCTTGTCTTCATGTCTTTGAATTTTGAATGTTATTTCACCACAGGCCAGCAACGAGCTCAGATTCGCAAATAAATACATCTACAAGAACGACACTTGCACGCTTCTTTGGAACTCGAACCCAACATCAGCAAATATCCTGCCTTCAATGATCTGTGCTGCTTCATACGACATTCTTTCATCGGGATGTAATGTAAGTTACCATCAGTCTGTAGATGTCAACTGCTAGATATTGGCCTTCCCTATACAACTCCCGGAAGAACGGTTCTCAGCCCCCTTCATACCCTGACTTTCCGATCCAAACAATGTCGTCAGGCCATCGGGTGGGTGGGTGCCCTACGTTTCTACCGGTCGCTAGATATTACCTACCCATATTCACACATTCATGATTATTTTGTAAAAATAACCATACAAAAACATTAAAATAAATAAATAAATATTGTGGACAATTCACACAACACTATCTAGCCCAAATTAAAAAAAAAATTAGTTAAAAAAAAAAATATAGCAAAACTTGTTTACCACACAAAAATACAGCACATCAGGACATAAAAGTAAAAGATGAGGCAAAACAAAGGGCGACGTTATGTCTTCCAGGCAACTTTGGCATGGAAAGAAATAACGAATTGAAAGGCCGTGTATCACACAAACGGAAAAATATTGAAACTACTGTATAAATAAATTTTTAACTTAGACTTTGATACGTAAATGAAAAATAGCTTCTTCGTTAACACAGCTTTTTTATTGAGCAAATTTGTTTAAACATTTTTTTTTACCAGGGTGACCAAGGTAACAGCTTGGTCTGTAATAGTCAGCTGACTGGACTATTGTTCCTGTCAAACGTCTGCCAGACTTCCGCCTTCCCTGAAGTGTACACCAGGGTTTCAAACTACGTTCCCTGGATTAGGAGCATCACCGGAGCTGCCAGCACCTATAAACCTGAGTTTGGAGTCTTGACGCTTGTTGCTTTGATTTGTATGAAAATTGTACGCTAAATAAATTGTAGTCTGTAAGTACCTCAAAAAGTAAAAAAACTTTTCTACCTTGTATCTTAGCTTTTTAAGCTCAGTTTATGCATTTTTCACGATAAGTACGGTTGTAGGCAATAAATAATGCACATCGGCTTTTCGGCTTTTTAGAGCGCTATCTCTTTCTGACGCGCACTACGTCCTATTTAAGAAGCCGAAATTAGCCGATGTACAATATTTATTACCTACAACTATACCTACCTTCTACCACTTCTACAATTATGAGCGTCACACTCGAAAAAATTTATGAGAATGATTATTTGAAATTTAGGTCTTACCACGAATGGTGATAATTGTATGTAAATTGTATCTCAAGAATACAGCAAGTACTTGTACATCCCGAATACGTCATTAATAATATATTACAATATATTTATCGAATACATTTACCCACAGTTTATTTTTATGTAACGGTCGGCTGAAGTAGTCACCCTTCACGACCGCGGCCGTCATCAAAGAACTAAAGAATTTACTCAGCAGATGTGTAGGTATAATTTTATGTTAAGACGTCTGAGATTAGACTGCTTATGTAATTAAATTAAATTTACTTTAAATTTGCTTTTTATTGAAGTGATCCTTTGAAAAATAAATCCAAGAAGTTCGTTGACTTTACTTTACGAACGAAGTAATGATACAAAATGAAATGAGAGAACTGCATTAAAATAAACTAAGCTCGCAAAAAGAGAAATAAAATAGTAACTGGCCCTTGTGGTACAAAATTAACAGATACAAATTTGAATCATCAACACTGAAGCTTTCAACGGCTTTTATCGGTTAGAAATTACTCTTTTTATCGCTCTTTTATATTCGAAATAAAATTTTGTCGCGTAAATGTGCACCCAAAATAAATATACGCATTTGGGGTCCAATTTTCTTACAAAGTAGGCAACTAAAAGGTTAAGGTGTTATAAATTTTGAGCACGTTCATTAGGCTTCCCCGCTCCTGCTCTTAGCCAGCGACACTCGTCGGAATTTCGTAATAAGATTTCCTTAATTTAAGACTTGCACACACCTATGTATCTTTATATAATACAGCCTATTCGTTATCGGAGCTATGGAGACAGCTTTAGAAAACACATTTCAACAGTATACAGGGTTATTCATTATTAGCTGCAAATACTCAGGAATTAGGTTCAACAAATAAAATAAAAAATATTTATGAAATGATTTTTTTAAATTTTGATTTAAGTTTTTGTATCAACATTTTATTTTTATTAATTTCTTTACGGCTATTGCATAATGATTGCCATGGAGAACAGGACGATGACCCACCCAGGCGGTGACTGAACGCAGAGTAGAGCGCTTTATACTTCATATTGTTTGTTGGCAGTAAAACAAACACTGAATACCTATGGGTTTTAAATAAGCGAATATTATTTTAAAATATTCTACTGCTTATACTAACGAAGCAACTGTAAGATGAGTATGAGTAAATCCCAAAAAAAAAAACCATTTCAAATGCCGGTTATCCATGAAGAAAATAAATTATAGGAAAAAAAATCTTAGCAAATCACTTCGCAGGTTATTTGACGCCAATTAATAATTATCTGCAGTGAATAAACAAGTAGAACATTACAATTGATATATTTAATAATGCTTTTTTATATAAAATATACAAGTATATACCTACTGCATTCCTGAACAAGTTCAAGAAATTTCAGATAGAGCAATATTTGTATACTTTTGCATAGTAAGCCTCCTCTTAATATTTGAAATCTCTTTATTTGAAAGATAACTACCAAATGCCGTTAGGTCATGTCATGCCCTCATAAACCGTTCTCGCCACATTTTCAGTATTGGTCTACAGCTCATAAAAATACCAGCTGCCAAAGGCATGTTTGAACTTGGTAACCCAAGGATATGGTCAGGAAGAATAAAACAACAATTATGGCCAAGTTAACAAAGCATTCATCATCGTCATCTCGGCGTCTCGTAGTACAGTGGACAGTCATCGAATGACTGTCCACTGTGCTACGAGACGCCGAAAATGCTACGCTTTGCGTAGATGGTGCTACGCTTCCTAAAAAGATCTACTAATTTGGCAACCCAGTATTGTTAATAACCTTTTGGCAACAGGTTACACAGTCAATGCTCTTGAACAACTTGCAATTCGAGGTAGCCAAAATCAGCTCCACTTTTATTTAACAATATTAAAATTACTGGCCTCTCAATTCAGTTGGTCTCGCAGTTCAGCTCTGCTTTCTGCGCCGCAGGTCGTGGGCTCGATCACCACCGATAACAACTATTTGTGTGGTGAACAAATGTTTGTCCTCTGTATGGATGTTATATTGTGTTGTTAGTATGTATTTACAAAAAAAAAAAAATTGGGAATAATCAGCCATTTGGTTCCCATAGTAAAGTTTTGCTTAATTTGGAGCTAGATAATGTTGTGTGGATTGTCTAGAATATTTAATTATTTATTTATTAGATGGAGTGATCCAGCTACCACCATTTTTAATCTACGATTGAGGGCAGAATTTATGATGCAGAAACACAAAAGTAACGAGCGCATTAACTTCGAATCATTGCACCCGGTCAGAATCTGCTTTATTTGAATGCCACTAGCGTTTCCGCTCTACCTTTCTAGCTTTTCCATTTCAACGCTCTCGACAGCTTTCCTTGTTCAGTCCGAACTGAACGATTAAGTTATGGAGTATTAAAAAATGTATCTGACGTTATTGAATAACAAAGATCAATCCAACCAAACTTTCAAATCTTATCTAATATTTAAAAAAGAAAGTCGTGTTAGTTACACTATTTATAACTCAAGAACGGCGAAACCGATTTGGCAGAAAATTAACGGGGAGGTAGCTTAGAACCGGGAGAAGGACATAGGATACTTTTTATCCCGAAAAAGCAACGGGAACGGGCGAGCGAAGCCGCGGGCGGCCACTAGTAATTTATAAAAGAAAGTCGTGTTAGTTACACAATTTATAACTCAAGAACGGCTGAATCGATTAAGCTGAAAATTGATGGATAGGTAGCTTAAAACTAGGAAATAGACAAGGGATACTTTTTATCCTGAAAAAGCAACGGAAACGGGGCGTGTGAAACCGCAGGCGGCTGCTAGTTTATAATATTAGTGGGATTTCCACCATTCAAAGTAGCCCAAAGAAAAAACACAATTCAAGGCCTTGCAAGAAATTGGTTTGATCTAATGAGATCTATAGAACTTCTCGTTTTGTCCAAAATCGAAATCTAAAAAGACGTCTCTTATTTTCTCAATACAAACACAGAACACGTTCGAAACAAATACTGAGATCCCAAATATTGCCAATATGCTAAGTTCATTTCAATTTGGTATGATCGAGCACAATTAGATAAAACCTTTTTACTTTCCCTCGTGAATCTCAATGCAGCGTTTGCAAAGTAAATTCAGAGGAAGAATAATGGAGTAGATTATCATGCCTCTTGAAAAACATCGTCGAGTCGGGGCCGAAGAGTTATTCATATAGAGTAATCTTTTATTTCCCCAGAGTGAGGCTCTGGCAGAGATTCGTAGATACTTCTTAGGATAGCGATAACCGTGGTATCAGAATACCTAAAATACTCATCCATAATTTATGTATTTTTAGCCAATCCTATATTACCTTCTAATTCTGTGACGCGTTTATTTATAATTTATGGGAACTAATAGGTAATGCTGATGATAGCTGATATAATATTTTATTTGATTAATATTAAAAATACAATATAGCCAGACAGAGAACCAACATCATCTGTGTTCACCACACAAATATTTATTCTCGGTTGGGATCAAACCAACAACGACCCAAAATTTTAGACCTAGTTGTAAGTTTATATGAATCCAACAGTTTTTAAATAAACTAAACGCATAAACTGATCATCGCAGTTTGTAGATAGATACAGTTAGTATGGTGTGTTGTAATATGAATGCGGGGATTTCTAACTCTGAAGACCAAGTGAGGGTAGTTGCAAATAGAACTGCCTCCGCTTCTCGACGGTAGCTACATGAGCTTCAGTTTGCCCGCGACCACGGTGGTTGTAACACGGTTAAAACTTATACTAGATGTATTGTATAAGTACACAAAATTATTATTATATATTTTTTTTTAGTATCAGATCCAATAGAATGGAACTTATTTACCTACTTAAATACGGAGGAGGGCGTTGATGTCTGCGACACAGTTTTTTAACTTCTGCAGACATCATCGTATTTCCGCAAACTTATGATTTACAAACTGGTTTTTTTTGTTCATAATAAAGCATTATTATTATATTATTGTTGCCACGTGTTAGTGAAACAAACTTTATTAAACAATAATCATATTTATTAACCATTAATAAGCACTGATACAACTGAATACTTAATTTAATAACAATTGGTAGGTACTTAGCTTTTATATGCAGGTTTTGCATAACAGGGTAACATCATGGAGCCATAACTAGAACTTGTCAGGACGACGGGTAGACCAAAACTGTCGCTGGGACAGCCGCCATCTACCTTTATACCAACACAGTCGTAAACAACAAGATGGCGGCTGCCAGCCAAAAGCAACTGTTTTCATATTTTACAAATTAAAGTGTTCACTTAAAATTAATGATAACATTCTTGTAATTATAATATTAATTCAAAATAATTATTACAAGTACCTGCATCAAACCATTTCCATAAATCACGTGTTTATAAAGTAAAGTCCACGTGGTTTATGGATAGTCATAATAGCACTTAATAACGCGTAAGCGTTGATTAATCGTATTTCAATAAATAATCGCTAACAGTTCGGCCATCCATTATAGAATGTGTCCTCACAGATTTTATAATAAGTGTAAATTATGTAATTATATCTACCATTACAGTTATGAAGCATATAGACTTTCTTCTAATATAGTTATGATCATGTGTGATTATATTATGTCTACAATGGTAATGGTGCGTATAGAGCATTTTCGCTTTTCACCATTATTACTTCATTAATTTTTTTGCTAAGGACGCCTACAGAACACGTTTGTTCCGCAAGCCATGCAAGCTTACGCTAATGATTCCGCAACAGGAAATGTTTACTTACAAATTATTCAGTAAAACTATTATTACATAACAGACAAGAAAGTATACAGTTTACCAACGCCGGACATAATCCAGAGGGTATTGTTAAATTGATACCAACGCCGGATTTTAGTCCAGAGGGTATAATTATTATAAAAGCGATACCAACCAACGCTGGAGTTTAGTCCAGAGGGTATATTATAAAAGCGATTCCAACGCCGGATTTAAATCCAGAGGGTATATAATAAGGGTATATAGGTACGGGCATAACCTAGTGCCAACATCTAACTTAAGGATACATAGCTCGGGACCAAATGTTATGGCGGTTAAAATATACATCAAGATTCCGGAAAAACAAACTTCTAGAAAAATTGGATTTTTGAATAAAACCTTGAAGAGATGCTTCTACAAAAAAAAACTTACTACACACTAGACGAGTTCTTTAACGACGAACGAAAAGAATAACGTTAATTATAACTACCCCTTTTTTATCATTTTATGCTAGACCTGCTTAAAATCTGCGTGATTATAGTCAAATCGGTCAGCTTTTACCGTATTGCAACATCCTTACAGGGTAAATTATGTATTGATTCAAAAACTAGTTCCAGGATCTGACACTGTTAAATTTACATGCTTAATAAGGCAATAAATATACTGAATACTGAATAACAAAAGCGATACCAACGCCAGATTTTAGTCCAGAGGGTATATAATAAAAGCGATACCAACGCCGGATTTTACTCCAGAGGGTATATAACAAAAGCGATACCAACGCTGGATTTTACTCCAGAGGGTATATAATAAAACGATACCAACGCCGGATTTCAGTCCAGAGGGTATATAATAAAGACTATGCCAACGCCGGATTTTAGTCCGGAGGGTATATAATAAAGTCGATACCAACGCCTGAGTTTAGTCTAGAGGGTATTAAAAAGTCGATACCTAACGCCGGATTTTGATCCAGAGGGTATTATAAAGTCGATACCAACGCCGGTCTCATTCCAGAAGGCATTTTAGTCTATTTAGACAGCTATTAGTTTGAGGTTGTAATAACTGCGGACATATTCGTAATTCAAAAGAATATGATTATAACCCAGGCTCTATTGACCGTTCAATCCATGGCTTCATTCTGTGAACCGCTACGATGGTAGAGTCTGTTGCCTTTGGTTTAAGTGAGTGGTGTATCTTCGATTGATACCTATGGCAATACTCTCGAAACACTGAATCGGGGCCTATTTTATTTGTCATAAAGCCCTTTCTAAGCTTATTTGGCAAGTTTTAACTTGATTATTGATTTGTTCTCTTCATTTAGACTGCTTAAGAGTTTTAAATGATTCACTAATAATATCTTACACCCTCAAACGAGAAAATCCTGAATATACCTATATATTTAGGAACTCAGAAACTGCGCCAACGATTTTCACGAAATCCAGTATATAAGGGGTTTTCGGGGGCGATAAAGCGATCTAGCCAGGATTCATTTTAAGAAAATGATTATTTCACCCCGAGTTTAATACGAATATGTGACTGCTCCTCCAACATAAACTGAATATGTGACTGCTCCTGCCATCTATTGAAGATTGTGAGCAACTAACTGCAAGCATATCTAGCAGATGGCGTTGTTCAGTAAGAATAAGCCAATAAAGATAATATGACTCTTATGATTTCTTAAAAATACAAATTAACAATAAAAAATATCGAGCGAAGCTCGGTCACCAACTGCTAGTGATTATATAATAATATATTAGAGAGGATCATTATTGGTAACCGGAATAGAGTTGTGGCTCAGAGCAGGAGCATTTCATGAAGCTAACATGTCAATTTGCAATGTCTGTACCTACTGTTTTCGTATCTTATTTTTATGCAGCTGTGTGGGTACTTCATTATTACTTTAAAGCGTAGTCTGTTTTTAAAATTTTGCTTTTGTATTATTGCATACGTCTCACTAAGTGAAGTGGCACCACACTGGAACTTCACTTCTATTATTTTAGATTTGGAAAAGGATCGTATCGAACAAACGGTAGGAACCAGGCCGTAAATAGTTGCCTGTTCTTCTAGGCTAGGAACTGGCACCTAGACTCACCCAGCCTTAAAATGTTTCAAAGTGATCCTTTCGATTCTACTGAGTAAATACATTTTTGATTTGCTTTTGATTTTATTTTTTAAAGTATTATATAACGCTAACGTTGGTCTGTACGTGAGCAAATGAATAATAGAGTGCAGACCGCGCTAGAGAAAGCTTAGTGTAGGAAGCCCTCCAGCAAGGTGTAGCGACAATCTGCGAGAAGTAGGTAGCTGGAGAGCACTGGAGGAGAAAAACGTGCGCTCAGTGACCCGTGACTTGGGAGACACCTACGCAACTTTCTTTACGCTACTCGTTTTTTTTTTCTTTTCATTATTTTTCTATTAAGTACTATTCTGTGTTGTTTCTTTTATTTGTAAGTATTCTGTAACTACTTTAACCACCTGAGACCTTGGCAGGATACTAGGGTTGTACTGTGTAGATTTTGGTAAGTATCATTCCTATTTGTATAAAATTAAATATTTTTCTGATCAATAAAATAATCTACGTCCAGCAGTGGTCTGCTATACTGACGGAAGACCAGCGTTAGTTGTAAACCTGCCAGAATTATGCTGAGTCAGAGCCCATTTTTGCGATACACAAGCCCACATAGAATAGGCATGAAGACAGTAATCAAGTACCGCCAAAATATTTATCTGATCTAATGAAAAGGATTCAAAGATTTTGAAAAATGTATTTATTCTCTTATTACTGTCGAGATTAATAATTTATTTGTTAAAATAAATCTACAAAATACAACAATTCGCCATGATAGCTTAAACACCGGTCAGAGCGAATTACGTCATGACACCAGCGAGCGTTTTAGCGTGAATTTGAAAATTTTAATTTAAATGTTCTTTTGTTGCATAAAACCCTTAATTTTCTACATAAATATGATATATTTTAGACATAATAGATACTTCTGAATATGATAAAAGAGATTTTGAAAATTAGTCGTCATGCCTATTGTTGCAGTAGGAGTTTAGTTATTATTATTAGTGTGGTTCCTTGTTTTCGCAAATCACTCACTCATTAATTCATTCATATACGTTAATAATTATAACCAGTCATTCTGCATATGGTTACCTCCCTCAGCCGTCCGACCAAAAGCAACGAAAATATATTTTAGGGATTACAGGAGGTGTAGAAGAAATACCATCAATGATAATGTGCCCTTTCGCGATAATTTCCAAAATAAAGCATTGCAGACGCAAAATGTGGTGTTAGCGGCATTAATAAAAAAACCTAACACTGCCTTTTACTAAGCTTTAAGGGTAGTTGCGTGAAACCGGCACCCAGACTAACCCAGCCTTATGACGCTTCAAAGCGATCTCTGTGATAAGTCCACCGGCGCTCTGATCGGCGCAGCGTATGCGCTCGCTACCTAATGAGCCGGAACGCACAAAACTACCCACTATGACTTTACTATTCGATTTTTTTTTAACAAGGAAATGAAGAAGATAAAGATTGAACTTCATGAATTTTGTCAGCTGTGGAGTGATGCATCAATGTAAACATCAACTAAAGTGATTTCAAATACTTTAACGCTATCGGTAAAAATAATGTTAACTTTACTTATTATGGCAATACCTAAATAATCGAAAACCTCTAAAATACTGCAATATATTTATGCTCGGTAAAATTCCACCCAATTAATAACCGAATATGCATGGTGCATCAGGAACAATTATTAATCTAAGCCCGCTTCAATACCATCAATACTAACTTTTTCGGTGGCATTTTAACTAACTTTACTTGATATCTTAGCTCAAAGTGTGATCACTCAACGGCGTGCCTACCAGAATTACTATAGAGAGATAAGAATAATAAGAATATATAATTACAAGAGACACTACCTATTGTCATGAGCAAACTTGACTAATATGTAAATAATAATGCTATATGTAAATAATATGTAATATGTAAATAATATGCAATATGTAAATAATATGCATTATGTAAACTTGAATAATATGTAACTTGACACTTGACTAATATGTGAATAAATAAATAAATATTGTGGACAATAATTCACACAACACTATTTAGCCCCAAATTGAGCTTGTACTATGGGAACTAGATAGCTGATACATACATACATTTTTTTTTAATCATATATTAATAATATTTTGATCATGGTTACTGCTAACATTTATGTAATATTTGATTGTTTATTTTTAATACCACCTAAGCGGGTACATATTTTTTTGTTTTCTTCTATTGGTTTATTGTTTGTACAAATGTTATCAAAGTCATTTTAGTTTTAGTCATCCTTGATCTCCATTTTCTAATTTTTTATAGTACGTAGTATAGTGCATTGGGTAATTATGTAATGCTATGCTAGTGATTGCAAAGATAACTGAATTTGAATTTGACTCTGCGGGATAGTGAGAAACGGAAGATGCTCTCGAAATGGGGCGCTGAAGAGGTTTGCGGGTAAAAGAGTTCTCGGCAGATTACCCATGGGATAGACTGACCAAATAAGGGCAGCCATAGATGCCCTTAACAAATGCGCCAGAAGAGCAGCGGTGCGTGAATCAGAAGATTGTCAAGCGAGCCACTGCCCCATCATGGCGACCACGACCACTCTGTCAAGAGTGATAAGACTAATAAAAAAAAACAAGACGGATAGAGAAGACCTGCTTTTGTCGCGGCTGCTGGCATACTCCTCGTAGTGGCTGCTGGCATGATGGTGGGTGTACAGCTCATCGTGACCGCAGGCACGCTGCTCGATGTCGTTGCAGGCTCGCTGTTTGACGCGCTACTCATCATGGCCACAAGCACGCTGCATGTCGTGGCTCGTCGGCACGCTGCTCACCGTTGACACAGGCACGCTGCTTGTCGTGGCTGCTGGCACGCTCGTTGGCGCGCTGCTCACCGTCGACACAGGCACGCTGCTTGCCGTGGCTGCTGGCACGCTCGTCGGCGCGCTGCTCATCGTCGACACAGGCACGCTGCTTGTCGTGGCTGCTGGCACGCTCGTCGGCGCGCTGCTCACCGTCGACACAGGCACGCTGCTTGTCGTGGCTGCTGGCACGCTCGTTGGCGCGCTGCTCACCGTCGACACAGGCACGCTGCTTGTCGTGGCTGCTGGCACGCTCGTTGGCGCGCTGCTCACCGTCGACACAGGCACGCTGGTCGTCGTGGCTGCTGAAAAATGTTTAAACACGCGCACAGAATTTTGTCCAAGGCAAACACAATTAAAATGTAATGATATGGCTCCTGGCTATTTTGTAGCCAAACCCTATGTTATCAGAACAAACCAAAAACGTGATGTGGGCATGCACTAACGATTGAATTGAATACCAGCTAAGCTTAACTCTAGCCTTGGTGTACTATTTATCAAAAGTTCAGCTTTTGAGAGGGTAACGTAAGGTTTATTTAAAAGAAAATAGTATATAATATAATAAAATACTACACTTAAAGTGTTCAAAGCGAATAAGCCACAGTGCTAGAAAAAAAAAAAAAAAAAAAAAAATCGGACGGTAGGTAGTTTAACTATTTATTTATTTTTTTGGTTCGATTCGCACTTCTGAAATGTTGCCACGTGTTAGTGAAACAAACTTTATTAAACAATAATCATATTTATTAACCATTAATAAGCACTGATACAACTGAATACTTAATTTAATAACAATTGGTAGGTACTTAGCTTTTATATGCAGGTTTTGCATAACAGGGTAACATCATGGAGCCATAACTAGAACTTGTCAGGACGACGGGTAGACCAAAACTGTCGCTGGGACAGCCGCCATCTACCTTTATACCAACACAGTCGTAAACAACAAGATGGCGGCTGCCAGCCAAAAGCAACTGTTTTCATATTTTACAAATTAAAGTGTTCACTTAAAATTAATGATAACATTCTTGTAATTATAATATTAATTCAAAATAATTATTACAAGTACCTGCATCAAACCATTTCCATAAATCACGTGTTTATAAAGTAAAGTCCACGTGGTTTATGGATAGTCATAATAGCACTTAATAACGCGTAAGCGTTGATTAATCGTATTTCAATAAATAATCGCTAACATTATTATTATTATTATTTTAAAATTTAAAATGGTAATGATAATAAATACTCGTTTAATGCATATTAAAAGTTAATAATAATTAATTAATTAAAATATAATTTAACGCATTAAAATATCCTGATACGTCCCCAAAACGAGAATTGTTTAGATTGTCCCTTTAGAGGAAATTCTGCGTTTAGCAGTAAATACGCGCCGGCAGTTTGTCTTTTTGCGAAGTGTTTATGTAATCTTTTGTAGAATGCCTCTAGAATGCTTTTCATCCGTTATTTCTCTCAAGCCATTGTGCGGCGATTATACCAACATAATTTATTTGCGTTATATTCTACATTGTACCTACTGGTAGGGGACAATTTGACATACAAAATAACTTAACCTTTCGAACTTTGGTATACTAATAGGTAATGACAGAAGATCTTCCTTAAGAGCTTCAGCCGTGATTTGAACCAGTAGGTAGGTTAAGTTTTTCGTTTCACTCAGAGTCGCACAAATTTTCATATCTTTTTTCCAAATTTCGTCGCGAATCTGGTTTTATGGCATAAAAATAATATTTTTCATTTCTGACCAACATCATAACTCGGTGATTTTCTTGTGTAAGTCTAGTGGGAAGCGACCCTGCCTAGAAAACCCAAATTGTGGTTTCGAATCTGAACGTGCACTAACTTTCGTGAATGAAAACATGGCGTTTGGAATACAAATACTTACTGCAAAATGTTTCAGTCAGCGTGCCCTGACGTAGGTCGACGTAATAAATCCTCTAAGGATCCAAGGCAAATACTAGGCAGTTATAAACAATAACGGAATTTATCTACAATATCTAAAAAAATACAATTTTACTATGACTTTTCAGTTTCTTGCTAAAAAGAATCCTTAAAATCTTCACAATAATTATCTCCTCTTTCAATAGCTCTATTCCTAAATAATTAGGGATGATTTAATAATATTAATGAATAATGCGGACAATCCACATATCACTATCTAGCCCCAAACTAAGCAGAACTTGTACTATGGAAACCGGAATACTTGTTTTCGTATTTTTTGTAAATACTCGTACATACTTCTAAGTATACAATATTTTGATATAGATTGCGGCAAGTAATCAGAGGCACATCCAAACAATTTACAACAAATAAGCAGTGGAATTGAGAAACAAGACCAAATTAAGCATTTCTACGTTACGGAGCCTATTAAATATAATATTATACCTACTCGAATAAAATTAGCCGTGAACCCTCATTTATCAAGTAATAAGTTACGTGGATATAAAATCACCATATTTTCCGAATCTATCTGGAAGTCCCATATCACTTGTCTCGGCTAAGTGGAATGCGGAAGAAATAATAGTGTCGTAAATTCATAAATGACACTTCGTGAGGGTTGAGGGTAGGTTTTCCCAACTTTAAGGTTACCAATAAAAGTGCTACAGTAGACTAGTGGAGTGATTTATGTCGAATTGAAGAGCAGTTAGCTCTGATGTGGTGTTCAAAATCGTTTTTTTATTGGCCTTTGATGCTTGAGCACATCGAAGGTCTTGTTCTTCTTTGTGTTACTAGTTCTTACAAAAAACTGTAGGAACCAAGCGGTAGTTTGTTGCCTGATCTTCTAGTCGCGTGGAACTGGTGCCTATGCTCCCTAGCTTTATGATGGTTTAAAGTGATCCTTGTGATTTATCTGAATAAAAACATTTTTGAATTTGAATTTTTAACCAACTTCCAATCAAAAAGGAGGAAGTTCTCAATTCGGTTGTATTTTTTTTTTTTTTTTAACCTCATAACTTCGTCATTTGTGAGCCGATTTTTAATGTTTGTAACTGCATGCCGCCGTCATTTATGAACCGATTTAAAAAAAAAAAATATTTGGAAGGTTATTCTTACGTCCAGATTGTCCTAACAAATTTGATTAAAATCGGTTTAGCCGTTTGAAAATGAAGTCGGTTTCCCAAGTTTTTTAAACTTATAATTAGTTCATTATAAACTCTGATAACATACAAATAGTATGTTGAAACCACAGAAACCTTTTAGTCACAATGCTGTGCATTCGTACCACGGATACCTCAACTCAGTCACATGGGGCAGAATTTCACTGAGTCCGCAATATTACCGCATTCACTGTCATCTGACCTATTAAAGTTTATTTTAAACTTTCTCCGGTGGTATTCCGATTTTGAAAAGTGATTTTATATTTGACTGACCGAAAAGGTCTGTTCAGAATTGTTCTTTCTGAAAATGTATGGGAGGCATTCAGTAATGGACTTCTTCAGTTTGATGATTGTTAAACGCAATCTTGGCTTTATCAAATCTAATATCAAAAATATACTTATTTAGTAGCATCACAAATATCACTTTGAAACGTCTTAAAGCTAATTGTTTATTGATTTTATAGTGTTTACTACACTTAAGGAAATCACAAAGATTTTTATAATGTCCCAAAAGTTAAGAGCCGAGCGGGATTTGAACCCGCGACCTTCCCCTCGGTACGGGGCTGCGCTGACCACTGCGCCATCGGATCCTAATCACACTCGACGAATAACTCTTAGGGACTGTTCGGCACTAACGCGACCGTGGCTCCATCTACAGTTTTGACGTTATAGTCAACCAACCTGCTCGATAACCGAAGTTGCATTCAGTTGAATCGACGAGAGATGTCACCTTGCGTTTTCATAATTGTTTATTGATTTTATAGTGTTTACTACACTTAAGGAAATCACAAAGATTTTTATAATGTCCCAAAAGTTAAGAGCCGAGCGGGATTTGAACCCGCGACCTTCCCCTCGGTACGGGGCTGCGCTGACCACTGCGCCATCGGATCCTAATCACACTCGACGAATAACTCTTAGGGACTGTTCGGCACTAACGCGACCGTGGCTCCATCTACAGTTTTGACGTTATAGTCAACCAACCTGCTCGATAACCGAAGTTGCATTCAGTTGAATCGACGAGAGATGTCACCGGATCGGGTTATCGGGCAGGTTGGTTGACTATAACGTCAAAACTGTAGATGGAGCCACGGTCGCGTTAGTGCCGAACAGTCCCTAAGAGTTATTCGTCGAGTGTGATTAGGATCCGATGGCGCAGTGGTCAGCGCAGCCCCGTACCGAGGGGAAGGTCGCGGGTTCAAATCCCGCTCGGCTCTTAACTTTTGGGACATTATAAAAATCTTTGTCTTAAAGCTAGACGAGTCTAGTTTTTAAATTATCCGCTTTTCGCCATCGGCTAATAAGTTCCTCTAGTATTAGGCACACGTGTATACGTGTGCGATAAAAGCACAAGCGCCATAAAAAAAACTGCAGCAGAGGTGCTTCCACCTTCTTTTGCTCGGCACCATACCGAACACATTTCGTCACTTAAGTTACCTATCTTCTTCTTTTTTTTCCTGCCCTTATCCCACTTTATGTGAGGTCGGCACAATAATTGCCTTCTTCTCCCATTCCCCTCTGTCAGCTGTTATCTCTGCATTCACTCCTCTCTTCTTCATGTCATCTGTCACACAGTTCTTCAATGTTTTCTTTCATCTACCTCTGCTCACATATCCATCCACATCTCTAGTCATCACTTACCTACCTATCTAATAACTAATAAACACTCTCTTAAATTCCCATTTTATCTCCGTTAACAATCATGATGATGAACAGGTCTGTTAGTTGTAGCTCTACCTCCAACGATACCATTTCTACGTGTTTTTTTTTAATGTTAAGTGTTCATCTGATTATGGTTCGTGAATTGCCTGTATAAATCTTACGATTATCTTAATTTTCCGCCATAGGTTCAGTACCTACTTAAAAGGTCTAAAACTGCCAGCAGCTCGTTCCAAGTAGCCCCAGGGAAATATGCTAGTCTGTATCGCTACGTTCGATCATTGCCCAAATTAAATTTACTACCTCAACCCCCAGATCGCCGTAACGATATAACCACCATTTATTGGCAATAAATATTTTTTACTAGCAGCTTTTACTGGCTCTTGTATCGTTTTTCACGGCGATCTTTCCACCCCATGTTATTTCATAACAGGCCAAATTTATGACAAGAACATGAGTTTTCCGAAATTAATTTGTACGATTCCTGCTTCATTTTAATGTTCAGCGTCGTCTGTTTAATGTTAAAAATATATATCTATACGTTACGGGGACAAATTTTTGCTGTTGTTACCATTTAGACCTGCCTGAGGGAACCCAAGACAAATCTTGCATTGATCAGTTATGATTATCCGCTATGCTGGCTTTGATGATTTGTATTAAGTTTAGATAATGCAGATGAGCTGTGCTGCCAGGAATTATACCAGTAGCCCATAAAGTAAATAGTGAAGTTGGTAGTACTATAACATCAATAGCGTTTGCAACTAGACCAAATGCACCATGGAAGACTTGAAAATAGCAACGAATAGAGCTATTGAGGTGGCCATAAATTGGTCGAGAAGGGTTTGAGAGAGTCTTCACTCGATAAATAAGATAAAGATAAATTATTTGATTGTGTTAAAATTAAGATGGTGAACAAATGAGTTGGTACAAACATGCTTTACCGATGTCGGTGCACAAATACGGATTTGGCACTTAAATAATGTCAATGTAAACGAGAATAAGAAGAAGAATAGAGTTTGAGTCAAACGTTTGCGTAAAACTTGTAAAGAGTTTCAGGAAAATTTTTACTCAACCAAGGGAAATATACGACGAGATTTAAAGGCCAGCCTCTGTAAAGTACGGTACAGCTGCCCCTACATAGGCCCTTTGTCAAAACAAATCCGTTTCGTCCCGAAGGATAATAATTTATGACCGTTTTTGCGTGCAACTAAATGAAGTTACCTATCAAATATCTAGTTCTGACGAAATTTAACTAAAAATAACTAGGCGATATAGTAAGAAATAAAAAAAACAGGTTTTGATAAATTGTACCAAAAAGCATTTTTCTGTAAGTCATCGATCATAATATTTTATGCTAGCTTTCATATTTTTAGAGCAAATTTAAATCTCAGAATGATAAAATGAATTATTACAGTAGCTCTGTGTTGAGACATTAGTAGCGAAAAACCTCACAAAAAAGAAATAAACTGAATCAAAGTTAGTGTTATAATTAGGAAAGTAAAGGTTACCAAGTCTAGTGCAAATGTCACGTTAGACAAATAATGTACTACGTAAGAAAAACCAAGAAAAAGACAAAAAAGCAACACGTGATTTAATTAATCAGCAACGACTAAGTAAGAACATTAACTAAGTAAGAACCTTTGGCAACAAACGAAGCATAATGATGCCTAACATTGTGATTTCGGAAAATCGGTGAATATAGAGGGATTCTTCCTAGAAATGTATAAAAGAGGCCATGTTCACAAGAACTTATTCAGACAGGCTATGATCAGGATAATGAATGGCGTATAAAGACACTTGTGTTTGTTACCTTGTCTTTTGCGCTAGTATTAAACAACCAAGGAATTTCTAAACTACTACATAGGTATAGAAAATCCTTGAATACAACTTCTAGTTGTGCAAGAGAGTGCAAGAGAAAAGATGCACTCTAGTTAATCTTCTGAGAGGTCTCACCTCGTTACATATCGAAGCTTCTTCTCCATCATAATAATATGATAGATCATACCAGTGTGGTAGGATTTTAAGTACGCCTCAGAGAGGCTCCATTTGTGCATTTGACACATATTTTTAATTATATGGAAAACACGGGTATTTATTGCGATTACCTTTATTAATTCCCGACGCTTTGACTGTGTTGCAACATACCCGTAGTACCCATGTCTTCCATATAATTACGCATAACGATCGCGTCAATTTAAAAAGTGCTACATGTTTTTAACTTTTTGGTTCTACGACATGCTGGTTTCCTCACGACTGATACTAAGACTATAGCCATGTAATAAAACTAGCTGTAACAAAGAGGATGTGACAGCGACACGAAGGAAGCATAGGAATTTATTACTATGGGAAATCAGTGTGAACAAGCGTGGCGACTACACGCCACACCCGTGTCATCCCGTGGTCAGCGAAGTGTA
Source organism: Thera britannica (assembly GCA_939531255.2). Taxonomy (NCBI): domain Eukaryota; kingdom Metazoa; phylum Arthropoda; class Insecta; order Lepidoptera; family Geometridae; genus Thera; species Thera britannica. The sequence goes on along the minus strand of OW618036.2, from coordinate 16,896,107 downwards.
AAATTAAATCTCACTCGATCCCAAATGCGTGTTTGCCTGGTACCTAATGGAAAATCTCTGCAATCGTCCTTTTCTATTGAGATGCTAGAATTACTTTCGCAATAGTGGAATTGAATGACGAAAGTTGATTGAAAGTTTTCCCTATGATTCGTGAAAATAATTTGTGCCTAAACTACGCTGCTGATGTTGAATTATTAGTTTTCCGCTTGTCACTATGACAACTGACTTACAATAAATAAGTACTTTGAGCTATTTCATGCCATGTCTACTTCTATCGAAAGTCATGATTGCTGTGTTTCGGTTTGAAGGGTGTTGGTGCCTGAGAAATTACTGACACGTGAGGCTGACGCAGGGCAGCACATCGTAGAGCACGTTCCTGATGCATATGACCTACGCGGCTTTGTTAGAAGCGATGGCTACCACTATATAATATCAGGTGGGCCATGCGTGTTCCATCAGCTGGTTGCATAAAAAAAGCTATGCAGAGACTTGAGTAACCAAATATAAAATAAGAATACTGCGTACTTGCGCGCTAGTTCTCTTATTGCTTAACTTCAAAAACCCCGTACTAAAATCTTGTAGGCAAAGTTTATGTCTAGAAGAGACGCCTCTATTTAACCTGTTAAACGATTTAAGTACATCAAATTAATAGTCGTAGGCTTGCGAAATTGTTCGTTGAAAAAAGTGTTTATTTTCACTCGTCACACAATGGAAGTTAATAAAGAGTTCATATAGATAACAATGTCAAAGAATATACCAATTTTCCGTTCGCAAAACAATACCACGGTTGGATGTACTTGACACCTGCTGCTCAAAGCGTATTACGAGTCTGAAAATCGACTACAAGCGAACCAATACCCATGCTTACAAGACTACAAATAATACTTTCACCTTTATTACCAGCGTGACAAGGATCAGATTAAGTCTACGCTAAAGTAATTGTCGAAGGAATAAGTTTGTTATTGTGTACCTCAAACGCTCAAACGCTGAAGTTTCAAGTGTATTGAAACTCTTTGTATTCGGATAGGTAAGACAGGTGAAAACTTTTCAATTCGGAGCATATTCGTCTACGTGCCACTGCATTTTCTCCGAACTTGGTAAACAAGAAAACACGTGGAGTAATGCTGTTAAGAATTGGCAACGAACAGAACTTTGGAACGTTGTAAAGAAAGTAAATTTATTGTTACCTACAGGAAAAGTAAGTAAAGGAACCTATTTTTACATGCTTTTTATTTTTCTTATCCAACTAAAACAATATTGTAGGATTATCAGTAATTCTACGTAACAATCTTAATCATCATCATCACCAACCATAGTTAGTCAACAGTATCCAGCTCGTCCTCACATTTATTTTTCAAATAAATTAATTTTTAAATGCAACGAATTATTTAGTTTTAAAATTTTAATTTTTAATTTATTTATGAAAATGGGTGGAGGCTTTTGTACAACAGTGTCCAATAATAATAGTAATTAATTTGAACTTCGCGTTTAAAAAAATATATAATGTAAGTATTAATATTGGTAAATATCACATCTCCAAATGAAGCAAACCTTGTACTAAGATAAAATTGTAATGGAAATGACGTCAGCAATCCTACGTAGAGATCGTCCAATTTTAAACTGCACGTCCTACTACTTCAGACAGTTAAAGTAAATTGTTCTTTATTATCTTTATAACAAAGATCATTTTGAAGTACTTTGCTGTGAGCCAACGTCAAGAAAACGTGGTGGAGGGGCGTGCATTTTCAGACTGGTTTATCTATACATAACTTTCCAACCATTGCTATGATTTTTAATCAAAAGCCGAAATTACTCCAGCTTGCTTACATTGAAATGGCTAATAAATAAGAAATGTTGGTTTCACTTGACCACGTCCGGGTCTCACGGGGGTTGTAACTGACGACGTGACGTCACAGGACGTGCTCGACACCTCGTTCAGTAGGCCTACCACAAGCTCTGTCTGGCTCTGTCTCTGGCTCTGGTTTTGAGTCTGTGTGAGTGCTCACCAGTGCATTATACTATGTGTGTGACGTTTTGACGTAAGATTTATTTAGACACACAAACTCAAAACCAGAACCAGACACAGAGCCAGACAGAGCTCATGGTAGGCCTAGAGTTCTTCCGATCGATGGATTTTTTTGTACCAAAATGTTAGTTTGCGAAAAATAATTGGCACTACGAGTTATTAAATAAATATTGTGGACAATCCCACAGCACCATCTAGCCCCAAATTGAACAGAACCTGTACTTAAAAGGAAACCAGATAGCTGATGCATACATTATAGTTTATTTAAAAACATTATTCTGCTGAGTACACAGTATAAACGTAACAAAGAAGTATACAGTACCCCAAGTCCCAGTGCATTTACAACATTTTGTTACCAAATGTTGTTTTCGTTTCGCCATTTTGTCTCTCTCTATTATATGGAGAAAATATGAGACAGCAAAAATATGTTACGTAGTTAGAGTTGTTGTCTCATCTTTTCTAAATAGGTACAATAGAGAGAGACAAATAGGCGAAACGAAAACAACATTTGGGAATGAAATTTGGTAGCAAAACTCCGACTTCGGGTACTGTACAAAGAACAAACTTCGGCGTTCACCACACAAATATTATTTTCAGTGGGGATCGAACCCATGACTTACGGCGCAGAAGGCTGTACTATTAGCTAAACTGAGAGGCCAGTATTTTTTTGTTGTTGTCATAAAGTGAAATAAATAACTTTCAGAGCCAAAATAGGTACTGTAATAATGATATGAAACAGATTATCCACAGATCCAATCAAGGCTTTTATTAATAAAATTCTGCCACTAATCTTCACCAGAATTCGACCCAGTTTCATGGATGACTAATCGAGCAATCAAATATTTGACAGTAGTTTAACAAACATCTTGCAAGAAAATATTTCAGTAAAGCCTTTGGACAGCGTTTCACTGTAGGCCTACCACAAGCTCTGTCTGGCTCTGTCTCTGGCTCTGGTTTTGAGTCTGTGTGTGTGTATAATTTGGGAATTTTCAAGACAAGAGGATCAGGTGGATTATGGCTAAACATGCTCCATCTTAGGCTGCATCCTCACTTTCCATCAGGTGTGATGGCAGCCAAATGCTTAGCTACCTATCTATTGAAAATAAAAAAGTGCTCACCAGTGTATTATACAACGTGTATCAAAATATGTGTACTATCCTGAAGGGGGGTGAATTTCCACCCCCCGGGGAACAACTTTTGTTCAACGACTTTTCGAACTTCGATTGGTATCTCTGAAAAAAACTGCAACGAAGTTTCAACATGAACAGCTGACTTTATACAAAGTGACAACCCTAAACTCAGCTACAGAGGTAGTAGGTAGTAGTAGTAGACCTACAGAGGTAGTAGGTCAAGGGGTCAAGGGGTTACAAGGATAGGGTTGTCAATTTATTTAGGCATTATGAAATTAAATATTTTTGTATGGGAAACTGAAAATAGGAATTTTTAATTATCTCCCCCCCACAACTGATCACCATTGTGGTCTGAAACCCCCCACCTTCGCATAGTACACATATTTAGATACACCTTGTATATTATATAGCATTTTTTTTATAGAGTTAAAAAAAAATAGAGTGTGTGTGTGACATAATATGTCACACACACACTCTGTTTTTTTTTCGATTTTTTTTTGGTTTTATTTAGACAGCACTCACACAGACTCAAAACCAGAACCAGAGACAGCGCCAAACAGAGCTTGTGGTAGGCCAACTGATCACCACCGCAAAGCGCTTAGATGTGTGCAAGGCTTTACAATAAGCTCGTGTACCTATATTTTATTTATTTTATTTATTGATCACCAACATAATAAACACTAGTACAATACAACAAGATAGTGCTTAAGAGTACAGAGTCAAGTGCTATTATAATTACAGGTGAAGACAGCATGCGAGTGATATGCGAGTTAAGAAATTATAGTGAGTGACTCGATACCAATTTGATAACGTCGAAAACTCGTAACTTTTATTGCATTTTCCGTGTTTTATCGATACTATATCACACAACCTTTTAACGACACTGGCACAAATTGCCTAGATAAAAGCCATTCTGGATTTCAGTGCTATCGGTACCCTTTTAAAGGATCATAAATAGTTGGGGAACTTCCGCAAGAAGCAACCACGGAAAGTTATACATTTTATAGATTTTCTTTGTACTAAATACGTATTAGAAAAAAACTATGAAGCTATGCAAATACACACATCAACATTGATTAGGGATATTCCATTTCGAATTGATTTTCAGATTTTGCGAGATTTTGTTCCTACTTTAGTTGTTATTATTAAATATTATAAAGATTCTTGCCATAATATCTAGTTTCGAAAGAAATCAGTTTCAGTTTTTGTAAAAATCAACAAAATGTTGGATATCCAGTAGACAATGTTGATGAGTGTAAGCTATGTATTAATGACGTGGTACGGGCATGTCATGAGGAGGGAGTCATGGAAGTCATGTGAGTAGGAAAGTGATGAGTAAGGACATGGATGGATATGTGAGCAGAAGTAGACCAAAGAAAACATCGAGAGGAGTGAATGCAGAGATTACTGCTGTCAAAGGAGAATGGAGGAAGAAGAATGTTGTGCTGACCCCACATAAAGTGGGCTAAGGGCATGAAGAAGAGAGAGGAGAAAAGCAGCAATGTAGCAAACTCGTGACATTTTCGTTGTACTTGTATCAAAATTAAAAAAATGTTCAGTTTAATTCACGTTTTGGTTTCGGATTTTGTTTAAGTTTTTATCGAAACCTCGGTATTTTTTTTAAGAAAAGTCGCCAAATAACATTATCGCTTCTTATCTATCCCACTTTTGCCGCATCGTTTGGGTTTGTAAAGCGCGTAGTAAGATTATTAAGGTAATTACCATTAAATAAAGAGAATTTCTTCCCAGAATGAGCCCCCGAGAATCATACAGATTACGATCATGATTGTTCATTTGCCTTCCTAATCCTAATTAGCCGAAAGGAGGTAAGAAACGAACCAAAACTAATGTAATTTCGGTCCTATCTGTTTGTTGAAGTTGATGACTCAGAAGTCTGACGGAAGTCTAACATTGTTTTTATTTGTTAAAAATCAAGGTTGATGATGGTATACCAAACACTAGTCTTAATTAAATAAAAAGTTACTGCATTTGGAGGCACTAACAGTCTGTTTAAAGTCGTTGTCGAGGACATGTAGGTGCTCAATGCTCATGTTTTATTAGACACTGGCTGGCTGTGCTTGGGTTGATCTCTCGCCTATTGTTTAAGTAATTGTGTGTGCATGAACACCTATTTGTTTATTACTAACTTAGTTCTAAGTTATTTTGTCGTGTTACTAGCCCCTATGGATCAAGGTCCCACACAGCATAATGTGTTTCTAACTTCTTAAAGGAAAATTTAACCCAAACACGCAACAGACTGATTTACATAGAATCTTCTGGTCTTATTCACTAAGATTATCAAACAAATTCACTCTCGGAAAAGGATTACTTCAGGATCTTAAATTCGGTACTTTATCGCTTGCAAGCAGCCTCAGAATTCGACCAAGCGTTTTCCTGCTACTCTACTAAACTTAGTAATTCCTTAATTAAATAGCTATTTACGCTGGGCACACGTTTTTGTCGACATCTATCTGCCAACGGCAACTTTTGTAGCGGTGCTGTTGCGCGTTTAATATTGTACAAATTAGTACTTTGTAGGAATTACGTTTCAGACAAGAGTGAACAGGTGGATTATGGCTAAGCGTGCTACATCTTAGGCTGCATCCTCACTTTTCATCAGGTGGGACGGCAGCCAAATGCATTTACCTATCTATAAAAAACTGTATAACAAAACAGGAAAAAATATTGAACGAAAGAGGAAAAACCAGGAAAAACATAATAATATGAACGGATGAAGACTTTCGATATAGTTGTACCAATTAGGAGTTGTACGGACTACCCAGGAACGTTAAAAACATTGCCCTGTCACTGTTTTTAAATTGGTATCCATTGGTAAAAGACGCCAATAGATAAATACTTTTTTTTTTCAAAGTACCTATTTACCACACTCTGTTGATTCAAATGGTCCGATGCCATATCCTCAATTTAAAAATATTATCAATGCACTAGAACCATTTAAAGCAGGAGTTAAGTTGTAAAACGCGAGGAAAATTGCAGCGTAAAATAGCTGTGCAATTTCGCTGTATGATTTGACACTACGAGCGACTGGAGTTGGAACAACATGGCACTAAATCCTAATTTTCCAAAAGTGCCTCCTAAACACGACTTAAAACCTTCATCCGGGGCATTTTTACGGCTAAATAAAAACACACTGTAGATTCCCCAGACTTATCTCAGAAGAGGAAAATACTACTAGATTTAAAAAAGTACTTACAGCATGCTCACTTTTTTATATAAATATTGTGGAAAATCCATCAACTCCATCTGGCCTCAAACTAAGCAGAGCTTGTACAAATGGGCACCAGATATCTGCCCTAAAAAAATTCCATTTAGCAAAACGTCCAACTATCAGGAGTGTATAGCAAAACATCTGATATAATAAATAATCTACTTTTGGTTTGTACAAGCATAGAATACAATTTCATTTATGTATGATGTATCTTAAAAAAATATGATGTATCTTAAAAATTTGAGAACATAACCTAAAAAGAAGGATAGATATCAAAAATAACAATAACGTGAAGGAAATCAATTACAGGGTTGGTCGTAAAACCTCCTTAGCCTGGTTTATGACTTCGGCGCCCACATCTGTTCCAGTGGGTGACTTTTTATTGAATACCCATATGATTAACGAACCTTTTCGTATGGATGCGGACGTATGGACCATGCAGACTCAGGACCGCTAACACAGATAATATAGTTATCCTTGTCAATTTATGTTTCACTTCTATGGCTGCGTGTCAAATTCAATTGCGGCTTTGATGCGTCTACTACGTCTGGGCTCTGGTTTCTGTGAGTCTGTGTGAGTGCTCACCAGTGTATTATACTGTATGTGTGGCGTTTCGACGTAGGATTTATTCAGTCAACACTCATACAGACTCAAAACTAGAGCCAGAGACAGAGCCAGACAGAGCTTGTGGTAGGCCTACTGATATAAACGTAAGTTTACGTGGGGTTGTAAAATAATAGTAGGTTTAAACGCCTATAATAAAAGATTGGTAGATTTAAACGCCTGCATAAAACATTATTTTATTACTTTAGGGATTCAAAATAGTCGTTGAATAAATACGCGAATACGAAAGCATTTTTAAAATTAATATAATACATAGCTTAGAGTATAATATTGTTGCAATAGTCCAATATTCCACTGAGTAAAATCATTGGTAGCCAAAACACCCGGATATCGAAATATGAAGTGAAACAAGACTGGACACATAAAACATAAAAGGGTCATTTCGAACCCCACTGTTAGGAAGACGGAAGAGTTAAAACCAAGGAGCTATCCAACCGAAGGAATATAACTTTATTATGTCGGTAAAATATTCATTGATCTCTTAACTGTTGGGATATTTTTCAATAATCGTATCGGACAATTGAATAATAGAAAGTTTATTGTCTCTATTAGTATCTATACTAATATTATACAGCTGAAAAGTTTGTTTGGTTGAACGCGCTAATCCCAGGAACTGCCAGAAACTGCTGGAGGGAAGTGGTATTAAAAAAAATATTTTTGTGTTGGATAGTCTATTTATCAAGGAAGGCTATATATAGGGCTATAATATAACATCGCACTACGGCTAAAAAGAACAGAGCATCAATGCAAAATGTTGCAAAAACTGAAAAAAAAAATCCTTTTGAGAGCTTCCGTCGCGTTTTTTCTCCCATAGCGACTCGTGCGAAGCTGTGGTGGATCGCTAGTAAAATATAAAACTTCCCAACTTTATCCCAGACAAAATATTAAAACATTAATGCTCACATTCATAATGGTCCTATATAGTCTAAGATCCCTAGAAGAAGGACCTTCACCGAGCTGGTTATTTAATGAAACGTATTTTATATTTAATTAAACATGCCAATAAATATATTCTATATGGGTTGCCTATCAAATTTCAGTCCAGGATATGATTAATTAATAATTAAAAAAAAAAAATCAGCAGTCATTTAACTTAGCAGACCGATAAGTCTCTATTTTTGTAGTTTTAAACATTACAGTGACAAGTAACTTTTATCAAACCGTTAAAATATGTTAGGCATTATGAATGAGTGGGTTAGTGCATGAAATCTATCCTGCTATTGATTAACAATGAATTCTACCAATGTTAGAGCGAGATCAACTAAATACCAATAAAGCCAGCATGAAATGAATCCAAGGAATGTGAACGTTACCAAACAATATTGAGGCATAATTATTATATTTGAGCGCAGATAAAGGTTCAAAAGATTCTAGACATTCATAACAACACAGTGTTTACCAGTATACCAGTACCAGTACCAGTAGTTTGTTTAGTAGTATACCAGAATACCAGTTCTACTTGCCGCGTTACAAGTTTATTCGAACCAGTGAGTGGGTGAAAAGATTTTATGTGCCTATTCTTCTTCTTCCTGCCCTTATCCCACTTTATGTGGGGTCGGCACAACATGTTCTCGTCTTCCATTCTCCTCTATCAGCCGTCATCTCTAAATTTACTTCTTTCTTATCCATGTCATCTTTCACACTGTTCATCCATCCTTTCTTTGGCCTACCTTTATCCATCTACATTCATAATCATTACTCTCCTAGTCACATGACTTTCATCCCTTCTCATGACATGCTCGTACCACACCAGCCTTATAAGTAAGTAAGTAAGAAAAGATTTTAAGTGCCTCTGAATCGATTATCCCGATTCCATTGAGTAACTGTTTATTTGACTTTGATCAGTTCTCATCATTGTGGCTCCACGTCCCTTGGGCTCTGAAAGGAAATTGGGGTAATAAAAGGAAAGAAACGTATACGTGTCAATTGGGAAAGGGCAAGGCTCAGTGGAAACGGAAACCGATAAATCGCGAACAAATGCACAGGAGAAGGGTAGCCTAACGGACGCGATACACTGAAACTGCTGATCCGAAACAAGTATCACACGCGAACAAAACTGTGATTGTAGACGGGATTTAAATATAAAGGCCTCAACGTACTTTTAAAACTCAAATGGACATTATACAACCCCAGACAACCTATGAAATGACGCTAAAAACAGCTACCGTAGTAAATTACCTAGATATAAAGTAATTAGTGGTGATCTGGCAACTCAATTACGGAAAAAAATGCCAGCTTTGTGAGAATGAAACTCATAGGTGGGGCAACTACAGACAGACGATAGGGATGGTAGGAACTTTACTTAATTGTATTTTTTATCCTATTTTTGTAAGAAAACATAATTTTACAAAGCAGTGTATTTACTTGCAGCGCCCTACAGGGTACATGTACTCGCCTAATAGCTACTGTAGACCTCAGCTATGTATGCGCTTATTGGCAAAAAACAAATCTAAATCTAAACTCCAAGAGTAAAGCTGCCAGTCCACTGACGTGGAGGTAGGTAGTGAAACGGCCGGCGGAGTTGTAGAATTAGCCAATAAAATTGCATGAAACACCGCTCCGTTTCAGTGAACATGGATTTGTGGGCCAGTTTAAAAATGGATTCGTTTGGGAAAGCGGACCACGGATTGCCCGCGCCACCCGCTTAAATAGCTCGTCACTGTTTTTTTTATGGTAATCGTCCGCATATTTTGGACATCGGTGTCGCTTACTATCGGCCTAACCCGGCACAGTCCGCAACAGTCTCTCTGTCCCGCTGTCCCGAGGTATCACTAAACAAACGGTTGTCGTCACTCGCTTGCTTTAAGACGTTTCAAAGTGATCCTTGCGATCCTACTGAATAAATAAACTTTTTATTTGATTTGACGTGACGCAATTTCTGAAGAGCCAGCATCAGACATAATTTTCCTATTCATTACCGTCCCCGCCAATTCCATACCGTAACGCAATTTTTAAAGAATCAGCTAAACACAATCCGCAACTACGCACGCTTCGCTATATCAACCTCAAGTAGCCTAAAGCTCCGAGCGCGCGGTGGATCACACGGCAGCGGCGCGGTCAGTTCCGTATCAAAAGGAAAATATTTAGGAAAGCTCTCCAATTTAAAGTTCAACACGTTTTGAAAAACAATCCGGGTTTTATGAGTTTTGTTTCGGTCGATACTTGTGCGGGGATTCGGGATTAGGTAAAGATCTAAACATTGGTTGATGAGAGCTTTACCTATGCTTATTTTTATTTAGGTACTGGACGTTAAACAAACGGTGAAGGAAAACATCGTGAGGAAACCCGTGGCTTAGTCAGCTTCGCACGTATTGACTATGTCTTTCCTTTGGATTAGGCCGACTAAGCTGCTGATTGTATATTGTATACTGATGATATACTTAGGTGTTGAGTAAGCCCATTCCATCAAAACCCTGTCCCAGGCACTGTAGCGTCCTGTAAGTATTACCTATTGTTTACTTTATTTTTACTGGTCATAATGGTTACTATTAATTTTGTGAGTCATAGGAATGATATAAAAATAAGTACCTAATTTAAATACAAAACGAGATTATAACAGAACCATAAATGGGCTTAGGGGCAAATAAAATATTTAGCGAACTCAGCTTTTATTACCAAAACTTTGAATTTAAAAGCTTCGATAATGCAATTTTAAATTCATAAGGCGACTTATCCCCAAGCACCCGCCATGACCATTTGTTTTTATGTTAATTTCCTCTTAAAGCCGGAGCAAATACGGAGTATAATCACTTGGCAGTCAAATCAGAATTATTTCAAAAACGGTTTGCCTTGCCCACTCCAGCAAAATTTGCTGTAGAATGTTTTTTTACTTAAAATGTCACTTTCTTTTCGTTGATAATTTATACAGATTTCGCATTAAGGCATACACAGACCGGGACGGCATGACAAGGATTTTGCCGTCAGTCAGCGCACATTAGCCGCTTAGATACCGCGGCATTCCAGCGCCTTGCCACGGCATGCCACGATGCCTCACTCCGCGGTATGTCAAAACGAATGCCAGAGTCTTTACCGTCACCTACCGCAGTACGCCATCCCGCCTTTCAATGCCGTGCAATGAAATCCCTTTCGATTCCACGACATCATTAAAGCATAGCAATTCATGTCGTATTTCTATAACGATACGTTTGAATGTCCATTAGTAAAAATTTAAATCCCGTGTCATGCCGTCCCGGTCTGCATAGGCCATACTCGTCGATCTTGCCTTACGATATGTGTAGACATCGTAAGGCAAGATGAAAATTTTTAAGATATGTGTAGCCTTGATACGTCCACATAACAAGGCTACACATATCTTATCTTAAACCTGACACCAAAAAGATAGTTTAACTTTTTGGTTGTAATTTGATTACAAACATTCTATATCGAATTTGGCTGGACTTTGAGCCCTGTGTCCAAAAGCAGCTTGTGTAAAGATTATTCATGTGGTCGTGAATGACATTGATGAATGAAGCATGATGAATGGTGCTTCAAAAGATGCAGCGACTCTTTACTTTTTAGCGCAGGATTTTAAAAGCAAAATATTTGATGTGAAAGCCACGTCATAAACTTAGCTATTCAATAAAACAGCCGTCGATCTTCTTCTCGGCACACATTTGGACCTTTTCAAAGACATAAAACCAATGAGCTTTATTTATCGAAAATCGCGAGCAACTATCAACTATCTGTGTACAATCCTTTCTCTCTGTCTCTCTCTTTTGCACACAGTCGAGTAAAAAAATAATTTGAAACCTATCACGTTTTCCTCCTTAAAAGTTAGTAGTACCACAAGGATCACTTTGAAACGAAACGTCTTAAAGCTAATAGTGAAAGCCAGTTCCACGCGACCAAGCCAAGAAGAACAGGCAACAAACTACGGCTTGGTTCCCACCGTTTTTTGTATGATCCTTTGTAGGCAATAATACAAAAGCAAAATTGCACACAAGGTAGTTTGTCGCGATTTTAGATACAAGAATTAAGTGTTTTTCAAAAGGTCAACGTGTGCGAGCGAGTAGTCGTTTCACGATCTTCAGCGTCTTAACATGGTTTAATGGTCTTTATTTGTAATGTAGATCTAGTGACCCTCGGGGTGAATACATAAGAACAAGCAATACTGAAAGTAGTAGCAGCGGTAAAATAAGTTGTAGCTTGTTGATTACAAATTTTCCTATTGAGAGCAAGTCGACTGACGACTGGAAAATTAACAGACAGGTACATAGAAACGTAACTTAAATTTAATCGTTGCTTAAAGTTAGTTCCTAACACTGTTTGTCATCACCCAGTGGTGTAAGGCCAAAATTTACTAACAATCTGAACGAAAATCAACTATCATGATAGCGATTGCGGTGAGGTGTTTTACCAACAACGGCACATTACATAGCTACGTTAGTTACTACTTAGGTACTATTGCTATCGCTGGATTTTAGAATAGCCTTACCGGTCTTCTGATTTCTCTGACCGTTATCTCTTATGTAAATGTGCCATGTTCACTTGAAATTAAATTAGTCACTCGACTTGATCTCTCAAAGGAAACGCTTTCAGTTCAAAGGTGACAACAACTATGGGAACTAGACATCTGGGATAATACTTATAAACATTTGCTTTGTAAATACGTGCTTAGAATATAATAAAACACCCAGACAGTGAACAAACATCAGTGTTTGCCACAAAAATGTTTGTTATCGGTGGGGATCGAACCCACGATCTACGGAGCAGAAGGCAGAGCTACTACCAACTGAGCTGAAGGCCAATCGTCGTCTACCACCAGACCAATTAAATGCTCGTAGTAGTTTTTTTGTCTTCCTATTTGGTACCAATGATGGTATACAGGGTGTCCCATAAGTCAACGTCCAGCCGAAAACGGACGATGGGCCAAGTCACGAAGCTATCAGAAAAATATAAAAAAAAATATTTGTCTACAGATTATTTGTAATGAGCTTTTGTCTTCTTAGTTCTTACCAATTATGGTATACACAGATTATTTGTAATAATAGACATCTTTGTAAAGCCTGTGTTATATCCACACCAAGGTTTACACAATCAAGCCGTTGTAAACTTCCAAGAATAACCGGTTTCCGTATCCGGTTTCTCATAAAATACTCAGAACTTTTATTTGAACCTGTCGTTAGCACCATTTTATCACAGACGTTTGATGTTTATCTTTTAAAAACAAAATGAAACGCAACTTCCGTTTGTGGCTGAAAGGGGCTGAATGGGGCTGAAAGTCTGATGAGGTCCGACAATTTAGAAAATCGCTTCCAATCTCAAAGTAATTGAGCAACGAGCTAATTACAAAGTTTTTTCATTAGAATGTTTGTATATGCGGATCGCGGCTTTGTAAATGAGTTCCATTAAGCCAAAGGCAATCAGGATTTAGGTAACCGAAATAAAATTAGCATTTTCGTAGCAGGGTGCTAAACAAAGGGTCAACGACTTCCTAAGGGCTGACGCAAGGGCTATAACGAAACACTCAAATTTCGTTAGCCGTGATGTTTCTTGGGTTTGAGGGCTGTTTGCCAATTTCATTAGGGTTGGTCGAAGTTGTTCTTATTAAACATAATTTAGTACTTACTAAATTATGTGTACTACCCTGTGACTTTGTTTTGGAACACCGTAGCTTAATCTCAAAAATCAATGAATTTGGTAACTGGAGTTCCTTTTTCAGGTACATACCAGCTTTATTTATGTCTTTAATTTCTGCGGTGTGGCAAAATAATATGACAAAAATATCACAAAAAACTTTTTATTAAAAAAACTACAATTCATAATTGTGATCACAATTAACTAAAGGTCTGCGCACATCTAGGCGATAGCGATGACGATCAGTGAAACTCTGTCAGCGTTTCACTGATCGTCATCGCAGATCGCTTGATGTGCGTTTATTCTACGGAATTTGTTAAATAAAAAATGTCAGTCCTTGTTATTGACAAGCCTAAAAAAGAGATTTGGTTTGTGTAGGCAGACGGGTTATTTGCATATTATATTCGTAAATCGTAACTATTTGACATAATTCTTGGTGAACTTATTAAGGAAATCGAGAAATGCCTGAATGCGTACGTAGATATCAGGACCGCCATTTGCGCAGGGGAATCCCCAGGATACTATACCGACCTGTTTGAACATTTTTGATAACACCAAGGCACTTCCAGAGTCACCCTGAAAAACAAAATACATGTTATTAGGGCTTATTACAAATTATTTAAATTAAAAAGTACTTATTGAAAAATAAGGGCAAATCTAGAGCATTTCGAAATGAAAGCATTTAAAGAAAAGGTCACCCAAAATCCTAAACAAAATAAACCCAACAATCTGAACTCATCATCATCATCATTTTCTTGTCCTTATCCCACTTGATGTGGGGTCGGCACAGCAACTTTTTGTTGTCCACACTCCTCTATTTAGCCGTCATTTCAGTAGTCACTCGCATTTCTTAACCATGCTATCCATCACACAATCCATCCATCTTTTTTTGGCCTACCTCTAATTCTATAAAATATATATACCCATTCACATTCATATATCTAGCTCTCTTCGAAAACAATCAAAACTGAACTGATCTTATATCATTAAAATGTGGAAATGTGCGAGCGAGAAGTTGTTTGAGGATTCCTAGCCTCTTCTATCTTCTATCTCTTCTGTTTGCTGAAGCCTTTAAAGCAATGATGTTCTTACATGACACATTCCATTTCCATATGAATGGAAGGTACAGATTTCAAGGTCGTAGTCCATAGGTGGTGCCGACCAGGGGCCAGATACGTCAGAAATCAACTTCTGACACTCATGTTCTGATACCGTTTTCAATACCAAGATTTTGAGATGTTCAGGAACGTTGCCCCATAACTGAAGACAAAAGTATATAATTAAATCCAAAGTACTACAATAAGTAAAAAAAAATGCACAAGTTGCTTAGGTGGCTACCTCATTTTCATTTTATTTATTTAGTAAACGTTATTACGTAAAGTTACTGTTGTAATAATAAATATTGTGGTCAATCAACTATTATCTAAATATATAAAACTCTTACGTTACTGACTGACTGACTGACAATCAACGCTCAGCCTAAACCGTAAGTCCTAGAAGCATGAAACTTGGAGGGTATGTTTCTTTTATAGCAGAGGGGTGCACTAAGAAAGGAAATCGGAAAATGATTTCCCTAAACAGAGAAAAAGAGGAAAAACTTTTAAAAGAAAAATCAACGGGGCGTAATGGCAAAGGGACGAGCGAAGCCGCGGGCGTCCGCTAGTTTGTATTAAAAATGTTAATCCGTTATTGGTTGTATGTTAGAAATTTAAGTATTTGCATAATTATCATATTAAGAGCTGTGGATTTTGTTCTAAAATAAAATAAAAATAAAACACTATCTAACCCCAAATTGCAGAGCTACTATGGAAAACAAATAGCTGGTATAACACACATAATATGCTTTTTTTAATGCATAGGTACTTAGAATACAATAAAACACCCAGACAGAGAAATATCTGTGTTCACCACACAAATACAGCGCAGCGCAAAAGAGGAAAAGGACAAAAAAGCTGCTTGCTCCAAAAAAACTTACTCTTTCTGTGCCCCATCCAGTGACGTAACATGGCACTCCACCATGCACTTTGCCCTCGTATAAACCAATGGGGTGAGCCTTCTCAGTAGTCTTCAGTTCATTCTTCATAATCAATACTCCAAGATCATTCTTCAAAGTTGCTTGGTTGTAACCAGAATGATTTTCATAGTCTTTGAAAGTGGTGTTGGTGCCACCATGATTCCAAGTTAAACTCCCGACTACGCCATAAAATGTGCTAGAAAAAAACGTTTTATTTGAAACTGGGGTCATGGTATTACTTGATAAATCAGGTGGGATGGCAATTTTGATTTCCATTCACTTTCGTTTCCTTTTTATGAAAGCTTGTCGCAGAAAACACCTATACAAGAGACGCGCAGGATAGATCTGCTGGGTACTGCATACTGCTGATATGCTGATAACTGCTGGGTATATCCAGCAGTGGGTGACACCGGGCTGAGATGATGATGATACCTTAAAAATTAAGTTTGAAATAAAATAACAGAGCTTTGTAAAAAATACTTACCCCAGCAAGTTTCCATGCCAATCAACCAACGAAGTGATGCAATGCGCTGCAGTCAGAACATGCTGCGGACTGATGAGAGAGGCGCCGCAGATGAAAGATGTGAAATGTCCACCGATGATAAGCCCCACCATCCAAGGAGCGCTTCCTGGGGGGGCCAATGACCCCCCAACTATGCGAGAGTCGAAGTACTGAGTGAGGTCTGCTGATGGACTCTCCAAGGGCATTGCTGGGGAAGACATTTTTATAAAATAAAAAAAGATGTTTACACAAGAAACAGTTGAGCTATCTGCAGACCGTTACAAACAATCTAGAGATAGCTCAACTGATCCAAATCAGTACCAGAAGGAAGCGTCCCGAAGACGCTGGCGGCATTGCCACGCTGAATAGCAATGCTTATGCACTGCGCCAGATACCCTCCAGCCCTTGGGTCAAAATCAAAAATGTCTTTGCTAATATTTAATTATAATAATTTGTCATCGTTTGGTACACCAGCAGACAAAAGTTAAAACACATTGGAGCTTGTAAAATTTATATTTTACAGTAGGTAAATCCGGATCAGACCCATCGGGTTTTCTAACTTTGTGTATTGTTTCAATATTGACGGATAAAAAGTCTCATTTTAGTACGAAAAGTATAGACCACGCTTGCATTAGGGTACTTCAGACTGTGAACATCATCATCATCATCAGCCTGAGTAGTCTACTGCTGGACAAAGGCCTCCCCTACACATTTCCAGGAAAAACGTTTCTGAGCTCTTTCCATCCACCGATTTCCCACGATCTTAACAACGTCGTCAGTCCATCAAGTCGTGTCGTCTTCCGATTCGTGCTCGCCATTCGAGAACCTTTATTCCCCAACGGTTGTCGGTCCTTCGAGCTATGCATATGACCTGTCCATTGCCACTTCAGCTTACTAATCCTACAAGCTATATACTTGGTCGACAGACTGTGGTTCTACTAAGTAAATTGAATAAGGCTCAACATAGTAATTTCACCGGCACCCACACCCTTCAAACCGAAACAGAGTAATGCTGCTTCACTGCTGCTGGTGGTAGAACTTCCCCGGAGGATTCCTTCACAGACCCTACTACGGGTTGAATGTAAGGGCAGGTTTTTGTTAACCAGTAATTGCAAGGTGCTTCTTCTTCTTATTGTGTCACTGATTCTTTCGAACCAAGTGTGGTGAAAGGACTTAAAGTGTGCCTTGAAGAGGCTCCTTTCTTGCACTTGACACATATTTTCGAACTTTTTAGGTTCTACTACATGTCGGTTTCCTCACAATGATTTTCTTCACCGTTTGAGAGCACTGGCACTTTTTTGTAATGTTTATGCAAAGTGCTACTTTTCCATGACTTAAATTATTGTGTTCTTACCCATGGCCAAATGACCCAGCAACGTGATACAAGAAACAACGGTCAAAAACATTTTTGCTTTAGTTTTACACTGCTATGCAATTGCAACTGATGCATTTTGCATGCACCCTAGAATATTTATACAAAATTTAAAAGATTCCAATCAATAGATTGCTATACTAATTCAAAAGTACTCATAATTCACTGACCTAATTAGTGTGTCAACAACATGCTCTATCTTTTTCGATAAGGATTATTTGTGACCAGATTCCCTTAGATCTTTTGTGCTAATTCAACACAATTAATCTAGTAAATACATTTATTTACAAAGAAAATTACATCATCATCATCAGAGAACGTTTAACAGTAGCGCAAGTAACAGAGAAAATGAGGAGTGATCGGCTAGCGTGGTATGGTCATTTCATGATGAGAAAAGAATGTCATGCCGCCGGCTAAGGGTTGAGGAATATATTTTTTTAATGTCTATGCATAGTAAAAAACAAATATTTTATCTTATCACATGGATCACTTTGAACTAGTGTAGTATACTATGTATGTGTAGTGAGAAAAAATGTAATGCAGGAGGTTTCATTTTGTTGGAATCAAAAATAACGAAAGTTGGAAACTACACTAAATACAATTCAAAAACTGGATTCACATCAAATAATATCACTAATGCTGCCTTCCTACGGTGCGTGGTTCTGCAGATCATCACGCACAGCCGACGACGACGAACGGCAACGCACACAGAAATGGCTCCTGTGCTACCGCACACCTCGGCGCACGAGACCGTTCCCATGGTGTGTCGTGCGAGCTGATCCGCCTCCGTGCGCGATTACACACACCGGTGGGAAGGGGCTATAAGAGAAAAAATAATGAAATCAATATATTTATTTATCCTCTAAACGCCACTACTGACAAGACAAATTATTGTTATCAGTCATTTTGATACGATTTTTTTGTGTAAAATTTTAAAACAAACCTACTCAAGGTCAGTGTCGACCAGAGCAATGGACGATAAGCTGTCTGAGGCGTAAAGGATTAGATTTTTGCACTGGGAAACATTTTTGCTTTCAATTCAAATAAGTATAGAAATAGTAAATATTTATTTTACGTCACAAAACATGATAGATACAAAGAATACAGCAACAAGCAATAAGTGACGAAAAAATGGCTCCCACTCATGCATTTGTATAAAAAAGCGGCCAAGTGCGAGTTGGACTCGCCCATGAAGGGTTCCGTAGCAACAAGTAACATAATATAAAAGTTCTTGTAGTGCGTCGAAAGGTAAATTGCGGTTTACGATTTATGACGTTTAGAAAAAAACTACTTACTAGATCTCGTTCAAACCAAATATCGTTGGAAGTTTGTATAAAATTTACCACTTTGGAAGTGTCTCTCGCGCAAACTGTTCAGTTTAGAAAAAAACGATATTAGAAACCTCAACATCATTTTTGAAGACCTATTCATAGATAATATAATTAACATTTTTTTTTTTTTTTTTACATGATATAGACCAGCCTTTGGCTACAATCTCACCTGGTGGTAAGTGACGATGTAGCCGACGATGGAGCAGGATGGTCTAGAAGACACCTATTCACTCTTGCCTTGAAGAGGCCCAGATTGTAGTGGTCAGGAAAAACAGCCGTCGGCAATGAGTTCCATTCCCTGGAGGTTCGCATAATGAATTATCAATAAATGACTATTATCACTATTACTATTAGACACGTATGGTTTTCATGAAAAAAAAAATTGAGTTTCTGTTTCAAGTATGGGAACCCCCAAATTTATTGTTTTTTTTTTCTATTTTTGTGTAAAAATCTTAATACGGTTCACAGAATACATCTACTCGCCAAGTTTAATCAGTCTAGCTCTTATAGTTTCGGAGAAAAATGGCTGTGACATACGGACGGACAGACAGACAGATAGACAGACAGACATGACGAATCAATAAGGGTTCCGTTTTTGCCATTTGGCTACGGAACCCTAAAAAGACCGGGTAGACCAAATGCTACACGAAACGGGCAGACGAAATACAAAAAGGGGCAAAAAGACAAAACAGTAAATTGGCTTGATCTCTCGTAGCACTGGACTGAGACAGCTGGAAGAATCTGGAATACCTGAGTGGGCTCCTAAATATTTTAATGTTAATTTAAAAGCTTAAATGGCGCGTAAATTAGTTACATAGAAATAGAGGCCTCCTAAATATTTTAATGTTAATTTAAAATCTTAAATAGCGCGTAAATTAGTTACTTAGGAATAGAGAGCCTTTTTATTTCATTTTATTTATTTACAGGTATTTAATTATTTATATTTTCATAAAAATATGAAGAATCATTTCTTCTCTACAGTTTACGCTCAGAGAATGATGGACAGATTTTTGTCTTTCTATTTTCTTTTTCAATTATCTCCGAAGCTAAATAAAGTAAGTAATCATAATAAAAGAAATAAGAGAAATTGCTCTCAGCTCATCAAAACATCACAGAAATTATAAATGAGAAATAAAACGGACGGAGGTAATATAAAAACAAAACAGTAGAAAGAAATGAGAATAGAATAGAATAATTTCATTCACCGCTTATCTTATATTCTGCAGAATCCAAAAACGTTGTTTTTCATGGATTGTTACGGTTGCTTCAATTACTTACAATTTTAGCTTGTTATGGATGAACAATTTTATTTTTGGCTTCGACCCAAACGGCTTAATTGCTTTGTGTACCTACTCTGTGACAGCTGACAACCAACAGATACGCGAAACAGAAAAAAAACAAACATTTTATTAAGGGTTATTTGGCTATATAGAGTGCGAGCAAGTTAACTCTGCGCGTGACTAACTTGCGCGCACTCTACAGCACCGTTACAATGCAAGTGTCATTGTATCTAGATGACATTTTATAAGTTGACTTAAGGTACATATCATCAACTGCAGAACCTGCAGAACTCCACTGCTGGACAGTAAAGCAAAGTATAGCATAATAACATTCTTTTTCGCAGTGGCATCAATACCATAACAATTTATGTGCACTATGCTAGTGCTCTCAAACAGCGAAGGATAACATCGTGAGGAAACCGGTAGTGCAATTCACGAAGACGCGCCCCTCGCGGGGTGCGGGGAGTTTGCTCCGAGCGGCAGTCGCGAACCGTAGTCTATTCATTGTAGTGTGCGTGTGCACTCATAGGTAATTAGTGTGTACCGATAACACTCAAACATTGACGGAAACTTGCACACATATACTATAAACGGTTAGGAGGAATAGTGGGGCGCGCCTTATTATGTCGTAAAATCAAATAAATTCGAAAACGTTGTCCAGTCAACGGAAGGAGTGCACTCTGGGGTGCACATAAAATCCTTTCACCGCACTGGTTCCTTTGAACCGCATTTTGAGAATTTTTCCAACAATTTATACATAGGAACAAGTATATCTGTTTTCCATCAAACCTTTGCAATTTTTCCGCACAGCCAATTTATTTGGCAAGTTTTGAATGGGCTTGGAAAAATAAACATGCAAATATTTTGACTGTCAACTTGGCAAGCATTAACTTTTCGTCGTATTTCATAATAATGTATTATGAAAAGTTTTCCCTTTTTGTTTGTCGTTTAATCTGTAGGGATTGTTTCCTGCCTCTCCCCTTTTAAATACAATATTAAGCCCCGGCGTCGCTCGTTGCGATTTGATGAATGGTGGAAAGTGATAGGTACTGCTTTAGTTCTACATCTTCGTCATGTGGGTTTAAAGGAGCTGTAAAATTACACCACGTGATGGACCGACGACACTGTTAAGATCGCGGGAAGTCGGTGGATGGAGAGGGCTTAAATTCATTCTTACTGAAAATATATAGGAGCTATATGTTGAGCTATATGTTCAGCAATGAACTTCTTCAGACTGATGATGATGATAATGATTTATTATTTATTAAACCTATTTTGTCCCACTGCTGAACAAAGCTCTCCCCCAAAGACTTCCACTTATCTCTCTCTCGAGCCTCCTCCCACCATCTCCTCTCAAAGGCGTCAATATCGTCCCGCCTTATTATAAAATATTATTGATTCTTAAATAAAAAATTAGATAGGATTCAGCAGTAGTAAAAAAGCGGAAATCTGAAGAAGAATTAAAGTTCAAATTATAGTCTTAGATTTAGAATTACTTTTCGCAGAATTAGCATGCTTCAAGCACTTCAGGAAACTTTATGTCGAGAGTAATGTCGTCTCCTCATTGTATCCACTAATGTAGATAAGCTGTTACTTCATCAAGTATTAATCTGGGGAGTAACCTAGCACTAGTCTGCATGCTCTGGGAGATAGTTGTTGAATCATGACCAGTGTTAATAATTATCACAATGGGGTATACAATAATATTGCTTCAATTTATTTTATAACACATTTGCTCACAAAGGGTCTCAAATTTCACCAATTTCAATATCGTAATGTATGTTATTACGTACTTGTGCGTTATTGTAATGTAAAACGCACGAGTTTATTTTTATTAAGATAAAATTTACGGTTTATCAAGATGATCCGCCTAAAACGAACGATACTTTTTTAAATCTAAGCAAAGAGTTTTTATGTCAAAAATGTGGTCAACCTTTTATAGATAAAATAAACTTTGGGAGATAAAATATAAAAAATTACTTTGAATTATTTAATTTTATGTCCAAGTTTAATTTATTTCCTCGCAAATATGTAATAAGACGTCGTATGACATACTTTGCTAATTACAGCCTCTGCTTTCTTGTAGCACTTGCCAACGGCTAGCAATATCGCTTCGGCTGTAATTTTCAACTTACCGCACTTATATCACAATGTACTAATACCGGCTACTTACCAAGTGAGGATAAAATTTTTCGTAAATACTTGAACTTGTGCTACACGCCTTACCGGATCCAACAATGCAGCTAAACCGCTACTCTATCAAGTATGGACCTGATCAATGTTTGACTTCGGAGACTGATCGCTTATACCAACACCGGATATGACCGCTACAGGACAGGATAGGATATATACAAATTGTTAAAGACTAGCTGCGCCCCGCAGTGTTACCCGCAATTAAAAAGTATCTACTTTTCCTCTTGTCTATGATAAGTTCATCCTCTGTAGCACCGTGTTTTTAAAGGGGCTTCCCCATCCAGTTGATGGGGAAACCCCTTTAAAAACACGGTGCCTGTATGCTATCACATAGAAACCGTGCATTTTTCCAGGATAAAATTATCCTGTCATTTTCTGATCCCTAAACCAATGTAAAATCTCTATGAAAAATTAAAATCAACCCATTTCATGGGAACCATAAATATTATACTACTTGGTTCTTTCGAACCAGTGACACGATCAGAACATAACCAACCAACCCACCAACCAAGCTAACTAATACAGTTAACTAACCAAGTAAACGAACCAAGTAAACTAACCAAGTAAACGAACCAAGTAAACTAACCAAGTACACTAACCAAGTAAACTAACTTAGTGAACTAACCAAGTGAACTAACCAAGTGAACTAACCAAGTGAACTAACCAAGTAAACTTACCAAGTAAACTAACCAAGTAAATTAACCAAGTATATATTACGCATAGAGAGAAACTTTACACGCACACCTAGCGTTTCACTGATCGCTACCGCCAGCGAACTAGGTGTGCGCAGGCCTTTATAGAATATCTCGTTTCTATTCAAAGCGAATTGAATGCCTTTGCCTAGTTTCTGAAGTAGCATAAGTAACAAACGAGATCATTTACCACAAACTGTCAATAACGAGGGATCAAAACCATTCGAGGTATATTCTTCTCACGAGTTTTGCGGCTCATCCCGAAACTTGGATTTTCTAAAAAGTAAAGTCTGTCTTTATACGGTGAAGATTAGATCAATTTTAGATTATGACTTCTAGTTGACATTAAATTTAAAGGCTTAAAAATTACAAAAATAAGCTTACAATTTAAAAAATATTTACAAAATAAACAAGGAACAGTTGAGCTATCTGACCATTACAAACTATCTAAAGATAGCTCAACTGATCCAAATCAGTGCCAGACGGAAGCATCCCCAAAACGCTGGCGGCATTGCCACGCTGAATAACATACTAATGCCCTGCGCCAAAAATCCACCAACCCTTGGATCACGCATCGCTTCGATCAGTCAAAAAAAAACTGTGTTCCTATTCAGGTAATTATAGCACAAATAAGGTGCTGCAACTCTTTTTAAAAGTAAAAGAAATGCTTTTATAAGTACCTTTAGAAGCAGTTTTATTGAATAGGAAAAAGACATGACTCCAATGAACTCCAGTCAACCCGTGACCACGGATGTTGCAACACAGCCGAAACGTCGGGAATTAATAAAGGTAATCGCGAATAAAAACCCGTTTGTTCCTTATAATTAAGACATGACTTATTGTTATCTATTGATTTTATGAGGTAAAATGCCTTCATACCTATTCCAATTTCAAATTCCAATACTTATTCCACAGTGCAACAGGATAATCAAGAGACACTGTCATAGTAAAAATATTTACACTTCACGACATTCATATACCGTTCGTTGATTTTTGGAAAGAGTGAGGTACTCGTAGAAGGTACGTGGGAAGCCTCAACTTTTGCTCTTGATACCGACGTGATATCAAACTTGCTAAGTGTCTAAAAAGTAAAGTTCTGAGGTGTTGATCGATTGCCTTCACTAAAATTAACTTTTGAAATTCCTTTTGATGTTCACGAGTCTGTTATGACCTGGATTGAAAGCTTTTACTTATTTCTTTTTAACGAGATTTATTGAAACGGAATTCTTAAAAATTATGAACCTATTGAAAAGTTCAAGAGAAATTATAAATTATATTATTTAATCTATTTTTTTTACATACATATTATTAACTTTGCATCACAAAGGTACTTTATAAATTACGTTCTCTTTTTCTTTTCATTTAAAGTTTTAAAGACTTTTCGTTAATTAACGGAAATGTGTTTTTTGTAATTCGTTTTTGTGTTTCTTGTCCCAAAAACTTTTACTCAAATGTACAAATATTGCAAATCAATACATTTCGTTTAAAAGCTTTGTTAAAAGGACAAATAGTTATCGAATTATAAAAATAATACCACTTCCAATTCTCAAACAATTTCAGTAGTCCGCGAGGTGTATCGAAAACCCGTAAAATATTACGAGTTTAATGAGTAACTTGGTTCCATTCCTACAATCCTCGATGCCAAGGACTATAAGAAAGTATTTGCTGAAAGTTTCACTGTACGGTAAAAAGAGTCACGCTGGGCTCTGTCGTATCATCGCTGTTAGATTTTCATTTACAGTCGCTGAAGCCAAAAACGGCTAGGAAATCAACATTATTTCTAATTAATTGAGGTCAAAATAAATACTTTTTATGTTTTCATCCAGGATAATATTTCACCCAAAGCCGTTCAGATGATTTGGGAATATGTAAAAAAAAATTTTTAGTTAGGATTTCCGTTCGAACATTTTAATATTTTTAGGTAAATGTCATTATTAGAATTATTCTATTCTTTATCGGAAAGCGTGTGTATTAAACCAAATTGCCTCAAAAAAGGCTTATTTTACGATGCAAGCTTATTTGAAGTGGCAGAAGCACGTTTGAGTGCTTGGTTAGCACTGAATACAAAGTTTTCCATTACGATATTGGCAAGTTTTTCCCTATTCAATAAAAGGAATAGAAAAAAGTTTGGGGAGTTTTTATATTGATATCTAATGCGCTGTGAATTTCCACTTTTCGGAATTCTGCGGAGTAAAATTTCGTAGAAGAGCTTGCCGATGCCCTTATTATTATACGTAATCTTAAAATTGCTTTTAATTTTGAGCAGAAATCGGGACTGGAATAATAATTGAGATGTGTCGTGTGTGATGATAATGATGTAGGCATATAGAATATTTATTTCGCGTCAAAGCACACAATAAGCATAAGATTGAATGAAGGCAAAAGTAGGAGGAAATCAATTCATTCTCATGATAATATTAGCTAGCTTTTTTCTTACAAAACCGTTTAAAAAAGGAAAATAATTTCGGTGATTTTATCACGTAATAAATAGTAAAAATTATTTCGATGTAAATTTTACACCTTATCAATCTGCATGGGAATAAGTATGGTTTCAGCTATCGAGTTTTTGTTACCGATTGTGACTATGAGTGAAATCTCAAACCAGTTTCCATTTACAAAAGTTGTTTTACAAAGTACAGCGTGGTACTCACTTAAAACATCGCATTTTGCTCCTTTTCTGCGTGAATTTAAAACGAAGCCTTTAAATAAATAAAGTGTTTATTACA
This sequence comes from Thera britannica, assembly GCA_939531255.2. NCBI lineage: Eukaryota > Metazoa > Arthropoda > Insecta > Lepidoptera > Geometridae > Thera > Thera britannica. Next base: position 16,870,412 of record OW618036.2, on the reverse strand, counting down.
CAACGAACATTTGCGACGCTCAGTGGTTGCTTTAGGATGCTGTGAAGCGACCACCGGCGACAGAGCAACCGCAGCCAGTGGGCAAAGTCCTTTATTTTGTAAGCTTTGACTAGCTTCATCATCATGTACTACCATCATGCCTATTTCTGCCGTGAAGCAGCATTGCTGTGTTTCGTTTGAAGGGTGTGGGTACCGGTGAAATTACTGGCACGTGAGGCTGACTATTGGTAACCCACAGAACAGAATCTTGAGTAAGCTTTTTTTTTTGTTCTGTGTGTAAACCTCAAGTTGATAGATGCAGGGCAGTTTATCGTAGGGTACGTTTCTGACGTGCGTGACCTACGAGACTGTTGTGAATGTCTTGTCTTAAGTGATGGTTACTTAACATTAGGTGAGTTATAGGCTTGTTCAATCATCATCTTTTTACCATCTACGTAGCTGTTTTTTTATCAGTTGCCTATCTCCCAGGTTGCTTATAATGTTTTCTGTGCCACGACCCTAAAGTGAATTAGCTCGTATTTTCTCCTAAAATTTTAAATCTGAATGCCCAACTTCGGCCATTGTTTTCCACAAGTTGCGTGGACGCGGTGTTGAGTTACAGCCAGCTTATGGGCTGCCAGGCCACTCCCAAGAATTTAAATAAGTACTTAGATACAGTCGGGTGCACTAAAATGTATACAATCCATATTTATACATAAATACATATTTTATTATGGTCAAAACTCAAAGATCAGTGAATGAGCGATCAGTGCTTCTGCAGTTGATTGTACTTTTCCTAACTGCGTGATTTTTTGAAAATTGAGAGCTAATATAATAGGATCACATTTTAGTGTACCAGAAAAACTAAACTTATATACTTCATCACAGTTTATAGAATTCCTATCCAAATTGTGTGATTGGCTCCCCAGGACTTTATCTTTCAAATCAAATCTAAATAGTCTGTATTCAGTTGAATTTCAAGAATCACTTTGAAACGTCTTAAAGCTAGGTGAGTCTAGGTGCCAGTTCCACGCGACCAAGCCTAGAAGAACAGGCAACAAACTACGGCTCGGTTCCTACTGTTTTTTTATATGATCCTTTTACAAATCAAGAATAGTCTAAAATAATAGCAGTGAAGTTCCAGTGTGGTGCCACTTCACATAACCAGACGTATGCAATGCAATAATACAAAAGCAAATGTTTTAAAGACAGCACACGCTACGCTTCAAAGTTATAATAAAGTATCTACACAGCATATAAAATTAGGATACGAAAATAGTAGGTACAGACATTGCAAATTGACATGTTAGCTTCCTATGGGTAGAGTGAACGGGACATCGGGCCACGGAGTTTTCATATAGCTATCTTTGCCCTAAAGTCCCAGACAGATGCACTAGACTAGACAATTCAATCGACGTGATACGTCACAGAACCGATACCGATAAGATTACGAAATATGCGTCAAACGGTTATAGAATTGAGTCTAAATTTCGTGATATGATATTTGCGTAACGCGCGTTCAAACATATAAAATATGCCGTATGCATAAGCTTCCAACAGCAAGAAGCTTAGTTCTCTGGCTTTTTTCTTCTCGAACGTGTTTTATTAGAAAGACGGAAGAAACCCACGATAAGTTAGATTTATTACCATGAAGCGCATGCTATTTTTATCCAATCAATCGATACGAGACGGGTAATTTGAGGACTATTTGTCTTTGTCTGTAGACTGCTCTGTTGATTGTGGAGCAGTTCCAAGGGAACGGTTTGTTTACTTCACAAAGTAGGTTAGAAAAAGTAACGGTGTTATAACACAACTGCAATCCTCAGTTACGGTAGCCCTTCCACCGATCCAAGCTTTTGAGGAAGTTCAACTCCAAAATTCATAAAACCAATAAGTCATTTTAAAATTATTCAGACATACCCCCGAATACTGAAACGCAACTCAGATTTAAGCACGTCTCAAGCCACGAATATTTGACAGATTTTCATTGAAAACTGTCAAATATTCGTCGCTTGAGACGTGCTTAAATCTGAGTTGCGTTTCAGTATTCGGGGGTTAGTGATTTAAATTTTTGAGGCGAAATGAGCATTTTTTAAGGTGGGAAAAAGCAATGGTGGTGACAGTAATTTTTAAAGTTTTCCCATCTGTCGGCATTCCCGGAGTGTTATATTTTTTTATTTTGATTCTGTAGTAATGGTGTGCAACATCCATTTTAAGTTTTATTCCATTGTTTGAGCTAAATAATTTAAGTACTTAGCTAACCTACGTTATAAATAGTCGCTAACGTTGTCTATGTCAAAGAAATACCCTCGGGTAACGTTCACGTAGAACTGTGATTGATGGGACTAGATGCGCGTTCAATACAAAGTGAAAGTAAAAGTATAATTATTGCTACATGTTGAAAAGATCTTCAATTATAATAGGCCAATAAAATCCAGTGGAATCACGGTTTAGTAGGTATTCTTCGGAAATTACGTTAGTAGCGAAGCGTTTTGCCTTTTTGCTTGAAGCAGGGCCGAATTTAGGGAAAGGCAAACGGGGCGAAAGCCCCGGCCTCCACAAATGCCCCACAATTGAGACTTCGGAATAAAAATCTTTCAAATTCCGACAAGTTAACACTAGAACATCTTTTCCTTTGATATTATTTTTTTCGCTGTTTTACCTTTACCTACAGTACTTTGTCCATACAAAATTATATTATTGTTAAATATTAACAGAAATAATAATTTATCTATTTATATTTGTTTACTCTAATAAGGCAATCAGTAAAATATCGAAATCTCAAACGGAAATCGTACATTTTATTTGGAAAATAATTTAGGGCCTCCGCTTCTCTGTTGCCCCGAGGCCTCCAGACCTCTAAATCCGGCCCTGGCTTGAAGACTCCCAAAAAAGTCGCGTCATCGGTAAAAATGAGCACAAAAAGAAAGAAGGCACATGACCCTACACTGACAACCTTTTATGAACTCATGCTACATTTAATAAAAGGGAATGACTGGTCGGAAGTAAGAAAACCTGTTGTGTTTTGGAAGTAAACAGAATGATAGCGCTTCAGGACGTCGCTTTCGTCGAGGGAATTCTTCATAATTAAGTAACACCATCTCTCGTCAAATAAATAATGATGTTTTCTTGCCCTCCCTCTTTTATTTTCATTTCCATGCTCTTCGGGAACTTTTGCAGATTTTCTTTACGAGAATTGACGTGCAAGGCGGAAAATTAGAATAATAAATTATAGAAGCCCTCAGTATAATGGGTAGGTAATTATACCAAACTGATGAGGTTTACACAAAAGTGTCAAATAATCCTACAAATATTATAAATGCGAAAGTTTGTAAGTAAGATGGATGGATGTATGTTACTCTTTCACGTAAAAACTACTGAACGTAGTATTATAATGAAACTTTGCACTAATATATCTTATACATCAGAATAACACAGACTAACCCAGGCAGGTTAGTAACAAGGCTTAAGGGGAACGGGTCAAGTGAAACCGCGGGCGGCAGCTAGTTGCTTGTAATTATTTGTGTTTCTTTTTGAAGCAGCGAGAAGTTTGAAAAATACACAATAATCCAAGAAATATTTATTTCACAAAATGCTTATTCCGCTTTCTAGCTTCCACCAAATCCGGCTTTTAGGTTTACTTTCAAAACTATATTGATGGAGGGGTTTATTTTTCCTGCAATAGCCAGCAAGGTGCGGTCACGTATGAATGACTGCGTTGCTTTGATAAACTTTTAACGATTTATGATAGGAACCATGCACTGACGTACGAAGTTTCGATTCGGTCTCGATCTGCTGTTTGAAGATGCAATTTAAGTTCGCCGTTTGTTTGGTGCAGCAAATAAATAATAGGGTGACTATCTAAGTATCTTTGAGAGAAGCATCTTCGTTTTAAAGTACAAACTAGTTAGTTTATGTAGGTAAATAAGAGGCGTTCATAATAAATAACAGCTTCGGAGTAGCTGTCAGAAAAGCTTTAGTATTTTGTTTTAGGATCCAAAAGTTTTATTTCATCAGGAATAAAGACCAATTTAAAGCCAATTACAGTTATTTCAGAGTACAATAATTATACTCATAAGGCCTATATATGGAAAATCAATTTGTATAGGGATCGAACGACCTTAAACCTAAGACTTTTATTTTTAGAAACCAGAAATGATCGTCCACATTTGGTATATGTGGTTGTTGGATATTTCATAACGAAACAAATAATGTTGGCAATTGAAATTCATTAGGTACTAAGTAACCAATGCTTTTCAACAGAGTTCAAGCAGTTCAACAGGACCCAGAAGCCCCAAACCGCCTAAATATTCATGACAAATTCAAATTTGGGGAGACCGCACAAAATAAAATAAAATTCATAAAACTACAACCGTTGTACGAAGATCGGAGGTCATGCCAACTATTTGCGGTTAGAACTTCAACTTTTATGTGAAAACATTAACTAGGTATGTGGAAATGCGACCAACTTCGCGTGGCTGTCTTCCTGTTGGAAATATTTATGTGCTGTGCTCCGTAGCATGTTGGAACCGCATTATGTAGAACGCGAATACGTAAATATTTATAAGCAGTAAGGTAGATAATATAAGCCGGTATTGCTAAATATTGATATAAATAAGGGAGGAAGATGATGGTAAACACTGTAAAGAATTTTGAGTTTGGTACTTGGATTGATGATAATATTTGGATCAAACGCGTGTGGATGTTTTTTAAGCAAACATCTTTACGTGTCATGCTTCCAAAATCCACTACAAGCCGTAAGTTGTAGTGGATTACTTGAAGCAAAAGACCAGCCTTTTCAAGGCAACATTTTAGGATATCGCCAGAAATCATAACTAAACTAAGAGCCATTGACTGTAGGTAAAGAAAAATATGAATTCGCATTTTATTGGTCCAAATTTTTAAATTTTTGTCGTAGGTAGGGTAGGACTTGCATGGTCTTACAGGACACTCTAATGTTGGTAATTACATCAACATCATAATTTTTCTGTCTTTATCCCACCTCATGTGTGGTCGGCACAGCAGGTTTTCGTTCTCCACTCTCCTCTATTAGCCGTCATTCTAGCAGTCACTCAGTTCTTACCCATGTCATCCTTCACACAATCCATCCATCTTTTCCTTGGCCTACCTCTACTTCTATACCCATCCACATTCAAATCTAGCACATTTCTCGTTAAATGACCCTTCGCATGACATGCCCGTACCACGTTAACCTATTTCTCCTCATCTTTTCAGTCACTGGCACAGCTTTCAAACTTCCCCTGATAATTATAAGGTTTACTTATTCTTTATCTAATCCATTCTCGTCACTCAAAACATCCATCTCACCACACTCTGGTACTTACATTATATCATTTATAAAACATTTGTTTGTCAAAGACTGTAATTTTAAACGTGCTTTAGCATTTTACAGCAAAACGAGTATAGACGATCCATAAAAACCAGCTTAAAATTTATGGTACGACCCCAAATGCGCCGTTTAAAACAATTTACGTAAAACCAAAACGTTTTCGCGATAATTTACAGGAGCGATAACACTGTCATATTTTTTAAAGAGTTTTTCAACCTAGAAGCTTTTTATTAAATTAATTACTACACTAAAACTAGAGCATTTTTTAAACTTGTTGCTCTGTAGATTACTGGAGGATGCCTACGTCAGAATAATTTAAATTTCACTGCAACTTGGCAGAGCTTCGCAATTAATGGATGAAAAGTAGATAGATAGATACTCGTAGATAATACTTTATTATACACAAGGATACATCACAGTAACTATATAAAGTACAATGGGCCGCCTTATCGCTAAAACTACTCTAATCTATTTATTTTAAGAGCAGGTCGTGCGAAAATTTGAGATTTAAAAAAAAAATCATAACTAAATAACTACGCTGACATACGATTTTCATTAGCGTTAAATAGAATGTCATGTTAAATAGTATATTTTTTTAACACACTTAAATTTGAATTAATCTCAAATGTATAGTCTACAATTAGTCCTTTTGCGATTTTTAAAATGTCACTTAGTTATGAATTATAATTATTTAGTTATGAATTTTTTTTTAAAAATCTCAAATTTTCGCACGACCCGCTCACCAAAATCAAGATAAAACAAATTAAACTTAAGTGAAGTGTGAGAGGGGGGGGAGTGTTTATTTATAATCTTTTTTAATATTTAATAATCTGAATTAATATTCAGAAAGGATTATACGAAAGACAACTATATTAAATAAAGTAAAACATACAGGGTGTTACCAGACCACTACCGAAAACTTAAGGGGATGAAAGTACCCATCAATATGAACAACTTTTTCTAAGAAACCAACAATGTGAACGCGAAAAAAAAACAGCTGTTTCATACACTTTAGCCAAGTAGGTATTAAACTTATGTATGGAACTGCTGTTTTTTTTTCGCGTTCACAGTGTTGGTTTCTTAGAAAAAGTTGTTCATATTGATGGGTACTTTCACCCCCTAAAGTTTTCGGTAGTGGTCTGGTAACACCCTGTATAAATAGTTTTCATATTGTAAACATGTACAATTTGCCACACACAAAAGTCCTGACACCGCACTAAGATTTCCTCTGTTGTACAATTGGAACTTCAAGAGAAATCCAGAACAAATATGAATTTGCAAATCGTACAAGTTAAAACTAACATAGAATCAAACCGGCAGCTCTCATATTTGATCTGGAGCCTTGTAACTCAACTTAAAGGATAAGTTATAGGTTTATTATATTAGGTACTAGCAGCCGCACGCGGCTTCACTCGTCCCGATCCCGTTAGGCACTGTTCCTATTACTACTATATAAGCTATATATTATTGTAATGTTAGTAGTTTATACGTGAAAGAGTAACAAACATCCATCCATCTTAAACTCAAACTTTCGCGTTTAAAATGTATTTATTTATATTTTTATTTTATTTATTTATAACCATTGCCCTATCTTTACAGGTGTACCATAATACGATAACGCAGTCTTCATCATACAAATTTAAGATTTTATAATTATAGAGGTACAATTTTATTATTATAATAGAAGTGACTTCTATAGAAGTGCAGAATCCTACTTCCTACTACTATTCTGTATAAACAAATCCTGTTTTGGGCTTAGCCAAATTTTTATTTCAGGCAAGAATTATTTCAAAAATAAGGGTTATGATACTAAGAGTATAATGATTATTGTGCCCTATAAAAGTTATAAGGTGTACATGGTCTCAGATGGAGTACTATTAATAACCCACAACTGACAGTGGCAGATAAGGCCTGGCATAATAAGGGTCGGTGGTAGGTATAACTTAATTATCGTTACGGGCCAGTGGAATAAAATGCGTCGGTAGGCGAGGGTAATGAAATCTGGGGTGTACCTACCGACATGATGTAATAGATTCGTCAGCAAAACTGTTGGTTAAGTTAAATTAATTAATTAATTTTGAGGACAATCCACACAACACTATCTAGCCCCAAGTTAAGCTTAGCTTGTACTTAATTAACCAGATGACTGATATAATACTATATAATTATTTTTTTGTGTACATACTTAGAATACAATATAACACCCATGACAGAGAACAAACATCTGTGTTCACCACACAAAATATAATATTTATTTATTATATATATTATAAGTTGTAAGTTAAGTAATTACTGAGGTATCTAGGCAATAATCCGGATTTTATGAACATTCAAACTCGGAAAAACCGCGTTTTTAATTTGTGCGTAGTAAAATTTGAGAATTACTTTCTTCATTGTAGGCTGGAGTAATTAAATGAGGCGTCTCATTATGAGTACAACAGAAGCAGTTAAAATAAAGTACTTACGTCTTCTTCTTCTTATCCTGTCACTGATTCTTTCAAACCAAGTGTGGTGAAAGGATTTTAAGTGTGCCTCGAAGAGGCTCCTTTCGTGCACATGACACATATTTTTGAACTTTTTAGGTTCTACATTATGCCGGTTTCCTCACGATTTTTACCTTCGCTTGAGAGCACTGACATAGTGTACATAAATTTTTGGGCAAAAAAACTCATTGGTACACTGGATTTGAGCCCACGACCTTAGAATCGGAAGACGGGGCCGCTACCACTAGGTCACCAATGCTCTAGAATTTACGTGAAAACTTAAATAAAATTAAATTGAGCAAAAAACTTTATACTTACATGGAAACCATCGGACTATCATAATTAATGTTTAAAACCATGTTTTATTAGTGACAAGCAGCGTAGAGTCTTTGAATTAAACTTAATTATTCTAGATCATTCCAGATGATACGAAAAAAATATATATTTTAAAAGAATAAAAACCTTGAAAATATTTCGCTTTGCAGGATTTGCAGGTGTTACGTGGGGTGCACACACAAGTCTACATTAAATTAACTTACTTAGATTAGATTAGCGGATTAGTACTTTATATTTTCAGATTAGTGTCTTATAGAAATCAAATCAAAATCAATTTAGCCGTTTGGTCATGAAATCGGTTTCTCAAGGTTTTTAAACATAATAATATATTTTAGATTATTAATATTATTATTATTATTAGCAAGTTATATAATCTTTAGTTGTTTCCTAATATTAAAACGGGAGGAAATTATGCACCGTGCTTGCTAAAGAACAAAGTATTCAGACTGTTTCTTGTACATCATCTCCTTGATAAAAAGAAACAAGCAAAACCACCCGATTTGCAGTCAGACGATTTCAATCCATGCACATTTTGTTTCATCTTGTTTTCATCGACGCGACGTTGGTAAATCGATTCGTACCACCATGGGCCTCTCAGCTCACATAGACTACCATGTGAGCTGAGAGGGCCATGGTGGTACAAGCTCTGCCTTCTGCACCGTAGGTTGTGGGTTCGAACATCACCGAGAACTAATCTTTGTGTGAACACAGATGTTTGTTCTCTGTCTATGCATTGTATTCTAAGTATGTTTTTAAGTATTATATCAGCATCTGGTCTGGTACAAGCTCTGCTTAATTTGGGGCTAGATATATAGTGAATAGTGTTGTGTGGATTGTCCACATGTATTTATTATTGTTTATATTATATATTTCACAAGCGATCACGAAATATCGGCTTCAAAATTCGTTATAACCTTATTGGACTGAAATGGAAACTCTTTACTGCACTCAAGCCTTGCGCACATCTTTGCATTCTGCGGTGGCGATCAGTGAACGTTGTCAAATATGACAGCCATATTTGATAGCATTTTACTGATCGAAACCGCAGAACGCTTAAATGTGGGCAAGGCTTAAGTGATTAAATTGTTCTGTTTTCAGGGTAAAATGACGAGGAAATGGTGGAAAATTGATGTTTTCCACTTTGCGATGTGCAATTTGTTGAGTTTTTGCAACAAAATTAATACAGTAAGCCTACCACAGCTCTGCTCTGTCTGGCTCTGTCACTGGCTTTGGTTTTGAGTCTGTTTGAGCGTTGACTAAATAAATCCTACGTCGAAATGTCACACACACAGTATAAAACACTGATGAGCACTCATACAGACTCAAAACCAGAGACAGAGACAGAGCTTGTGGTAAGGTTACAGAGCAGGCCTTATCTTTTAATATTTCGTAGCATAGCTACGCCGTAGCGCATTTTTATAGTGTGGAAAGGAGTGTTCTTATTTTTCGATGACTATTAAGGAGGTATTTTATTCCTACAAGTATGGACTACCCCAAAGCTAAACCAAACATGTTGTTTGAAAATGTGTATCCGATTATCTTGCTTGTGTGCGTATCCGCCTTCATTAAAGCGCCCGGGTCAAATTGAATTATTAGCTGTACCTACCTACCTATAAACGGTAAAACTCAACCTTCATTAAACATTATACGAGACGGCTCTAAACTTTGACCTGACGGCTCATGGTAAGCCGAAACAATCCACTTTCATTACAACTAATAAGATTAGCCAAACATGATAAAAAATAAAATCTTTGATATATTATTATAATCTTGAATAAGAAAGCGGTCTAATTATATTTAAATATATTTTATGGTAATTACAAATAAGTATGCATCGCGTAAAATTTCACATAACAGTTTGAGGAATTACCAAATAAATGGCCCAGTTCGTCGAAGAGTCTTAATAACCGAACGGTATTAAAAATTGAATGGCGCTGCTGCAGAACTGGCTTTGGCCGTTCGCTTCGCTGCAAAAGCCAGCTCTATTTGTAGCTACTACTATTGAAACGGATTTGTAATCTTTTGATTTGGTATCCTGTTTCTAATAAGGGCCAACCACCCAAACTGAACCAACCAAAAATACTCACTCCAAAGAATAAAACAATTTAAGGTGTACCTATTAGCTGAAAACCAGTGTTTGCTGAGTGCTGTGTGAATGTGAGTGAATTGCGCTGAGTTATTACCTTTTTGTCTGCCTACAACCACACACACGGTTTTTATTTGGATGGTAGTTTTGACTTAAGATTTATTCTTGTATTTATTTTTCAATGTAATTACATTGAACAATAAATACAAGAATAAATAAACTACAATGTAATTACTTAAAATTTTTTATGTGTGTGATTCTGTTTAGGCAAATAAAGTTTTTATCTACCTATCTAACGTATTTTCTTCGAGCTTGATTTAATACATGTGCCTATACTGTTTCCGTAACAGATTTCAAAACTTTTTGAATCCATCTTGTAATTTCTACATAAAAACACTATTAGTATCAACAAACTGTACGGTTCACCGACGTCAAAGTTACCTTGATGTAGGTAAGAAAGTTCTGTTATTTTACTAGCAAGACAAAAAAGTTTACCTTATGCCCCTCAGGACCTTTTTTCTTTCTTTATTCTGTCAAGCAAACTTTGCATCGTTTAAATTGCCCAAAAAATGTTCCACTTTTATAAACACCTTTTAAAGTAAAATAAGTGGCTATATAGAATGTCCCTTTGTGTTTCTAAAACAAAGAGAAATTGTTGTAAGAACCTACCTAGCTTTACTTTAGTTTACACCTAGCTTTAGAGCACGGGAAAAGTAGAAGTAAGACGAGCACCTATAGAGCACGGGGTACATCTATGAAAGTTCTATTACATCTACATGCTATACATAATACATAAGTAGGATTTACTGCTCTGCAAAGAGGCTGTGTAAATAGGCATTTGACGTTTAGTGCATTGCAAATGCGTTCCATTTTCAAATCACTTAACGGTCACACTATGCTTGATATGTTTAATAAAGTTCAAGCTATGCAAAACTCCTTGGTGAAACAATCTCTTTTCTTACAAAATGATATGTAAACTTTTTACTGAAAAAAAGTACTAGACACCAGGAAAAACCTATGAACTAACATTCCGTAACCTCGACAGTATCATGGGTTCACCTTGACCTTTGCTTCTTTTGGTTGTGGTCAAGAATGTTATTACCCAACGGTTATTGGTTTTACGATGCTATAATGTGGCCTGCCCATTGTCATGTCATGTTGCTTATTCTACGAGCTATATCCAGTGACCTTGGGTTTCTTTTACTCAATTTTAGTAGTAAATTTTGTACCAAAATGTGACGTTTGATCACATACCTTTCGTGAGCTACGTAATAAGGTGCTGGAATAACAATGCCTATACATATTTCTTGCGATATTGCCACTCTGCGGCAACCCTCAACGTCTACAAACCTAATAATTTAAATTCGTGGTTTAAAGTGAGTTCTTCTCGAGAGCAATTAGTACGGCACATGAAGAGAATTACTAATCTGGCCAGGCTTCGCTAATGAAAAAAGTTCCGACCTCTGGCAGTTTCACTTTTGCCTGAAATCGCTGGCTTCACAGTGCAGGCGTCATAAGAGGCATTTAGCGAGATATGTGCTGTGAGACGAACATGATGCTGGAATTAGCAAACAAACACGTTACTAAACCAACTTAGGTATTGACCTACTTAATCAGTACCCGAAGTCCCAGAGCATTTTTAACATTTCGTTACCAAATGTTGTTTTCGTTTCCCCTATTTGTCTCTGTCTATTGTATGGATAAAAGATGAGACAACAACTCTAACTACGTAACGTATTTTTGCCGTCCCATATTTTCTCCATACAATAGAGAGAGACAAATAGGCGTAACGAAAACAACATTTGGTAACGAAATGTGGATGCAAAACTCCGACTTCGGGTACTGGTGTGTGGCGTTTCCTGGATGCATGGAACTGGGACCTAAACTCACCTGGTTTTTAGACGTATCTGGCAATCCGGTATCGTTTTTTAAAGACCTGTGAAAAGTAATAGCCAGTAACTTGTTACCACAGATTGAATGTATTAAAAATAAATGGTGGGTATCTGTCGCAGCGTATAAGCATTGCTACTCAGCGTGGCAAAGCCGCCAGCGACTTGGGGACGCTTCCGTGTGGCACTGATTTGGATCAGTTGAGCTATCTCTAGATCGTTTGTAACGATCTGCAGATAGCTCAACTGTTTCTTGTGTATTTTGTATACCTTCAAAAATGGACTCATTAATATTGCTATGCTCAGGTGAAAGTAGAAAAATAATTTGTCAAATCAGGATACCTTAAAAAATATTGTAGTCATTTTGTCAGAATAAATTCACGTTTCAAAACAAAGCTAATAAATAACTAACTTGCCCATAAAGGTCTAACTTTAGCCGACCTTCAACTCACCTGATGCTGCGTAGACAACAAAAAGGCCTAATCTCATAATTTTGTCGCTACAATAACGACCCCTGGGGGTTTTAATATCAGTCTGAACACGCTCATCCTTATAAAGCTTCATAAAATGCCATCTTTTGTTACTTTTTTTAGATCATTATTGGCTATATTTTTTATTCCGTAAGATGCTTCTTTGTTAGAGATTATTACAGTAATAATAAAAGGAGGATAGAATACAAAATGAAAAGTAATTGATTCAGTAGTATCACAAGGATCACTTTGAAACGTCTTAAGCTATAGCACGACCAGAAAGCCTAGAAGACAACAGAACAGACAACAAACTACGGCTCAGTTGTCACCGTTTTTTAGTTTGATCCTTCATAAAAACATTTAATTAGTAGGACATGGACCAAAGAATATTAGGTACTGTAAAAAGTTAACACAGTTTATGATTTTCGTTAGACGAGAGAGCTAAACCTGTAAAGTGAAAACATTCTGCTTAAAAGTAGATATTACCAATTTCATACCGTGCCAGACGGCTTTTGCCAAAAACGTTGGCAAAATATTTTACGAAAGCATCAGATGATTGGAAATCTAGGATTTGAAAGACGGTCACCAGCTCAAAGCATAGGAATTTACCAATTTGTGCTTAAATAGGCCTCTCAAAGAGGTCGGTGCTGATGCAGGAATTTTAATGTAGAACATTCTAAACTGAATGCACTTTTTATAGAGGCAGAGCTTTAAAGGAGATATTCATTGGGTTTAGGTTTACTTGCATTATTCTTGTATCAAAGCATTTGATGGAAAAAGCGGTTACGGTACATAGAATCCAGAAAAAATCTTAGTTAGTAGTACTGAAAACAACATACCTTTTGCGGGTGAGTGTTTTTGACTACTTTACTAAGCGTTTTAGTGAAACTGCTAAAAATACCAACAACCAAAACAGTAACAAACGAATTGTATTCCTCGAGTCACGGACGAGCTTTCGTCTCCTTCTCCATAATCTCTTTCAATAACAACTTGGCTCGGCCCGCTATCACGTCCGCCCAGTTATTTCAGAAGGACATAAAAACGTATTGAATAAAGTGAGAATTATAATTTATCAAGGACGAGGACACATGAAGCATATTAAATCAGCAATAAAACTTTGGGTGGTTCATGTCAATTGTTTTGAAATGCCTCAAAAGATAAAAGCCGAGCGGGATTTAAACCCGCGACCTTCCCCTTGGTACGGGGCTGTGCTGACCGCTGCGCCATCGGATCCTAATCACACTCGACGAATAACTCTTAGGGACTTTTAATACGGCACTAGCGCGACCTTCATCTTAACTTTTGGGACATTTAGTTTTTTTGTGATTTTCTAAACACTATAATATAAAATAAATAAATGGTGTTTTTTTTTCAAGATTAACTGGTGGAATTTCACGCGACTTCTGTAGGGAATGTACCTATACAAACTCGACACCCGCCTGTTTTAGCTCTCAAACTAGGACGGAGTTGTGGAAGTTTCGCAAGAAGTTCATCTTATAAAATACTTTGGCATTGACAAATAGTAAGATATAATAAAAATAATGGACAGCATGATCCTATTTCTATTCGTCACTAAGTACTCATTGGTATTCTTCGTTTTAGCGTATCACACACAAGCAAGTATCGTGAATTCACGGCATTTGGTTTTTGAAGCAATAAAATATAGTAATTTTATTTATGTGCGTATAGAAGAGGCTTCTTTCGTGTATTTGGCACTTTTTTCAAACTTTTCATGCTTACAACATGCCAGTTTTCTTACGATGTTTTCCTTCACCGTTTTTATAGTGCACATAAATGTATGGACAGGAAAACTCATTTGGTTTGAACCCAGAACCTTAGGATCGGAAGGTGGGGCCACTACCACTAGTATACCAGTGCTCTCATTGAGAATAGTTTATCTAGCAATTTATATAAGTGCAAGCTTTTTGTAGCATCTCAATTACTTACTTTTGATCGAAGACCATCCACACAACTTATTTATATTCTGTGGTACTACAACGGATAAGTAATACACTTTTTTGAACTTTTTCGTATTCATTATCTAAATGAAGCTAATCAATCAAGTGCGACAGATGAGAAGGGCCGTAACAGTGTGGTTTTATTTAGACTGATGTGGCCTTCTTAAACTTTAAAAAAGTTGGTGAATCAAATTATTTTTGATGGTTGTAGCAACTTTTTATAGAAAATTAAATTGAGAATTTGAGGAATAAAGTCTTCTGTAGGCCACAAGCTCTATCTGGCTCTGTCTCTGGCTCTGGTTTTGAGTCTGTGTGTCTGTAATTTCACAAATAAGGCTCATTTTGGAGCGACTAATTGAGTCAGAAATTAATTTTAAGTGACTAAAATGTGTTTTATCAGACTTATAGACATTTGATCACATTACATAGTATACAATGTATTTGTATTGATGTTAGATTTCTCTACAAAAAATGTTTATTCTCTTTAAATAACTGAAACCTTACAAACGACTCAAGCTAAACGAAATGTATTGTTACCAATTCAATAAAATGAAACAAATATTTGTAAATGAATCTGTATTGAATGTTTACTTTGAAATTGAATGTTAATGGGGCTTTGTCAAATACAAAGAAATTATTATAGTAGGTAGAATAGTTCGACATTCAACTTGACTTTGTAAAGCAATGACAAACAAAGCAATGAAGTTATTTAGTATACGAATAGAAGTGAAACTCCTACTACTCCTAAACTTATGGCTGTTTGCCAAAAATTATCAATAAAAACTGTTTATTGACTGGTATTATTTATTAGTAGCTCTGCCTTCTGCGCCATAGGTAGTGGGTGCGATCCCCCATCGAGAACAAATATTTCTTCTCTATTCGGGTGTTATATTCTAAGTATGTATTTTATTTACAACAAAAAAAATATAAATAAACATAAATACGTATAGATCGTCCAAGCTTAAAATGCACGTCCCGCTACTCCAGTCTGTCAAAGTAAATTGTTCTTTATCACTTATTATTACAAGGATAATTTTTAACTACTTTGCTATGAGTCAACGTCAAGAAAACGTGGTGGAGGGGCGTGCATTTTTAGACGCCCCTCCACCACGTTTATATTGGTTTATTGGTTTATCTATACCTTCGTACGTGTTTGAGTTTCTCTTCTGTAAATAGCTTATTAACATTAACCTATTTATAAAGTATGTAAATAAAGGTAAGAGAGCATTATTGTAAACGAAATGTTCAGCCATAAGAACAAATCTGAAAGGGTCTTTTGAAAGTGCGTTGTGATACTGAACCTTTTCCGGCAGCTAATAAAGTAAGGGACCACAAGTGCTTTGAACCTACCAAGTTTGTATACAAATAGCGGTTTCGTTTGGTACTCAGATTCATTCAGCTTGGGAATAAAAAAATAATATGGCATGACTGATAAATCATTTCATATCTTTTTTCATATATTAAATACTCATAAAAATATATATGAAATGCTTCGATTTAACCGGAGTTTAATGTCATTCCACTAAAGCTTGTTTGAGTTGGGATAACTTGCAAATAGTACCTATTACTTTTATTATTTTATTATTTAGTTATATTTTTAGTTACTCAAAAAATGAACAATTAATACAATTTTTACCAAATGTACATACAAAATACACAAGAACACAAGAAACAGTTAAGCTATCTGCAGACCGTTAATTATTATCGTTATCAATAAATTAATAGGTAATGATGGACTATACACACAATATTAGCCCCAAACTAAGCAAAGTTTGTTTGTACTATGGGAACCAGAGAGCTGATTTATTATACAATACATACAGAAAGAAAATATATTTATTTTGGAACCAGACACATCATAAACACTGCACGAAACATAGTAACAGTAAAATATATTATGCAGGGTATTTTTTTGTATTAAAACATACTTAGAATACCATAATATAGCAGAGAACACACATCGATGTACACCACACAAACAAAAACCACCTTATTTTCATACAATTCAAGCATATTCGCCAACATTAAACGCTGCGTACGTTTTCAAACGATACACATAAGTAGCGACTTAAATGGGCTAAAATGCAATAAAAAGGGTACTGAGAGCTGTTCAAGATTCAAGATTCAAGATTCAATAAGCGTTTATTCAATACGATACAAGAATCACTTTGAAACGTCTTAAAGCTAGGTGAGTCTAGGTGCCAGTTCCACGCGACCAAGCGTAGAAGAACAGGCAACAAACTACGTCTCGGTTCCTACCGTTTTTTTATATGATCCTTTTACAAATCAAAAATAGTCTAAAATAATAGCAGTGAAGTTCCAGTGTGGTGCCACTTCACTTAGTCAGACGTATGCAATGTAATTATACAAAAGCAAAAGTTTCAAAGACAGCACACGCTACGCTTCAAAGTTATAATAAAGTATCTACACAGATATAAAAATAAGATATTAAATAGTAGGTACAGACATTGCAAATTGACATGCTAGCTTCCTATGGGTAGAGTGACCGGGACATCGGGCCACGCAATTTTATGTTAACAGATGTGATGACAGTAAGCATATTTTTCTTGTAACGATGTTTTTTTCATTTGCAGTTTAAATATAACAATATTTCGACACACGTAAAGCCTTGCGTTCTGCGGTGGCGATCATTGAAACGCTATCAACTGTTCACTGATTGCCACCGCAGTACGCTTAGATTTGAGCAAGGCTTAAAGGATAGAATTATAAATAATATAATTTGTCTAGTCTATCGGCCACCCGTAAGTACCATCCTGACATGTTAGTTGGCCTACAGGGAAAACTTGAAATAAATAATACACTAAATTCAACATTTTTTTTTTTTTTTTTTTTTTCATTAAATTAGTATACCCCTTTGATGCGGTACCCTAATAACATTACAATCTAGCCAAGTAGGCTAATGAGCAATTTTGCTTTAACTTATTTTGATAGAAAATAATATAACTAAGAATGTGTCCATCGGCACTTTTCTTACAGTCTCTACACTTTGTGGTGACACTTTGTTCTTGTGTTCATTAAAAGTAGCACTATTATTACTGCACAATAACTATAACATTACACTAACTCAAAAGGTTTGATTCTTTTGAGCCTTCTCACTTTGTCTGTGTTATCGAGGAGCTGGATGGCCTCGACATTCACGTGGTGATGAAGTCTTTTCTCGTGAGCTTCTGCGAATTTCTTAATTAATTTATCAACGAATTCGATCTGGAGGTCCCGGTGCAGATCTTCGTCTCTCACGTACCAGGGTGCATTAACAATGCCCCTTAACACTTTATTCTGGAATCGTTGAATTATTGCAGTATTACTTTTACAGGTACAGCCCCACAGCTGTATACCATAAGTCCATATCGGCATTAGGACTTGTTTGTACAACAAAAGTTTGTTAGGCACTGAAAGAGTAGATTGCCTTCCAAGCAGCCAGTACATCCTCTTGTAGCGTAACTCTAGCTCTTCTTTTTTCTTCTTGACGTGTGCTTTCCAGCGCAGCTTTGCGTCAAGAGTCATACCAAGGTATTTAGCTGTGTTTCCATATGGAATGATTTTATTGTTAATGAATACCGCACAGTATTGATCTTTCTTGTTAGTAAAGTTGATATGAACCGATTTGGATTCATTTAGTTTTATTCTCCATTTTCTAGTCCAATCATGGATTTCATTAACAGCTACTTGTACCTTTTCAGCTGCTTCTGCATGAGTGCCTCCGACAGCCATTATGGCAGTGTCATCAGCAAAGGTTGCAATGGTATTATTGGCTAGGACGGGAATATCACTTGTATAAAGAAGGTAAAGGACCGGACCTAGTACGCTTCCTTGTGGTACCCCAGCTCTTATTTTCTTAAGTTCAGAGAAGGCGTCTTCTTGCCTTATTCTAAAAGTTCTATCAGATAAGTAGGATTCTATTACATCTGTAAAATCAGGAGGTAATACTTTTCTTAATTTCAGTAATAGGCCCTCATGCCATACCTTATCGAATGCCTGTGCCACGTCCAAAAAGATAGTGGAGCAGACTTTTTTTTCTTCGAGAGTCCTCTCGATAACATCTGTGATTCTATGAACTTGATCTATTGTTGAATGCTGTTCTCGGAATCCAAATTGGTGATCTGGTATGATGTTTTTACTTTCTATAAGTGGCTTAAGTCTTTTCAGTAACAGTTTTTCAAATAATTTTGACATGATAGGTAGCAGAGAAATTGGCCTATAAGATGAGGTCTCATGAGGTGGTTTTCCTGGCTTTGCTATCATAATGACTTCGGCAACCTTCCATAAATCTGGAACAACCTTTAGTCTGAGTGCTGCGTTTATAAGGGTCGTCAGTTTCACTAGTGCTTTTCGTGGAAGATGGTGTAGTATTTCTCCCGAGATAAGGTCGAATCCAGGAGATTTCTTTGGGTTTATATGGTGTTTTATTTCTCTCCAGACTTCTCTGGGTGTAACCAGCTTTATCGAAAGTGTTTCGTCACAAACTTCGTTAATCATAGGTACTTGGTTTGTATGGCCTTCGTTAGGTGTAAATATTTCTTCAAGATGTTCTGCAAATCTTTTGGCTTTCTGTTCGTTACTAACGGCCCATTTTCCAGACCCTATATTAATCGGAGGAATTTGGGTAATGGGTCGTTTCATATGTTTAGTTGCCTTCCAGAGTGAGTAGTTTGTACTGCGATCACTGGTGAGGTTCTGGAGATAGCTGTTAGTTGACTCGTCATTAAAAGCTTGAATTTTTCTTTTAAGCAGTTTTGTGAGATTATTTAATTTTGTTTTGTCTTGTGGAAATCTAGTTTGGTGCCAAACGTTCCTCTGTTTTCTTTTTTCACTTATGAGTTGCAAAATATCCTTAGGGTAGTTGTTTCTTGCGCCTCTTTTTTTGTTTACTGGTGTATTATTCCAGGCAACCTGTTGTATGATTTTAGTAAAATTGTCTATTTCTAAGTTAAGTTGCTCCGGGGCTTTCAGAGGAACTTTTAGGTCTATATTAAAATCTAATTCTATTTTAAAACTCTCCCAATCAGTATACTTATTTACCAGGGTCAGAGCGTTTTCTATTTGTAAAACTTGTTCACTTATTTCTAGGTATATTGCAGAATGGTCAGAGTTCATATCATAACTTTGCTTCATTCGTAGGTAGTTCTTCGATAAATTTTTGTAGATGAAGAAGTCGATCAGGTCTGGAATTTTGTTTTGGTCAGTTGGCCAGTATGTTGGTGAACCAGTAGATATAACGTCACCTTTTATATGTTTGATGGAATTCATTAAGTTTCTGCCCTTTGTATTCGTTAGTCTGGATCCCCAGTACGTATTCTTTGCATTGAAGTCACCTCCAAGTACAAATCTTTCACCAAGGGTTTGTAAAAATCTTGAGTAGTTGTGTTCATGTATCGTATGGCGCGGTGGGCAGTATATGGCTGCTACCGTAAGAGAATACCGCGTTGTATTAATGCAAATAGCTACGGACTGGATATCTGGCTCTTCACATTTACTTATTTCATAGTGCTTTATGTTTTCTTTCACGATAACAGCACTACCCCCCCTTCCTTTGTTATCTGGGTGTAGTGCATGATAGGTTTTATAGCCTTTGAAAGTGATGTGTGACTGTTTATTGAAATGCGTTTCAGATACGAGACACAAATCGACTTTTTCTATGTCTAGGACTACTTGCAGTTCGTTTTGATGATTGAGTAGCCCATTGCAGTTCCAAGCCATGATTTTTAGTATTATTTTTTAGTAGTATTTATTTTTAGTAGTAATTCAACATGAAAAACCAAATTAAAGAAAGAATTAAACAATATCGCGTTCAGAAATTAAAGAATAATGAAAAAATATATTTATTTAGGATAACAAACATAGAACGGCTACATTGACAAAACATAATACCTATCTACTACGGCACAAAACATTCAAATAAAATACAATTACCCGTGCGTATTCCCGACTAATTTAGTTCCACCACGATGTTTTCCTTCACCTTTGAAAACATAAATCATTTAGCCACTGGCATCTTCAAACCGGAATTTCCAACATTATCTTTGTTTTTTTTTATGGACATTGTAAACTATAAAAATGTTATGCCTCTCAGGCGTCGTAAACGTCACAGGACGCGGACAAACCTCATTTCACCCACAAAGGCTTTATACATAACCTTTTATAATTAACAGCTGAAAGCTTTTCACCGAAACACGTCCTACATTTTATTAAGTTCTTTAAAGGCATCATACGGGTAAAATTACGCACGAGTAATATAAACTTTCATTAATTTGAGCCGAGTTAAGAGAACTTGTTTTAGTACACCTTTCATTTCATTCAAAAAGACTCCTGTCATGCACTTCTTTTCGAAATGCATGACAGGAGCCTTTTTGAGCGCACTTAAGGTTGTTCGATTCCGATACAAACTGAATTTACACAACTATGGGCAAACAAAGTATAAATGTACACTGAAATAGCTGTAATAGAATTTAACAATGGTCTTTATTGCCTGCCAGTTATATAAAGTTGAAGAAAACTGTAGGATAACAGAAATATTAATAAAAAACCAGAAAAGTATTTTTTTCGTCATTCTTCTAACGGGTACTCGGCTTTGAATACGTGGATGAGCTTAAAACATATGTCTCAAAATAGTCGTAAAAGTCTGTTAGTTCTTTTTCTGAAACCTCGACTGCCACGACCAACGGCTGACACTCCAACTTTATATAACTGGCCGGTAATAAGGACCACTGTAAAAGCCTATTACAGCTATTTCAGTATACATTCATACTTTATTCGCCCATAGTTGTGTAAATTAAGTTTGTATGAAAATCGTACCCCCTTCACTACACTGATTCTTGACACGATAAGAAGAAGATCGAAAACATGTCTGGAAGTTTGGTGTAGGTACTGTTGTACTGATTACTGTTGTTACTGATTGATTTACTCAAAAGTTATATACCAATTGATTTAGTAGTACAAGAAACTTTACTTCTATATTTATGAACAACAGGATATTTACCATGATTAAATTTGGTGAGTTTTGACTCCCGATCCCCACAGTTGCCTGCACCATGATCACGGATTGATCTGAAGTCCACGAGTAGAAGAAGGATATCAGGATTCAAACAATACAATACGATACAATATTTTTATTTCAGAAAAAATCCAATTTGTTAGTAGCACACAAAACTAAAACTAATGTTAGTAAATGGCAATGACAAATTTTACATAATACAAATATAATTATAATTACTGATACGTTGGATCCATGCTTCAACAGTCACTCTTCTCACTTCTCTTCGTAATGCCGTTGTCCATAAAAATAGGTTAAAAACCAGTATAGTTTCAAAAACTCGACTCTGTAAAAAGAAGTAACCC
Organism: Thera britannica; assembly: GCA_939531255.2. NCBI lineage: Eukaryota > Metazoa > Arthropoda > Insecta > Lepidoptera > Geometridae > Thera > Thera britannica. The sequence goes on along the minus strand of OW618036.2, from coordinate 16,848,505 downwards.
AGTGAAAATACCCTTCTCGTCATAAAGAAAACAAAACGCCCGAAAGCAAGACAAAACGCCCGAAAGCAAAGCCTAGCAGGATTTTAGCACTAGATAATCAAAGTAGCGAGTTTCAGAACCGCCACAAAGGGAAACTTTCCCAGTAATTTGACTGAGCGGTTTCACGTCAAGCAACATTTTGACCACAAGCTCTGGTTTTTAAGAAACGGTACTCAAATGACGTCCGTAACTTCACATTTGCCATGATGGTTCTGTTTTTACATAAAAAAAGTTGTAAAATGAACAAGGCGAAGTTCTGAGAAACCACAATGATTCCTGAAACAAAGTTTACATTAGTTCAAGAGAGAGGATTCGAAATTAAAATGTGTACCTACCTAAAATGTGCCTTTTTTACGTTTTTATCTAAAATAAAAAATAACTATTCTTCTCTTTATCGTTTCACTGATTCTTTCGAACCAAGTGTGGTGAAAGGAATTTAAGTTTGCCTCAACGAGGCTCCTTAAATAAAAATGTACCTTAGTATTGTTACGTACTTCCTCAAGATGTAGTAGATAGAAGAACCTACCATTCAATTTGAGGGGATTTTTGCGTCAAGGTCACGCACGATCCTCTCAAACACACTAATTGCGTATGTATTACGGCCGTTTTTGACAGTACCTGCTACTTAGGAAAACAAAGCTCTAGGGCGATTACAAACTGAGATTGTTTTTTACGCATATAAGCTCGTATTTCGACGCTTGTGCACGCGCGTATTCAAGCATTTTCTCATGAAACAATTGAGTCGGTCGGTTTAAATAGGTTTCAACGAGGCTTTCGCACAAATACGACCTTATAAGCGCGTCTTTACTCGTATGAGCGTTTAAATAAAACAAACGATAGGTATATTATGTTTTGGTTTAAAACGAACGCGCGACAAATAATACGCCCCGTTTGTCGCTGTCCAAACACCATCGTCGACTTTCTGGAGTAACTTTGATAACTTGCACTGTGCATACTTCAACTATTTCATGATTGTAGTAGTAGAGCTCTTTGTGAAGGGCACGTCCAAGGAAGTACTACCACCATACCTATTTCTACCGTGAAGCAGCATTGCTGTGTTTCGGTTTGAAGGGGGTGGGTGCTGGTGAAATTACTGGCACGTGAGGCTGAACATCTTTAAACCTCAAGTGGATGGACGACGAAGTGCATCGTGCTGTCAAATATTCCTCTAATATTTGACAGCGTTTCAATAATCGCCATCGCAGATCGCTCAGATGTGCTAAGCCTTGCGCACATCTGAGATGGAAAATTTTACTTTTTCTTCTTACTCTCATGTATCTTACGCATGTAGTAGGAACTATTATTATTCAGTGTTCATACGAACTTACTGCTTAAACTCATTTCAGCATACTTTGGTCAAAACAGTAGCACAAAGCATAACTGTAACTGTTTTATGCATTGTGGAATGCTGATGTAGGTTGCATAGCTGCGTAGCAACTACGCAGCATTACTAAATTATCTGTGGCTATATACGATTGCGATAACACTCACATTGTTATGTACAAAATAAAGCAAATGGTATCCAAAAACAAATATTGAGGCATCACACAACCCTATCTAGCGCCAAATTAAGAGCTCACCTCTTATAAGTATTATATCAGATATCTGGTTCCCAGATAGCTGATATAATACTTGTGTTCCTTTTTTAGGGTTCCGTAGCCAAATGGCAAAAACAGAACCCTTATAGATTCGTCATGTCTGTCTGTCTGTCTGTCCGTCCGTATGTCACAGCCAATATGTCATAGCAATGTATTTTCATCAAACCCATACGTGTGGGGCTATGAATAGGTCTTCAAAAATGATGTTGAGGTTTCTAATATAGTTTTTTTCTAAACTGAATAGTTTGCGCAAGAGACACTTCCAAAGTGGTAAAATGTTGGTCCCACACGTAAGGGTTTGATGAAAAAAAGTCTTATGAATTTCAGTTCTGAGTATGGGGACCCCCAAAATGTATTGTTTTTTTTTCTATGTTTGTGAGAAAAGAACACATCTACTTACCAAGTTTAATCAGTGTAGCTCCTATAGTTTCGGAGAAAAATGGCTGTGACATATGGACGGACAGACAGACAGACATGACGAATCTATAAGGGTTCCGTTTTTGCCATTTGGCTACAGAACCCTAAAAAACATGTTTTTGTTTTGCATGGATCGTGAACGATCGATTACATTTCACGAATACGGGTGCCGATCGATTAATAATCTCTAATAATCTCAAAACTGTTTTCCATCTTTATATTTTTCGTGACTTTCTACCGGGTAAACAAAATATCTGCTACAGCCTGGTTTTCGTGTAAATGTGATAGTGTGCTGTTGTGTGACCAGATAAATATTTCTAGGTCTGTGAGCCCCTTGGGGCTGTCAGTCGGACGCCATATCAGAGTCAGGATCAAATTACATATTTTATTTAACCACTAAGGATTTCAAAGGGCTTGAACCGAACACGACTGTTATTTTTATTTTCCAGACTACGCGAAATATTAAAAATAAACCTCTCTACGCAGTGCACTTTGTCTTGAGTCACTGACTGACTGACAAAGTACAGGATCCCCCACCTGAATTCTCCTATTGATGCTAACAGACTAGATGGAAAAAGCATATGGCCCATCTGATGTTAAGTATTGTTAACCATCGCCTAATAACAAAGCATTGTTTCGTAGGACACGCACGCCAGGAATTTGCCCGACGATGCACTGTCCATCAACTTGAGGCGTAGAGATGTTTAGCCTCACCCTTCAAACCGAAACAGAGCTATGCGCGCATAAGGTGCCTTTCGTGAGTAGCTACGAGTCAACCCAACTTCTATATAGAATTCTCGATAAAAATATAGCCAGTGTAGTGTTTGTTTTCTTGTCGTAAAGTAAATATGATCATATTATGAACTCGGAAAAACATTGTGACGGAATGTCGGAACCAATATATCATCAGTAAACTCGAAAGAATCGAACAAAGTCCTGCAGATTCCACTAGTCGCGTTTCTTTCTTTAATATTTTTTAAGGTCAAGTTACGGTCAAGGTGCCTTACAATCTGAGCTCATATAAATTGGCCGCCTAAAATAACATTGTGTAGAAAAACAGTGGATTGGTATTTTTAATAAACTCAAAGAAAGCAGACCCGTGTATTATTTTTCTTAAATTATCCAAAAAACTATCTTCATATTTTGAGCACAATTCGTTACTGTGGGACCTCCTTGTAAAAGAATTAAAAGTTCTCATCTTTAGTGGTATCGCTAGGGGAAAGCAGATGTCGGAGCGTTTAGAATATCACTTCAAAACGAAGTTTTTTCATTACTATTTATTATTTTAGTTCGTAAAGAACGTAAGAAAACTCTTGATTGTTTTAAAAACTTGTAAAGAACTTTAGTCTTCATAACTTTAGAAATGAATGGAATTTGCTTGTTCCATCAACAAGTAGCAAGTATAAAAAAACATGAATCTGCGATTGCTATTGCATTTTCTAATTACTTATAAAAATGGTCTGCAAAGTTTACTTGATTAGGTACTTATGTAGATCGTCATAACTTCATCTGACTTTTATTCTATTCATTCAACTACAATAATAAGTTGTATTGAAAACCCACTGGTTGGACGAATCTAACGCTACTGCTTTATTGAAAATGGACCAAACTCAAACCAAACTCTGTACGAAATAAATACATAAAAATGTAAGCTAGAGCTAAGACGTTTCAAAGTGATCCTTGCGGTTCTACTGAATAAGTACAATTTTGATTTAGATTTTTGAAAATTGTATAAAAAATATCAACAACCGTATAAAAAATATCAGAAATAGCAGTAAATGTGACCATGAAAGCGTAACCTTTTTACCAAGATTCGGGTATACGGTAAGTAAAGAGCTTCCCAATATTTCGGTTTTCATTTAGGTAACAGCAACGCCATTCCACGAGTCTCATCTAATTTTATCGTATACATCGAACACATTTTGCTAGACATACCTAGTAGCTGAATACTTTCAGCTCGTACACTATGATAGATATTCTTTGCTGATCAAGAAAATCATTAATTTTCATCATAATAACAGTTTAAATTTACTCGGAAACTTGTAACTAACATGTCATATTACATATTTTTTTGTATAAAGTTTAGTAAATTCAGTTCAATTCAGTACATAAAGAACAACATTGAAGGAAAGGTTGAAGGGAAACGGGGAAGAGGAAGGCCAAGAATTAGTTACGTGAGCCAGATAAAAAAAAAAGTCGCTGTCATGTCGTATAAGGAAGTCAAGGAGGCCGCATTCGAAAGACTTAATTGGAGAAAACTGCATCAAAACTCCGACAAGAGCTAAGCTCTTAAATTTAAGAAGAAGAAGAAATTCAGTTAAGTATATTCTTGTTCTGCTGACTTCACAACAATAACTTCCGCTGTTTCATTGGGGGATAGATCCAGCTGTTCTTTTCGTATAGGCTGTGCTAGGTAGTAAGGGCTATTACCCGAAGCGCCAGCCCGGAAAACCGAAATTACGTAAACGGTACATTGAATTTTCCTATAATCGGCTGACAGCCCCCAGCGATGGATGGATGGATATGTTTAACTACACTACTGTAGTTAAACATATTGCTGTCAATATGTATATTAATTAATGAAATCAGTTCTGCTATAAAAACAGTTGGCCTACCACAAGCTCTGTCTGGCTCTGGTTTTGAGTCTTTGTGAGTGCTGTCAAAATAAATCCTAAGTTGAAACGTCACACACACAGTATTATATTACACTGGTGAGCACTCATCGTTATCATCGTCATCATTATCAGCCTGAAGTAGTCCACTTCTGGACATAGGCCTCCCCTACACATTTCCAGGAAGAACGATTCTGAGCCCTTTCCATCCATCGACTTCCCGCGATCTTAACAATGTCGTCAGCCCATTCTGGTGGGTGGGCGCCCCACGCTTCGTCTTCCGGTTTGTGATTGCCGTTTGAGAACCTTTATTCCCCAACGGTTGTCGGTTCTTCGAGCTATATGGCCTGCCCATTGCTACTTCAACTTCTACGAGCTTTAATTCTTCGAGCTATGTCGGTGACCTTGGTTCTTCTACGGATTTCCTCATTTCTGATTCTATCACGTAGTGAAACTACTAGCTTTCTCCATAGCTCGTTGCGCGACTTTGAGCTTGGTGAGCACTCACACTGACTCAAAACCAGAGACAGAGACAGAGTATGGTTTTCACTTTCCAAAAATGTTGGTATCGGCTAAAGAAAATTTTGTAAGTAGGGCAATGCGATTTAAATTCCTCACTCAGAAGTCCACTTCCAAAATTAAATTTGTCACCTTTTACGACTCCCACCTTGTTTTTCAACATTTCCTTGAGTTGGGAAAATTGTACAAGTTCATTTGCTAGTTAAATTTAAATCTTTTAATACGATTACAAGTCCCAAGAGAGCCCAACTTACTGTAGTAAACAACTCGAAATTAACTTAGCTCATTAGAACAAATTAAAACAGAACAACAAAACTGACGTGGCAGTGGGCCACTTCATGTCTGCCGAAGAACCGATAACCGCTGCGATAAACGAGTTCTGGATTGGAGACTGCGTTTAGGCAAACGTAGATTAAGACGCCCTCAGACTAGATGGAGCAACGTCTTGCGCAGGGTGGTGCAGCGACTGGACTCAGTGGCACATCATAAGAGACCTAATGTCCAGCAGTGGACTGCAATAGGAAACTCCTTGCGCGTCCAACCTCCTTGGCAAAAACCAATCAGTTAGATTAAAAAAAAGCATGTTTTGGAACCCGATTTTATCGGGAGACCAAGCACGGGTGGAAGCTTGACCACGAAAAATACGCGAGTGTTTTTTTAGGCATCGTCAATGTTGTTTTGTTGCCGGCCGTCTCGTTATTAGTGGCCCGAATGTTTTCATAAAAGAATGTGGGCGTTTATTTTTGCTTTCAAAGCATTTTTATTTCAAACAAGCGTTCAAACCGTTGGGGAACTAAGGCTATTAATTCAACACACAACTGTGTTACACGTTGCGCCTAAACTGCGTTTTTCGAACGCCATCTGTATCCACGATCGCAATCAATTCCATCGCAGTACCATGAATAATAATAGCTCGTTTTGTGAAGAATGCGTCCGTTTTTCTGGTTTGGGTACTACAGGATTTGAAAACCTTGCTATGGCAAATACATTCTAGCGGGTAGAAGCGCAATTCCTTTCCAGTTTTTGATTTTTATGTAGCTGTAGCTAGTTTCGTCACGTCGTATTTCAGCCTGTACAATGGTAGCTATCACAACATTAGGTGGGCAATGTGCTCGTTCCGTAACAAACAAAAACGCAATTCAGCTTCATGTAGCGCTTGGTCGCGCAACGATTTTTAGGAAATTGGCTACGAAAATTTAAAATGTAGGTACTCAATTGAATGCAAAACTTAAATTCTCTCTCTCAAACCAAACTACAACCCTTTGAAATTACTGGCACGTGAGGCTGAACATCTTTATGCCTCAAGTTGATGGATGCAGGGCAGTGCATCGTAGGGCACGTTCCTGACGTGCGTGACCATCACGTGACGTTAGGCAATCCTTTTTTATGGGTGATACTTACCACTTTACATCAGGGTAGCCATTTGCGAGTTCCTTAAGCAAGTTGTATAAAAAAACTTTACATTTAATTAAGTCATTGTGACATTCTACATAAGTTTCGGTTCTACGTGACATTTACCCGTATGTCTATATTCCAGAACCCTAATAAAATAAAGGTACAGTGGCCGTCTTTACATCATTTCTTTATGTGTGTAACGAACGTAAAAAGCATAATTTACGTTCGTATACATGAGGACACACATACTAGTATAATGTGTCGAGCTTGCTTTCCTTAGGAATTACCAGAATCTGTACCAATAGCCTTGTTTGTTGAGAATTTACGATAACCCTTAGCTTTGTCAGCATCAGCATGAATATAGATGCAACTGTATAGCGTTCCGTAATAGCGATAAGGCCGACTATACTTGGGCAGGAAAGAAAAGAATGGGAGAACGATTTCCATACAAATAGATTTTTACCCAAATAATTGTCATGTTAAAATTGTATTATATTGTTATTGTATTGTTAATTGTATTGTTTTGTTTAGACTGACTTCTATTTATTGTAATGTGTATTTTGCATTTGGGCGCTTTGGCGTTAGCTGTTAGCACAAAATGCATTTTTCTAAATAAAATAAAATAAATCTGTTTTTTTTTTGTTTTTCTCTCGGTTTTTGGAGAAGAGTGATCTGTCAAAATAGACTTGTGTGGCCTCCTTGCTTGCGTTTTACGAGAAGTAACTCTTTGGTAACTCAAAAGGGTCTATTTAAGGCCATGCGCACATCTAGCGCGATGGCGATGGCAATCCGTGAAACGCTGTCAAATATCGCTGTCATATTTGACCGCGTTTCACTGATCACCATCGCGATATATTATACTACTTGGGTATACCCTAGGTACCAAAAATCAAAGAGCACTTGGAGGTTATCGTACAATCGATTAATCGAGCTTATTTTTGGCAAATGAAAGAACCGTTTGGCAAAAGTTCTACGCTCTACACCAAATTAACTGTACAAGCCGATCACATTAAAGGGAAATCAGAACAGTGATCAGAAACATTGATAACGGTCGAGCTCATCCTCCACTCAGCTATAAAAGTTGATGAACCTTCGAGAAGCACCAAGCTGCGTTTAGGCAGAAAGCGGATTACCAGCGCCGAGATTGACCGACGCGTATTATTCTCCGAAGAAAATAAACCTACTAATATAAACTAATAGACTAATTTAGAAGACTTAATTTGAAAGTGATCAATGAAATTTAGTGTAACTTAAATTAAGTCGAGATGCTAAAGTCTTTTTCCATACATTAACTGTAGCAACCAAGCCGTTTTGTTGCCTGTTCTGGTACTTGAACTCACAAAGTGATCCTTGAGATACAATTTAACAATATGACTTTTGAATTTTGATTCGACGGGCTTAAAATATTAGCTTACAAGCTTACACTCAAAGCAACTTAGTAAAGAACTCCGGGTGAACAAGCACCTGTTTTTTGAGTGAATAAGAAAAACCGCCCTCCTTAATGGGACCGATAATTGAAAACTTGGGTTTAATCTGAGACTTGCGTAAATTGAAACGTAGTGAAACGGAAAAAGATAATTATGGAAAAACGAGATTCGTTTACGTTAATGATATTCAACATTAGGGACACAGATCTTTTAATTCACTGTCTGACAAGTGTTTAATTTAACACAAAATGCGATTTAGAATGAATAAAATATATTTTGAAGATGTTCCAAAATCGAATAACTTTCAGAGGCGTACCAAGGTTCTTTTCACGCTTCTACAATTTCTTTAAATGAGCATACAAATTGCTTAAAATAAGCGTTTGTAGGTTAGATTATTAAGAAGTAGTTTTAGTATGTAAATACCGAAACCTGAGTTTTAATGGGTTTTTAGCGTCGTGTGTTACACTATACTTTTCACTATGATTGCAAGAAAATAAAAGATACAAATAAAATATGAAATAGTTGAGAAAAATTCTAAAGATTTCGCGCCAATGTTTTTTTTTTATTTCTTCAGTAACCGTTATAATTATATAACTGATATTTTAAATACTCGAAGTTACGAACGGTGTGAGATTCAAATCCACGAATAGTTCGCCAAAGCTTAAACTGTTAAATTTTGTTGCCATTAAAATACGGTATCCGGTGTCAGAGAACCGGTTCTTTTCATAAACTTTTTCCATTATGTATGAGAAAAGAAACGTTGGGAATTTGAATGATTGTGGTAATTTCCAAGCAAGCTGCTTTTAGTTTTACATTACGGTTAGATTTTACGTACCATTGTTTAAATACCTTCAATCAACAAAAATAATCAACATAAAATAGTTTTCCACCTTTTATACTAATGATTAGTTGGCAATAATAGTTTTTGCAGCTAAATCGCACCATATTTCGGCCTATGAGCAGTGACGCATTGCTCTGCTCTAGTAAGTATGAATTGACTTGCCTCTCAGCTTACTGCGCCGCCGTAGATCGTGGGTTCGATCCCTACCGAGATCAAATATTTGCGTGGTGAACACAGATCTTTGTTTTCTGGGTATGCTATTAGTGTATTCTAAGTAGGTACGTATTTATAAAAAAAAAATGAGTATTATATCAGCTATAATACCTACTCATATTTTTTATTTTTCTAAGTACAAGCATTGCTAAAATTTAGAGCTAGAAAGTTTTGCGTGAGTTGTCCATCAATATTTAGGTATTTATTCAAAAGTGCTTAATTATTCGACAAAATATATCTAAATCGGCTTGCAAATCAATAAATCGTCCGTTTACGTTAAACGATAGAAAGCGAATTTAGGAACAGTGAATTTCCTCTATCTAAATCTTTCAACTTCCTAAACCCCTTGTTTCATAAAAATGGTCACCGCCATAAAGACGAACCAAACTGTTACCTATAGTTTTGGTTTATTAGACCGATCAAAAGTGAAATTCTTTATCTACGTCAGATGAGCTATGAAACTTTAATTATTTTAATCTTTGAAATTTCGGTCAAACGTTCCACTAAAAACAACTTGTTTAAAATGGACTTAGATTAAGTATACCTACATAAAAAAACATTTAATTCTTGCCGGTTTAATTCTTGAAACCATCAACAGTCAAAGAAATTTAATGCTATTAATAATTCTTGTAACATAATGTAACTCAGGTGTAGCAAAAGATAGCCATAAAAAGGTTCGAGTAGGTTATGTCACAGAACCTGATGCCAAATAATAGGCACCCATATACATTAGCCTTGACTCCACACTAAGGGTCATGCTACACGGGCGGTTCTCCCGCCGCGGGAATCCGCTCGACAAAGCTTCCGCAGACCATTAAACTATACGGGACGCGGTTTTTCGCTGTCTTTTGTTAATTTCAACATGGACCCGCAACATGGAACGCAAGTGCACAAACGACCGAGAGAGCGAGAAGGTCCCGCGCACAATGACGCAATAGCGGATAACCGCCCGTGTAGTTTAGAACGGCGGTAAACAGCGGCGGTTTGACGCTACATGCGGCGGTCGAATTACTCCCGCCTGCAAACCGCGGCGGGAAACCACGCCGTGTAGTTTGTAGCATACAATGTCCATAAGAATTGAGTCTAGTGCGGTTCAGAAGCGGATTCCCTCGGCGGGAGAACCGCCCGTGTAGCATAGCCCTAAGATTCCCTGTTACGTCGGACTTACGGCCGTCAAATGGAGGATACTGGGTCTTTAAAAAAGAACATAGTAATGAATGCTCGACGGAATAATGAATTGGGAAGGGTCTCGTGTCTTGAATGTAAAGTTCTCTCACAAGATTTAAATTATGCGAGCACTTATCCTATTATTATTCTTGCTCCAGAACTTTCTATAAAGATTGATGCCAATGTAATAATAATCATCGAAGCTACATTCGGTGACACGTGACATGTTGTTATTAATAATTAGAAGCAAAATATATTGATACCTTTGTGAGATGCCCTGACTGTGTCATACAAAAATACTATTAAATTGAAACTTTATTCCCAAATATTTTGGATTTTACAATAACAATGATAAACATCATTTGAAACAGCATTTTATTTCAATAAAAATTATGCCAAACAAGGCTATCTTAGAAAAGGAATGCCAAATTCAACTCACAATCAAATACTTTTCGCTAGGTATCTCTCTACTCAATCAAAATCAGATCATCATCAATCAGATAACAGCTCAAACTTTCGAGTCAGAGAGTTTGAGTCAAAGTCACGTGACCAAGTGTAGAATGATAAACATAAAATAGTCTTCTTTTTTGTGGGAAAGTATGCTCGAGAATATTTTTTCATAACATATTTATTTCTTTTTGTATTAAAAGTGATCCTATTTTCGATAGTAGGCGCCATTCATGTCGGTTAGGGTACAGAAATAACTATAATATTATTACCCACTTATCTTTTTTATTAGCAACGTGGGATCCATTTTGACATCTTGTTTTCATTTTGGGCTTCACAAATGCAAAAAATACGTACTCGTACATACAATTTGAAGTCGATTGAATGGTTTTTTTTTTGACGTGACAACGTCTTATAATTCGATGGATCCGGCTGCACGCACAAAAAAACATGACTCATGCGGCGTTACCTCGCTCTGCGGCGTTCCAGTTAAGTCTTGAAGTGCAAGCGAGATCGCGGAAAGAGCGACAAAGAGGCACGCACGGCCTCCGCGTTCGGCAGTGTTCGACATCTGTCTCTCTCCTACTTGAGTGAGCGATGCGTCCGCGTGGACAGCTATAATGACGTTGTCACGTTCAACTATCGTCAGTAAACCAACTTTACAGACAACAGATTTTTTTGTGTAGTATACGGTAAAGTGTTTTTCATTAATTAATTCAAACCTTTTTGCGATGATTTTTATAGTTTTACTGAAATTGTTGATTGTTGATGCTGGGTTCAGGCTGATAATGAAAATGATGCTGGTTTGGTATCTGCCGCTTACAGAAATAGTGAAGTGGAGCAGAGCGAGTAATGAGATGGAATGATAAACGGGCGACATGACCACTCGCCTCATTTTCAGTGGAGACGCGTTTACGAAATTTAATTAAAAACCCTAGGACTACAGTGTGCCAAGCTAGGGAACGAATAAATGCATGCATCCTTCTTTCAACTAATAATATAAATGCTACTACTATGGATGGAAGTTTATTTTTTAAGTTAACAATTGCCTTATAACAAAGCATTGCTTCGTAGGTCACACGCGTCAGGAATGTGACCTACGATGCGCTGCTCTTCGTCCATCACCTTGAGGCATACCATATCAACCTCGCTTGCCTGAAGGTAATTTCCACCCACATCCTTCAAACCGAAATACAGTAATGTTGCTTCACGGCTGAAATAGGCATGGTATTATTACTTCCCCGAACGAGCCCTCCACAGAGCTCTACTAATGCTAAACTAGTTTGCTATTCAATCACACCCTATACCCACTGTTTCGATTTGGATTATTTATTTATTTATTTATTTTTATTTATTATACAGAAAGTTGGGTACATTTAACATCGAACAGTGGTTTAAAGCCTAAGTAAGGTTTGTCTTACCACTGGGGTTCTCTATATCAATACACTTATAACTAATAACTTACACAATAAGAAATAAGAAAAAACGCAGCGAACAAATACAATCATAATAACCTACTGGGCAAACGCACACTCAAACAACGTAGTCAACTGCGACTGCTAATTACCGGTAGGCAAAAGACTGCACTGACTTGTGCAGCGCAGCGACTAATTATTGTGAGAGTGTGCGTTCGCCTGCAATACAAAGGATGCTCCATTTTACGATGGGATTTTAGAGCTAAAGTGTAAGTAAGAAATATTTTTTTAAAGTAATATGATATATTTTTTTGAGTAATTTTATTTTTGACTTCTAGTGGTAATTTATTTATAAGGTTTGGGATTAAGTATAGTGATGTTCTTTTACCGTACTCGTTATTACATTTAGGTTTAGTAAGTTTATTTAACGTTATACTTCTGGTAGTAATGGAATGACTTTTTGGAATTTGAATTTCTGTACGAAAGTATTGTTCATTAAGTAGGTTAAATTCAATTTTTCTTTGAATAGGTATGACACCGCAGTACTTAAAAAGTCCTGCGGGGTCCATTGTGTATTTACGCTTTATTTTTAAGGGAACTATTAATTTTAGTAGTCTATATTGAATATTGTAAATCTGATCTATGTATGATTTGTAGGTACGACCATAGCTGCTGAGCCCATACGACAATATACTTTCTACAAGGGTCTTATACATTGTCAGCAAAACGTAATAGGGAACTTTACATTTTATGATAAAAAACTTGGCCATAACTGCTCTCATCTTATTACATATTTTGTCTACGTGCTTCGCCCAGTTGAATTTACTATCGATCACCAGTCCTAAGTAGGTGTGCTCAGTCACTCGCTCAATTTGTAAACAGGTGCTGGTACACTGGCCATTAGAAGAATGAAGGCAGTCATGACTATGTGCTATCACTTTTACATGAGTATTAATGGTGTTGCGGTAGTAGCTGGAACAAATATGCATAAGTTTAGTTTTATCGGCGTTAAGAACCAAACCTGAATCATGTGACCACTTGCAAATTGCAGTAAAATCATCTTGTATATTACTAAGTGCAACTGATATATCTTTATCTGCCGCTACTAGGCAGGTGTCATCGGCAAATTGGTAAATTTTGCAATTTTTGATAACATTATTCAAGTCATTAACATAGGTTAAATAATGTAAGGGACCGAGCACTGATCCCTGTGCCGTTCCTTCTGTGATGTGTACGCTATCACTAAACGTGTCACCTATTTTGACTTGATAGCTTCGATTCCTAAGATAATCTCTGCACCAATCTAATAAATTTCCTCTTATGCCACTACTCTCCAACCGCTCAATCAACAAATCATGCCGCAGCGTATCGAACGCCTTACTATAGTCAATAAATACTAAAATAACATGTTTTTTCGCATTTAGGCATTGATTAACATCATCAGTAAAACGTGATAACAGTAGTGTCGTGCTCTTATTGGGTTGAAATCCATATTGTTGTGTTGATAAAACTCTATTTTTTGAATAAAAATTCTGCACTTTACCACACACGAATTTTTCCACAATTTTATCCAACACTGGTAGAATTGTAATCGGTCGATACTTACCGTAGTCCTGCTTACTACCACCTTTGTGAATAGGTCTAACAATCCCAGTTTTGAGCTCTTTAGGGTAAAGTCCGGTAGCAATACTTGCGTTTACTAATCGTGTAATAGTATCGACGATTCTGTCTGTCAGTCTGATGATGTCAACAGCCCGAATACCATCTACACCAGGAGCCTTGTGAGGATTAATGTTTTTAATAATTTTGCGAATGTCTGTACTCGAAGCATTGGGCAAGTACATTGATTTATCGATAGGTTTGACGTACTCTGACTTACACATCAGATTACGTGTGCAGTTGGGAATTATAGATTTAACATTATGTTGGAATTGATTAGCAAAGTTGTCTGCAATTTTCTTTTTACACGTTTCTTCGCTAAAAGCTTTTGTAATAATTTTATCAATGGAATTTGTTATTTTACCTGTTATATTATTAATTATTTGCCATAGTTTTTTTGTATCTTTTTTACATTTAATAATTTCGGTCATAAAATATTTATTTTTGTTTTTGTATATTGCTTTATTTGTTTTATTTCTCATTTTATTGTATTTAAGTCTCAGTTCTTTATCACCCGTATCCTTTAACCATTCCGAATATAATTCATCTCTCTTTTGTGCTAATTTTATTGTATTTTTATCCACCCAAATATGTGTATTCCGTTTCGAGTTACTAATGTTTTGTACACATTTACATTTATTATAGCAATCATCAAAACTTTCACTAATGAACTTATAAATAGTATTAGGGCAATTCATACTGGACGTGGAATCCCAATCTACTGTTTCCAGAAGTACCTTAATTTTATTATTATTTAGCCTATTTACATAAACAGGAGCATCCTGTACATTAGAGTTACTCAATAGCGTAGCTGCAGTTAGTCTATGATCGGCCAGTACTGTACTGAGCGCGGCAGTGTAAACGTCTCTCATGCGTGATCGGATAAATATATGGTCAATACATGTTTTAGTTACTAAGTTGTTCAATGTTTCTATCCTAGTGTAGTCAGTGATACCGCATGACAGACCGTGCCCGCTCATGATGTTCATGTATGATTTTTTTACAGGATTATCTAGCTTTAGGTTTATGTTAATGTCACCTAGAAATACTAAATCAGTGCTAGCTAACTTGTCAAGCATATTATCCAATTCTCGGACAAAGTATTGTTTATCAGTAAGAGGTGGCCTATACACGGCACACAGAGTCACAGAGTAAGTAGTGGATGAAATTGTACCGAGTAGGCATTCACAGTGTAATGTATTATTTTTTAATTTAGTAAACTTATATTTATTTTTAATGTACACAATTATTCCGCCTCCTCTTCTATTCTTACGTAACTCTGTGTGCATTGAATATCCATTCAAATGATACATTGATTTTATGTTGTCAGAAATGTTAGCTTCAGTGATTATTATGCAATCAATTGACGAGTCTGATTCACATAGTAACTGCTCAATTTTAGAAAAGTTTTTAATTAAGGATCTTATGTTTACATGGACAAATGTTAGGTTATGCGGATTACTAGGTACTAAACGTTTGTAGTTCGTGTAACCTAAACAGTTAAATAGTTCTACAATGTTATTATCTTCTATAAAATCCATAAAGTTTTTAATTAAGGTTAAATAAAGGAATTCACCGCTTCTAAAGTAGGTAGCTAAGTAGATACCTAATTTAGTTCGCGTTTGACATCATATTTTGTATATCGTTCTTGGATCTAAGTTTGTATACCTTAGCGTTTTCATTCTTACGCACTAGTACTTTTCCGTCTCTTATCCAGATGAACTTGTAGGCGTCTTTTAGATCCTGCTTCGCCTGCCAAAGTAGGTTCTTGAGATAAGCAGTCAGCGCTTCGCGAACGTAAATCTTCTCGGCAGCGGGTGGTCCTGACAGGTTCGGCACAAGATCCTTGGCGGTGATGGTAATGGTACGGGCAGCGGAGATCAAACGCTGGCGGGTGGATTCCTGGCGAACCCGCACCAGCACTGGTCCAGATCCGGTCCGGCGAGATGGAAGGCGTTTGACTGAGAGAATATCCTCTTTCGGCGCACCCAGTGTTACCACAACACTTTCGGCCAAATTGGGTAGATCCTGGTCACTCGAATCCGGAATACCTGAGATTTCGACGTGGTCTCCCAGCATCTGCTGTTCCAGCTCGACATTGCGTTGCTCGAGGAATTCAATTTTAAGACCAAAGGCCCTGTTTTGGTTGTCAAGGTGAGTTATTTTCCTCTCCATATCCTTCACTTTACTTGTTAGTGCATCTATGGACTCCGAAAATTCGTCCACCTTCTCACTGCAATACTGTAATGATGTAGTGACCGCCCGTATCTCCTGCGTCACAATTAGTTTCACTTCCTTCCTCAGGTCTTGCAGAAGCTGTTTGACGTTAAGGGTTCCTGAAGTCCCTGTGGACGCCGCGTCATCCTCCTCTTCCTCTTCATAGTCGGCAAGCGTAACAAACGATTTCCTTCGTGACGAGTTCATATTGCAGTCGTTGCAGGTCCAATCTAGGTTTTCCGCGACCTTGAGAGCGTTTAGCTGTTTACCACTTAACCCGGAGCAGACAGTAGTAGCATGTACTACTTTTTGGCAGCGGCTGCATTCCAAAATAGTCGTTTTTTTGTTCAGTAATTTAGCACAAGAATGGCACTTGGCCATTTTGAGGGTAGATCAATATAACTTTGTGTTAATGTTAACTGACGTGACGCGTGTTTACTCTACGGCGCACTTGCGAGAACTCCATGTTAATAATATCGTTCTTAATCTAGTTAAGATAGGCTTTTAATTTAAAAAATGATCAACCTACCACTGGTCACATTACCTGTGTCGCATATAAATGTGAAGTTAGTACTAACTAAAAAGCTGCATACGAGTTATACCTAGTGACTATACCCACTTTATATGGATACGCACATTGCTATATACATATAGGTACATATCGATGGACATACACGATGATTTTCAGTGTGATGACGCGTACGAATATCAAGTAGCCTGTCAAATAATAAAAGGGAAATACTGACAAAGGTTTTGCACGTTGAGAGTGATTTAAGGGTATACCATCGACGCCAACCTCCATCACCCTGAAATCGCTTTAATTATACGTCAAGCAGATCAAAGACAGTCGATTTTCCGAGGGTAGCTATAAAATATACGACAAATTGCTGTGCGGAATTCGACCATTGTCAAGTGTTTCGTAGGCGTGTAAACAATGGAACTGAACATAATTCTAAAGGGAGTCGATCTGTTTTCAGATAGCCTCAACAATTCGCGGCGTACCTTCGTCAAAGTAAGGATTCCGTGAACCTTTGACTCCATAACCACGAATGCAATCGCGAACCGATAAAAAACCCCTATTGTTTTGCAACAAAGTAAACTAAGACCCTGCTACAAAACCGTAGAGCAAAGCCTAACATGGAAAACCTTGCGGGACAATTTTTGACGTAGTACCTTTTACTGTTTGTGACGGTGACGCTACAATGTATACAACGCCAAAGGAAAATGTTAAATCCTATTCGGTAGCCAAGCACTTCGGCGACCGCGATCAATGAATCGCTGTCAAATTTGACAGCGTTTCACTGATCACGTTTGCCAGCGGCCTAGGTATGCGCAGGCGTTCACACACACACACCCACAGCCACAGTAGACAGTAATTTGACAGATTTTTTTCAAAGCTCGGAAGATCATTGGTTTTAAGATTTTATAATGTCCATAAGTTAAGAGTAGAGCGGGATTTAAACCCGTGACCTTCGCCTTGCTATGCTAAAATATTTACAATTTGTGTCATCAGCACGCGTCCGCAATCAATTGCTAAACCAAACCAGACGCTTGAATTAAGCACTACCAAAGGTGAAAGGGTGCTTTGTTGTAAGGGCTGACCTGAATAATGCCGACATTGGAATTTATGTCACCCCAACCACCCCCCTTAGCCTGTTCAAATGGTCATTCTAAAATAGGAGCACCTGTCATTCTAAGTTCTGTTTCCCGCGTTTTGTAGGTACTAGCATTCACCTCTGGTTTTGATATAAATCCATCCGAATATAAATAATAAATGAAATATAATAATTCACAAATCGTTTTTAATCAAAGTCATAATTGATACTAAAAACTAGCGAAAGTAAGAACTAATAATAAGCTTTTCATTTATTTTTATCGCAGGAAGCTCGAAGATGGTTATAAAGCACCAACGATTTCTTATGGAGGTATTATGTCCAAAAGTAGAATATTTTGGGCTGTAGTGTGATCATTGATAAAAATGTGTCTTTCTAGTTTTATACATTATTTCTGTGGACATAAATGTTTATTACTTTTCGATGTCGTCTCAATATAAAAGGCTAAAGTAGCTGCATAGGCGAGCGGTGAGCCCTCGGGGCTACATTTGGCATTCCAACGGAAGCGTCTGTACTAAATCTCGTACTATCCTCATAACAAACACACCCTTATACTCACAGCCATAAAGTCTAGTTTCAAGGCCATTAAAAGAAAGTTTTCGAAGCTTTTCAATGTATTATTTCGGCTGTTATCGCGTTATATATCTGCTTTATTACAACTTGCGAATGCGAAGTGCCTGCTTTATTATACGATATAAGGATGGTATTGGCATAATTTTAACGGTTTCAGTAAGAGTTTTTATAGACGTTTAACTAAGTTTTGTAATTAAAACATTATTTAATTGCAGCGTCAATTTGTTTCACTCCGCCGAGACAAAATGTAAATATTTTAGCTCTAATTTGGTAAAGGTAAATTCCTGGAAAACCCATAGGTCTCGTACTGTAATCGATATGAGCTCTTCAGTTTCAGAACGACCCATCTCACGACCAGTAAACCTCCCAGTGTCAAACTGTCAAGTATTTTAGTAAATAATCTACCTATCTTAGAAGGAGTTGGGTTGAAGATTACACGCCAAAGGCTGCGACACGCTTCTGGCTTAAACCAAACTTATAAGTATACATACATACATACAAAGAATGTATTATTTCTTCCTTGTGTACAATAATGAGTCTTTCTATTCAGATGAATTCTTATTAGATAATATTTTTATTAGAATTTTTATTAGATAAGAATCTATAAAAGAAAATAGAGCGCCAATTCGAAGCTGTCTAAGAAAATTTAGCTTCCTTGGTCAACATGGTCGCTTAATCAATTAGGAAGTAGATGAATACTCAAATAATTTACGCTCACAATTTATCAAATAAATATTATAGAAAATCCTCACAACACTATCTAGCCCCAAACTAAGCAGAGCTTGAACTATGGGAACCAGATAGCTGATAATAATACTTATATGCATTTTTTTTTGTAAATACATACTTAGAATACAATATAACACCCGCAGACAGAGAAAAAACATCTGCGTTCTCTGTGGGGATCGAACCCACGACCTACGGCTCAGAAGGCAGAGCTACTACCAACTGAGCTGAGAGGCCAGTCATAACTATGAGATTTCGATTCTCAATCACTTGAAAAAAGAGTCGGGTTGTTTCTAATTACACCACAAAACCGTAGCAATTCGAATCGCTATTTCTACAGTACCTACGGTTTCCTTCTCAATTCCACCATTCCGCAATTTGTGCCTCGTAAAAGAGTTTTATTTCCACACGTAGACGTTTTCTTTTAATAAATAACTGGCTTCGTAAATTGTACACATTTTACATGTTTGGTATGCCTGTTAAACATACCACAAAGGACACTCAAAGTTGACGCAAGCTCAAAATATTAAGCTGTGGTGAAATTACATGTAATTCTAGGAATAAAGCTAAGATAAGATTGTTCGGTACTTTAGGATTGTTTCTTAGGATTTTCAAAAATGTATTAAGCGTAGCGCTAAGTGAAATGTGCACGTAGTATTTTTATTTGCTACGACTTAGGGTCATATTATAATATACTATTTGCGTTGTAAAATAAACGAATCTATTTTTTTATCAATTATTCTAAATCTTCTTATCGTGACACTGATTCTTTTTAACCTAGTGTGGTGAAAGTAATTTAAGTGCGCCTTAAAAAGGCTCCTTTCATGCCAAATATACCAAATGATTTGCTCTCTATCCTATGTGCATTTTCTGAGTGTGCAATACCACTATCTACTAAATAAGCCAAACTGAAACTAAATCACATTACACGACTGGAACCCATTAGTTGGAAGCCCAAATGTGGCATGATAAATTCACGCAATAATAGTCATTAATGATACTGTCAAGTTGTGAATTTTCATGAATTTACTACGGAAAAGGCTGCTAGTATGGTCGAGAATCGCTTGTTCTATTACCGTTGTCGTAACTAATTTAGTTGAGCATGCAATTTAGAGTCAAAAGTCAGGGATGGTTTTAATACAAAACATAATAACAATTATTTTAGTATTGAAGTGGCTGGCGGCGCACAGGACAGAGGAGGCTGGCAAAAGATGAAGAAGGCCTATACCCAGCAGTGGGTGATAATACCGGACTGAGATGAGGATGATGATGAGGGCAAATTTTTGAAAAAGGAACTTACACACACACAATATATTGTAGGATTACTAGGATTAGTACCAAAATCTATGTCAGTTCATAAACCCCAGGGTTTTATTGGTGGGGCGAACCTTTGCAGGTATGTACCTACCTATGTCACGTAAATGGACATGGTTTTATGACTACATTATTTGAAATAAGTTCAAAACAGTAAAATTCTTACCCATAAAATTAAATACTATTGCCTATATCTAAACATATAAAACTCTTACGTTACTGACTGACTGACAATCAACGCTCAGCCTAAACCGTAAGTCCTAGAACCATGAAACTTGGAGGGTGTGTTTCTTTTATAGCATAAGGGTGCACTAAGAAAGGAAATTGGAAAATGATTTCCCTAAGTGGAGAAAAAGAGGAAAAACTTATAAAAGAAAAATCAACGGGGCGTAACGGCAGCGGGGCGAGCGAAGCCGCGGGCGGCCGCTAGTTGTATATAGTATTATAGATTGTCTGTTGTTTGTGTGTATTTTTGAGTACTATTGGTAGGAAAAGAGTGACTGCTTAAATGACGGCTAATATGGGAGAGTGGAGAGTGAAAACCTGTTGTGCCGATTCCACACGAAGTGGGATTTGGATAATAAAATGATGATGATGACTTTTGTCAGCCGCTTAGTTATTATAATGTTAAGCCAATTAATATTCTGACCCAACCACTAGTACTTAATCTGTGACCCAATTCAGTGGACGTGGCTAGTTCCCGATACATGCAATATCCCAAATTAAATTGGAATGTAGGTACTCCGACAATCTTGATACTGTGCGCTAAAGAGCCCTTTAGATGCAAACAGGCTGTGGCTGTTGGCTGGTGTAGATGGATAATTTGTTTCCACAATTTTTTTTATTTTGGCTGCAGGTATCTTATACCTTTAAACGAGAAAATCTTGTATATATATATATATATATTTAGGATCTCGGAAACTGAGCCAACAATTTTCACGAAATTTACTATACAAGGGTTTTCGGGGGCGATAAATCGATCTAGCTAGGATTCATTTTTAGAAAATGACGAGAAGTTGGTGTTTTGCAATAATCAAACATAAACTCAATATACGGCTGGTCCTGCCATCTATTGGCGATTGTGAGCAACTAACTGCAAGCTAGAAGGCGTTGTTAATTAAAAATAAGCCAATAAAGATACGACTCTTCCTGACATCTATTGGCAAATAATAATACTATTTTTTTTTAAACCCGAGCGAAGCTCGGTCATACCGGCTCGTGGTGTATATACTAAATTAAACTTTGTGAGTCTGACATATCCGGTTTTCCCCCGTCTCACCACGCGCATACCTCATGCTGCCTTCCTACGGTGCGTGGTTCTGAAGATCATCACGCACAGCCAACGACAACGCTAGGCAAGGCAACGCACCCAAAAGGGCTCCTGTGCTACCGCGCACCTCGGCGCACGAGGCCGTTCCCATGGTGTGTCGTGCGAGCTGATCCACCTCCGTGCGTGATATCACACACCGGTGGGAAGGGGCTATTAGGCACACACTCACAGCGGTCTCGGTCAAACTATAGTCCCCGTGCTTGCCCAGCCTGTACTCGGGCCAATCCACTGAAAACACATGGTCAATTCGTGAGAAATTATATAAAGATACGAAATGAAAGTTTAAATTGCAATAGAATGTCTAACACTAATTTTTAAGACAAGAGTAAACTGGTGGATTATGGCTAAGCATGCTCCATCTTAGGCTGCATCCTCACTTTCCATCAAATGCAAACAGTAGCCAAAATACTTAGCTGACTATATAAAAAAAATAAAATTCTAAAATTTAACATACAATGAGATTCATCAATCAATTAGATACAAATAAATAGCACAAAGAGAAATGAAAACAAAGTGAAGTTAGTTTGTCTGAGTTAGTGACCTACTTTAATGACTGATGTTTTTAGCCCTCCAAGGCGCATGAAAACAGTGAGTTTTGATAAACATATTTGTTGATAGATTTTAATTCTTACCAAAACGGATTAGGTGTTGCTCCTGTTAGTTTTTAAATAGGAAAGACACGTAGGCGAAACGAATTGTTCAAACTGAAACTGATCGAGTAAACTTGCGACTTGCCCTTCAGACTTTTAATTATATACAGTATTGATAGGCCATAATCATAGAATTAAACTTAAATAACATTTATAAATATGGCTGTATGTAACTACTCAATAGTGGCCGAAGTAAGGCCGAAGAAATCAGGGTCGTTCGAAAGCAATGGGTCGACGACATCGTAAAGGTCGCAGGAAACACCTGGACAAGAGATGCACAGGACAGAAAAGGCTGGCAGAAAACGAAGGATGCCTATACCCAGCAGTGGGTGATACCATAAGATTACAATGATAATGAAAGAAGAAGAAAGAAAGAAGAGCTTTATGATTTTCGGTTTGTCTCTGGACCATCATTAAGAAGCTTGATGCAACCAAGCAAAAAGAAAAACCATAAGCAGAAGTAGTTAAAACAACGTTAT
The DNA here is from genome assembly GCA_939531255.2 of Thera britannica. NCBI lineage: Eukaryota > Metazoa > Arthropoda > Insecta > Lepidoptera > Geometridae > Thera > Thera britannica. The sequence continues at coordinate 16,825,854 of OW618036.2, read as the reverse complement.
TTTACAAGCAGCAACTGCATAATGCACATGAGACCACCTTATCCACACAATCCGACCACTGTTAATTCCCCATACCAGAGTAACAACACTTTACATGGATAAAATGCACTAATTTCCATTTACCCACATCCACGCACCTGCGTGAGCGATTCCACAGGCCATTAACATTTAAGCGCAGTTCCAAAGCTGTGACAGCCCTAAAGGGCGATACGTGATACGGTTAACGGTTCACGCAACTGTACGCGACTGTATCACAGCTAAAAGAAAGCTGAATGGTACACTACATTATTATAATTGTATTATCATAAGAGCAGTTTTCCCGAATTTCAAAATGGAGAAGGCTTTAGTTTGCTAGAAATATCTACACTTATACTACTACTTGATTGATTGAGTAAGAAAGTTTGACTGGTAAAATATGGTTACACGTTTTTATAAGTAAAGCCAACTAAATTCGTAGAAGTCATGCTACGAGCGTAGCGTCGACGCTACGGTTGTATTTTACTAACACAGGACTTTCAAAAAGGCATGGTGGGTTGTAGCTCCAATGGACCAAACTGGACCTAGACTCAGAGTAAGCTGTGGTAAGTATTGCGTTGTGTACGTTGCATCGCCACACATACGCACGTATTACGTGCTATACCATCCGACGGCTCCACCCACTAAGCATTCATGCACTTTTTTTAGCTGATGGAATAACCATTTATGGCCCACCTGATGTTAGGTAACCATCACCTAAAACAAAGTATTGCCTCGTAGCTCACGCACGTCAGAAACGTGCCCTACGATGCACTACCCTGTGTCCATCAACTTGACGTATACAGATGTTGGGCCTCACGTGCCATTGTTTGACCGGTACCCACAGCCATACCCTTCAAACCGAAACACAGCAATGCTGCGTCACAGCAGAAAAAGGCATGGTGGGAACTTCCCCGGGCGAGCCCTTCACAAAGAGTGCTACTATACACAAAATTGCAATGATTATAAAATATCAAAGTGATTATATAAATTAATCAATAGCTATGTATAGTGTGGTTCAGATTTTTCGTGGCAATTAGTGCGTGGCCCTGACGGAAGACCAGCGTTAGAGGTAAGGCACCTAACTTCACGCTGGCTCTTTATATTTCTTGTATGCATGTATAGCGTAGATAGCGTGTACTTTAAACAGCTATAAGCATCTGTAAATAAATATTTTTTATCTCTTTCTTTTTCTTTCAATGACCCAGCTGTTGAACTCCCACTGTAGCGGTACACTCAGGTTGAGCTCTATATCGAAGCGATGGCAGACCACATTACAGTTAATAGCGCGACAGCCCGCCGCCTATATGAGCATTTTTTTATGATAAAGCTTCAATGCGGTCTGCATAAAAGTTAACAACTCAGAAAGTGGCGTGAAGAGCGTGGACAGCTGAATTATCCTTGTCTCACCGTACAACCCCGTGTGAGATGAAATTGATCGCTTCAAAAAGCCTACCACAAGCTCTGTTTGGCTCTGTCTCTGGTTTTGAGTCTGTGTCAGTGCTCACCGGTGTATTATACTATGTGTAGAACGTTTTGACGTAGGATTTATTAACTTCAAACTATCATAATATGAAACTATGATAAAATACAAAATAACAGCTTTTAATTTATTTATACTACGGGTGATCTCAAGTTTATCAAATCGGTACTAAGTTGGGCCTGCAGTATAATCCTCACTTTAGTGCGCGTCTACCCTCATTCCATTTCATTACGGACACACGACATGACCTGATTATTAAGACAGTGGCCATAAGCCAGTTATGTCTGTGATTCTGGATTCTGGAGTTAATAAATGACTCTTATTTATGAAGGACCGACTTTTGTGTGCCTATTGCCTAGAGTTGCCTATTATTTCCAGGTTCAGATGCTGTTTCTGGAACTAAAAGGCATTAAAATGGCATTAGTACTAGTAATAGGTATTACAAATAACTATATGCCTTGTTTGTTTGGAAATAAACGTTATTCTTATTCTTTTGCGGCCCAGGAAAAGTTCTTCATCTTCTTGTCGTGCAACCAGTGAGCCTCTTTTCGTGCACTTGACACTGTTTTCAAACTTTTTAGGTTCTATGACATCTTTATTAACTCACGATATTTTCCTTCACCGTTTGAGAGCACTAGCATTGTGTGCATCCATTTGCCGAACAAAAGTCCATCCTTAATGGCCTGCGCACACCTAGTTCGCTGGCGGTAGCGAACAGTGAAACGCTGTCAAATATCGCTGTCAAATCTTAAATCTGACAGCGATATTTGACAGCGTTTCACTGATCGCTACCGCCAGCGAACTAGGTGTGTTCGAGCCCTAAAAGCCTGCGCACACCTAGTTCGCTGGCGGTAGCGATCAGTGAAACACTGTCAAATATCGCTGTCAGATTTGAGATTTGACAGCGAATATTTGACAGCGTTTCACTGATCGCTACCGCCAGCGAACTAGGTGTGTTCGGGCCATAAGTCCCGCAGCTTAGTCAGATCTGCATGTATTGACCATGTCTTTCACCATATAAGTGTTCACTACCTACTCTGTAAAAGAAAAATAAATGCTTTTATTATTTATTATTATTATTTGAGCTATCTCTAGATCGTTTGTAACGGTCTGCAGATAGCTCGACTGTTACGTGTGTATTTTGTAAATATTTGATTAATAGTAAATAAAAAAAAATTAAAATAAATAAATAACTTTCCTGTGGATTAGGCCGATCAAGCTGTCCAGGATGGTAAAGTTGCTGGGCAAGTTTATTCCATCCAAAATCCTGTCCCAGGCACTATAGCGTCCCGTAAGTACGGCATAAGTAAGCATCAGTTGCCCCTAACGCTACATAAATCAAGCAAAGGCCTACTTTACTAGATATTTGTTCATATTGAGCAATTTAGTAGCTGATAATCGCGTAAAGCCGTGCGTACTTCTAATCGTTCTGCTGTGGCAATCAGTGAAAAGGTGTAAAATAACTCTGTCATATTTGACAGCGTTTTATTGACCGCCACCGCAGAACTCTTAGATGAGCGCAAGGTTTAAGACGTCATGTACTACCGGGTGTGGGCCAACGCTCTCTCAAAGCAATATTTTTAAATATTTCTCTCCACCTAAATATCTCCATCTTGCAAAGTTATAAAATTCACCTGTCAAAAACTTAGGTAACAATTTCTAAAATAACCAACGGGGCTCAATAAAGCAGCAAAGTTTGACACACCCTGGGGAAATCATCTAACTTCAGACATGCATCAATTGCCTGAAACTCTGCCTTGTACATATTTCAAAATAATTTTACTATGTACTCGTAGAGTTGTAGTAAGGTACCTACCTGAAGCTTACAACTTAGAGTGAACGCTTGAAGGTATGGGTATCTAACTTCAATACCTACCCGCTGCACAATGTCAGGGGTTAGTTTGAGAAATACCCTCTAAAGTGTGCCCTTAATACATGATCAAGACGCTATCCTTGACTTTGTCCTAGTACAGTCAGCATTAAAAGTAGATTGGCAATTTCAGCTAAGTATTAAATTCCCTTTTTCACTGGGTTCGTCAAAGGTAATAATTATGGCAACTTAACCCATGCCATGTGTATTGTATTGCCCTTAGGGGTACACTACACGTTGAGGTACTAAACTGTTATTACCCCTTATGTTTGTTTAAACCTAGGTACCTACCAATGTGGTATAAACATAAATATATTGAGTATTAAAAACTTTGGTTTAGAAATAGGCTTGTAGCTCAAAACGAATCTTTAATTGAATTTCAAAACTTCAATTTATAAAGGTTTCAAAAACACTCGATTTTAACAAACCAGAAATGCCAGTCTTGTTTTCACGCTGACTGTTGTTTTTTTTTTTTATTGTTGATAGCTAAACGTTTGACTGCCATCACACCTGATGGAAAGTGAAAATGCAGCCTAAGGTGGAGCACGCTTAGCTATAATCCACTTACCCCCGAATACTGAAACGCAACTCAGATTTAAGCACGTCTCAAGCGACGAATATTTGACAGATTTTCATTGAAAACTGTCAAATATTCGTCGCTTGAGACGGTTAGATTTTTATAATGCCCAAAAGTTAAAAAACAATTATAATTCACTTGTTCACTCTTGACTTGAAAATTCCAAGGTTGTAATGCTTCGGAAATACTGACGACGGTAAAGAGTTCCACTCCTTGGCTGTTTAGTGTGTTTGTTGTTTGTTTTAGTTGCGGTGCAATGACTGTCAGTCAATCGGTCAGTAAATGCGGGCTTGTCATGTTTAATAAACACCCACTTCAAACTTTTATTCTAGAATTATAAATAAATAAATTATAAATTTATACTTATGCTTAATTATATTGCCAGTTCAATAATTTGTTCAGGTTATTCGCCATCTGATTATAAAGTCGTTAAAAGCTTCGGCTTGCGCGGACTCTTCAAAATTTCTGAAACTAGAGTGTGTGCGGGTGTGAGCCAAAAGAACAAACAAATTTTTCGAGATTATAATACAAATGTGCAATACATACCTAAAAACAAAACTAAATAAAAAAGTACGAATAGGTACCAATTACAATCGCAATCGTCCAACTTTATCGGGAAATAATCTATCAACATTCTACCGGAAACAACACAATAACTCACAAATTTCACACGAGTAATGATGCATGTTAACCCCCTCTGAAATAGGGACCACGACACAGCCCCACTCACGCCTGTTCAACATGGATAATGGCGGACCCAAAACCTGCCGAAACAATATATGAACTAATTCCAATACACGCCTGGACAACAAATAAACCAAGTGCCGATCATCGACATAATATGTACAGACGGCACATCTATAACTGGCATAGTGGAACACGGCAGGTAAGCCAACTGACGTACTCTCACTCACACGAAGCTAGGCACTTGATGTGACAGCACGCGCTTATATCAGTGAAAACTTGAGTAAAACAAAAGCACATTATATTCTAATGTGCTTTTGTTTTACTCAAGTTTCGCGGCATTAGATTGCTTCTAATCATTAGAAGCAATCTAATGCCGCGAAACTTGAGTAATCTAATGCCGCCTTCCTACGGTGCGTGATATCACGCAGCAGCCCGCACCGCGCACCTCGGCGCACGAGACCGTTCCCATGGTGTGTCGTGCGTGCTGGTGCGGGTTGGTGCGCGATATCACGCACCAGTGGAAAGGAGCTATAATGCTGCATATATTATTTGGCTTGGTAAGACGATCTAAACACTTAAAGCACTGTATCAAACCTAAGTTATATCTTGTTAAAAATGGAAAATACTTTTGTTCCGAATAGCTTCTCCTGTACGCAGTACATAGTAACTCGATGGTGCCGATGGAACAATTGACACATACGGAGAGGCGTAGCACGTGTAGGGAACATAAGCAAATAAAGCCGAGAGCTCACTAGCGGGGAATACGCTACACCGGGTTAGATTCTTGAGGCATAACTTGACTGGCTTCTCAGCTCAGTTGGTCTGCCTTCTGCGCCATAAGTCGTTCCCCGAGCTCAAACCCACCAAGAACAAATATTTGTGTCGTGAACACAAACGTTTGTTCTCTGTCTGGGTGTTATATTGTATTATAGAAATGTATTTAAAAAAATATACGTTATATTAATATATCTAAGTTTTGTAGCTAATCTGGTTCCCATAGGCTAGATAGTGTTGTGTGGATTGTCCACAATATAAGTATTATATTTACATTTATTTATATAACTGTATATAATACTATAGCTTGCAAGTTGCAACAGTAACCATGAATCTTAGTGAATGTGATTCGAAAGCGAGTGATTTGTCAGTCGTGCTGAGCGAGCCTGTCTGTCTGTCGACTATCAGTCAGTAAGAGTCAAGAGACAGGAGTCAGTAAGAGTCTCTTGCTTATTAGCCACGGTGATAAGTTTTGTACTGAAGTGCTGACGAGCCACATCCTGATTTTCGCATTTGTGTTGCGTGAACCGGAATTTTCCGGTTCGTTGGTTCCACTATAGTTTGACCATTACAAACGTGGGAAACTGGCAGACGAAATTATCTATTTTATAAGACTTTTAAAATGATCCGAAACTTCACTATATTTTAATGTCGGTAATTCTAAGCTTCTTTTAGATTCTCACAACTGTATGCGAAACCAGTAGGCTTACCACAAGCTCTGGCTGGTAGGGTAACCAGACAGATCTGGTTCTGCCGCTGGCTCTGGTTTTGAGTCTGTGTGAGTGCTGACTAAATAAATCCTACGTCGAAACTTCACACACACAGTATTAATACACTGGTCAGAACTCACACAGACTCAAAACCAGAGACAGAGCCAGAAAGAGCTTGTGGTAGGTCTACAGAAATATCACAAAAATCCTTACCTGCAAAGTCTACCAGTTCGCAAATATGTAACGAGCTTACGTGGGTGGTAAATCTCCTGTTTCATGTTACCGCTATAAATGGATTCAATACACAACACAACGGATAACAAATGACATCGTTTCAGCGGAATCCGGATGGCGAAACATTATGGTTCAATATCAAGGGAGGCGTCGAAGCGAGTGTTACCATGCATAATAAAATAGGTCAAGCTTAGTAGTGCCACTATAGCGTCCAGTAACTCTGTAGATCATATTCTTGTAATTCCTGGTCTTATATAATGCGGACAGCCAAAAAAATACACCATAATATAGTCACCGCGCAGTTGGTAACTGAGTCGTCAATCGGCCCTTTTCAGGGCCACAATACAATCTACTCTCTCTCTTTGTTTTTAAATGATTTTATTCTTATCAATATGCGCCTATAACCATCTCACTATGCGGGTGCTTATGACCCACAAGTACAAGCGAGATAGACATACTAAAATGATTTATGGCCGCACGACTCAGAGTAATTCTACCAGCTATAGATAGATAGATAGAAAATTCTTTATTGCACAAAATTAAAAATTACTGTACACAGGCGAACTTAATGCTAGATAGCATTATCTACCAGCTAACCTTTGGGTAATAGGGAGATAGGTTGGGTAGTGCACATATAAGATGAGGGCTTATGTAAATACTAAACTAAAAATAAACACACAGTTAAGCGACAACTATGCTATAGCTATGTCGGTGACCTTGGTCCTTCTGCGGATATCCTCATTTCTGATTCTATCGCTTAGTGAATTTCCCAGCATAGCTCTCTCCATATCTTGTTGCGTGAATTTGAGGTTGTGTTTGAACTTTACAAACTAGAAATGCCCATCTACTTTTGACGCTGACTGTACTGACGGGTGTTCTGGCGATATTTTCTCCCACCATTTTGTAAAGTAAGGTAGTCATAAACAAAATAACAAAAGAAACAATAGAAAAGTCTTAAAAACTGTAACTGGGATGCAAATAGCACTGTCTGTCTTTATTGAAGACAATTATTTATTATGTAAATAGGAATTCTCGCTCTACTGGCAGTTATACGCAAATGCTGACTTTGTAGCTGTTTTTTAGGGTTCCGTAGCCAAATGGCAAAAACGGAACCCTTATAGATTCGTCATGTCTGTCTGTCTGTCTGTCTGTCCGTCCGTGTCACAGCCATTTTTCTCCGAAACCGTAAGAGCTAGACTGATGAAACTAAGCGAGTAGATGTATTCTGTGAACCGCATTAAGATTTTTACACAAAAATAGAAAAAAATATTTAAATTTTGGGGGTCCCCATACTTAAAACTGAAACTCAAAATTGTTTTTTCATCGAACCCATACGTGTGGGGTATTTATGAATAGGTCTTCAAAAATGATGTTGAAGTTTCTAATATCGTTTTTATCTAAACTGAATAGTTTGCGCGAGAGACACTTCCAAAGTGGAAAAAAGTTGGTCCCCCCCCCTCTAACTTCTAAAATAAGAGAATGATAAAACTAAAAAAAATATATGTTGTACATTACTATGCAAACTTTCAACGATATTTGGTTTGAACGAGATCTAGCCAGTAGTTTTTTTTTATACGTCATAAATCGTAAATACCTTTCGACGAACTACAAACTTGATGCTACGGAACCCTTCATGGGTGAGTCCGACTCGCACTTGGCTGCTTTTATTTGGTTGCTATTTTATTTATTTATAGTTCAACCATCTTATTGTATTTTCAACTGTATGCTGTAGGAATAAGGTTGAGACAACAATGTGCTTACTGAGACGTGCAGAGTGAAACGAATAAAAGTCTGTACCTTCTTTTATCTCATCGTGCTGAATATTATTTTAAATTATCCTTATTATATTGTATTAGGTAGTAACCTACTTATTTTGTTTGAAAATACCAGAGTTTTTTTTTCTAGACTTCTTACTTTCTACATATTATGATAGAAGACCACCAATGTAAAAAAAAATACAGCTTGATGTTGATTTATGAACAAGATTAACACAAGTGATAAAGTGACATTACGTTGATAAGCTTTCCCATAAAAATCAATTTTGTTTCCGAAAACATTTAATTGCGAATAACTATTAATGAGGCTTGGGTCAGCTTCATTTAAAATTTAAAAATAATATATTATGCGGTAGCCTGGTGTGTGGTGCATTGTAAACGTGCAATATTGAAACACTGAACGAGTTTAAAGCTTTGTGGACGTATCAAGTGAATTAAAAGTTTTCTCTCCTCTTAGGGGCCGTTCAAGTATTACCTAAGCACTGTGTGGGGGCGGGGGGTCTATGTATTGCTTATTTTGGATGACATGGGGGGTAGGGGAGTCTAGATGATGATTACGTCATCGGTAGTAAAATTACTTTTTTACACGAATGGCAACCCTTAATTGTCTTTGCTTGAAAACGAAACGCATTTTCGGGGATTCCCGCAAATATAAATATGTTTACTATAAGTTGAAAACCGCATCAGTAAAATCTAATCTCCATACTAAATCTTTTTTCTTATTTTTTAAATCATAATTATAATATTTAAAAAACAAAACATTAATAGAAAAATATTTACGTAAGCTTAGGGGGAGGGGGTAAGAGTTTTGCTTACTTTTGCTGACAAAGGGGATGGGGGGAGTAATAACTGTAATAAATTTGCTTACGTAATACTTGAATGGTCCCTTATCACAATTAAAGTTTTTCGTAGTAGTAGTAGTATAGTAGTAGTGTACAAAATACATCGAATAGCAATAGATAATAAACAATATTGAAACTGTGAGTATAAGATGAAATAAATAAATAGTTATTCATTGATGCCTGCAAAAGACTTCCTAGTAGGTACTTATTTTTATTTATCTTATTTAGAACAAATTGAATGCAGTTTGGGCTCAGAGCTAGCGGCAAAGCGTCCAAATGCTAGGCACAATTTTATTATAAAATATGCATTACAATATTTAACAACAATTTTCAACATAAATAATCATTTCAACTTTAAAATAACAAAAACATCGGTATTACAAAAATTAAATCTCAGTAAAAATCAAAATTAATAAAAGATGTTAACGTTAATTATGGTATTTAGATCAATAAAATATTTATTTCAAAAAAATATTAAGAAAAGCTCTGGCTATGCGTCTATGTTTTCCTTTTATTGATTATTACTAGCAGCCCGTCCCGGCTTCGCACGGGTTGACAATATTCTTGTAGATTATTTCAATTTCAATTTCAATTCGTTTATTTCCATAGGCATGAATACAATGCACTTAGAAAAGTCAGATTCACAAACAAACATATTTTTTACATAATATTTTTATACCTACAGGTAATTGACACAGGTATATATCGGAATAATTTAGCAAGTAATTATGACTAAGATACAATTTTTGGTTTTAGTTTTGACCATGTTTTTTTGTCTGACATAAATTCATCAATGCTGTAATAAGCTTTCTCAGTAAGTGTTTTTTTAATAAAGGTTTTAAATGCTCCTTCATTTAAATCTATAACTGCGTCAGGTAAAACATTGTAATTATTTTGGTTTCGGCAGCGCATTCGACGAAAGACATTTTAAGACTCATTTTTCTACACCTTCGGTTACATTGTTCAAATTTTACCAAGGATCCCTATTTTTTTTCAAAATGAAATGTAACCTGTCAAATTGGAAGAATGTAGCATTCTATTGGTGAAAGAATTTTTTAAATCTGCCCAGTACTTTTTGAGCCTATTCATTACAAACATACAAAAATAGGTACGAATCTTTCCTCTTTATAATATTAGTATAGATATTCGTGTGTATAAGGGCTGTAAAATTTACATTATTTTGAAGTTTCTTAATTCTTAAACTATTTGGAAGAAAAAAACACAATATAATACATGGTAAGTACTTAAAGAATGCATGGTAAAAAATGTTTTCCCTACCAAGCTTGGGGGAACTACCCTCATCCTTAATACGTGCACACCATGTTTATGTGCGGCCGTTTTGCCTCATGCATCACGCCACAGTGCCGGCTGATGCGTAGGAGTGAGGCATATATATCGGAACAGGTAAAAATAACAGGTATTTTAAAACAACAGCTTGGAACTGTTGTCTAAACCACTGAAAACCTGTTCCAGTTCCATTCCACAACAGCCCGAATCTGCCGAAACATGCGTCTCTTTATTCTAGCATAAGGAGATTACTTTTGTTAGAAGGAGACGCCACGCACGGAACATGTGAGGCATATATATCGGAACAGATAACAAACAAACAGGTGTTTTAAAATAACAGCTTGGAACTGTTGTCTAAACCAACCAATGAGAGCCTGTTCCCTGCCTGTTCCAGTTCCAGTTCCATTCCACAACAGCCCGAATCTGCCGAAACATGCGTCTCTTTATTCTAGCTTATGGAGATTACTTTTGTTAGAAGGAGACGCCACGCACGGAACATGCTCTTCTCTATTCTAGCTTACGTATCTTACCTTTGTTAGAACGAGATAGCCTGTTACAAGCAGAGAACAGGTGTTGCGTTCGGAAAATACTATGTTGCATGCAACACAACAAGCTGTTATTTTGGAACAGGTTTTTGGAACTGTTGTTTTACTGGAACTGGAACAGGCGGAACAGGTTTCTTATTTTACCTGTTCCAACCCACTCCTACTGATGCGTAGCTACGGTTCCTCTAAAATAACGCCAATTTACCCACTGCATAATCGTTTTAATGGATTCACAGGCATTCAAAACGTGATTTAGATCAATTGCTTTGAACACGATTGACTGCTTGTGATTTTCTTTTTATCTAAAAACTTCTATGGTTAGGTAATAGATAAGTAAGTATGCAAACTGATGTGCTATAAAATACTGGCCTCTAGCTTGACTGGCCTCTAGCTCAGTTGGTAGTAGCTCTGCCTTCTGCGCCATAGGTCGTAGGTTCGATCCCCACCGAGAACAAATATTTGTGTGGTGAACACAAATGTTTGTTCTCTGTCTGGGTGTTATATTGTATTCTAAGTAAGTATTTACAAACAAAAAAAAATGTATTCAAGTATTATATCAGCTATCTGGTTCCCATATTACAAGCTCTGCTTAGTTTGGGGCTGGGTAGTGTTGTGTGAATTGTCCACAATATTTATTTATTTATTATTTATTTACTTAAGTAAAAGTAAACAGGCCTTTGCATCTATTGTAGATGATTTATATTAACATCAGGTGCCACTCGTGTTTACTCATGCCCGTACGGGATGCTATACACCACTATTTTGTAATTACCAAAAAAAAATATTCCTATATTGGCTGCTGATACTGAACACATCCACGAAAAAAAAAAAAGATCATAAAAAAAAATTAAATTCAAATTAAAAATATTTTTTTTTGTCAAATATTGAGAAATGATTCAACAAGCACAATCATTTCATTCATATACGCTAAATACCAAGCGGAACCGAACAGCGTATTTTTTTTTTCTCTCTAGTACTACGTAACTAATACGTCCATAATTTTATGCAGGATTTCAGAATTTTTTAACTTTGTAATTTTATCGAAACTAATAATTCTGATTGCATTATGTAATGTAGTCACACATCTGACTACATTACATATTTTTTTTTGGTAGTTACAAAATAGTGGTGTATAGTGTCTGGGACAGGATTTTAGATGGAATAGGCTTGCCCAGTGTTTTCCTTCCCTGTTCGAGAGCACTAGCAATGTACCTACTTACATACATTTTTCGAACAGATAAATCTTTAGGTATTATATACACGACTGGATTCGAACCCGCGCCCGTATAGGATCGGAAGGTGAGGTTACTACCACTAGACCACCGCAGTCTTCTCTTAAAATAAATATGTCAGTAAATATTATAATAATATTATGTGATGGAATCAGAAATAAATGAGGATATCCGTAGAAGAAACCAAGGTCACCGACATAGCTCGTAGAGTTAGTAAGTTGAAGTGGCAATGGGCAGACCATATATAGCTCGAACAACCGACAACCGTTGGGGAATAAAGGTTCTCGAATGGCGACCACGAACCGGAAGACGAAGCGTAGGACGCCCACCCACCAGATAGACCGACGACATTGTTAAGATCGCGGGAAGTCGATGGATGGAAAGGGCTCAGAATCGTTCTTCCTGGAAATATGTAGGGGAGGCCTATGTCCAGCAGTGGACTTCTTCAGGCTGATAATGATGATGATGATGATGATGAATGTCTTAGAATAGTAAGTTTTAGGCTTTTGGTGTTACTTTAGCTAGTGGATGGATTTACCGTAAATGCTAGCAGGCCTCTGTTACTTAATATACAATTTATAGTAGGCTAATGCTAGGCCGCAATCTCACCTGATGTGTCGATCGTGTAGCACGCTCATCTAGAGGAAAAGAGTGAAGGTATCTTCTAGATTCTAGAAGATTCCTTCACTCTTTTCCTGAAAACAACGGGTTATGTTCTGAAGAACTGTTCGAAATGATGCCCACATCTTCATTTTATCATCGGACGGCTCGCCATAGGGAGAGGGCTCATCCACATACCTTGGAGCCGGCATGGTCGCGCACCGTCCGGTTCCAGAGGAACTTCCTCCCACGCACTCTAAGGTTGTGGAATACTCTTCCTCCGAGGCTTTCCCTATAAATTACAGCATGGGGCTTTTCAAGAAGGGCGTTTTAAAAATATTTAAAGGGTCAGCAACGCGCGAGTGATGCCTCTGGTGTTGCAAGCGTCCATAGGCTACGGCATACGGCTAGGTCCACTTTCCATCAGGTGGGCCGTATGCTTGTTTGCTAACTTTGTTGTATAAAAAAAAACATCAAAATTATAATTTTTCTCTGTGCAGCTAAATGGAAATTACTCGGGTTTGCCGTAGTAGACTGTTGGATTTTCATAATAATAAAGCCTTTACCAGAAGCATAAGCCAGGGCAAGCCCGCTTGTATTTTATAAACAAACTTTCGTCAATGAATTTTGCCCGGCGAATTTTCAGCGAAGTATACTAATTTTCTTGCTACCAAAATTATGTAAAGATTTTGTAACCAAATTAACAAAATCCCTATCATAAACCAGGATCCTCAGCGGGGTAGAATTCAATTATAGGAAGACTGTAACTTATGCATAATAGTATCAAATGTCTTGTCCAATATAATTTGAGCTCCACCAATTTGACCTCATAAGCTCACGTTACTCTATATTTAGGTAATGGCATTACTTAACTGTAGGCCTACCACAAGCTCTGCCTGGCTCCGTCTCTGGCTCTGTTTTGAGTCTGTGTGAGTGCTGCTGACTAAATAAATCCCACTTCGAAACGTCACACACATCAGGGCGTCGATTCTCTTCACTGGTGAGCACTCACACAGACTCAAAACCAGAGCCAGAGACAGAGCCAGGCAGAGCTTGTGGTATATAGGCCTACAGTTAAGTAATGCCATAAGACAAAACATAAATTGCCACCAATGGGTGATGAAAAACAATGACGAGCCTAATTTTATATTGCCGTAAGCAAGCACAGTGCAAGATCATAACTCTCAGTTCAGTATATAGACATTATAGACAACTGTTACTTATTATTATTAGATTTATTTGTCAGACGACTTTGTGGTCCATTTGTGTTAGTAAACTTACAGGCTATCTTAGGCTATGTTAGTATGTACAAGCAACACAACAAACACAGCTTAGGTAGGTAGGTAGATTAAATGTCTTTCATTCTGTACCTGACCCCCCAGTCTCTCACGAGACTATCGGATCAGGAGCCGAATGAAGGACTTCATTACGGGCAGGTCATATCTTTCATTTATGACCTGCAGGATGCTGTTGGCGCTGCTCCGCAGTCTGCCAAGCAGTGAGGCTGTTCTTTTGCGAAGAATGGCGTGAAAACCATCAACTCGTGCCTCCGCAAACATTGTGGATGCACTGCAGAAGCGAGGCAGCCCCGTCAGCATCCTGAACCCGTTGTTGAAATCTTTGTTGCAGCCGATTGGAATCAGAAGTTGTAGGATAAGCTCAACGAACTTTAGCAAAATTGGCGGTAAGGCGGTAAGTCTGCTGGTGCGTGAGTCTTTCTTAAATAGGTAGCTTACCATTTTTGCTATAAACACAGGGTTATTCATCAAAATTTTGATACAAAAACTTAAATCAAAATTAAAAAAAAATAATTTCATAAATATTTTTTATTTTCTTTGTTGAACCTAATTCCTGAGTATTTGCAGCTAATAATGAATAACCCTGTATAATTACATAAGTAGGTACGTATAATGTGTGACAAAATCAAAGTAACAAACTAAAATAGCTCCCATTTCTAACACACTGTTCAAGCATTTCAGACACGATGAAGCAATCACTTTGCTCATTTAATTAGAGTTTTGTTTGCTCGGCGCCACGCCGCCACGGCGACGTTGATAAACGGAGAATTAACTGAATCTCTATCGAGCCCATCGCTCGGATGTCAAGGCTTTTAGCACAAATCTTTTTTTTTAAGCTACAGCATCATTATTTCAGTCGTTGAATCAGGCGCGTATTTGGTTCAATAACCTCCTTGCTGTTTAGAAAGTTGGAACATGGTTGAATAAAAATGTGAAAATAGAACTTGTTTTTTTGTAATTGTAAGGCTGAAAGAGATCAATTTATTTTTAAACTGCTATTGGGCAATCAAAAAAGCATCCCACCGCTGCTACCATGTCGTAAAATGAAAGATGGGTTGACCAAAGACTAGTTTTTATTCACTACCCACAAGTACCTAGGTAGGTACATAATTACACGACGATGTGACAGTACTTATTTACCATTTTATGCTGAATTGTGGGAGTGATCGATAATTTCGTCTATCTCCTACGTGGCGTAGCCCTAACAACTCGGCTAGTCTCAACTCAGCTCACCAATTGTGAAGGCAAGGAACTTCGATTCGAACCCCGAAAAACTAATATTTTTTGCAATGCAAAAAAAACAACGCCATCTATTGGTAAATAGGGCCATCTATTTTGAAACCCAAAACACACAGAGCAGCAAACACGCTTTTGCTTACGCTTCCATGCCAAAACATGCCCAAAACTAAGGGGTCCGGTTAATGTACGTCCAGTTATTGTACATTGTACAGCATGTTATTGTACACCCAGCTAAAACGAAAGCTTTTTTTATTTTTGGATTCGTTTTAACCTGACGTATAATAACTGGCTGCGAATTAGCTCTACAAAATTGTCACGTGATGTTATTGTACAGCAAGTTGATTGTGTAATTGGACACTGGAGCTTTGGAGGATTTTTCAGCAATGGTTACTTGTCTTAGTGGGCCGCTTTGCCTCTTTGGGGTTATTGTAAAAAAACATTTTCTGCACTGTGGCGGCCGCTCGCTCCTACGGCACTCTCGCTCACCTTGTGCGTAATAAAGATTATGTTCTAACATAACCTAAGTTATCCAAGTCAGATCCACCCTAAAAAGTCTCAAGGACAAGTGCAAGACAGTATCCGCTGCCAAAACAAAAAAGCAATTGAATGATTGAATTGCTCTATTGTGCATGAGACCTAGCTGGCATCGTAATGACGGGGTGTACAATATGTAACTAATAGAGAACTAGCTAGTCTGTAAATTCGAAACAATCCTATTCCCACGAAATCTCACATCATAATTATTTAGCTATCCTCTAAAGGTCGTGAGAAGAGAAACACACGCTTTCTATTTTTTTAACTATTTGCATCTAGTAGAAACCTAGTTATGGAAAGATTTAACTGGATTTAACTTCCCTAAAAAAAATATTTGCTAATTGTTTGATAATGTCGTAGTGTGCATCATCAACAGCTTATTATTGTAAAATGATGAAAGATTTAATTCAAAATCAATGTTAAATGGATGCAGTGAGATGAGTTCTAACGTAACTAAGCTAATAAAGAAAGAAGAAGAAAAAAGATAGTCGAATAATATAAAAAACTTTAGCCCTGAAAGTTATAATGAAAACTTGAAAAAAGTTCTGAACGGACAAAAAAAAGCTTTTCGTTTCATGGGTGTAGTCCAAAGAGTATAGTTATGGAGGGAGAAGAGTGGCAACTCTATGGTTTTAATGGCATCTAGGGAAAGTGCTGCTACCGTGCCTGTAAGAAGAACTAAAGCTAACAGCTGTAGATGTATAGTTATAGCTATGCAGATAATATCTCTATATCAATAAACATCTTTAAACTTAAAGAAAAATGCCAAAATCTAGAAGTATTTTTAACAACAAAAACAATAATTAACAGTAACTTTTGCAATAAACAGAGATAACCTCGAAATATAGCACATCAACATCAAATCCAAACGGCAGACAATGAATAAAATGAAGGAAGTTGAATTACCGACATTCAACCTTCTCCGTCTTGTCATGACGTCACAAAATGGCTGCTGTTTAGTTTGTCACCTTGGCACCAGTTGGCGCTGTCGTCTTCAAAATGTAAGGTTTTTAGAATAGAAGTGTGCCCTCCTTGGTGTAGTCTAGAGAAGAGGCGCCGCGCCGCGCCCTGGCGCCCTCGTTCCCTCCTTGTTTTGGGACTCAGACAGAACAGAGTTCTCTATAAAATATTGTGTTCTGTGGTTTTGGTTAGTCATAATTGTTGATTGTTTGTGTTTTGGTATTTGAGGCCTGCGGGAATCGATTTTGAGAAAATGTGGAAATACGTTGGAAGAACTGAAGTTAATAATATGAATCGCCACCTGTATCTGTCGCTACTTCAATACTCTTACGCTCAACAAAAGGATAATGATCAGCAAAAGCCCAATACGTTTTACCGAGTTCTCCTCACCAATCATGTTAACTTGTGGAAAAAGGTGTTCACTATGGAAACATTTCAACAAATGATGGTGGTATGTTTCCTCTTTAGTTATACCTGGTGTCGCACCAATTGCCACATCCACACACCTGTGGCCACAACCCTACCAGGAGCCTAGTTCTCGGCTCATCTCGAATCATTTTGCAATTTTATTTTATTGCTTCTTTTCGAAGAGAGAATGGATGATTTCCTTGTGTAATTCATCGACGACCTCATCGTAGAAGCCTCGAAAGCTACGATTTACGTAAAACGTAGAAAAAGTGTGGGGTTGTGCAATGCCAATGTTTTTCTTAGGGACATTGGAAATCTTGGTCGGCCCGAGAATTAGGCTCCAGATGGAGTACTTACCAATCCAATCATCTATCTCAAATACTATCTGCTTAGTCTGAGGCTAAATATTGATAAAAGCCCTCAATATTTACCTAAGTATGGAGTTATTTAACATTTTCACAGTCTTCATTCTCTAAATAGTCTAACTGTAAAAAATCATGCATAATTGTTTATTGATTTTATAGTGTAGTACACTTAAGGAAATCACAAAGATTTTTATAATGTCCCAAAAGGAACAAAGGGGAAGGTTGCGGGTTTAAATCCCGCTCGGCTCTTAACTTTTGGGACATTATAAAAATCTTTGAAATTATGCATAAGCCCGCTGTTAGTGTTTCAGGTAACTTAACATTTTATGACGCAGCCTGCCAGTGTCCAGTGCCTGTGGTGTACCATGCAAATGCACTACTCTATGAAATATCAAATCTTCTCATGTAAAAAAGCCATTCCGAGACCTTGTTTCAAATTTCAGATGGCTCCAATAATGCAAATCTTATTTTGTTCCTAAATGTATTTCTTTTATTTACAGTCTAGTAATCAAGAAGTAGAGGCAGAGGATATAGAATTTTCGAAAGCTGGTTTTCAATTGCTGCTCACCCCAAGTAAGGAGGACAAGAAAACATTCATGCTTATGACTAATGGAAATATGCATGTAGAATTTCTGCGCTTGGGCCCAATCGTTTGGAAAGCCAATTTTGTATTAACACTCTGTAATGCTGAAGAAGTAAGTATTCTCTCTAATACAAGCCTAGTATCTAATTCTAATTGATTTGGGGGAATACGATCTGCACTGACATCCCGCGATGGGGTGTATTGTGCATTGTCCCCCTGCTAAACCTCACCCCAGCCAGCCCAACTCCTTAAAATAACGGAGAAGGACTTTGGGTTGGTGGCAGCAGTGCTCCAGTGAACCTGATGGTGACACTGATGTGGATGTGGAGGGACAAGACTCAATAAGTTCCCTGAGCCCTGTCTTGGACCTCGCCTCTTCTGTTGCGGAGCAGTGCAGTACCACATGCTCCACTGTTTCCTTGTCCTGTAGGCAGCCCCGACACAGGTCGCTGTCTGTAGCTCCAGTCTTCATGAGGTGGTAGTTGAGGTCGCAATGGCCCGTGATGATTCCTACCATCAGTTTTAAGTCTTCTCTTTTCATCTTGAGTAGATTTGTTGTGATGTGCTTATCCATCGCTGGCAGCATCGTTTTTGTGTGTTTGCAGTCTGATCTGGCTCCCATTGCTTTTGATGAAGCCTAGTATATTAACTTCTTCTATTGTGTCAATGGAACACTAGACAATTCTTAAGTAGTGTTTTGCCACCTCCATGCAGTATATTAACTACTACCCACATAACCCCAATTAAAT
Organism: Thera britannica; assembly: GCA_939531255.2. Classification (NCBI taxonomy): domain Eukaryota; kingdom Metazoa; phylum Arthropoda; class Insecta; order Lepidoptera; family Geometridae; genus Thera; species Thera britannica. The sequence continues at coordinate 16,807,087 of OW618036.2, read as the reverse complement.
AAAAATCAAACATTAGTGAATGAAAAATAAAAAAACTATTAAATCTAGAATCTTCAATGATTTTTCTGGGCGTCTGGTCGAAGCAACACGTTACCAAAATGCTGGTTCATACTTGGCTCAAAGATTAAGCATTGCCAAACAATGTGGCAATGCTGGCAGCATTTTGGGAACGCTGCCATCTGGTAGCGGTTTGTTAGAATAGTGTAGGTAGTTTTAATTTATTTATTTAATTTGATATTGTTATTTTTTTTTCTTAAGTTTGTGTTCTAAATAAAAAAACTATTAAAGTAGACAATTATTAGGTAAAATAGGTACGTAGGTGTCAGAGACAATGTGCCTACACCAGTCCGCAGACTCTGGAACTGGCTTACTTACTAAAGTCCGCTCTTTCATTTCATTTCTGGTTCCCATAGTACAAGCTCTGCTTAGTATGGGGCCAGATAGTGTTGTGTGGATTGTCTAAAATATTTATTTATTTAGATACTATCTGAGTTATGTACCTAACACAGGCTTTTCTGTTAAATAACCTGGTTCTCTGACATGATAGCTTAGGTTGAAAACATTTTTTGCTCTGATAATTTTTACGGGGTATTTTGTTACATGTTGTATTATGTTATTTATTAAGGTTTTCTATGAATAATCATTTATTTATCTTCTTATATTTTCAGTTATTTAACCTTGTCACTGGACCATTGCTGAATGTGATCAAAGACCAAATTGATAGTACACACTCATTAAGAAGGCAGTTGATCAAAAAAGATCAAGAAATCCAAGGGTGTTTGGAAATGTTACCAGAAAACAGTCCATTGAGTGAGTATCCTTTATTCCTGGTAAATTTTTACGATGCATTATACTTCTAGAGACGTCTAGAAGTTCACCCAATGCTGGAGAGCACTGGTGGTCTAGTGGTAGTGGCACCGCCTTCCGATCCGAAGGTCGTGGGTTCAAATCTACTCGTGTACCAATGAGTTTTTCTGTCCAAAAATTTATGTGCACTATGCCAGTACTCTCAAAAACGGTGAAGGAAAACATCGTGAGGAAACCGGCGTGTTGTAGAACCTAAAACAGTTCGAGCAACACGTGTCAAGGGTCACGCAAAAAGGGCCCACCAGCGGCCTACTTGCGGAAAAACCTGCCCGCACATCAAGTGCGTATGATAAACTTGCCGAACTCACCCAATGCTGCTTCATGGTATGAATAGGCATGGTGGTAGAACTTCCCCGGACTAGCCTTCCACAAAGAGCTCTACTACTACTAAACCGTGACGTACTACTTACCGTTCGTTCTGTACCAGTCAGGTACATTATACCTCTTTTGTCAGAGCACTGGTGGTCTAGTGGTGGCCCCGCCTTCCGATCCTAAGGTAGTGGGTTTAAATCCAGTCATGTACCAATGAGTTTTTCTTTTGAAAAATTAATGATGTACACAATGCTAGTTCCCTCCAACGGTGAAGGAAAACATCGTGAGGAAACCCACGGCTTAGTCAGTTCTTCACGTATTGACCATGTCGTTCCTGTGGATCAGGTCGACTAAGCAGTCAAGATGGAATGGCTATGCAAGCCTATTCCTTCTAAAAATCCTGTCCCAAGCACTATAGCGACCCGCTAGTAAAAGAAAGAAAGAAATAAAAGAAAGAAAATACATTTATTTGACATAACAGGTACAAAGGTGTAGCAGTCACAACTTAAAACAATAATGAACTATGCCAAATAGGCCCCGACTCAGCTTTTTGCTGCCTGACAAGGTATCATCTACCATGCCAAGCAGCGCTGGTTTATGGTGGCTGGTTGGTGGTCGTTGGTGGTAGTAGGGGCATGAGTAATCACCAGTTGCCCCTGACGCTATATAAACCATCTACAATAGATGCAAAGGCCTGTTTACTTTACTTACCTCTTTGGTTCCAGTGCGGTGCTTGAGAACGAAAAAGTATGATGATAAAGAACACCAAACTAAGCACTGTGCTTTGACCAAACTGTTTGGGCCTGGTGTTGAAAATATTTCTCAACAGCAACAGCTTGAAAAGGAGCCAGTACCAGTTGTGGATAACGAAAATAATGCGACAAATTCGTAAGTACTTATATTAAGAGGGAACACCGGCGATTCTCCATACAAACGTAGTCCCCTATTTCCTCCCTGGATAATGCCTCTAGAGCAGCGGTACTCAAAGTGTGTTCCGCGGAACCCTAGGGTTCCGCGCTACCCCTGTAGGGGTTCCGCAAGAATTTAGAAAAAAAAACAATTAAATAGTAACTGTTACATTGTTCTTTTATTATGCTTCTATAATAAAGAATACACTTTTAAAAACTATTGTTTTATTGTAGAGTTCCGTCAAGTATTTTGCTTGTCAAAAGGGTTCCGTGACCAAAAAAGTTTGAGAACCGCTGCTCTAGAGTAACCATTTTGTCTCATAAAATCCAGATCTGCTATATACGTGCTTGTATGTTTTCCTTTTTTTCAGAAACTTATTGATAAAGAAAATATCACCTCCAATTCATATTTCATATAAATCATATGAGGGTAATTTTTTCTTTATCAATAAGTTTGAAAAAAGGATTATTATTATATCAGCTATATAGTTCCAATAGTATCCCTCTGCTAAGTTTGGGGCTAGATAGTGTTGTGTGGATTGTCCATAATATTTATTTATTTATTTATCTTTCCATGGTACAAGTTTTGCTTAGTTTGGGGCTAGATAGTGCTGTGTGTGTATTGTGACAAATATGTATTTATTTATTATGACTGCAAAGTAGTTACTGTGGCATTCAAAACTTATTTTATAAATCTTTTCAGATCTGAAACTCAGCAAGGACCAACAACCGCCATGAAGATGGAGTCAGCTGATGACAGTGATTCTAAAGCAAATACCGTTCTCAACCCTGAAGTGAAACGTGAACTAAATCAAACTGACGTGAAAACTGAATCAAACGATAATACAAGCGGACTTATTCACGTCAAAATCGAACCAATTGAACCGATCGCAGTTAAAATTGAACCACAAAATGATACCATTGAACCAAAAGATGTTTCAACTACAGTAAACGAGAATCAACCGGAAACAAGTGGTGTATCCCCAACTTCAGTTAAACCAGATTCTGAGTCAACAACCACTGGCGATAACAAGGATATTTTAATAGCAGATATTGGACTTACACAAAATACCACGGACGCACTACACTCAAAGTCACCAGAAAAGAGGCCTATTCAGCCATCACCGGCTAGCACACCCAAAAAGCCCAGAAAACAGTTGAACTATTGAATCAAAGAAACACAGAACAAAGTAGAACGGCCAGCTGGAAACGTGTCGCCAAAATACATGAGCATATGCTCCATACGAATTTAACACTTTTTTCGGGAGTCGTAAAGTGAAAAATGCCTTGCAGCAGCGAAAGAATTACTTTCCGAACAAGTTTAGCGATTATATAAAACATAGAAATACTTTCTTAACATCTTCCTTCCTTCTCTTTTCTTAGAATCCTCATATTTATTGGTATTTTAAATGTAATAGTGGAAAAGTAAAACTGGCGACATCGGCTCCCATACAAGCAGCGCCTTTCTACTGTATTCTGTATTCTGTGCAAAGAAAGCAATTGGTGCACTCTCCATAAAAGCAATGATTGCGAGTGTTTGGGCATATCTTTTCGCTTTGGGTTGGCCGTGAGATTTTTATAGTAAAGTCACAGATTTGATGTTAGCCTAAGGTTGAAGACCTATTTAGGCTTGCCCTAGATAAAGAAAAGCTTAGAATGACTGCCAACCTTCAGTAGTGGAGAGGCACCCTAAGAAAAAGATGTTTGACTTTTGGGTTAGATGATTCAAACTCAACTCTAACTCCAAGATGTATTTATTCAGTAGTATCATAAGGATCACTTTGAAACGTCTTAAAACTAGGTGATTCTAGGTACCAGTTCCATGCGAACTAGCCTAGAAGTTTGTACTAGTTAGGTCCCACTTTCATTAAGAGGTCTGCTGATGAATCCAACTCGGATGGGCAGCGTTCGGAAAACTAAGTGACATCTCGTCATAAAGCCTCAAGTTTATACCTAATCTGTGCGTGTTACCAGTGATCTACCAGACGAATGGGCAGATGTGTTTTAGTATAGTTAATAGTAGCTCTGCCTTCTGCGCAGTAGGTCGTGGGTTCGATTCCCACCGAGAACAAATATTTCTGATGTGAACGCAGATGTTTGTTCTCTGTCTGGGTGTTATATGATATACTCTCTTGTCTTCCTCCTCCGTCGGTCCCTCACTACTGAGGGTCGTGACGTGCAAGAACTTTTCGTACGGTTTCCCTCCACTGCCCCATTTCTTCGGGTTTGTGGAGTGTATATTGTATACTAAGTATTTACAAAAAAAAAGTATTATACAGGGTGTTTTTTTTTCGAATTTTGAATGTTTGATTTTTGAATAAATGTGTAGTTATTGTTTTCATATAAATCGAGGGCATGACTCCTTTCACGACTTTTCCCTAACTCTCGTGGTTTTGGACTTGGCCATCACCGTCCTTCTCAAAAAAACATCCTGTATATTAGCTATCTGGTTCCCATAATACAAGCTGTGCTTCATTTGGAGCTATATTTATTATGATAGCGTTTTGAAATGATGTTCAGAGTTCCGATCTGTCTGAAAATTAAAATGTACTTTTAATATTAAAAAATAATGACTTATGGGCAGCTCTAATGTCCAAGATACCGCATAAGCACAAGAAGTCGTTCAGTTTGGGTTTACTACTGTAAGATGGGTTAGAATAGCTTATAGTATCCTGTCAGCCTAGTCGAGATGACTTCTATTATTCCAAATAATACAAGTCATCCAAATATTACTATTAAGACTCCAAATAAGAAAATTGCCCTAAACTTAAGGGCCTGTTATGTATTCACCATTTATAACTTTAAGACCTCACCATGTTACATAATAATTACAATAATTAGTATGAGTATTGTATAATGTATAGTTTGTTTACCAATAAGGGGGCGTCCATTTAAATCTTCCAAATATTACGTAAATGAGATGGTTCATAATGGGCTAGGTCTATACAGTTGTTTGAAAAATACAGTTATTCATGAAGATAAGCCTAAAAATACTAAATTCACAAATGAGATATTTCATTGAGCTATGGAGCCCACGCCAAGTCTTATACAGCTTAGCACAATGTAGAATTCGGTTTTCAATGTTAGTTTTCTTCAATAATTCTACTTCGTTTGATTATACGGTCGCGGTATGAAAATGTTCGTCACCTTAGAGTCAGTTTTTGCTTGCACCAGTGACTTGATCATGAACACATTTTGACATAATTTGTGACGTTAACTTATCGGTGTATTCTATCTATTCAGTTCCAAAAGGTAGTATGTGATCGTGATACGTTGAACAAATCAAGTTGAAAATCAACGAAAATTTTCATTCCGCCACTATACATAGAGATTTTCTTGGTCAAAGAGAGCAACACAACGCACAACGCACCCAAAACATGGCGGACCGACATGAAATGCACATGACGAGGAGTAGTAGAAATGTCATTTTGACAACTAACGCTGTCAATAGCATGACACTGACGCTTATTTGTATCAGTCACTGCGGTAAAACTGTCAAATGGCATGACACTGACCCCTATTCGTGTCAGTACCAAATAAAAAATAACAATTTAAACCGAATATTATATTGCTAAGCTGTATTTATGATTGGTGTTCTTGTACTTGACTTGTACACAGGATACGCATCAGACTTTACACTGCTAGCTCTTATGTCCTTGCAGTAAGTGTCATTTTTCTCTGTTTTTAGGTAACTTGAGCTGTATCCCACTGTACACATATACCTAGTTTGGGATATGTCTTCATAAAACATCTATTTTATGATAAATTGTCTCACAATTAATAGACGCCCCATGAAATTGTTTATTTAGTTTTATACACAGGAAATCAAAACACAAATTGTTAATTTTATAAAACTTTATTTTAATTATTGATTGTTAGAAACTATTAGTACATTAGTTGTGCCGTATAAAATGTTACTACAAAATGTGATTTTCTGGAGGATAATGCTTAGGAATTATTTTATTCGTACTTCTAAACAGACTAAGGGGAAAATACAATGATTTTTATAATATTCCAAACAAGATAAGATATAAACCATTATCGATACCAGTAGGTACCTAATATTCAGAATATTATAAAAGTATTTGTAATATTAATGTTTCTTAGTACTAAACGCTTGTTTACATGCACGTAGCATAGCTAATATGCACTCAAATTTGTAAAATAGTAGCATTTGCTAACGGTTCCACTCGTTATACCGTACCTATACCTAGTGTATTATGTAGTATAATATTTGGAAAACAATAGGTATTCATCAATATGTAACCTAGCATTCGAAGTAATTATGATCACGTTTAATACCTATATAATCAATTTTAAACAATTGGTCTGTTGAATTTTTCATAAGCACGTTTTCTTAATGAACTATTTTTAGTTTATTTTTATTTAGCGGCCGCCCGTGGTTTCGCTCACCCCGTTTCCGTTACTTACATCCGTTCTCCGTTACAATTTCTTTATAAAATGTAGCCTATGTGTTATTCTGATGTACAAGCTATATTAGTAAAGTTTCATTATGATCCATTCAGTAGTTTTTACGTGAAAGAGTAACAAACAAACATCCATCCATACTTACAAACTTTCGCGTTTATAATATTAGTAGGAAGTAGAAATCAGTAGAATAGCAGGATACCCTTATGGCCTCACAAATATGGCGGCCAAATGGTGGTGCGTTTGTGTTGGTGTTTTTTTAATTAATTTTAAATTATAATGATTTCTTATTTATAGTTTTTCGCATTGCATTATATCCTTATTATTTATGGTCAAGTTTTGAAATAAATACTCATTTTATTTTTTTATAAATTCAACAGACCAATAATCTTTGCATGAAAATAATCGAAGAGGCGTTATTCTCTGACAGTGTTATATATAATGAAATTCAATCAATGTGGTGTTTCTAAAATAAAAAATCTTGTACCTAGAACTAGAGCCAATTATATGTATAGTACCATAATGATATTCGTTGTTTTGTATATACAGGGTGTCCCATAAGTCAACGTCCAACCGAAAACTGGCGATGCGCCAAGTCATGACAGTTAACAGAAAAATATAAAAAAAAATATTTGTTATGTAACTTTCGAGTTATGAGTATTTAAAAAAAACAGAAAAAACTGACACCCTGTGATGATCTTTTAAGTCCTGTGACTACAAATATTAACTTTTCATGAAACTTTTTTCTGCAACGTAAGCATGAATAACCCTTCTGTAAATTACAATTCAAAATTAAGCCATAACTGCCTCAGTTTTCAATGAAATCGTGGAGTTTTGGCCAAAGTTTCATTTCAGATAATTACATCACCCAACTTTAACCGCCTGTACCGCAAAAAAAATGTACTACACTATCATGGCATGTAACTTTAAAAATTGGCGCATTTATCCAGGATTCCAAAATGGTATAATACTTGCTAGAGTACTCCTTAGTTTTGGAAATAAAAAATGTTTTATCAACTAAACCGGATTTCCAATCAATTTTATTTCAATAGATAAAATGTTTGTACCCTTTAAATGATGGACTTAAAATGCCTACGCTGTGTTTTTAAGTGACTCACAATTCACAAGTACAAGTAAATACCATTTTGACAATGCAAGTAAACAGATTGATCCACCATCTTGTCGAAAGAGTAATAACCATGGGTTTTCAAGTAATTTGTTAGTTTTAGGTAAAAGTTTGAAATAAAATTTAATCATAGGATTACTTCAATCTAAAGTTTGCCTTCGCCCTTCGCCGGTCTTATTACATGGTTTTTAACGTGACAACGTCTTATAATTCGATGGAGCCGGCTGCTCGTACGAAAAAACATGACTCATGCGTTGTTACCTCGCTCTGAGGCGTTCCATTTAATACTTGAAGTGCAAGTGAGAGCGCGGAACGAGCGACAAAGAGGCACAATCGGCCTCCGCGTTCGGCAGCGTTCGACATCGGTCTCTCCTACTTGAGTGAGCGATGCGACCGCGTGGACAGCTGTATGACGTTGTCACGTTCAACTGTCGTCAGTTAACTGACTTTACAGACAGCTGATTTTTTTTAAGGAAATGTAGAGCTTGCATTACTGCTGAAGGCTAACAGTTTGAACATTTGCTGTAAATCCTTGATGTAGATAAATTAAAATCACGATTGAAGACATCCTATGATTGAATTTTATTTCAAACTTTTACCTAAACCTAACAAATTACTAGAAAACCCATGGTTATTACTCTTTCGACAAGATGGTGGATCTATCTGTTTACTTGCATTGTCGAAATGGTATTTACTTGTACCTGTGAATTGTGAGTCACTTAAAAACACAGCGTAGGCATTTTAAGTCCATCATTTAAAGGGTACAAACATTTTATCTATTGAAATAAAATTGATTGGAAATCCGGTTTAGTTGATAAAACATTTTTTATTTCCTAAACTAAGGAGTACTCTAGCAAGTATTATACCATTTTGGAATCCTGGATAAATGCGCCAATTTTTAAAGTTACATGCCATGATAGTGTAGTACATTTTTTTTGCAGTACAGGCGGTTAAAGTTGGGTGATGTAATTATCTGAAATGAAACGTTGGCCAAAACTCCACGATTTCATTGAAAACTGAGGCAGTTATGGCTTAATTTTGAATTGTAATTTACAGAAGGGTTATTCATGCTTACGTTGCAGAAAAAAGTTTTATGAAAAGTTAATATTTGTCGTCACAGGACTTAAAAGATCATCACAGGATGTCAGTTTTTCCTGTTTTTTTAAAATACTCATAACTCAAAAGTTACTTAGTAAATATTTTTTCTTATATTTTTCTGATAACTGTCATGACTTGGCGCATCACCCGTTTTCGGCTGGACGTTGACTTATGGGACACCCTGTATAATATAAGTATTATTTATTGTTATTTAGTGCTCAGCTTACCAAAGATGAAATATATAGATAACGCCATTAAATTTTTATTTATCTTCGTTGTCAGTTGCGATCTGTTTTTTTTTATTTTATAAGTAGTGGCACCCTTCTGAACTGATCATATTGTTTGTTGGCGGTTTTTTAATTTTAAGTACATAGTTATAAAGTGGGTCCAGCCCGAATTTTATGTATTTTTTTTATTTTTCTGGCATCGTTTTCCACACATCGTTCACACAATATGATATTTCAATATAACAAGAAAAGCCAACATTTCCCATCACTTATTAAGTAACTGATTATAAAAAAAAACAAATAACTACAGGCTTGAAAGAGTCACTGCCTCAATGGCCTGCCTTAGACATTATTAAATTTAGTTTTCAAAAATCTTTAATCAAATTGCAAATGATGAAATTCGTTTATCTAAGTACCAATTGCGATAAGTTGGAAATATATTCATTATAATAAATTCGATAGATGTAATGTGCTATTGCCCGAATGGCGGAAGAATGGAATAATGCATGGGCGGCAAACATTCTGTCAACGAAATAAATTTCGTAGGTGAATGACCTTGCTTTTTATAATGTATATTTTATTGAATTCAACTTGTCTTCTGAAACGTTTTGCTGAGCAAATTATATGCGTAATTACGAGTATTAAACCAACTTCTAATAAAATATGAGCATTAAATGCGTTTTTTATTTTGCCAATTTAAAATTAGGTAGGTAAGTCATTGTTTCTGTTTCAGCTTTTTTATTAATTTAATTCTTACCATAAGTTTTTAGTGCGTTTTCAAATTGCGGTAATTGGTTCAAGATAGCACACATTACGCGTAAAGCGAAGTCTAATCCTATCTTAATTAAACTCGTTTAATAGTTTGGTTTAGCGTCGGCTTAAGCTTCTGGCCAGCCGCACATTTTCAGAATATGTCTGGTGGAAAAATCTTGATGTCCGCAACTGCCTCCGGCGGGCTTCAGCAGTTTTGAGGTGGGAAAACACAGAGGCACTCGTTAGGCGTAACGCAGCACCTATATAAGCAATAAATATCGACAAACTTCGCCAAAAGTGGGGGGGGGGGGAGGTAATTATACAAGTTTTCACTTCTTTCGGCATTCCCGAAGTGATGTTTTTTTAAATGTGCGGTGTAGGTAACCTACCTTACCTCAGACGTTCAATTTGGTGCGTATTTGAAAAAAGAACGCCAAAAGAGATTCGGCCGACGCAGGCCGACGCAAAACTAAAATATTAATAGACTGATTATACGATGATCAAAATTGGTTCTACAAAGTTTTTAAGTCATGTTTTTGAAGCCAGCCATAGCAAAACTTATAGGAACGCGTCAACGCGTTTAGCTATACATTTTATTATAAACCGCTTCAAACCCCTACATTTACAATACACTCCATTTGTCCAGGATTAAAAACTACTAAAGTTCGATTAAGGTTATTGTAGAGATTCGATTCTCCATTTCTTAGTCTTACAAACCTTTGTGCCGTAAAACAGACCAAAATCGTGAATTTTGGTTATGTTAGGTAGGTAGTGTAGGTACCTACTTACCAAAGTTAGATGAAATCAGTTTGTAAATCTAAGAAAATGGTTGAATTATGTTATTAAATGGAGCTTATTGTATTTCCTACAGTTTCCTACAGAGTGTTTCAAATACCAAACTGTCATGAATATTGAAGAAAGCTAGCAAATACACTTTGACTCCTCTGTCTCAGATTCAGATGGCTTTATCACGCTGTCCCTTTCTTTTAGCTCGAATGCGTCAGCCTGGAAAACAAGAAGACACTGTAACATTTTGGATTATTATGTTGTATATACCTAGGTCTACCTAGGCTGCATAAGTTTTCTTGCTATTATAGAAGAAAAACTTGGTACCCTATCCAGCCACCTCGATGAAGATTTTGCCGCAAAGACAAAACCGAATGAGAGAGGTCATGTTCTCATCATCATTTAGTAGGTACTCAATAAGAATAATATATCTCCCTCATATCAATTAGGTACTCAAGGACATCTGCAATTCTCTCTTCGAAAAGAAGCAATAAAATAATATTCCAAAATAACCCGAGAATTGGGCTCCTACCTGCACACACTTATTTTTTATAATAGGTACTTATTATTATTGATTGACTTGATCCATTACGACCTTGGCAGGTAATCTAACACACTGAGCTTCTTTTGGGTATGTTTTTTGTGTATTTAGAAAGTTTTTTTAAGTAGGTATAGTAGAACTAAGTAAGTAGTAGGTACTTATGTCTTACCTTGGACTCCCTATATTCTCGTATTTTTCTGGCTAAGGTCAAAAATGCTTCTTCTATGTTAATATCGCTCTTACAAGACACTTCGAAAAACGGCATATCAAAATCATCAGCTATCTGGAAATCAGAGAAATATTGCTTTAATCATCATCTGAAGAAAGTGTTAGGAAGGCATCACACAGGCGACTCTCCATACAAACGTAGTCCCCTATTTCCTCCCTGGATACTTCCTCTAAAGTAACCATTTTTTATCATAAAATCCAGATCTGCTATATAATGTACGTGCTCGTATGTTTTCCTTTTTTTCAGAAACTTATTGATAAAGAAAATATCACCTCCAATTCATACTTCGTAAAAATCATTATGAGGGTCATATTTTCTTTATCAATAAGTTTCTGAAAAAAAGGAAAACATACGAGCACGTACATTATATAGCAGATCTGGATTTTATGATAAAAAATGGTTACTTTAGAGGAAGTATCCAGGGAGGAAATAGGGGACTACGTTTGTAAGGAGAGTCGCCTGTGTGATGCCCTCTTAAGTATGTGAAAGTGTTTATGGTGGATAAAGAAGAGGTAGACCAAAGAAAAGAAGTGACCACTGAGAAAGACGACGATAGAGGTGAGTGGAAGAAGAAAACCTGTTGTGCCGACCCCACCTTAGGCTGGGATAAGGGCAGGAAGATGATGATGATTGCTTTAATAATTATCTGGTACTCATATTCATTTTTTGGATGGCAAACATAATTAAAATATCCGTGTTTAATTCTATCCGTTTCAGTAGTTTCTTTACTAGATCCTTGATGAACCCTTTTTTCAGTAGTTCCTTCAGAACTGCATAATTCTCAAATACACATTGGCATTGCACAACCCCGCACTTTTTCTACGTTTTCCGTATATCGTAGCTGTCGAGGCTTCTACGATGAGGTCGTTGATGCAAGGAAATCTGCCATTCTCTCTTCGAAAAGCAGCAATAAAATAAAACTACAAAAAGATCCAAGATGAGCTGAGAATTAGGCTCCTGACCTTGCACACATCTAGATCGCCTGCGATGCTGTTCTGTATAGGTACCTTACACTTATTGTCAAAATTTATTTATTTTAAAACTTTCACACAATTTAGGTCTAGGAGGACTTAATGCTTATACCATTGTCTGCCAGTAATCCTGGGCGTGCAGGAAGATCGTGTGGCGTGATTTTTATGACAACGCGAACTCTTTCTTACTCTTATAACCAGGTTTGGTTTTAAGATTAAGAAAAAGTTCGCGGCAGCGTGTGCGGGGGTGTATGCAAAACCCTATGCTAAAACTGAACGCTATTGCAGATTGCCTGTAAAGATGTACGCAAGATGTAAGGAACTGCTGAGGCCATCAAGTTAAGTAAGTAAAAGTATATAAGTATTATATCAGCTATCTGGTTCCCATAACACAAGCTCTGCTTAATTTGGGGCTAGATAGTGTTGTGTGAATTGTCCAAAAATATTTATTATTATTATTATTATTATTATTAATACTTCTCCAACAACACTTTTCGACTAGTAGCAGTGATGGAATGGATGAAAGACCAACCTTTTGTCCACGTTCCCTCGGCACCGCTCTGTGGTTCTCGTGGACATCGCATTTGTTACCTACAAGCACTTTGATTACATCAGGTGACGCATACTGTAACAGAAAAACATGAGTTTAATCATTCTCTTATTTAGAAGTTAGAGGACACACATTTTACCAGAATTAAAAAGAGAACCCTCCAATAGAGTTTTTTTTTACCTTATTTTCATCAAAATCGGTAGCCAATCAGTTTTGTAAATGTAACTAAACAACTACCCAATGGACTCTATCAGAATAACACTGCGAGATTCGTTTAAATATAAGTAAAAGCAATCGCTTGAAGTTGCTCCTTATTAGCGGTCAGGCACTCAAAGCTTGCAGTATTTTGGTTCTGTTTTTAGTTTTCTGTAATGCATAAACAGCGTATGTCGTAAAGAAGATTATAAGAACTTCTCGTCTCAATCTCAATTTAGTAAGAACTTTACCAAACCTAGTGCAGTTTGAGATTACTGCTGCTATGTTCAACTTCATAGAATCATCAGTATGAAGAAGTCCACTGCTGGACATAAGTTCTTCTACATTTTCAGGAATAATGATTCTGAGCCCTCTTCGTCCCCCTACTTTCCGCGATCTTATCAACACCGGCCGATCGGGTGGGTGTTCTTCCTACGTCTCGTCTTCTGGTTCGTGGTCACCAGTCGAGAACCTTTCCCTAACAGCTATCGGTTCTTTGAGCTTTGCCACTTCAATTTACTAACTCTACGAGCTATATCGTTGACCTTTGTTCTTCGAGCTCTAACACCTGACCAATGCTACTTCAACTTAATTCTACGAGATAATGTCATTGACCTTTGTTCTTTTGGGAATCTTCTCATTTCAGGTATAACTTACTTCTTGTATATTCCGTAACCAATACGACAAGTGGTTGAAAGACTCCAGATTAGTGATGTCGTACATAAGGATGATACCCATCGCGCCTCGGTAGTAAGCGGTTGTCAAAGTCCTGAAGCGTTCCTGGCCTGCTGTATCCCAGATTTGTAGCTTGATCGGCACCCCATCGAGGTTTATGATCTTCTGTTTGAAATCTATACCTGGAAATGCAGAATAACGCTGGTAAGTTACATTTTTTATAAGTCAAAGCTCATGTACTTAGTCTTCTCACACCCTTAACATCCTCGATGATATTGATCTGAGGATTTTTTTTATACAATTTAAAGTTACACCATAGGTATAAACTTGAGCGTATCGAGTACCCTGAACAGAATATGATTTGTAGATAATTCCGGTAAAGAGTTGTGCTACTCGCGCGTATTGTGTTTGGAAAAACTGGACTGGAAATAGTCGTGGTAACTATTATTCTCAAACGACCGCTAGTGCTTTATAAACCGGTTAAATAGTTGATAGATCCATACAGGATGCGTTTAACAGATTAAATCACTTCTATTCCAACCCTTTGTATTCTGAAATATTTCGTGAAATTCTTAAGTCAGTAGTAAGCAAAGAATGAGAGGAATGAGGAGGAATGTAAAAGTATCCAACAAAAATGAAATATGAAAGACTCCTGTCCTCAATTTCTGTGTTGAAACCAAACATTACAATGCTTTTGCGCTGCACAATCAGAATAATTCGATTCTTTTATAGGACAAGCCGAGTACAAATTGCTAACACGACTGACTGCTTAAAATAGCTGACCTATTGTGAGAACTGATATTGATTTAAGCCCAACTTCCCATCGCTTATCTCCATTGCGAAAGTATTGTGATGAAAGTTTAAATTCAACAAATCTTGACAAATGACAGATGGTAATGGGTTCATTAAAAGTTGAGTCATCTTTTTGCGTTGAATAGTTTATTGCCTATGTGTTCATCTTACATTACCTGTGCTATTGCATCATGCAATGGTTTCAGTATCTTAAAGTAAAGTTCTCTATAAACTATCTTAATTTAATAGCTTACTGAATAAGTAATGCACTTCGGGCGTACGTTTTCTATAACAGTAAAGTGGAGGAAGTCCCGGGGCATAAAATTATTAAATGGTTCTTTCTCACTATTATGTTCCATTGTTTCTCGATTTTCATCCACAGCGGAAAATGTAAATCCCTGATACTGTTGTGTTTCTACGGCACTAAAACTACATCACCTGTCTAACAAAGGCCTATAAAAGAATAAGTAAATAAGGATTTGACTCACCTATTGTCGATATGTAGATATCGTAGTATCTCTCGTCGCAGTATCTGTGCACTATACACGTTTTGCCGACATTTGAATCACCTAAAACGAGTAGTTTGTAGGTTGCGGAAAAATCTAGAGCCATTTTTGTTTACTTTGTTGTTGGTACGCGAACGATGTCTCAAAACATGGGGTGAACTGTCAAAGTGGAAAAATCAATGAGGGTGTCTGCGCATGTGCGGCCGCCCCTACTTACGCTGTGCTAGCCTTTATCCACAGAATATTGAACACAGTAGAAAGGCGATCATGCCTTTTGTATGGGAGCTGCTGTCGCCAGTTTTACATTTTCACAATTTTATTTCAAATATCACTGAACAAATATTTTAAAAAATTACAAGATACGCAACAGTTGAGCTATCTGCAGACCGTTACAAAGGATCTAGAGATAACTTAACTGATCAAAATCAGTGCCAGACGGAAGCGTCTCCAAGACGCTGGTGTCATTACCACGCTGAAAATAAAAAAAACTAAACATGAGTTTTCTAAGAAAAAGGAAGAGAGGAGGACGTTATATAGTACATTGTTACCTGAGTGTTGAAAGTCACGTTTTTTGAGTCCCGAGACGGTTTTGGCGCCAGAGCGTAGCGAGGGCGCCAATGGAGCTTGAGGGACTTAAAAGACTTTCACCCGAGGTAAACACTGTGCTTTTCATTACGAATACAAGGAAAGTAAAAATAAAAACATGAAAGAAAAATTAGTGAAAATGAAGATTGAATTGCCGCCTTCCCGGTTTTTTTTTTCTCTTTCTCTGGCGGGCCTTTGGCTACGGCTCGCCAGCATTATTCAGCCATTATTTTCATTTTCATAATTTAAAAAATGATAAATTGTTTGCTCAAATCTATGTTATTTTAAATAAATAGTTGAATCTATATACAGGGTTATTCATTATTAGCTGCAAATACTCAGGAATTAGGTTCAACAAATAAAATAAAAAATATTTATGAAATATTTTTTTTTTTAATTTTGAACTAAGTTTTTGTATCAAAATTTTATTTTTATTAATTTCTTTACGGCTGTTGCATAATGATTGCCACGGAGAACAGGACGATGACCCACCCAGGCGGTGACTGAACGCAGAGTGTCGCTCACGGCACGCGGGCGCGGATCAAAGGTCAAAATAGGGCAAGCGCAAATGATTCCTTTATCGATTTTCTCGGGATTTTCAAAACAAAGATTAAAAAAAATCATTTCATAAATATTTTTTATTTTATTTGTTGAACCTAATTCCTGAGTATTTGCAGCTAATTATGAATAACCCTGTATTAATCAAGTAATTTAGAAGATATATTATTTATTTAATACTAACTTTATGTTATTTAAATTTAAATTTTACATTGCGCTCTAATTAGACTTTTTAAACTTCTTACCGTTGTAATGGGTTTCCAACCTACTTGCTGAATAAAAAGTTGGAATTTGGTTCAACAACCTCCTTGCAGTTAGAAAAACTTTAGAGAGTTGGAACATGGTTGAATAAAAAAGAACTTATTTTTTTTATAATTTGACAGCTGTCAGTAGAAAGCGATTCTCCCTAGGGCTGAAAGTATTACTTTCAATTAGGCCCCTCAGGCAACTTCAGATCTACTTTCAGAGTATGAGCAATGAAAAAAGTATTTATTTGTTTAAAATTGTCGCTTGACTTCTTGTCTAACATAATTATTGCGTAACAACGCATTTTTCATTTAACGACTCCCGAAAAATCTGCTGAGTTTTTATGGATAAAAGACTACAAATTCAGTTCAAGTATTTTGGCGAAACTTTTCCGGCCACATGGCGGTTCTACTTTGTTCTTTGTCTTTATCCTATAACCGCAGACTCGGTTCAAGTTACTATGGAAAAAAAAGCGTTACCCTCGGTAATCTGGGATTTGCCGTAACAGCCTACCTGCTGTCTGGCCTACAACGTAATTATCATGCGTCTACTTTTTATAGGTATAGGTAGCCGACACCATAAATCTTACAATACCTAATCAACAGGTAAATGTTACTGACCTATCCTAAGTTTGAAGGTTTAGTTCATGAAAATGCAAATCAGCTAAGAATGACGCGCACTATATACATTGCATCCCACTTCCGACTAATCCTACTAATCTTCTTCTAAATATATAAAACTCTTACGTTACTGACTGACTGATGGACTGACAATCAACGCACAGCCTGAACTAATGGTCCTAGGAGTAGGAAAGGAGGGTAGATTTCTGGTGTAGTGTGGGAGTGCACTAAGGGTTTCCTGAAACTCAACCTCTAAAGGTATGCAGCGAGGGTTGAAATTTGTACGGAATAACCTTAACGCGAACGAAGTCGTACGGGATTCACTTGTATATTATAAATGCGAAAGTTTGTAAGTATGGATGGATGTATGGATGTTTGTTACTCTTTCACGTAAAAACTACTGCGAGGATTTTAATGAAACTTTACAATAATATAGCATATACATCAGAATAACACCTAAGCGACAATTTTTAAAGATATTGTGACGGAGAACGGATGTAAGTAGCGAGAAAGGGGCGAGCAAAGCCGCGGACGGCTGCTAGTATTATAAATGTAAAAGTTTGGATGGATGGTTGGATGAATGTTTGTTACTCAATAACGCCAGAACGGCTGAACGGAACTGAATGAAATTTGACACAGAAATAGATTATAGTCTGGAATAGCACATTACTTTTTATCCCAAAGAATTAATGGGAACGGGGTGATATCGCGGGCGGCCGCTAGTATTTAATAATAAAAAAAGTGTTTGTGATCAATGTGTATAATTGAAGAACTTCTAAGAAAGGAAACAACAACAACCAAAGCCATGGTTTTCCATTAGTCTTTATAACGGCATAACAGTTACAATGTATATTCTATGTTATGATAGCCTTCCGGGTCTGTGGGAGTTCCATTTGTTTTACTTAAAGCCGTGATAAGAGTTATCGCAGCGATTCATCTACTCTCCTGAGCGTATGTTAATATTGTGAGCTAGCTTGTGCCACTGGTTTCATTCTTATAGAATATCTGGTAATATTCAAGCTTGGGTGAAGCACCAAGGCCGAAAATGCAAGATCGATTTCTGTAACTATTGAAATACTAAAGTCCCTGGTCTTGGTATAATGATACTTGTAGTTTCTGATAGGGAATGCTAGAGCGGGGCCAGGTCTAAATCAATAAAATTCAGACACGGCTTTATATTTGTTTGAATTTTTAAATAAAATGAAATACTGAATGTTAATTAATTGATTTAGGCGTGACTTTGCGGAATTCCATTGTTAAACATAAATTAATTAGAATAAATATTTTTATGAAGCACGTGTCGAAATCTAATTAAATTTTATTTTTGTGGTATTTTTGTTGTGTTTTTGTGGTATTTTTGTTTCCTAATAAGATGCTTAGGGTGCACAGACAAGTCTCATTATTATTAAATCAGCGGATTAGTACTATACATTTGTCGTAGTTAATTTATGTTAGCTGAATGTTTTTTTTCCTACGGATGAAACCATCTAACCCTTTAATAACTGTCTACTCACAAGAACTCACAAAGAAATGTTGTATGCAGGAACACCACCGAGTACAAAGTGAGGATTAATGCACCAGGCTCCATCTACAGATCGTTTATCAGGTCCCTTTGTTTCGGCGTCTTTGTATAATGCCTGTAGTTCAAGGCCAGGTTTGTTGTGAGTTTATTTTTATAGTCTGGTGAATGACATTACCATATGAGTGTGCTCATTGACCGGCGATACGGTCAGTCCTCGGCTTTGGTTTGTTTATTTTATGAGCTTTTTATTGACATTCATGAGCTTTCGTAATGTTTTTGAGCTTTGTCTTAAGCCTCTTGGTGCTAGCCGATGTTTCTAAATGTAAGATATATTTGATCGTAAATTCTTCGTTATCAGTAGGTACAGTTGTAAATTTATTAATTTGAAGAATGGTAAAAGTGTACCATGTAGCTCTAAGGTGAGCTATGAAAAATAGAATAGAATAGAATATTACGTTTTGTACACCAAAAATTAAAAGGTAAGACTGAAAGGATACTAAAACTAGAGGTACAATGGAAAAAAGTGAAGAGAAAAAATTTATGAGTACTTGAGTACCTTGATGGTACAGTTTATTTAATTTAGTCGGACTAGTACACAAGTTCTGATCACAAGTAGCTGTTCATTTGCTTATTAGTTTGGGGCTGGGTAGTGTTGTGTGAATTGTCCACAATATTTATTTATTTATTTATTTATAAGAAAATTAGAAATTCTTGGTGATAGGTGCGCTTGCATCGGACATACAAAATTGGCTGCACTGATGTATGCTGTTTAACGACGGTTTCTTCTGGCTGGAAAAGACGTGACTGACGTCCACACCGCTGTATGAGAGAAATTCGAAATAAATATAAGGGTAAAAGTAATATAAGGGTATAGGTGAAATTTGGGTGATAAGTTGCAAATAATCTTGAACAGCTGGCCTACCATGAGCTTCATATGGTCATGGTTATGGCTGTCAAAATTATGTCAACAGTGTCAACACATTCAAACCCAAGAAGAAAATGAATGTGTGGGTCAGCCTATCTATACACAATTTGACAGCCATAGCCATAACCATATGGAGCTTGTGGTAGCCCTGCAGATAGGAATATATTCTAGTCACTCCCTATGTAGGTCACCCTGAAAAAAAAAATCTCTCTCTCTGGTAAATGAATTCTGAAGTCAGAATAAGACAGTAGCCATTCACAAGCGCCAGAACTGTATACATAATATCTAAAATACAAGTGTGAATACTTGGCTGGGTATGTATAAAGCTACATGCTGTAACAACTTCATTTGTCAACCACAAACCACTACCGTCTGGCGTGATGTATCGTAAATAGCTGTGATTTTGACGCTACTTTCCTCCAGATGAGATGCTTAGGGTTGTATGAGTATTATTAAGCATTCATCATCATCCCAGCATTGCATTTTTGGAGCCATTCGCAGGATCCTTTAAATTAAGCTACAGTATAACTTATGTGCATCTATCGATGCTCAGCTAAACTTATAGGACCAAAAATAAGGGCAGTTTTGCAAGCAGGACTCTTCTACGATTCAACAGTTAGTAACTTCGTGATCAGTTACACGTTTCTATTTCGATAAGTTTTACTTTCCAATCAAATGTTCGGGAAAAATGCAGCGTTCGTATCCTTTGATGGTCACTTTACTTATAGACTATGCGGAATAAAGTAAGCAAAGCCATTTATAAATTCAATATCAGCATCTGCAAGAGCCAACCCTGCGTTAACTATTCAAGAGGTTTACTCCTAGCTTCTGTTTCTCAGCAATTTTCTCGAGGTTTGCCTTACAAACTATTACATACGCCATGTTGATCTGTTGAATATTCTGTGGCTGAGTTACGGGTGTTCAATCTCCGGTGCACAGATTTGTGGGTCCTTCTCATTTCGCTTCAAGCCTTTGTTCTTCGATAATGGGCTGCAATTTGGATAATTCGCTTTCAAGGAAAGTTGGGATTTACTACGATTTCTATTCCCTTGTATACCTACTACAGAAGACTGTTTACCTTTTTCTGTCGTCATAAAGCAAATCAATAAATATGCTGCGAACTTGATTGCCAGTTAATCTTTCAGTAGATTAATCTAGAGATGAATGGCGAAAACAGATTCCCGTGTGAATTTCGTTTATCAAAACAAATATTTCATCAAATATGTAGGTCACCTTTAAGATCAACGTATCTTTGAACTTGTTTTCCTTCGCAGTAATAGCTCGGTCACTGACCCATTTTAAAACTATTTATTGACAACTTTGTTTCTTTTAATAGCGTAGAAATCTTGTCTTACCTATTACTAAATAATGGTGTTGGTAGCCACTGAAATCAATATCTTGTTTTCCTCAAACTTTTTGTCGTGTTCCGAAAGCGGTCTGTGAAACCATTAGCGTTGAGAAACCCTTGAGTGTTCGTCAAACAAAGCTTCATCATGATATGGAACATTTCAAATCGTAGCTATCTTTACTTAGAAGAGTGACTGGACTTTAAACTGGTCATTTTGTATTGCTATCGTCATCGCTGGCTTAATATCTATTAGACTATCACTTTCGGTCGCCGAGTGTTCTATTGTCAGCGATTATGATCTTTTTTTTGTTTAATGAGCCTGCAGATCCGGCTATGTTACCTAATCGATCGTGACGCACTTGTGGGAATACTGTGGAGCAATTAGTTTCAGATACAGGCTAATGAGAACAGCATAAGTACTCGCAATTGCCAAACTTTTTTCTGGCTTTCGCTTCAGCATGCAGACTAAGATTTTTATAGACAGTATTTATATGTATAGCATGAAGATTACGAGAATTGTTAAGAGTATTTTTCTAGCAGGGTCTTAAACAATATGCTGAAATGTACAATATTTTTAATATTATATATCATTATTATTCATTAGTCATTCGAAAAAACAGACGCAACTCTTTTATTTGGCTGTCCGCACCATACAATACAAATACACAATAACTTTGTTGACATAAGCACAATGCTACAGTAGGTACCTAAATATAATATTATTGAATCCATAGGTTCCCAAAGTAGTGAGAACTGTGTTACAGGAATCAAAAGTGGGAGCGAAGAGCTTAATGCGGGAATGAGTTTCCGTGCGTCTGGTTCCAATGATGGAACGGGAATGGGGGAACCAAGTAGTAAATAAAAAATAATCTCCAACGGTCTCTCCACGCTATTTATCTCGAGCTTGTTTAAATTTGCTTCAACAGTTGATAATAACTTGAAAATTTATGTTTTTTATGGCTTCTCTAAGTTAACAAAATGTTTTATTATTGCCTTATTGTACCTTGGTAGACCCACGTATTTAAAATTAACAGTATCATAGTGGCAAAGATACCATACGATGTTCTAACAAGTTTGTTGTACAGCTGACTATACCAGCTTTTTCCCATACCCATGTCTTACCGAACTTTATTGGTTTACACGTACCACACCGTACGTCCGTGGGCGATCCTGCTTTTGCGTCTACTGTTTGATTCCGTTCATTAATTACATTTGATGATAAACAGGCGTTATGTAATGTAATCATTTGCGTGGGTGTGACTATAAACCTGTCTTTGTAATCGTCATTGAGTTTCGATTTGTGTGATTTACGAGTGACAGTTTTTGCTTTTCTATTATGGTCTTCGTGCTTTCGGTTGTTATTGTCGTACATTCACCTACGCAACTTTTTATAGTACCTGCTTGAACCTGTACGTTTGTGATCTTCACATTTTATGATTATTCTTTAGTAGAGAGAGAATTTATACGTTGAAAGAGCGAGCAAGATTATATTTTAATACTAGACTTTCGAACAATTCATCTCAAAATCCTTGGTGTTCGAATAACATTTTAACATTTATAAAACTAGGTATGACAATGTGCAAAGTTGTCTCGACAAGATAGATACCCAAACTAGCTTTCCGATAGCATTGTCCGAGTCTCAAGTTGAGGTCGTCGGCTGAGGTCACCCTTCCCGGAGACGGCGGCGCCACATGTGTTCCGGGACTCCAGTGACAAGCCCTCATTGTTCGCAAATCGCTTGCAAGGTCCCACTTGTAAATGTCAGAACGGCGCAGGCGCCGACACGTCGGTCGCGCGTTAATGCGTGAAATTGAAAAACATTGCCGTAGTTGTAAAAAACCTGTATGATAATAGTTGTTTGGTTGGAGATGATCCTGTGGTTAAGCGTAAATAAACTCGATTGTCTAGACATGATCCTGCGAGGTAAGATGCTGATTCTCACGTCATTTCGTAGGAAGAGCAAAGACCTCTGACAACCGCAAAACAAGGCAAAAGTTATTGTTTGTAAAAAAGTAACATAATATATCAAAGTTTTACTATTGAAATAATGTTTGTTGGAAATTTTTTCAGTCTTTAAAATTTTAATACTTTTTTTAAACAAATAAACAGCATCGTAAAACGTGATGGATCGTCAGATTAACCATAAATTATTTAATTGAATTCACGTTAACAGCTTATCTGCATACTCTTAAGAAACTAAGCGCACAGAAGCTAAGCTTTATATGCCTATGAGTCCATAAAATTAATCCCTACATTCCTTAGAAACACTTGCAAGTCTTGGAACTTGTTCAATAGCAGGGTGTGAACCAGAGCCGAACTAGTATTCTGCTGAACTAGTATTCTGGGGCACCGTTGTCTTGCTTGATTATTGAATATTAGCATCAACATAAGTAGACTGGCAGTTATAGACGTTCAATGATCCCTCTATACATCCTTTTAGCTTGCTACTTCTCTAAGATATCCCTCCTCAAACCTCAAAGCTCTTTGAAGAAGTTTTGAGTCTTTTTACTGAAGTCTTTTGGCTGATCACTCATCAAAATAAATTAATCTACGAGACTCATGTCAGTAATAACTTAATAAGCCTCAAGTCGTGTTCTCCTGAATCCAGCCCTATGCAAACTATAGTGCATGTTAATCATATGTTAGGCAATAGATCTGTAATCTGAGCACTGGCCGTAGACCACAATGGTGGCTGTCCCTTTACTGTTTAAATGGACAGTATATCAAAGTTAAAGCAACACTTCAATGGGGCATAATGAATGCGTGCGTCGAGGAAGCATAGTTTCATGTCTGTTTGTGCGGCGTTTGATCAAAAGTGCATAGCTTCCTGTATGAAAGGGTGTTTCATCAAATGGTTGCTGTTCAATTTGCCCTAAAGGTACGGCGTTCTTTCTTAAGGTACGGCCACATGCTGTCAAAGTTCGCAGCATATCGCCTAAATATGGCCATACCTTTACAGGATCAGACAGATAATCGATTTTAGCATCGTATGTCGGGAGGAGATTTTCTTTTTAATATAGGTATAACAAAAACAAATAAACACGATGCATAATTTGAGAAATTGTACAATTCCTCTACAACTCTGCAGCGTATGTAAGGAATATGGGTGAGCAGGATTTCGAACAAAGGTAATATTTTAAAACCACAATCCATGTCGTTGACTAATTTGTGGCTTGTAGCTTTTATTACTGTTGAACTTATTTTGCGTCGAGACATTTTACTGCCTTTGAAAAATTTTATGCCGGAAAATTTACAACGCATCCCTGTGTCCTTCAAGTGAATTATGGCCTTTCTCTTCTTTGAGTGTAATGGCTGTAATGGGACTCTTTTTATGGCTTTTAGTTTATTTTTGAATCGACAAGTGTCGCTATTAAACTTGGTGAAATATTGCACACAATTGCTATCGTTCATTCAATCTTTCAATTGAGGAAATTTAAAAAGCCGTTTCCATTCGGTTAGCTTTTAAGTACGACTAGAGGCATTTTATCCTTGCTTACTTAATATTAATTATGGATTACTGACAGAGAGAAATAAACAAAGAAGGGAGAAAACATCGCTCGCAGTATTAATAAGCTAAAATGTCAATGGTATAAGCTCGGAGAACTGAAAACCGTTGTACAACAATGGTTCTCGAATGGCATCCACGAACCTGAAGATGAAGCATTGTGGTAAATTGATGAATAGAGAACTCCCAAAATCGTTCTTTCTCGAAATTTTTAGACAGGCCTGAAATGCACAGATGTCAGTCAGTGACTAGCGGTAGACTTCTTCAAGCTTATATCATTGATTATGCATATTGAGCTTGAAATAAAAGATTTATAAATCACAAAATTTTAAATCAGCCGGCCGTACATTTCGCTTACAAAATATACATTAGCAAACAGGAAATAACGTGTGGTTATTAGCAAATACTTTGCCACTGTGACACTGTGCAAGCCATAAATTATAGTGGCCCGGTTAATGGCCATAAATCTTCTTATTCGCAATAAAGAGACAATGGTTTGTCGCAATATACTTTAGAAGCACAACGAAGAAGCAACGTGCGATATTGTTTTAGCTTTTGTTAAATGATATACCTACGAATGTATCTTCTCCCAGATTTTCAACTGTAGATAACGGTTAGTTTGTTCATATATATAAAACAATTTACCTTAATTGAAATCTTCTTGTTACTTATAGTTGTGGAAAACTGTCAAGATTTTTCTTTTCACCATGTTTTCTTGTTCTTTGTGTTAAGTCTAGCAACCTCTGCGTATACAATATTTACAAATACAACATCATTATAATATTTTTTAATGTTCTGATTTACTTCTGCTTAATTCAATGATTCACTATTCATAGATTCTAGACCTAGGTAGTCTAGTACTGTTTTTATTCATCTAATTGTGTCCTACTCCTGGTTGGGCTCTGTCTCCTCCAAAAGTTTCAACTCATCTGTCATGGGCGGTATCCTACCAATATTTATCGTGACCTTCAACGTCTTCTATACCTGTTTGGTCGTCGCCTTCAGTCTTGACTTAAATTTTAGCAATACTAAACGGCGTCATATTAAAAACGATAGCTTCAAATAAATCGCATAACTCTTCACAGTGCGAGCTGATACAAACGTAACACCAATAATTAGCAAAATCACGATTTACTCCGCTTTCTAGGTCCGGGCCGATCTTTACTATCGATCATCTCGAGATACGAATCTTATCTTAATCAATTGCCTACTTAATACATAATCAGACATCGCTAATTAAAAAAAACCATTTGACCCTCTTATTTCTCTTTATTCCCTCGTTTTACAAGATTATCTGGTATCTATCAGATTATCATTTTAATGAATATGATACTCACAGAGTTAGGTCAGTATAAGTAGGTACTAAGTAATTAGTGCTTTTATGTTGTGAAGGGCAATGGGCTGGCAGCACCATCTAGAGGTATAGTGTCGTCATCTCTCTGGTCTCGCAATTTTTAGGCCTTCATCATTATGAAGGCTTAATAATTGCAAGACCAGAGTTAGTCTCAAAGCTAAGCTTACCTGGCCTCTACATTTCTATTGGTATTTATTGGCTCTTCATAAAGTCTAAAATAATAATTCTGACATACTTATAAGGAAAATTATATTTCGGACCTGATTTTTTACAAGATCTTTACCACATACTCGGTCAGTGCAATCAAGTGTTTCAGGTATTTAGGCCAGTGTGCGTTCTCGTTCATTATGTCATTATTGTAACACGATCGGCGCCAGAGACAGAGGTCAGATACATCCTATAATGGAAACCATTTATCTTGTATACATTCTGTCAAATATCAATTTGCAAAGAGTTGCATGAGTTAAAAGCCAAATTCTGATATTGGCTAATTTGTGTTCACACTTCTGGTTTTGCGGTAACTAAAAACATTTCTAACCTAGATATCGAAAAGAAATAATTATTATTAACCAGTCTTCTTTAGCTATAAAACTGTCATCCTTAGTAATTTCTGGATAATCCCTAAAATTGATTGCAAGGTCGGCACCTAAATATATTATTTTCTATAGCTTCTCATTATTATTGTTCAGATATACAGATACCTACTACTGCAAACTAATTGACGTAATCAATTCACTAGAGAAAGTGTTCAAACATTGGTATGTGATCTTTATTTGTTTGTCAAAAAAAATACAAAAGTATGTCGCCTGCGTCAATGGTTATATCATACTACATTCTAGTACAGTACTGTCCGTCAAAATCCGGAGATCCGTTATTTGCAATGCTAGCATGCAATTTGATTCAAATTCTTTTGTGCTTACTCATACATGGTGATAAATATCTATCAGAGCTTTAAACATTCTTCGCTGTATCTCTTTATTTCTTCTGCTTGGTCAGCGATTGAAATCTCAGTTATCCACTTGATTGTTCTTGATTCAAACTGGCTGAATACCAATTATACATATTTTCTGGGGATAGTTACTCAGTTGGTAAAATTCTGCCAAATCTTCGTTACTTCCATATTGTCTTTTTCTATTACTGTTCTTGTAGTATTAGTATTCTTCTCACTTCAACTTTAACTGAATTATTGATCGCGGGAAGTAGATGAAGAAAGAAAAGCCTCAAAATCAGCTTATCTGATTTATTCTTCAAGCCAATAATGATGATTTTATAAAAATTATCTACAAAGAAGAAAATAAATCCCCAATGGAATTCCCTAAAATTTGCACGAAATACTTGCTACATGCTCTGAAACGATAAACAAGACAAGCAAGTCTCTTATATTTGCGCTGTGTTGTTTCTTCTTTCTCCGAAGATGAAGTCATACATAATCGAAGCGGCGCCGGCGCCGAGAGTAATGCAACTGACCCTTTTATTGCTGTTCTCTCAAATACCTAACTCTATTCGACCATTTAAATCGTGTGAGCTTATTATCATGATTTATTTGCAGTTTTGCATAGAACATTGAGTAACGAGGTTGAAGACCTCACAGAAGTACGTTTTCACGTTGACTCGCCGTCGTCATATTGGTTAGTTTTTGGTCACCCTTTGCTAGTCAAAGATCTACGTGAAGTAACATAAAAAGCTAGGCATGACAACAATTATTGAACTACAACCAACACAAATCGGTGAAATACTCGTAGTTCAGTGCTCCACTCATGCTCATGATACGAATCGACTATCCTTCTGGCTTAGAGTTATTGGATTAGGGGCATTTGATTCTCGGCACTTATCTGAAAATTGCACAGGACATTAAACTTTTCTAAATAGCACAACCACTCAAATCGAAAGCAATTACTTCGAATTTTCTAACAAAACAGACGATTTTCACTATGATTTCTGGTGGAACTAATCTATTGGTATTTAGGTCGCAAGGCCGCCTTATAATCCCCGTGACAGAACCGACGTAACTAGGGCGAATCTTATTACTGTGACTCACCACCCATTAATCTATTGTGTAAACTTGTGTCGTGAAGTGGAACGATTCTTAATTGCTTTAAGCCCAGCCGGTTATGTTTGGATTGACAACATGAAAATCAACGAATTTTCCGTTATACGTAATTTTGATAATATTAGGTCTTTGAAATTCGTTTTGATTTAGATATGAGGGTCTGAGAGAGCCTTGACTCGATAAGAAGAAGACGATGAACTAAGGTAGTTTTTACAACGAATATCTATAGCAGTAGACATGGACATAATAATACAATTTCTAATCGTTCGCCAACGTTATAACTTTGTTTAAAAATATTTTTTTTGTATGTAGTTGAAATGAATGTTGTCTGCATTTACGCGCTTGCAGGCGCCTCAATATCGGACGTCCTGGTTTCTGCTAATCTGATCGCAACGCACAATAAAAACCAAGTTTTGAAACCACTGCAACATTTTAATTTCCTTATTCCGCAGACAAGGGCGTACATAATCAGCATTTTGTCTTGATTTGTAGATTCGAATCACAAAGAAACATAAAGGTGTGAATGGGAATTCTTAAATGCGAAAGGTTGCGAAGACCGTGATATTAAACATTACTTTTACAATTGTATAGCGAATAAATCAAAAGGATAAAGTATGGATAAAGCTATTCATGGAGTTGTTTTGCTTGCATGTGGATTAAACAAGGAAGTATGGTTGCATGATAGTGTCCAATGATGAGGATTATCTCGTGACTCTACTGAAAAAAAGCAAAATCATTTATTATTTTTAATGTTTCTTACTGCATCCTTTATCAGGTGTTTATTGCTCTTTGTGTGAAGTTTATACAAAAGTCTTTTTAAGATGTTTTGGTATTCGTATCATCAGCTTGATAAATTTGCTTTAACATGGACTCTTCCATAGTATATCAACTATAAAATATGCATAAAATAATTAATTAATTAATTAATTAATAATAACTAACTTACTTCTAGTAATAACGATTTCCAGCTTTCTAACGACCAGTGTCGCGTGAACTTCACAATGTTGGTCTATAGGTAAAAGAGCTTTTCTATACGGTTCGTCTTTAGGCTTGTGGTCGCCCTTTTCTCCAGCGGTTTACTCCGGTAGTTTCCACCTTTTTGTCCAGCGGTTATTAGTTTTACAAACCATAATAATGTAACATTTTTATCATCACGCTTACCATGCTTGGTTGTAAATTGAGATTGCAAATTCCAAATATCGCTCTTTCAAGCCAATAAAGCTTTACTGGTGTATTTTACCAACAGCTTTTCAAAATGCATTGTTCTAAAGACTAGTACTGGTAGTACAGAACAATTTAATGCTAATAGCATTAAGAGAACAAGCCACGTAGGCGCCACCTGCCCACACCGATGGAAAGCGATCGTGTAACGGAGACTTTACATCATTTCATTAACATTTTACAACAGCTTTCATGTAGCTCGCCCAAGACTAATGGTTATAGATATTTGTATCAAATTAAGTAATAACTAACGATTAGTTTCACTGGGGTTTCTTGTTTTAGCACCAGATTTGATGAAATCAATTGAAAATCGTCAACTCTAACAAGTACATTACTAAGTATATTCCCACTGCCGAGAAAATGCCTGAAGTCTTCGAGTTCTTTCTGTACGAAGCCTCCTCTCACTATATTCTCATTTTACACGTTTGCAAGGTGGTTTTCTCCAACGCCTTTGTTCTGTTAGCTGTAGACCACAAGCTCTGTCTGGCTCTGTCTCTGGTTCTGGTTTTGAGTGTGAGTGTTGACTAAATAAATCCTACGTCGAAAAGTCAGACACACAGTATAATACACTGGTGAGCAGACAGAGCTTGTGGTAAACCTACTGGTTTTTGAAAGAGATGACATCTCTTGAACAGACGCGCATGGGCAACACTATTAGACACGTATAGGCATTTAAAAAAGTCAAAAGTAAAAGCTGTCTATTGTTGATAAGAGAACGTTGGAATTCAATCATATTCGTCTCGAGGGATCTGAAGGTTTTTAAATCTGTTTTCAGTACGTACCTTTACCTTTATCACCTAGGTACTGGGTATAGGCATTTTACCGAACAATAGACTACTGTATTCTGTGAGGCATAGAATAGTTTGTTCAATCCACCACGATCTTGTTTAAGTTTAACTTATTTAATGGCCGTTAGTTTGATAATTACTTCCATCACAATCCCACTGCAGGATATCTCAAGTTTCTGCAGTCGCTTCTTGGTCGAAGACATTTAAATTTTCGTAAAATTATAGCTTTGTATCGACGTACTCGCATACAATGCGGAAGCGTCAGAAGATAGTGCTGCAGGTATCGAACTGTTATTTAAGCGGTAAGCGATGTTTATTGGATTTGATTGCTTATTTCTTGGCGCTTATATTTTTATTGGGCCGTAAATGCTTACTTTGCTAACAAATAATCTTCTTTATACTTTACTTAAAAGTAAAGTGACGTAGGTGACTTACTTTAAGTAGTATTAAGTGATAAATGTTGATCCTACTTTGATACCACTCAGAAGAGAGTAGGCTACGAAACGAATTCTATAGAAGGATTCTACGAAACGCTATACTGCCTTAATATCTGTGTCACAGTTTTCAAAATCAACCGGCTTTAGTTTGCCGTTCATATCCAGTTTAAGGCCTTGCCACTGAACTTAACCCAATATGGGTTTTTCTTTATAAAACTAGCAGATGGAACAATAATTATGGCTCATCTGATTTGTGCTTACTTAATTGTTACTATCATTTGTTGTGGTAACCATTGTCTGGAACACAAGACAAGTCAAGAGTGAACAGGTGGATAATGGCTAAGCATGCTCCATCTTAGGCTGCATCCTCACTTTCTGTCAGGTGTGATGGCAGCAAAATGCTTAGCTATTCTATATAAAAAAAAACAAAGCATTTCCAAGCCGGTCACATCAGGAACGCGCCCTACGATACACTGGCCTGAGTCCATCACCAGATGTCACCTGCTCCTTGTGTCAATAACCTCAATGCTGAGGATCGCGATCTATATGAAGGACCCTTAGTCTACACAATGTTTCTCCATGGGGTTTGGTCCTCTGCGGCATGGGTAGCATCGTTCACGGAGGAATCTATTGCTGAGAGCACCTGATCGCTGCAACTAGTGTTGCCCAAATGCAAGAACAAGACGAGACTTAGCCAGTCTTGGTCTTGGTCTTGCGCCAATACACCTGGTCTTGGTCTTGGTCTTGATCTTGCGCTCCCAGTCTTGGTCTTGGTCTTGGTCTTGCAGCAAGAGTCTTGCAAGTCTTGCAATTACCTATTAGTCTATTACTATTTATTAAGGTTTACTTTAAATCTTAGAAAAACGTATTAGAATTGGAACATTGTGAGCTTGAATTAACATAGCCATAGTAAAGATCAAGCAGATTAATAAATAACTGAAGATTTGATAAGAAATTCGAAAAATCAACTGACCTATATGTCGTTTCATTTCAAACAACATTTCAAAAGAAGCCGCCGGCGCGTGTATCATTCATAACCATGTACTTCCGAAAAGCGGCAAATTTCTTTGAGAAGTAAGTACAAAACCTTTGATGCCGCATTATCAAAGTGCCTATGGTTAAAACATAACTATGCATGCACTCAGTTTGATTTTAATAGATATTTTTTAATTCGCTATGTTTATGGTATTAGTCGTAATGCGCATAGGTCCAGTTTTTCATATTCTTTGATACAGTTTTTTGCGTCTCATAGAATTCCTAAGCGTACCTACCTATACACCGAACTGTTACACCTAACTACTCAGTGAAATAGCGCTAAGTCCTAGCTGCAAGACGCAAGAGTCTTGCAGGCTATGTCTTGTTCTTGCTCAAAGTCTTGCACGGTCAGTCTTGGTCTTGGTCTTGCTAAAAATACGCGGTCTTGTTCTTGGTCTTGGTCTTGCAAAAACGCAAGAACAAGACCAAGACTGCAAGACCAAGACTGAATTTGGGCAACACTAGCTGCAACGCATTGGGCTTGATCCTCGTGGTTTTTTTCCCTCCACTTTCCAGTGACCACGAGCTTTTCAAGGTTTTTGGTTCCTGACAATGACCACCAGATGTCACACATGCCAGTAATTACACAAATGACTTCGATCCCCACCGAGAACAAATATTTGTGTGGTGAACGTAGATGTTTGTTCTCTGTCTGGGTGTTATCAAAGGCCCGTTTTTGACAGTTCTCCATTGAAAACTAACAAATATCTTTGAGGGTCGATTCGGACTCAAGCACTGTTTTTGAATACGGGTTTAGGTAATATGTATTTACAAAAAAATATATACCTAAGTATTATAATATCAGCTATCTGATTACCATAGTACAAACTTTGCTTAATTAAGGGCTAGATAGTGCTGTGTGGAATAAGTTTCGATAGTAATAAGCTGACGTTTACAGGCCTAGGCCCTGCGAATCGTACTTTGTCTGAAAATTTATTTGATGAGAGAGCCAAAGTGAAATAGGCCTATCAAAACTCGTAACTTAGAACCGGTACACCACACTGTTTTACTAATATCAGGGTTGAATGTTTATTTATAGTGAATTTCTAAAGCAATAACCGCTGCTATAAACCACCGCCTTCCCACCTAAATCTACTTATTTTCAATCAATGAACCAGATTGTATAGAATTAGATAGTATCACTGATCGTTCGTTCACATCGATTACGTCTACCGAACAATGGTTGATTGTGAAATTACACTATCAATAGCATTTCATCTCATTGAAGATGTTTTGTATTGTCCAGCCTACGCGATACTTTTACAATTTTTCTTTTATCCCGTTCTACATTACTGCTTTTGTATTAGATCTGTTGTAAGACTTGATGGTATGCGCGCAGTGTGTTGCGAACAAAAGTATAACTTCGGTTGGAGTTACGTCACGCGAGCGTCATCAGTTAGGGTTGTCAAGGTGCAGGTTGCGTAAGCGCATCCGCGTGGTGTCATTGACATTTCAGATGTTATGTTGTCAATATCGGCTCGTATTTTGGCAGTGAGAGTGATTTCCTGAGCGTTTTGACGGGAAATGGACTGTTTGTGGATGACGTGGTGTGACGTAGGTATAATATTTAGTTGGGTGTTTGCATGTAGAGGTTGGCTTGAAATATTTGAGCACATTCATGTTTTTTTAAAAACGGCATTACAATAGCTTTGAACATCTCCTTGATACGGGGATGCGCTGACCGCACATTATAAAATAAATTAAATTTATTTTGGGACACTATGAAAATCTTGTGATTTTCCGTGACTTACTTTTTTAGTTAACTTTATTTTGTTTTCTGTTTTTAGTTACTGTATATACGAGTTTTCCTTATATTTAGTACCTACCTGTTCAAAATGTGTCTCCTCATTGGAGATGTGCGATAAATAAACTTTTTTTCTTTCTTTCGTTCTAGAAGTCATTATAAAATCAGTAAAAATGCTTAGAATTACTTTATCCAAGCGCTTATTTTAAGGCTCCTTACGTAACGTATTGATGAGTGCGAAATTGTTGCGATTTTTACGTTTTTACGATACGTCATTAGGTAAGTTTTTATTGCAAATAACTTTGCATAGATATTTTTCTCTTTATATATAGTTATATCGTTTTTATATGTATAGATGCCCCGCGCGTGGGTGCAGTGCAAAAAAATCTAAATTGGTTTTATAACGAGACGTGGCACGAGAATCAGAATTTTTAGATTTATCGGGTTTTAACCGTTTACTTTTGAATCTTCTACAATAGATGGAAAGGCTTTTTTTTTTAAGTAAGTACTAAGGATGACTACCGTGCCGGAATATAATATAATATCATTTGTGGGATTATTCAATTGATTATCACATGACAGAGACAGCTGATAGTATGAAAACATCAGTGCCCTCACAATGTAAATATTTCTCTGTTTATAAAACTGTTAAGCAACAATTTACATAATCTTCAACAAACATAATTTTAATGGTTTAAATTACAATAAATTATACCGGAAAGCTTATTTAATGACCGTTATGGCAGTATCAACAACATATCAATTCACACCTACCACGTCGTAATTAGACGTTATAAAAAAACTAATTCTAATTTTGTAACCACTTAGAACTGTAATTATTTAAGATAGTAATAATTCTTGGAACGTACGTAATTTGTTACGTAACTGTGCGATTTTTGGCGATTCCGAAACATGATATTGGCGTATGATTTATGGCACATATCGAGTTAGGTCTAAGACCCACTAAAGCGTTACCTAATGTGTTAGAGCATCGATTCCTAACGTGGTCCAGGTGGACCCCCAGAGGTCCACACCACAGTAGACTCAACGGGGCTCTACGATGATGGCGTGATAAAAAAATTGGGATACACAATTCGTAGGCAGGGGTCCACGAAAATTTATCTGGTTTCGATGGTGGAGAAAGTGGTCTTGAGAAAAAAAAGACGACCGAGATTTTTAATGTCCCGTAAATACACATTGGCATTGCACAACCCCGCACTTTTTCTACGTTTTCCGTATATCGTAGGCACTTTTTCTACGATGAGGTCGTCGATGAATTACTCAAGGAAATCATGCATTCTCTCTTCAAAAAGAAGCAATAAAATAATATTGCAAAATGATCCGAGATGAGCCGAGAATTTTAGGCTCTAGATTTCAAATATGAAGGTACAATTTGAAATGTACCTATGTGAACCACAGAACTACCTATTATGTGAATATTGTAAAATTGCAATAAATAGGCTATTTAATTTTTATTATTTTATTTATATCCGCTTCAGTGGACGAGAGCCTTATCCGATAGGTATAGATAACAGTAGTATTGGCAAAGCATTTCGTGACGCGTCCTAATCATACCGAGCTAAAGGCTAATGGACACTAATGGAAATAATCAGAGGAGACGATCTGACGGACACTGTCTGCAACCGTCGCGCGTTGTGGAGAAAGTGACAAGTTTGACTTTATTTTTGTTAAGGCGAATACACTTGATTTAATAATACTGGTTTGCATTTTTACCACCTAGCTGTTGTAGTAGAGCTATTTGTGAGGGGCTCGTCCAAGGAAGTATTACCACCATGGTTATTTCTGCCCCG
Organism: Thera britannica; assembly: GCA_939531255.2. Lineage (NCBI taxonomy): Eukaryota > Metazoa > Arthropoda > Insecta > Lepidoptera > Geometridae > Thera > Thera britannica. The sequence continues at coordinate 16,772,374 of OW618036.2, read as the reverse complement.
AAATAGCACCGCTGTGTTTCGGTTTGAAGAGTGAAAATACTGTGTATACAGCATGAGTTTGAATTCGTATGTTATCCCGAAAGGGGGTTATGCTACTCCTGAATGTCAACAGCATTAGTTCTATAACTTTTCTGAATCAGGACTTTTTCATTCAACAAATGGTGTGTAAAGTTTACGCCATGATTTTGCTTAAAAGCTTGCTAAGCAACCCTATAACCAGCTGATTACTTGACCTCTGTTGAACTATGTCTTATTTGACACCCAAAATCTGCCATTGGCAAGGCAAAAAAAATAAATAAATTTATTACCGCCACAAGTGTCATTATTGGCTAGCGAAAAATGTGATTGGATGCCTGCAATGGCCAAAATCCAATCAAATTAGCGCCGGCCCCGCCCAAGATGTAGGGTTTTCACACAAAACATTTTGTTTATGCATTTCAATTGATTATTTTTTTGTATGGAAGATTTAGATTTCGTATTTCACAGAAAGGTTTTCATAGCTTGTGCAAAACCATGGTCCCTATCACCACCTTTCGGGATAACATACAAATTCAAACTCAGGCTGTATAATACTGGCACGTGAAGCTGAACATCTGTATGCCTCAACTTGATAGACGTACGACAGTGCATCGTTGGGCACGTTCTTGACGTGCGGGATCTACTCGTACGAGACAATACTTTGTTATATGCGATGGTTACCATAAGGTGGGCTGTATGCTTGTTCCATCAGCAAGATGTATACGTAGAACGCCCCCCACACGCACAGAGTGGAGGGGATTAGTAGAGGCTTTTGCCCAGCAGTGGGACATAATAATAATAATAACATAATATTGCGTCTGCGTTTCTTATGCATTTTGGCTTGCGTTTGACCGCAACCTCACCTGTTACTAAGTGGTGCAATTGTGTATAGGGAAAATAGGGGAGAGGTGGGTCCAGTCATGGACTTCTTCAGGCTTATTTGCTGTCATAATTATTTAATTGCATTGTCTGCCCTTAAATACGATAGACCATAACGTGCAGATAAAACTGAGAGGCTAATTTGTAAACTGTGACAGTTGCGCAAATATTACCATCTATTTACTTACATAGGAGCATTGATACTATCAATTACCGTGACTTCACTCGCTAGAGCACTAGTGGCCTAGTTGTAGCGGCCCCGTCTTCCGATCCTAAGATCGTGGGTTGCCAATCCAGTCCAATGATTTTTACTTTTAACCTTTAAGTACCGACGTGCTATTTGAGTTACATAAGTACCGACGTGAGGTCTGACAGTCCACCCTAGCTTAATGTTAAATATCACAGTGATTTTCTTGCATTTTCCCATAAATTTTGTTCCTACGTGATGTCTATACATCTTTGTTTATTAAATTAAGTTAATTTAGAAATGTTTCAACATACATTATTAATTACGAGCATATAAATACGAACGTTTTTACATTGAAAAATATAGTGTTTTACTAAAACCACATAAATTATAATTAAACTCGCGAAAACCTCTAAAAAAATACTTTTTTCTAGTACGTAAAACCCATTCTAAACTATCTTCATCATTAAAGCAGGCATAAACAGCCGTTATATATAAAATCACAAGCCATCTAAATCAGTATGTAAGGCAGTTACAACAGCCTTTGCAGATAGGCTTGTTGCATTGACGGCAGGGCTTAATTTCTTGCTCTTGACTTTTGACAGTAATCATAACACCCAATTCGAACAGGAGGCATCAGAAAACAATAACATTACAGAGTCAATAACCTTAGAGTCTGATTAGCAGCCGTCTTCTAACAATCTCGCCAAAACTTCTACATGCTGGTCGTGTTGAAGATTATTTTGTGACAGGAGCACTATTATTGTCATTTGACCTTGCCCGTTTAGTGCCTGAAGACCCTGGTTGGTTAATTGTGTCATTAGACTGTAAATAATTGAAAAGCAAATATAAAATGAGAAATGGGAAAATCCAAAAAAGTTACATAAGTACCGACGAGTGGTCTCACAGACCACTCGCGATCTTATAAAAGCCATAACTTACTCATATCGCACGCACCAACATTACCACTCTCCATGAACATTTCTGGGTGACTCCTGGAGGGGTAGATAGAAGCGCAGGGTAATACCGACACGCTAAACTAGTTAACTCGGAATCGCGAACGGTCAAAGTGTCTGTCAGACCACACGTCGGTACTTAAAGGTTAAAAACTAGCAGCCATACTTGTAAGCTTAGGTACTTTGATTTGCTACTGCAGATCGCTTAGGTGTGTGTAATGCTTAAACATTGACTAGAATGTTATTTTTTGACGTGATAACGTCTTATAAATCGATGGAGCCGGCTGCACGCACGAAAAAACATGACTCATGCGTCGTTACGTCGTTTTGTCGTTCCATTTACCTGAGCCCGAGCCCGGGTCGGGTAATGGGTAAGGGTAAATGAGGGTAAGGGTAAATGAGGGTAAGGGTAAATGAGGGTAAGGGTAAATGAGGGTAAGGGTAAGGGTTCGGTCGGGTTCCGGGTCCGGGTCCGAGAGTTCGAGTCCGAGTCCGCGAGTCCGCGAGTCCGCGAGTCCGCGAGTCCGCGAGTCCACGAGTCCGCGAGTCACAAATATTAATTAAAATTCTTTTGAAAAATGCAACCATTCCATCAGTATTTTCTTATGACGTTATCACGTTCAACTATCGTCAGTAAACCGACTTTACAGACAACCGTTTTTTTTAATAGTTTTTTTATTAATATCTTCACACCTTCTTTATTCAAAATAAATACTTAGGCTCGTATTCATAAAAAGTGCTTGAGTCTGAGTCGAGTCTCAAGCAAATCTTCTTTTTTAATATAACTTCTATCAAGATCTAATTTATCTTCTTCATTCAACATAAACTCTTAGGCTTGGATTCCGAAACAGAACTTGAGTCTGAGTCAAGCCTCAAGCATAGATTTTTTGTCGGTTCTCTATTGAAAATTATCAAAAATGCTTGAGGCTCGACTCAGACTCAAGCACAGTTTCGGAATACGGGCCTTAAACTTTAAAAATAAATACTTACTTTTAAGCTTTTTTGTTCTGAACTAGCAGGTTTCACAATAAATCTTAACACAGTACTTAATGTACATTTATTGAATAATATTTATGTTGTTAAATTATCTTTTTGTTAGTTTGTAAGGTGAAGATTCTGCTGGAAGGGGAAGACCTAGGCGCATGTATCTCGATCAGATCGCAGACATTTTAGAGAAAGGCCAGGTTAGGAGTACCCTAAACCGACGAGCATGTATGAAGAATGTTATGAGAGTGAATGAAGCGAAAGAGGTGTGTCAGGATCGTAGCAAGTGGAAATCCGTGATGAAAGAAGGAGAAGAGGAAATCCGCCTACCCCCATGGGAATAAGGCGTGATTTTATGTATGTATGTATGTAAGGTGTACAATAAAGAATTATCTATATATCTATTGATTAGCTACTTAGTAGCTAATTAGCTAGATTTATTCAATTGCAATGAGCTGACCACTTTTACTGGGTATTTTCGTTATGCAAGAGACAAGTCACGTTTCGTGATCAATGACTTAAGGATAAGTTATTGTAATTAGGTAATTAATTACCATATCGCATGAGTCTGATAAAATGAGCGCATAAATCTTTAGCGGTTGGTGAAACACGGCCATATTTTGCAATGGGTTTACCACAGAGACGAACGAAATAGCATCCTTTGGATGGTTATAAAGATATTTTGGATTTTATACTATAATCGCAAAGATAAATTGCCACAAAATAACAGCATATCCTAACCTATAGGTATTTGAATTCTTCAAAGGAGATCTCAAACACATTACAAACATAATTGTAATTACATACTCAATACATTTATTGCTTTACACATTGTTTAGTTTGTACATACATAGTTTTTAGGTGTAAGAAGGTATCACATGGACCCTGCATAGGGTATAGCAAACATAGAGACGGGCTGAAGTTTTAAGGTAAGTAGGTACTTACGATTAAATTATAAATAGTTAGCTTGATATCTTGATATTTAGGATTGTGATGTACCTTCTCTTGGTAGATAGTCGTGCCGGTTATTGTCTAGTTGTTGTTGATGTCAAAATTTTATGCAGGTATCATGTCAAAGTACGATTATATAATTTGAGGAAATGTCAAGTTTTTATTTAATTACGTTCTTACTAATAAGGGACCTTTCCAGCATTTAGTCTGCAGAAGCAGCATTAACTAGCCACGCACATGCCCTTATTTGGTCTTATTGTAAATATAATATTAGTATTTATTGAAATAATTTAAGTACTTAACACTTCTTCGGCAGTCAAAAAGCTGCTCACTAGTCACGACCATCCCATCACAAGTGTAGCTTTCATTTGTTAACAAGACATTTACATAATTTTCTCCTTGGTAATGTTAATAGCATTTAAATTTGGCAACAAGTTTTCTTACTTGTAGGCCTACCACAAGCTCTGTCTGGCTCTGTCCCTGGCTCTGGTTTTGAGTCTGTACTAAATAAATCCTACATCGAAATGTCACACACACAGTATAATACACTGGTGAGCATTCACACAGACTCAAAACCAGAGCCAGAGACAGAACCAGACAGAGCTTGTGGTATGCCTACTGTCTCCTTTAATTGAAATTTCGTTGTTGCTGACGACTTGTTACATAATTTTTAATACTTTTCTCACTCGTATGATGAAATTTCACATTGGATTTGTGTAAAAATAAACTTGCCGTATTTTTTTTACTTTTGCGGTTGGAATATTACAGAACGTACGAGTATAACACTCTGATGTGAAGATTTAAGTCATAACGACTGTAAAAAACGTTTTAAAATAAATATACGATTAAATATTATAAATGCAAAAGTTTGTATGGATGGATGAATGTTTGTTACTCAAAACGTCAGAACAGCTGAACGGATCTGCATGAAGTGTTTCACAAAGATAGATTATAGTCTGGAATAGCACAGTAAGATACTTATCCCGAAAAAGAAACAGGAACGGAGCGTAACGGGAACGGGGTGAGTGAAGCCGCGGGCAGCCGCTTGTAAAAAATAAATAAATATGATGGACAATCCACGCAACTAGCTAGCAGAGCTTGTCTTATAGGAACCAGATAGCTGAAAAATACTTTTTTTGTGAATACATACTTAAAATACAATATAACACCCAGACAGAGAACAAACACCTGCGTTCACACACAAATAATTTTGTTCTCGGTGGTGATCGAAAACAACGACCTAAAACACATTTCAGTTCAGTTCAGTTCATTTGTTTACCACATTATCACAATTGACTGTAATACTAGGCATGACACAGAAAACAGATCTACTACCAACTTAGCTAAGACGGCTGCTAAGATAATGACAGGTATAATCACATACTAAAGTAAGTAACTAAGAAGAAATTCATAAAATCTTAATCACTCAGCTATTGTTCAAAGAATCATATCATCTACTTAATTCAAGAGACAGTACTAACAGTTTATTTTCTAAAGAATCTAATACGAATTCCCATTGTTGAAGGTATTGCGGCTCGGACAAAAGGACTGAAAGTTATGTTATTGCAAAACTAAACGGCTACATAAATAACAGACGTTTTGCTCTTGACAGTAACTAGGGTACGTGAAACTATGCTCCTGTCCGTACTGTACCAAGTTACTACATAGAAGATCTAGATAGATAGAGGTATTATACTTACCTTAGTCATCGATAAACTTCACTAGATGCTCATGAACTACAAGTTCTCTTCTTAAAGTTCGGTTTGTGCTGAACTTTAAGAAAATAGATAGTAATCATATTATACAAGTTGATTTAGTTGTTTACGCAGAAACATTCACATAATAATAGTTATTTGTTTTAACCATTGTGCATCGCAGCATTTATAAACTATGTTTCAAGCGTAAATAAAACAAGATTACTAAAAACACAAGCGAATTCACGTATAGACAAAGCATTAGATAAAATGAATATACTAAATTGTTTTACATTTGAATTAAAGTGTAAAGATTTCACAGTATTATTTGTTTTAAAACAAGGGTATATTAAGCAATTAAAAACATTGCAGTTTGCAAGTACAAGAGTCTCTTTTCCAACGGCATCTATCATTGTCTTGTTAAAGTCGAGCGAATGCAATTGATCGCGTTTTTTGCACCAACAAAACATAACGTCGTTTAAGCCTGCCCTCACAATGAGGCAAGGCGTGACAAGATAAAATCTTGGGAACCCTGTCGGCGAAACTCGAATTAAAATAAATATCGCATTCAAAACGAACTGAATAGCCTTTAGGACGACATTATGCTCAATTTACTAGATCCTCCACGCTATTTACACGTATTGAAGAAGAACCGCAAAAGAAGACATACGATTTCAAGCACTTCAATAATGAGTTTGTTTGATATATTACCTGCATGTGCGTAATTACGCACCTATTTGAAATAGTCGGTCGTATAATATTTTCTCGGGGCAACGTGAGCAATTTCAAATCGATCGATACATTACGAATGTTTGCTGGATTTCCAGCGAAAATTACCTTGGATTCCTTGCGCTATAAACATTATTTACTGCATGTATGCGATGATTGTACGCGCATAAATTATGGCCGAATGTGATTTGAATAACGCCTATAAAATACTCGTCTATATTTTTGCCAGACAAATTCGCGCACCTGCATCCTTTCGGAGATTTAGAGAGTTTGTAATTTAATAAAGCAAATAAATTGGATCCTATCTCCTTTCGTCGATACGATCGCAATTTGTGAAATTTTAATTTGGCCTGTCATTATTTGTGTTGCTAAATTTGCGGAGAAAATACATTCTGTTGATTAGCAAGTTGCGATACAATCTGCCCCGTGAAAGTCGGTGATGATCTTTCTATCTCCTAATTGTTTCGCTTTCGTCTGTTACGTGATCGTATTGTTCCCATCGATAGATGGTATCTCCTGACAAATGGGTTTAATAAAAGATACAGTTAGGATTATGCAATTTGCGTAATGTGACTTCACTTTTTCTTACACCATTACTGATTTATGCTCGCCTGGGGCTCTGTAAATAGTATCTTTATGGCGTGACTTTATAACGACTTGTCGTGTGGGTATTTTCTTCATTAGAACTCTTGTGATTTTACTATTCTGGGCTTTATTTCGTTGACGCTTATGTTAACTTTAACTATTTTGTAAACAAACCTAAGCTACCGAGTTATCTTAAAAAAAATAAGTTGATCTAGGTACTTCAATGAAACCAAACCATCAACAATGCTATGCAGCTATAAAGGTTCTACACATTTTATAATTACTTTTTTATGTTCTTTTAAATTACCTCTTACATAGAAATAAGTTACCTTTCCTTTTCTATTCTGGGGTGAAGAACTGACGCAATAAACTAGATGATAGATTCATAATAATGATGAAACTATATAAGAGCCATTTCTATTTTTATGGATACCAATAAAATCAAGATTGAAATTGGTACGACTTACAATAAAAATAGACTAAGAGCCAATTGTATAAATTACCGAACTATCTAGTCGCATCTTAATTACGCAAGGCGTTAAGACTCTGTATGCAGCTTGCGGCCAAGAAGTAGATAATTCGATTATATTGTAATTGTTCTTTTAGATGTTATCGTAATTACATTGCGTAAGCGACAACGGATGGACCGACGGTATGCAAAGGGCTTTGTTGTTTTTATTATATAGAATCTGTAGGAATTGATTGGGTATGCAGCATAACCAATCAATTCGTAATATGGATCTCAGAACGCACATAACTCAACTTCAATGTTCGATGAGTTTTATACGTTCATCGGCAGCAAAAAACATTATTGTAAAATTTAAGAAGGAAAGTTAAGTCTCACCCAAAATAGATGTTTGTTCTCTGTCAAGGTGTTAGTTAGGCTAATTCACAGGAAAGACATGGTCAATTCGTACGAAGCTGACTACATTTTCTTTTTATATCTCATTCATTTGTATATGGCTAATAATCTACATCATAACATTAAATATTATCATATGATCGGGTTGATCGGCCCGTAAACTTTCCTTTAGTACAACGAGCCTGCCTGTGCATAACTACATCATCAGTAACTTTTATTTTCAACCCATCTATATTTATGCACGTTCTTTCGTCATTGTCCATCAACGTGGTGTATGTTTAACTATTAAACTATCACTTTCAAAATATTTCGCAATAATATTACTCGTTGAACGCATCGTCTTGCCAAGTCAGGTACTTAAACGGTCACTAAATAATTAACTGAGGTTGCATCTTTTGATCATCAGTAGACGATTTAGTGGACACGATTTTGATAACGTCAGGGGCAACTGGTGATTACTCAAGCCCCTACTTACGGGACGCTACAGTACCTGGGACAGGATTTCAGATGGAATAGGCTTGTGCAGCACCAATACCATCCTCACAGCTTAGTGGGCCTAATCCACAGGAAAGAAATGTGGATCATCAGTGCACAATGATAAATATGGCAAAGCACAATGATAAATATGGTAGATCCAGTTATCAATCATTTTTCAGTTTTTAATTTAAATCTGTATCCCTAATGATGATAGTGGAGTTTTTTGCACGATAAAACTCGCGATAAGCTCATCACTAAAAAGCTTTATTATTGAAATTCCACGTGATTTCGTTCGTGTTTAGCTTTTTCCATACAAAGTTCAATCCCCGCTGCACCTCTTATGGGGTTGAATTTTTTAAAATACTTTTTTAGTGTACCAACAGTTTAAGCTGTGCATGGTATGTCAGTCACTCACACCACTTTTTTATATAGTATTGTGATGTGATGTAATAGGTTATCCAGTGGCAACCTTGAACTGGAAGAAGCATACACCCAATAGACTGATGACTTCTGTGGTGGATGAAGAATACTCGAAGTCGTTTTTTTCCCGAAAGCTATGCGGTAGAACTTGCCTACAGCAGCGAACTTCTTCAGACTAGTGATAGTGGTAATTTATATATGAATGAAAAGGTATTTTGCGAGGACAAATCTGTCAGTAGCTTTCACTAGTATTGTCACAGTCTACGTCACTCACGCACCGAAGACGACACTTTCGCCTGCAACACTGTTCAAACTATAGATTTCCGACATGTGAAATTCCTTTAAAAATCTGGCGCCAATCTATGTTTACTCAAGCCTTTTGAATATTAAGTTTCTTTTGATGAGAACGGAGTCGACAGGAAGAATGTTAACAATCCGGTCGAAGGATGCTAATTGCCTTGCAAGCGTTACCTGTCTGGGAGCGAGCGCCTACTATGAAACTTGCTAATAGGCACATCTCGTGCTAAAATAATTTCATTGCTAAAACCTCTCGTAAGTTCATCGCATGGTTAAACTAGCGAATATAATTAGGCGGCTTTGATTTAAAATTTAAGAATGATTGATTACGATGGAACCGGAAAAATAAACGCTCATAGTTCGATAGAGTTGTAGATTGGCTTGATTCGAAACTTGAAATGATCAATGGCTGTTAAAAAACATTGCAGTAGCTTTTTGATCATATTATTAGGCGGGTTTCTAAAAAAAAAATCATTTCAGAGTAATGTACTTTCATCAGTTTGATTTCAAACAAATCATCAAGTGGTGGTGCTTGTTTGGTATAAAAACAGCACAGTCCCTTAGTAAGGGCTACCTTAGACGTTTAATGATGAGGAGTCTCAGGGGCGACTGCATAGCAACGCCACAACGGTGAACAGAATCGGGCGCATTCATTTACATTATTATGTCGTCTTGTCTATTTCAGTCGCGAATCGAGCATATTTACTTGCAAACTTGTTGCATTTTAACTCAGATTTACATTATATTGGATTACTATGAATTGAAACCAGCACTGAAGAAGTAGGTAGCTAATAGGCCATGGATGGACAACTCCGTTCAAATTCCATGGAATTAAGTACAAGTACCTATCTGCGATGGAGATAATTGCATAATCTACATTATTCCTTCGTTTTATAGAATCTTATAAGAACCTGCTAAGATAAGATTTTCCTAGTTGTACCTGGAAGATTGATAAAAATAATTATAAACTGTTTTGCATGTGATCAAAATTTACTAAATAATTTCTACTTTCGAGTTAAAAATAATAAGAAATACATATAATAAGGAAATTAAGTGAAATAAAGAACACAACTATACCTATGCATCATTCTCTAAATTGAGTTAAATCAGTGGATGGAGAAGAAACAAAATTGTTCGTACTGATAATTATTGTAAAAGTGAATTACTTCAGGACAATTGGATACAGTTATGCATAACGAGTCCAAGCGCCAAATTTAATTTTTTGCTTTTTTTGCATTTTCGTTATAAATTATAAGAACTATGAAGATGTAGATATTACAACAAGTGCCAGGTGTATCAGCTAATCGTCTAATAAACTAAACAAACCAGCAAAATCAGAGTATTTATTTACACAACGATTACTGTCTTTCCTTGCAACATTAACATCCCATTAATCATCATAAGTACCAATAACACGAAAAACTAGATTGGCATCTAAACATTGAAACGTTTAGCATTTATCAAAAAGGAGTCGTGACCAACTGGTACGTAAAGAAAGGTGAACCTTCAATCTAGCCTTGATCTAACCTCTTTATAAGCTTATCTTATTTTTTTATTCACGGAATTAGCAACGTTTTGTTAAATATTATACTAATTTTGAGGTTGAAATATTACTTGCAAGTCATATCAAATATACATTGTTTTAAAAAATTGCAAATTCCCACATTTCAACAACTGTGTTGGTGTATCTGGCATCAATTACAGATTTCTACGCTTCGTCTTCCAGTTCGTTGTCACCATTTGATAATGTTCTGGTACCTATTTCCCAGCGGTTTTCGGTTCTACGAACTATAGTATTCACTTTATCACTTCCGAAAACTTGAATATTCCTAAATACTATGAATACAGAAGCGACAGATCTTAGAGATAATTTTAAAAATGTTTACTTTTAAGTAAAAGCAGAAGACTTGCATTCCAACAATGTAGGAAATACATTCATGCATGTCAGCTACAGTTAAAATTAGACTCTCGCCGGGATAGAAGCTCAAGCCCATTCCTCAGCAAACCTGCCACAGTATAATTAGATTCAAAGCCACTCATCAGCTCCTAATTCGTTTTATTGCCGCTATGTATGTAAGGAATGCAGAACCGTCTCGAGCTCTGATTCTGGATCAAGTTAGTACATTCGTAGACGCTATTGGATATCTCTAGTTTAGAAACATAAAAGAACTTCAGATTGAACAAGTTCTCACCTAAAATCTCCTAGCAGAGGTTTTTGTAACTTCATAGGTAAAGCACGGCTAGTGAGTCATTTTCTCTGTCCAATGCAAGTTATTTCAATCTAAATAAATAAAGCTTTTTAAACGTGATTTAGCAAAACCATTATGAATCGGCGAATTGATTAATCTGATTGAAATCAACCAGAATAATGCTCAACATTTAGTCCGGAGTCTCGTCGTCTCGACGTGCCCAGAATAACCCAAATAAAACTAATACACTTTTGGAATGGTATGGATACTGACCACGTTGGATATTATGCCTGGCGTAAATACTACTGCATTTTAGAATATAAATAATACATAGAACTTTATAAATCTACTCATAATGTGAATCTACTCATTAAATTCAATTGTAATTCAAAATACTTAAAACAAGTTATAAAATTATCTTGGTGAGATGTAAGAAAAGCCGCAGGCGGACAGTTTGTTACAAACCTTACTACTAATAGATTACCTAACAACATAATCACATGACATGGGTGGACTGACTTTACGAGCTTGTATTCGTTCTAGCTACTGTGCACTTTCACTGTGGTAGGACTTGATGCTATTCTGTGGTGCATTATGTGGTCGTGGGGTCAAGTTTACTACAAGACTTCCGATGTGGGGATCGATGATTGTAATCAATTTATTTATGATTTTATACAGGTATTTCAAATTTTTATTTATTTTATTTGCAAAACCACTGCCGGACCTGAAACCAACTTATCGTATAGGTAAACAGTTTATGGATATCACAACAGCGTTAGACACAAAGGATTATCATCGCCACCTTACACTTGGATTTATTTGTAAACCTAAGGTTACTTGTTTGATGTTTCAAATTGAAGGAATGTGTTTCCTCAAATTGCTGTTTACGGCCCGTCGTATTAGTTTATCGTTGATTGGAAAACTAGTGCCAAATGTCTGCAATTCTCCTCCACAGTCGAAAATAACATAAAATTCTGAATTGTTTGCCTTCCCAATTTACACATAGAGTGAATTTGTAAATTTGATTAGCAGTTTCTTACTTTCTTTTGGCCTCTTTTGGAATGTCATGATCACGTTCAGTTTGGTGCTAGTGAATTGATCAAATAGATTCCTGGTGGTATCGCGTAGGAGTGAGCTCCTATTTTGTACCGTTACTTAATGTTTAAAGAGTATTGGAAAGCTAGACTGTAAAATTTCGAACACGTTCAAAGAGTTCTATGCAAGCGTATCAAGTAACTAGACAAGTTTAGAGTAGGTATTCAGTGAATATGAAAAGAACTGATATTAACCTTAGTGAGCCATATAAGGCCTCAATGGCTCCTAATACCCCTTTGGTCTAGGTAATTAAAACTGATTTAACTTGAATTACCTTGTGGTAAATTTGATAAATATTGAAACTGAAAAACTTGAGCACAGATTTGTCCTCATACAAGAAATATACATGGCCTAAGATGTCTGGGCACACAAGGTTCTATAGAGTAAGTAGATAGGTAATTAATCAGATACACGTCGAACGGTACATTTGGCACACGTCCCCTTTTCACAAAAAAGTGTCATTTCAAAGAAGGAATCAACCAGCCCCTGCAATGTTTATTATAATAGTCTTCGTAGTACGTTCATTGGCGTCGCACGCGCATTCTACTGCCTTCCATTTAAGGCCCAGAAGCTGCCATTTATGGCCCGTCTGTATCCACCTGTTACGGGCCTGTGTCAGTCACATCCGTCTACTTAACCTATTAAATTGTGATTTGCCTTTATCTCGGTTATATAATGGGTAAAGGTTAAAGTCCTTGTTTCAGTTATTTCTAGGGCACGACGTATTGACGTTATTGGTTCGTTAGTGCGGTCTGCTTTTGAAATCCAGAGCTTTGAATCACGATACGATCTGATAAACTGCATTTTCTGATGTTTGATTGAACTACATAATTAATCAAAATAAAACTATCGAAGGTCATTAAAATGATTTTTTCAACGCTTTTTTTTTGTTTTGTTGGTTTAAATAATTTTCTTTCTTTTTTTATGATTAAGAAGTTTACTTCTGCTTAAATAATTTACATAAATATTAAAGTAAATTTAGTTTCTTATTAATAATAATGCATAATGTAACTTAGTGTTATGAATAAAGGCCTGCACACCTAAGAGCCTGTCCAGATGGGGCATTTTACGCGCGTTTTACGCGCGATTCCTCAATCGCGCGTAAAACGCGAGCAACTATTTGGTAGGAGCGCGCGTAAAACGCGGCATCTGGACGCAATATAAATTGAAACGCGCGGGGGCACTCGCGCGTAAAACGCTCCATCTGGACAGGCTCTAAGCGATGGCGATCAGTGAAACGTTGTCAAATGCCCCTGTCAAATGGCAGACAAGTGCATCATCTATGCTACGTTTAAAGCACGTACGTCCACGGCAGATTACTTACTTTTTTAACGCAATATTATTATTAAATTGTCACAGATGCCAATATCGATATTTTTCCAGCAACACAGGCTACAATCGAATAATAAAATCTCCTTATTCAGTCATGCCTGTAGTAACTGCTTTCGTACTCATACGTCTACTTCTACGAAAGGACATAAAATACATACAAAAACCTTAAGAAAAGTCTAAAAGCTATTTGCACTTTATTGTCTATCCAATAAAACAGACTTTACTACTCGTCTTGTTTATTTTCTGTCCGTAAATAGCAACATCTGTCCATTACATAAGGTTCATAGTGGGACGCGTTAACGAGGTAAAATACTATTTTGGATGGTACGAAATGTGTATGGACAAAACATCTTGTTAAGTTACTGTTATCTGTTTTACACCGTAAAAAATCGCAGTATCATTATTTCATTTAATAATAATGATGGTTGCGATGGAAGAGATTGATAAAGGGAATTTTGCAGAGTTTCAACATGCGTACGAGGTCCATGTAATAATTATGAATAAAAAAATAGGCATAAAGATTTTGTCGTAATATTGGCTGTCCATCTTTTTCTACACTTACCTAATGTAGAAGTAAACCCTTGGTGACCCAGAATTATACTTTTAAAGGTCTCAAGTTTTTTGAACAGAAGGCAAGTCTCACAACATTTCAAAATTTCAAAATGTTTAAATATTGTTTTCATTTCGCCTATTTATCTTTCTCTATTGTATGGAGAAAAGATGAAACAGCAAAAATACGTTACGTAGAAATGATCGAAACGAGTTGTTGTCTCATAAATTTTCCATACAAAAGAGACAGACATCGTGCTCACACGAAAACAACATTTGGTAGACGAAAATGTGGTAACAAAACTCCGACTTCGGGTACAGTTTTGAAAAACTGGTGAAGTGGTGAAACGAACTGGACCTTTCTCAATTCATAAGTTACACACTTTCGTCAGTGCTTCTCTTCAACTTTTACTGGATTAAGTTCACTGATTAAATTATACCTCATACTAATTGACTTTCATAATGAGTGTTTATTCGACCGATGAGTTAGTATGAGTGATGAGGTTTCCCTTTAAAAAATTACGATCAATTCGCACAAAAATACTGATAATAAGTAAATAAAACAATATTGAAACATGAAAATGTTAACGCATCTTGGAATCCCATTGAATTTAATGAGTCAATCCCAAATTCGAGGAATGATTGCGTGTACCAGTAATGTGGAGAATAAGTGTTCTCAGCTGTGATTATTGCAATGTTTATGATAAATATTGGCTGAGAAAGCTATTTTTGAAAGTCAGTCATTTCAACTGAATTTTGATGAAACCATACCGACTGGTGACTCTTGTCAATTTCATATTAAAGTAATTCCTTTAGGTCTACCACAAGCTCTGTCTCTGGCTCTGGTGTTGAGTCTGTGAGAGTGTTGACTAAATAAATCCTACATCGAAACTTCACACACCAGTAAATATATTGGTGCACTCACATAGACTCAAAACCACAGCCAGATACAGAGCCAGACAGAGCTGGTGGTAGGCCTAATTATCACTATAATTTTAATGTTATAGCTATATTCTTACAAATGGAGTTAAAAATATCGTGAGGAAACTGACATGCCCTGTCACTGGCAAAAATTAAAAACATTGTAATCAAGTGCACGAAAGGAATCTTCTGAAATCCTTTCACCACACTGTGTAAAAGAATTAATGACACAATGAGAGAAGAGATAGACGATGTTATAGTGATTTAATAGACACTGACTGAAATGGTCTAATATTTGGTATAATGGTCTAATAGTTAAAGACCCCTGAATGACGGGAACCATTCGTTCGCACTACTAGGGCAATCAACTGCTCAACGAGCCAATTAAGCTAGATACGATTTAGGAGTCTTGAGACCTATTAAGGACACTTTTTTGCCTTACATTTATAAGCACAGATCGATAGCACTGGTGGTCAAGTGGTAGCGGCCCCGCATTCCGAAGTCATGGGTTCAAATCCAGTCATGTACCAATGAGTTTTTCTGTCCTAAAATGTATGAGCACTATCCCAGTACTCTCAAACGGTGAAGGAAAACATCGTGAGGAAACCGGCGTGTCGTAGAACCTAAAAAAGTTCGAGCTGTGATAAGCATCAAGCAAAAAAGGCCATCCAGCGGCCTACTTGCGGTAACCAGTCCGCACACCAAGTGCGGATGATGAATTTGCCACGTATAAGCACGGATCGATTAGTGTGATTCATAGTGGCAGTCTTCCAGGGAAGTTTTAAAAAGCCTGAGTGGCTGAGTATAAAAGAAGCTATAAAAATATGCATTTCGCTAAACAAACGGAGAAGAAACACACCTTTTGGTTTACATTATGCGTTCGTTTTTTTTCCAAAATGAGGAAGACCATACTTCTTCCTGGATTTGGAATAATTCTGTTTCCTTACATGATATTGATCAGTTACGCATTGACTTACGGTCAATAACGTTTCTAAATAAAAACGTGTTGAGAAATGGGATCAAATTCAAGGGAAATGAACTGTTCTGCAAATATTTTGATAGGTACTAAAATATGGATTGCTCATGCAGCTTTTAAAGAAAGTGGGAAATTGTTTATCTTCCGGCAATAGTTTATTTATAACTATGGTAATAGTGTAAGTATTATTGGATTATTTTAAATAATCGAGGCTAAACTAGAGTAACTAGTTTGTTTTTTATTTACGTCTTAGGAAATTGGTACGAGTTAGGGCACTCCTTGTGGCGAAGGTTTTAGTCCGCTCTAAGGTCTCCGTCAAAGTATTTAATAAAAATATTTATTAATCTTGCGAATCAAAGAATTTGCCAAGCATTTGTCGAAATGTGTAAATATCGGACTAAAAGACTCAGTAGTCCGATGATCTGTATTGATCTCATCATCGGACTACTGATATTATGCCTTTGCTCCTAGGTTTGTCAACAAAACCGTTTTTATACAGTTACACAATAAATGCTTGTTATTCTTCTGATTTTGCGTTAGATATAACAGCGGTTCTGTGCCAATCCTTCAAGAGACACCTTTTCTTAGAACAAGCTAACGGATTGGCTTCCGTACACACGTTATGTGTCTATCTCGTGAGATATGGAAGCAGTTCTAGATTATGATCACTTGTAGACTGTTACTACTTTAATATCCAAAGCTAGTTTAGTGTACAAAACAACGGTGAATTGTAGTGTGAACTAGTGATATCTATAAAAAAACAAATCAACAGCAAATAGAGCCACGGAACGCACTAATGGACGTATTCTAAGAAAAACAATAGTGTTAGAATATTTACTGACCTCTCAACTCAGTTAGTAAGCTTTGCCTTCTGCGACATAAGTCGTGGGCTCGATCCCCACCGAGAACAAACATTTGGTGAACATAGATAGATAGAACAACTACCAACTGATCTGAGAGGCCAGTCCGATAGGTCAGATAGACTGCTTATGAAGCTTCCGATCAATAATTTGAGTAATACTGTGGTTACCGTTTTGATTGTCCAATAAATCGTATTAAACAAGGCGTCTGAACAACGGAGTTGGGTCATAGGTGGCCTATTACGGCAGCGATCGTGATGGTTGTAGGGCTGTCACTTTCAGGAATTCTTTAGCGGACATGTCATCGTAATGACGTCCGCATGGACAATCACTAAATGAATCGTAATGATGTGTCTTTGGTAATAATGTACTGTTCCGTTTTCTTTATAGAATGGGCTTTTTCGAATGCATGTTCCGAACCACTATTCTGGCCCAATGCTTATTAAGCACCGTCTTTGATCTAGCTGGTGCAAGTCGAATGCATCGGCTTTAGGCCTTGTCACTCGACATTGAGTGACGGATAACGAACGCAGATGCCAGCCGGATGTTTTGAGAATAGGTATACCTGTTGGATGTACGTGCTTCGGTAGAATATTCCAGCATTACTTTACTCAGGGCTTAGATAAAACTTGCGAAAATGAACGATATGCGAAAATGCGTTAAAAAAAAATTTCTTACTGGTCGATGGAACGAGCATATGGCCCAACTGATGTTAAGTGGTAACTATCGCCTATGTTAGGTGGTACTACGCATTGCCTCGTTGGTCACGCACGTCCGAAACGTGCTCTACGATGCACTTCCCTGCGTCCATCATCTTGAGGCATACAGATGTTCAGCCTCACGTGCCAGTAATTACACCGGACGTAAAAACGAGGTGACAAAAATGAAGTCATTACTATTCTTTGTCACGCTTGTAACAAATAAAAGAGTCTCTCAAGCGGTGGAGCGGTGAAGGAAAACATGAGGAAACCCATGGCTTAGCCAGCTCTGTATGTATTGACCATGTCTTACCTGTGGACTATGCCGATTAAGCTGTCAGGATAGTATAGGTGCTGGCGAAGCCTATTCCATCTAAAATCACGTCCTAGGCACTATAGCGTCCTGCTAGTAAGACTTGAGTAGTCAACAATGGCCCTGACGCTATATAATAGGCCAGTCATTTAAGCTTAAATTAGTTCAGAATCTCGGAATTCGAGATACCCAGCTGTAAGTCTGTAAGTTTGTATTTAAGTTCTAGTTTGTTCTTTGTATTTGTGTTCATTCAATAAACTTTTTTCATTTCATTTCATTTCAATGTGGATGTATGTATGTAAGAACTTATTTTGAATAGCAGTTTTGAAATGAAATAAAAAAGTAAACAGGCTCTGTATCTATTGTAGATGATTTATAGTCCAGTCATTATAGTAAGTTCACCTCGGAATTCGAGATACCCAGTAAGTCTGTAAATATTTGTATATTGACTCCCTAAAAGTTGTCTCAAAACCTGCATATATGGTAGGGTGTGCGCAACTATTAAATTTCAAGGTCAAAAAACTTTTTTTGTAAATAACTCATTTCCTATGGGTTTTTTGCTATTTGTATTATATATCAATATTGTATAATACAAAATTCTACACAATTTTTGCTTAAAATCATTTTTCATACGGTGAACCGTTTTCGAGATAGAGGGCAGAGAGCGCGTGGTCACAGCATCACTTCAGGTCAACCGACGACCGGCCTGTGACCGCGCACTCTTTGACCTCTATCTCGAAAAAAATAAAAAGTTTTTTGACCTTGAAATTTAATAGTTGCGCCCACCCTACCATATGCAGGTTTTCAGACAACTTTTAGGGTGTCAATATACCTACAAGTATTTACAGACTTACAGCTGGGTATCTCGAATTCCGAGATTCTGAACTAATTTAAGCTTAAATGACTGGCCTATTATATAGCGTCAGGGCCATTGTTGATTACTCAAGTCTTACTAGCAGGACGCTATAGTGCCTAGGACGTGATTTTAGATGGAATAGGCTTCGCCAGCACCTATACTTCGGCATAGTCCACAGGTAAGACATGGTCAATACATACAGAGCTGGCTAAGCCATGGGTTTCCTCATGTTTTCCTTCACCGTTGAGAGACTCTTTTATTTGTTACAAGCGTGACAAAGAATAGTAATGACTTCATTTTTGTCACCTCGTTTTTACGTCCGGTGCCTAACGATATTGAATTTCGAATAGATTTTCTGTTTTTTCGTTTGTTAACTTTTTATACTTTTTATACTTACTTAAATTTTTATTATTAAATAATATCAAAAAGCTGTATTTTATTATTATTAATAAACAACACAAAATAAAGATTCTTGTGATATCAAGTTTCTAATGAAATTATTTTAAGTTTTTGTAAAAAACAACAAGATATTTAATATCCCTAGACAATATTTATGAGTACCTACTTTCAATACAGTAAGATACAATATAACGGTGTCCTATACCGTATGGAAAATGATGAATGATACGAACACATGAATCCGTAGGTACCTTCATGTCTAGATACGTGCACGTGAACTCATGGATATATTTTGCATTAGCTTAGATAAATAGGATTCACTGTACCGCTATTCAGGGCCATCACGTTTTGATACAGAGTAAAATACTGTCATTGTCTACTAAAATCCGGCACAAGAAAATAAGAACAACATTTATCAAGTCTCGCATGCAAAATAATATAAAACTAAAATATTTTATTTCTCGCTCACAGCATAAACTTCACTCTTTTCCTAGAAAGTTTTTATGTTTTATTATTTTTATATGTTTTTATGTTTTATGAACATCTGTATGCTTCAATATGATGGGCAAAAGGCAGTGCATCGTAGGGCCCGTTCTTGACGTGCATGACTATCGAAGCAATGCTGTTATAAGGCAATGGTTGCCACTTAACATCACACGGGCCATATGCTTGTTCCATTACCGTCTTCTTCTTATTTCTGCCCTTATCCCATCTTACGTGGGGTCTGCACAACATGTTTTCCTCCTCTATTCTCCTCTGTCAGCCGTCATCTCTGCATTCACTCCTCGCTTATTCATGTCATCTTTCATACAGTTCATCTATGTTTTCCTTGGTCTACTTCTGCTTACATATCCATCCACCTCCATACTCATAACTCTCCTAGTCACATGACTTTTATCCCTCCTAATGACATGCCAGCCAAAACCAAAAAAATGTAATTTGATATTTTAATAGTACGAATCTTGATCTACCTATCGCTAAAAGATTCCTACAGTAGTTCCTTCTGTAGTATCACAAATATCATTTTGAAACATCTTAAAGCTAAGGGAGTCTCGGTGCCAATTCCACGTAACCAAGCTTAGTAGAACAGGCAACAAACTACGGCTCGGTTCCTAGCGTTTTTTTGTATGATCCTTTTATAAATTATGCTCATATTTATATGCTTTCTTAAATCTTGTTTTTGATGAACTAATCAGCCACACGTCTTGTCGCGATAATGATAACATTCTTAGAAATCCACGCATAAAATTAGCTTTACACTATAATAAAATAGTTGCCAAAACCGGTGTCAAATACCCAGAAGCGTGTAATTGTACACCTAGAACTACTGTGCAGATACACATTAGAGAACAGTACCCGAAGTCGGAGTTTTGCTACCACATTTCGTGTACCAATTGTTGTTTTCGTGTGAGCAAGTGTTTCTATCTTTTGTATGGAAAATTGATGAGACAAGAACTCGTTTCGATTGTTTCTACGTAACGTATTTATGCTGTCTCTTCTTTTCTCCATGCAATGGAAAGAGACAAATAGCCGAAACAAAACTGGCCGACTGGCCTCTAGCTCAGTTGGTAGTAGCTCTGCCTTCTGCGCCGTAGGTCGTGGGTTCGATCCCCACCGAGAACAAATATTTGTGTGGTTAACATAAATGTTTGTTCTCTGTCTGGGTGTTATATTGTATTCTAAGTATGTATTTACAAAAAAAAATGTATTCAAGTATTATATCAGCTATCCGGTTCCCATATTACAAGCTCTGCTTGGTTTGGGGCTGGGTAGTGTTGTGTGAATTGTCCACAATATTTATTATTTATTAAAAACAACATTACGCAAACGAAATGGGGTAGCAAAACTCCGACTTCGGGTACAGTAGCTTCCAGCAAGGTGTAACTGTATCCATCCCATAGAGGGTATTGTTTTGTTTATATTTTGTGGCCTACTGTTATTTTTAGACCGTGGTTCAAGTCATGAACGTTTTATCTTTGAACTGTTTTACTTAACAATTATAGATTTTGATTTAACTATGTCATCAATATAATTTGTTCGTGACTACACATTACACCAGATTTTTATTACAGGCATTACACCAGATTTTTGTAACGGCTTTTAAAAATCTTTCGAATAAAATTCAATAAATATACACACGCATATACCAGTAAAGCCAATTACATTAGATACCAACCGTATATTCCTATATGAATCACATTGTGATTTTTTTTGTCATGTAGGTAATCGTTGGAGTAGGTAAACGAATACTAGAGTGGAGGCCGCGTTCGGGTAAGCATAGTATTATAGGACGCCCTCCGGCAAGATGGAGTGACGATCTGCGAAATGTAGCTGGCAAGCACTGGCGGAGTAGAGCCTAAGACCGGGCTTAGTGGCACGTCTTGGGAGTGACCTACACCCAGCAGGGAACTGAGATAGGTTGATGATGACGATTAATTTTTCAGTTTCAACGCCTTTGCCACTGAAAGCGCAAAGTTAACTACGTCTTCAATGGATATGCTCTGGGTTTGCAAATAGTCATAGACAAAGGCGACCACTCTTTTAGAAGTGGTCGTAGAAGAAGAGGTAGACCAAAACAAAGATGGATGGAATGCGCCAGGGATTTATTTATTTTTATTTATTTAATTAATTAATTAATACGTCCTACATTTCGACCAATTACACTAATTAATACTAAAACTAAGATTAAAATAGAATACAAAAAAATAATAAAATCAAAACATAACATACCAAAAAACCAAAAGTAAAAGTAAGATCAAAATTACCTACAAATATTTGAATTATATACAAATTAAATGTCATAACACAATTAATAATAAAATAATACATCTAAAATTAAGTTCAATAATAAATCACCCTACCTTACATCATTCTTTCTCACAGTGTCTCAGACATACCGACACAAGATTATTCCATTCGCCCGAAAACACGTCACAATTAAGATTTTCAGTCAGGAGTTTAGGGATGACATGAGCAGGAGAGGAGTGAGCACTGAGATAACGAATTATAGAAGTGAGTGGAAGAAGAAATCCTGCTGTGCCGACGCTACTAACCGTGGGATAAGGGCAGGAAGATGATGATGAAAAACTCTTCAGATTAAGATTAAGATTCTAGACAATTTTCGTCTACTGCTTATCCCTATGGCCACTCATAATACAAGTGTGTTCCCGGAACCGCCGCCCGCGCAGTCACCTGCTGCGACACCACGTGATAAACCACGCGTGCTATTAATTGCTTCCTACCACTAACAACAACAAACTGGTTAAAACTCATACCACATACCTAATAGTGAAGAAGTGACGTGAAGAAGTGAAACTCCCTGAACCAAGTTTCATAACAGAAAAAAGTTTCCCAATCGATTCCTAGATGGCGTTGTCCAGGTGTAAAGTTCGTTTGATTTATTCCGCTTAGATAACATAATAAAATTTATTTCTTGTTTATATCCCGTCAATACTAGGGTTCAGTATCGCCATCTAGGATAACCTAAATGAATGTTATGGAAATAAATGTTATTTTTATTAAAAAGCTCATTACGAAAACGGTAGGATTCAAGCCTTTACTTCTAGGCTTGATTGCATGGAACTGGCACCTAGATTCACCTAGCTTTAAGACATTTCAAAGTGATCCTTGCGATTCTACTGATTAAATACACTTTTGATTTTGATTTGGTTTTGATCCTTGAGTGCTACTTATTACATAAAAATTAAACAAAGTTCATTTCAATCCGTCAGTTTAACATTTTTCATAAAATCTGTGGTCACCAACCACGGCTCAGACCCACTAAATCATATTGACACTTGAAGCACACTGTAGTAATAAATACTGGCCTAGTAACTATTTTAATTGATTTTGTCAGTTTGTAAACTATTTTGATGAACATCGCTTCTTATAACTTTACTGCTAATGAAAAAGCTCCATACCAACCTATCATAGTACTTACTATGTAGGTATATGCCCCGCGCTGCTGGCGGTTTGTACACGGTGATGTTTGAAAACGTTTATGTACTTTGCCAAAAACTATGAATTACAAAAATCTTAATTATATCGGTGACAAAAATGTAACAAAATGGTTAAATATTAATATTATAGTACCTACTTTTTATACTTTCGCGATCATAACACGCATTTTGAAACTATTGCATGGGTATTTAGCACGTATTATTTATTACCTTGCTACTTCACTTGCCTTTACATTATAATACCTTATTTGTTAGTAATTAACAAACAACGGTTTTTTTACTTTATTTTGTTTTTATTATGCATGCTCCGTCCATACTTTTCTGTACGTCCGAAGGTATCTGGAAGAAATCTATTTTAGCAATAAGATCGCCCACTGTATCTTTAGTTTAAAGCATTATTGTTTTAACCTTTCATTTTAGCGTTTAATAAGGTTAAATTATATTCTTCAATTTTATTTAAGATATAAATCTATATCAGTAGGACTACTACAAGCTCTGTCAGGCTCTGTTTTTGAGCCTGTGTCAGTGTTGAATAAATAAATCCTACGTCAAAATGTCACACCAAATGTGACTCAAAACCAGAGTCAAAGATAGAGCCAGACAGAGCTTGTGGTATGCCTACAGAAAATTGAAAACAGATGCAGAAACAATGACAATCCATTACAAAGCTACCATTTTGTCTCCCATTTAGCATTGCAATCGCCAATATTCGATCTTATTTATGAGACTGTTCTAGATAAATGTTCTTACCAGCTCTACAGTTGTAGGGCATGGAGTCATGAGTCACGCTGAATTAAAGATGAGAGCATTTAGAGCCAACGCTTTATGCATCCAGAATAGATGCATATAATTCGCGCGGGAATTCACGTAAGTAATCTGACAGTCAATTTGAAGTGAGCTGAATCGACTCAGTTCAATTAAAACCTTATTGTGAAAGAATTAGAGAACATCAGTTTTGATAAAATTAAATGTATTACGAAACTTAAATTTCGATATTTATTTATTATTTGTTTTATAAAAATATTTATTTACACAAAGAATCTTAAAATTAAACAAATATTTACATAACTTAAAAAATACTTAAGAAACAGACACATCTACGGTGCAGACCGTTACAAACGATCTAGAAATATCTCAACTGATCTATTAAATTATTACATAGTGAACTAAGAATTACCTAATAACCTAATATAGATTGAAGATTTGGGAGAAGATATGTAAGTCAAATAACTGGCAACTGCTGAATACTAAAGGTTCTCAACTGCTGGCATCTCTAAACAACTGAATAAATAAATTTTTAATTTGAACTCAAAATGATCTACAAAACGATATTGATCAGTATCAAATCCCTATTTCGTTAATGGGAACGGTCCCATGGATATCGGATGTCTTTCGGAGACTGTTTATGGATCAGATCTATGCAGGAAATATACAATCAGGGCTAGATCACCTGATGAGACTTGATTATATTTTACTAGAGATCCTTCCCAACTTCGCAAGGGTCGCTAGTAGAAAAAAATATGCACATAGTCGTAGCATGATAGCCTCCAACACAATAGTTATTTGTTATACAAGAGTGCAAAGCTGCTTTTTAACCGCGTGCTCAATTTTGATGACCGAGCAAGCGCAGGGTTCTTAAATTTAACCACGAGCGGAGCGAGTGGTTTAAAAGTTAGAATCCTAAGCGTTGGCGAAGGAATCAAAAAAGCACAAGGTGAAAAATCTTTGCACTCGAGTGCAACACGTGACTTTTCATCCCACTTCAGCGAGAAAATGACAAAATGCAAAAAAGAACATGGCGCGACCTAAAAGACACCAAGAAGGTTCCGAGTATGAGTTTTAACAAGTTTAAAAAGGTTGTATGATAAATTCGGCACCATGTAGGTAGAAGTAAATAGGTTGTGTATTCACAAACTTAGTGAACACAATAAATTCTAAATTCAAATTTTCTTTATACTTTAGCGGATAAAAACGGCTTTTCCAGTCAGATATTGAACAGAAATAACACACTTTTCAAGCTGGTGGGATGAAAAATATTTTTTCAATTCGAACCAGCAGTACAGTTCCCGAGATTAGCGCGTTCAACCAAACAAACAATCAAACTCTTTAGCTTTATTAGATTAGTAAAAAAGTATCATATAAATACTTTGGCCTTCAATAGTCCAGACAAGGTAGCTATCCCTTAGTAAGTCCCTGCCTTGCGCACATAGGCGCTCAGCTGCAATTTGCGATGGCAATCAGTTTCTGAGATAGGATTTTGCTTACATCCGCACACAGCGTTGCCACGAACTTACAGTGCTATAATGATCGCCATCGTAAGCGATCTAGAGAGCTAGGCTTGAGATCTCGATCGGCTTAGTACTAAGTAACAACTCAAGATTTTTTGAGGATGTCTAAGGAAAGTAGTCAGAGGTAGGGACATCCAGCTTATACATTTTCCAGTAGTTAGTATTCCATATGATAATAAAATATGACTGATCGCAAGCTCATCGCCGCTGTTACAATACTTAGATATATTTTCTTCGCAAAGTTTTCTTTACCGATTGAGACCACTGGCATATAAAATAATAAAACTGGAGGCGTATTGAACTCTTAAGTGACAAATCATAAACAAGTAAACGATCCCGGGACCTAGCATCTAAACATACGACCTCATTACCGCTAAAGATTGCTTTACGCAAGGAGCGCTCACCTTGTGTTAGATACGGTATTGCGTCCCATTTCTTTGATTTATGCATTGCTACTCCAATATACCTGCATAATGCCAACAGGTGAACCGGGGCGTTCACCTATACTGCATTATAAACCAGTAATGTTCTGCTTTGGACAGTTTCAGGCAGTTTGCAGTATCAGGGGCTTAATTTAAGGAATTATGGGTATTCTTAGTAAACACATTCACACCAAGATAAAATACTTTTATACCTACATCTCTTTTTCTTCTTCCGGCTCTTATCCCACTTTATATGGAGTCGGCACAACATGTTCTCCTCTTCCGCTTTCCTCTTACAGCCGTCATCTCTGTATTCACTTCTTTCTTATCCATGTCATCCTTCACACTGTTCATCCCATCTCTTCTTTAGCTATATAATTATATCTACATTCATACTCATCACTCTCCTAGTCACATAACTTTCATCCTCATGACATGCCCGTACCTCGCCAGCCTGTTACTCTTCAATTTTTCCGTCAACTGTCACTTTTATACCTACCCTCAATTGAAAATTTCAACCAACGGTTTTGGATTCCTTGACCGGAATTATTACATTTATATCGATTCTATGACCATCAAATCTTCTCTATCTATATCTCTACTTTTATTCTTAATTCTGATGCCCACGCGCTATAATTTATACCTTTACAAGTCATTATTAAGGTTACACCGTAATTCAGTGCGCTTAGATATTTTAAAAATCTTTTTTTGCTTTAAAACCTTTATTGACTAGATTATAAAAAAAGGGTTACAGGATCACTGCAGTTACGTCAGTTTATCAAAAGAAAAGTTTATCTCATTGTTGTTAAGGTGTAGTTTTGCGTGGAAGATGATGGTATTTACGTCTTTTCAGGTTTGGTCGAGCTTAAGGCGCCAGGGAGCGCATGAGACAACGATGCGCACATTGAAAATGGCACATTAACATAATGCAAGACATGGAATGCTAGTGATGCCCTCATAAGGCATGGCTCTAATATTCATATACCAATACTTCTATTTTAAGAGGAGATTCTTTCGTAATTGAGACGTGCAAGAGTTGTAGGTTAATTTCGCTTTAGAAAAATAACAATAATTTATAATAAACTAGTGGCCGCCCGCGGCTTCGCTCGCCCGTTCCCGTAATACCCCGTTCCCGTTGCTTTTTTGGGATAAAAAGTATCCTATGTCCTTCTCCCGGTTCTAAGCTACCTCCCCACTAATTTTCTGCCAAATCGGTTCCGCCGTTCTTGAGTTATAAATAGTGTAACTAACACGACTTTCTATCTATTTAACCATACTATCCAAGCCATACTATCTATTTATGTAGAGATAGTATATATTATTTGAAAATTGTACAGGTTGTAATTTTATAATTTAAGTTATTGACCAAACTAACTTTCCTCTTTCGCTGTGTTGTTCTGGATTGCTGACAAATCCTACAAACTGACACCTACAAATTTGCATCCCCGTATAATGTGGGGAATGAGTGCGACTTATTTTTGAACTTTTATTTTTTAAACACATAAATTACATCCTATGTTACTCCTTACTAATGGTGAAATAATTTTTAACAACGGCACATTCGTTTTTCAGTTTACAATTTTTTCCTCTCTTTATGTAGTGTAGATTAAACTGGATCAATCGTGTGCATTAAGTATATTATGGTAAGTGTATACTTACCTCTAGCTGGACGTACAATACTCATTCATTCGTACTGCTTTGCTCCCAAAAACACAAATGACCAGCAATCCATAACATACTCGTAGATGCTTATCGAGAATATTTGGAATAAAGTCACGTGAGTGGGCAGCGAATCCGAGTTCTTATGGTAATGTTATGTCGGCCATAGAAACCTTCCCGGAGCGAAATCGACTAAACAATGTTTTATTTCAAAACTTTCGATTGTAAATTTTTACGATTGTGTTCGGTTACGTAAGTTTTGATTTTATCATCTTACGGATCTGACGGTAGCAGTATTTATTGATAATCTGCATAATATAACCTCTCATACTGCACGGCTACCACGAGCTCCATATGGTTATGGCTGTGGCTATCAAAATTGTGTCAACCTATAACTTTTGAAACTATCATGGTTTTTAACACTATTTTTATATAAACAACGGGATATTTACCATGATTAAATTTTTATGAGTTGAATTCCGATATTTCGGCACAGTTTATCTGCCAATAACATTTCTTTTACTCGTGGACTTCAGTTCAACCGTGATCATGGTGCATGCAACTGTGCCGAAATATCGGAAGTCAACTCATAAAAATTTAATCATGGTAAATATCCCGTTGTTTTATAAAAATTGTGTCAACCTGTCAACACATTCAAACCCAAGAAGAAAATGAATGTGTAGGTCAGCCTATCTATACACAATTTGACAGCCATAGCCATAATCATATGGAGCTCGTGGTAGCCCTGCTGGTTGTTATATTTTTGACGAAGATGGTACCTGACTTAGGTTCTAGATAGGTACCTAGGTACTGGTTGTTTAGGCCATTTAATCAAAACGTTCGATCGAGTGTTTTAAAAAATCGCTCTTAATCAAAACGAATCTTTGATGAACGTGTAATATTGATTTAAAACACATAAAATATAAAAAAGTAAGTCGCTTTGCACCTTACTAGAATGCTCCTAGCAAAATGAACATGGTAAATAACTATTATTACACACATAAATGATACACCTGTCATGATGGAAAATATGTGCCAAGTTTCAACCAATGTTTATCAGCTGTTTCCAAGTTTCCATGGTTGTAAGATCTTTATGAAAGCTTTCGTGTTGATGTTTATGTAGGCAACTAGCCTATCTATGATACTAGTAAATAACCAGTCACTTTAGCTATTTCCACAAAGCTACTATAACACAGCTTTAAAGCCTGGGCTACATCGAGCACACAATACAGCCGCGCAAAGCTACCACGCGAGGCGTATTGTTAGTCAGCGTGGACGTGCCTCGGAGGCGTTCTTGCGAAAAAGACCTCGGGAACGTCCACACTGATCAAGTACCTATCTGCCACACGTGACAGCCTTACGATGCACTCAGTGTGGATCTGGCCATAATTAAGAAAAATTAAACAATGTTGAAAATTTTTACACAAAATAAACGCATGCAGAAATTTTAGCTGTCATGATAAGCACTTCCCCAATTGTAATGTTTATACAATTAGCATAACAATAGACTTCTGAGATGAGCAGAGCAACGGTACGAACTTGTTATATGAAATAAGAGCTTGTAGTAGAACTATTACACAATCGATCGTCTGCATTCTTAGAAAATGCAACCTATCGAATATTGCGGGCACGAATTCTATGTTTAGTGCTCAAGCTTACTTCCTAGAAGCTAACAATATAAATTTTAGCTATGGTTCATTTCAAAGAATAACTATTAGCAGGTAAGTTTAGGTAACGCTTCCTCTAAACCACTTCTAAAGATAAGGTTGTTTTGTTTTTCTTAGAAGAAGAATAATACTTTTAGATAACTCTTTATTATTTTACAATGGCAACTCACCTAATTTTAGGACTAACTTAATCAAAAAAACAAAGGTCAGTATTATCCGGAAATTAATTTCTACAAGGCTAGGAAAATACTTGCTTAGATGTCATGACGAGTAGACTAAAACGAATCACTTAAAAATGTTAATGATTTTCAGTTTATTTTCCATGCAAATGAAGACGTTTCCAACATCAATTTTAGCAATCAATTTTATAGAAATAAAAATAGCTAAAAAGCAAAAGTGCATCGACACGCATAGACCATTCTGCAATTACCCTCTGTCTCTCAAAGGCAAGACTGAAAGCACATTTATCATCTGCATGAGGAGCATTGAGACACCTGATGAATACCAAGCAATTTAAATCCCTTCGTGAGATCTGGTGGGTGGTACCATCAATCCTGTGGGAACTTGAATAGGTTGCCGTAGCTAAGGGAACGACCAGCTTGAACATTTTCCACCTGTGTTTTATTTTTATTTTAGGTAACCCCCAAAAACCTTCCTAGGTCCCTGGCGGTCTTTTACGTAAGATTAGAATTGTTTGGCGTTTAAAACGATCTTTGAAAGAAAAATGTTTGAACATCTAATTTGACAGCTATACATAAAGAACTTCACTGAAGGAAAGGTTGAAGGAAAATAGGGAAGTGGAAGGCCTAGAATAGGTTACGTGAGCCAGATAAAAGACAAGGTCATCATGTCGTTTAGGGAAGTCAAGGAGGGAGATTCGAAAGACTCAATTAAAGAAAACTGCATCAAAACCTCGACAAGAGCTCTTAAATAAAAAAAAAAGAAAATGAAAATGATCACGCTAGTTTGCGCTAACTGCAAACCAGCTTTATAACTATAGTCCACTGATGTGGTTATTTTGTTGGTCTCACAAGCTTTGAGCCAGCTGTCTTGTGTAGGTTATACCGCAACGAAGTGTTAATTGCTGAACATTTATCCTGTCTTTAGTATCTGCCAAGATTGTCTGTGCACGAACCTTTCAATATTAGGAAGCACTGGGTAGTCTTGGAAAGGGTTTAACGTTGGGATTGTACTTTTCAATTTAAGTTGTTATTTTAAAATTGACGTCCACTGATACGACCATATCATTTGTTTTTTTTGATAGATTCATTGCACTAAAATACTTCACTTACCCCCGAATACTGAAACGCAACTCAGATTTAAGCACGTCTCAAGCGACGAATATTTGACAGATTTTCATTGAAAACTGTCAGAAAATCTGTCAAATATTCGTCGCTTGAGACGTGCTTAAATCTGAGTTGCGTTTCAGTATTCGGGGGTAAGCATAACTTGGTTCTATATAATCGTTTCTTCTAAAAATCGAATGACAGGAGAATGCAGTGTCATATTTAAGACCAAGACTCTCAGAATCGACCTATTTTAGATTCAACATTAAACAATCAAATATTATTTGTTTTGATCTGATAAAAATATATGTTGTAGTTTAATAAATAATCTTGATTATTCTATGGTTCAAAACACGATATTGTCAACTTTGCTCGATCAAAAAAAATCGCGAAAACTCCCAATTTCGCGAATTTTTGATCGTTTTTTTAAGTCGTACTTGAAGTAGACCCAACGTTTACTCCCGAAAAACATATCAAAAAATAGGCAATGAAATTACGAAGAATATTCTACGGTTCATTTTTCTCAAAACAGTTTTTTATTGTTTTATCAAGATATTATATATATAATAATGCGGCCCGCGCGCTTCGTTTCAGTAGCCGGCCAGGCGTCTTTGAGGTAGGACCTGTGTCGCTGTTGCTAGCTCGCTACGTTCCCCGCAAAATATACGATAAATTATTATTGTTGTTTGCCGTCACAGTATAAAATTGTAACAGTAAGTACAATTAACTTTGTTTTACGGAAATATAAGTAAGCAACACAATTTATTTTATTATTTTTCTTTTTTTTTTTTGGGTCATGTAGGGAAGGTGAGATTATTTTGAAAGCAAAATAATTTTTTCCCCCCTCCCCCCTTTAGACCCCTTTATTATTTAAAAAACCTAAAAATGGCCTATTTTTGACCTTTTATTTTCGTGTGGAGCATTGCGGCGAGCGAAGCGAGCCGCCATGCGACCACGGGGAACAACGCGGCGAGCGAAGCGAGCCGTGCTGTGAACCCTCCGAAATTTGCCCCCCCGGAACTCCCCCCCTCAGGGTGGCTCTGCAACGGAGAGGTCCTGCATAATTTTTTAATGGGCAACGTAAAGAGGGTCTAGAGTGATTTTGATTGTACAAAAAAATTTGCCCCTCTTGCCCCCCAGGACCCCCCCTTTTGAGAGTGCTACCGGATGCCGTCGAGATAGGAAGGTTTCGATTGGGGTTTCGTATAGAGGGTTTCTTCCTGAATTGAAAGAACAAAAAAAACTTCCCCCCTCCTACCCCTTTTTTTTCCCCCCCTTTCGTATCTTCCAAGCGGAGTGACTTGCGAGACTTTTTTTTTTTGGGTCATGTAGGGAAGTTGAGATTGTTTTGAAAGCAAAATAAATTTTGCCCCCCTCCCCCCTTTAGACCCCTTTATTATTTAAAAAACCTAAAAATGGCCTATTTTTGACCTTTTATTTTCGTGTGGAGCATTGCGGCGAGCGAAGCGAGCCGCCATGCGACCATGGGGAACAGCGTGGCGAGCGAAGCGAGCCGTGCTGTAACCCCTCCGGAATTTGCCCCCCCGGAACTCCCCCCCTCAGGGGAGCTCTGCAACGGAGAGGGCCTGCATAATTTTTTAATGGGCAACGTAAAGAGGGTCTAAAGTGATTTTGATTGTACAAAAAATTTTGCCCCCCTTGCCCCCCAGGACCCCCCCTTTTGAGAGTGCTACCGGATACCGTCGAGATAGGAGGGTTTCGATTGGGGTTTCGTATAGAGGGTTTCTTCCTGAATTGAAAGAACAAAATAACTTCCCCCCTCCTACCCCTTTTTTTCCCCCCCTTTCGTATCTTCCAAGCGGAGTGACTTTTAAGACTTTTTTTTTTTGGGTCATGTAGGGAAGTTGAGATTATTTTGAAAACAAAATAAATTTTGCCCCCCTCCCCCCTTTAGACCCCTTTATTATTAAAAAAACCTAAAAACGCCCTTTTTTGACCCTATTTTTTCGAGTGGAACAGCGCGGCGAGCGAAGCGAGCCGTGCTGTGACCCCCCCCAAGCCCCCCAGAACCCCCTCCTCCTGAACCCGGGGGAAGAGTCGCAGCGAGCGAAGTGAGCTGCCACGCGACCACGGGGAACAGCGCGGCGAGCGAAGCGAGCCGTGCTGTGACCTTCCTACGCCCCCCAGAATTAGTGTTACAAAGGGAAAAAACTGATAATTAGTGTTACAAAGGGATTGCAGTGAGTGGATGGAAATTAGAAAAAGCCTTATAACGGCCTCAAATTTTGGCGCAATCTGTAAAAGGAAATTGTCCAAAAGCACAGCGAATACAGTAAAAAATTTACTGTATAAAAAAAATATAGGCCACGTAATGTCAGTAGCTCATGGTGTAGAAAATGAAAAGCAAGCGCTACAACAAATGGAGAGACAAGAAAACATTGTCATCGAACCATGTGGACTCTTCATAGATAAACAATACCCATTTATTGGGGCTACACCCGACGGTTTAGTTGACCACGATAAAATTATAGAAGTAAAGTGTCCAATAACGGCATTTAAGACCGGAATAGAAACTGCTATAAAAGAAAACAAAATACAAATATATAAATATGACAAAAAAAACAGTACGCGAATCATTAATAAAAGGAGCAATTGGTATTACCAAGTGCAGGGTCAACTCCATGTTACCGAGAGAAACCAATGCATTTTTGGAATTTGGTCCGGCGAAAATCATCCACTCATAATCGAATACATTCCTAGAGATGACGAATTTTGGAAGGTGGAAATAGAAAAAAAAGTTATTGATTTTTACATGAAATGCCTTTTGCCAGAGATTGTAGACCCGCGACAAATTCGCGGTATGCCAATACGTGATATAATTTTAAAAGAAAATGACGAAAATAATGACGTACCTATGCAGCCAGGTCCAAGTAAGCAATTGGATATAATTCAAAGTCCAATCCAACCTCGTGGTCAGTTTGGTCCATGCAAACCTAGGCAGCTACAATTTGATGAATTTTAGTAGGTAGGTATACCTACCTACCTACTAAAATTCATCAAATTGTAGAAATGTACAATTTCGTAAACTCATCAAAACGATGCACAAAGATTACGAAATTGTATATTATTCACGTTGCTGAATAAAATAGTACATTGTTACCTGAGGATAGAAAGTCACATTTTTGAGTCCCGAGACTTCTGGCGGGCCTTCGCTGGCCAGCATTATTCAACCATTATTTTAAATTTCATAATTAAAAAAATGGTTATTTTTTTTCGCAAATCTATGTTATTTAAATAAAGAAATAGTTGAAGCTAAATAATAATAAAGTCATTTAGAAAATATATTCTTTATTTAATACCCACTATCTTTATGTTATTTTAATTTAAATTTTACATCGCGGACTAATTAGACTTTTTAAACTTCTAATCGTTGTAATGGGTTTCCAACCTCCTTGCTGAATAAAACGTTAGAATTTAGTTCAATAACCTCCTTGCAGTTAGAAATAGCTTTAGAAAGTTGGAACATGGTTGAATAAAATAGAACTTGTTTTTTTATAATTTGACAGCTGTCAGTAGAAAGCGATTCTCTCTAGGGCTGAAAGTATTACTTTCAATTAGGCCCCTCAGGCAACTTCAGACCTACTTTCCGAGTATGTGCAATGAAAAAGTGATATGTGCCATACGAAATAAAAATATTTTTTATATAATATAGTATAAAAATAACATTTTCAAAATTTACGTATTGTAGGCAGAAGTATGTGTCGTTTTACAAAATAAATATAATTGTTACTTGTACTAGTTGTATTTTTTACCTCTATGTTCTCGTTGCTGGATCGAATAGTTGTATGTGCCACACGAAACCAAAGTACTTTTTAGTTGGACTAATTCTAATTTTTTTGATTACTTAGCTTTGTGACTGTACCTATATCTACACACAATATGTAACAAAAATACTGGTAATATGTTATCAATACTATCTACAATACTACCTAACTGAAGTTAGTAAGTAAATATCATACCTAACTACTGCTTGGTTTTCTATACTGTGGCACTAAGTTATCGTACGCGGTCAGTGGCGCACGGCCTGCCGGGCGCGTAAATAATTACGTCGCGCGCTTATCATGGCGGGGGCTGAGGTAGCGCTAAATGCCTACTGCGCTCGAATATCCTGGCCTTAAGGTTTTCTAAAGAGCTTTTTGCTGAACCAGACTTTTGAAACTACGCGAGTTTCGCAATTACTAACTCTTCTAACAAATTCTCTGAATTTACAGTACATTTCATTCTAAAAGACGTTTTCTAGAATCCCATGATTTATTTCATTTTATGCTGACTCAGTTTCACAAAGAGCTCATTAGACACCTACTTAGAAACGAAATACGCATAATTTTAGGGTCAATGAGAGAAACGTTTCGTTTTGTCAATCATTTAGGTTTTGTCAAGCCATCAAGAGAGAGTTAACTGTCTCATCCACAAAAGAAGTAAGCACCAGTTTATACCGTCACGGAATACTAGCGAGTCCTTTGTAAATCAATAGCAAAGAAAACTCAAAAATTACTTTGAGACTCTGAAACCGAAAAAAAATAAACATTTCAATAGGGGCCTGATATGCATCCCTATAAAATTTCAGCATGATGGTCTTGCTATGTAATAGCTAATAGCGTGGTATGAGGAAGAATGAAGGTCATGGTACCAGGAGAGCGATTGGTATGAATGTAGATGGATAATGCTGGTAGAGGTAGACCAAAGAAAAGATGGATAAATTGTGTGAAAGATGACATGATTCAGAAAGTAGTGAATACCAAAATAATGAGAGAGGGAAATGGAAGAAGAGAACATGTTATGCCCCCCACAAAAAGTGGGATACGAACAGGAAGATGGTCTTAGTAGTTCTGACAAAGACAACAGACAAAACTGTATTGTATAAGTCTGCTAAAAAAATAACAATCATTTCATGTTTTATAATAATGGTTTTTATATATAATGTTTATTCTGTTGTTTTAAATTGAATGTATGCGAAAAAGATCGATGGAAATATATATGATGCAGAGGTTCCTATCTCCAGCACCATAAGGAATAAAAAATAACATTATTTTAACTGTGCCAAAAAATCGGAAGTCAAATCTCACAAAATTAAATTATGGTAAATATTCCGTTGTTCATAAAAATAGAATAAAAGAATAGCGTAAAAGACTGGGTTAGGTATGCGTTGTATAGACTTTGTAGGGCTTGGTATTTTTTTTTTATTTTTTTATGGTTATTGGTATGTTATTGGTATGTTCGAACTAGTGCTAGGTTCCTCAGGTATTTAGTGATCGTCAAGGTTTATAGCAGTGACATAATTGCGTAGGACCACATCACTGCCTATATTTTCTAATTTAAAATATACAGGCTTTTAGAGTCGTTATTCACAGAAACCTGGGGAAAAACAAGTCATTGCCCACAATCTTGATAGCCAGATGACCAGAACAGCACCATTTATTGGCCGTTAATGTCTTAATTAAGCGTAATTTTTCGCAAAATCACCATATTACATGCAAGTTTCGCTTGAGAACCTGGCGCATAGAAAAGTGGGTTTTGAACAGTGAAAGGTGTTAGATTGTAATTTATTTATAAGCTATCCGTGTGTCGCAAAAAATATTAAATTACTTACGAAAATATTAATTCCAACCTTGTCCTTATTTTTGATTTTGATTATTGGATGCGTATATACTTATACCAAATACTATATATATTGTGCTGTTCCAGGTGGCGAAACATTGGCAGGGACAAATTGATCCATGGAGGGGGTGACAACCCTCAGCAGTGAGGAGCACGACGCGAGGAGGAGAAGGATTAAATTGCTGCAGGATCCGAAAGAATGTCGTGCTAACGAGGCTTATCATCAGTAACGTAACAAGGATAGAAAGATGGATGATGATCAGCTCATTTAGTAAGTTATGATTAATTCGAAGCCCAATAAACTTAAACACCTTTAACGTATTCCTGTTAAGTCTTGCTGCGCTCACCTAGGCGATCTGTGATAACGATGGCGATGACAATCAATTTTAGCATAGATAGATAACTTTTTATTTCGCTCAAATAAACAAACGAACAGCAAAAATTATAAAGGAAACAAAACAATAGAAAGAGAACAACACAAGCAATCAGATAAGAAAAAACATTGAACACATACAGAAACACAGAAAGAAGCATAGGGTTTTGCATACACAAACTGCCGAAAACTTTGACAGCGATACACATATCGCCATCACGGGCAAATTAGATGTGCACAAGGCTTTACGATTTCCTTGAAGCCCAATAAAGAAAGATATTTTGCGCCGATATAACCTCCAATCTCCATATTAAAATTAAATACCCATAACGTATTCCTGTAGGTAGTTTTAATATGCTAATCAGACGAGTTATGTAGATTACTGACTACATGTTTACAGTAGCCGTGATATCGTACATTAGCAGAAAACACCTCCATATAAAGTTACCTTTTAATTAAGGATGTGTTAGGTCTGTAAACGCCTTATCACGAGCGTGGGCAAGGTGCGGACACATTAGGTGGGACTTGTAATAATCTTTCTCAGAATTTACTGGCAAATGTAGTTTTATACTGCCTTATGTCAGCGGTACTAGTATCTTAATTTGCTTTCCAAAGCTCTGTGTTATCAGCAACTTAGACCAGTTGCAGAAGTATTTACCTACGCTATTCCTATGCAACTGGTAAACTTATGTCACTTTTCACTCATGTACCTATTAAGGAAGCTAGATTTTAGAAAAAGCTGTCTTGTCAAGGAGATATAGGTCCTATACTCATCATAGTCATCATCAGCCTGAAGAAGTCCACTGCTGGATATACGAGTAGGCCTCCCCTACACATTTCCAGAAAGAACGATTCTGAGCTCTTTCCGTCCACCAGCTTCCTGCGATCTTAACAATGTCGTCAGTCCATCTGGTGGTCTGGTTTTATACTATGGACAGCTTAATTCACATGTAAAACATAGCAAATTCGTGCGGAGCTGACTAAGACACAGGTTTCCTCATGATGTTTTTCTTTGACCATTTGAGTACACTAGCATGGTCTAAGCGGCCTTAGATCCATGTACGGGGTTCTTTCCTTTTATAAGCCAACAATAATATTTTTACTGTTTTCTACAGCTATTTTCTTCTATTTATTTCTATTTATTGGTGGAACAAAGCAGATTTCTTACATTAATTCACACAGTACATCAATTTAGGGTCATACTTTTGTTGAATGGATGCCAGACTTGGGCACTTACGAAAGCACATACTAAAAAGTTAGAAACTTGCCAGACCGCAATGGAAAGAAGCATGCTCAACATTAGGAAATCCCAACGAGTGAGAAACCAGACTATCAGGAAAGCCACTAAACTAGTCAATATAACAACCAAAATAAAGAAACTAAAGTGGAAATGGGCTGGACACACAGTAAGAGGAATAGGAAAATGGAACAAAGCTATCTTGTTCTGGCATCCGAGAAACAAGAAGAGAAATCGTGGAAGACAGTTCAGAAGGTGGGAGGACGAGATAAAGTCAATAGCAGGAAATACATGGACGAGAACCGCTACGGATAGAGAAGAATGGAAAAAAATGGAGGAGGCCTTTGCCAAAATCGGGCAAACAGATCAAGTTGTCGATGTCTAGATTAATAATAATATTGTAAATGTAATTTAAAACTAATCTGAATAAAGGCTATTTTGATTTTGATTTGATTTTGATTTGTAGAATTTCACTGTGTCCATCGCGTACAAAGTCTTAAGTATCATGATGCCAATCAATACTCCTCGAATCAGAAGACAACAATGCAAGCATCATGCATGCCTGAATTAAGTACCTGCGGTCCACAGGCCTGTCCAGTCCTATTCTTCAAGACTCGGTCGCGTACAACTGGCACCTAGACTCACCTAGCTTTAAGACGTTTCAAAGTGATCCTGAATATAAATATGTTTTGACTTTAACTTTGAGACGAATTCGGTCACAAAGAACTTTTTGCTTGTACCTACTTGCTCCACTTATTTAAATTACCTAGTGTGGACTGGGTGTTAAAAAAACAGGGTTTTATAAAAACTCGTAATTTATTTTCATTGGCGGGTTGTGGAGGTTTCAAACCAAACATTACATAATTATAATACATAGACATAGGTGTAAAGCAAGGTGAAAAAAAAACAGTTTGTAGTTAAGGATTATTCACTGCATATCCCTTAAAAAAGTCTCAATATTCGAAACAGGATTTACGAAGACAGAAACGATAATAATTAATTACAATTTCAATTAATTTATTTCCCTAGGCAATCCTCTTTGAAAAGTCAAATTTTTTCACATAATATAATACACAATATATTTTATTATCAATCACGTTATTTTGTGAAGAATCTAGTGCTAGTGTCTTTTAAAATTAAACCACTATTGGAACCAATATGGAACACATTAGAAAACAAGGCCTTAAAAAACAAGATCTTTCATTATACTTGCATACCCATACATTTGCTATAATTTACTCAGTGTTTTAAATGTTTAGAACAATATAATCATCATAATAAGCTTAGGTTGGTACGCATTACTGATTCAAGATTAAAATCCAGTTCCGCAAGTAATACCTTAGATCCAAAGACAAACATCGTAATGTCATTTTATTGTTTTCATAAAATATAATTATAGTCAATTTTATCTCCATTACTGCCTATTAATCCACTATGAAGAACCGTGTATCATATATGTGATACACTATAAGTAGAAACTCACAGTCCTGTCCTTATAATAAGTACTTATAAACATTAATTAGTTAGTTACAAGACTACTATCAAGTCTGTAGTACAATTAGCTACTGTACAAATAAATAAAGGGAATTGATATTTATAGGCAATAAAATGGCATAGTTCGTAAGACTCGCATCAGCATTACCATCTTCCAACATCCATAGTCATAAAGCTAAATCTGATAACTCTATTCTCGAGCCACCGTCCATCGACAAATCTCCCCGATACGGCGGAGATAACAAAGCATTCTGTGCGATACAGAAATAAAACAAAACTCCTATCACGGAGTGAACAGGGTACCCATAGCGCGACCGCCGCATCATATGCTCAACGAAGGTCGTTTCTTCCTGACGCTCTTGTTACTCAATCCAAGGATCGTGCCGATTACCTGATGGATAGAAAGGGTCATTAATACACGTCACAATCGACATCGAACCGAGATAGACAAAGATATAAACTGGTACTTAGAAGTCGAAGCAAGATTCGGATTTGACTAGTTGAGATAAACGAAACGAATTCAACCCAAAAGGTTTATAGTTTTGGATGATATTCGGTTACAGATTGAAGCATATCTTTTTGTATATAACAGATAAGTAATCAATAATAAACAAAGGAATGATACGACCGACCATGGTAGCTCTGGAGGCAGCGTGTGCGGATGTATACAAACCCCTATGCTGAAACTGATCGTCATTGCCATGGTCTTCGCAGATTGGCTAGATGTAACTCTTCAAGAGCAGTGTTCAGTTACCTTAGAGACAGAGTAAGCCGCCAGCTTCCGCCGTGGAGTAGGCAGCAGCAGCGCCAGCGAGCGTGCCTCTCGCAGCAGCGCGTGGAAAGCGAGCGCAGCACCGGCGCACGACTCCGCCGCAGACACCTCGTAGAACTGGCAACCGAACCGCAGGGACAGCTCCTGACCTTCCTCTGCTTTGACAACTCTGTACAGAAAAATAAAGCGTAAATTTCTACCACAATAATAAACATGACTGGCAAATTTTAAATATACCTAGATTCAGTACACTTTTTAAATAGTTTTGAATTGGCCGAGTTTACTGATGCACTCATGTCAATGCTCCTGTCTGCCCGGGACTATGGTTATTGCAACATAGCCGAAACGTCGGGAATATAAATAAAATAAGGTAATTATATGCAATAAATACCCGTGTAATAGTTTTATTACGAGTTTACTGATTTAATATAATCCTTCGGTTTGATTCAAAACGTAAACACAATATCATCAACTGAGGATAGCAAATGTCGCTAGCTGCTAAAATTAACGTACCTAGCATGTTCCAAGTCCCGTTTATTTCCAAGTAATGTGACAGCGCTGCAACCCGGTAGCCTGGTTCGTTCCAAAAGTGCCAGTAGCTCAGCCGCCGCCAAGAATGAGCGTCGATCGCACACTGAGTATACCACGGCGAAGGCATCGCCCCATCGAAGGTGGTCTGCTAGGCATCCACGTTTCTGGATCAAACATGCAAAATTGTAAATCAACATTTTATGAGAAACACGGGCAATACACTACTACGCATGATCCAAAGGCAGGTTTAGTGTCATCTTAATCAAGCTAATTCAAAAGCTTTTACCACTGACACGAACTAATAAAAAAAAATATTTACCACGCAACCACACGTGTCCAAGACTTCCACTTCAGACGTAGCACCATCAACAGCTACCCGATGTTGGTACAAGAAATCTGTAACAAAGAATATAGATGACTGGTAGACTGGCGAGCATACATTTATTTGCATCTCCACTCGGTTCAAAGAACACTAACAAATGTATTGGCTTTCTGCAGATACCATCAGTCGCAAACCCGTAAGTAGGTCACATGAGCTCGTAATGTACTTGATCGATACGGCTGATCAAATGTGTACCTATTTGCCACCCGACAGTAACAAATTATGATAAATTGATACATAAACCTCGGATGGAGACCAACAGACTAGAACTAGGGATTTGAAATTATTATGTGCTGCTCTAAAACGCATGGGTAAGTTCCAGTGTAGAGTGCACAGGCGCTGTCAAGAAAAATACTTTCGATTTTCATAGGTATACAATATAAACAAGATTATATGATGAATGAGTGCAGTTTTTTTGCAAAATATTTGTGAAAGGTCATCGGCCGGCCCGGGCGCCAGTCCAGCCTTGGTTCTCCGCGAGGTGTTGCCAATATCGCAAATAAACCGCCCATTGGCACTCGGCGCTTGGCATCTTATAAGTGCCCTTAGTAAGGGCT
This sequence comes from Thera britannica, assembly GCA_939531255.2. Lineage (NCBI taxonomy): Eukaryota > Metazoa > Arthropoda > Insecta > Lepidoptera > Geometridae > Thera > Thera britannica. The sequence continues at coordinate 16,730,901 of OW618036.2, read as the reverse complement.
CATCTCCATCGGTATTTCTGTCTTTCAGTCGTCTCTGACATTCTTTGCATATCAACAAGGCGATCGCGATTACGGGACCGATGCCAGTTGAGATGGTTAACTCACGTAACAATGAGATAACCAACTCAGGCAAAAAGTTGTAAAGCATAATGAATGACCGAAAGTAAACTTACCGCCAGTTGAACTGTACTCCCCAATGTACCGCTTGGTCAGGTAACGAACCACAATAGCTGAAACAAGCAGAAAACTATTGAGTTTATGCAAACCAATTTATAGTTTACTATCTGCGAAGTATATAAAAAACGGGCTGTGTTTTACGCTTCATCTTGATGAAACACCTTATGTCAAATTGAAATAGCTTGAAAACAGAAAGCTGCAATTAGCAACTAATCGGCAAGAGGTGTTACAAAAGTTGTATACCACAATGAATTTATAACTACAAGCTTCAATTAGAGGGAAAGCAGACAAAAGGGCTACACAACACAGACTAATAATATATATCTACGAGAAGCTAGGTAAATACAGTATTAAATGGACTTGCGACCAGAGCCAATTAAATAGTAAAACGATAGAAAGATTGTAAAGTTTGAACGGAGTATTACAAAATTGATGGAAATAGCTATAATGATAAGTTTCTCGGCGTGCTTCATGTAGCAAGGCATGAATAGTTAAAATAACATTGTATAAGACACATTAAACTGGTTTTTACTGATGAAAATCTTTTTCTGCGCTGATTTCATTGTTGACCAATGAAATGCACCTAGATTTCAGGAGAGTTTGTTTCTATGAATCGTAAAAAAAGGGGTTTTTATTACCAACACGACAAGTACCTTCAAAACAAAGAGAATTCTAAAATCATGACAGACAGGAAACTACTACTAGAGACTAAAATTAGTTACAGCCTAGGAATACTTCTGTAAGAAAATTAGAATGCCACTTAGATAAAATGACATGCTCTATTTCACAACAGTCGACTATGGAACTGTGGCTGTGAGCACGAATGAACAGATAGATGTGTGAGCGAGAATCGGTGTTGGCCAACTGCATAGATAAGTCAGTAGGTAATTCTAGAAAATACGATGGAGCACGCCAACCTATCGCTTATTATTTTGATACGAACATTTGCATGAAACGCGATGGATACACTAAAATAAAGAGTTTATGACTTCCTACACGCAAAATATGTCATTGGCTACATAATAATAACTGCCTACTCCGTTGGGATCGATCGTATATAATTTCAACATGAAACCTCGTAGATATTAGTAAAAGCTATAAAATATAAAAAATATATAACTCTGGACAGTTAATATCGTAAAGTCGTGTTGCTATTTGTCTGAAAGCTATGATACACGTAGACGATCCCAAAGAAATACGATGATAATAAACTGAGATTTCTTGAATTGATATCTTTACGTCGCATCTCATCAGTCCCTCTGATCTGGAACCTCTGATTCGGTTTCTAAACGATATCTCTACCATAATGTGATGATATCTCACACATAACAGCCGAATTGAAAGAATTGGATTCAAGGCCTGTTTTTATTATTGTGGCGAGACCATTATTTGCTGGTATAAACCAATTATTGCCAATGTTTTCGTTCCAAGATTAGGTTGTCTGGGTTCAGGGGCATTGCTTGATGACCCTTCAATGGTCAAAACAATCAATGTTGTTAATTGTAATGTATGTTAATTGCGATTTTACGCTTACTTTCCTTTTCAACCGACTGCCAAAAGAAATTAAATAAATCTGTGCTGATAAAAAATATAGATGGCAAAGAATAATTATCATTCGCACTTTCCAAACAATTTCCTATTGTGATTGCTGTGTTAAATAAGATATAGTTAACCTATCGCGATATTTGACCAAGAATTATATACCTACTCAAAACTATGATCATTACGCGGAAACTGTAGACAAAGCAAGGCTCCTGCAATACTCCAAGTGAACAAGCCCAGTTTAACTAATTGGGCAGTCACGTTTATAACTCCTAGGCGTACTTCAGCTGGACATATTATTGCAGAATCTGAGTTTCTTATCAAATCGTGCAAATAAACAACTGGTAGACCAACAGAATCAATACTACTGCCAGTGTTCAAAAGTTTCACTCCTACGATACTGCTATAACCCTATTCATCTGACGCAGGCTGAAATCCCACGCTGCATCTAACTAGGCGATCATGGGTCGATAGATCGTCAATATTATTTTCAGGCTTTAGTAACAAAACAGATATTTTAATACAAATATGATTAAAGTGATACAGGTCTGGTAAAACGCACCAATTACCTCCGCTAACGAGGACTTTCACTCTGATAGTGAACAGTTCAAGGTGATCCACGAGAACATTACTCTTTCAGATAAAACTTAACATCTGGGGCTATATTGCAATGAAAAGGATGTTTCTACTCTAATCATTTTTATACCATTCTATTTATTCTAGAATTGGTCACTTCGTGGTCTTTCAAAGTGATCATTTTTATTCAATTGACTAAGCTATTAACTTTATTAGCTTTGCTTTGACTTTTATTTGGAAAAATTTTGATTTCTCGCATTTTACGCTAGAATTGAGGACGTTCTTCCTTCAGTGTATACAACTTAAAACCAGATGAATTTATATGCCTGTTTAGTGTTTATTGATAATATATTGGTAAGTATAGTACTGCTACATAAATTTCTTGAAGGTAAAACTTGATAAGTGGTAACCGAAGAGTAATATCATATGAATTGTTTATGATCATATAATTGCTAGGAATTTCAAGAGAATTGAAGAACCAGTATTTATAAATAATCATTTTCCTAATATGGATAATCTGGAAATTATCATAATTTATATGTGACTGCTGTGATTACGGTTATACATGGAGGGCACTTATTACGATCTTAACCGTGAAGTGTTCACGGTATGACCAATTTTAAAAACAGCAATTTACTTTCCTGCTCACAATTTTGCCGGTAACGAGGGCCATGGCTACCATAACGGGACTTGGGAAAGGGGATTTAAGCAAACGAACACGGTAGCAAGAGCTAAATGTTAATTAAGAGCATCAGCGGAGGTGATCACACAATCCCGTCTTCCACGCCTCGGTAATTGGACACCGACAGTTTCATTAACATTTTTAAGACTTCTACATCGAATTAATTAAAATACACTTCTTTCTTCGTCATTGACTACTGTTTGGCATATGGTAACTAATACTTAGTTGTATTGCGTTATTAATCATTTATCTTACATCGCTTGGACGAAGATTTCGTGAAGCTTTCACTGTGTTGACGGTGCCTGACGTGTTAATTAGAATTTCACTCATTCGAGACATTGATGCGTGGAACTGATGATACTGAGACTTTGCGTGACCTTACTGTTCAAAATATTGTGTAACTTAAATTGGTCATAGTAAAATCGTCTATAGACGATGCTTATTTGGACTTCATGCCACCCAAACCAGTCCTAGAATCGCATTAAGTACCTACAGCTGACACTGTTATTGTTCAAATACCGTTGTTTCGGGAAGTAGAGAAAGGAATGCAAACAGGGAAATATCAAAGGCAAATTCCTAACAATAAACTATTTTTGAATTCATCAGCTGCCAGTTTATTTACTTTTTTGCTGCTATAAATATTTTCTATTTGTGAAACAGTTATTCGGATCGGTGAGTCTGCGATAGAGAATTTCGTGAGTTGAATAGTGAGTAAGTGAGCCGTGAGCGGGTGTCCCGGCAGACGACTGAGATGACTCACTGGCACGCGGGACTTGGGCTATAAATACAAGCGGGTTGACATTTTGCTCGTTCTCGATACCGAAACGAAACTTCATGTCAGCTATAGTATTCATGTTGACGAATTTTATTATCACACGTTTAGGAATTTCATACTACGGAACGATAAATTCAGGTAAAATTATGTTGATATTTTTTAGGGACCCAATTTTATTGTGACCTATAAAAATACAAATATTCATACAAATTGATTAAATAGTCATGTTTTTTTACTTTACTACGAAATAACTATGTTTCAGGCGTTTTGTATTGTACCAACCAAAAAATCTGTTGCCCACTTTTTATTTCACAATAAAAAGGAAATAGTTACCAGTAAGGTTATCTAATGTTTCTTCTGGCACTTGCTATTTACTAGGTACTATGACTACTGTATCATTCATTCTGTGGCTCAGCACTTGTTATTCTTACAAAATAAGAGTGTCTCCAACTATTTTATCATAACACTTGATTATTACCTAACAGATGGTGAAATCGCTAGTATTTATTTTTGTAATTATTATTACAAATTCATTATAAGCACACGTCACAAACAGTTGTGGCCTAAGGCAACGTGTTGTTCTAAGGCTTCGGGTGTCTAAAGGCGTAGCGAGAGAAGATAAAAATACTTCAGCATTGCGGAATGAAAATGACTTAGCAATAATGGAATTCACAGCTTCATTCTGTAACCTTGCTTGTTGCTCTTAACAGTTTCCTACTCTAGTTTGGTTTGCATAGAGATGGCTCTCTCTGTCTAAGAGAGAAAAAATAAATATTGTGGACAATCCACACCACACTATCTAGCCCCAAATTAAACAGAGCTTGAATTTTGCGAACCATATAGCTGATATAATATTTATAATTTATTTTGCAAAAACATACTTAAAAAACAATATGACACCCAGACAGAGAACAAACATCGATGCTCACAACACAAATATTTGTTGGTCTCGGTGGGGATCGAGCCCACGCCGTCCAACGCAGAAGGCAGAGGTTTTACCAACTGAGCTGTCATCATCATCATTATCAGCCTGAAGAAGTCCACTGCTAGACTTCTTGACCTCCCCTACACATTTCCAGGAATAACGATTCTGAGCCCTTTTCATCCATCGACTTCCTGCGATCTTAACAATGTCGTTGGTCCATCTTGTAGGTGGACGTCCTGCGTGAACTGCGCTGTGAAGGCTGCCATTTCCAAGCAACGCTCCGCTTTCCGCTCAGCTCGTGAGCAATCGAAGCCTCGAGACGTTGATGTTAACTTAATCACATATTCAACAAGCGGTCAAGCTTGATTGATTGTCTGCCTTCCTCTGCCTTACATAATTGCGTAATGGCGTGCTTTACTTAAAGTGTAGTTTGTTCCAACACACCTTGATGGTTGAAAGCTCAGTGCGGCTTTTATTTTTGTGCCTCGAGCTCACGATGTGTCTTGGAAAGTTGTTTGTAAACAAATTGTTTGAAGTTCACGACCATAAGGTTTAGATAATCTATGCAAGCACTTTTTTAAAAGATACTTAGATTAAAATATAACACCCAGACAATTCTGTCTGAATACCGGGATTCTAGACACAATTTATTTTCTTTTTTGTTCCTAATTTTATATTTAATTGATGGCCGTTGGGCTTGTTGATATTATATTTGAAACCCAACGCTGATAATATTTAAAAGCTAAAGGCTTAAAAGCGTTTAAACACACTATCGGTATGTGTCGAAAATACATTATACATGCAATAACAGTTTTTTGAAATCGACACTATTCGACACCCATAACGTTAGGCAGTAAAACGTATAAAATCAGCTTAAAAGACCAGCAATTCAAAATTAAGTGTTGCGGTAACAGTTGCCCAACAGCGGCATTCGTCAATCGAATTATCTAATCTTTCTATAATTGTTATGTTAATATATTGAAGTGTTTCCCAAAAACGACGTCTCGTCGCCACAACCATAAATCAATTTCACTTGTAAGCTTTCGCTAAGTTATTGTTTAAATTATACTTTCTATTGCATCGGAGTTTAGTAAATCAAGTAGCATCACGGCTTCCTAAAATTAATTGGTTAAGCTTTGTGGTTGTAACTAGCTATTAAAGTCGGCTTATGAATTATTTAGTTTGATTAGACACTATATTTATGAAGTCTGGTTTTAATTAACATTATAAAAAGTTGATATTCATTTAAGCCAATTTTTCGCTAGCACTATTGAGAACATGCAAGTGTTTATTGTTAAAGAATCTAGTTAGAGTTGCTCGGGTACAAAATTTTAAATGTTTTAAGATACCAAAAGTATTGGTACCAAGGCGAACTAATATCCAAAATATAAATTGATCCCAAACAGAATATTTATCGAATACAACCTCAAGCCACAGACCACAAAGAAATGCGATCTAGCGTAACCCAGAGGTAATTAGGTAGAAATATGAAGTTAAAGGTAGCTTCAATAATGTTATTGCCATGCTAAGCCGTACAAACTAATACAACAAACACCCATCAGCAAACTGAATAGCAATCACGAACAAAAGAAAAAGGCAAAGGCAAGTAGACAAAGGATGAGACCCCACTGGGTTAATTGATGACAGTAAGAAGATCCTAGGAAGTCTAGATAGAAAATCTTTCTGTCCAGAAACTATAGTCTATCTAACTATAGCTGTGGACTTTTTCAGTAGTTGATGATGGTGGTAGCTCATGGTTATAATGTAACTTGTGAGATAAAACAGTCTCAATAAAGCTGCGTAATTTTGTAACTTCAAAGGATAACACTACAAGTAATGCAATTGTTTGTTTTGTTAGCGTTGATCTATAATTATTTAGTAAATGCAGGTCGAATCTGCAATGAGTTTGGCCAGCCCCAATAAACAAGGCAGCATCAAAGTGGGGAATGAGTTTGGTACCTTCTTCAAGTATGCATAATGCACATGGCCAGAGGCAACATTTGGTACGCCCGTTACTAATCAACGATTTATTACTCGTTCATAATGTACGATTCATGAGTCATTTGTTGTTCCTTAAAATATAAAGTCAGTGGTGTACCAGAGCACAATACTAAATCAATTATATATGTAGTTCCCAGTTCTATTATTTGGTTTATCATACTTTTGGTTAGCAGGCTCCTCCATTTCCTTTTTAGGGGCCCTAAATTTGGAGTAATTTCTTTCATATTTTAATAAGTGATGACTGATGGAGATTTTATAAATAACGCGATTGTCCTTGGTTGAGTCTTACTACTTGGTTTATCTGTATAAGTCTCCTGCATTTTCTCAGGGGGACCCCATTTTGGGCCATTTCTTTTTTTATCTGGTGAGTGATAAGTGGATTGCTGATGAAACACTATCATGCAGCTATGTCCATGTTGACATGACTAGCTCAGTTAGCCGTATTCAAAATCTAGCAATAGAGGATAATTTCGATTTGTCCCAGATTTTAAATAACGCGACGGATGTCTAGTTCAAATGGCGCAGTTGATTCAATTTGGTATTATTTTGGGCGGAGTCACTGAGCACAACGCCACAAGTTGTTTGTAAATAAGCTTGTAACATCGCATGTGCTATACGAATAATTTGTATACATACATACATCGGTAAGACCTTCAATGTTACGTGATATTGCTTCTCTAAGCCTACCGTTGTATGGCTTCGCAGAAAATCAAGTGTCATCCGATTACTAGTCTTCTGGAATTTCATTCGCATCCATCTAGGCTTTCTTCATCGATATTCATTTCCCACGCTTCTGAGGTTTTGGCAAGTTATCAGAACATGAAAAACTGTCTGTGAATTTGTAGAAATAGTTTGGTTCATACTTGTATTTATAATTGTATGAGTAGCGGTGTTTTCGCGATATTTTATACGAGCTTAGTTTAGCAATTCAGTCATCGCATCCCACTTTGGTTTATCGTTGATGAGCTTTTTTGCCGCAGTTCGTCATTTCACTAAGCTTTTTTGAATCACGTTTCCATTCATAAATCCCACGAATCTTTTGTTTTTCAATGATATGTCTTTGCATTACGAATCTTTTGATGGTATTCTATTTTCAGCCTTCTTTTTCCCCATCAAAAGCTTCCAAGTGACCAACCATTAAGGCATAACATGTTATGAAGAGCATGTACCTACAGGTGAAGGATTGTGTTACCAACTCAGATCCTTTTATGTCCCTTATTCATCCTGCTTCCCGGATAAACCACATTATAATCTCACAGGAAAATTATTACTCCAATTTTATGAGATTTTTGCATCAACATCCTGTTTCCCACGGCTGTTTCTTTTGTCAATATCCACGATTCGATAGCAAATTTCTTTGTTGCGATTGAAGTTACTGGCACGTGAGTCTTAACATCTGTATGCATCAAGTTGATGGACGCAAGGAAGTGCATCGTAGGGCACGATCTGGACGTGCGTGATCTACGAGGCTACAAGTTCCGAGTAATATAGCTCATATCAGTCACGGATGCATACACGGACGATACATTTAATAAGCAGTGAACTGTGTCAACATGAAAAGGCATTCAACATAATCCTGCTTAAATAAAGATAACATTATTATGATATGTGTCGCATAACTCAAGTTTTGTTTATACATTCCACAGTTCTGCGCATTAGTATACGCAAATTTGAATTGATAAACAAGGAGATAGCGGGGAAATTTCCATGTAGTACTCATACCTGACCCAATAAACATTAAAGTTATGAGAAGCTTATGGGCGTTTGAATATTGAATAAATCTTATCGCTGATCAAAGTCTCGTATCTGTAATTAGATTAGGCACACCTGCCTTATTCATATTTTATCGGACAAAAAGGCAACGTCGATAGGCTGTCGTGTGACCGACGGCGAACAGACTCGTGCGTGATTCAGAACCGCTAGAGGCTTAGCCGGTTTCAAATATCTTTAGAACCCTTTTTTCCCGTTGTAACTAGTTTTTCATTATGAAGTTCACCAGCATTACCAGTCAGCGTGGCCATGCGGCCAGAGTTTTAGGGATGCTTTCGTTTAGCACTGATTCTGAAATCAATCAAGTGATTCACATTTGATTGATTTCTAGATCACAATCATGCAGCAGTCTGCTAAGTACCTCAACTGCTTTAGATGTATGTTTAAATTATTTTGTAAATACTATCTGATTTGCTTGCATATCATAGCTATAAAAAAATTGGTTGTCTGTAAAGTCGGTTTACTGACGATAGTTGAACGTGACAACGTCATACAGCTGTCCACGCGGACGCATCGCTCACTCGAGTAGGAGAGAGACAGATGTCGAACGCTGTCGAACGCGGAGGTCGATTGTGCCTCTTTGTCGCTCGTTCCGCGCTCTTGCTGGCACTTCAAGCCTTAAATGGAACGCCTCAGAGGAAGGTAACGCCGCATAAGTCATGTTTTTTGGTGCGTGCATCGAATTATAAGACGTTGTCACGTCAAAAAACAATTCATTCCTACATCATACACACAAACATCTACGTTCATCGAACAGTCCAACTGGAAAAAGTAAACCCATTCAATTTCTCGCAAGAAAATTTCGAGTGGTTTGAAGTAAGTATTGGTTCTATCGAACGGTCTCTAATCAGTTTACCAAAAGCACCGCTCAGCTATTAACGTACAAAACGCCGTCTGTAATTAATTTAATAATCCTAATTATTACCACCTGGAGGCATTCCCAAAATAAATCAAGGGACTCGTAAGCTATCAGAGATAATTGATTTCGGTGAACACCAAACAAGAAAGCATTATTAGTGTGTCGTTAAAAGCTAATTTGGCTTCTCATTCCGAAGGTATAATAATAAAGTATTGCACTGATTTCTTTAGCTATCCTGTTCCTTAATAGTGGCCACGATGACTTTTTTCGAACCAATTGCAATGCCCAATTTGCTTTAGTTCAGACCGTGAGTGGAAAAAACAATGAACCAAGTAACAACTTGACCTCTCAGGTGCATCTGCCAACCATAGTAGACAGCCGCAACTTTTGCGTATCAGTTGCGTATCAGTCAGTGGCTTAACATTTATCACTGGTAGGTACGAAAAAGTTGCATCTCGATACTTCGATTCTTAGAGTAAAACCCAGGTTATAATGACAGGATGGTATGAATTTGGTATGTTCAGCCATGCTCTGCTTTAAAGAAGAATCGTTTTTTTGATCAGCACGATGTTTTATTCCGCGGGTCTGGGTGTTTTGGTAAGTATTATAGTTCGTAGTTGTTGATAAAACGCCACAGAAGTCTAGTTTAAATTAAGAATTGTGACTTGGGTGTTTATGTGATACCTACTAGCGATTATTTGCGACTTCGCCCGCATTGGCTTCGTACTGTAAACTATTACATTGTCTTGAAAATAATACTAAGAACACCCTCTAGATTTATACATTCTGAACTGGATTGTTAAAGGTAATATTATTGTTTATATTTACCTGACTTTCCGCAGCGTGGACTCCCGAGCACCACGACCCTTATTCGATTGACGGTCATCTTCATCGGTCCGTTTGTTGTCACTGTTCTGATCACTGAGAGTCTCTGCGCATTTACAACGCCAGACGCATACAATCGAGCGGTTACAAAATTCGGAAATTTAAATTATGCGATCGCGGATCAGCTGTTATGCAAGATGGCGACGCGCGCGTACCAGACACCTGCTAGCGAGCGACTGCCGTCAACGAAATTGGCGCAACTCGCATTCTGGCACGTCTAATAGATTGAGCCGTGTGGAGTGTGGACTGCAAATGCATTTTGTTTTGTTGGGGTTTTCATGGCTGTCGCTAATGAATGGTTCCGAACGGCGGCGACTGCGCAGTCTGAGGCCATGAGTCGCGACGTTTCGGTTTCATTACAATTAACATTTTTAATAGTACATTGTTACCTGAGTGTTGAAAGTCACGTTTTTTGAGTCCCGAGACGGGTTTGGCGCCAGAGCGTTAGCGAGGGCGCCAATGGAGCTTGAGGGACTCAAAAGACTTTCACCCGAGGTAAACACTGTGCTTTTCATTACGAATACAAGGAAAGTAAAAATAAAAACATGAAAGAAAAATTAGTGAAAATGAAGATTGAATTGCCGCCTTCCCGGTTTTTTTTTTCTTTTTCTCTGGCGGGCCTTCGGCTACGGCTCGCCAGCATTATTTATTCAGCCATTATTTTCATTTTCATAATTTAAATCTATGTTATTTTAAATAAATAGTTGAAGCTACTAATCAAGTAATTTAGAAGATATATTATTTATTTAGTACTATCTTTATGTTATTTAAATTTAAATATTACATTGCGCTCTAATTAGACTTTTTAAACTTCTTACCGATGTAATGGGTTTCCAACCTACTTGCTGAATAAAAAGTTGGAATTTGGTTGAACAACCTCCTTGCAGTTAGAAAGACTTTAGAAAGTTGGAACATGGTTGAATAAAATAGAACTTGTTTTTTTTTATAATTTGACAGCTGTCAGTAGAAAGCGATTCTCCCTAGGGCTGAAAGTTTTACTTTCAATTAGGCCCCTCAGGCAACTTCAGACCTACTTTCAGAGTATGAGTAATGAAAATATAATTTTTAGCCCTTTGATGGAACTTCTAGTTTAACGACCTACTTGCACAAATCAAGAATTGAATACCTAATTATGTTTTTTTTTAAATTACGTCTTGACTGTTAAATTCCATCATCTCCGCTCAACAACTATTTCAACGAATTTAAGTTTCTGTTGACTATCAATCAATGCATGATAATATTAGTATTTTATACTAGCAATCGAATAACTTCAAGATGATGTTAGACACGGCTTTAATTGCTCTTAATCTGTAATAGCCCGTAATAGTTACCATCTACTAATTTCAGAATAATTAGGATAATTACGCACTAAACATTTCCAAGATTCGACAGTAAAATAGAATTGAGGCTAATGTTTACGACAGTGGCTTCTTTTTTTTATTTTTATAACAGCTTAATCCTGTGGATAAGACCGACCAACCTGTCGGGATGGTATAGATGCTGGGCAAGCCTATTCCATCTAAAATCCTGTCCCAGGCACTACCGCAAGTAGGGCTTGTGTAATCACCAGTTGCCCCTGACGCTATATAAATAATCTACAATAAAAAGTAGCTTAACCGATTAGTTCCAAACTCTATCGCTTTTAAACATCAGTAAATAAAAGGTAAATAAATAATTTAAGTTTAAAAAACTTGAGAAACCGACTTCATTGTCAAACGGCTATACCGATTTTAATCAAATTTGTTTGGGACAATCTGGACGTAAGAATAACCTTCCAAATAAAAAAATAATTTTCTAAATCGGTTCATAAATGACGGAGGCATGCAGTTACAAACATTAAAAAAAATATTTAAAAAAAAATGGCAACACCGATTTTAATAAAATTAAAATGGGACCAATCTGGAAGCAGTACCTTTCAGATAAAAAAATAATTTTTCAAATCGGCTCACAAATGACGAAGTTATGCGGTAACAAACATTAAAAAAAAAAAAAAATAATAATAAAAATAAAAAAAAAATAAAAAAAAAAAACATACAACCGAATTGAGAACCTCCTCCTTTTTGATTGGAAGTCGGTTAAAAACGAGTGCGCTACGCACTATGTACCTATGTATTTATATCGAGTTCGTCCCTCGATTGCCCCTATAGATTGTCCCTAGAGTTGCCAATGCGTTCATGCAAAATAGAAATCTAAATTTTAATCTACGTATCTGTTTTTGAAATATTAATATCGAGACGATGAACACCTTTGATTTTTTTTTTTGCCAAAAAAGTTAAATATACATATATATCTAAAATACATATAGATCTAAAACATATATACAATATACATGTATATATGTTTTAGATCCCCACAAGTTTTCCTTTAAAAAAGGTTGCATGGTAAGAAAACATCCCCGTAGGTATATTATACAATCTAAGCTGAAAAATACTTATACCAATTATTTGTTTTTAACTATCGTGTGTTTTTTTGTTACCTGTGTTTTTTTCAAGACAACCTATTGTCTTCTTTGGGCTTAACACAGCTTTTAACAGACGGAATTTTAACAAGCTCTTTGTCTAAGTTTAACTTAGTTTTTAGGTGTTTTTATTATTATGAGTCAAAGAACCCGTCTTTGTTTATTGGCCAAACACAGGTTCTAAAATAAATTTGAAATGGTAGAAAATAGGTTAAGCAAATCAGTTAGAGAACGAAATCAAAAATAGCCTCTCGATTTCGATGCTTAGGCACGGTAGATATCCTCAACTTATTATCTAATAGGTACCATCTCAAAAAGCTGTATTTGGTACATGATTAAATATATTAATAATTGCTATACTATTTAATAAGCTAAGTATCAGTAGGCCTACCATGAGCTCTGTCTGGCTCTGTCTCTATCTCTGGTTTTGAGTCTGTGTGAGTGCTTACCAGTGCATTATACTGTGTGTGTGACGTTTTGACGTAGGATTTATTTAGTCAACACTCCCACAGACTCAAAACCAGAACCAGAGACAGAGCCAGACAGAGCTTATGGTAGGTCTACTGTTCTTTTTCTTTTCGTGGTGAAAGAATTTCCCAAAGATAATATCCTTCGCCATTTGAGAAATACTCATCAGCAATGCTTACAAAAAGTATCAAAATAAAACGAAAGCGGACACGAGACTGCACCTGCGGTCATTGTAAGACTTCATGAAAAATAAAAAACAACATTACTGTGGTCATGTGTATGAGAGGCAGAGAGAAACTCGCCCCTATACCTTACCCTCAAATATAATTGTGAAAAAAATGGTAATGCAATCTTATTGTGAGTCAAACACGTAGGTTTTTTTTAATGTAGTAGATAGACAAACTTGCTTAGAGCCCACCTTATGAAAATCGGTTACTGTTGCCCATAGACACCAACAACACCAAGGCTGTCGTTGTTGCCTACCCTGGAGGAATATCTTCTAGGTGAGCGCGCTACACCGTCGACCGTATCATCATTTAACATCTGGTGAGATTACGGTCGAGCGTTAGCCTATAAATTCTTAAAAAACATACAGAAACACAAAAAGAACATTTATTTTTGTTAGCAAGACCATAATAGCAAAGAAAGCAAAGAGCTTTTCGTTGAAGAATGGCAAGCAAGGATTTTGGTTAAGAAATCCTTGACGGTAAGCTTTGATTGTTAACCAAAGGTTGCAAGTCTATTTGGTTGCTATTTGGGCTACTATGGCTTATTGATTAAAAAAATATCCCTTAAATAAATAGAGTAACCTTTATTTATGTAGGGGATATTTTTTTAATCTAAAAATGTATTTATCCGTCTGATAATAATATATATCTCTTTTTAGGTTTGTCAAAACAAGGACTGACATTTCTTATTCGAAGAATATCCTTATTTCGAAGATGGAAAAATCAGCCCTAATTAGGATACAAAAATAGATACCAGTGAAATCTTGTATATTTTCTAAATCTACAGATATCTGTGTCAAAACAAATAAAGCAAATCAAACTGTAGGAAGTACTTGTAAACCTACTTACAGGCACTTTGAATAATGATCGGAAAATTACGAAAACTGGGACAAATCGATAGCCCTACATTTACAACGAATCCGTAGGGTTATTACCTAAAAACAAACAATAAGAAAATATTATTACATTACAAATATTATTATATTATTCTCTTACATTACAGATTCAATCCAATGGGCTTTAAACTAATAAATATATAATAAGCTAAAAAACATCTAATATAACTAACCACTAATATTGGACTGCACACAATAAATATTTGTTTATTTTTTATCATTAACACCTATATATTTCTTATCATTAATATAAACCTATACCTATAACGTAACAGTTAAATATGGTGGATAATTCACACAACATATTATACATACCTTACAACATATATACAACATATATTGTTTACATAGACTTTATTTATTTTCATTTTTCTGTCTGTCTATTGCCTACGTCTTTAATTATTGTAATTGGTGTTAACCGTTATAATTAAAGTAAAACAATAAATACAAATACAAATACAAATACAAATACAACGTCACTAACTAGCTCAAAATTAAACAGAAATGAAATGAAATGAAATATGAAATACCACTACTGGTACTTTCTGAGAGAATACCAGTTGTCAATCAATCGGCTTAAGCATGTTTACTGGTAATTTTCTTTCTCTCTCTCTAAATCTCTGTGCACATATAAGCGTTCTGTGGCGATCAGTGAAACGCTGTCAAATTACGACGGCGATATAATTGACAGCGTTTCACTGATCGCCTCCGCAAAACACTTGTTTGTGAGGAAATAGAAATTCTTTTATATTTCCTCCTTAGATTGCTTGTTTTTAGGTAATAGTCTATTCTCACAAACGAATCCAGTTTATTCTCACAAACAGGAGTACCTACATCAATGTCTGCCTACTTGTATTGTCCATGTTTAGATAGTGCTGCATTAGTGATAATATTGGCACCTTTACCTAATACCGAAATGGTTTAGCACCAGTTTATATAGATTTTTATGAATAGAGCTCCTCAATTGTGAGACGGGATTATGAACATTTTATAACAAGGCCATTTTCTCATATTATATGACCACACCACAAGTTGTCACAAAAAGTTTAGTGCTAAAAAAAATTTGACACTCCGGGAATGCCGACAGAAATGAAAGCTTGAACAATTATCCCCTCCTGACCCACCTTAAGCTCTCCCCCCCCCCTACCTGACTCATAAGAGTCAGGTAAGGGGGGGGGGGGAGAGCTCCTCTCGAGCATCGACACCTCTTCGGCAAAGATCGACAACTTCTTTATAGAAGTTGTCGATCTTTGCCGAAGAGGTGTCGATGGCTTCGTTGGTGTTATCCCACCTCTAAAAATGCTCAACCGCCTAAAAATTTGACTTATATTATGAATCTGTATGAATTGATAAAATAAAGCTAAACAAAATAAAAAATGCAACAAAATTTAAGGACGCGAGTAAAATATGTAAAGCACTAAAATGGAAATGGACAGGTCGTATGATGAGGGAGAAAAATGAGAAATGGACAAAATTAATATCCGAATGGTACCCTAGAGATGGCAAAAGGAGTAAAGGCAGACAAACGAAACGCTGAGAAGACGACCTAAAAAGTGTAGCCGGCCCGAAGTGGACAAGAATGGCAAAGGATAGAGAAAGATGGAGGATTTTAGGGGAGGCCTTTGTCGAAGGAGAAGCTGTTTCATAAAACGATCGTCAGTGAAATAGTTAACTTTGTTAGTAACATTATTGTAAACAGTAATAAAGGCTTATTTTATTTTATTTATGTATTTATGAATCTGTACTTATACTCCATTCTCGTGATAGATTTCAAAGCGTTCGAACTAGTGCTAAGAAGGCCAATTGCAGTCAATTTTAGACAAGGGCTATCACATTGACCTAAAAACCTTATCAATGTTATCGTCACGGTATCGGAGTTGATAAAGGTGCGGTAACCCGGTTTCCTTGATCTTTGCGCTATTTTGGCAAATAAACTTCAACAGAATGAGTACTCGAATTAAAGAAGATTGTCATTTGTTTATTTGTTTCAACGGGAATATCTCTATTTACACAAAATAAATTGTTATTGATATGGACCCTAGACAAGACCTTTGAACTCCTTGCAGAAAAGACAGGGCGTAACGCATTTTTGTGCGTGCTGCGCATGCTGGAACCTATTAGTGTCAAAAACCTTCTAGTAGATAATAAATATTGCACATCGGCTTTCGTAGAGCGCTATCTCTTTCTGACGCAAACTATTATTTATTGATTTATTTATTTAAAATAAATAAGTAAATAAATAACTATGCTCTATTATTTAGCCGATGTGCAATATTTATTGCCTACTAACTATATTTGTATTTCTGTGCAAAATAGTACATTATGCAACGAGTGAATAAAAGACGGATTTAAATCGAGGGTCATAGATGAGCCACAAGCAAGTGTAGGGTTCTAACGAATGAATCACGACCGTAGGTAGTGATTCATAATGATTGAATCACGAGCGTAGCGAGTGATTCTTGTGTTAGAATCCTAAACGACGCGAGTGATTCATGGCCCTCGATACAAATCCGTTTTATTCAAGAGTTGCATACTATACTTTATACCATGACTTCGAGAAAAAGAAAGATTTAAGCAAAAAACGTACGTAGGGCGCCCACTCACCAGATGGACCGACGACATTGTTAAGATTGTGGGAAGTCGGTGGATGGAAAGGGCTCAGAATCGTTCTTCCTGGAAATGTGTAGGGGAGGCCTATGTCCAGCAGTGGACTTCGTCAGGCTGATGATGATGATGAAACGAAAAAGGATTGAAAAGCTATGAGTTTTGTTTGTACTATTCTAATGTGACAAAAACTCAATAACTTTTAATTTTGATTTTATTTGAAAACAAGGAAAGTTAAATTAATGCAAAATTTCCACTAAATTGGCCCACTAAACAACTCAATTGAACAACAAAACTCGCAACTTTTTCATCCCTAGAATGCATTTTCAATCGATTTATTATTACCGAACTTTGTGTTGTATAACTTACATAGATACAGTATTCATAATAATTTAAGTTTAAAAAACTTGAGAAACCGACTTCATTGTCAAACGGCTAAACCGATTTTAATCAAATTTGTTTGGGACAATCTGGACGTAAGAATAACCTTCCAAATAAAAAAAAAAAATCTAAATCGGTTCATAAATGACGGAGGCATGCAGTTACAAACATAAAAAAAATTATTTAAAAAAAAATGGCAACACCGATTTTAATAAAATTAAAATGGGACCAATCTGGAAGCAATACCTTTCAGATAAAAAAATAATTTTTCAAATCGGCTCACAAATGACGAAGTTATGCGGTAACAAACATTAAAAAAAAAAATAAAAAAAAAAATAAAAAAAAAAATAAAAAAAAAAAAAAACATACAACCGAATTGAGAACCTCCTCCTTTTTGATTGGAAGTCGGTTAAAAATAGCGCCAATTTACTAATATATGACAATGACAACAAAGAACACAAACCAGTATTTAATCAAGGAGCATTGTATAAACTCCTTGTTAAAGAATTCGACCAATCTAATTAGAGTATTTTTGGCGCAAGGAGGTTGTATAGTATTGATACGGAGGTCGACCTTATTGGTGTGTTCCAAATTCAAACACCAAAACAGTGATTAAAAGGGCTTTTTATTCACTGTTTTCAGTGAATAAAATAAGCTTTTTAGAGGGGGTATGGTATAAACCAATGAACCACCAAATAAATTCGGCACGCGTGTACCCTAGTCAAAGCAAAGCAATGTCATTTCCTCTCCATTGCGTGCGTCCATAATGCGTGTCCAACCTCCTTGGTCCAAAATCTTTTTGCTCAAAATTACGTTTGTAAGCAATGTTTGTCTATGAATATTTACGCGAATTTGTGAGTGCCTCCATCGTGGCCCGGTCGCAAGTTACCTAATAAGAATATCGATTGGGATTAACGTCTTAAACTCAATCGATACCCTTATTATCAACTTACACCAGACAGAGAGTCCCGCTGAGCTTGGGGTCTTATTACACCAGGGTATTCGGTAGCCAAAATATAACAAAAAAAGGTTATGACTAATTTTAGAAGGGCCCAGACAGGAACCAGTTTGGTACCATTTTCGTCATCTCGACCGGCTGGGGCATTTTAATTTGACTTTTAATATTGTCGTGAAACATCTTTCTTTGGCTTTTTGTTTTGAAGAAGAAAAAATAGTAAATGTAAATAAAATTGTGTAATTTTTATACTGATTGGGTCTGAATGTTCAATCTACGGTAAAATGCTATTCGTTTAATAAAAAATGTTATTTATAAGGGTTATACACATTTATCCGACAGATAAAAACGATCTCTTGTTTAGGCTTGTCAACGGACTGTCATTTTATAATCGACGAATAAGCTTTATTATAAGAACACACAGCCCTTTATGACGTAAAAGTGCCTTTAAGTTAATCGTTATAATACTTTGTCTATTTTATCTCAATGGTTTAATCCCATATGCCAGTACCTGAACCTTGTATTTGAGTGTGTTATACTTTCATCGTTTCATATATTTATTAACCAAAACTAACCCACTTTTGAGCATAGTGAAAAGTAGGTTAGTATTTTCTGAAACCTGTCCTAATTTCCAACGTCAACTGATCGTCGTAAGTACAGTCGGCTTCACCAAAATGTATATAATCCGTGTATTGCAAGTTACTGATTTAGCTTTGCAGTGAACATTTGCTGTTGCAATGAGAAGACCAAAGCTGAAGATCAGGCTCAGTGGCGCGTCTTAAGAGAAACCTTAGGTAGGTTTATCTCAAGACGCGCCACTGAGCTGAGCACTGAGCGTCCAGCATTGGACTCATATACAACGTGTTTTTTTTGATATCCCATAACTCTAGGGTATGATTGAGGCCATATCAAAGAATCAACTGGCATATGAGTTATGTTCCAATCCTTCGTTATTTTTTTTTTTCATTTTTCATACAAAATAATTCGGCAAAGACACGATTATTCATGTAAAACACCCTTACGTGAAGTATGACAACGTCGCATTTTCTTAGCTTTAATTATGAATGATTGGTTTGAATACAAATGAATTACTTGTATTTATCAATGAAACTTAGATACCTAGACACATCGAGGGTCTATTTTTGGCAACCTCGCAAAAGTAAAGATTCGTCATACTGGTGACAATTTTTGACCTAATTTAACTATGATTGATGATATCTCTGAAACGATGCATTTTTGGACCACCTATTCTAGGAGTTTTAATATTATTTTTACCTACAGAATATAACCCTAGAGTTATGGGATATCAAAAAAAACAGGTTGTATATATGGTTTATAATTTATAATGAATGAAGTTTTACAAGGCAAATACTCAATAAATAAGTGCAGCTGTCATCTGATTTTAAGTTTTTTCCTGTTATATCATGTTAACACTAATTTAAAATTCACGAACTACATATTATACATTTTTGTGCTGACTGTACATTAACTGTGAGATAATTTATCTCCATCACTCCATCAAAATCGTGAACCAAATTATGCAAATTACAGTCAAGAGTGATTATTAATGCTCTTCAGGGTTCCTTACAAAAAAATATTGACGCGTCTGTATATTAAATCAAATATATTACCCGGAGTTGACGCTTACTGTAATTTTGAAAGGAACTCCGAAGTTAAGGCAAAGTGGTATCACGGCCGTCTGGGTTACTGCGCGAATTTAATGTTTTATTTCATTTAGTACATTTTAATTACTATAAACCAAATAATTTGCACATTTTGTATAAAATATAACCTTAGCAAACCGCCATCTTTATTATCAATTGAATTGAATACAACAGTGGTGATTGGAGTCTCATTTTTATAATTCAATTTCATAGTGAACTAAAATAGTTTATTATGTAGTTTTTGACGACTGAGGGCAAATATTCCAATCAGTACATAAAATTTATTCGTGAGTCAAAAATATATTCATCTCCTTTATAGGCGTCAGTATTTACGGAACATTTTAATTTGTTATTTTTTAAAACAAGAATGAACACGCATGAGTATGACTAAACATGCTCCATCTTAGGCTACATTCTCACTTTCCATCAGATGTACCTAATGGCAGCCAAATGCTTAGCTAACTATTTAAAAAAAAAGCTTGTCAAAAACAAGGACTGACATCTGTTACCTATTCGAGGAATAGCGTTATTCTGTAGATGAAAAATCAGCCCCAAAATCAGCACTTCCCCTTAAACTAGCGTCGATGTATTCACAATTTTACAGTTTTAACGTGATTAAGGGTAACGGTCTTTAATTTGTTTTCCATAAACAGAGTTTTAAAAGTAGGTTATTATGCTTGAAAGATGATAATTATATTATGAACCTACTCTGAAAACCAAAATACGTCACATTTTTTCCTTCACCGTCTGAGAGCACTAAGCATTGTATAAGTACCTACATTTTTTAGTTACACGACTGAATTTGAACCTGCGACCATTACTAGAAGGCGGGGTACTACCACACCACTAGGTCATTCAAATTATGCCATCAAAATAATGCGGTCCCAGCATTGTCTTTTCACTAGACAAATACCCGGTCACCTAATAACTTACCCGACCTCAAATTAACGAAGGGGATTTCTCCATTGTGCAAACTTAATATCCTTATTGTTACAAGTATCATCCATATCAAAAAGTATTGAATATTCCCCTGAGTTATTGGCTACATCGTGTCTTGCTAAAGGTCAAATGTATTGTCAGCGTTCAAGCGATAATTTTTACTTTCGGTTTCGTTTCTCCATTGATTTCTTTCAAACAGTATTTAAAATAATTTATGATGCGGATTTCAACGGGCTCTCACTTAGCTTTGTACAGTCGACTATAAAAATAAATAAAATAATGAGGACACTTCACACAACACTATCTAGCCCCAAACTAAGCAGAGCTGGTATGATGGGAATTAGATACTTAGCTGATATAATAGTTATATACTTTTTTGTACATACATACTTAGAATACAATATAACACCAGACAGAGAACAAACAACTGTGATCATAACACAAATATTTGTTCTAGGTGCGGATCGAACCCACGACCTTCGGCGCAGGAGGCAGAACTATACCAACTGAGTTGAGAGGCCAGTCAATAAAAAATTTATACTGTATAGCATAATAATGTATACAGTTCGTAACTTATTACATGGAAGCGTCAGAGCATTACAGCCCTGCAACACGTCCCAAACGGGTGATCGCTGTAGCCGCGTTCGATTTTCAAATTTATGAAAATCGAACGCAAACACATCAAAACTGTAAAACTCATGGCAGATTCAGCGATCAGCTGAACGAATTGTGTTGCTGGAATTGCCCAATTGTAGACAATTTGTCGTAGAACCTAAAAAGTTCGAAAACATAATAACGTGTCTGACGCTTGATGGGAGCCTCTTTAAGCCAAATTTAAATCCTTTCACCACACTTGATCGAAATGACTAGTTACACATTTTCTTGCGAATTTACCCTGTAAATGTCGATTGTCAATTGTGACACTTACCTAATTCA
This sequence comes from Thera britannica, assembly GCA_939531255.2. Lineage (NCBI taxonomy): Eukaryota > Metazoa > Arthropoda > Insecta > Lepidoptera > Geometridae > Thera > Thera britannica. The sequence goes on along the minus strand of OW618036.2, from coordinate 16,709,181 downwards.
AATTAATGAATTGTATATCTCGTGCAGCCGACTGTACCAGCATATTGCGTTTTACTGATATATTTATTGGTCGATGCAAGTAAGTGATGAAATTTGTACTCTAGAACCGTTGTTTAAGTACATTAGTTTTATTTTATGGGAGGACGCACTTGAAAAACTTAATAATAGAAACGGCTATAAGGTATTCGAAAATTCAAACCCAATGTTACTTGTAAGGTATTTTGCTTCAACCGAGACTCAATCATTTTTATCAAATAATCAAAGGGTTACTCAATGTTCATCGTGGCTAGAAATTACAGTTATAAGTCTGTTTTTTCAGTTAAGCTTGAGTTTCTTTTCAAAAATACGAGTAAAATCCACAAAAACAATACACAAACTTAGTAATTAATCAAAACTAATAAATAAATAAGGGTTAATCTGGATTTTTAACCTGAATGCAAAAGAAGGATTTTCTCAATTCGGTTGTATTTTTTTTTTCAAAGTTTGCTATAAAAAACTCTCTTGCTCGCAAAAATCGTGATCGAGCCGATTTGTTTTTTTTTTATCAGGAATATTTACTTCGAAATTATTATCATAATTTCATCAAAATCGGTAAAACAGTTTGGCCATGAAGTCGGTTTTTTTTAATTAATTAAACTCTGCTCATACTTTCGAAATTTGAACTTAAACCGAATTGAGAAGGAACCTCTTTTTTTATTTGAAGTTCATTAAAAAGGCTTCTAAGGCCGTCGATCTACGAATTTTACAACGTTGTATGGACATTTTTAAATCGGATCTGGCAACACTGTGTTCTGTGCTCATGAGTTAGCGTCATAAATACAAGTCGACGCTGGCGCCTGACATTATCTATAGACACGCCCTCTAGCGGACCACAACAAGTACTATTATTTGCGCTAAGACATAATAATAGACTTTATGCAAAAACGACATCAGTTTGCTTGCAAATAATTATTTCAATAGCTGTGGTTATCTTCATTACGGCAAATATTTTTTTTAACCAACTTGAACTAAAAACGACTGAGGTTCTCATTCGGCTGCATTTTTTTGTTTATTATGGCATAACTTCATAATTCATGAGCCGATTTGAAAAAATCTTTTTTATCTAAAACGAAATAACTTCCAGGCTAGTTCCAAAGAAATTTCATCAAAATCTATTCAGCAGTTTGGCCATGAATTAGGTTTTTCAAGTTTTAAAACTTATATTATTCCTGATACACATACAGTATTAAAGCTACAAAGATTTTGAAATGAACCAAAGTTGGGACTCTGTGCTAGATAAAATATATACTCAATTGATCTATCATCATCATCATCATCAGCCTGGAGAGGTCCACTGCTGGGCATCACATTTTCAGGAAAAAACGATTACCATCCACCGACTTCCTGCGATCTTAACAACCGTCAACCGTTGAGGAATAAAGGTTCTCGAATGGCGACCACGAACCGGAAGACGAAACGTAGGGCACCCACCCACCAGATTGTCCGACGACATTGTTTTTCCGTAGCCTTGTAAATACAGAGTAGTTTCTAATAAATGGATAGTGCTATCGCACTGACGTAAAATACGTAAGCTTACGCACTTCAATATTAGTTACCACATACGCTACGCATCAGCGCGTAGTGCGTATACATTACCAAGAAATATATCACGCACCGTCTGAAATACAAAAAGAATATTGATCGATCAGTAGGCCTACCACAAGCTCTTCTGGCTCTGTCTCTGGCGCTGGTTTTAATAATAATAATAATAATAAATAGTTCTTTATTGCAGACACGTGGTCCATAGGTTGACACATTAATACAAAAACAATGTAAAACAATATAAAATATAAGATTGGTACACGATACAAACAAACAATAAAATAAGTGTAGAATATAAAAATATGTTACTACTAGTCTAGGTGGCAATTTCCACCCATCGGTACATTGCCGTCAGCATCAGTCTGTCTGCCAAACTTTTACAATAACTGGTGAGCACTTATACCAAACTTTTAAGTTTGTGTATAAGTGCTCACAAGTGTGTTATACTGTGTGTGTGATGTTTCGACGTATGACTTATTAAGTCCACACTCACACAGACTCAAAACCAGAGACAGAGCCAGACAGAGCTTGTGGTAGGTGGACATTTGAGTCATTAGAAAAAGAGTTTTCAAATAAGGTTCTAAACATAGCAGGACAAAAGCATACGACTTTACAACACAATAATGAAGACTTTGATTTATGTGTTGTTTTATTAACTTATTTTATTAAATCCCCGTGGTTCTTTAATAAACTTACTCAGAGGAAACATGAGTCATTCTTTTACCAAACGGTAAAATAAATAAATAAATATAAACAAATAATTGTTTATATTTATTTATTTATTACAACAAATAATTGTTTATATGTATGTCCAACGATTTTTTTCAAATAATTATGCCCTTATAGAGGGCCCTTAGAGAATTTTACAAAATATATACAAAACTAGCGGACCCGACAGACGTCCTGCATATATATTTCAAGCGATTAGGATATTAAACAAAGTATGAAATTAAAGACAAATAGTAAAGTTCTTTGTGAATAAACCATCCAGGGTGCCACCCAAACGATTACAAAAAATCAACACACAGTCAACACAAAATCATTCAAATCGGTCCAGCCGTTTCGGAGGAGTTTAGTGACATACACACGTACATTAAAACTATGCATAGCATAAAGAAAAACATGCTCGCAAAAAATAGGCGACCGATACCATTTTATGGAGTGTCGTTTGTACTATCTTCTGTCACGACTTATTTCTCAAGAGCACGATAAATCCAATACAAGAGTTAATAATTAAAAAGCAAGTGCGGGAAATGTAAGATGCTCCAGTGGATGCGCGATATTTACGCTCCAAGAAACTGATATAGATAATAAATATATCAGTATCTCGAATTGCATTCTAAGAAGCTGCAGTTACACACGACTCCGAGGGTTCGAATGCTGCTGAGTCGGCAAAGCTTCTAGGCTTGTATATACCTCTACAAACCTAGAAGTTTTGCCGACTCAGCAGCATTCGAACACACTATTTATTTCTATGATCAATCACATATTAATATTAATATGAATGATCATAGAAATAAATAGTGTGTTTAAGACTGTTTAATAATGCGTTTAAAAAACAAAGCTGAGGTTGCCTCAACTATAACAAGGTATATATGTATATTTATCTAAAAATGTAAATCCGTTAGTGGCTGTATGTTAGAAATTTAAGTTTTTACATTGTATATTATGAGCTGTGGATTTTCTTCTAAAATAAAATAAAAATAAAATAAATCTTGGTAATGAAATCCTGTTTTATGGCTGTTTTGTGAACCTTTCAATAAAAAAAAATATTTTGAATCCTCGGTGCCGTTGGGGAGTAAAGGTTCTCAAATGGCGACCACTAACCGGAAGACGAAAAGTAGGGCGCCCACCCACCAGATGGACCGACGACATTATTAAAATCGCGGGAAGTCGGTGGATGGAAAGAGCTCAGAATTGTTCTTCCTGGAAATGTGAAGGGGAGGCCTATGTCCAGCAGTGGTCTTCTTCAGGCTGATGATGATGATGATAATGATGGTGCCTCCAAAGCATGCCAAGCTCCCGCGTTCAATAGGGCACAGTTGAGTTACATCGGCGTCAGCTACTTGCGATGGCTCTGCATTGAGTAACGAGAAGTAATCGCATGACTAATTGCGATCTGCGGTGATCCGTCATGCAAAACGGTTTTTATTTCTTGGAGGCGTTGGGGTTACTGAAACAGCGGTTACGCCATCTTCTTTTTCTGCCTTGACGAGCCTCTTTGGGGTGTATTTTTAATCCTTTCACCACACTGCACTGTTGCCAAATAAGTGCCCAAAAGGGTGCATGTGCTGACCTAAGCTACCATAAGAACAAATGCTATTTTTATGTACATGTAAGCAATCAATGAATAAAATAAAGACGCGACAAGAAGAGGAAAAAAAGCTTTACATATTCGTTTTACATAAGCGTCATTTCAGACTATTCTTTATTGATCCAGGTGGCCGTGTTACTGACTTGAAAATTTAAAAGGAGGATGATTGTTCTGAATTTGGTTGCATATTTTTTGTGTTTAATTGTTATCGCACAACTTAAAGAAAGTTTATTTCTTTCTTTACTTATTTATTTGACTTACAAACATGATTTATACGATTTGAAAAATGAAGTTGTTTTCATTTTGGAGTTTTTTAAACTTCACTTGCCTTAAATGCCTACCGTCGCCACCACATCACATAATCACGAGCGTAATACAACGGTGGCTTTATCTTAAAAATATCTGACCAAGCTTAAAGCCCTGGTACCGTTAGTAGCTGTAACTCAAAACACTCCCAAAATTACAAGATTGAGTCCTTGTGAATGGTTTTAGGAACTGATTTTCAACTTCGAACTGACCCGATTCTTAGTCAAAGTCATAGTTTATTTATTTTCTGAATTATGTAGTAAATATCTAAAAAACTGTGGTTATTTTTTTTTTTTTTTTTTTTTATACAACTAAGTTGACAAACAAGCATACGGCCCACCTGATGGGAAGCGGTTACCGTAGCCTATGGACACCTGCAATACCAGAGGCATCACAAGCGCGTAAATCCACGTAATTCTACCTATATTGCATGCAAAAATGAAATTATAAACGATTAAATTTAAATTACATAAGATTAAAATAAACATAGGTAGGTAATGCATAATTTCGCCACATGAGGCATTAAAAATAAAGAATTGAATAAAATTACAAAGGTACAGAATAAGCATTAGAATTGGACAAAATTAAATGTTGAATTAAATGTTGTTACAACAGTTGTAACAACATTTAATTCAACATTTAACTTTGTCCAATTCCTAGTTACTAGGAAGTAGTTACAGCAATATTTTATGATATGCCATTGACAGGGTTCGTAAGTTCACTACTAGCAGGGGTGGGTATCAGTCTATCGACACGCCAGCTTGTGGAATTATCTGATCCTGTCCATAACTCATGTTAAGGTGCTTGTAGGACGGCTGTTCTTGCAGCAGCATCGTTTCCGTTGTCCACGTTCTGTCTTCTGGTTCCTGGTCATTATTAATAATATTGTTTTAATGAGTCAATATTGTTAAGATCGCGGGAAGCCGATGGATGGAAAGAGCTCAGAATCGTTCTTCCTGGAAATGTCTAGGGGAGGCCTATGTCCAGCAGTGGACTTCTTCAGACTGATGATGATGAGTCAATATTTAGTCATAAGCTGCTCTATGCTTTTTAGGGTTCTGTAGCCAAATGGCAAAAAAACGGAACCCATAAAGATTCGTCATATCTGTCTGTCTGGCCGTCCGTATGTCACAGCCACTTATTTCCGAAACTCAGAACTAAACCGTTATTACTTAGTAAGTAGATGTATTCTGTGAGCCGCATTAAGATTTTCAAACAAAAATAGGAACAAGACAATAAATTTTGAAGGTTCAAAAAACTTACAACAGCTGAAACTCAAAATGTTTTTTTCATCAAACCCATACGTATGGGTTTGATGAAAACGAAACGAAACGAACGATGAAACGATACGTATGGGTATATGGATAGGTCTACAAAAATGGTATTGAGATTTTTAATATATTTTTTTTCTAAACTGAATAGCTTGCGCGAGATACTTCGAAATGACCCCTGTAGGTTCTAAACTAATATAATATGCTCGTGCGTCGTATTTTTTTTATTTAACAAACAAGGAATGAACACTGTGAACAGTGAACATTATTCCAATCTATTGGGCCCTTCGTTATAGTAAAATTGCTTTACAAAATCTTTTAGTGAGATCTTCACGCTCTCTAAGCTTATTATATTCCACTACGATACCATTAAACAGGCTAATATTATTACAATTCCTTGCACTTATCTGCATGTTATTATCATAATTAGGTGTAGGTACTGTATAGCCAAGATTGAATTTGGATTTTCTTACAACTGCACCCAGGATATTATGCTTAGTGATTCTACTGTGAATTTGTTCTATGGTTCTCTCTTCTTAAACTAAAAAGCTTAGCTTTTATCGGGGTTTTGATTAAGTTTTTTTCCAATTGTGTCTTTCTAATGCGGTATTCCTTATAGGACAATAAGTACGATCTCGTTCAGCGTGGTGGTTCTGCCATAAGCTAGGACCCATCTATCATCTCCTGCAGATGTCGTAAGACACAGCCAAGGGATCTCATTGGGAACGGGCAGCAGCATTTTCTACGTACACCAATCTACCTTCCAAGTGTGACAGTTGCAAATCACCATAAATAAAACTTGAAAATGTTGATAAAACCTCATCTTTATAGTTCTCTTCCTTCATCTCATTACATCCTATTTCATGAAAAGACTATAAAGACAGCCAAGCTTTTAGCACCACAATAAAGTTTTAAAATAAACCCTGCTATGCATTTAGATAGGTAATAGCTTTAAATGAGATATTAAACGATTCCACGCAAAGAATATCCTCTTCAGGCACAGCGAATCCGACATGTAATTTCTTTAGGTCGTGACTATCTACAAGCCATGTCATGCTTGGAATAAGGGTTGTAGTAAAATACAGAAAAGCCGGAATATTTTATTTTTCTTCTTAGCGTGTCACTGATTCTTTCGAACCAAGTGTGGTGAAATGATTTTAAGTGCGGCTCAAAGAAGCTGCACTTAAAATCATATCCCAAATATTTTATTAAAATCATGATTGGACAGCGGCCATAACCAATTTAAATGTGTGCAATTGTTATGAAACAATTTTACTATGATGAATCAAACCCACCAACACTTATTTATTTGTTTTCCTCTTACATGCTCGGATCTGAATAATATTTTTTGTTGAACCTTTTCAATGTACTTATTTACTAATTAGGTACTACCTATTAATTATTTTACCTATTAAATTATTTGCTCCTCTTGGGGTTGAGACTCTGGGTCCGTGGGCCGAGGCCTTGTGTTGTGGGTCTTCAAATGTTGTCTAGGCGACTGATCAAAGCAACGCGTGACCCAAGGGCTGGTGGGTATCTGGCGCAGCGTATTAACATTGCTATTCAGCGTGGCAATGCCCCGAGCGTCTTGGGAACGCTTCCGTCTGGTACTGATCTGGATTAGTTGAGCTATCTCTAGATCGAGTATAACGGTCTTACTTATGTATTTTGTACATTTTCTAAATATTTTTTACTCTAAAAATTTTATATTTGCCATAACTTTATGGAAGACTCTCGCACAAAAGGCCGGTCTTATCCACTTCATTACCCCATTCAGAACAGAGTTATCTCGTGTAATGTGACACTTGAGTGTTGGTGCCAGTCATCCCCTGTTGTATCTCATTTGCAAACGATCTCGCGATAGTCGGGAATCGTCGTCTCATCTATTATATTCATGTCACGGTCACGAGTGATCCAGACGTGGATGAATTGACTATTCAACAAGGCTTTAAAAAGCTTGTTTGTTGCTCTAAAATCGCTGTAATTGATGGAACTATTTTCAGAAGAACTTGGCGTTTATCTTTGTCATTTAACATCATTAGTAGCCTTTCGATACTGCAACTTACTTATTCTAAGAGCTATGTCGGTGACCTTGGTTCTTCTACGGATATCCTCATTTCTGATTCTATCACGTAGTGAAACTCCCAGCATAGCTCTCTCCATAGCTCTATGACTTTGAGCTTGTCTATGCGGCCAATAGTTAGCGACCACGTCTCAGTTCCGTATGTCATCACTGGCAACACGCACTGATTAAAGACTTTTGTTTTAGGCTCTGTGGTATCTGCGACGAGAAGATACACATTGTGCTCGGAGATTACACCCTTGTTATTACTTGTAAAAATACACAGGGTGGTTTTTTGAGAAGAGCGGTGATGGCCAAGTCTGGAGCCAGCTGGGGAAAAGTCGTGAAAGGAGTCAATATGGTCTCAAGGTATATTCATAATCACCCCTTGACCAGGAGATCAAGCCTTGCCAGAAGCTGTCTTCATAGTCATTGTGGCTTCAACGCAGAATCAAAATGATGAAATTTTATCTTACTCAAGACTACAGAAGCTTTTAACACTTTCTGCACCAACCAGTAATTATCGTGACATTTTAAGTTTGAATCTCACCGAACTAACATTTCTTTAACCTAATATATCTCGCAAAGGTTCGGTTTCCGATTTATTTCAACATTTAAATTGATTCACGAATGCTTTCGAAGGAAAACACGAGAACTGTTTTACTTGAACGATCGTTGCGAATGTTACTACTGAGTAGGTAGGTAGATACCTACTTACCATGCAAAGATACAGGGTGTTACATACAAAAGAACTTATAGTAAGGTCAAACACGATTATACCTAATTATCTAATTTCAAGCAAAAATATGCATTGTGTCGAGTGTACGAAAATAGCCTCTTTGAGGCGCACTTAAAATCTTTTCATCACACTTGGTTCGAAAGAATCAATGACACAATAAGAAGAAGAAGATCAATCGAACATTTTTAAAATTAGAATTTTTTCGCACACAAGTAAAATAGCCCGTTATTAATACCAAATGGACTGCAGTAGAAAAACAACACCAAGTAGATTATATTAAATAACTTGTTGCGAAGAGTCAGTCCCGCGACTATTACTAAGTGAATGATCGTGATCAATTCCTCATTCCACACTAAAAACCATATTCGAATCACACTGTGTATCACTAGCTCACAGTAGTTCACAAGTAGGGTATTCGGATGGAGTGGTGTTGTTCGGCGAAATGCTCGATAAAGAGGATGATAAGGAACAACGACCATCCGGCACTTACGCAAGATTTGCAATACTGCTGATAAAGCGGCATGGAAATAGTTGCTGGTTTGACAATTGATCGGAGAAAGAGTTCTGTGGATATTGAATACTAACAAAGGATCATCTCAAGGAATATCATTAATCCATCAGACCATTAAATTTAATCTCTATTACACAAGCATTTCTCAAAAGATGGTTTGTAAGCAACTGCAAACAATTGCAAATTTATCATCTGCACTTGGTGGTTTCCACAAGTTGGCCGCTGGCTGGCTCTTTTGCGTGACGCTTGACACTTTTTGTTCGAACTTTATTATGTTCTGTTTAATTACTCAATATAATTATTTTGCATACACATGGTTTAGTTTAGGTACCTACATGCATAGTTCTTAGATACAAGTCAGTATCGCATGGACCCTGTATAGGGTAAAGCAACATGGAGGTAGGCCGAGGTTTCATAGATATATAGTATAATAGCGTTGTTATAGTAATCAATTTGGGCCGTTTCTATGTGCGTAGTTGGCGTGAGCATATGTATTGTGTTGTTGCCAGTTGTTCGTCTTGTCCATACAACGCTAGCGTTTCCAATAAGTATTTCAGCTCAACAGGGCCCGTTAGAGTGAAGAGTGGCCATGTCGGCGGCGCTACAAAGGGCTCGTGGGCCATAAATCCAGGAGTGACCTTCCGCAAGCAGGAGTGTAGCAGCTGTTCGTGTTGATTCCCACCGCATAGATCACCGATTATCGAGTAACTTCAGATCGCTGGTGGTTGAGTGGCTCCTACCTTCCGGTCCTCAAGCCATGGGTTCAAATCTATATGTCTAAAGATAATTTTGTAGCACGCGCTAGGTACTAAAGCATTTATGCTGAATGGCGGCAATACGACATGCCGTTTTCCTAACGATGTTTTCCTTCAGCGTTTGAGAGCACTGGCATTGTGTAAGTACATACATTTTTGGCAGAAAAACTAATTGGTACACGACTGGATTTGAACCCACGACCTTAAGATCTGAAGGCGGGGCCGCTACCATTAGCCCACTAGCGCTCCCATTTTATGTCATTGTGATTCTTAATTGTGAATCATTGTACACGTTCTTGTGGCATAAAAAAACATGTTTTTTTTTTTATTTGATTTTATCATAAAACTCTTCATTTTCTCTTTATTTTCTTATGTTTAAATAATACCAACCAATGCTTGTAAAGCCAGTTAAAAGACGCTCTTTCAAATAAATTAACAAATTTTGGTAAGATACGTAAACTAAAAGACAAGATTTTGTTATATCACTATCACCATCTAGCCACAAACTAAGCAAAGCTTCGTTAGGGGAACCAGATAGCTGAAGCTAAAATAATACTTGTGTAATCATATTTTTTTAGCCTTGCGTAACTTTTGTAAACACAAGCCAGCCCTGAAAAACCAATTCAAAAGCCAATGACGCACTATTCCGAACCGATTTGAACTAATTTCAGCTGCTGAAGGTCTCGGTAAAGTGGTTAATTACAGTTTGTCTATCAGCAGATCGATAGCGGAATTAATAGATTGCCCGTTCTTGTTTACATTCCTCTCCTATTTAAGCTGGTCACGTTTGATGGTCTTTATGAGAAAGACTAGTGAACGAAAGGAGCCTCTCTGAGACGCACCTTAAATCCTTTCAACACACTGGTTCAAAAGGACTTGTGACACGATGAGAAGAAGATGAGAAAAACTTTAGTTGAAATGTATCATTATCAACCTATATTTATAACTGCCAAGACGATCGCTTTTCTAACGCTGTGAGCTCAGTCTTCAACTTCAAATCCAATGTTTCCAGCTTTAAACTGGAATCGCTTCATGGCGGATACCCAGTATTACTTAGTTAATTGGAAAGAAATTATAAAAAATTGTCTAAATGAAGTGAGTTTGCCAGTGCACATTTCGCAAATCATCGCTCTTTCGTATAATAAATTGAATAAGTATGTCACGTGACTACTTTAGTTAGATAAAAGTTTATTTATTATTTTTGTCCTGACCTTTTTAAGTGACCTCGAGTGTTGTGTGGATGACCCTTTTTTCTATAAGCACCTCGTTATTACATGGAATATTAAGTAATTTCAGTTTCGTTTTGTGTCTTTTTTATGATTCTTTGAATACTTTATCCTACCTCTTTCTTTGTAATCTGTGGTATGCAAATTGTAAAAAGCCGGACGTGTCCTTCGATAGCGTGAATTATTGGATGACGTTACATTTCACGCTGTTAATTACTGCAGTGACGTCACGCAAGACATTTATTTAAATAAAATGTACATTCAATGCCAAAAGTGAATAATGCAGGTCAAAGCACTGCAATGCTCTTTGTTCTACTACTTACTGCATGAACTCTCATGAAATCAAATAACTTTTTTTCCTTTTTTACGATTCACAGACTGCCACTAAAGTAGGCCAGCATAAAGTCAAAAAGGATCAAAGTCGAAGTCAAATATTTATTTATTCAGTGGTATCACAAGGATCATTTTGAAACGTTTTAAAACTAGGTGAATTTAGGTGCCAGTTACACGCGATCAAGCTTAGAAGAACAGGCAACAAACTACGGTTCCTACCGTTTTTTTGTATGATCCTTTTGCAAAACAATAATTATTATGATAAATAGCAGTGAAGTTCCAGTGTGGTGCAACTCCAACTTATTAAAACGTAGGCAATAATACAAAAGCAAAAGTTTCAAAGGTAAAGTAACTTCAAAGTAAAAGTACCTACACTTCGATCACTCTAAAACGTCATAAAACTAGAAAGCATAAAAAATTTTGTGATTTACAAATCACTCATCTTTATACATTTATGACTGCTAATTGGTAACTAAAACTAATTGGTAAATAAGCAATCAAACTATAAAAACGTTGTAAAACTTTTGTCTTCAAATGTACAGTAAGAATAGTTCGAAAGTGGCCAATTAAATGTTGCTACTTATTCCTTTATTTTGACCTTTTGGTTTTGCGTGACAGCAACTGACTGTTCGTTACGTTTCGACGATCTTATGTCACAAGATAATTTTAGGTTCGAAAAAGTTTATTTAATTTTCGAATTTCCACGCAATGTTTTTGACCAAGCCTCGGGAATGTAAATCTGGCTCCCATGGTCAAATTTTAACCTCATAGAATAATTTAAAGTACCTGCTTAGAAAAACGAATGTGCACTATGTCAGTACTCTAAAACGGTGAAGGAAAACATAGTGAGGAAATCAGCATGTCGTAGAATCGAAAAGGTTCCAAAACATGTGGCAAGTGCACGAAAACAGCCTCTTTGAAGCGCACTTAAAATCCTTTCGCCACACTGGTTGCCCTGAAGAACCAGTAACACGATAAGAAGAAGTGCCTACTTGCCTTAAATGAACATTGTGTGACCAGTGAACCACATACAACTTAACGTGAAACAAAGCTTATATAAAACTAACAAACACAAAACCCAGTCAGTTAAATCACGACAAAACTCTCAATTACTTCCACATACGATTGGTCAAGTACCCCTATAAAAGTTGTATGAGGAAAACATCTCATCAATAGCGCCTGAATTAGGTTTTTGATAAAGTCCAACATTACGATGTCAAATGGAAATGAAGATTACGATCGTAACGATTAACCTTTATTGGTCGACTTTTAAGCGATAAAATTAAATTAAAATCAAGTGTCAGTGGAGACCTCATTTTCGGGTTTTGGTAGCTCCTAGCTCCGAAAATGAAGTCTCTTTCTATTTTGGTATAACAGACACCTATCTAAAAATAGTAATATTAAGTTAAAAGTAAAAAAAAAAGAAACCTGTTGACATTTACTTTTTTCATGATAACAATTAGAAAAAAAAGATATTTAGTAAGAAGGAAATGATAAAGATTTTTGACGTTGATTGAAGACATGAAACATTATTGCAGAAAGTAATTATTATTATTATTTATCTTATACCTTTAAACGAGAAAATCTTGTATATATATATATATATATATATATATGCAAGATATGCAAGATGCACTTAAATATAATCTTACATCTAATAAATTATAATCTAGTAAAAATCAATATTGTTAAACAATTTCATAATTTTTATGAGCAAAGCTAAAAAACTTAACATTGTTTCTTTGCCAATTCAATATGACAAACACAATAAAATTGTGTATCGTTAAAGCTGATTCCATACTCATTATCGACATTGGTTTCACAGACACATAAATATTTGCCAATCAAGAATAATGATAAAATTTACTAGGTACTTATTTACACGGTTTGGTCGTTTCACTTTTTTTCAGGTTTACATGTATTTAACGTCACGCTGGTATTTATAACCATCATCAGCCTGAGCCTTTGTCATTTTTCAATGGAGAACTGTCAAAAAATCTATATGCTTGAAGTGTTTGAGGCTCGACTTAGACATAAATACTCATCCTTACATACAAAAACCCATAATATTTTTCATTAGCTCTATGACTAGATTATCTATGCTCAAGTGACAGTGACATACTGTCATGCACTAAATGTCAAAGTTTTTGGCGCGCTGTCAGGCTAAACAATAAGAAGAAGAGAAGTTGGCTTCCTCTGTGAATACAATAAGCATACACTTTCCGCCTTAGGCCCACATAAACAGTTAGCTATATACCCTAGCGTCGGTACTCAGTCACAACAAGTTCATTAATCAAGAGTTAATTATTGATTTTATCCTTGCGCCTACGATTGAGTATTTATTTTTTATTTTTTCGAAGTTCAATGAAACTAGTTTTGTAAATAATCGTTTGAGCGTATCACCTCTGTTCAAATACCTACATTATAACGCATTGAAAAAAATATGAAATTTTAATTTAAAAAAAACATTAGATAGAACATGGATTTTTTATAGACCGATCTTGGCTTGGAGTAGAAAATGCTTATGAACCGAATAATAACGGATCACTTTTATTAATTCCTCTACATGAAGTTAAATGTTTAGCTAGAACTCAGATCAGCCGGACGATTGTGTAATACTGTTGCAATTAAAAGTTTAGTACTAACAAATAAATTATACTTAATTACAAGGAACAGCGATCACATATATCTTGTTGCCATCATTTTTCGACATCTATCTGTTGCCATACTTGTTTTACAAAGCGAAGTTCCTATTCGCTATCTCATGTTTATTACGATATTTTATATACGATTGTGCTATCGTTCCTTGTCAAAGATAGGGAATCAGCTGAATCTCAAAATAATGCCAAAATTGACAGATGCCACTATGTTTTGACTGCAGGAAGAGATACGCAATCACCCATAGTAGTGGGGGAAGTCAGGTTATGAATGTTGATGATGATGATGGGAACTCAGATCTCAATCCCTGACTGAAATAACATGGCTCAGCAATAAAAGGCGTGCGCAGTGTTTCCAAGGAACCGATACCTATATTGTGTTGTACGCTGTAACTAAGCCTATTGTGTAGTTTAGGCGCAAAAAGGCAAAGGATAGGCATTAATTTTCTATGGAGAAGAGCATCTGAAAATAAAGGAAAAGCCGGAAAATCCATCTTTTGACTATGGGGAGTTTGAAGCGACAGAACATCTATCTTCTGTATTACGCGCTCAAGATAGAGAAAAGTCTTTGGAGAAAGTATTTGCCTTAATTCAATACAATAACAGTTTTTTGATCGTAATAGTCACCAAGGCAAGGCCGCCAGCGTCTTGGGGCCGCTTCCGTCGGGTACTGATTTAGATCAGTTGAGCTATCTCTAGAGCGTTTGTAACGGTCTGCAGATAGCTCAACTGGTTCTTATGTATTTTGTACATTTTGTAAATATTTGTTTAATTGTAAGATTCTTTGTGTAAATAAATGTACATCCTGTTTTTTGATTAGAAACCTACTATTAAATTAAGTTATTGACACAAAGCTGGGCTAAAAAGCCGGACAATATTGTCCATCAAGCAACTCTAACCACTTAACACATAGCCGCGATATTTCTGTCCTGTCTGACGACGGACGCGGGTAGTTTAACAAAGCTATTCATCGACTGAATGCGATGTCAGTCGCGGACAGGGAATTGACACTTCGATTGAACTTGAATATTTGCACTTGACAGACGGACAACATTGCAAAATTGCAAATTATACATGTTTATATGCATCCTACATGATTTGATGTTTAGAAAGTGCACTATTCTTGGAACTGTAACTGAATTACAACCAAATTGAGAATTTACACTTTTATGAAGTCGCATAAGATAAAATACTTCTTTGTCAATGGTTTGTTCAAAAAAAAAACTTTATCGTTCTTAAATTTTGAATTCAGAATCCCTAATCGTCCGCTTGTAAGACACGCAACTAACAAAAAAGTTTATTCTGCAAAATTGAATTTGGAACACAATCGATTAGCTTTTTAAACGTTTGAATTCCGAACGCAGTCGCTCGTCTGCAAGGCCTGCAACCTGACAGCATCATCCAACATCATCCCGCCTGGCACTGACAAAGCAATGCCAATGCCAGACTGACCTCAAAGGATGCAAGTAGATGCAACAGCATGAATGATGGCTTATACATTCAGTCTGATTGGCAATGGGGCATTGCTCTTCGATTATGCACGCTTAGATTGATGAGCCTGCAAATGTGTATGTTTTATTGACGTAATTTTTTTTGATGCTTTTTTTTTATTTTTTAAATAACAGTTACAACAATGTCCTGAAGGACAAGCCCAACAGACAGTAATGCGATAGCGACAACATCAACATGCAACGATTATATTGTGGCTGCCATTGCTTGTTCTTAGGTA
The DNA here is from genome assembly GCA_939531255.2 of Thera britannica. Taxonomy (NCBI): domain Eukaryota; kingdom Metazoa; phylum Arthropoda; class Insecta; order Lepidoptera; family Geometridae; genus Thera; species Thera britannica. The sequence continues at coordinate 16,693,697 of OW618036.2, read as the reverse complement.
ATAGCCTCGCCGGTAAGTGTATGTCGTACATAATCACGTAATCTAAATAGCTTTATAAGCTAATAAAGACAATATTACAATGTAATCAATATCTTCCATACAAAACCCTTTGAAAGGTGTAGCCACTTATTTATTGCGTAGAGCTAAAGCAAATATTAATAGCTTCCTCATACTCATTATAACATAGACTTATGGCCAATTACGCAACACTATCTATCGTCTTCGCCGCCGCATCATCACTATCATAAGCCTGATGAAGTCTACGGCTGGACATAGACCAGGAAGAACGATACTGAGTCTTCTCTATCCAGCAAATTTTTTTTTGTTCAACTTACTTCCTGCGTTCTTCACAATGTGGTTCTTTAAATTCTGGTCGCTATTCGAGACACCTATCGCTAAATTGACTCAAAGTAGATATTGCTGGCACGATTTATTTAAGCACATATTTTAGACACTTTTTAATGGAGATCTGTCAATAAATCTATGCTTGGATTGCTTGAGTCTGAGTCGAGCCGCAAGCATAGATTTCCGAGATTTTTCAATGGAGAACTGTCAAAAAATCTGTGCTTGAGAGGGCTTGTGGCTCGACTCGGACTTAAGCACTATTTCTGAATACGGGCCTAGGACTCTAAAGTCAGTCCAGCGGTGCTGCAGGCAATTGCCTAAGGTAACATTGTTAAGAGTCAATCTTAATATCGTAACTCAATTACTCGAAGTTCAGGAAACACGTCAACGTCAGCTGGCGCCAGTAGCCCTTGCATAATGGGCCCTAATGGCCCGTGTGACCATTTTAATGGCCGATAAATAGGACATTAACCCATTACTTAGGGCCTATAAGATTAGATTAGATTTATGCCTCGTGCTTTGAACTAGGTACTAAGACAATGTAGCAATCAAGACTGTTGGGAGTAGACTGAAAGCTTAAATACTTGTATCATTTTGTTCTAGTGTTTTATGCAGTGTTTTATAGTGTGTAACTAAACCACCCGCATGCATAAGGAATCCAACGAAGAATCGGCCAGATGATCGTCTACACCCTCGTTGTGTGATAAGTAACCCTGGAACTTTTAGAGTCAGAGAATGTTAAGGAACACAAACTAAGATATATTTTTTTTTGTTTGAGAAGAGAAGAGCAGGCTCCAACCTCGCCCACTCCTGTGAGTGCCAACCACAGTATGCACTCCCCGGGGATTAGGTAAGGGAAGGACAGATGAGTTATGTTTTATATGTATCAAAACAAATAACCACTCAGTCCCGTGTGATTGATATTCTCCCCTTTACCCCTTCCCCGTTTACTTCTTACTTCTTTATTTTTTTTAAATGTTATTCATCATAAGTTTGACCATACAAGGTTCTTTCATTGTTTGTAATTATCGGCTATGCCGTATTTAGTAATCGTGTTGATCACCATAAGTTGACCATATAAGGTTCTTTGTAATATTGGATTTTCCCAACTATATGATTCCATCAAGCGATCAATGGTCAAGACCCCGATCCATCCATAATACTAGACAGCGCCAGAAGGTACACCCAGGGGTCCCACGAATGTAATCCCAGCACATTCGTGATTATCCAGGAGTGCTGGATGCCCAGTTACAGATTAGACTGAAGCCCCATATGTTTCACCTTTAGAAACCAGATTGTCAAGTAGAATTTATTGTATATCAGTATTTACAACATTATTCATATTATGAATAAATACTGACTTTGATTATAATAGTTATTACTTTATTATCACACCAATCACATCGAAGCTGAATAGTTTTAGTTAATTTCAATTCAATTACTTTAATCCTTTATAAGGATATAGGAACGAGTGGGAGGGATAATAAATGATTGATAGGAGGAACACTAGTTGAAGTCCGGACTCCAACATCTAACCAAACTTACTGGTTTGACAATAGTCTACTGTACCTATGTTTTGGTTGGTTATAGTGTCGAAGGTTGAATTAATAAGTGATGAACTGTCGGCCTAACAGAACATACACTCATTAACTCTATGTAAAGTGTGGGGAATATTTATCAGCTGCGTGTATAGTATTTGTGCGTGCAATGAGCTGTAATCACTAATATCAAACTCAATAGAATAATTCCGCTCGTCAAGGTTTGTGAGGTCTTGACGCCACAACAATTCCACACAGTCTCATACTAGTTATGAAAACACCCATAGTGAGTAAAATGTAGTAGACCATTGCAACCCAGCAATTAATAACCTTGAATGGTTAATTATTATTAGTCTAACCAAGAGGAATTTTACCTGGTCAAAACCTTTACCTGATACCTTTACCTCCGTTTACCTTTTACCACAGTTTATTGAATACAATTGAATTTAGACAATCCCACCATCGTCTCTAATTATGTAATTAGCGAGATGGGACTGCCTGTACCTCGCACAGCAAGTAAATCTAGTAATTTAAAATTATTATTATGATAACTTATTCACTTAGGTAAGAACTTAATAACTACGCCATATTTTGATAAGGTTATATCATACTTCCACCTACTGGCTTAATGACTATAATGCAGATTCTGTAAGAAATAATTTACACCTTAGACTCGATAGGATTAAATAATAAATTTCAAAGATTCAAGTTGGAAGAAATAGTTGCAAGTTCAATGTGATCCTATTGATGAAAGAGTATCATGGTAATAGATTGTTTATAAAAGTAAATTATTAACATCTGTAAGTTCAAAGCTGAAAATAAACACGTGGTGATCTAGTCGTGTCGTAAACAATGGAAGTATTAGTTTCTTAAAGCTGTACATAAAGGGTAAAATAGTAATGGCTAGTAAATTCAAAGCTGAAACAAATGCTGAAAATTAAAGAATATATAAATTACAATTCCCAAATGGCTTGAAGATAAAATGCTGAATGATAGCATAACAAAATAACGGCTGAAAAGCACTCGGTATTTGATATTAGGTACGTCAGAGATTCTATAAGTGAATTATGTAATAATTTACTTTAAACAAGTAAATTAAAAACACCCGAAAGTTCAAGGCTGAAAATATACACATAGTAATTTAGTTGTATCGTAAACAATGGAAGTATTAGATTTCTTTTAAGCTGTACATAAAGGGTAAGATGGAAAAGGCAAGTAAATTCAGAAGCTGAAACAAATGCTGAAAATTATAGAATATATAAATTACAATTCCCAAATGACTCGTAGATAACATATTAAATAATGAACACAACAAAATAAAAGCTGGAAAGGCACACAGTATTTGATACTAGTTCTTCAGAAGTACAATAAGTGATTTATGTATTAATTTACTCAAAACTGTGAAAACTTATCACTCATTATAACAACTGGTATTGCCAAGTTGGATCATCACACACAGATAAACTTAAGGATTCTCGATATTGATCTGTTCTTTGCGAATATTTGAATAAGATAAGTTAGGTTTTACTTAAGTTATTATTATGTCAAGAAGATTCAATTCTAAGAAAACAACAAACTGGTTTACTATTACTACATGATCTGATCCAAAATGGCCTATTATAAAATAATAAAACCAACCTCAAGTAGTCTTCTTTTACCTTAGAACCACCATGTAAAACTGAAATAAAATTAGCTTACATAAAGTGCTATGTATCATTAATTGTCCATTTATAAATTCAGAAATCACTCGAAGATTTCACATAATATACAGAAGTTGATAGAAGACTTTGCTTCGCTAACCAGTCATCATCATCATCATCATTTCAGCCCGGTATCATCCACTGCTGGATATACACCTCTTTCACCTCTTGTTCCTCCTCTGTCCCGTGTCCTCCTCTGTTCTCTGTCGCTCGCCAGTAAGTACAACTTAATTTAACCACATAATAATGCAGAGCCAATTGAAGGCCCTCTTTTGCTAGCTTGTATGTACATTTCAGATAACTCTCGTAAAACATAGAAGTCAATCGAGAACTTCATTCCTGTAGACTGTATGTACAATTTAGTTTAGTATCTGGAAGAAATTGTATAATTAATCGGAGTACATGGTGGTTCATAAGGTCTCCTCCAGCACCTCAGAAGTCCCTGGATCTATAAGGAACTTGATTAGTACTCTACGGATTTTATTACGAGGTTTGAATTTTTAAGACCTAACATCTATTTCTAGACAGGTCATGTAAAACTTTGGAAGGATTTTAATCGCGAGAAACAAGGAAGCGAAACTCATTTGTCCATCACTGATGCCACATTTTATAACTAAGATAGAATTTCCTTAATACTACACGTAGAGGCTGGAATAAATTTATTAGACTAACTAATATGTGGCTTTCCGGTACACGATAATGAGAATTCGCAATTTTGATTGTGTTTTGTCGCCTTGTTTCTATAAATACACTATCTCAGAGAGTTCCCAATCCACTTTTGGGCTTTGAGGCCCTCCGAGACAATGTTTCGAACAAGTGATTTTAATAAGTTACCAATTAATATGTCCGCGACTGTGCTCATTTTCCAAGAATAGTATTTACCAAGTTAAAAGAGCCGCCAACACACGAGGCGTCCAACGGAATTGCTACACCTCCTTTGCAATGAGATTGTCCTACCGACAGCCAAGACAGCCCAGAGGTATATTCTAGACTACGGAGTCCGTTCGGCAGTACTATATCATTGTTGGCTCACAACAAATTGCATTATAAAGAATGCAAATAGCAAATAGTTTACTAATATGTAGCACAGTATCAAAAGTCCCTACTCCCTACTTAAAACTAGCTGAAAAGTTTGTTGCTTCACTCAATTTAAAACTCTTTGTTATTTAAAATATTTACGGAAATAGATTTCCAGCCTTGGTTCCATTCGTGCTATCACTTAAAACTAGGACGGGAGACTTCTACTGTTAGTCTCAAAACTAACGAATTGAACCAGTGCTTTTACAAATGTGTTATGTAAATAGTGTATATTAATATATAAATAAATAATCATCTAAATAAAAATAAGATGGATGTTCTTTCTCCAGGTTCGATTACTGCTTGGTGTGTAATTTGTTGTTCTATATTTCTTAAATCTAATGAATACTTAAAATCTAAAGCTGTATCTAACTTCGATTTCGTGAATTATTATTTTCCCTTACGGATAATAATTCAGTACTGAAATAAATGTAAGGCATTTCCCTAAGATCCTTTGATTTAGCTATCGGTTCAGCTTCTATCAAAGGATCAGTCCCGGATGATATGTACTATTTACTGAGTGAAGTAACAAATAACATAGAAGAAACACATAAACAGAAAATAAAATCAAGATAAACTCGAATAATGAAATATTCACATTTATTTTAAAAATATGTAAATTGTCTCTTTTGTGAACATTTCAATAAACGATAATAGTTAGATGCTGGCTGGAAAACTCGATCCGTTGCGTGGAACATTCTAGTCAATCTAGGATCCCTAGATACAATGAAAACACACATTACAAAGTGATTATATTTAAATGACTCACAGATCTCAGCCGAAGAACACAACACTATTCACTATTCAACCACTCTAAAATAGAAATGAACCACTTATTTATTTATTATTTATCTATTTATTAATATTTTTATTTATTTGTTACTCTGAAATTTAATTTAATAGCCTAGGTAACTATTCAAATTTAAGGAAACGAAACACTAATTTTTAAACGGACAATCACAATTAAGCTAATGAGTTATTTTAAAACACTGCCGTGGCGTCTCAGCGATAGTAAAAGATGCTCTCCGATTCCCTAATCGAAACACTAATTTTTAACACTTTCGCGAAAGCTGCTAAAAACCCAAGCTAACAACCCACTATCATTTTAAAATTAACGCTTCCGTTCGTGCGACTAGCTTCATTCGAGAGCTCCGAACCGACCTACTCGACCCGTGTCCCAAAGCTAACTATTCATTATTCTTAACCTTATCACTACGCGCGCGCGACCACTCAGTACCGTGATTCCGAGCCGACTATCCCTTCCACTGCCTTTGCGCCGATCTCCAAGACATTCGCTAAGACTCCGCCTCCCCCCTTGCTCCTGCGCCGCTTGCGTCGATACGCTCGAGAGTCCACCTTTTTCTACCTGCTCGAGTTGGCCGTGTGCATTCTTCGCCGCATCTCTCTCCAACTCTCCATGAGCCATACTGTGCGTCTCCCTCATCAAACCCGTCTTGTTGTACCGAGGGCGGGGCTCACACACACAGCACACTTGTGAGTCAACGATTTCCAATATTGAATCTTATTCACATTATAGGTAGGTACATTCACCCCCAAAAATTTTAAAAGGTTCATCCGGTTAAAATTTTTCATCAGAATGAAACGTACTGTTATAATATATTATTCATTTATTTATTTTTAAGTGTAAGCTTTCTATAACGAAACGCAAGGATCGAGCATTTTCTTTTTCGTCATAGAGAGCTATATGAAGTGAAGAAAGAAAATAATCAAATATTAGTCGCAATAATTTTTATTACTACTTGTCTATGACTGCTATACGCATTTAAGTTGGTTTACTACTTACTAATATGAGATGTGCATAGTGCTTTTATTACCTGGAGTCAACCTTCTTGGCAATGCAATTTTAACAATAACAAAACAAAGCGGCTGTTTACGACTGCTGCAGGTGTCCTTTTGTTTCTTGAAATTTCGGCCTTTGAGATATTTATTCAGCGACTTTTATAAAATAGTAATAACAAACATTAGTGCTGAGAAAATATATTTGGTCTAGATCAGTACTTAGGCCCTAAGATAAGTCAATTAAATTAATCTAACTTCTTCTGGCCACAGTCAGAAGACGAAAGAAAAAACATAGAAGTTATTTCAGTAAAATTTTCATCAGACCACCAGATGATCTGGGCTACTTATGAATTTAACCTTAATCCCAAAAGAAAGGGAACAAAATTTGGACAAAGAACAGCAATTTTGCGCCAGTGGAAGTAGAATATCTTCACAATACTGAAACAACAATTCCCTAATATCACATCAGGAGATGTTAACTTATGCTAGGTACCTAGATACAGTTTCAGCCATCAAAAGTTACCTGCAAAACAAAATAAAAAGTTAATATTGTAACTGAAGAGGTAAAAGCAATGATAGAAGAACGAGAAAGCCTGAAAAAACATATCCAAGAACTTAACAAAACGGAGACTAAAAACACTGCACAAAACAATAAAAAACAACATGATATCAAACAAGAAAACTAAGTTACAAGCACTGGAAACTGGACTAGACAAAAAAAACTCTACTAAACAAACTAGGAGAATTCAACAGTTTCAAAGTTGGTTTATGACCAATAATACAATAGGTACCCTACCCAATATGCTTGGTCGAAGACCATCACTTCTGAGAAAAAATGCGTCATACTGCACACGTGTTCAAGGCAATTAAGGATAACAAAAGCTAGACCGACCTTGAATGTTTCGGAGCTTCAAAGTCTTTTGTTACCTGTTAACATAACTCAAACAATAATACCGATAATAAATATTTACTGTCTAAAAATATGAACACATTTCTTCATAATAATGAATGGCGTATCGCTATAAAGAGTGTTTCAATATGTAGGTTTTAACGCAAACCGACCAAGTTGGGCTCACTTCAACGTTACAGTTAGTTTATTGTTATAAAGGATAACATTATAAAGAGTTTACACTGCACTAACATCTCCAAGCATATTAACACCAGAACAGACGATCCCACCATTCCTTCCAATAGAATTGAAACGCGTCATACTGCAAATGAAGAAAAACAACTCTCCAGGTGAAGACGGTGTAACTAATGATGCTGCTATCGCAATGATAGAACCCTTATCACCACATCTAACTGTCTTATTCAATAAAATCCTACAAGAAGAGATAATCCCTGGTGACTGGGGAAACCCGCTTATTACCCTACTCTATAAAAAAAAGAACCTAAGTTTATAGATAATTACAGACCTATTGAGCCTACTGCCAATACTGTATAAACTTTTTTTTTCGTCTATTCTTCTATTCAGAATAACGAAAACCTTAGACGAACAGCAGGCGCGGGAACAGGCCGGATTCAGAAATGGAAATTCTACCACTGTCCATATAATTACATTAACACAGCTCATAGGAAAATGCAACGAATATAATAAGGAAATATACCTAGCATTTGTAGACTACACCAAAGCGTTTGACTCCATTTCACATGATCATCTTGAGGAGAACTTGAAAGAGCAGGGAATTGAAGAAAAATATATCAATATACTCCAAAGAATATATTCACAATCATAATGCTAAAATAAAATTGGAAACGATTGGAAAACCATTTGCAATCAACAGAGAAGTAAACAAGGAGACCCAATATAGCCAAAGCTGTTTACAACAATACTAGAGTCAATGTTCAGAAAACTGGAATGGTCAAACTACGGTATCAATATAAATGGGGAGTATCTAACACACCTTTGCTCTACAGACGATATTGTCATTCTTGCAGAAAAACATGAACACCTACTCTACATGTTGGAGACTCTAAGCACGGAAAGCTGTAAAATAGGCTTGAATCATGGGTTGAATATAAACCTAAGCAAGACTAAAGCAATGACAAACAGTATCCCTAGAACTATACAACTAGAAACCGGTAACGTTGAACATGTAAGCGAATATGTATACCTAGGCCGATACATATCATTCCGGGAAACTACGCTAAAAGAAGTAAATAGACGAATCGCCATCTCATAGACAAAGTATTGGTCACACAAAAACATATTCAAGAGCAACCCACGATTCATTTAAAGAATAAGTTTATAGACAAAACCATACTTCCTACATTACTCTACAGATGTCAAAGCTGGCCTCTTACGAAAGACATCATCGCCAAAATTAACACTTTCCAGAGAGCAACAAAACGATCAATGCTCAGACTGAGACTTAGTGATAAAATCAGATGCGACAAAATTCGAAGCATCACTAAAGTAACGAACGCAGTGAGTATGCTCTGCAAACTGAAGTCAAGGTGGGTCACGTATCTAGAATAGAAGATGGGCGATGGAGCGAACGTATCCTACACTGGTACCTAAGAAACATGACACGCTCACGTGGACGACCGAGGAGAAGATGGACCGACGATATTGTAGAGGTGGCCGGAAGGGCATGGACTCGACTAGCGCAAGATCGCCGACAGTGGAATCGCTTGAAGGAGGCCTACACCCTATTCTGGCCAAATAAAACGAATATCATTTAAACCTAATACTAATAATATTATCACAAAATACTACAATGCATAATAATATACCTACTTAATCATAATAATATAATCCTAATAATTTACTATATAAATTGAAATTGAATAGATTAAGGAAATTAATGCAAACTATTTTGGAAATAAAAGCTTTATTTCTTTATTTATTTAACTTCTACGTTACGAAACGTCCTACATTCTATCAAACGAAACTAAAATAATTTATACCGTAACTACGTTTTCGTGCTTATGAAACTAATTTTATTCTTACTAACACCCCCATAGACTTTGGGTCCTAGGAAATTCAAATTTAAGCACACCCCCACAGACTTAAGGTCTTAGATTATTCAAATTTAAGTACCCCCACAGACTTTAGGTCTTAGGTAACTCAAATTTAAACAACTGCATAGACTAAAATAATATCCTAGGTATTTTAAGGTTATTTGGACGCTTATAATCACGTTTGTGTCTTTTCCAAAACAGCCTCTGGAACTCTTTCCATTTCACGAACATCAATTGTAGGCTATAAAGCCCACTTTAAGTTAAAGATTACTCCAATTATTCTGGTCACTGCGCACCAATTGTAACTAAACCACCCGCATGCATAAGGAATCCAACGAAGAATCGGCCAGATGATCGTCTACACCCTCGTTGTGTGATAAGTAACCCTGGAACTTTTAGAGTCAGAGAATGTTAAGGAACACAAACTAAGATATATTTTTTTTTGTTTGAGAAGAGAAGAGCAGGCTCCAACCTCGCCCACTCCTGTGAGTGCCAACCACAGTATGCACTCCCCGGGGATTAGGTAAGGGAAGGACAGATGAGTTATGTTTTATATGTATCAAAACAAATAACCACTCAGTCCCGTGTGATTGATATTCTCCCCTTTACCCCTTCCCCGTTTACTTCTTACTTCTTTATTTTTTTTAAATGTTATTCATCATAAGTTTGACCATACAAGGTTCTTTCATTGTTTGTAATTATCGGCTATGCCGTATTTAGTAATCGTGTTGATCACCATAAGTTGACCATATAAGGTTCTTTGTAATATTGGATTTTCCCAACTATATGATTCCATCAAGCGATCAATGGTCAAGACCCCGATCCATCCATAATACTAGACAGCGCCAGAAGGTACACCCAGGGGTCCCACGAATGTAATCCCAGCACATTCGTGATTATCCAGGAGTGCTGGATGCCCAGTTACAGATTAGACTGAAGCCCCATATGTTTCACCTTTAGAAACCAGATTGTCAAGTAGAATTTATTGTATATCAGTATTTACAACATTATTCATATTATGAATAAATACTGACTTTGATTATAATAGTTATTACTTTATTATCACACCAATCACATCGAAGCTGAATAGTTTTAGTTAATTTCAATTCAATTACTTTAATCCTTTATAAGGATATAGGAACGAGTGGGAGGGATAATAAATGATTGATAGGAGGAACACTAGTTGAAGTCCGGACTCCAACATCTAACCAAACTTACTGGTTTGACAATAGTCTACTGTACCTATGTTTTGGTTGGTTATAGTGTCGAAGGTTGAATTAATAAGTGATGAACTGTCGGCCTAACAGAACATACACTCATTAACTCTATGTAAAGTGTGGGGAATATTTATCAGCTGCGTGTATAGTATTTGTGCGTGCAATGAGCTGTAATCACTAATATCAAACTCAATAGAATAATTCCGCTCGTCAAGGTTTGTGAGGTCTTGACGCCACAACAATTCCACACAGTCTCATACTAGTTATGAAAACACCCATAGTGAGTAAAATGTAGTAGACCATTGCAACCCAGCAATTAATAACCTTGAATGGTTAATTATTATTAGTCTAACCAAGAGGAATTTTACCTGGTCAAAACCTTTACCTGATACCTTTACCTCCGTTTACCTTTTACCACAGTTTATTGAATACAATTGAATTTAGACAATCCCACCATCGTCTCTAATTATGTAATTAGCGAGATGGGACTGCCTGTACCTCGCACAGCAAGTAAATCTAGTAATTTAAAATTATTATTATGATAACTTATTCACTTAGGTAAGAACTTAATAACTACGCCATATTTTGATAAGGTTATATCATACTTCCACCTACTGGCTTAATGACTATAATGCAGATTCTGTAAGAAATAATTTACACCTTAGACTCGATAGGATTAAATAATAAATTTCAAAGATTCAAGTTGGAAGAAATAGTTGCAAGTTCAATGTGATCCTATTGATGAAAGAGTATCATGGTAATAGATTGTTTATAAAAGTAAATTATTAACATCTGTAAGTTCAAAGCTGAAAATAAACACGTGGTGATCTAGTCGTGTCGTAAACAATGGAAGTATTAGTTTCTTAAAGCTGTACATAAAGGGTAAAATAGTAATGGCTAGTAAATTCAAAGCTGAAACAAATGCTGAAAATTAAAGAATATATAAATTACAATTCCCAAATGGCTTGAAGATAAAATGCTGAATGATAGCATAACAAAATAACGGCTGAAAAGCACTCGGTATTTGATATTAGGTACGTCAGAGATTCTATAAGTGAATTATGTAATAATTTACTTTAAACAAGTAAATTAAAAACACCCGAAAGTTCAAGGCTGAAAATATACACATAGTAATTTAGTTGTATCGTAAACAATGGAAGTATTAGATTTCTTTTAAGCTGTACATAAAGGGTAAGATGGAAAAGGCAAGTAAATTCAGAAGCTGAAACAAATGCTGAAAATTATAGAATATATAAATTACAATTCCCAAATGACTCGTAGATAACATATTAAATAATGAACACAACAAAATAAAAGCTGGAAAGGCACACAGTATTTGATACTAGTTCTTCAGAAGTACAATAAGTGATTTATGTATTAATTTACTCAAAACTGTGAAAACTTATCACTCATTATAACAACTGGTATTGCCAAGTTGGATCATCACACACAGATAAACTTAAGGATTCTCGATATTGATCTGTTCTTTGCGAATATTTGAATAAGATAAGTTAGGTTTTACTTAAGTTATTATTATGTCAAGAAGATTCAATTCTAAGAAAACAACAAACTGGTTTACTATTACTACATGATCTGATCCAAAATGGCCTATTATAAAATAATAAAACCAACCTCAAGTAGTCTTCTTTTACCTTAGATCCACCATGTAAAACTGAAATAAAATTAGCTTACATAAAGTGCTATGTATCATTAATTGTCCATTTATAAATTCAGAAATCACTCGAAGATTTCACATAATATACAGAAGTTGATAGAAGACTTTGCTTCGCTAACCAGTCATCATCATCATCATCATTTCAGCCCGGTATCATCCACTGCTGGATATACACCTCTTTCACCTCTTGTTCCTCCTCTGTCCCGTGTCCTCCTCTGTTCTCTGTCGCTCGCCAGTAAGTACAACTTAATTTAACCACATAATAATGCAGAGCCAATTGAAGGCCCTCTTTTGCTAGCTTGTATGTACATTTCAGATAACTCTCGTAAAACATAGAAGTCAATCGAGAACTTCATTCCTGTAGACTGTATGTACAATTTAGTTTAGTATCTGGAAGAAATTGTATAATTAATCGGAGTACATGGTGGTTCATAAGGTCTCCTCCAGCACCTCAGAAGTCCCTGGATCTATAAGGAACTTGATTAGTACTCTACGGATTTTATTACGAGGTTTGAATTTTTAAGACCTAACATCTATTTCTAGACAGGTCATGTAAAACTTTGGAAGGATTTTAATCGCGAGAAACAAGGAAGCGAAACTCATTTGTCCATCACTGATGCCACATTTTATAACTAAGATAGAATTTCCTTAATACTACACGTAGAGGCTGGAATAAATTTATTAGACTAACTAATATGTGGCTTTCCGGTACACGATAATGAGAATTCGCAATTTTGATTGTGTTTTGTCGCCTTGTTTCTATAAATACACTATCTCAGAGAGTTCCCAATCCACTTTTGGGCTTTGAGGCCCTCCGAGACAATGTTTCGAACAAGTGATTTTAATAAGTTACCAATTAATATGTCCGCGACTGTGCTCATTTTCCAAGAATAGTATTTACCAAGTTAAAAGAGCCGCCAACACACGAGGCGTCCAACGGAATTGCTACACCTCCTTTGCAATGAGATTGTCCTACCGACAGCCAAGACAGCCCAGAGGTATATTCTAGACTACGGAGTCCGTTCGGCAGTACTATATCATTGTTGGCTCACAACAAATTGCATTATAAAGAATGCAAATAGCAAATAGTTTACTAATATGTAGCACAGTATCAAAAGTCCCTACTCCCTACTTAAAACTAGCTGAAAAGTTTGTTGCTTCACTCAATTTAAAACTCTTTGTTATTTAAAATATTTACGGAAATAGATTTCCAGCCTTGGTTCCATTCGTGCTATCACTTAAAACTAGGACGGGAGACTTCTACTGTTAGTCTCAAAACTAACGAATTGAACCAGTGCTTTTACAAATGTGTTATGTAAATAGTGTATATTAATATATAAATAAATAATCATCTAAATAAAAATAAGATGGATGTTCTTTCTCCAGGTTCGATTACTGCTTGGTGTGTAATTTGTTGTTCTATATTTCTTAAATCTAATGAATACTTAAAATCTAAAGCTGTATCTAACTTCGATTTCGTGAATTATTATTTTCCCTTACGGATAATAATTCAGTACTGAAATAAATGTAAGGCATTTCCCTAAGATCCTTTGATTTAGCTATCGGTTCAGCTTCTATCAAAGGATCAGTCCCGGATGATATGTACTATTTACTGAGTGAAGTAACAAATAACATAGAAGAAACACATAAACAGAAAATAAAATCAAGATAAACTCGAATAATGAAATATTCACATTTATTTTAAAAATATGTAAATTGTCTCTTTTGTGAACATTTCAATAAACGATAATAGTTAGATGCTGGCTGGAAAACTCGATCCGTTGCGTGGAACATTCTAGTCAATCTAGGATCCCTAGATACAATGAAAACACACATTACAAAGTGATTATATTTAAATGACTCACAGATCTCAGCCGAAGAACACAACACTATTCACTATTCAACCACTCTAAAATAGAAATGAACCACTTATTTATTTATTATTTATCTATTTATTAATATTTTTATTTATTTGTTACTCTGAAATTTAATTTAATAGCCTAGGTAACTATTCAAATTTAAGGAAACGAAACACTAATTTTTAAACGGACAATCACAATTAAGCTAATGAGTTATTTTAAAACACTGCCGTGGCGTCTCAGCGATAGTAAAAGATGCTCTCCGATTCCCTAATCGAAACACTAATTTTTAACACTTTCGCGAAAGCTGCTAAAAACCCAAGCTAACAACCCACTATCATTTTAAAATTAACGCTTCCGTTCGTGCGACTAGCTTCATTCGAGAGCTCCGAACCGACCTACTCGACCCGTGTCCCAAAGCTAACTATTCATTATTCTTAACCTTATCACTACGCGCGCGCGACCACTCAGTACCGTGATTCCGAGCCGACTATCCCTTCCACTGCCTTTGCGCCGATCTCCAAGACATTCGCTAAGACTCCGCCTCCCCCCTTGCTCCTGCGCCGCTTGCGTCGATACGCTCGAGAGTCCACCTTTTTCTACCTGCTCGAGTTGGCCGTGTGCATTCTTCGCCGCATCTCTCTCCAACTCTCCATGAGCCATACTGTGCGTCTCCCTCATCAAACCCGTCTTGTTGTACCGAGGGCGGGGCTCACACACACAGCACACTTGTGAGTCAACGATTTCCAATATTGAATCTTATTCACATTATAGGTAGGTACAAGTGCTGCTATAGCTGAACACTATGTCAAAATTATAATTGATTGAAATTGAAAGGGTTATCGCGATTACTTTTTTATATTTCCCGACGTTTTGACCGTGTTACAACAGCCGTGGTCGCGGGCAGACTGGAGTTCATGAAGTTACCGACGCGCGACGACGTCGTGGTCGAGCGGAGGCGGTTGCAGTTGCAACTACCCTCGTATATTTTTTTTATGCATAAATATCGTGCGCATTTTAAAAGTACTATTATGTCAAAAAATTGCAGCTATAGCTTACCGGAAGTAGCGTCGCAATTAACTTAAAAATAAGTTAAGTTCCCACTGTAACACATACAGTAGTACTAGCCCCAGCACAATACATAAAGCCAATTAGGTACACACAACCCCTACAAATTCACTTTCGCTAGGTTCGCTAAAGTCACCCAGGGCCGATGTACGCATTCACATACTAAGCAGGTTTTCCGTCTTTACCAGCTCATCCCAGCCTGAAAAGTATTATAACTACAGCAAGAAATACAACCCAAAAGTGCAAGAAAAAGATTTTATCATCTTCATGTCAGCCGTGAAAACCCCTGATTTTTTCATGTCACTGGGAACATTAATGTCCCCCTCATAAACTTTCAGAGCGACCGATCTTGTACGGTCTGCACCCAGCGTTTCCAAGCAACCTCAACTGGAGCTAAACCACAAAAATCAGTACACTCCCTTGGGCGTGATATGGGTGACAGCTGCGTTTTTTTGACATTACCTGCCTGCGTCCCTGTAAACCGCTAGAGAGTGAGAGAGTGGTCTCATAATAAACCCGTAGGTAGAAATCACCTGGTTTCCGTGTGAATATGGTCAATGAATAAACGGGATTTTAAATTGCAAACGAGATGGTAATTAGCGAAAACATCAGCTAAAAGTTGTGTTAAATGCCACGGAAGAGGAACCCGTAGTACAGTTAGCAGTGGGTGAATGCATGTTCAGCTTGATCATACCTAAGTTTAGCGTAGCTTAGTTTTTAGCGTTCTGAACCTTTAAGAAGCAAATAAACCCCCTATTTTGGTGACCTAGTCATAGTCTGTAGCAGAATAAAGGACGAGGTCAGTTCAAAAATTAAAAAAATGTGTTTCGAATCTAAGCATCCGTAGAAGATACGCAGCCATTTTTATCTGACTTCGAATAAAAAAAGGTTCTCAATTCGGTTGTATGCTTATGCTTATGTACCTGAAAACGAAAGCCTGTTGTTATGAGCTTTCAGTGTGGTAATTTTACTCCCTTTAGATTTACCGACTTGTTTAATGAAGCTTGAGAGATACGAGCTCTGTTTTCGAAGTGCGAGGTCGCACGTATTGAAATTAGGGACAAATTGCGTCTCCACCCACTTTCATTCGCAACATCGGTTGCATAAAATCACAATTTATGGTTTCTTAATCCGTGTATTGTCCTGCAAAGGGTTTGTGCAACAGATCGTAAGATTGTAAAATCGATTTTTCGAACTAATTGTATGAATATTTTACTGACAGGTTTATTGTGACACGAATAGATCAAAACAGTCGGTCAAGTCCATATCTGGAGCTGATAATCGTATGCGTGCTAGATAATATGTACATTACAGTACTGCGCAACTATGGGTTTGTTTGAAACTAGTTCTTCTGTTTCGGTTTGAAGGATGTAGGTTTTTTTTTATTATAGATAGCTAAGCATTTGGCTGCCATCACACCTGATGGAAAGTGAGTGGGTGCCGGTGAAATTACTGGCAGGGGAGGCTGAACATCTGTATGCCTCAAGTTGATGGACGCAGGGCAGTACATCGTAGGGCACGTTCCTGACGTGTGTGACCTACGTTAAGGCGTTATAGGCGTTTGTAACTTAATATCGTGAGCGCCATAATAATAATATATGCTGGTTATTTAAAAAAAAAATGGTGACAGTGAGACAATGCTTTGTTATACAGGGTTATTGGTAATTATATAAGAAACCAGTTAAGGGCTCCTTCTTTACATCTTAGCAAACAATATTTTTGTTCTATGACTTTTGCCAAAAATCAATAGACTTTTCAAAAAAATATTTTATGTTTTTGTGATGCTCTCTCACACTTTTTAGCTCTGTATAGCGTAGTAACCGGCGCGTGCGCTACCTGCATCCCGCGCACCCCTTTCATTGAAATTGCCGCCGCGCCGCGCCACGGGGCATAGAGTTATAATTATTTAGATTGACAAGTTTGTAATTATTAGTTTTGTAAAAAAAATGATGAATTATTGAAAGTCGTAGAACAAAAGTTGTTTGTTAAGATGTACAGAAGGAGCTCTTAACTGGTTTCTTATATAATTACCAATAACCCTGTATAGGTGATGGTTACCACATAACCTAAAGTCCAGCTGTGCTTATTCCATCATCAAAGTTGTATAAAAAATGGGTTATTGAAAAATATGGATTCTCAAAACCAACTATTCGTATGTAATCAAACCGTCACTCTTTCCCTTTCATCATATTTGGTTCGAAAGAACCGGTGACACGATAAGAAGAAATCGTCACTTATCGCTTGGCGTTCCTTCTAAAGTAACTATTTCTTTTTCTTTTGTTTTCCATAAAAGTGCCAAACTTTATATTGCAGTCTATTTTGCAATATACAGATGCAAATGAATTGCAGATGTTTGTTCTCTGCCTGTGTGTTATATTGTATTATTAGTGTGTATTTACGAACAAAATGTGTACTTATTAGTATATATTATATTTGGCTTAGTTTGGGGCTAAATAGGTACAGGTATAGGTGCTGTGTAGATTGTCCACAACATTTATTTATTTTTAAATCCCTACAATAAGATTCGTACTTAGCATCTACCTAGAGCGGGACATAGCTCATTTTTCTTTGTTTCTTTATTATTTGTGTGTTACATGTTTTTTATTTTTTTTTTGTACTTATTTTATTACCTAACTAATGTTCCGTTCTGTGTACTTGTATTTTGTCAAATAAATAAATTTTCTTTCTTTCTTTTACTTATATGTAGCGAGTAGCGACCCCTAAAATAAATAGAGTTTTGCAGCACTGGTTCCGTAGCACTTATGCAAGATATAAATTATAGTTTAAAAAACTAAAAAAAAAACGCTTTTATAACTAATTGAACTAAAAAGTTAAAAATAAAACTGTAATAATCAATTAAAAATTTATATTCTTGTAAAAAAGCGTGGGGTGCTTTTTATAATAACTTCAGATAATAATAAACTATTGATAAAATATTTACAACAATCAAAATCAAGCCCCCCACGCTTTTTGTACAATAATATAAATTTTTAATTGATTATTACAGTTTTATTTTTAACTTTTTAGTTCAATTAGTTATAAAAGCGTTTTTTTTTTAGTTTTTTAAACTATAATTTATTTTTTACTTTTTAGTTTTTTTTTTTTTCATGTATTTTTTTTTCATATTATTGCATTGTCATCGACCTTTGACAGATGTGCAAAGTTTGAATCAAATCTGATCGTTCAAAGTAGGTTTTTTTTTTTAATTTTTTTTAATTTCTTTTAATTTTTTTTTTTTTCATATTATTGCATTGTCATCGACCTTTGACAGGTGTGCAAAGTTTGAATCAAATCTGATCGTTCAAAGTAGGTTTTTTTTTTAATTTATTTTTATTTCTTTTAATTTTTTTTTTTTTCATATTATTGCATTGTCATCGACCTTTGATAGGTGTGCAAAGTTTGAATCAAATCTGATCGTTCAAAGTAGGTTTTTTTAAAAAAAAAAATATTTCTTTTCATTTTTTTTATTTGTTTTTTCATATTATTGCATTGTCATCGACCTTTGACAGGTGTGCAAAGTTTGAATCAAATCTGATCGTTCAAAGTAGGACAAAATCGAGCTCAAAGGGGTCGGTTACATACATACATACATACATACATACATACATACATACATACATACATACATACATACATACAGGTGAAGCTAATAAAAGCGTTATAATAAAATATTGCTAACTCATAGCGTAGCAGCTTCGAGATGGAACTTGAGATACAGATAATCTAATAAGTCAGATCTGTTATTCTGTAGCTACACGTCCAACGAACTGTGTTACCAGCTCAGTTTTAATGACTAGAAGTAGCCATTTTGAAGCAAGTTCTAGTCATAAGTTTACCTCAGTCAAATACCAAGGAGAACATGGTATTAATTTATTTTCAAGCTAAAGCTTATAAAATGTAATCTTTAGCTTAAACATGTAAATCCGAAGTTTAAGCTAACATTTTATAAATAAAATTCTTGTCTTCGTATGAGCAGACGACAGCTATTCAGTATTATCTTTTTTTTCTTTAATGGTTTTTTTATAACTTTTGTATGTTTTACTTTACCTAAACATGATGTAAGTCCAACTTTCAATTAATGTTTGACAACAATGGAGTCAAATTTTCAAAATCCGACCGATAGTTAGTGACAATACTTTAAAAAACACAGACCCGAGCATGGAACCTCGTCCTTTTTTGAAGCCTGATAATAATCATCAATCAACTTTTAGGTGGTTTGTATTGTTAGTTATCCATAGAAGCTGGCAACACTGACCGTAGCAATAACTCACGGATTGGATAGCAGGGGTTAATTAAAAACAGCAACTGCAATCCCACCTGATGGAGTTAGGTTACGTCTATCTTGTGTCGGAGAGCGGCGTCTGCCATATCGTATTTATTGAGAGTAATAAGGAATGTAGATCGCTTGGAGATCAATGAAGGCACATTTATTAAGAAAGCTTCATAATAATTTCCAAAGATGGATCGTTACTTCGAATACTTACATTACTTCGGTACTTACATAAAAATAATATAGTAATTATTGTGTCAAAATTAATAAAAGACGTAAAATAAGATATTTTTTTAGCAATAAGCACACTATAAGCATTTTGATCATAAATTAATATGGCTTGTAAGTATGATTTAGATAGAAAATCGCACCCAATGATGATAGACATAATCATGTTATTGTATTCTTAGATTTCTTAGTATATAATAGTAGGTATGTATTTACAAAAAAATATAATAATATAGCTCTTATATCAGATAACTGGTTTCTATAGTATAAGTTCTGCTTAATTTGGGGCTAGATAGTGGTCATGCCTTAGTCTCTGCACGATTGGCCGTGTCTTAAACTAAAACTTATTTTATTTCTGACTGAGCTTTTTTTAGTTCTTTCGCATAATTTCGTCATTTATACGCCGATTTGAAAACCCTATTTTTAATTGGAAGGTTTTACTTATACCTAGGTTAGTCCCATATAAATTTCATCAAAATCGGTTTTGCAGTTTGACCATGAAGTCGCTTTCTCAAGTTTTTTTAAAGTTTCAATTGCGTAATGATATGAGTGATATGATTCATCATCATCATTATCAGCCTAAAGAAGTCTACTGCTAGACATATGCCTCATAACATAATATTTCCAAGAAGAACGATTCTGAGTTCTTTCCATCCATCGACTTTCTGCGATCCTAACAATGTCGTCGCTTCATATTCCAGTTCGTGGTCGCCATTCGAGAACCTTTATACCCCAACGGTTGTCAGTTCTTGGAGCTATATGACCTGCCCATTGCCACTTTCAACTTACTAATTTTAAGAGCTATGTCGGTGACCTTGGATCTTCTACGGATATCCTCATTTCTGATTCTTGAGAAAGTATGGGTAGGTATTTCCAATACCGTACGCGAAAAGCATCTGTGTCATACAATAATGCACGTGGACTCGCTAGATAATATATCGGTGATAAAACGGTGATAAACATCACCGTTGCATCACAGAAGAAACGTGTTCTTTATTATCAAAACAGGCACAGAATAAACTATATCTACAGTGTGTGCAAAGTCTACTCCCGAAAACTTAGTAGGTGTAAAACCAAGGAGGTTGGAAACCAATACAATGGAGAGGACCTGTCATTAGTTTGACGATGATGAGCGCGTGCCGAGTTTGTTCGGTGGTTCTTAAGGCTTTTTACACTCAGTTCAAGTTTCAGCCTACGTGGCATGCTCTACTAAACCGACGAGCATGTTAAAGAATGTTATGAGAGTGAATGAAGCGAAAGAAGTATGTCAGAATCATAGCAAGTGAAAATCCATGATCTCTGCTGCATCAGAAAGAGGCGTGATTTTATGTGTGTCTGTTATAAATGATTGGAGAGACGATTGAGGTAAACAAAAGAGTATGTTTAGCTGTTTGAGTAAAAACTTTTTCAAACTCTTGGTTTTAGAGACTGAGGTTAAATGACATGACTAATATCAAGCACATGACCCATCTAATATTAAGCCATTACCTCTGCCTATAACAATCGCATTACTTTGCAGAGCTGTGTGTAACTTCAGTTTTCGGTAGCTTTTCTTTTGGACCCTGTACATAAAGGACAGACATGACCTGTTATACAACTTATGAACAAGCCTATATAAATACCAAGCAGCGATATAATTATAATGCAAAAATGCGGGGAGGCAAAAGAAGTGACATTGATGAGGATGTTCTCATTATGGGTTACAATAATGATGGCTGGGAGAAAACATATAGATGTTACTTGATTTTGTCTCTTGACTTGAAAGATTTTTGATCAATTAAATTGGCCTAGGTACAAGCATACAACAAACAACAACAGAAAGTGAAAAATTTATTGTATCCGGTCCATTGGTAAAGTCAGAAAAATTTGTTTAAAAACTAAAACCCGACTGACTGACTGAGCTTTTTTTAGTTCATTACTTTACGTTCTAGAGGTTCAATTGAATGTAAGTAATGTCACCTAAGCCTATGTCATATAGACTTTGGCAAGGAGTAGTAAATTAGTGGAATCAAATTGAATGTCTTGAAGAAGTCTACTGTTGGATATGTATTAACTTTACTCTTTATCTCTCTTGTATGCATGTATAGCATGTAACTTATATTGCTAAGCGTCTGCAAATAAATATATTTTTCATTGCTCATACTCTGAAAGTAGGTCTGAAGTTGTCTGAGGGGCCTAATTGAAAGTAATACTTTCAGCCCTAGGGAGAATCGCTTTCTACTGACAGCTGTCAAATTATAAAAAAAAACAAGTTCTATTTTATTCAACCATGTTCCAACTTTCTAAACTGCAAGGAGGTTGAACCAAATTCCAACTTTTTATTCAGCAAGTAGGTTGGAAACCCATTATAACGGTAAGAAGTTTAAAAACTCTAATTAGAGCGCAATGTAAAATTTAAATAACATAAAGATAGTATTAAATAAATAATATATCTTCTAAATTACTTGATTAATATATAACTTCAACTATTTATTTAAAATAACATAGATTTGAGCAAACAATTTAACATTTTTTAAATTATGAAAATGAAAATAATGGCTGAATAATGCTGGCGAGCCGTAGCCGAAGGCCCGCCAGAGAAAAAGAAAAAAAAAACCGGGAAGGCGGCAATTCAATCTTCATTTTCACAAATTTTTCATTCATGTTTTTATTTTTACTTTCCTTGTATTCGTAATGAAAAGCACAGTGTTTACCTCGGGTGAAAGTCTTTTAAGTCCCTCAAGCTCCATTGGCGCCCTCGCTAACGCTCTGGCGCCAAACCCGTCTCGGGACTCAAAAAACGTGACTTTCAACACTCGGGTAACAATGTACTATTACCTTTATCTCTTTTATCTTTTTTTTCATTGTACCTCTAGTTTTTAGTCTAGTAGTCTAGTATTCTTTTAGTCCATGTTTTACGTTATATTTTGGTGTACACTATAATAATATTCTATTCTATCTTTTCTTTCTGTCTTTATTTCTTTCATTATGTCCACAGTGGGTGAGTTTGAGCGCAATGACTTCTTGACCCCTTATATAGTTGTTATCGTGTATTGAAGAGTGTAAAACATCGTTCTAAAACGCTTTACCACTAATTTGCTACAATGTATTGATGCCGATAGTAATGTTGCAGTTCTTTCTTCAATAAAATAACAGTAAATCTCAAGGTTGAGTCAATTACAGTACAATAAACAGGTCAGAGGTCTAACAAGCCCAATCAAACAGAGAAATGTATCGAAGCATCTCTTCTTTAGCTATCGTTACTTCGTCTGGCAATCTGTTTTATTACTTTGACCCAGAATTTGTTTTGTTTTCTATATTTTGAGAGAGAGAATTTATAATTATAGTAACCATCTCTTATTTTCGAAGTAATACTGATAAAACGTTTTTTTTTTCAAATGATTTGTAATGTTCCTTATTTATTTCAGTTCTAAAAATTCACAACAAACGTAAGTTTATATGGAGTGGTAATTTCTGCTACACCTTTACTAGGTTATTCGTTTTTCACAGGTGAAGTGGCAATCAAAACCTAGTGAGCAGTAACACATTTGACTACTCGTACTGACCTGCTTGTCTGTGTCAGTTCCAATCACGGTACATGCTCTGATTGGATAGTTCCGTTGATTGTGGTGTTGTTTACATAACTGACCTGACCGTCTAACTGCTGTTGGGATAGTGATAGTTCACAAGCTTTTACCTGTTGGATTCTTCTTTGCCATATGAAAGTATGTTGGAAGTTATGCTGTGGAGAAAAGATGGGTAGATTTTGTGAAAGACATCGAGTTTTGGTCACTGGTCAAGGCTGTGATGATGGCTAGAGAGAAATAGAGGCAGAGTGTCAGGTATGGATATAAAGGTAGAGGTAGGCCTAAGAAAAGATGAATGGATTATGAGAGAGATGATAATGTCCCAGAAACAAGTGAGTTGTGAGTGAAAAATGAGAAACAAGAGTATTCTGTGATGACGAATGATAGGGGAGAATGGAACAAAAATAATTATGTTGTGCCGAACCCACTTAATGGGTTAAGGGCAGTAAAAAGAGACAAGAGAAGAGGGAGAAATAGAGGAAGATTACATGAAATGTCAACCCCATGCACTGTGTGATAAGAAAATAAAGAAGTATGGTGTTCTCGTACGATAAAGTTCTTTCCATTTCATCTCCATATCGATCCCTACGTTCTGTAATTAGGTCTAATTTGCCTGAGAATTACAGTTCTATTTTGTAGCCTATTTTCTGCAAGCAGTTTTTACTCAAAGCAATTTAGAAACATGTTTGTAACAAGAACCCGACAATTTAATTCAATTCAGAACATGTGTTTCAGTAGAAATAGCTAACAAGTTACAACCTAATGATGTTGAAAATAGAGAAATCCATGATAATACGTACAATTTGTAAAATTATAAGGCAGAGCGAATGCAATGGCAAAGCAAAACAAGTTCCTCTATACCTGCGGCTTTATGTCAGCAGTAAACATTACAACACAACGTTATTAATTTATAGCTCAAAAGTTTAAGGTTATTAGCGTGATGGACAACACAATAACCTTAAACTTTTTAGGAAATTAGGGCTTAGGTGGGTGTTTGCAGATAATAAAAGAATAAATAAGGTAGTGACACAGCCCACAATCGATACAAGGTCTCTCATGTTTCTGTTAGAAAAAATGGAGAACATGGCACTACTCGTCTCGTAAGTTGTAACTTGATGATTTATTGCAAGACACACTTGTTGGCGTGGTGGCGGACACAACAAATATGTTTTCTGATGATAAAACATTTATGTTTTACAAGGCACTTGATTTACTCGAAACAATAAGCCGTGACCTTGAAAACAACGTTTCGGAAGAATAAGCTTCTAAAGTTAGACCTACTACTAAATAAAAAGGCTGTTGTAGCGACCTAGAGCCTAATTTACTGGAAAGTGGGCTACGCGTCACTGAAATAGTTTCACCGCTCATTGGCCGGTGGGTAAATAATAATTTATGTTATTTGTTGTCTCTTCTCGTGTCAAGAGCTTTGTAAATTAGCTTCTCAAAGCAGCTGTTTTCACTATAACGATAATAATTGTTCACAGGACAGGTGCCTAAGTAGTAATTAACAAATATTTTACAAGGTTGATATTTTTTGACGCATGGCTTTTGTGAAAATTAAATTTTGCTTGTGAGAAAACCAAAACGTTTTTAAGCTTACCATGGTAGTGGTAGTCTTATGCTTTTATTTATTTCACCCTCCGATGTAAAGACTCTTACAAGAAAGCTGATGGCAGCTATAAAGAAAGCCCCAGAGACAAAAAGTGATTACTGAGAAAGAACCGAGATTTTTCCGTCTGGATCAGAATTCAGAAAGCAGACTACCCACTGGGCCAATAAGGCTTACCCGAATCAGAAGTGAAGGACTGAGTTGCGTGATGCCCTCGCGTGCGATATCTATAAGATTGGATTCCGGCAGACGCTGACAGGGCCATCAATTTCGGGACAGTCCGACTTCGCAGAACTTTCGCCAGAAGCACGAATCTGATATGTATCGTGGTCGTTAAAGGTCTGTCCGACTAGACGTTGCAAAAAACGATGTTATTGTGGGCTAGTGGAGCGCACGCGACTTCGCGCGAAGAAAGTATGTTCCCACCATTTTTTTTGCGCAAGCACACAATAGAAAAATATATATTCTTTTCAAATCGGCCTTATAATAGAACTATTGACCATTGGATTGATTGTCAGTCATTCAGTTCACGATAGTTGTATATTCTGATGACTTCACCTCAGAAGCTCATGCCGTTTTTATGTTGCTCTCGTACCTCGGGAGAATTTTCTGATGAATCATTATACATTCCGACGAGGACACAACGCTGTGTTGGTTGTTTTTCTGCCTCGCTGGCAACACTTAGCTAAATATCTAGCTGATGCGTTGTAGCTATTCTATTGATGAGATGAAACTCGTTTTGGGTCTACAGCGTTCACGTCATCACATGCCTGGCTTGCACGATCATTAAAAACTTTTTTTCCAAAAGAATGCGATTTTAACATCTTATTGTTTTTTCAAGTTTTCTTTACGAATAACGAATGGAGAGTAAAAGAACCTGGCTCGGAATATTGTGATAAAAGGGAGCTTTTATATATAAACTTTGCCGCTATATAGCTTTTATAATAACTATACGATCACAGTGAAACATGTAACTAATCATCAATCATCATAACATCAAGGTAATGAAATTGCAATTGTTTTAAACATGATTTAATTGGGAGCGTTTTTAAAAGGGCCACGAGCGCAGACTGATGGAATAGTGTCTCTGTGAGGTCTCTTCACACGTAAAGAATAACATTAGAACTAGCATTTCAGCAGTACATATTACTCTATCAGTATCAGCACTTATGTACCTACTGAGATTACTAAGAAAATATTTGAGTAATATTAAAGTAATACCTAAGTATTTCATCAGCAGTCATCCTAAGCCACTCAATCAATCACCCCGTCGTCTTCAACTCGTAAAGACATTTTCCGTTAATTATGTTATCTTGTTTTCTAAATTTTATTGCCTCGCCTGACGTTTCTCTGATTGAAGATGACTGATTCCTTCCGGACAAATAAATCAAAACTGCGTGTAACATTTTAATAAATGACATCCGTTTCAAATTAAAATTAGTGTTTTTGTAATAACTATCACTTTTTATGCTAGATGCGATTGTGTAAGCATTTGTTATTTATTGTCTATCGAGTGTAAGCGTCCTGTTTTTTACCCACATGTGTACCGGAACATAGATCTCTATGAAATATAAAGTACCAAAAACATAAATATTTTAGATAATCCACACATACACTATTTAGCTCCGAATTAAGCAGAACTTGTATTAAAAAATAAAATAAAAATTGTTTATTTCGGACCATATACAATCCATAGCACACAGTAAAAACACATTTAAAAGAATAAAATAAAAACACAGTTAACTTAAAAACTAAAGATCATACCGAAGGCATCGTGCTGTGGACGATCAATGGGAGAAATAAATTCCTCCATTGATCGTCCTCAGCACAAGGCACTTCCATAACGGAGACGTCCAGCTGTCCGCAACAGTCTTCAGGATGCTGTTGCTACTGCCCCGCACTCTGCCGATCAGTGAGGCAGTTTTTTTGCGCACCAGGGCATGAAAGCCATCCGTGTGGTATTGCGCAAACATACCTGACGCACTGCAGAAGCGGGGCAGTCTCAACATCATCCGGAAGAGGTTGTTATATTGGATACGTAAGGCGTCCAGCGATTTCTTCGTATGCCTAACCCACAGACTTCCCGTGTAAAAACTCTGACAGTACGCTTTAAACAGCGTGACTTTAACTTGGTCAGTATTATGGGAATCAGATAGCTGATTATAATTCTTATAAATAGTATATAATTATATTTATTTTTATAAATACATATTTAGAATACAATATAACACCCAGATAAATACTTAAAAAATGCAAATTAAAAACTCACGTGGGAGTGACAAAAACCAATAAAACACAGCAAAATAAAAAATCTTACGACCCGTCATAAAAACTATCAAACTCATAAAACTGAAGAACCGCAAAACATTTACATACTCACCTCAAATGTTTTGACATCATAATAACTGCTACACCGCTGTTCCTAGTCATTACAATAAACAAAACGAAACACCGTAGGCCCACAGAAGAAGCAATATCGTCGCATCCATAATTTTCACTATGATAACACTTTTACTGCTAAGTAGTTCCTCCTGCTTGTAAAAGCACTTCACAACACAACATACATACATAAAATCACGCCTTATTTCCATGGGGGTAGGCAGAGATCACGGATTTCCACTTGCTACGATCCTGACACACCTCTTTCGCTTCATTCACTCTCATAACATTCTTCATACATGCTCGTCGGTTTAGGGTACTCCTAACCTAACTCCTAACAACACAACATAGGTTAGATTATAAAAGCTTTTTTCGCTATTTTATGGCATGCATTTGGTTATTTAAGAAGCTTTTCATATGACGTTTCAGCTACATTCCTTATACTTCCTTCATTATGAAGTATATTTCCTTAGTTACTTTAAATAACTTGCAAACCACTTCTAGATCAGGTCCCGTCTTGGTATCAGCAAAGATTATCAATAATAGTATCACTTACAAAGGCAACTCAAATTCCTTGAATTCATGCCATAAAGTCTAGCGATAGCGTTCATATTACATTGAGTGCTGGTGTCAAGTGACATTAGCCTCGTTGAGTATTGAAGTGGATTCCTTAGATGCTTTCAGTGCCGGCGCCCTGCTGCGTTCCTATCAAATATATCGCCATTATAGCACTTCGACCGTCTCGCTGTGGCTTCCGTAGATCACACTCTATGGCCACTGCTTACCAGGCTTACCACCAATAAACAGGTGGTTACCTCGATCGTATTAAGTTTACGGCTACGTTTGAATACATTTATCACGAATATTTGGCAAGGTCTAGCAGAAATCTTTCAATATAAAAGGGAATTAGGTATCTCTAAATTTCCAGCCCACCAGTCAGTCAAAATAACTTAAGGCCTGCGCACACCTAGTTTGCTGGCGGTAGCGATCAGTGAATCGCTGTCAAATATCGCTGTCAGATTTGAGATTTGACAGCGATATTTGACAGCGTTTCACTGATCGCTACCGCCAGCGAACTAGGTGTGCGCAGGCCTTTAAAGTTAGCTGTCATTTTGTTTTGAAGAAAATGGTGGCAGATGTTTTTTAAACTCATGAGAAACAGAAACTAAGCTAAGTTCGTGTAAGCTAGGTTTAAGGTGAACCTTGAAATGGCAAATCAGTATAAGTCACTAAGTCACAAGAAACGAAGCAAGCTACTTTATGAATTGAACACCATAATACTATATGGCGTTTAACTAGTGGTTTATAAAATTGGTGAACGTTGCCTAGTTTTGATTTTGCATCTCTAAGACTACTGTAGATCACTTTCTATGTGATTCCAGCATCATTTTGATAACGGTCCTGTTCATGAACGCTGTAAATTTATGAAAATGTTAGCTGCAAACTGGGGTCTGTAAGGTAAATATACACTCAACATTCACCTACGTGGTCCTAGCGTGGGGTCTGGCATCCAGACCTCACACTAGGACCACTTATACCATGGGTATCAAAAATTGCAAGAAGCATAAATCTGTTATAAGTATAAATCGCTTTTTGAAAACCGCTTAGGGACCTTTTTCAGTTATCACAATTAGACATCACATCAGTAATCAGTAACCACTGAGAGATTTGAGATCTTTTTTTGACAGCAGATGTACCAGGATCTGTCAAAAATCAGACAGATGACTAATCATGACAGATCCTAGTATCCTAGGCGTATCCTAGGTATGATTCTGTCTGTCACATTAATATAATATTATCTTTGCTAAACGGTAAGCACAAATCTCTTGACATGTTTATAAGCAAATATTACTCATATCCCAAACCGATCTAAGCTAGAAACCGTAGCATAAAGAAATGACCTTCTTCCCAAATCAATTAATCTAAATAGACTGCATACCTAACTCTCGCATATTAATTTGCAAAAGAGAAATTGAGATATTCTGTACGGCATCCTTTTGTGTTGGAGGCCACCTATGATTATTGCTGCTTATAGCAATAAAAGTTATGATTGACAGATGAAGGTCAGACAACAAAGTAAAAGCTTTACCAAGGTATTATTATACCTGGCCACACAAAGCTTAGGCGGCCGCGTTTACATTGAAAGCATTTTCTCTACATCTTCAGGGTAGGCAACGCAACGACCCTTGGTGTTGTTGGTGTCTATGAGCGACGGTGACCGCTTACCATCAGGTGGGCCGTAAGCTCGTTTGTCTATCTTTTACATTTAAAAAAAAAAAAAAAACAACTTCAAATAAAAAAGAGGAGGTTCTCAATTTGGTTATATTTTTTATGTTTGTTATCGCATAACCTCGACATTTAAAAAGCCGTTTTAAAAAAATAGAAATAGAAGTTTTAAAATTTTCTACCGGTAAAGTAATACTTCTAGATATATCATAATACTTCCAGATTGATGCCATAGAAAGTTTATCAAAATAAGTTCAGCAGGTTGGCCATGAAATCAGCTTCTCGAGTTTTTTTTCTATTTTTAATGGGACAGAAAGAATAAGCTTCATCATCAGCTTGAAGAATCCCACTGCTGGGCAACACATATTCAGAAAAAACAAATTCCATGATAAGTTTTTTTTTTTTATTTTTGTATCTTCATTAGGCAACTCTTTTACGAAAAAGGATGGATTTATTTTAATATTTATAAAGCTTTTAACTGTCACCGAGAAATTGAGTGAATACTATTTTAATAGTTGAAATGTCTCCCTCCAATGACAAGTGAGGATTTTCAACCGTTGTTGAGCTTGGTTTCCTCAGTGACCTGTTTACTGGTAATCAGACGTCGGCGTCGGCCGCCTGCTTTCTACGTGACTTCACCTTCACACTCTAATAAGCCAGGTAGTGACACTTGGACAATGCCTCCGGTGGAGTAGTTAAAACGTGTAATTGTTGAAATGTAGTGGTCCTCAATATTAATAATTACAGTGCAAAATAGTATGTTGAACTCTAAGAAACATGTCAGATGGGTTCTTGGCTTTAACAATGGATCCTTATAGCTTTGTTCTTCATATCTTATGCCTTTTCTTGTGACTGGCCTCTCAGCTCAGTAGCTCAGCCTTCTGCGCCATAGGTCGTGGGCTCGATCCCCACTGAGAACAAATATTTGTTTGGATGGCCTTACTATGTTTAGTGGTTGAAATGAAGACCTACCGCCGTCAACGCATATTTTTTTAATACCAATGTAAATCTCAATTTACTTATTCCTTTTGGCGGTTGTAAAGTACTAATATGGAGATGGAGTAGAAAGCGTAATAAAGTTACCACGTTATGGAAAACTCATTGCAGACTTGTTTCAATTGATTTTTTGTGGGATATTTTTGCAAGAAAGTTGGATTTGTTCATAAATTGAAAGCGCCGTTGTCTTAAACACCGTACGGGATAAAAGGCGCGAAATTTGTAATTTTTTGACGGCAAGTTACCTGCATGCATCAGTCATTCGTATGGTGACCGTTATTTCTCTTGCCTAAAGAGGAAAAATGCATAAAAATATGGTTTTGAGGCAGGCTATGTATTTTAAAATTAATTTGGAGCATGTTATGGGTTTCAGTAATAACCTGTTTTGTTTTACTTAGAGTAGAGTTCAACGCGTTGATGAATAAACCTTAAAATGTATTTTATACCTCATTCAGCGCAAAAGCTATACAACTAAAGGCAAAAGCTATACAACTAAATGTCATACCGTACGACATGGCATACTATCCCACCGTGGGAGCCCGTGGCGCGTCTTTCAATGCCGTGCACTGAAATTATTTTCGGTGCTACGGCATAATTTTATAGCATAGCAATTTATGTCATATTTATATATCGATGCGTTTGAATATCCATTAGTAAAAATTTAAATCTCTTGCCATGCCGTCCTGGTCTGCGTGGGCCATTACGTGTAGCATTTGTACCTCACATGGCCTAGAGTTAAACTCGAGATCTTGCTCTAGGTAAAAAAAACATGCAAAATATATTCGTCCCGTGTAGCTGCATACATTTTCGTTTTTCTGCGTGCCTCAACCTACGTAAGCACTTAAGAATTGTAGCATAAAATGCTGGAGAGCTAAGCAACCATAAAATAGTTTTGCTCGCATTATGCACGCCCCTACGATGATTCGACCGACGATAAATCCACTGCAGAGGACAGCAAAATTGTTGTTATGACCGCACAACGTTGAAATGCTATAGATACTAATATTATAAATACGAAAGTTTGAACGAGTATCTCTTTTCTGTACTTCTGAATCCTAATAATATTGCTTTAGATAAAGACTATGAAACAAACTCTCTAGGGAGTGCCATAGATATCATAATTAATTCAGAAAAAAACACCTTGTATATAAATATTGTATTGCAACAAAGGTTTATTAAAATGACTTATTATAGCAATATTTTTTAGTTTTCATAACTAACTGAAGAGGTAGAAATATGCATGAGAATAAACTAAAAAAAATCTGCTGGTCTATAATATACCATCATCCAACACGTATATCTATTTTTCTTATCTTATTGATTTCAATGGTTTTTGTTGCAGGTAAAGTCGCGGGTCTGGCTAGTGCTATAAGACAATAACTTACTTTCTTTTAATTTTATTGCTTCTTGAAGATCCGTTTTGTATGTTGTCATCGTTGTAAGTATAGTGTCGTTCTCGACTTAATAGGTATTATTTAAATGTGTTGGTATATTTTTACGCCGATTGAATAAAAATTCGTATGATATATTACTTAAAAAATATACATTATCAGAAAACATCTGACAGAAAAACAACTGACGCGTGCCGGAAGGCACTCTTGCCATTTTGCGCCTACAAGATCTCGTATATGGACAGATTTGTTCCGGATCGATCAACCGCTTTTGATACATACCTACTAGATGCATTAATAACGCTTCTTAGAGAAAATTATGCGAATGTAGTGTCTCTTGAGCGGATGGTCATCTGGCACGTGTCAGTTTTTTTTATCACGTTTTCTGATAATGTGCGAGTCTTAGAATCAAGGGCGAAACCTAAAGACTCCCGGTACATGGTATATGGGCTTCCGGTTTTACATCGACAGTGGTTCATCATGCGTAAATGGATAAATAAATAAGTATTGTAGACAATCCACTCAGTACTATCTAGCCCCAAATTAAGCCGAGCTTGTACTATGGGAGCCAGATAGCTGATATATATATTTTTTTGTAAATACATATTTAGAATACAATATAACACCCAGACAGAAAACAAACATCTGTGTTCACCACACAAATATTTGTTCTCGGTGAGGATCAAACCCACGACCTACGGCGCAGAAGGCAGAAATACTACCAACTGAACTGAGAGGCTAGTCAACAAATCAATGGACTACAAAGGACGGAAGACCTCTAAACTTGTAATGAAAAAGTCTCAATAAATATCGATGTAGGAATGGGGCATACAGTTGCAAGGTGTTGTAGATGTGTGTGAAGCTTTTATACGCAATACCGAGTACCTAACAATCGAAGTTTCTTGTCAAGGCTTAATAGGGTCATCGTCGGGAGCGAGCTTATTGTGGAACCTGGTTTTACCAAAATGAGAGCACTGGGAAAGGCTTGAATCTTTTTCAAACCTTCCATCGACGAGCGAAGAATGGCTCGGAAAAAATAATCACAGGCTCCAAACCAAAGTACAAGTATGCATTGCACCAGGTAAGTGCAAGGTAAGTAAGTGTTATTAATTTTATAACAGAACGGAAACTATGCGTTAAAAGAGAAAGATTGGTGACCAGCTATCGCAGTAATTACTTTAGTATAGTATAGATCAAAAAAACACCTTCTAGATTTAGAACAATAGCACGTCATTAGCGAAAAAAATTCTTCGCAGATCACTGGTTATCTCACGCCAAAAGAGATCTCTGTACTCATCTTTCATAAGCCTAAGATTTTTAAACTGTACTGAGACTAGTAATATACATCTATGCAAACTAACTTGTCTTTCCCCAAGCAGATTCGATAATTTCGATTGCGCAAGCGCTTATCAGGGTCAAAACCCCGAGCTTCGCCATAAACGACAACTGGTAGAATGTAAGCCTTCTTGTACTTCTGGAGTCTCCCATGTTTGTAAGAACATTCAAAATCAGATGTACCTAAACACCTACATATCCAAAGTTACCTTCTTATTCAAAATTCAGGCTACTTCAGCACCTACGCAAATCCAGTGTTCCAGTAGTTCTGCACTCAGGGCGCAATATGATTACAATGGCTTCATTTACTCTTCATCTCTTTTTTGTTGTTTTTATTGAGTTTTTCCTTGACCGTGGTGAAATCACCCCGTTTCCTGAAGGGCTTTATATGAACTTAGCCAACTGATCTTCCATTCCATGCTAGTGGATTTGTTATGAAGGTATATTCAAACACCTGAGTTGCTCAGCAACTTCTGATGGCGCCAGTGTCCAAGCACTAACTCAGATAAAACAACTTCCATCGAACCTGAACGTCTTGAACCCGCATAAAAACATGGCGTAAGTTAAAGTACGTGTGCGTATTTCTGGGACCGAGCTTTAAATTTGTACATGGAGCAACCAAGTTCACAGCGAGAATCTTTGTGGGAGAAACGTTTTTGTGACCATCATCATCATAATTTCTGCTGTAGAACGTCCAATGCTGAACCTTCCCCTTAAGATGACCAAAGCAACAGGTTTTTTGCGGACAATGGCGCCCAACAACATAGGCCATTTTTCCATCTAGTGTGGGGATGTTCTTTGCTGCACTTTCCGGTGCATGGTTTTTCTGCTTCAACGGGCATCGGTTCTGGCTATAAGCTAACTAGTGCTTTTTATTATGATCCCGTGATGTCTCGCTGCAGGGCAGAGGCCTCCCTTCCTTCTATCCAGTGTTCGCTGTTTTTCGCCACTGTGGACTATTATTTAAGGCAGTCGTCCATTTCATCCCTCCATCTTCGCAGTAGTCTACCGCGTGGTCGTTTTGGGCGTCCAATTGGTTGTGGATTTAGCCCATAATGCATCTGACTACATCTGTACTAGTGGACCTCCAAAACTAATTAATAATAAGAAGAACTACGAAGAATCAACCATTACAAAGATTATACGATGAAGCAAGGAGTTTAAAATAATAACTGGCGCATGTGAGAGCTTTTTCTTATAGCTTTTCTGACAATTGTGGTAGCGTTGCTTGTATAAACAATAATTTCCATTTAATTACACATTTCTTTTGATACAGGAAGAGGATGTTTTGGTTACCACCCATAAAGTGGGATCCCAAATAATCTGTTTACTAATGTTTGTATAGTGTGGGTGACGGAAATGAATAGTTGTTTTTCTCGATTTTCCTCACGGAAAATCCTCATCGTAAAATATGACAAATATTTCTACTTTCTTGGAAACTGAGACTGGTCACTTTGCAAACAATCCTTCAGCCAAAAATCACACAAACACTGACACAGTCTTTCGAAACGTGACGTAACAGGGAATACCTTGAGTGACACAAATTAAACTATAACAGTTAAACGTAAAGTACGACTAGATGCGAATCTCTTGAGAGCAGAAACTGAACGTAAAACATCCTCTTAGTAAAAGTATGACACAAACTATTTAGGATACCTCACTAATCGACTTCAAATATAAAAGAAAGTCAGAAAATCAAACTCAGTTCAGTAGTATTTTTGATTATTGATTGTCATCGCATTACTTCCCATTTATGAGCTGCTGGCCTACCATGAGCTTCATATGGTTATGGTTATGGCTGTCAAAATTGTGTCAACACATTCAAACCCAAGAAGAAAATGAATGTGTGAGTCAGCCTATCTATACACAATTTGACAGCCATAGCCATAACCACATGGAGCTATTGGTAGCCCTGCTGAAAATAGAAAATTAGCTTTGAAAATAAATTAGCTTTGAAAATTATTAGAAATTATTTTTGGTCTCCGACAAATTTCACCAGAATTGGTTCAGCAGTTTGGCCATGAAAATACTTTCCGCAGTTTTTTCAAACTTATATTAATTGATACAAAAGCGTTTCAACAACGTTTAATACTAAGTAGCAACTTTATAGTTGGCTGGTTATTTTCGTATCACAGGCGGGATAAAAAAAGAGCGATATTATAATAACCAGATAAGATCCCACCCATGTTCTCAACACGAGGAAATGGCCAAAGGAGTTGCGTTTCTACAACACACGCTATAACTTATTCCGTAGTACTACCGTGTTACTACTTGTGACGTAGTTACAACGTCCGGCGCACTCCTGCGCAGCCCTGCAAATATCAAGATTACGTAAGACGACCTTTGGAACACCTTTGAAAATTGACTTGTAGTAACTTAAGGAAATCTTGACACAGTGCAATTGTTCGCTCGAATTGGGAGGCAAAGTTCAATCGGGCGCATTGTTTGGTGTTACCATTTGCTGCGCTGTTGCCCAAGATTCATGTTCAAGTAATTGGAATGCCAAAATAAAACATGGAATGTTTATTGAAAAAATATCTGCGTACAGATCTTGGGCCTTGCGTACTCTTCTCAGGAACACCTTTACCTGTAGGTACATGTTTTAAAACTGAACATAATAAAGTACCTACACGAAGGTCGGATGGGACGTTGTGCAAGAAAACGTTGGGTTGTGTAAAATTACAATTGATTCGTATAAATGCCCACCATCATTCGAATATCTTCCCACTCTCATCATCATCTACCTGCCCTTATCCCACGCTAAGTGAGATCGGCACAACAGGTTTTCTTTTTCCATTCACCTCTATCATTCGTCATCTCATGTGCTCACTCCTTTCTTGCTCATGTCATCTTTGACACAGTCCATCCGTCTTTTCTTTAATCTACCTCTTCTTTTTTAACCACCATCCACATCCGTACCAAACACTTTTCTCGTGATAAGTATGACTTTCATCCCTCCGCATGACATGCCCATGCCATGCTAATCCATTACTCCTCATCTTTTCTGTCACAGGCGCTACTATCAGACTTGCTCTAACATACTCATTCCTTATTTTATCCATTCTTGACACCGCACATCCATTGCAACATTCGCATTTTTGCAGCATGCATTTTTCTCTCTTCGCACTAAAGCTATTTCAAATCAAACTAGCTAATTATATATAATTGAATTTTGGCACACGCACAACAGGAAATAACGTTTAATTTTGGCACGCATGCACGCACATTCTTTTATGTATTATTTTACATCGACGATGATAAATTATGTATCCTGTCTTATGCATATTTTTTTCTTGTTTTGAAGGAAACAGCCACACTTTTATTCAAAACATGCCAGTCGAGTACAGAAATTACCAATAGAGACTTGTCCACTATAGACTTGTTTTATTCTATGAGAAAAAAATTACAATGACAGAAGTTTTTGATAAAGGAAGAAGAAGAAACGTGTAACATAATCCCTCAACCACGAAACGAAATGTCAAAGTTTGTTGTATCTTAATTAGACCGTAATAATTTGCGATAATACTGTATTAGAACATAAAGCCTTATGCAACGAGTAATGTAATATTAGCTAAGTTCATTCACGTCCGCACCTGTGAAGCGTTGTCTCTTTTTTACACTCGTAGTTAGAAAGAAAGGGAGCTAGAGGTATCAGAAACAATTAATTTTGGACAGGTATTGACCCAAGGCTGTCTTTTGGCATTAGTTTGAACATGAACATTGAGGTGCCGAGTGCAGCTGTCAGTGGTTGGATTAACTTGTATAATATTATGCTTGACTGGTTTGTAAAACTAGGTTAACACTGCTTGCCAAAACATACAACTCACCATCAGTCTAGCCAACCATTCTGTTCTTTCTTAAATTTTAAATTTAGAATTCAAAATAATGCATTTTTGTCGAATAAAGACACCAAAACAATAATCTTTTGAGGACTGTGTTCTATTGTTTTTGACGTAAATACGTCTATAGAATTATCGTCTAATGGGTCGCAATTAAAAAAAATCATACGATAACAAAATCAGAGGATACAGTTTAGTGTTGCAACTACATATCTATCATCCCCATCAAAATTTCAATGAGACCACTGGATGGTTAAAAAATAAAAAAAATATTACGCTAAGTAAGGACTGTAACACATCGCGCGCGGCGGGGGAGGAAGCCGAAAAAAAGAGGCGTATTCACGTACAACAAAAAGCCGTGTCCATAACAGCCCATTTTTTCGGCAAATCCATAAAACAACAGAGAAAATGAAAAAATCCTAGGCTGGTGAGGTAAGGTAGAAGAATAGTTAGGTACATAGCAGTATTCTATAAGCAGAGTAAACATTCGCCGACTCAAATTGAAAGTAAACGCAGAGATTTAATGACTGGAAGCTATTGACGGAGTAAATAAGCCATTACAATGCAAGTAAACAACAGGGGGTGCTACCACCATAATGTCATTTACAAAATATGTGAACAGCTTATTTCATAAAAATGTAGGTTAGGTACTTACACGAAGTTTGAGCATGGGTGTTGTATTACTTTTCTTTAATTCTATGATTTGTAAATTCATACATTACTGTTTCGTTCACATTGGGCTATATTTATAACAGCTGTGATTTTGTAATCACAAAAATTTTACGCTTGGCACCCAGACATTTTTAACAAAAATTAAAATTTTGGTGGTGGTAGGCCCACAGTAAGCACTCTGTCAGTAAATAGAGGGTGGTCGTAATAAGCCACCGAGCAGTGCACTAAATCAACACGGCTAATAACTAACAACGGAGATACAATCTCAACGCTTTCAATAATAACCCACCCAATTGTGAAAACATTTAAATTATCTAAAAGTAGCGCAACCCGGGAATATCTCTCACTTCGTACGGGTTGTATTCATTTTTTTACACTACATTTTTTTTATACTACTTACTAGCTGTTGAAACAAGCATATGGCCCACCTGATGTTAAGTGGTAACCATCGCCTATAACAGAGTATTGCCTCGTAGGTAACGCATGTCAGGAACGTGCTCAAAAATGCACTTCCCTGCGTCCATCAACTTGAGGCATACAGATATCCAGCCTCACGTGCCAGTAATTTCACCAGCACCCACACCCTTCAAACCGAAAAAGTAATAATTTTTCTAAAGCTTTGTACACTGATAAGTCTATTTTTATGAACTGGATTTTGACCATAATTTTATTTTGTGAGTTATGACTCCCTATATTTTCGGCACAGTTGCATGCACCATTATCATGGGTTGAACACATAAAAACAGTGTTAAAAACCATGATCGTTTCAAAAGTTGCTGATAAGAGACTTAGCGAGCCGTTTAATGATAGCTTGTTTGAAGAAGATACGCTACTGCTTTTCTAACACAGTGTCGCTCGCCTTTCTAAGAGAGTTCTCGTACTTCTTTACTGGTTACGCTTTATAATTACCTTCCACAATGACATTTCTATTAAATTGCTGTTCTTGGCCAATCTACAGATCGAATTCTTATCTCCGTTTGATCTTTGGATTTGCTATCGCTTGTGATTTAATAATCTGGTTTGTAATCTATGAATCATTCTTAGTTTCATAGTGATCGTTATTTTTATTATTTTTTGTTGTGTGGGAAGATTATTTACGTTTCCGATATCAATTAACCTAAAGATAATAATAAATTAATTCAAATTATGGATAGCGGTAAACGATAGGCATAACAATACCGTTTTCTTACACAACCAAACCTTATAGTCGTTTAGGAGTTCGACGGTTGAAATTTGCATATATTTCGAATTCAGATTACTCGAAGATTGCTTGATAAAACTTTCGATAAACCAGTGTAGTTTGGTCCTTTCACCACACTGGTTTAGAAGAATCAATGACACGATACGAAGAATTGGGTGCTTAGATAATGCGTGCTTTTTAGGAAAAGAAGTGGTCGAATCTTTTTTCAAGATTAAAAGTAAAACGCGCGATCGCAGCATTTACTTCACTTTTTTTATGGATCTACTAAATACAGTTAAATCTAAAATATTATTTATACACCCCTATTTCTTAACCACCAGGAAAAAATTAGGGAGTTTGTCAGCAGAGGCTACTAATAATTAGCACAGTAACAATGTTGTTTTCACAAATATTTAGTGATTATTTTTAGGTGACCAATTTTAGGGCGCAGTACTAGAAAATAGTCTTAGGTAAGTCAACGTTGTGCGTAGTGCAAACGAGTAGTAGTATTTTTTGAGTAGCTATACTTTGGCGTTTTCGCCTAAAACAATCTGGTTGTTATAAAATAGGGGTGTATCTTATAGCATGCAATAAAGAATTTAGATGGAGCCCTGATGTTAAATATTTCTGAAATGGAAAGCATTTCAGTTTTGAAAATGTCATTTCTTTCCTTTGTTACTTTAGCCTTGCGCACCTCTAAGCGATCTGCGATGACGATCAGTGAAACGCTGTCAAGTATGACAGTGATCGCCATCGCCATCGACTAGATATGCGCAGGCATGTACACCAGTCGGCACGTACGACTATACAGCACTACAAAAAAGCAAAGTCCTGTCAAGTTTAAATCAGAATATATTCCCAGCCATGAGGTTCGTACGTGCAGGTAAGCGTTGTACGTGAGCCGACGCGTCGGGCGCCAAAGCCCATGGAAAGATAGCCAAAGCCATTAAAGTAAACGGTCTACAAACACCAGACTATCAATCTTACTAACACGTGTTACTCCACTCACAAATTACTCACAAACCACCTTCTCAACCTTGAAGAGTTTGGACCTAGCCCTGAAGGGATAAAGTTGTTTTTAGCTTAAAACGATTCAGCCTTGACAATATGTAATGCCTAACGCGTTATACGTTCTTGTGCATTTAAATGCATCAGAACTTTCTTTCGTTTAAAATGAGACTTAATTAATGATAGGACACCTTAAAAATAAGCGGTACACACGTCAGGAGAAAGCTCCATAAATCATCTTTTGTTTCGTCCATGTAATGCTTTGTTAACAGAGAAAATGGTATATAGAAAGGTTTGTATTTATTCACTCACTAGCGGCCGCTCGCGACTTCACTCGCCCCGTTCCCGTTAATTTTTCGTGATAAAAAGTTCCTAAAGTTTAATGCCCATCTCCTGGCTTTAAGCTACCTCCCCACCAATTTTCAGCCAAATCAGTTCAGCCGTTCTTGAGTTATAAATAGTGTAACTAACACAACGTGAAACAAATCCATCCCATGGGAACCATGCATTTTACCGGGATAAAAATCTATTCCAGACTATAATCAATCTATCTCTGTGCCAAATTTTATCCAGATCCGATCAGCCGTTCTGGCGTTACTGAATAGCAAACATCCATCCATCCCACTTTCACATTTATAATATTAGTGGGATTGGTCACTCTTAGATGTTGGAGCAGAGGATGAGGAGAGGATGAGGAAGGAGCTTTGAATACTAAGCTTATAGCTAAGACTTCAACACAAAATAAAAATATTTTTGTACAGTAGGCCTACCATGAGCTCTGTCTGGCTCTGGTTTGAGTCTACTGGTCTAGTAGCAAGTAGAAATTCTTGATCTCTAAGTAAGTGCCTATACCCCTGATGGAAAGGAGCGGAATTTTTTGTCCGTTCGTATGTTTTACAGGTTCGGACCAGAATCTGACTTTGAGAAATCTTGAGGATCTTGAGTACCAAGATATTTAAGGAGCTGACTACCATGCTTGAGAATTACAATGGTGAGGCCATAAATTTTTTTCAACTGTCCAAACTTGGTCTATGTAGCAATAGTGAAAACAGCCCGATCGTATCATGCTAGTTATAAACTTTAAACCCTAGTCTAGCTCTAGCTCGCTTTAAAATATCGCCCATATTTCACTAAACAATAGCGAACTCTTATCACTAGCGTACCGTCACGATTCACGAAGAGAATAAATCTTATTACACAATTTACTAAACGTATAACTATAAGATAGAAAGGGATGAGGAGAACACTGGTGGTCTTGGTACACCCTTGCTTTCTGATCCTATGGGTTTCAAATCCAGCCACCGTAAGGAAGATTTCTCAATTCAAAAAAGGAAGTGCGTAACCTTCTTAAAAATAAAGGAAAACCCCGTGCAACCCACTTTGTTTGCCCTGCTATTCCTGCTACACACTTCTTTTGGGTGTTCGCTGAATCCACGTTCGATTTTCAAAATTTTCATACATCGCTGCCAAAATAAGAAACGCTGCCAAATATAACAGAATGTTAAATTTAACAGGGTTTCACAGATTGTCATCGCCATTAGATGAGCGCAGGCCTTACAATAATTGTGTTGCAGGAATAAACCCACTGGTTTACTTCTGCTTATGCTGGACTTCATCAGGCTGATGGTGAAACATGAAAAAAATGGACTGGAAATAAACGAATATCTTCCAATCCCAAACATGAATGGAGGAATCGATATTGCTTTTCGTTTAATACATCTACCCTCTTTATTATTTAATTGGTTTCGTTATTATCGGGAGTCAAAACTCACAAAAGTCAATTATGATATAATATATTCCGTTGTTCATAAAAATTTAGTTAAGAACCATAATACATAGTTTCAAAAGTTATGTTATTAGTCATTTATTTAAACTGTTAGAGAGAAGTCTTATTTCTAAATCGGTGTAGCGTGCTACATTCAACCATTCCCCATAATCTTGAATGTCATGTTGCAATTCGTGTTCAGCGGGCACATCGCCGCAGGATCAGACACACGC
Organism: Thera britannica; assembly: GCA_939531255.2. Classification (NCBI taxonomy): domain Eukaryota; kingdom Metazoa; phylum Arthropoda; class Insecta; order Lepidoptera; family Geometridae; genus Thera; species Thera britannica. The sequence goes on along the minus strand of OW618036.2, from coordinate 16,651,757 downwards.
AGGTGTCATGTCCATGCTCTGGAATGCCAAAAATGCACATACCTACTGTCAATGCAATCTTCGGACTTTGGCCGATGTGAATCGCTCGCGTGGGTGTTACGCATTTATATAAAAAACAAATTACAGGTGCTTTGATTTATTTTTAACATACATATTTCAAATTCAAATTGATAAGTCAGCGCAGTCAGTGTACTCCTACACTGACTGCGCTGACTTATCCATTTGAATTTCCAAATTTTCCTCTGACAAGGGGCGATGATCTGCGAAATGTAGCTGACACGCACTGGAGTAGAGCCGAAGACCGGGTTCAGTGGTGTGTCTTGGGTGAGACCTACGTCCAGCAGTAGACTACTACAAGTTTAAGTTAGAAAATGAGTTAGAAAAATAAAATATGTCAGTATGTTACCATAGTTTTGCTTCTTCCCCTTTGTCATCATCATATTATCGTCTTGATAACGTTTACAACTGGGCACTTGTATAGTACTTTTCTACTACAAAGAAGGCTCTTATCTCTTTTGCAAGTTTCCTCGATTCTGTTGTGTTTTTTATATCTTGAACTATCTACGCCTTTTGAAAGTAATCAAACCAACTTCCCAACACTGAGATCTCGCACGCGCTGGTAACCAGTATCAGCTACCTGTTTTATACCTAACTGCGGTCATATTTTTGCATTCCTGCTGATGTGGGTCATTCTCAGAGCTACTTTACCTGCATTATGCTGTAACGCAGCCTGCGGCTCCACGGACGGATAAAAACAGATTCTTCGTGCTACCGTTTTCTAGAAAATTGCATTTCCTCAGTGAAAGTACGTTAATGATGGGGTGCGGACCCTCAGCACTGGTGCTTCGCGTTGTCGGCTTGGCTCCTTTCAAGAAACAGTACCAGAACCTTAGCCAGTGGCATCAGAGTGATTCAGTAAGTGCAGAAGTTGATTCGAAAGCGATACACACTTGTGCTAAGGCCGCAGGACTTGAGTTATAAGGGCGGTATTGCACAAGCGAAGTCGGAGTCAACTTTCTAATGCTTGTTTATTATTATGTAGGTAGTGGGAAATGCGCATCTTTAGATAATTACTCTAAGCCACGGCTTTTCTAATTTCAAACATTTCTGTTTAATTTATTCGCGTTATAATTACGCAACGATGCAAAAGTCTATTTAGCAAGAAGATGGCAGTGTAGGAGGTAAGCTGTAGGAATGTTTAAGTATGTACCGAAATAAAGTATTAAAAAAAAAATCGGTTGTCTGTAAAGTCGGTTTACTGACGATAGTTGAACGTGATAACGTCATAAGAAAATACTCGCGGACTCGCGGACTCTTGAACTCGGACTTGAACTCTCGGTCCCGGACCCGGAACCCGACCGAACCCTTACCCTTACCCTCATTTACCATTAACCATTACCCGACCCGGGCTCGGGCTCAGGTAAATGGAACGACGAAACGACGTAACGACGCATGAGTCATGTTTCTTCGTGAGTGCAGCCGGCTCCATCGATTTATAAGACGTTATCACGTCAAAAAAAACCTCAATCTGGTTCCTATACTACCTACAAGCTCTGCTTAATTTGGGGCTAGATAGTTTTGTGTGGATGGTTCATAACATTTTTATTTAAAGGTACACTGATTGTTCGATATCGTCGATCGATTGCTGTTGCTGTACAGCCTTGCGCACATCTAAGCGTTCTACGGTGGCGATCAGCGAAACGCTGGAAAATACGACAGTGATATTTGCGATTCAGCGTGTCACTGATCGCCACTGCAAAACGCTCAAGTGTGCGCAATTCAGATACTACAAAGATTATGTGAAAAAATATACTAATGATTGAATTATTCAGTCTTTTTGTAAAGCTGTCACAAAAACATTTATAACAACTACCAATCCACAAAAAAATAGATACGCGTCGTCTTGAGAACATCCTTTCATCGATAAAAAAATACGTCCCACCTTGACACCATAATCTTGAACAAAAAGTTGAAGATTAGACGCGGTTCAAAAGTATTATAATGAGTCTAATTAGTTGTTTGATTACGGCGGCGCCTCGCTCAATAGCGATCACTTTGTACGTGAGATAAAGGGCTCGAAATATATCTTTTGCTATTTATTCTACGGATTGGTTATCAATAATAAATAAAAAAATATTGTAGAAATCCACACAACACTACCTAACCCCAAACTAAGTAGAGCTTGTACTATGGGAACCAGATAGCTGATATAATACTAAAATGCATTTCTTGTCTAAAACATATTATAAGAATGCATTTTAATACCCAGACAGAGACCAAACTAAGACACATAAATATTTTTTCTAGGTGGGGATCGAACCCACGACTTACGGCGAGCTACTACCAACTAAGCTGACAGGCCAGTCATTATCATTATAAGCTAAAAAAAGTTATTATTTTAAACTTCACAATTTACATTCAATCATTGTGTGTGTGACCTTTAACATTAATAAAGCTTGCAACTTTTACAAAGCTACTCTGCTTTGTAAAATATGTATCCACTTAGCTTTAAAACCTGTCAATAATGTCGCATTATGTTTAAAAGGGAGCGAGACATTGTAATGCATTTAGTGATCACGGAACCTTCACTGTAAATTAATTACTTTGTTTTTGAGGAACTCTCATACAATACACACAACATAAAATAAATTGTATGTTTTGACGTGAAAACTGCGCACACTTTTAAGGTGGGAAAGAAACCTATGAACTCGCTACACTCTCACGTCACTTATCGTATCCGACACGTCTTCGGCAAATAAACTTCACTAAAACTCGGGAAGGGCTGGGGGGCTGAAGTTGGCGGGATATTTTGTACACAGCTTCTTGTGCAAAAAAATAGCCCACACACACAACCCACAGTAGGATTTTTTTTCTGTGGTCTCTTATGTTTTCCTAGCCTACACCGCCCCACTGTTGGGCATAGACTTCCAGTTCTCTTATAATTAATTAAACACATGCTTAATTAATATTGTATGAATTTATGGTATTTCGCTGACACTACTATTTATTTATCTTAAATAGTTTTTTTTTATTTTGGTTAAATAAAATGTGGATGAATTTACATTATATATTTAGATAAAAAAACCAATAATAACTTGGAGAAATTGAAAAAAAAAACAATATTATAAAAATAGCCAAAATAAGTTCTGTGCATACTTAAAAGCTTATATTTATTACAGAGGTCATCATCATCATCGGGCTAAAAAGGTCCACTAAAAATATAAAATAAGCTAGGCTAGGCGATTAATTTAAAAAAAATCCACTTCTAATAAATTTTAAGAAATTCCTAATCTTTCTCATTTTAAAATTACAAAAGCTTCTAAAAGCTATCCAGTTAATATTAACCTTTGTATAAAGTGACGAAAGCAAAGTGAAAGAACTAGTTCATGAGCAATATTTCACGAGGATCCGATAAGAACACACAAAAAGTTAATGTCACAACACTCTACTGAAAGTTTTGCAAGTAATTTCATCACAGAGAGAGATACTATAAAAAATCTTTGGTACTGGTCTAAAGAAGAATTACCGGCTAGAGCATTTGGCAGTAGCTCTGCTTTCTGTGTTGGAGGGCGTGGGTTCGATCACCATTGAGAACTAATATATCAATGGTGAATCTTTTTTTCTCTGATCGGGTATTATTTATATTATATAAATATGTATTTAAAACAAAAACGTATCAGTTTTAAGGGTTCCGTAGCCAAATGGCAAAAACGGAACCCTTATAGATTCGTCATGTCTGTCTGTCTGTCTGTCTGTCTGTCCGTCCGTATGTCACAGCCATTTTTCTCCGTAACCGTAAGAGCTAGACTGATGAAACTTGGCGAGTAGGTGTATTCTGTGAACCGCATTAAGATTTTTACATAAAAATAGAAAAAAAACTATAAATTTTGGGGGTCCCCATACTTGAAACTGAAACACAAAAATCATCGATCCCATACGTGTGGGGTATCTATGAATAGGTCTTCAAAAATGATGTTCAGGTTTCTAATATCGTTTTTTTCTAAACTGAATAGTTTGCGCGAGAGACACTTCCAAAGTGGAAAAAAGTTGGTCCCCCCCCCCTCTAACTTCTAAAATAAGAGAATGATAAAACTAAAAAAAATATATGTTGTACATTACTATGCAAACTTTCAACGATATTTGGTTTGAACGAGATCTAGTCAGTAGTTTTTTTTTTATACGTCATAAATCGTAAACTGCAATTTACCTTTCGACGAACTACAAGAACCTTGATATTATGTTACTTGATGCTACGGAACCCTTCATGGGCGAGTCCAACTCGCACTTGGCTGCTTTTTTTTTATATCAGTAGTACAAGCTCTGCATTATTTGGGGTACATAATATTAAATACATTTCATTTCATTTCATTTATTGTTAGGCAGAATTATGGTTTAGTGCACCCAAACAAATCAATAAAATGTAGCTTTAACTAAAACTAATAAATAAATAAATAATGCGGACAATCCACACAACACTATCTAGCACCAAACTAAGCAGAGCTTGTACTATGGGAACCAGATAGCTGATATAATAAGTAAATACTTTTTTTTTGTAAATACATACATATAATACAATATAGGTAACACCCAGACAGAGAACAAACATCTATGTTCACCACACAAATATTTGTTCTCGGTGGGGATCGAACCCACGACCTACGGCGCAGAAGGCAGAGTTACTATCAACTGGGCTGAGAGGCCAGTCGGTAAAACTGATTCATATTACTTTCTTAGTTCCAACGGCTTATTTTTTATTTTAGTTTAAATTCACATCTAGCAAAGTGTCACAGAGAGCTTTCGTTGTTTTAAAATGTGATAGTCATTGGAGAATAAATGGTAATAATTAATCTTCAAACACTTTTATTATTGTAAATTGATATTTGAATTACTAAGCAAATTATCCCTGTAGGAAAAAGTTATATTTAAATCTTCTTCTTCTTCCTCCTTCTGTCAGCTTTCATCTCTGAATTCACTCTTCTCTTATCCATGTCATCAAAAGGCATATATAAATAAAAGCTCCTAATTTTTTTGACTGGCCTCTCAGCTCAGTTGGTTGTACCTCTGCCTTCTGCGCCGTAGGTCGTGGGTTCGATCCCCACCAAAACAAATATTTGTGTGGTGAACATCGATGTTTGTTCTCTGTCTGGGTGTTTTATTGTATTCTAAGTATATATTTACAAAAAAATATTTAAGTATTATATCAGCTATCTGGTTCCCATGCATGCTAGTACAAGCTATGCAAATGCTAAAGACTAGATAGTGTTGTGTGGATTGTCCAAAATATTTATTTATTTTTTATTTATTAATTTGCCATTTTTTTTGCTTTATTTTTCAAAATTGCTCACTTTCAGTTTTCTCTAAAAATTATGTTAATTTTATTTACTTATGCAGTAAGTATTTAAAAGAAAATGCAATACAGTTAGCATACAAATTATCAAACCACTTTCGATACCATGAAATAACAATAAATTGTCATCTGACCGAGTATTATTATATTAGCAAACAAGATACCTAATAATTTAGTACTCGGTTCAACGCCTCGCTATTGTATAATTAAATTAATAAAATGTTTATGAGGATTAAGTTCTATGCGTAGGCTGACCGCACGACCAGGCATGGTTCACACCGACACAGTTATCTGTACTAAATCACTAAACTTTGACGTCTTAACGCACGTCTCTAGAACGCACTTGGAATAGGGCAACTTCAAATTGAAATGAACTAAGAAATCATTTTCTGAAGTATACTTACACGTCTGTCTATTAAAATTAATGAACATCTGGTTTTTGCTTTTGAATAAGACGCTTTGAACACTCAGTTCCTTTTTGTACGTGGTGCCTATTTGCTGAATTTTGTCAAGCCTATTCGTTGTAATTCAATATTACCTATAATATTTGGTACTTTCTAATGAGCAATAAGCCCTCCCTTTGTTTTTCCTTTGTCTTTCAATACTAATTATTGTAGTATGCTTGAAATTTTAAGAAGATTTGTCTTATTTACTTAAACATTTTTTTTTTCAGCGAAAACCGTGTTCAGTACCTACCACTGGCTCTTCATTTTAAATTAGGTGCCTTGTGTCGTTGACTACTAACTATCTATAAGGATCTTGAATGACAAACTTGCACAATGTAAACAAGCCTTAACATTTTTCATTTTGGTACTGCATGGGCATAATTATGCAAATCCGAATCTACGCTTTGTTGCATTATGTCTTTTATTCGACAGTGTGAAAACAGCTTTCGTTCATCAACTTTCTTTCCATTGAAATAATAAATGAAGTCTGTTATCAAAGCGATTTGTATCATAGATAAGGTTTTGTATTGCAAAATATTTTGTGAGAACTTTCGAGAGTCTATTATATATAGCGGTAAGAAATAGGTATAAATAACAATAGAAGGCGTTGTCACCTTCACATTTCAATCTGTTATCTGTGGTCTACTGTTGATCAGTATTTCACGTGCACAGTAGACATAGAAATAGACAATCATTTATAACTTTTGAAACTATCATGGTTTTTAACACTATTTTTATGAAACAACGGGATATTTACCATGATTAAATTTTGTTGAGTTGACTTCACGGTTGAACCGTGATCATGGTGCATGCAACTGTGCCGAAATATCGGAAGCCAACTCAACAAAATTTAATCATGGTAAATATCCCGTTGTTTTATAAAAATAGAATCATTTATTTGCTTCCTAGCTCACAACATACATTACAATACATGAATGGATGAAACCCAATTAGAAATAAATTTACAGTAAGTAATGATAAAAATAGTAGGACAGAAATTAAAAACTAACAGAACACATGGATTTATAAGTTATGATGACATGAGTTAGATAAGATGTTAAATTTATAAATGTCCAATGTATTAAAATTGTACATTTGTAAATTGAACATCTTTTTCTATAGTAATTCAATTATTACAGGTAAAAGGTTAGCTTAACCTCTGCTTAAGTTAACCATGATGTGCCAATCTCATCGTTTTTATCAAAAAAAGTAAGACAAAAATATATTTTTGTCCAGGGTGAGAACCGTCATCATCATCAGCCTGAAGAAGTACTTCTTTTAAATTAAAGTGGTCATTCAGATCATAATAATATAGTTTGTGGACCCGACAACAGTTGGGGAAGTCGGTCGCGGGAAAAGGGAATCGCGGGAAAGGGCTCGGAATCGTTGCTCCTGGAAATGTGTAGGGGAGGTTTATATCCAGCAGTGGACTTTTTCATGCTAGTCATGATAATTATTATTTATTTAGCTACTTCTAAAAAATAATATTTAAAGATAATATTATAATAAAAAGATCAAATTTTTTCGATCCCATTTCCACCAACATAATTATTTTGATTCGTTTGAAGTCAACTGCTCGAAATCTGTCTCTTATTTCCAGCAGTGCACTTATTCAGGCTGATGATGATAATGATAACGTTCAATTTGGTTATAATACATCGATGGAGGCGAATGAATTCCAGCAACCTTCATCTTTTCACTCAAGTCGTCGGCAGTCAGCGCCGTGGAGCGAGGACGCAGCGGGAGGCTATCAAACAAAACTTGGTGAAATCAATAACGAAACGAAAAAATTGCGCAACAATACGCATTCACAGAAACTTCAAGACGTTTATTCAATGAATGGAATAGTCATTAGATAATTGCGTTTATTTGAGCACATTCATATTATTATTATAATATCTACTGACACTTATAGTGGAGTGGACAGTCCATGCCACACTAACTAGCCCCGAACTAAGCAGAGCTTGTACTATGGGAATCAGCTAGTTGATAGGTATATTGTATAATAATCCGTCTGGTACTGAAACGGTCTGCAGATAGCTTAAGGGCGCTTGTACACGCTAAGAAAAAACGCCGGGTCTACCCAAGAATTCGTGTCATAACTAGAAAATAACTGTGTACACTGCTCGCAGCGGTGCACGAAAAAAATCTTATCTGCGCAAGACACGACGCGGCGAACGTTGTTGCGTTTTCGTGTGTGGAAAAGACAAAATTCTTGTCGTCTACACGAAGAATTTGTCTTGTCTGCCGCAGGAACGGCAAATTTTCTTAGCGTGTACAAGCGCCCTCACTGTTTCTTGGGTATTTTGTACATTTTGTAAATATTTGTTTAATTGTACCTAAGTTTTTTTGTGTAAATAGGTGGTTACATAATAATACTTTTTTTTGTAAATTCATACTTAGATTACAATTTAACCCAGAGGGCTAACATTTGCGTTCACCACACAAATATTTTTTCTCGGAGGTGCTCAAACCTACGCCCTCCTGCGCAGAAGGCAGCCTACAACCAACTGAGCTATGAGAGCTGTCAAATAAAAACACAAACAAAAATATCTAAAGACATCAACTGTTTTTAAAATCCTAACCTAGTCAAGAAATAGTCAATCAAGCCACTATGCTTTACTCAAGTTTTGATTTATTAAAGATCCCAAGAAGTCGGCTGGATGGCAAATGGTCAAAATTCTTAGACGCTTATGTCCGTATCTATAAATATTGATCAAGCATAAATCGATACTCGGATTTGAATGAAATACTACCGAGAACAAATATTTATGTGGTGAACACAGATGTTTGTTCTCTGTCTGGGTAAAATATATATACCAGATAGCGGACAAACAATGTCCTCTATCTGGTTCCCATACTACCTACAAGCTCTGCTTAGTTTGGGGCTAGATGGTGTTGTGTGAATTGTTTATAATATTTATTGTTATATTTAAACCCAGTGCTTGAGTTAAGAACGATCGATAAATAGTGAATAACAATATGAGTCGTATTTAACTGACTTCAACACAATCCTGTGTAAAGGTTTTCTTCGAAAATGTGTCCATTATTTGCCATTATTTCCATTATTTGTAAGTCAGTATTTATTCTCAAAACAATCGTGCCTAGTTAACATCAGTAAAAATATACAGATGATTATGTATTCAGTTTATTATCTTACTATTCAAAGGCATCGTATATATTTGCCTGTAGTTTTTAGGGTTCCATAGGGTTCCATTTAAACAGTAATTTTATTTTATTTTATGTATGTTAGTCTCTAAGGTATTTATTAACTATGGACCTAAGGTGTTTCATTTTTGTAATGTGCATTTTATAGTTGTCTGAAATAAATGATATTATTATTATTATATTATTATTATAGCTAAATGGCAAAAACGGAACCCCTAGAGATTCGTCATGACGGTCTGTCTGTCTGTCTATCCGGCCGTATGTCACAGCCATTTTTCTCCGAAACTGTAAGATCTAGACTGATGAAACTTGATGAGTAGATGTATTCTGTGAACCGCATTAAGGTTTTTATGCAAAAATAGAAAAAAAAAACAATAAATTTTGGGGGTCCCCAAAATATACTTGAAACTGAAACTAAAAAAGCATTTTTTCATTAAACCATACGTGTGGGGGGGTATCTACGAATAGGTCTTCAAAAATGATGTTGAGGTTTCTAATATAGTTTTTTTCTAAACTGAATAGTTTGCGCGAGAGACACTTCCAAAGTGGTAAAATGTGTGTTCCCCCCCCCCCAGTGTGTAAAAATAATAATAAAAGATTTTCGAGCATTAAAAGATTAAAACATTTTCGATGCCACTTCCAGAAACATTAAGTTGTGATATGTTTCTCTTTATCAAGAAGACAATGGTTCTAATAAACTCAAGGTTGAAAGAAAATACAAAACAAAATATCAATTCAATAGACAAATTGCAACGTGGTGATTGTGCCGACATTCACAGCTTCAAAGAGAAAAGCTTTAGGCCTACCACAAGCTCTGTCTGGCTCTGTCTCTGGCTCTGGTTTTCAGTGATAAGTCTTTAAGTCATATTTTTGGTAGAACAAATTGTATAATAATCAGCTTTCTTATTTCCATCGTAAACATGCTCTGATTTCAAAATTCTATAATAAAGAAATTCTAATTCTGCTTAGTTTGGGGCTAGATAGTGTTGTAAGGATTGTCCACAATATTTATTTATTTATTACAAATTCCATGATTAACAAGGTTAATGGAAGCTTTTCAAAGGTTTATAATGCTTTGTTGCTTTATGAAATGCCAGATTCTTTGTAATTAATACCATCGTTAGCTCTATTCATGGACGTTGCTTACCTAATTTTATCAAAATGTCAAACTTGTAGCATAAAACTAGCAGCAAAACCCGACGTTGCCCGGGTAGAGTCTATGAACTAAATTTAATTATGTATTCTAGATCATTCCAGAATTTTAATAATTGAATTTCTCGAAAAGTCCATGTGATAGAAAATGATAGGCTTAGAAAAGTGTGTTTGAAATGATTGACGTAATTTTAAAACTTCTATCGCTCATTCATTTTCCTTTCTCCTTCTACTTCATTTTTCTTTCTTTCCTAGGTCCTAGGTACCTTCTTTATTATTTGTGTTACATTTTTTTTTTGTGCTTATTTTAGTACCTAAGTAATGTTCCGTTCTATGTACTTGTGTTTTGTCAAATAAATAAATTTTCTTTCTTTCTTCTCACAACCACCCAACTCAACTAGGTTTTCGTGAAGTATGAGGTAATAAACTTTGTTACATTTGCATAGCAGGAGACCAAGGGGTATTTACAACCACAACGGATAGACTAGGGAGTAGATCCTAGTTGGCGGTGATAGAGAAAACCCTGTAAATACACACATTTTGCTTTTTATAATATAAGTACTACGCCCGGTCCCATGCAGCTTCCCACGGGTGGATATTTATTTTTGAAACACAAATATAGTCTATGTTACTCAAGCTCAATGTACCTACTCGTACCTTTCTTAGTGTGAAATAATTTTTGAAATCGGCATAGTAGTTTTTGAGTTTATTCATTGCAAACATACACACAAAAATACAAATCTTTTCTCTTTATAATATTAGTATAGATATTGATTATGTTCTATTCACCTTGGAAGAATGATAGGATCGTGTACACCCTTCACACGGCTATGCAATAGGTATACTTTAACCAGTACCTACTTTCCACCTATAAACTTTGTAAGCATTTGCGTGTAACAAATGGCCTTGCACACCTATTACAAAATTAATTTCGTAAACATACAACAAAAGCTTAATTTAGTATTGAATATAATTTATACATAATTTTTTACACAACGAACCTATACAATTATAAACGAACTCTGTTTTTATCTAGGTAAGTATTACAGGTAGAAATCAGAGTTCAGATATTTAATATTAAATGACTTTGTGTGCAATGTCATTTATGTTCTCAATTAGTAGTCCTACCACAAGCTCTGTCTGGCTCTGTCTCTGGTCCGTGTGAGTGTTGACTAAATAAATCCTACGTCGAAACGTCACACACACAGTTGTTATATTTACAAACTTTCTCCTGGCTTTCTAACTGCTGAAAAATTAGGTATGTGTCATATGAAACGTGTATGTCATATAAATACCAGTGAATAACTCCTTAGGACATTCTCATGAAAAAATAATGTCCGTCAAAAATAATACCTGCCTTATTTCTTTATTTACTTGATGATTGAAGTGATGTGTGACACATTAAAATACATTCAGATTGCATAATCCAGATATTTAAAACGCTCTTTTAAAAATTTAGTGCATCATAAAAATAATAAATTTGACACGAATAACTGGACCGTTTAGCATAAAAATATGACTTACAAAAACACCTACTCCATATTTGAAAATAACAAAATTCTCGCGCCAAATTTGTGGGTATAAAAAGACCGTTATTCTCGCAAGTAAACTACCACATGATAGCATTTACCTGAATTAACGTGCAAATGTCCCGTCCCCTTATTCACTAAGAAGCCGTGCCAGGAAGGTAGTTATAACCACGACATGTATACATAGTGCACTCCTATTATCACTTTGGTAAGAAGTCTTCATCAAAATGTAGATGATATTCGTGGAAACTTGCTCCACGTATCTGCTGCGGTTGAGAATACCACAATTAGCGAAGGCATGAATAACATCAAGCCTTCATCAAGCATCATACTAGAGTCAAAAATAATAGTATTACAAAAAGACTTGGTTCTGTATGACTTAGGGAACCAATTTTTGTCACGCAGTTATTTTCTAGTGACAATCGTTAGTCGACAATTTGATGATTATTAATACAGTAAGTACGTTAAAATAGTTTAATATTTTTTTTATGAAATAGACATCCAACAACATCCATCCGTAAATATAGCCAACAATGTATGCATATAAGTAAGCCATGTCTCATACAAAATTCTTGGCAAATCAAGTCAATGACGGATGACGTGTGAACGAGATCTTACATATCATATTGCTCAATAACAAATATTCTTTTATTTAATAAAGCAATCAAATTAACAACCAGTTACTTTAAATATATCCTACATATACTATATCCCACATTATATCCCACATATAATATCCCACATATAACCTACATTATATCCTACATATATCCTACACATACTACACATATCCTACAAAATATCCTACATATATTCTACATATAACCTACATAATTATATCCTACATAATATCCTGCACGTATTCTAATAATATCCATCATCCACCCAACCTATTGGTTTGTTTAAGAAGCTTAGAATAAGGGAGGTAGTCCAACACATCTAGTTTATTCCCGCAGGAAGCAAGGAGCGATGCGTATCGCAGCTAGAGAGATCGCTATCGAGCAACACCGAAGGTCCAGCCGCGTGTTATTACTTATTCAGGGTCCGGGCCCAGATGTACGGCCGGTATTTACGGGTGTCTCGGGGCTAAAATTATCGGCCGATCGCAGACGTAGACCTAAGAAAACCTGCGCGTCTTTTATTTTCTGCTAGTTTTTGAATACTAGGAATATTCAAAAATCTCGACAACTCACACAACACTATCGGGCCCCAAGCTAAGCAGAGCTTGTACTATGGGAACCAGATAGCTGATTATTATACTTATAACTATACATTTTTTTTTTGTAAATACATTATGTAGGTACTTATAATAGAATATAACACCCAGACAGATAACAAATATCTGTGTTCACCACACAAATATTTGTTCTCGGTGGGGATCGAACCCACGACCTACGGCGCAGAAGGCAGAGCTACTACCAACTGAGCTGATTACACAAGCCCTTACTTGCGGGACGCTTTATTGCCTAGGACAAGATTTTAGATGGAGTAGGCTTGCCCAGCCATCCTGTGCTATCTCTTTCTGACGCTTACTACGCTTAGAGTCGAAATTAGCCGATGTGCAATATTTATTAACATGCCATTTTAACGTATACCTACCCGTTACACTTTTAGTAAATAGAGTATCAGCTCTATGGGCAATAGCTATTTCAGGGCTAAATATCCGCGGATTCTTAAGTCTAGCAAGCATGCCCTGCGGATACCTTTCACGCACACGCGCATGTCATGTGGGTGAACACTTCGCCATCCGATACTTAAATTATTGGAGGAGAAGTTCAGTTTACAGCTTTTAAACAGCGGGCAATAGTATTTACCCGTAACTCCCATTTGTTCTATGGAACTGTGACGTCATAGAACTGTTAATTAACCGTTGGAGAATAAAAATTCTCGAATGGCGACCACGAACCGGAAGACGAAGCGTAGGGCGCCCACCCACCAGATGGACCGACGACATTGTTAAGATCGCGGGAAGTCGATAGATGGAAAGGGCTCAGAATCGTTCTTCCTGGAAGTGTGTAGGGGAGGCCTATGTCCAGCAGTGGACTTCTTCAGACTGATGATGATGATGATGACGTTTTTTTACTAGCCTACATTGTCCCAGTGCTGGGCAAAGGCCTCCCCCAAAGACTTCCAGCTCCCTCTATTCTGAGCCTCCTCCCACCATATCCTTTCGAAGGCGTCCCCTAGGCCGCCATCCGTCAGATGGTAGAACTACTGAAACAAAAACTGTCCCATTTGTTCCATAGGAATAAGCGATCGAGCTGTCAAGACATTTCTTTATTCATATTTTTGTTCAGATTTTTATTTCTTTTTTTGTCTCTTCTTTTCTATTTTTTTTTCTGTCTGGGTGTTATATTGTATTCTAAGTATGTATTTTCAAAAAAAACGTATATAAGTATTAAATCAGCTATAATGGTTCCCATAGTACAAGCTCTGCTTAGTTTGGGGCTAGATAGTGTTGTGTGGATTGTTTATAATATTTATTTATTTATCTCTCAGCTTGATTTCTTGTGGTTCGCCTTGAAAGTTTGCGTTTGCTAAGATCTGATAATTATTGAATAGCAAATTACTGTCTGTTAATATTATTTATAGACCCAGCAGGATCCCAAAATCAATAGAATTTAATTTCAACCTTGACTCCTAACCTGTATAATGAATATTAAAATGTTTTGTTTTTCATGTCGTGTCATTAGTTCTTTCAAACCAGTGCGATGAAAAGATTGTAAAGCCTTTTGTACATCTAGATCGCCTGCGATGGCGATTGGTGTATCGCTGTCAAAGTTTGCAGCTTGAACGGATGTGTGCGGTAGGCTTCCGTCAATTCGGACCGTTAGGTATTCGGACCAGAGAGCACTGGGGGTCTAGTGGTAGTGGCCCCGCCTTCCGATCCGAAGGTCGTGGGTTCAAATCCACTCGTGTACCAATGAGTTTTTCTGTTTAAAAATGTATGTGCACTATGCCAGTACTCTCAAAAACGGTGAAGGAAAACATCGTGAGGAAACCGGCGTGTTATAGAGCCTAAAAAAGTTCGAGCAACACGTGTCAAGGGTCACGCAAAAAGGGCCCACCAGCGGCCTACTTGCGGAAAAACCTGCCCGCACATCAAGTGATGCGCATGATAAACTTGCCGAAACTAAACTTAGGTATTCGGACCGCGGTCCCATTCCCCGGATTGATTTAGCGAAACCCTATGCTGAACTCTTCGCCGAAGAAGCTCCTTTCGTAGACTTTACACTGTTTTCGAGTAGGATCATCGACATACCGATTTCTTCCCGATGTTTGTCTTTACCTTTTAAATAATGACATAGTGCACATTATATACTGTACATTATATGCTGATTTGACTGCCTTCTTATAACAGTTGGTAGTAGCTCTGCCTTTTGCGCTGGAGGGCGTGGGTTTGATCCCCACCGATAAGAAATATTTGCGTGGTGAACGTAGATGTTTGTTCTCTGTCTGGGTGTTGTATTGTATTAGTACGTATGTATTTACAAAAAAAATGTGTGATAAGTATTATATCAGCTATCTGGTTTCCATAGTACAAGCTCTGCTTAAATTGGGGTTAGATAGTGTTGGGATTGTCTACAATATTTATGTTTATCACTCATTCTTTATTGTACACATAGGTAAAAAATACATTTAGAAAACTTAAAATTAATTATTATATTTTTGGACATAAAAAACTGTTGGTGCACGAACGGATTTGAACTCACGGGTGGAAGGCGTGGCCGCTACCACAAGACCACCAGTGATCTAAAATATTTTAAGTGGCGAGAATTATATTCATAGGAGTGGTCGACACTGTACATAAGTGTATTAAGTCTTCTCAAATACCCAAAGACCAGTACTCCAATGTAATTGAAATTATTCCATTACTAAACGTTAACTACACTTATCTGTTGCAGAATCTATCAAATAATAGAGGTCTTAATTAGAATCGAAGTTGAAAAACACAATCAAGTTTTGTTGATAAACTTAGGCCGGGTATACACGGACTAAGTACTAGGCAGCTAAAATACTCCTCAACGGTATAAACAAAAATATAACGACAAAATGTTAAATGATTAGTTCTTTATTGCACACAATACAAAAAATATGAAAAGGACTGAAATAGAGGACATGCACATAGGCGATTTTATTTATGCTCGTTTTGCTTTGAAAATATTGTAGAATGTTTAACAGTTTTTATGAAACAACGGGATATTTACCATGATTCAATTTTGATGAGTTGACTTCCGATATTTCGGTTCAACCGTGATCATGGTGCATACAACTGTGCCGAAATATCGGAAGTCAACTCATCAAAATTTAATCATGGTAAATATCCCGTTATTTCATAAAAATGGTGTTAAAAACCATGATAGTTTCAAAAGTTTAACAGTTTGGTTCTATGGTAAGTGTTTTTGTTTTAACACTTGAATAAAAAAGCTATAAAAAATTAAACTTGCAGTGTTTACCCCTATAGGTTTCTCCAATTATTTACCCTTTGCTCTATATGTAATGTACTCGCGCATTTACCAAAATGCTGGGAATAAAAATTTACCCTGCTTATATAACTTTCAATCAAACGTTAAAAAATTCCTTCAGGGTAGGCAACGCAACGACAGCACCCTTGGTGTTGTTGGTGTCTATGGGCAACGGTGACCGCTTACCATCAGGTGGGCCGTAAGCTCGTTCTTTTACATAATAAAAAAATATATATATATATTTTGGAATATCCACTCAACTCTATCGAGCCCCAAATTAGTACTTTTCGTAATTATTATTTTTTGTAAAAAAATACTTAGTTTGCGTTCACCACACAAATACATTTTCTCGGTGGGTATCGAACCCAAGATCTACAGCGCAGAAGGCAGAGCTACTACCAATTTAGCAGAGAGACCATTAAAAAATAGTGATATTCTACTAAAATATAACTTAAAAGTTTTAGAGAGTTGATTAAGCTAGATGAGGCGGTCCGTGTATCACCAGCCTCTAACTAAACGAATTACTTTATCGATATCATAATTACAGAGCCAGTTAATATTTGCGATACACTCTCATAAATCTTGCCTTAATAATACACCAATCTGCTGATATCTTTATTACATCAATATTGAACTTAATAACTTAAAGTGTGGTTAAATAATATCAGTAGGACCACTATCAAGTTTGTTGAAGTTTAGTGCACGTTTGGTATCTATTTATTGTATTTATGAAGGCATTATTTACTCTGAATAGTTTGTTGAATTGGGAATTTAATTTACCTAAAGTTACAGTTATTAGTAGGTAGCCAGATCAATAACTTAGGTTAGTTTCGATATTATGATTTAAAAAAAGTTACGAGGGTTTAATTTAAGGATGTAAAGTTGCCAGATTAAAGCGTTTTTTTTTAATATAGGTATTATATCAACCGTTAATTTTCACGATGTCTGATAGACAAGTTAGCAAACATAAAAAATTACAAATAAAAACCTAATCTAAAGTTCCATAATGAAACCGTTCCAGTTTTTCTCAGAGGAAGATAAGTTTGTAAAAAATAGTTGGAAGGTTTTATCTTTTTTTTTTTTTTTTTTTTTTTTTTATGTAAAAGATAGACAAGCGAGCTTACGGCCCACCTGATGGTAAGCGGTCACCGTCGCCCATAGACACCAACAACACCAAGAGTGCTGTCGTTGCGTTGCCTACCCTGAAGGAATTTTTTAACGTTTTTCTTGAAGCTATTCATTATCTAGACCTACATAGTGCAAATCACCATGAAATTGCATCTATTTTCACCCCACAACAACTAACAATTCTTATTATAATGTGTTGAACAACATTCCTCCGCCTTGTAATGAGCGGATGTCGGATAACGATAGCAAAACTGTGGGCATATTTTATAATATCAATAACAATTTATTGGAAAATCAACTTTACTGTGTAAAGTTCAAGGTTTGAAATAAAATTTAAGATCGATAGATTTATTGGGAGTCGAAGAAAACGTTGGAACAAAGTTACTTTGAAAGTGGCCTCTATATCAGGGTAATAGGGACTGTGATGTATTACGTCTTGCAATAAATAGGTATACCCGAGGGTTGAACTACATCACAGCGTTCTTCAGCGCTGGCTGCACGATATCCAACGTGGTCTAACATTTACGCATGACTGACGTTTGCGATTCTGAGCCAGTACCTAATAAAAAAGTTAAAAAGTGTCTGCAATGACCTAAAATCGAGTAGGCGTAATGTGACAAACCACCGACTGACCCAAAGACTTAAAAACTTTTGGGTTTGTTTTCCCAATGCTCACTACCGATTAAATACAGTCAAAAGGACAAAAACTTTCGCAATTCTGGAGACTTCTTGCTAATTATGGATGTATATCTCAACACAATCCCCCTCGAACGTGACATTGTTAAGATCGCGGGAAGTTGGTGGATGGAAAGAGCTCACAATCGTCCTCCCTAGAAATACATAGGAGAGGCCAATGTCCAATGGACTTTTTCAGGCTGATGATGATTTTCAACACTAATACACTTTAATACACAAAAAATGAGCTTTTTACACTCGTAAAAACCTGCAAATATATCATCTAAAATAATGCTCTAAAATTTGATCATTATTTTGACAAATCTTTACTATCATTAATGTGTAGCGGGTTGATAAATTACATAGTAAATTCAAATCTAAGCGTTTTTTTTTCATCTGTGTTCAAATTGTCGTGTAATTTAAAAATTGAATGATCTCTTACTTCGAGACATGGCAATCAAGGACTTAATAAGTTTTTATTTAAATTTCGAACTGAGTTTTACTACTTTTTATATTTTTTTAACTTGCTAAATTAAATGCTTCTTATTGAAAAAAAAACAACTAAACACTTCAACACGAGAAAAACTATTGTTGTTCGTTGTTTGTCGTGACCTACTTAGTTTTCATTTCCTCGCATTATTTGAGAAATGTATATCAGACAAGCCTTAGCCTAAACTAGGCATTGATCGACTTACGTATACTTGTACACATTTACACGTTCGTCTATCAATGTCTCTTTTGCTGGCCGGTGTAGTAATGTACTATTTTTGGCGTTCAATGGAATCCTAAAGAAGATACCTATCGGGAGAAAGAAACGCTGAAGCATGCGTTAAAGTGTAGTTTGTTAATAGAAGTTGGCGCCGGCCGTTTTGAGCGTGTGCGTGATAATAATCACAGCTCTAGGCGTCAACACAGAACGTCTATTTAAAATCTTATCCCGTAATGAACGTAATTCTGTAGAAATTCATAAATGTAACTACTGACATAACTACTTAGAATATGGCAAATTATGGCAAATCCTATGCTTAATCTTTTCCGTATCAAGAGCCCTTCTTCTTCTTCTTCTTCAGGTGCAGTCCATGCCACACGTGCTCGCGTGTCCGTCATGTCCCACCTCATGCACAATGGATGATATCATATCATGTGTGGCTCGGCCAATGCCGTGGATGTGGCCACCTACTGGTCGAAATGGCTTTAATGATAACGATTGTAATATCGATACGACAGAAGAAGAAGTAGTAGTATACTTAATGAAGAGTAGTTTTACCAAATGAATGGTAAAACTACTAAGTTTGTATGTCTATTTAGAGCTAGTTACTAGCTTTTTATAATGTGACATTACCTAGTTAAAAATACCCCATAATTTATCAAGAAAGAATTACCCGCGTCGATTGGTCAACAGCTTAAAGTGAACAAATATCTTATTGCTTTACAAATAACCTTAAAATAAATAGGCCTTGCAAATCACACACGTTCTTTCATCACGATGAGAGTGCAGTTCCTTGTACGCCCAGGATCGTGTTTAATCTGTGGTATTTGTTATCTGTGGTCCACAGATCCTGGCACTTGGCAGTGGAGGTCAAGCTAACAGCGCTTGGTATTTTGTGTCTGTATCTACAATGCACTTGTTTATTATTTTGCAGTGTTGCCATGACCCGCTTTTTACGGTAAGCCTACAGAGTACTTTTTTTAGACTGGGTAAAACTCAAGTGTAACTTCCTTGTTTGATTTTGTTATTATCGCGTAAGGAAATGGTTGATCATTAAAGAAAAACATTTTTTACGTGATCGAACCTCTTCCTCCTGGGATATATAGTTATCTATCCCAGGAAGCTAGTTATTGGACAAGAAAAAAAAAGAAATACAGTTTTGAATTCCTAGTTTGACCAAATGTCACATGAGCGAATTTGCTGGCGAATTACCGTAAAATACAAACACATTGAAATGATGTTACATGCCTAAGTAAGTCAGTAAATAAATCTGAGTAGATTTCTTTCTGTCGTAAGAAAACTGATTGAGTATCGATAGAGTTATTTTACAAAATATTAACGAAGACTATTGTCATTTTGGGAAACTTCTCGCAATAAGCATGACGGCTTCAATTTCCACAATCGCACTTCGTTAACTTTGCAAAGCGTTAGCGATAATACCTTTTATAAGGGTTAAGGGCCTCTTTTACCATCACTGGAGAGTGGAATAACTGACTATATTTTTTTTTATAACAAACTATTGTTACAGGGCGAGGTAACCCCTCATAATTAACTGCCTAACAGATAAACAGCAACAGTTGCATAATATTGATCACCAGGCAAAAATAAAAAAATAAATCACATTTGTTGAATGGGAGCCTCCTTATTTTTAGGTATTTATTGTAAAAGAAATATTAATCATCTGTGAAAAATTTAACTGTCACGTTGTTCATAAAATCAGCCTGGCGACAGACAGACAGACAGACGGACGGATAGCTGAGTCTTATTAATAGGGTCCCGTTGTACGCTATGGATATGGAACCATTCACAGCCATGGGCCGGGTGTGTCTTGGTGGAAGATTCCCTAAAGCTTACGCAATATCAGAAGCAAACAGTGAACTTGCGTCTGAACTTTCGATATACTGATAGAATCTCACTTTCATATCATTCACTGTCATAACATTGTCAACTGTCAAAGTTACGGTAGCTACTTGCTGCCTCAATAGTCATTAGACACATTCTTCTAATACAAAACCTGATTTAGGTTGCTTCGTGTCTAACGGCTACAGCGACAAAATGAATAATGTAATAAGTCTGTAAACAAAGTGTATTTAATTAGTTTTTACTAAAGTGTTAATACCGATTATGAAGTTAAAACATCTTTCAGCTTTTTTAGGGATCCGTTCCCAAAGGGTAAAATGGAACCCTATTAGGTACTTAAGGTGATATCAGACGATTCATTTTTTGTTCATTTTTGCCTTTCATTCGGCACTTTTCACGTGAAATGAAACGTGTGAACACCGAATGAAATATTAGTGAACATGGCATGAAAGAAAAATTAACCATTCACTCGAGTGAACATTCATCCGAGTGAACCGTCTGATATCACCTTAAGACTTCGCTGTCCGTCCGTCTTTCTGTCTGTTAATTGTTGTACTGCATGGGGTGTTATATTATATTCTAAGTATGTATTGTATATACAAAAAATATATATATATCAGCTATCTGATCCCAAAGTACAGGTACAATTATATTTACACAAAGAAACTTACAAGTAAATAAATATGTACAAAATACAGAAGAAACAGTTGAGCTATTTGCAAACGATCTAGAGATAGCTCAACTGATCCAAATCAGTATCAAACGGAACGGACCCCAAGACTCTGGTGGCATTTCCACGCTGAATAGCAATGCTTATGCGCTACGCCAGATACCTACCAGCCCTTAGGTCACGCGTTGCTTCGATATGTAGATACTTACCCTATTTTTATGAACAACGGGACATTTACCATGATCAAATTTTCTTGCAGTTGCATGCTCCATGCATGATCACGGCTAAACTCAACAGAAAAGTAGAGGAGAGGAAGGGGTAGAGTTCAATCGTAATCATTGTGCATGCAACTACCAAAGTATCGGGAGTCAAAACTTACAAAATTTGATCATGGTAAATATCCGTTGGTCATATTATAATAGTGTTATAAAACCATGATAGTTTCAAAAACTTTTTTGGCTGTAGGCCTACCATGAACTCTGTCTGGCTCTGGTTTCGAGTCTGTGTGAGTGCATGCTCACCAGTGCATTATACTATGTGTGTGACGTTTTGACGTAGGATTTATTTAGTCAACACTCACACAGACTCAAAACTAGAATCAGAGACAGAACCAGACAGAGCTCATGGTAAGCCTACTGTTCTTATTTTGCTTCTATTCCTCCAGCCTAGCCGAAAACCGCTAGACCTTACGATCTAGTTGGTAGATTGTCAAGATTTCGCGTCGCCTACACGACAGAATTAGAATAGCTTCGTGACAAGATAATTCAAGCGTTCCTTTTCGAGTAAATTTATTAAACAACAAAAAATAATAAAATGTTAGTTGTTATGTCAACCCACGTGCAAATTATCCGTAATAAATCCATGTTTTTTGTAGGTAAGTTATAACAAACAACACCCAAACCTAAGACAAATGTATCTAATTGTAGATTTATCACAAATATGTGCAACAGCTGGAGTCGAACCCACGCTTTTTGCGTCTCAGTCGTCGCATTACAGAGGCCGTCAAACAGGCATTCGTAAGTCACGTTATTATAAACGAATGTCTATTACTATACATAAAATATATCTATAGTACTCTATTATTTGTGTTTGTTTGTTTTTTTATTTTTTGTTCTTTTTTTAGCAGGTAGGTATTATCTTATACCTTTAAACGAGAAAATCTTGTATATATATATATATATATATTTAGGATCTCGGAAACTGCGCCAACGATTTTCACGAAATTTTGTATATAGGGGTTTTCGGGGGCGATAAATCGATCTAGCTAGGATTCATTTTTAGAAAATGACGAGAAGTTGGTGTTTTGCAATAATCAAACATAAACTAAATATACGACTGTTTCTGCCATCTATTGGCGATTGTGAGCAACTAACTGCAAGCTATTCCAGCAGATGGCGTTGTAAATAAAAAATAAGCCAATAAAGATACGACTCTTCCTGACATCTATTGGCGAATAATAATACAATTTTTTTTAACCCCGAGCGAAGCTCGGTCATACCAGCTCGTGTTTGTTAATGTTTCCGTTCTGTTTATGTTATGTTAAATATTTTTTTTTTTATTTATTTATCTTACAAACCGCGTCGCGTAAGTCTCCCTCGGACACTGAGCTTTGATCTTCAGCTCTTCTCATCCATCGGATTGGAGAGTACTGGTAGCCTCGCGGTAGCGGCCCAGCCTTCCGATCCGAAGATCGTGGGTTAATAAATCCACCAATAAGTTTTTCAGCCTAAAAATTTACGTAATAATAATGTTTGAGAATGCTCTCAAACGGTGAAAGAAAACATCGTGAGGAAACCGCCATGCCGTAGAACCTAAAAGTTTAAAAATATGTGTCCAGTCCACGCGAGGAGCCTATTTGAGGCGCACTTAAAAATCCTTTCAGCACACACACACACTTTCAAAAGAACCAGTGAAACGATAAGAGAAAGATACATTGGAAGAGAATATGGAATCTTCTTGGATCTTCCTCGTATCGTTAAAAAGAGTCATTCTCAAAGAAGCTTCTTCTTCGACAGCGTCATACAGTTATATCCCCTTCCCACCGGTGTGTGATATCGCGTACGGAGGCGGATCAGCTCGCACATCACACCTTGGGAACGGTCTCGTGCGCCGAGGTGCGCGGTAGCACAGGAGCCTTTTCTGTGTGCGTTGCCGTGCGTCGTCGTTGGCTGTGCGTGATGATCTGCAGAGCCACGCACCGTAGGAAGGCAGCATTACAGGCAATAAATATTGCACATCGGCTAAATTCAGCTTCATAGAATATTGTGTGCGTCAGAAAGAGATCTCGCTCTACGAAAGAAGAAAAGCCGTTCATTCTATATTTATTGCCTAAAACTGTACTTTTTTTTTTATATTGTGGACAATTCACACTACACTATCCAGCCCCAAACTAAGCAGAGCTTGTAATATGGGAACCAGATAGCTGATATAATACTTGAATACTTTTTTTTTTGTAAATACATACTTTGAATACAATATAACACCCAGACAGAGAACAAACATTTATGTTCACTACACAAATATTTGTTCTGTGTGGAGATCGAACCCACGACCTACGGCACAGAAGGCAGAGCTACTACCAACTGAGCTAGAGGCCAGTCGTTATAGTCGTACATGTGCATATCGATAGATTTTTCAGGTATATCATGAAGTGTAGGTATTACACAATCGTTTCTAGTTGTTCTATGTCCTCAGGGTATCACTTTCACCGATGATTCTCCGATACAGAAGCTCATTCGTCACCAATCGGACAGGTGATCTGGATTACACTCCATTCAGAGTATTAAAGTGCTTAATTCGATATCATTTCGTGTAGGAGTAGACACAGATGATATAATAGCTACTAATAGGTAGGAAAACACACCTAGGTCGCTGGGGATGGCGATCAATGAAACGCTGTCAAATATAGCTGTCAAATTTAACAGCGTTTCACTGATCGCTATCGCCAGCGACCTAATAGGTGCATGTGCGCAAGCCTTTAAAGAAGGGCCAAATCTCTTAGCGACAGCAGAAGGTCCGCTTATTCTTATCTTCTATATCTTATTAACAGTAAAACTCTGTTTGAAGGGCTCACCCGGAAAAGTAGGTACTACCACCATGCCTATTTCTGCCGTGAAAGGTGGGTTGGGTGCTGGTTAAATGACTGGCACGTGAGGCTTAACATCTGTATGCCTAATGTTGATGGACGCAGAGCCATGCGTCGTAGGCCACGTGCCTGACATGCGTGACCTACGAGGTAATGCTTTAAAGGCAATGTTTACCACTTGACATGGGCCCTAGCTTTGTTCCATCAGCTAGTTATATTAAAAAAACACCGCTTGGTAGAAAGCAAGAGCCTATCACAGCCTTGAGCGGTTTTGTGCTGCATGTGTGTATTTGTGTCATATTTTATGCATAGACAATTTTTTTAATTATTCTGTGGCATATAGCATTCCGCTATACTCAAGGGGTGTTATTAATAATCCAGGCGTAGCGTTGGACTAGTTAATCCGTGTTTCGTCTCTTGCATTGACATGCAATTGTCAACTCGAGCAAATGTGACAAAACACGGATTAACTAGTCCAACGCTACGCCAGGATTATTAATAACACCCAAGGGGTGTACTCCGAAAACTATAAACGAACATTTTTTATTAACATTCATCTCAGTCGCATTTCACAGTAGATCTCAGCTTCTTTTGCCTCAAAAGTTTTGCAGCTTCTCTACCCCAGATTTGCAGATTTTTGATACATTTTCCAATTTGATTTTAAAGCGCAAATGTAACAATTTAAAATTTTGAATTCTATTCCGATGCTATAAAGTTTATTTTATATTCAAAGCCGGTTTATAGTGCGAGAGTCCAGCGTCCGGTTATTATACAATTCAATCTTGTAATTTTTACAGTTACTATTGCGAAACATAGATTTATGTTTTGATGATTCAATTTGTAACTCGTTTTGTTTATGACTGGTGAAGTTTTGGAAGACAAACGTTGTTAGTTTGGTTAATTGGTTTCGTCGGAATCGATTTTGAAATCGTGTTAAAGACATCTTACATCACAACTTGAAAACTAAAAGAAAG
This sequence comes from Thera britannica, assembly GCA_939531255.2. NCBI lineage: Eukaryota > Metazoa > Arthropoda > Insecta > Lepidoptera > Geometridae > Thera > Thera britannica. Next base: position 16,626,548 of record OW618036.2, on the reverse strand, counting down.
TTTCACTTAAAAAATTATATATTTCCCTTTGGCCCGAGTGTGTCCGTAATACCAGCGGCGTCTTTACCTATTGTGCAGGGTGTGCGGTGCACACGGGCGCAGCGTCCTAGGGGGCGCCGAGCGCTGCGCTCGGCGCCCCCTAGGACGCTGCGGCCACCCTATGCCCCACTTGGCGGGCGCGTTGGCCAGGCGCCGCACTTTCAATGACCATCGTAAAAAGCACTCCGCTCTGCATAGATTTTGAATAGAATCTTGAGCTCTTTTAATATTTGATAAATTACAGCATAGGGAGCGCCAAGCGCCGCCGCGGCGCTCGGCGCTCTCTACTCCACTCGGCCATTCGGCGGGTGCGTTGGCCGGGTGCCACACTTTCAATGACTATCGTAAAAAGCGCTCCGCTCTTCATAGATTTTGAGTAGCACCTTGAGCTCTTCTAATATTTGATGAATAACATCAAAGCGGGCGAGCGCCCCGTGGCGCTCAAAAGGGGGGCGCCGAGCGCCGTGGCCTTTGGTGCCCCCCTTCCTCTTAGGGAAATAATTTTCGAATCTTCTTTTTAAATGCATTTCTCAGCTAAGCATAAGCATTTTCCCCCTGTTTCTCCTCTTAAGGAAATAATTTTCCGATTTCTTTTCTTTATGCATCTCTACGCTATAAAAGGAACACACCCTCCAAGTTTCATGCTTCTAGGACTAACTTAGGCTGTGCGTTGATTGTCAGTCAGTCAGTAACGTAAGAGTTTTATTTATTTAGAAGAAAGAAGAAGATAGTCATGTCAACATCATAATCATGGATACGTTTTGGCTTGTTATAGAAAACACCAGAACACCTTGCATAATTCTAAATACATTCAACTGCACATCGTGGTAACCAAACTGATTTTTTTTTTCCTAAAAGTCTCAAAACAAGTTTATTACCCATTGGGGAAATTTGTCAGTTTAATAATAAATAATAATAATTTGCATCTATTACTTTGTATCTATTCCATTTTGAACGCGCGCTTACTAGGGGGCGCTTGGGTAATGTTTGCACACGGGCGCTACATGGGCTAGAGACGCCTCTGCGTAATACCCCCCCCTAATTCAAAATACTGCCAAAAGTCATGCCTACGAGGCATGGCTTTGTTATAGGCGATGGTTACCACTTAACACCAGGTGGGCCATATGCTTATTCCATCAGCAAGTTACATAAAAAAAAAAAAAAAAGTTTTATTTTCAATTCGATAATCGAACAAGTCCACCTCATATTAAGTGGTAACTTATAACAAAGCACTGCCTCGTAGGGCATGCACGAAAGTTTTTCCAGCGTTTCTACGTGCCTCTTCGTCTCTCATAAATATTCTCAAAATGCGAATTTGTATGCATTTCTTCTTCGTTGTGTTTAAAACAAAACCAAAACGCTGTAGTTGAGATCTGACATAAGCTCAAGGTATTTCCTGTGCGTCTATTTCTGGATGAATTATCTAACATCTATAGTACCTATAGTACTATATCTTTACGAACAAGGTGCGCACAAGGGTATCTTGTGGTTTTGTGGCCGTAGCTCTACGTAGCTTGTTGCTACAGTACCTACATAAACCTATCTTTTAGTCATCAATATCATCATCAGCCTATGCCGCCGCCGTATACTCTCTTACTTCGGCCACATAGCCAGGCGCGGTGACAAAAGCCCGGAAAAACTGATCATCGTTGGGAACGTGGAAGAAAGACGATCTTGAGGTAGATCCCCAACTAGGTAGGCTGACCAACTTAAGAGGAATATGGCGAGGAGAAGCCAGTCGATCTTCAGTCATGAAGTGCCGACCACCGAGAGGTCATCAGCCTGAAGAAGTCCACTGCTGAACATAGGAACTTCCTGGAAATGTATATTAGTATATAGAGAGTATTATGTCCAGCAGTGGACTTCTTCAGGCTGATGATGGTAATTGTTTTTTTTTAATTTAACCTAAATAGGTTAAATTAAAAAAAACAGTTACAGTCACAGTCAGCAGTGGGATTAAATAATCCCACTGCTGGACAAAGGTCTCCCCCAAAGGCTTCTACTTATCTCTCCATAGAGCCTCCTCCCACCATCTCCTCCCAGGACTGAACAAAAAGCTGTGATTTTCGGCAGTAGGTATATTTTGGATTTGTACACCATTGCATAGTTTTATAATGTTTTTTGTATACTTTTTAATCTATACATACTAATCGTGGTCATGACAATGTAACCAATAAAGCTTAGCGAATGTTTTAGTCAACCATTTCAGCTCTTCCATGAGATGGAAAGATAAAGAGTGCTGCAGATAAAATTTAATGGTTTTCACGATTAAGATCATTATAAAATCCTAGGAGCATTAAAGTAAGTAAGGGACTTATCTAATTGCTTATTTTACTACTTCCTGATCGAGTGAACTTAGCTAAATGTATTACAAATTGGTAAAGGAACAAGTAACTTTAGGAATAAAGAGTGTTGTGATGTTCTAGTACATAAACTGTTATATAACTGCTATTTTAACTGGCACGTGAGGCTGAATATCTGTATGCCTCCAGTTGATGGACGCAGGGCAGTGCATCGTAGGGCGCGTTCCTGACGTGCGTGAACTGCGAGGCATTGCTTTGTTATAGGCGATGGTTACCACTTAACATCAGTTGGGCCATATGCTTGTTCCATCAGGTAGTTACATAAAAAAAAAAAAAAAAAAAAAAAATATTTTTGTTCTTATGTCTAGCTTATGGTACCTATTTTTTTAATTGATTTTATAGTGTTATACTAGTGTGATTACAAGCCCTTATTTTTTGGAATATTACAAATAAATATCTTTGTTTATTTTATTTTACTTTCTTTGCATAGCAAGACTTATGTCCGCGATTGTAGGAAGTATTTTCATTAAAATAATAACTAGGTATGTAAATATCAAAAAATGTTATTCGTCATAATAAATAAATAAATATTGTGGACAATCCACACAACACTTTCTAGCCCTAAATTAAGCAGAGCTTGTACTATGGGAACCAGTACAAGCTCTGCTTAATAAACAATACTTATATAATTTATTTTAATACATACTTAGAATACAATAAAACACCCAGACAGAGAACAAACCCAGTGTTCACCACAAAAATATTTGTTCTCGGTGGGGATCGAACCCACTTCTTACGGCGCAGAAGGTAGAGCTACTACCAACTGAGCTGAGAGGCCGGTCAAAAATTGAACGCAGTTTCTATATAAAAAAACAGAGGCTGCATCTTATTTTTCACACGCTTGTTTGATGTTTCCAATAAAATTATTACCACGTGGTGCGTCTTTTACATAATTTATTTACTGTAGTTAAACCCATGTTATATTTGATAGATACAAAAACAACACTGGCCAGTTATGTCAATAATTTATTGCTTGGTCAATCCAAGATTTTAATAAAACGAGAAATTCACATTTCTCACCGTAGCTAACCGTGAAACCAGTATCATTAAGCGACGACCCTATTTGCATGCATATAATCACTTTATATTGGAAATCTTTACATGGCCGCAGCGAGACGCGACGCTAAATGATGACTCTTTTTCAACGGCAATCATTTTTTAGGCATTAGTGCAAGTGAATGCTAGTGTGTAAGGTGTCACTCAAAAGGTAACAATTTAGGTAGGTATTTTACAACATTTTCAAAGTTGTATCGGTAAGTTTTTCGTAGAAAAGAAGCATCTTAAAAATGTTTACCTCTTTTTTTATTTTCTTGATAGTACTTAGGTATGTGTTTTATGACAAAATGCAGTTATATCATAGTTTTCTAGATGTAGTGCGAAAGAAAAGTTGGTCCACGGAGTTCGGCGTCTTAAAACGCCTAGTTTCAACCCACGAAGGGACCTGCTGGCGCCACTGAGTTGACAACCGGAAACTGCGGCTCCATACGTATATTTGCAGGTAAAGCCTAGCCACAGGCTCCAGCACCAGTCATGCATCAGTCTCCATGCAATGACCGATGCCACTAGACACGAGCAATTAGACTAAACTGGTAATCGGTCCATCTAAACGCTCAGATGAAAGTGGATGATAAAATAGTTGGGGACGTAATCAGGGCAGGACCGGGGCAGTTAGCGTTCTTACATATGAAGTTCGTTTTATTAGAGTGGGGTTAAACATCTGAGATGCAAAAAACCAGCAAAAAATAAAAATGATTTATTGTACACACCAAACAATACAAAAAAGCAGCTAAAAAGTAAACATAGCATATAAAAAAAAGTTATTATCGAGTAAAAAAAGGAAGCGAGCTATCCGCATTTAAGTTATAACAAAAAGTTTTGGTATGTGCATTATCGTTAAATTAAATAACTACGGCATTTTTACTTATTTACGTGATAAACAATAATGACGTGTTATAATAAAATTACTTTGTGATGTTACCATGATTTTGTTGACATTCCTATTTGCGATGGATAAGCTGTGATAAGGATTCAGGTGTGCTTCACGTGTTCGATTACTCTGTTTATTTGCAGACTTTTGTTTGCCTACACGTTAAAGAATTTAATTAATAGGTAAGTAATCAAAATTCCAACAATAGAAATATGAAAATTATTCAAGTAATAGTTATTTGTTATACAAGAGTGCAAAGCTGCTTTTTAACCGCGTGCTCAATTTTGATGACTGATCAAGCGCAGGATTCTAAAGTTTAAAAGTTAGAATCCTAAGCGTCGCGAAGGAATCAAAAGAGCACAAGGTGAAAAATCTTTGCACTCGAGTGCAACACGTAACTTTTCATCCCACCTCAGCGAGGAAATGACTAATGCAAAAAAGTAAATGGCGCGACTAAAAGTAACTCACCAAGAAGGTTCCGAGTATGAGTCAAATTTAAAAAGGTTGTATGATAAATTCGGCACCATGCAGGTAGAAGTAAATAGGTTTAATGGTCTTTTGAATTCACAAATACACCAAGAAGGTTACGAGTGCGAGTTTGTAACAAAATAAAAAAGGTTGTATGATTAGTTTGGCACCATGGAGGTAGAAGTAAATAGGTTGTGTATTCACAAACTTATTGAACACGATATTCTAAATTCAAATTTACTTTATCCTCTAGCGGATAAAAACGGCTTTTCCAGTCAGAAATTAAACAGCAAAAACACACTTTCAGAGCTGGTGGGATGAAAAAGAATATTAATTAACCTATTAATCAACCGATGTCTTAACATCAAATTATATTGCAGATAAACAGTTGCATATAAATGTAAAAAAATTAACATGTCCTCTTAAATAAAAAATCGTTCTCATTGTCTAACTAAACAACGACGGAAGCATGATAGGCTCACAACTGTAATGTAAAAAAATGAAATTTGTAACTGATTTGCAAAAGGATCATACAAAGAAATGGTAGGAACCAATCCGTAGTTTGTTGGCTGTTCTTCTAGCCTTGGTGAAACCTAGACCCACGTTTAAAACGTGGGTCTAGGTTTCACAAGGATCACTTTAAAAGTGATCCTTGTGATAGGTGGGTACTATTGAATAAATGCATCTTTGAGTTGAGTTCAAAATATTTTTTGTTGGAATGGTAAATATCCCATCTCGGGTGCTCAAGTTCCTCCGTCAATAAGAAGCGTCATTTGCATTGTGAATTATTGGGCATTTTTACAGTGCCCAAGTCGTGTCGAGTGCCGAATCATTCGTTTCTGTAAACTTTATTGACAATTTAACCGGTCAGTGGACGTTTCTATCAACAAGAGGTACTCGTACATTATTTGTACCATGCATAGAGAGGTTAGCCCCCTTTGATTCCCTGAGTAAGTCCCCACGCCTCCTCATATCTCCTGCATCGGGACGCAAGACATTGCGACTTATTTCCCCACATCATACTTGTCACTGCATTGCATCGCAACATCGCAACTCGCTTTAAATTGATTTGGTTTCGTCATTCATTGCATTACGATTTAATACGCTTCGAATAATCTGATTAAGATTTACGTCAGCAGATTCCATTCTAGATATTAATCTGTTTGCTGGATCATCAAAACTTTCCAGCCTAGGGCTGGAATTTTCCATACCCTCTGTCTCTCTAATTAGAAAGCACCTTCGCTTCGCTCACTGTTAAGTTGGAGACAGTATGTCGCATCACTTCAGGCTGACCCATTGTTCTCCATAATGCCAATGTAATCTTCAGAATAGCTCCTACGCACCTATCTGCGAAAGAGCTAATCATAACCACCACCGTCCTGTTGGCCATCCTCCCGATGCTCACTGTGTTGTGTTCCTTACTGTGTAAACCTGCTTAGTTTATTGAACTTCCTAGCCCCAAAAGATCCTGATTGATCAGTGGTAAGAGAGAACAAAGTGCTACGGCTATTAGTATTTCACCAACCTTTAGCATCATGATCTTACCGATGGACACTCGATACGCACTCATCGCGATTTCGTTTCTCTGATTACATCTAACTTTCTCCCGTGATTCATTATATTCTTTAATTGACGCTAAATATCGTTGATCAAAGGGTCATCTGCAGTTGACCTCTTCCTGATTGAATTAGTGGCACTTTGTTTGCGAATTTTGAAGTTGGGCTTGCCAAAAATACTTGGTCATTAGCGCGTGATTGTTAAATGTGGTAACTTATGTATGGAAATAACTAAAGATTACTATGAATATACAATTATTACATTATTTCTACGGCGTCTCATTTTTGCAGTATCTGAAATAACCAAACCTCTGAAATAATCTGAAAAACTCCAAAGTTATATTAAAAAATGTATTTGTTTTGCACTCACCTAGGTAATGTTTACAACTTAGATCCTACGCTCCAATCTCACCTTGATGGGGGTCACGAAAGGTGAACGATCGCAAGGCTAACCTGCGTCCGTTCGCAAGCCCAGCTGATTACGACGCTGGTCTGTTAGCCTGTTACGTCGATACGGGTATCATGTCACCTTCAGACACTTTCATAGATCATGCGAGATAGCGTCACACATCGCTTCGCTTGCACCTACGATGTCGTTAATACCTCTAATGAGTTGCTGTTTTCACTTGCGAAGTGTCCGAGCGTCTTACAGAGCGGCGTGTCGGACTAATATCGATCGGACAGGGTAGCAGAGAGAGTTTCACGACCCAGCCTTGTCTGTTAAGTCGGATCTGCCGATAATGTCTAATACAGGAACCTATGTAACTCGCTCTGAACATGTGAAAGCAACAAGTGCAAGGAGTTGTGAGCCAAGCGGACGGAAGCGGACGTAAATAACCAAGTTCAAGAGCACGGGTTCAGTAACATGGATAGCACCCTCGACTGAAATGAAGGGGGATGCCTGTGTGTTGCTTCTTGCCTGCATTTCTTCGAAGTTTTTTCCCCACTGATATTTTTGTCCGAGTTATTTCTGAATTAGAAACTTTTTTTTCCCCAATAAAAAAGTTGCAATGAACTTTTTTGAGTTCACATAAAAAAAAGGTTTATTTCAAAAGTTTTTTTTTTATCTAACATGGAGTTCATAAGTTGTTCCCTAAAAGTAAATAAGTAATAAGTATATCAAACATTTACATTGTATATTAAAAAAATGTGTCAACGACACAAAATGTGTGATGATGACCAGCCTAGAATGGATGGAGAGCCTACTTAGGTAAAAAAAAGACCTTTGCATCTATTGTAGATGATTTATATAGCATCAGGGATTCAGGGGCAACTGGTGATTACTCATGCCCCTACTTACGGGACTCTACAGTGCCTGGGACAGAATCTTAGGTAAGTTCAGAATGCTTATCTCTAATATGTTTTGCAACTTTTTTACATCCCTGTTCACAATACCTGATATAGCTATACCTAGAAGTGTACTGATGCCATGTGGAGATTAAGAGCAATAAATCGAATCTGTTGATCGCATTACTGGCGCCAACGATCCAGTACAACGTATGGACTAGCGATTATCTATTCTCTTAGTTCCTTGCTCCAAGGGCGGGGCATGGCTTCAGATAGCAATCTGTCTGCTATGCCTACAGCATAACTCTGCAGTAAGGACTTATAGTGCTACCAATTTATGCAAGCTAAACTCAAAATTCATTTACTTAGGTATTCAAGGATCACTGTGAAATTCTTTAATGGTTAGTGACTCTAGGTTACCTTACATACAGTGCAACAAACTTGACGTCAAAAATCATTTATTTTTATTATGGGACTTCGAAACGTCTAAAAAGCTAGGTAGATGCCAGTGCCACCAACTTATCACAGCTAAAGTCATAAGTCATAAGTTAAAGGATAACTTTGAATCGTTTTCAAGCTTGGTGAGTAGGTAGGTGTTAGTTCCACGATACAGAGCCTAGAAGAAGCCCCGGCTTCGCACGGGGTAGACAATATTGTTGTACATTATTTTGTTCTATCGCTAATAGTTTCGGCAGCGCATTCGACGAAAGACATTTTAAGACTCATTTTTCTACACCTTCGGTTATATTGTTCAAATTTTACCAAGGATCCCTAATTTTTTCAAAATGAAAAAATGTAGCCTATGTCAAATTGGAAGAATGTAGCATTCTATTGGTGAAAGAATTTTTTAAATCGGCTCAGTACTTTTTGAGCCTATTTATTACAAACATACAAAAATAGGTACAAATCTTTCCTCTTTATAATATTAGTATAGATTTCGCCTGAGTAGATATAAGTTGGTGGTACTGTACTTTACTTACTAGAGGATTTTTTTTTATACAATAGCTGATAGAACAAGCATATGGCCCGACCAATGTTAAGTGGTAACCATCGCCTATAACAAAGCATTGCCTCGTAGGTCACACACGTCAGGAACGTGCCCTACGATGCACTGATCTGCGTCCATCAACTTGAGGCATATAGATGTTCAGCCTCAGCCTCACGTGCCAGTAATTTCACCGGCATCCACTCCCTTCAAACCGAAACATAGCAATTCTGTTTCACGGTAGAAATAGGCATGGTGGTAGAATTTCCCCGGACGAACCCTTCACAAACTACTTACGGTTCTAAGTTGTAAGAAATAAATATTGCACATCGACTCTTTCTGACGCACACTACACTACGGTCTAGGAAGCCGAAACCTTTCACACCTAGCATAAAAACTAAGATTTCACAGTGAACATCGCGTCTCGTTACATCGAAAGGTGTTCCTAGATCAAAGAAACTGAGATTTGATTTTGACAGAGTAGTTCTTCCAAAGGCCTTGTATAGTGCGGTGTAAGTGATACGCCGCGGGGCGCCTGTATCGCTAATAGACGTTACTCCGTAAATAGTAGCAGTTTCACTCGAAATGTGAGCTTTCTCTTGAGTAACATCACTTACCAATATACCGAACTATTTATAAATGCACTGGCGTCTTGCTTGTTACGTTTGCTACGTTCGGCTTGTTACGTTTCACGGCTAAAACACTGAATCCATGATAAAAATTAAAATAATGTTATGCATATTGTTATTACTTTTTTTATTCAACTAGCTGATGGAACAAGCATAATGGCCCACCTGATGTTAAGTGGTAGGTAACCATCGCTTGTAACAAAGCATCACGCACGTCACGCACGTCAGGAACAATGAACATATTTGGATGAAATTTTGATTGAATTTCATCATTCATTCATTTGATTGAAGTTCTATAACTTATTAATACAATTATTATCTAGAACTATATAATAGTTCTCTTCGTTTAGGGCGTGATTGAGCCTCAAACATCCTTTCAAATTCTTTCGAGGCAGTGGTGTGGTGAAAGCCATTTGTGGTATATCTGACGGATAAGTACGTATAGGTATTCTGGAGATTGATGTGTAGTTTAGGTAATCTTCAAAACTTAATTAAGAGCGTGCAGCGTGAGGTATTAATAATATCGGCCAAGCGCGTGTTAGACCTTGTAATTCAGAGGTAAGAGAGAATAAAAAGAAAATAATTGTGCTGTTCAGATTCAGTTTTTTCTTTTATTATCTCTTCTTGGTCTCTTTCCGGCTTTAAAACCCTGACAGCACGCGAACAATGTCGCAGGCATTCCTCAAGTAAAATAAGGAGTCTAAGAAAAACACAATCAAATATGTATAAAATATTTAATTTTATTAATTAATATCATACAGAGTTCCCTATTCCTACTGCGCGTACCTTACTGTAAATTGTAAACCTTATGCGCTAAATTTCAAGGTAGGTATTTTCAGTTATTTACACCTTTTATTGTGTGTCTAGTGCGAGGTCTATTATACAATTAAACTTCATTAACAACATTGGGTTCTTAAATGATTCATATTTCATATAGTCAATATGGATACTCTATAAATGCTGGGTACTCTACTATACTTACTTATATTATCAATATTAAAATAACCTTAAAAATATATTTTACATAACAGTCTGTGGGATTTGAATCTAAAACTAAGTAATCCTAGATTTTATAAATACAAGTTAAATACTAAGAGACGGACGTTTTTTTCGGACGCTCTTACTGTTTTTGCCAAATATCGTGCCGATCACCTGTAAAGAAAATAAAGGTTAGTCACACAAACAATGTACCTATTGCTTAGAATACAGGGCTTTGACTACATTGGATACATTTCATTAATTAATTAACAATCCTCTTACAAATCGTGTCTGAATGTAAACCTAAAATAAAATATATACAGAGTCATCGAATGTGAGAATAAATTACAAATACACAACGATACTCCCCGAGCGCAGCGAGTCGCAATTGAGTGAACCTAGTCGACAGAGAACCTGGCAATAATTATACATATTCCCAACAAAGTTAAGTTTCAGTTTGGAAGTGGGCAGCAGTTCGAGATTACTCAAACTAGGATAACATTTTTTAAAACGGAGTGAAAAACTGGTCGTCGCTCGGTGGAGTGCGAGTACTTTTAAGGATAACTAATTATGACACTGCCGGTGCACGACTCTGCCACATACACCCGTACAACGGTTCAAGATCAGTGGTCAGTTACCTTAGAGACGGAGTAAGCCGCCAGCTTCCGCCGCGGAGTGGGCAGCAGCAGCGCCAGCGAGCGTGCCTCTCGCAGCAGCGCGTGGAAAGCGAGCGCAGCACCGGCGCACGACTCCGCCGCAGACACCTCGTAGAACTGGCAACCGAACCGCAGGGACAGCTCCTGACCTTCCTCCGCGTGGACCTCCCTATCAAACAAAAACCACTGTTAGCCGGATTGTAGGGGTCGTTGCATACGCTCCGTATCAGAAGGTCTATCAAGAAAAATATCATAATTTGCAGAACGTCAGCATACCCTAACTTATTACTTCTGACAGGACGTGAAACAACACTCTTTGTATGTACAGGTAGGATACAGCTCAAGTTATTTAAAGACAAAGAAAAATTACGCTTACTGCATACATTATGCAGTAAGCGTAATTTTAAGCTAGCAGCGTTTAGTCTGATGCGTATCCTTGTGTACCAATATATTTGGACCAAGCTACATGTTCGCACCACAGAGTGAATGGGGACTGACGACTGGCAACGCGACATCGTAATTCTACGCGCAAAAGGATAGCTCTATGGCCTGCGCACACCTAAGCCGCTGGCGTCGGCGATCATTGAAACGCTGTCATATTTGACAGCGTTTCACTGATCACTACAGCCAGTGAACTAGGTGTGCGCATGCCTTTCAGCGTCCAATTTGGCGTGACAGCTGGAAGTTATAGTAGGCACAAGGGCACAAGTTATCAGAATTCAAGTCATAGTCACAGAAATAACATTATGCTTATTTCGGGATGTTTTAACGAGTAATCTTGAGGATCTAACGGCATGAAGTTCCAACTGGTCCTTACCTCGCGTGTTCGAGGTCACGTTTGTTCCCGAGGAGGGTGACAGCGGCGCATCCTGGTAATCTCGTCCGTTCGAGGAGTGACAGCAGCTCAGCGGCTGCTAGGAAGGAGCGACGGTCGCAGACAGAGTACACCACGGCGAACGCGTCGCCCCAACGCACGTGCTCCGCTAGGCAACCTCGGATCTGGTGCGGGAAAACATCGAGTCAAACCTTGTTCTAAATTTTAATTAACTAAGGGTACCTACCTAATCGTCATCTACAGCCCGACTTACCCACTGCAGGGTATAATATGCCATCAATTTCCATCACGTTTTTACGTCTATAGAACTCTAATATAAGAAAAGATGGATGGATTGTGTAAGAGATGATATATTATTATGTCCAAGAAATAACATGACGAATGATAAAGGAGAATAGAAGAAAAAAAATGTTGTGCGGACCCCACTTAGTGGGATTAGGGCAGGAAGAAGAAGACGAGTTTTTATCTGCCTGTGTGACCGTGCATGCAACGTGCGTAGCCTTGAAAATTCCTTGAAAATGAAACAAACCCCTGTGCTAGAGTGTCTAATTATGTAATTAGCCCCAATACGCGCAAAAAGATGAATGTACTCTAGTTTTATTTTCGCATTATGATTTGGACTCGGTCCCCTTGCACTTATCTCACTGCCCATCAATGTCACCGGTCTCGTTACATCAGGTACAAGGCCCATTGTTATTATAATCTCTAGCATAGTCTCTAGTAACCTTTTCATTTACATCCGCAGTATTATAACTAATGATCTACACAAGTGTCAATAACAAGGTGAAAACATTGAGCGTGTCAAAAGTGATGCAAATAGACTCAAAGATTTAGGTACGTACGTTTAGTTTTTGCATCCGCTACATGAATCTCGTTTTAGGATTGTAAGGTTACAATCTTATTTGAGTAGTGCTAAGCCTACGATATTTTTCTCATGGAACAGACATGAGATAAAATGGATCAAAATATGTCTCTGATGCTGTAAATCATTTAGAACAGATGTAAAAGCCTTACTTAATCATCGATTAGATAAGTTAACAAGTAGAAGCCTCAATCGAGCCACCTGAGTCACCAAGCTACCCTATCTAATTCTAAAAACGTCCGTTTATTTTTATCGTCACCTCAAAATAACCGACGACGTAAGAATCGTAAGAAAAAGTCAGTGAACTTCGGTATAATGAAGTCACAAGACGCGTACGCTACGGAATCCAGTATCGAGGTCACTACTGCACCGAATAAAATCGCCGATTGCGCAACCACAATCGATTCTTCGATCGCAGTTCCGTTATCGATTATTTTAATAAACCGTAGTCAAATTGTTTAGATACAATTGGTACTTCGACCGTGTAACATCTTGTTTATCTTCTAAGTACTGACATTAAGATCTATCGAAACGGAGTTGGAAAGAACACGATAATATAAATTATTCAAGGAGATAAGAGTGGCTCTATTGCATCGATGTAGATTGACTAATATGAGTAGGCACGAGTGCACATTCTAGTTTAAAGTATGCTTTTTGAAGAGTTTGGTCCAATTTGTGTGTCACTTATGACACAAATTAGCCTTATATTTGATGTTGGAATCCTTTTTCTTAGATATTTTGTGATGCATGTTTTTCTAATAGAATATTTACTTACGCAATAGACTAGCGCGTAGGTTTGAAACGAACGTAGGATCGAGCCTGAGGCAAATATACAGCAGTACCGATTGCATCTGATAAGCCAATACACGGCACATAAACTTCGTCTAATTAAATTGTAGGGGCATCAGCCTCCGACAGATAAACATCTCCATTGTTTACTGGTAAATTAACTTTCGACCTGTCTATTATTTCACAGCTTCATTTACCTACATTGATATCGGGGCTAGTCTTTTGTGTACAGGAGATACGGTGGCCAGGGTTTCTTGGACTGCTGTACCGTTACAATAATGTTTTTTATCTATTTATCTATTCTTCGGACTGGCACAGGACCAAAGAGAGTGGCGTATTAGGGAGGAATACCCAGCAGTGGGTGCATACGGGCTAAATAATGTTTTGAGAAATTGAAACAATTGAAATAGAAACAAACTGGTGCCCGCCCACGTTTCTATGATAGTCATCCTTGCAGATTTTATGGAGCTCGATATGCTTGTGTGTCTAAAGAGGGCGATCAGAGGCACGTCCAAGGAATAGTATTTTAGCATCATATTAGAATTATTTTCTCGTGATGCCTTGCGAAAGACCTGGTATTTAGCAGAACGCTAATTTCAAGAAAATCGTGGCACATTGGTACCGTTTCTTACCGCACAATTAGATGTATCTAGTATTTCAACTTCGGAAAGGGCCCCGTCGAAAGCCACTCTGTGTTGATATAGGAAATCTGTAACAACAAAATTACGGTATTATTATCCTGGCGGGTTTACAGTTTGTTTATGCCTGTCACGGCTCTGCTTTTAAAAAACGATCGCCGTCATAAAATGTAATTTTGTGACGTAAAAAGTAAGCTGTGATCAACTCTGTAGTTTTACTCAGTCATGGATTAATGATTGCTTCAGCCAGCTATTATAGCGAAGCAGCAAAGAAAAGTGAATAAGCGGGTGCTTAAAGGGTGGTCTCAAAAATTCTTGAGTCCTTGGTTTGGCTTTTGGTAAAAAAGCCGTGACAAAATAGTCATCGGAGCTATTGATCTTGGATTGAGCATGGCTGAACGAAACATGGGGCTAAATATTCAAGCTACAAAAAACAAGGATTCCCGAAAGAAGGAAGGAGTTTAAAACGCCAAGCGAAAAAATAGTAGCAGCTAGTTTGAAATAACAGATACAGCGTTGTCATTGTTTGTCGCCGTATTTTAGGAAGCCAAGGCTTTTAGCCTTAACATTTAACATCATAATCAGAGCTACGCCGTGACGCAGTTTCCTACGACACTCGATAAAAGGTCGGAAGGAAAGGCATTACAACTTGATTGCGTTACGAGACGCAAAAACTGATAGCGACGTAATTTGTGCTCTGGTAATGTCACTGATAATTGCAAATTGTTCCGGGCTGTTTGTGTAGAGGTGTTGTTTGCTTAGTCACCTTTTACAAATCATTATCAGTACATCCGTAAGACTACTGCTAATAGACATATTGAGAGAACCATATACCAAAGCGGACAATGTGTGCGACAACTTAATGACCTCACAATCTTTTCTTGGTCCTCTTTTCTTAAACAAACACCACATCAAAGTTGGTTTCTTCGTGGAACCCACATACATAAAAAAAACTAATGTAATCTATCACTGGTAATGCTCATTGGTCACTTTTTTTTATATTTGACAGATTTTAAAATAGATAGTGAATTGCTACTGCAATTTTGGACGCTTACCTCCTGTAGAGCTATATTCCCCGATGTACCGTTTCGTTAGATAGCGAACTACCACTGCTGCAACAAGAAAAAAAAGTATTAAAGTCGTTGTACAGATATCGCTACAAACGCTAAACGACAAACAACCAACACGCCGAAGTCAATCGAGGTTTATGTCAATCGAGAAATACGTAGTTATTATCTAACTGTTTGTACAGAAGAGATCATAAAACAATGGTTTAGTAATAAGTACTTTGCCGACAAACAACTTGTCTTCTCAACATTTCTTATAGTTTTCGTTCTGCATAACCCACGTGGTTTTTCCTCACAATTAACTGCGTTCAATGACTGCTCTCTTTTGAAATACCCTACAAAACGTAAACAAAACATAATTCTAACCAACTCAATTATTTAAAAATACATTTCGTTGAAGAAGTTTCACGCTCTCAGGAGGGTTGAAATTTACACAAGGTAAAACTAGAATATGAGAAAATAATGTGTGCTGGCTTACTTCCTCGTTTATGCTAATACCTCAACGCATTGCCCATCGAAAATAACCCGCCTTATTTCAACAAAAAGTTCTTCAGTACCTATGCCGCCCGGATTGGGTAAAAACTAATATACAAATAGTTGCATCATCGACGTTAGGTACAAGGTACAAGTGAACAATTATAGGGTCATCACCCCCAACTTTCTAGAAGCAATCATTGCATTGATTAGTCTTTTCACTCCCGGTGTTCCCTGGAGGTTGGCATAATACAAACAGTTATCAACTACAATGACGCAGCATCTTGCTTCAACGCGGGTGGAGGCTACCGACAAAATGAAGTGTGGAGAATTGAAGAATCCTGGCACATCAAAGGGAGCTGTCTATTCAAAAACGTGATTGCATGTCGGTGCAGTGTACAGTCGCGAGAAATAGGAACTTTATCATTCATTTCCCGGCCTAACATGAAAAATATCGTGATTCTTTTTGTAAAGTCCGACTATGCGACAGATAAAAAACAACGGTAGAAAAAGGAGTTGGTCAGTCTTTCGTGAGTTTAAATCGTTCCACATTCATATCTTTTGACCTTAAATTTGATCTTCTTATCGTGTCACTGATTTTTTCGAACCAAGTATGATAAAAGAATTTTAAGTGCGCCTCAAAGAGGCTCCCTTCGAGCACTAATTTTATTTGATGAGGAAGAAAGAATTTTCAAAATTTTAGTTCTGAGAGCAATCGATCAAATGATTAAAAAGCGATACTTTTAAAAAACCTTCAAATGCAAGGCATCGAAAACTTTGAAAATAGCGCAATTGGACAGGTGACTCAAACAAATGGACTAAGGGCTGATTGTTCATTTTACGGCCTATCATTATTCTTCAAATCTTCTTTGGTCCTTGTTTTTGACAACCCTAAAAAGATAAGCTAAGTTTATAATTTTATCTGAGGGATAAATTTATCTGATTTTTGTAAAATTATCCTATAAAATAGATGAAATGAAAAAAAAAAATGAAATAATTTATTTGCTTGAAGTATGGTAAGTACACTTTAGATCGTAAAATAGGCAAATATAGAATCACACACTTCGCCAGAAAAACCCAGCATGCAAACCATGTGTAGTACACAAGGATACGCATCAGACTATACACTGCTAGCTCTTATGTCCTTGCAGTAAGAGCCATTTTTCTTTGTTTTTAGGTAACTTGAGCTGTATCCCACTGTACATAAAAAATTAAACTAAATTATTCAATAATACAATATCATATATTATAATTACAACTAAAATTAAATGTCAAATTAACATAAATAATAATAGATTGTATTGAATTCAATTAAAAAATAAATCATTTTATTGGTCATGCAGGTAAATATCTCATTTTATAAAGCTGTGCTTGACTGTACAGAGTTATTCAAACGCTAGGAGGATCGTGAGTACCTACTTCTCTTGATGTCTATAATTATGCTTAGTACTGAAACGTAACATACAATTTTGTTTTGAGTTTGTTATTCAATAACGATAGCGTTAAATCGGTATTGTTTGTAGTTGCACTAAGTACTTGTTTTTTTCGGAATTGGGGCATTTTGGGACCGACTCCTTTCAAAAAGTGTGTTATTTAAGACCAATAAAATCATATTTTCAGACGTATAGGTACATAATGCATTTGTTAAAAAACACAAAACTATAAGTATAGTCAATTAAATAGATTCTCTATTCCAGCTGCTTCATATTCAAAACCTACGAGTATCATTTCACCGCTTCCCAAAGGAGAGTGACCATATTCGTCGGTCCCTTGACCCAACTGCACAATGCCATATTACATCGTCTGTGACAATACTATGCAACAGCAATGCACTTGCATGACAATGAGCTTGAGCATTCCGAACGCATTTAAATCCTTTTTCGTCTAAGGCCTTCACGGAGAATGCATACAACTTATACAGCCATACTTATAAACGCAATTTAAATTTAATCAATGCTTAAATTTCACCCTGTCACTGTTTGTCATTACCCAGCGGTAAGAGATGGCAATAGTTTAAGCATGCACTGTTTATCTTTTGACATATTTTTATAAGTAAGGCCATTCAACTTGAACTGTACAAGACATAATTATATGTCATAAGATTATGTTTTTATATAATATATTATATTTAATTAGGTATATCTACATGTGACTACAAAATGCCATGTGACCTACACGGTGCGACAAATTACTGAGCCAGGGACCTAATTGGCCGTGCAATTTTATTAAATGGTCTATTTTTATGTAAGTACATAATATAATTTGTTTTTGTGGCTCATAACTATTATATTTTTTTCTTTCTTTCTTCTTACATTTATAATCGGAAGTGCATCTAAGCAGAATGCATGCAAAGGTTGCCAGATTAAGATTTTGCTTTGATATCTTCCATTGTTACCGGTCAGCATCTCTAAATAAACTCTCTATCACTATTTGACTAAAACGTCTAAAAGATAATAAGGTACCCACCTTACTAGAAAGATTGTTGCAAAATGTAGATCAACAAGCAGAAAATGTATCATAAATTTACAACTTATACAAAAGTAAAAGCATAACCATTATTATTGTAAAGGAAGTAACATGTTATTTTGACAGAAAGGAGGAGGAAGTCGTTCATTCAGCTAAGCTGGTCTTTATCCTCCCCGGGGCGGCAGAATACAGTGATGCATGCCTTGGTCTAGATCCTTCAGCTAGAAACTAGATCATACTGGATATGCCCCGGGGACCACCTTATGTGCCACTAACGAGCCACAAAGGAAAGGAATATTATATTGCTTCTAAGTTTAGCACTGGACCATTTTCAAATGACCTCTACAATGCAGGTATAAATATACCTAAGTATGTATAAATCAGTATCGAGCGAAATCTTTTGTAACTCTACCTCATTATTTGTAAACTGCGTTCCGTTGTCTGTTTTGTCATTACAGGAAATCTATAGATAAACACCAACACACAGATGTTATCATTCTTTGGAAATAAATCAAATGTGGACTACGCAAGTAATCCCACAGACTTTAGTCATTCTTTGTGTCTCGACGGCTAAAGTTAAGAAATTATATCGTGTTTATTGCCCACTTCGATAGCAATAGAAGATAAGAAACCATATCACATAGTTGTCACATCAATAAAACGGTTCGAGTCAAGAACCTTTCAAGTTTCTTGGCGCCGTGTTACAACATACGTGGTTTATGAAATACGATCAAAATTCCACACTCTTATTTTCCTTTCGATTTTTTATCCGCGTATTTGTAATAAGCGCATTACTTTCTCCGCGATCCGATTACGTATGTTGTGATAAAGTTTCATTGGTCTACTTTGGCTGGAACCATGCTGAATCAAAATTTTGTACGCCTATAAGAACATTTTTAGTATCCACTTTCATAATCTTGATTGTGATGTGTCTAGACAAGATGAGCCTAAATGCTGGAATCATACATCAATGTACAAATACAAAGGTATAATAAAACAGCAAAGATAGCATTGACACGATCAATACCGAAGAAAAAAAGTACTAACATAATCATCGTATCCTAAACGGAGATCGATCAAACTCGACCATGAATTTCTAATAAAAAAGTTTTATAATCGCCGATGCGTATAAGACAAATTACAATGATCAAACAACATGGCACAACGTGGGTTGATAGATGGAGTGGCAACAGAAACAATGGAAGGGAACAGACGATGGACCATCAGTACTGAAGAGAACTATGGGTAATTAATAGATTACCTGCATCATCCATCAGCTGTCGAACTGACCGTGATGGCGTGCGTTGACGGCCGGTATTTTGGTATGATCGGTATTGACAGCGACTGAAGAGGTCAATGGTGTTGAAACATACTAAGACTACATAGGTACATTATGAATTCCATCAGGAGACTGTTAATGTTAGTAATTTTGAATTAGAGAATTTAAAGATCTATAATACGAACAAATTACCAACTTTATTGTTTCTCATGAACCCCATTACAGTCAAACTTGACAGAATTGGCGTGCAGCGAGTGAGCATGTTTGCAATACATCAATATTTCAACAGCTGCTATTCATCTCACTGTGAGAAGGTTACCGTCCCCAGCACGCGTCTCAGTCGGCCGAGACCGACGTAAACCTTTCGACGCGATATTAACGTCCAGCTTGGCACCACTGCGACGTGTCGCAAAAAATATACACCCATGAACTTTAAATATAGCTGCATGCCATCATCTTTCGAGTTCATCATTAAAGCTGCGGTAATTTTCTTTCGAAACAGTCAAGTTCATTGCTCTCAGGCAATCCTTTCCAGGAGAAAAATATGGAACACAGCAGCCACGGTTTGACGAATTGAAAATCTTTATTAACTCGAGTTAATTAAACCGTGCTGATTAAAAATTAATTCCTCGGATAACCACAGGATGCTAAAGTAATACCGTATATCATATTTTTGAGAGCGGAGCCGTAACCTGACCCAGATATTGACGCGAAGATAAATATGGGTTTGCGACTACTTAATGAGTGTCCACGTAACGGAATCCATTATGATGTGCGAGTAAAGCATTTCGGACCGATGCTATTTATAAGAACAGGCTTCTAGAATAATTTCGAGCTGGTGAGGCTGTACCGTCCTTAAGGCATTAAACGATGTTAGTCGGCCGCGGATCCGTGACTGACGAGGGCCACTCCCACGGGCAGCTCGTAGACAGGATCTACTTTGAAAACAATTTCGCATGTCGGCTCTGGTGGCCGGACGATGCAGCGTAATGAATTGCAAACGCATGCGTCGGTTGGCTGGTCTGTCGCCCGTCAGCCGGCGGACAACCGGCGGACAATTAGGGCGGTGCAATTACAACCAGTCGCTTGTACCAACGCTGAGGTGTGAGACTCGGCCGGTGGGTCAGCGGTGCGATTTCCCGACGACCGCGACGCGACGCTTACCGCTGGCGCCAGCAACCGAACCACGTTGTGTAACTCTTCGCCCATTAACGCCATAGCCGTCGAGGTCGTTGTTCCACACGCAACACTACTACAACATAATAGTGTATGCCACTAATGAAAAAGCTGTATGAACGCCAATTCCTGTTTTGCTAAAGACTTTAAGGCATTTTAACGGCTGAGAGTTGCTAAAGAAGTAATGGAATTTCCTTTAATTGCTTAAGTGCTGTTATTAATAATGTAGACATGTTCCAGAACAGAATTCCTTATGCGTAGGTAGTTTATTGAAAAGATGCGTTATTAATTTTGATTATAGACAATTTATGTCGGTTGAAGCTCCTCGGCAACGCAGCTGAGATGAGAGATCACCATGGTCAACTCTGCATTGATAAAATTGCCTATTGTATAATCTTTGAATACCAATGTTAGACCTTGGTTCTCGCAGTTGCCGATACTCACGACATAGAATCCTATAAGGTCAGGAAGTCAGGTCTATGTATGTGACTGCATATTCTTACTCAATAACAGTATCTCCAAGTGAGATCTTTACCGATGCGCTCTAAGTATAGGTATACCAACGCTCACTCTGTCTAAGTCTATTGTTTTGATCTCAACAACTGTTAGTTAAATAATTGATTTCGTTATTTTTTGCCTTTTCTGAACACAGGAAATTTATATTGAACTTAAACCTACATAATCTTTCTTTTTTGACACTTAAGATGCTAGTTGCATCTTTACAATATTCATCAAAGTATTATGATGGTGTTTGCGATTGGTTTCGGTGATATGTAGTAAAAGCTTTTGGTTTCAGTCGATGTGTCCGAGTGATTAAATCAATTATATCGAATGCTAATTATTTATTTAGTTCTTTTTTCCATTCAGATAACATAAAATGAACAATTAAATATTTAGACTATACTCGTAACTTTTGAATCTAAGTATGGTTTTTACACTGTTTTTACAAAACTCACAAAATTAAATCATGGTAAATATCCCGTTGTTCATAAAAATAAATACTTATTTAGAATTTGTTTTATTTCAGTTTTCTTTGTGTTAGTTGTTTTGCTTACTGTAAATTATTTAAATCTCTTTGAGACACAATTTAGTGTTGAGTTTATTAGCTTTCCAATATAACCGAACTCAAAGGAGTGTCAGCTAGACTTTTTGACTTTATAATCATCAAGTTCTAAAAGAATCAAAATCATGTGAAAAATCTAATTATGACCCAAATGTCATTATACATTTTGCATGTTTTAAACTTTTTACAACTAACTCCCTTACAAATAAATCGAGAACAAAGGAGTCTACTACTAACTAGACTTTTTGACTTTATAATCATCAAGATCTGAAAGAATCAAAATCATGTGAAAAATCAAATTATGGCCAAATAATTATGTCATTATACATTTTGCATACAGAACTTTTTACAACTACCTCCTTTAAAAAAAATATGTGTCAAGGAGCCGCCCACATAATTTATTTACAGCAGATAAAATAATCAAGTTTTAAAAAAACTGCTTTCGGGATACACATTACACCTGCATAATTATAGTGATTCAAGATATTGGACATGCCGTTACTTTTAACTTAAGAGTAATATTATTTTTTACAGGAACAAAGAGTTTTTGTGTTCGCGAAATTACGCATTTCCCGCTATACAAGCTCGAGTGACTTTGGACAACTGCTTTTGGGCGTATTAAATTGCAGGGCATCCTCTTAAAATTCAAGTAAACCGGACCATGATAATACATCTGTTATTTTATTACTCGTGACTTAATATATGGCTGCACTATATTAAAAGTCGTAAATTTTTTAACAACACGATAAGTACAAACTACTTTGGTGCGGTTTATTTTATTGTTTGAAGCACTAGGTGAACTTAATTTTCTTTTTTATTTAATGATTACTTAGGTATAGAAAAATATTATCAAGCGAGCATATTGTTATCGTTTAAAAAAATATTTAAAGAATTACATTTTGAATCTGGGTATTTTAAAAATGTATCTTTATAAAATAAAATTTTCCGCCATTTTCCTTTAGAAAAGCGCTAAGAGAAAATTTATTTTACCGCAATTTAGAACGAATTAAACTATATTAGAACAAATGCACGCTAGAACATCACTAGAATCTAAACAAGGAAATGCAATTACTAACCTGATTTTCCACTGCGTGGACTCCCTAGAACCACCACCCTTATACGATTCACAGTCATCTTCATTTGGACAGAGTTGGTTTTTCACAGTTTAACCAATAAAAATCGCCTAACCGGACATATTGGTTATCATTTATGTAGAGCACATACGCAAGTAACACCTCATTTACAGTACACGGTCGTTATCGCAAAAAGATGGGTAAGTTATCGTAAATACGATCGACAAATGCAGTTTTCGAGGGAAATTTTGACAAGCGGTGTACTCGACCGTTTGCTGCGGCGTTTCCCGCGCGACTGCCGGCTATCCGGCACCTCTCGAGTCAATACTTGCGCGAGCGCAGCCTCCTCCGCAACGCTGAAGCTGAACCGCATAGCTGCAATCGTACCTATATGCGCATACACACCTACCTACTAGTGTTTTAATTTAATTATTATAAATTCTGTGTTTTCGAGAGATTAGCATAGAATTGTTAGTACTAAAAATTCTCTGAAGTTTTTCTGATAAGCAAATGTTATAAAATGAATGGCTATTATGATTTCCCGCTAATAAAGGTCCGGGAGCTGGTCCGGATTGGGTGTCTCCGACATGTCAAGGTGAGAGCGTCGCGTCGCATGTCGCCATAAATTCGTTCTGGCCGCGACATAATTGGACCCGCTCCGCCTACGCTTGAGCTATCCTACCGCTTCTTAGTTTAAAATAATACAAGAAGATAAGTCTATTTTGCAGTTGCAGGGTGATTTATACACGGTAGGTACTGTAGAACCGGTAGAGTCTAAGACAGCAGAAATCGCATTGAAACCACTTTTAATTAGATATGTCTAACGATTTGAGCGTTAGACATAGGAGTAAGAAGAACACAGGAGAAGATCTGTGTCATAGATAGCTGATACTGATAGTAAGAAAAGAAAGCATCGAGATGATGAATTACTTATAGAAGAAAGTGGAAGAAGAAAATCAGTTGCCGATCCCATAGCGGAAGGGTGATGATGATGATTGGGTGAAACTTAAGAAGACTATAATGATGTAAAAGTAAGCAATAAACTTTAACTATGGATGAATTAATAAAGGTTTCAGTAAGTATGTGTTCAACGTTTCAGTTGATAATCTTATTTAGTTTGAAAAATTTAAGGAAAAATAACTGTAGTTGGCCCTTCAATAATTGGGCATGTTTGTTATTCTTATCAGGCAATATTTATGTATGTATGTATAGTACCCATATGCAGCTATAGTTTAATATCAATAAATCTGGGAAACGGTGTAAGATGATTGGATTTTCCTTATTGGAAATCGTATGGTAGAGGCATCTGGATATCGTATTACTCTATATGAAGTTGCTCTGGTTTGATAAAACCATAAAGATTATCGTAAATTAAATACTGTAGTAGATGTGTTTGTAATGTTTGTATGCATTTAATTATTTGTTTTTTTTTTATTGTTTGTAAGTACTTCTACTGTATACTTCTCTCTCTACTATATTAACTCCTCGAAATTCTGCAGCTTTACCCAAGAGTTTTATCACTCTATGTACTGTGCTAAATCCATTTAAATTCGTTTATATTTCACTTTTATCATCTTTCTGCCTTTATTTTTCCACTTTATGGGGAATTACATGTTCTCTTCTTCCATTCTCCTCTGTCAACTGCCATTTTTGTTTTTACAGATTTTTCCCCGAATCTCTTTACATGCAGCTCTTTAAAAAAAAACTCTAAAAAACTTTGGCTTATTCTACATTCGTTACAATGATCTGTCAAAAAACAGTAAGGAAGATTAATTTAAAAGCCGGACTTTACCTTTCTACCATCTGCATTAAGCAGGTATTCAATATGCCCAAGAATTCAATCAATTCGTTTCTAATCATTTCCCTTCGACCTCATGTAAAAGTAAAATCTCATGAATCACTGATAAGCTGGGTGCATAATTCCCACAAAGATGGTACTTTCGAAAATAGAAGAAAATGCATTTGCATAGAAGTTGGATCACTAGCGTTTCTCTGCTAATTAAGGAAGGTTGGGTTTAGAAAAACGCTGTCTCTCAACGCAAATTGATCGTTACTCCGACAACTTCCCTGTCGACCCGTTGTGCCTAGTGCCTACCGTACAGTAAAGTTGATCTTATACAGTATTTATGCAATAGCATCGTCATCAGCTTTTTATAGACCTAGGGGTTTTAGTTGAGAGCTCTTGAGTTTGATTCACACTAAACACAAAACATTAGCCGGTATTCTGACGATTATTTAGTTTAAAATATGGAGTTTCAGATCTATAGCATGTTCGGTCTTTTGTATATTTTGCATATCATTTTGCTAAGCCCTTACTTTTACCAGCCCAAGGCTTTAAAGGTCTAGGTTAACATAATCAAACCGTTATGTAACTGAATTGAACCCAAACGTCTACTTTCAATAACCTATCCACAGCTTTCTCTGGAGATCTGAAGGATTATTATTTTCTACGTTTCATTTCGATCACATTTATGGTAATACCAAAACAAAGTATGCAGACGTTGTAAGAAAACGTTGCAATCTCATATCATGTTCAAGATGGATTTTTCCAATTGTTTTGCTATTTAAGAAAGAAAGAAAATACATTTATAATTTGACATAAAAGCGCACAGGTAAGACAACTAAGTACATTAAAATACACAGAACGGACAGCTGAAGACAGGCAAAAAATTAAGGGAAAACAATAACTCTGTACGTAACCTATACCAATACTAACAGAAACTTAGTAGTATTTAGTAGTAGTAGAGCTCCTTGTGATGGGCTCGTCCGGGGAAGTAATACCACCATGCCTATTTCTACCGTAAAACAGCATCGCTGTCTTTCAATTTGAAGGGCATGGGTGCCGGTGTAATTACTGGCACGGGAGGCGAAACATCTGTAAGCCTCAAGTTGATGGACGCAGGGCAGTGCATCGTAGGGCACGTTCCAGACGTGCGTGACCTACATGGCAATGCTTTGTTATAGGCCATGGTTACCGCTTAACATCAGGTGGGCCATATGTTTGTTCCATCAAGTAGTAAGTATTAAAAAAATTGGAAGTATAAAAGTATATTAACATAATTATTATAAAAAGAAATTTCAACCGATCAAATATTTAACAGTTTTATCTAAAATTTTGCAAGCGTTAAATAAAAGTGAGTGATAAATTAAACTTGAAGAATAGAATGATTACCTAAAGGACAATGTACTTTTAGGTAACTTTTTTATTTTATAGTAACTTTTGGGACATTATAAAAATGTACTAAGTATACTTAGTTATGTTTTAAAAGCCTCATCTTATATCAACAAAATAAAACATGTGCAAATGATCTTTTTAAGCGAACACAAAAACGCACCACGGAAATGCGACTATATAGTTAAACGACTCGGGAATAAAATATTTATACATTTAACAAAGCACTCCAGTGATTTATCACGAAACTAACCGATTTAGAATAAATCGAGCGCACTTGAAATGCAACAAGCACGCACTGCCCGATGCTGGTGCTACAGAATAAATGATAGTACTACGCTTCATGGATTAAAGAAAAAGTCAGGGGTTCTGTCCGAACTTTTTTCGTTCATTCGGAATTTCAGCCTAGAAAGATCATTGAAAAATTATGACAGACATTCATGGCTGGTAGAACACAAGCATATGGCCCACTTGATGTTAAGTGGTAACCATCGCCTATAACAAAGCATTGCCTCGCAGGCAAGGATATGCAGGTCACGCACGTCAGGAAGGTGCCCTACGATGAACTGCCCTGCATCCATCAACTTGAGGTATAAAGATGTTTATCCTCACGTGCCAGTAATTTCATAAATGACTAACGTAAATAATAACGGACTTTTTTATTTCGATACTTCATGATATTTTCTTGAATACGTTCTAGTCACAACTCACAACGCTCGTACCTGCCCAATCAAGATCAACATCCTTCAGACACAAACCATTAACCGTATTACAACATTTACAAAATTATTGCCTTTGTTAACATACCCAAATACGTTTCACAACAAATAAGTCAGCTTATTGTAACAAAGAGCCAGACGCATATGCGGATCATAACTTTGATTAATTTGTTGCAACAGTATCGGTGTACCGGTCTTGTTATTGTGTCCAATATTCAATTAAAGCCGTTCTAATTAAATTAGGTATCAGGTCTTGGGCAACGATGTAAATAAGCATTTATTTATTTAGTCGTGAGTCGAACATTTCGCAAACTACACACTCGCGTGTCAAAACTCGTTTGTTAATGGGTCCGACAATGGCAGCGCTGTTCACACTTGCCTATTCAACGATCCATCTCTTGAGCTGAAACACACTTTTGATGCTGAAAGCTGATGAGACCCGATGAGTTTTACTTGTTCGAGGTCTAAAGTCGACACGCGGGTCAACGCTCTTTGCATCCACACTAAATGCATGGACTAGATATACGTCTGAGCGCTCTAAGTTAGACCAAACCATAAGTCACGTGAAGAAACTGTCATACCAACAACAATCCCCGCTGCAATTAGGGGTTTCATTTCGGGAATAGAAAACCTGTATACATCGTTATCACTTCAGCAGTAAGCTACTTCGCTCTTCCATGTTTTCCATGTCCTCGCTCCATGTTTTATCTTCTACGACTTGTGGTTTAAGCTATGCGTTTGCGTTGATTGTCAGCGTGGTGCCATCTTCAACTAAGAGGTGTTTTCGAGGTGTAGGCAAGACGGAAATATGAAAACGCAGTCAAATTAAAAATATGAAACACAGCAACGTAAGTTGAGACTTAAATATTTCAAAACCGCTATCGTGGCGATTTAAAAACATTTGGACGCATTTATAATCACTTTATTTTAACGAAAAAGCTCTGAGTTTTTTTGTAAGTAATTTATGCACCAATGCCTGGAAACGATAGCACGTGAGCTGATCTTATAGCGCAGTGCCTCAAGGATTTGTAGTTTGACTGCCAGCTTACAGTACTTACGGCTGGTTAGCTGCACCACTGCGCGCTGGCGCCGAAAACAATGCCTCGCGTGATGTTTATACTAACTTTACAGACGCTATTGTTGTTTTGTAACTTCTACGGTCGATCGATCAATTTAGTTGCAAAACAAATTTGCAAACGTTTATTCAAAACCTCAAATTTAGCAATTCATTTTGAAACTTATAACTGCACACAGGACCTTTAGAGTATAGTCTTTGAATGGTAATCCGTGTCTTTTCATAGTTTAGCACATTCCAAAGCGATTTCAAAGTTTCCAACAGTCGTAAAGTTCTTCTAGTGACAATCGCAAAGATTGTAATCCAAAGTTCAGACGGTCACGAAGTCAGACACAACAACCTCTTCGCTGTATAAAATCCAATAACTACAGACAGTCTGAGATCGGGTCAATCGATTGGCGCCCAACACTTGGTTGTTTCTGCCAGAGGCACTAATTAAACCAACATTCAACTCCGCAAAATGACAAAACTGCAATTTTAATTACTATCCTGCGACGTTTTGCCTTGACAATAATTGACAGTTATTTGTTTTTCATGCGCCGTTAAAGTCTAGTTTACATTGGTTATCGTTCAACGTAATCAATTTCCGAAGCAATTTGCTCTACCAATATGAGCGAAGCTTTATCTTCATACGAGTTGCGCGAACCCTATAATCTAAAATAAATAGCTTCAATAAAAGCTCAGCGGTTATTGAATGATTAATACGAGGATGATTCATACATAACTCATTACTACGTGATTACAATGGACCACAGGGTTATTTTACTTCGGCCTTCAGCGGCTTTCTGCCTATGCGTTTTAACTAATTGTCTGTTAAGCTGTGGTTGGCCGTGATATATCGACAGCACTAAAACACTAAAATTACTGTCAACACCGCAAATCTATAACTCACCGCAAAAAAAGCAGAAACATAAAATACGACCGTTGATTCTCCGTGTTTTAAAGAGTTCCTTCGACTCGAGCCTTGCGAGAACAGTCCAATTAATTTTATTAATAGTTCGAACATGCCCCAGAATATTTATGCCATATATCGCTATGCGCCGATAATAAAGTCATCGATATATACAAAATTATTACATTTGAGATTTTGAAACCGTTTGGTGGTACAACGGCGCCGATCGACCGAATTCGCCAAAAAGTCACCCGGTTTCGATATCGACATCCGAAGTTACGTAAACTGTGAGTGTGCAGTTTTACCATGATGATTTTATTGTAATGTTCATTTGTTTTTCGATAAGTGCGAGATAAAGTCATTTTAAAGTTGAGTACATCGGCGGTGGACATGGCATGGACACACGGCCCGCTCGTTGCAACGAACGACACGTCCGAAACATGCTCTCTACACGGATTTCACTGTTCACACCACGATCGTTACATAACATTACGTCAATACAATAATAAATTTTAAAATAACGTCGATTGCTCCACACTTTATAGCAGACACAAAGAAAAAAGTGTGTCATTAATAACCGCTGTCCCACATCTAAGATAAAATTCCTGCGTGATTTTGCACGAGAACCACATTTCCACCTAATGGAATGGCATCGCTTAAAATCAACATAGTAAGCGTTCTGGCATGTCGCGGTGAGATTAAATTCTTGGGATGGTTATTTAAGTGACATCAGAATAAACAAAACTTTCCCGTGCATATTTTTGATGTTACGTAACCGAAGAAAGAATAATAGTGTTCCATTATCTACAAGCAAATAGGTTTGCCTAGCTGAAAGCCATTACATTCGCAAATGGGCTATTTACGTCTAGTCGTCGGTCGGTAAACGAGTGTTCATGAAATTTCCGCGATCGTCGGACAACAGAGAAAGCATGGATCGTGGTAATAAATGAAGGTAATAAAGAGCTGATCTGATATAGTGAGGAACGCGAACGAACAAAGGACGTGCCAAGTCAAGTCAGTCGACACCAATAACATAGTTGCAAACTGGCAGTCTGCGAACTGATACCATGGACATGGACAATCAATAGCATTTTAAAATATAATCCAACTGATCCCAGAGCTTAGCAGAAAGTTACTATAGGTACCTACGTCTGAGAACTTCTAAGTCGGCGAGCAAGAGCTCCACTGAGCTAGTAACCGGCTTATTAAAACGACCACATAAACTTAATCAGAATACGGTTTGATGTAAACGTTAACGTCCCTTTACATAAAACAAAGTATCATAAACTGACACCTCCACTAAGGATGTAGGACCAGTATATTAAAGCAGCGGTGACACAGTTGAATGTTGATGAAATGGTGAACGATGTAAGAATTTTCACCCACTGGTATTTGCTACTACTATTTTAATACAATGTAGAGCAGATTAACGATTTTGTAAAAAGCTTTACTTGAGTTCAATCTTACTGTTGAACTCTAAGGGCGCTTGTACACGCTAAGAAAAAACGCCGGGCCTACCCAAGAATTCGTGTCGTAACAAGAAAATTACTGTGTACACTGCTCGCAGCGGTACACGAAAAAAATCTTATCTGCGCAAGACAAGAATTTTGTCTTTTCCACACACGAAAACGCAACAACGTTCGCCGCGTCGTGTCTTGCGCAGATAAGATTTTTTTCGTGCACCGCTGCGAGCAGTGTACACAGTTATTTTCTAGTTACGACACGAATTCTTGGGTAGACCCGGCGTTTTTTCTTAGTGTGTACAAGCGCCCTAATCAAGTCGTCCCAAATCTCTGACAGTAACATAAAGCGCTCAAATTTCAAATGACAGTGTGTGCGAGCAAAAAACACGAATGCAAAAAGTAATGAAGAGAAAATCCTCGGATAAGCTGACAAGTCGCCGGCGAGTCTGGCCAGATTAAACTCTCATAAAAACTGCGGACTCGGCCACCTATCATCAAAATGATTACAACGTTTAAGCTGAAGCTAAATTATCTACCACTAAACTAATAGAACATAAGCTATAACAAAACTGGAATTATAAAATTGCTACTCGATCGTACGGCGATAAAACATGTTACTGTAACAACGTGGTATAAATATAGACTATAGTATGCAGGGTATCAAATTGTGTTTTAAACATAAATCCAGACACCTATCTTGTACATTGAGGTCAGCCATTAGTAACTCGGTTGTTAAAGAAGAGTTCATGCAAAAATATCGCGTCCACATTTTTGGAACAGCAATAATCAAAATAAATGAAGTCCGTCTGTACGTTTAAGTGCAAGTTTTCTCCGGGTTGACGGCAATTCATAAAGATAACGTATTGAAATGCGATTAACAGTTAACGTAATGCTTTTTGACGATGTCTAAAGTTACGAGACATTCGGATAATAAAAAACATATTTACAGCTTAATAAATACCGCATCTTGAAAACGCAACGGGCGCATAATTTGGGATGGCGAGTGGTGTTAATACAGGCACGTTCACGGGTGGCACAAAGAGTTGCGAAAAAGGCTATCAGTCGATATATCTGTTAGGTAAATAAATACCTTTGACCTGGAACCGTCAGGCCGGGCACGAAACGGTCCGCAAACTGATGGTTGTAAGCGCAGCTAGCGCTTGCCCGCTATATTGACCAATTTCAAGTAAACGATCTGGTGAAATGACCCTTAAAATCCCTGTATATGGACCACACAGATGGATAACTGTATATTACAACGGAAAAGAGTATATAAAATAAATAATGGATTTCTTCCAATGGCTACGTGAAATGAATAGCTACTAAATAATCTTGAAATTGTTAAGAGAAAAACGGTACATTAGATGTACAATACCTATAATTACAGGCGTAATGAGACTTCTGGTCTTAAAGACGAACATTAATAATGTTGAATAGACACTTAAATTAAATAGATTCTAGAAACTACGTTAAAAGCTTGGTTTCTGGATGAGGTAGATGACCCAACTAAGTAGGTATAAAAGCTACATTATTACTTTTCAATTCCATCTAAAGGCTCACAACAACACGGTCACGGTCAATTAGGTCCCTGGCTCAGTATTTGTCGCACCGCGTAGGTCACATGACGTCACACTACAGTGCAACCCTGGTATTCTGGTACCACTGCAATTAGGTATCGTAAAAAGGTTAAACAAACAAAGAGTTGATTTAAGTTATGTTGCAGATTTGTCTGTGGCAATTTGTTATGTTGTGGATAAACATTGAATCGTGAGCGAGCACACCCTCTCCACTATAGCGGGATCCGTGAAGACCGGCCGATTTACGACCTAACTGTGATCTTTACACAATGTTCTAGAAAATTCATGGAAGCGAAGCTGAAGTCTGAAAACTGAGGATTCAAAACGTTTATATGCGTAGCACTACCGAAGTAAATATGAAGGCTAGGTATTTTACAATTTTAGGGTTCATGTTGAAAACACCAATTTAATATCATCACGTTTAATATCGGCGTTACATTAGATATAGTTACTGTACTATATAATTATTGGCACAGGTAAGTATAGATTAATTACAGAGCGATTGCACGTCACGTGGTGCTTGTCGCGCGGTCCGAGGGCAAGAGAGTTTGTCCATGCAGACGATCCGCCGCCGTGTCTCATTACGTTGTCAACTTGTGTGTGGGCGGATCCTAAGCGGGCGGCAAGCACTACGATTGGTGTTATCTACCATATGGCCAACATAACGGCACTCCTAAATTATAACTAAATACTAGATGGATGCGTTCATAATGGTAGTTAATTTTAAGGATGCGTTCGCCACAACCACCCACCCACGGAGAAACGAACTATAGGTCGAAAATAGGTCGAAACCTAACCCTACGACCGGAACGAGTAGTTGTTAGTTTTGACGGGGTGACAGGCTCCGGCGCTGGAGGCGAAGGCGCTGGAGGTGCAGGCTGCGGCGTGTTATCTGTAACGTGAGATGCTGCTTTATTGTTTGGTATAACTGAACTTGGAGGGACAGTTGGCAAGGAAGCAACGTCTAAATGTGCAGGTTTGACCCGGTCGATGCTCACTGCGACTTCCTTGCCACCTATCTCCAAGGTAATAATTTTGAGGCCCCTATCTTTAACTCTATAAGGCCCTGTGTAGGGAGGCTGTAGGGACCGCCGTGCTGAGTCGTCTCTCAGCATGACGTGTGTGGTCGTCGCGAGGTCTTTGTGTATGAAAGATGTTGTTTTGGCATGTCGAGATGCAGGCACTGCCCTCATTATCGACATTTTCGCCCTTAGCTGTGCGACAAATTCGCTGGCCTCAGCGATGTTTGATTGAGTTGGGATTACTAACTCTCCCGGTAGGCGGAGAGGTTCGCCATATACTAATTCAGCTGCTGAGCATCCAAGATCTGCCTTTAATGAAGATCGGAGGCCGAGGAGAACGACGGGTAGGGCACTGAACCATGTGTCAGTGTGACACATGATAGCCGCCTTTAACTGACGGTGTAATCGTTCTACCATGCCGTTGGCTTGTGGATGATACGCTGTGGTCCTTACCCTTTGTGAGCCACATAGGTTGGTCAGCCGCTGGAATAAATTTGACTCAAATTGGCGGCCTTGGTCGGTGGTTATTGTAGACGGCACACCGTAGCGAGCAATCCACCCACTGACAAACGTTTCAGCAACCTCCTCCGCTGTGATTGACGTCATAGGCCACACCTCTGGCCAGCGTGTATAACGGTCGACGGCCGTGAGGCAGTAAGTGTGACCATGGGAGTATGGCAGTGGGCCTATGATATCAATATGCACGTGTTTGAAACGCCCAGATGGTGTGTTAAAATTGCCCAGCGGAGCGGTGTTATGCCGCGATACCTTTGACCTTTGGCACGCCATGCACGTTCGAGCCCAGGCTAGACAATCCTTCTGCATGTTGGGCCACACATGTCGCTCAGCCACCATGCGTGCGGATGCCCGCGCGCCAGGGTGACTCAAGTTGTGCAGCCGGTCAAACACTGCGCGACGCAGCGGACCAGGCAGGTACGGACGGGATCTTCCAGTGGATCTGTCACAGAAAATAGAAATTTTAGTACCGGGTATTTCAACTTTTTCCAGTTTTAATGATGTTTTAGACGGAAGATGTTTTAGCTCGTCATCATCGTCTTGAGCTTTAGACAGGGCTGCAAAATCAAATTCCAGTGAGATAGATTCAATGCGTGACATTGCATCTGCTACTACATTATCGGTCCCCTTAATGTGTTGAATGTCGGTTGTAAATTGACAGATGAATGAAAGTTGGTTTAGCTGTTGCGGTGGCAACTTTTCTCGACGCTGTATGAAAGCATATAATAATGGCTTGTGGTCGGTAAAAATCGTTGCGTGTCGGCACTCTAAAATGTGTCGAAAGTGTTGCACACTTTCATACACACCTAGGAGTTCTCTGTAGTACGCTGGTTGTTGAGCCTGTTTTTCATCTAATTTCTTGCTGAAAAATGCAAGGGGTTGCCATTCGTCATCAACCTTCTGCTGTAAGCAGGACCCAACGTGCGTGCTGGACGCATCGGTAAAAAGTCCTAAAGGGGCAGACATATCGGGATGGGCGAGCAGTGTTGCAGATGATAAGCTCTTTTTGCATGCTTCAAATTGTTGCTCAAGCTCAGGCGTCCATGGAAATGGCTTTGCGCCTTTGCCGTTGATGGCAGTGACTGCATCAATGAGCGGGGCTTGGTGTTGGGCAGCCTGGGGTAAAAACTTGCGATAGTAATTCATCATACCTAAGAAACGTCTCACGCCTTGAACTGTCTTAGGCAGAGGAAACTCTAACAGGGATGCAATGCGTTCCTCAGGCGGCTGTGTTCCAGCTGCGCTGATGTGGTAACCTAGGAATGTAACCTCAGCTAGCCCTAAACGACATTTCGAAGCATTGACAACCACGCCATAATCCTGCAGTCTTTGAAAGAGTTTGCGAAGATGGTTGGCATGGTCAGTGGCATTTTCAGAAAATACAAGGATGTCATCCACGTAGCTGTAGCAAAAATCGAACCCTCAAACAACCTCGTCAATGAATCGTTGAAATGTTTGTCCAGCATTGCGCAAACCAAATCCCATATATGGATGTTCGAATAATCCGAACGGAGTGATTATGGCGGTTTTGCAAATGTGGGGTTCATAGACAGGTATTTGTTGGTATGCCTTAGCCAGATCTATAGTACTAAAAACGGTAGCACCTGATAGTCCTTGGTTAAAATCCCCGATGTGTCGCACAGGGTACCGGTCGGGTATGGTTCGTGCGTTGAGCGCGCGATAGTCACCGCAAGGACGCCAGGATGTATCGCGCTTTTGGGCTAGATGCAGCGGCGAGGACCAAGGGCTCTTGGATGGCCTCGCAGTGCCGCAGTTCAACATATCGTTAAACTCCTTTTTAGCAGCGGCCAGCTTATCAGGTCCCAGGCGGCGCGGTCGACAGCTGATCGGCGGGCCGTCGGTGGTGTGGATGTAGTGGACCGTTTCATGCTTCATTTGCCTTAGGATGCCAGGCGGCCGCAGTATCTCTGGAAATTCAGACAAGATTCTATTAAATTCTGACCCTTCTGCGGATATAACTTTGATGCTATTATGGTCAGCGTTAGACATTTCCACACTAGTGACTAGGCTGGTCATACCATCCACGAGTCTCTTTTTAGTGCAGTCTGGCAGAAGGTTGTAGTGTGCTAAGAAGTCTGATCCAATGATGGCTATATTAACATCGGCCACAACAAAGTTCCAACAAAAATCGCGGCGCAACCCAAGGTTTAAATTTAATTGTATGGTACCATATGTATTTATGACAGTGCCATTGGCAGCGCTGAGTTGGTATGATGTTGGTAGGCGTCGCCCAGATGCTAATTGTTTTGGGAAACAACAAATGTCTGATCCTGTATCAATGAGAAAGCGGTATTTCGTCACTTTGTCTGTTACAAAAAGGCGACGGCTAGTTGGGTGGCAGTCAGCTGTCGCACTTACTGACTGCCCGATGAGTTTTCCGAGTTTTTGTTACTGTGCCAGTTGCAAGGTAACTTGCACTTGGTGGCCTTAGTGTCGTAAGTAGAGTGATACCAACACATACCTTCTGTTTGTGGGCTCGAGCGCGAACGTGAGCGCGAGCGTGAGCGGTTGCGGTGTTGTGCTCCCCTGTTGCTGGCTGCAGCGAGGCTGGCTACCTGCTTTGTCAGGTCACCCACCAACCTACTCAAACGCTGCAAGTCATCCTGCGGACATACATTGTTAGTGCTTGCTACCTGCACTTGGGGTGCGGGGTTGACCTCGTGAAGCTTGTCCGCCAGGTCACCGAGCTCCTCCAGGCTCGCATTTGGCTGTGTGAGCAGGATCAACTGCATCTGCCGTGGTAGCCGGTTCGTCCACATGGATTGCAACAGCCGGTCCGGTATGCCTCCACCAGACAACGTCCGCAGGTGGCGAAGGAAGGAGGACGGCTTCCTATCCCCCATCTCCTCCTTCTCCAAGAGCCTGCGAATCTTTTCTTCATAGGACTCAGAAAATCTGTGGATCAAAGCGGATTTAAGTTTTGTGTAGGGCTCATCTTCCGGTGGTTTTATGATGAGTTCCTCTACTTCTCCGGCGGTAGCAGTGTCTAAACGTGAGATTGCATGGTAAAACTTAGTTAACTCCCTCGTTATTTGGTTTAAATGAAATTGGGCCTCTAAGCTTGCGAACCACAAAGCAGGGCGGTCCGGCCAGAATGGGGGCACTTTTATGCTTACTCTATTTATGTTACCTTTTGTCGCGTCCTCCACATCCAACGCCGTAGCTTCCAGCGTCGGAGCCATCCCTTTCTCTTCCATTGTTAAGTTATTCTAATATATGCGAATACCTATTTGATGATGTGGTGGTGGTTGTGGTAACTAACGAAACTAAAACACTTATAGCATAGAGTCTCTAATAAATGTTCTTGAAGAATGCTGTCCTGTAATTCACTGCACTGGTTTGTATTTATTTTGTAATTGTTATTTGATAAATTGTTGTGATTGCTTGCTCGTCGTAAGTTTCCGCGACGCCTCCGCACAGGTGGCGCTGGTGATGCCGCCGCGGGCGCGTCGTTTGAGAAAGTTTACGTGACGCCACCGCTAAGGGGGCGCTGCCGATGCCGCCGCGGGCGCGTCGCTGGTCCAACAAGGTTGACACGCGTGCGCGTAGGTATGCTTGTAGCTGTACCTGGCACTGCGTGACGCCACACCTGAAGAATTTCGCCGTCGTCGCCAATGCTGGCCTACGTGACGCCTCGTAGTATTTCTCTATGGTGACGCCTCGTAGTCACGTAGTAGTTGTGCTGGCCCTTCGTGGCGTCGTAATTGTGCTGGCCCCTCGTGCCGTCGTAGGTAGGGCTCCGCTGCTGTCCAATTCGTGCGCCGATATCATGCGCGTCGTGTCGTCTTATTAGAACGTCGTATCAGAACGTCGTATCAGAACGTCGTAGTCACCAATTTAGGGTTCATGTTGAAAACACCAATTTAATATCATCACGTTTAATATCGGCGTTACATTAGATATAGTTACTGTACTATATAATTATTGGCACAGGTAAGTATAGATTAATTACAGAGCGATTGCACGTCACGTGGTGCTTGTCGCGCGGTCCGAGGGCAAGAGAGTTTGTCCATGCAGACGATCCGCCGCCGTGTCTCATTACGTTGTCAACTTGTGTGTGGGCGGATCCTAAGCGGGCGGCAAGCACTACGATTGGTGTTATCTACCATATGGCCAACATAACGGCACTCCTAAATTATAACTAAATACTAGATGGATGCGTTCATAATGGTAGTTAATTTTAAGGATGCGTTCGCCACACAATGTTAGCTTTACATGCATAATATAATAAGGCGATAACTATACAGAATAGTAAAATATATAGGTATGATTCAGTAAAATTTTAAAATATATTTTTCTGTAGCAATCAATCCAGATTTAGAAGATGATGACAGGGCTGTGTTTTTTGTTTATAAAACACAGGTAAACGGTACTAAAGTATGGGATATAATACAGGAAACAAATAAAAAAAACAATATCGGAATACTTAAACAATAGGTTTCGAAATGTTCTATTGCAGAAACACGATACGGAAATTACTACAATAGTAAACACCTGCCGCAGTACGGAGCGGACGATCCTCTCACCTGTTTGATTTATGCGCCGGCGCCGGCATTGTGCTGTCGTATACTATGAGCGACCTAACCTCGGTGTTCCGCGGTTCAAAACAAACGTTATCAGTGCACCGGGACATCAATTTAAACCCTAATCAGAAGTACTCGAAGAACCAACAACTGTTGGGGAATAAACTGTTCTCGAAAAAGTGATCACGAAACGGAAGGGAAACGTAGGACGTCCACCCAACCCCAACCCACCCGCTGGATTGACATTGTTAAGATCGCGGGATTTCGATGGATGGAAAGGGCTCAATCGTTATTCATGGAAATTTATAGGGGCGCAGTGTACGTCTACAGTCTAATAATGATGAATGAGAAGTGGGACAAGCGCACCAAAAAAACCAACGGCAAAATTAAATTAGACAGAAAAACTCCACCAATAAAAAAACAAAGCAAGTTGCTGATAAAAATAAATTAGAACTTAAACATCGCTAATGGACCCCGATTTTTTGCATCAGATCACGACCTATCACCTCGTAGATATGAAGTTGGCACATTAGCAAAAACAGCAGTAGCTCAGCTAATTAGAGCAAATAGGAAGGTTTAATACAGGGTGATTCAATTTTGTATTTTCTACGAATCATCCATGATATATACAGGACAGTGGTAGTAGCTGTGGTTCCAATTTTGATGAAGCAGGCTTTTACAGCACATATACTTATAGCTTATAATAATCGAATACAGGAAAGCCAATACGTACGACGCTGATCAAACTACGGGTTTCTGTCGATACGATTTCCTTCACCGTTCAATTTGTGCTAACTCAATGACAGTAAGTTTTCTAAATGTATAGACGTTACTGTTTCAGAATTTTCTCGAACACCTTGTAGGTACCTAATCTACCTAACGGTTCTATAATCTTCTAAACTTGGCACTAAATCTAATTGCCTTTTAATTTCGCGGTTTGTTTTTTTGCCTTCCGTTAACATGTAGTTCAACATACCTAGATTATGGGTCATTGGCAGCCCCTCTTTATGCACGTGCATTGTGTAGTGTTACAGAAATAGCTTCAATAGGTGCAACTTATATCTACTAATGGTCGAGATCATTGTTTTTTCCCATCCCAAAAAATGCTTTTAAAAATGCCGAACCCACAGAAGTGTTCACTTCAATGTTACATTATCAATATCAGTAATAGCGCAAGGATTTGACGAGTTGATTTTTCCTCCAAACAGCTTCATCGTCAAAAACGTAATTTTAAGTAATTGATCGTTTTCCTGTGAAAGCCCAAGTTTCTTTCACCGAGATCTGCCGAGTACATTAAGTTAACAAAGCTGTCCGAATAATTGGTGGAATCGAGGGAGTCATCTCGCTCTGGTTACAGCTCGCTACAAATTCGCGCGGAATATTGACAGGCTCACAAAGAGAAATGCAAATTATTTTTAATTGCCTTCCGGTAGAAAGTGGGTGAACCTGAACACGGAACGGGCCGGGCGCAGTCTGTCGAAAAGCGACGATGCTTGGTGTCGGATTCGAACACCCTGCCGCGCCTGTGTCACTACATGCCGACAAGCTATATGTTACGCGCCGGCCAAACCGAACGAGTGAAGTCCAGGTGTACGATGCAGTCCTCGCACGCATTTACTTTATAAGATGTCTAGCTTTTTCCTCCTTGTCTCGGCTATCCGGAAGAAAGAAGAACGACAAAGAATGTGTTGAGATAGAACTCTAGATAAATTTCATCTATAGTGGTAGGTATAGGTAGTTGCCTAGAGACTGCCTTAGTTACTCCATAACTCGAGCAATTCCCTACGGAAGACTATCCTAACTGATTAACTACTTATCACAGATTCAATACTGCGTGGCGTTGGCTGTACGCGAACATTTTTATCTTCAGAAGTGAAAATTTCGCACGTAGAATTGGTTAGAACAATATGTTCTTCTGTGTCCTGCGTAAAGCCAGTAAAGGCGAAGGCGATCTACTGAAGCGAACAATTCGAATAAGTGCAGTACAGAAGGTCGAGATGATCAATGGCTTCGATAGTGGGTGGTAACATCTGCCAGTAGATGATTAATTATTACAGGAAATGCTATATGGTGGGACAGCATCATGTCCTAGATTGGAGATCTCGAATTATGTAGAGTTCAATGTGTTAGCCGGTTTTTGGAATAGGACATCCCTGCTCAGACCGAGCGAGGAGTGACATCACTAGTCGGGAGGGAAGATGGCGTCGTAATGCGTAGTTTTATTGTTCGCTGTGTATTAAAGTAAAACAGAGTTCTCGCTTCAATGAATGAAGAGTTTTCGCCGTAATAAATGTTGATTGTTTTAAACATTTACAATCCGATTCGACATTAGATTTAATTCATGAACAAGAGGAACGTCCGCGATCCTACCCGGTCCCCATTTTCCTTATAGCATAATATATTAGCTTTAACGGAAGGGAAGAGTCAAAAATCTCAACTTCAAACACTGCTGGTATTTATAAAGCGTAGGTGTATTTGCACGGCCCAATTGCTCAGCTTCCTACAATGGCTGTAGTGGCATTACTGTGACAGTGGCACCAAGATAAAACACACTGGAAAGGCGGTGAGCGGCGCCGAGTGATTAAGACTCAATCTTGTGAAGTGTTGATAAGGCGACGAGACACGTAGGGCTGTAGAAAGTGAGACTTGTTAGGCCGAGCGCAAATTGACAAGGACATAATAAATACCTACCAACTACCAACACTTACTCTTTAATCTGCTTAATTTGGGGCTAGATAGTGTTGTGTGCATTGTCCAAATTATTTTCTTCTTTTTTTTTCTGAATACCTACAAAGTCATATAGATGATAGCGACACCAATTTTTTTTAGAGATAGAGTTAATTTGCTTCGTTCCAATACTGAGAATATGTTTATCAATAAATGTGGTTAATAAATGGACAGATAAACATACTTTTTGAAACAAAACTATCGTATATTAAAAGTATGTTTTCGAACCCCGTACCGAATTACTTATACCGAATTATTATGTATCTGATCGAAACCTGAAAAAAAACAGATTCAAATGAGAACAAAAAGCACGAAACCCAAAAGAAAAAATCATTTTTTTACGAACAGAGTTGCTCAGCCACTTTTGGTGGCGATTGTACCACTACTGTCACTGTATAAATAATACCAGTACCAACACTGGGTTAACGGGTTGGAATTAATTAACACCTAAAGTAGGTAAGAAAATGCAAACAGAATGCAGTCGAGATATTGATATGAGATCAATTTGCAGGTGGACTTTAATGGACTTTTATACGCATTTGCTTTGACTTTTGGATATCCATAAATAGTAGTGGCATCTGGGTACATCATCATCATCAGCCTGAAGCAGACCACTGCTGGACGTAGGCCTCCCCTACACATTTCTAGGAAGAACGATTCTGAGATCTTTCCATCCACCGACTTCCCGCGATCTTAACAATGTCGTCGGTCCATCTGGTGAGTGAGCGCCCTACTTTTCGTCTTCCGGTGGTCGCCATTCGAGAACCTTTATTCCCCAACGGTTGTGGGTCTTTCATCATCTGGGTACAGTCGACATCAAATTGAATGATGACTGTTTGTTTTAAGTTTTAGATATCATTTTTAATTCTACTGATACCTAGTAGGTACTTTATTTCGTTCATTTTTTACTGTGATGAACTCAGCTACTTAAAAGCGGAACTAGTCCCCTTGGTTTCCTCGTGATATTTTTCTCACTCTTAGGTAACTGTTAGAAGATAAGTAATTCTATGCGTCTCTTGCAAAATTACCAAGTTTCATCGTCAATTTGTTAAATGTCACCATTGCTAAACCTGGTAAGTAGGTAATTAATGTCGCTTCGCGTAGCCTATAAGATACTGTGCTACCAGTTAGCATTTGCCGATTTGCAAGCTCATGACAAATGTGTCTGATTATGTTAAGGGGTCTCTACACATTTGCCCATGCTGGCCCACTACAGGCCAATGCCAATGTGTACAGGGGGTATTGGTATATGTTGGCGGACATTTGTCAAGCATGGCGCGCAATCGGGGAGTTGTCGGTTTTTTGGGCACACTTCAAAGGAATCGTGGCGTAGCCTGGCCTGTGGTGTTTACACAATCGTCCAATGTTCAGTTCGTCACCGGCCGCTGACCGGGATAGAACACTTTTGTGTTGCGTTCTGTAATACTTGTAAACAGTATACAATAAATTATAGTTTAAAAACTAAAAAAAAAACGCTTTTATAACTAATTGAACTTAAAAGTTAAAAATAAAACTGTAATAATCAATTGAAAAATTTATATTATTGTACAAAAAAGCGTAGGGTGCTTTTATAATAACTTCAGATATAATAAACTATTGATAAAATATTTACAACAATCAAAATATTTTTTTTTTTTTCATATGTTTTTTTTTTTCATATTATTGCATTGTCATCGACCTTTGACAGGTGTGCAAAGTTTGAATCAAATCTGATCGTTCAAAGTAAATAGCCGCAGCCGTAATTTACTTCGACGTCCGTCGCAATTGGTTTGCCAGGCAGCAATGAGCCATGCGCCAGTGTGTGAACACCAAGTGATCGTGGTCTACAATTGTGCATTGGCGGAGCCTGGCCCAGCATGGGCAAATGTGTAGAGGCCCCTTTACAAAATGGCTTTGATAACCTGTCGGCGCATGTAGGTACCTACTGTCAACTATGTCAAAATCAAGTCAAAGCCAAATATGTAGGTATTATATTCAGTAGTAGTAGGATCACTTTGAAACGTCTTAAAGCTAGGCGAGTGTAGGTGCCAGTTCCACGCGACCAAGCCTAGAAGAACAGGAAACAAATACGTTGTTTGCAATCTAACATTGCTTAAAAAGCTGTAGTGCCTACAACTTCTATTTTATTTCAAACCAAAGCCTCCCCCTAAAGTTTTGAACTCTTTACACCTCAATTACTTACTTAAGCATTATTAAAAACAGGCCTTTGTATATGATTTACAGTTGTGGTCATATAATTAAGAACGATTTGAAGTTCTAGAAGTTTTTTATTTAAATCGTATCATACACAGAGATGTGTACCTTCTGAGAAGCAACTAGTTATGTTATATAATAGTCACATTAATAGAGCAACCTGACTTAAGAATAAAGTATGAAATCGCTAACTATTTTT
Organism: Thera britannica; assembly: GCA_939531255.2. NCBI lineage: Eukaryota > Metazoa > Arthropoda > Insecta > Lepidoptera > Geometridae > Thera > Thera britannica. The sequence continues at coordinate 16,583,839 of OW618036.2, read as the reverse complement.
TGCACATTTTATTGATTTTATCAAAGTAACACATTCAAATAGTACTAAAAGTGGACAAATAATTAAGAACGATTTATTGAACTGCTCGGGAATTGTTTTGTATGACACTTAGATTTCATAAATCACAATATTATGTAGCACACGAAACATAAAAAGAAATTTAATGAATATTTAACTAAAATTAATAGTTAATAGCATATCTACGGCTTCTAATTACAGCTTTACACCGGCGAGGCATTGACTCTATTAATTTTTGACATTTCGCAAGAGAAATAGAGTTCCATTTTTCTAAAAAAACGTCATACAGCTCTCTTAAATTTCCACACTTTGTATTTGTAACCTTTTTCTTTACTTCAAACCACAGATTCTCTATTGGGTTTAGATCTGGACTGTTAGCAGGCCAGTCTAAGACAGAAACTAATTGCGCTGTAAGAAATTCCTTTACGGTGCGTGCAGTGTGCTTTGGATCATTGTCATGCTGGAATGTCCAAATGACCGGTAGAACGTCTTCAGCGTATGGTAACATTGTTTCTTCCAGCATATTTTTGTATTGGAACTGATCCATGTTACCTTCTATCAACTTTACAGGTCCTACACCATTTCCATAAAAGCAACCCCAAATTTTCACATTTCCACCACCGTGCTTTAATGTAACTTTCGTATACTTTGGGTCGAATGTTGTATTCGGGGGACGTCGTACATATCGTTTTCCATCAGAACATACTCTGTTTATTTTCGTCTCGTCAGAAAAAAATACATTTTTCCACTGTTGCACAGTCCAGTTTTCATACTTTCTCGCAAATGCAAGCCGGGCTTGCCTGTGGCAAAGTTTTTGGGTACCTTTCTTGCTATCCTACCGTGCAATTTTTCTTCTACCAAACGTCTTCGAATAGTGCGTGCTGAGATTGCTGAAGGGTTGTTTTCACCAAAATATTATTTTCTAAGCTCATTGGACCCTTTAAAAGGATTTTGTTTTGCCATACGAACGATGTTTCGGTCATCTCGAGGAGTTGTTTTTCTCTGTTTAGGTACACGTGGAACATTCAAAGTAGTTTGATACGTAGCAGAATGCTTTACAGCGTGGAAAACCATCGTTTTTGAACATTGCAGATGGTCGGCTATCTTTTTATAAGACCAATTCTTCCGGCGAAGTTTTATTATTACTTCCCTTGTAGATTTATCACAACTTTTATTTTTTCCCATTGTTTTTTCTAAAGAAGCCTTTAATCTTTAATCTTTTACAGCACGTAATGGCGCCAAAATTATACAAACAGTAACAAATCGACTGAGTGTTTATTTAAATTTGAATAAAGGTATAAACTACTTAGCGTTCTTAATTACGTGACCAGCCAGTAATAAGGAATACTTTGTTTAAAAGTAGTGTAAAATGTTTGCCTATTGATTTTTAGCCAATCATGTGTATCAATGAATACAGTGGTATTATGGAAATGTTTTACGATACCGAGAGAAATAAAAACAAATGCATACAATTAGTTTTGCATCTTAGTTGGAAAAAATCTTCCCTTTATATCAGCGTTCTTAATTATATGACCACCACTGTATATACCGGTAGGGGCAAGCCCTACTTGCGGGACGCTATAGCGCCTGGGACAGGATTTTAGATGGAATAAACTTGCCCAGCACCTCTACCAGATAGCTTAGTCGGCCTAATCGACAGGAAAGACATAGTCACCACGTATAGAGCTGACTAAACCATGAGTTTCTTCACGATGTGTTCCTTCACCGTTTAATAGCAATAGCATTGGTGGCCTAGTGGCAGTAGCCCTGCCATCCGATCATACAGTCGCGGGTTCGAATTACTTCGAATCCAGTCGATATCAATTGATTTTACTGTTCGTAAAATGTATGAGCATTAAACACATTGCAATAAAAATATTAAATACGTTACTAATATAAGTTGTTCGTTGGTGGTAAGACAGCATTGGAACAAGCCAGGATAAGCCAGTAACAGAAAAGGTTACCGTTCTTTGTAACAGTCCGCCCTTTGATAACAAAGATAATGCTAAAACGTCACATAATAATAACTAATACGACGATATATTGGATTTAACAATCCTAATCTATTCCATGAGTTTATTATGTGGGTGTGGAGGCAGGATCATTTGTTTTACTTAAGTACTTAACTTTAAGCCATTATCAAAGCCACCTCGAGGTCAACTGAGGTCATTGTTTACCGTACCTAGCCAAAGGGTAAGATATCATACTAAGCCCCAATTTCCATAAATGAGTATCTGTCAGTAACCACTACGAATTGTCATCTGTCAAATAACGAATCACATTGACTAATAACAGCTCTCATTGATACACTTACCAAAATCAAAGATTTATTTATTCAGCAGTATCACAAGGACCCTCTCGCCTCTCCTCTTCTCTGTTTTTATTAACGCTATCACCCTCATCCTTTCCACACATTACCACCTTTACGCGGACGACCTGCAGATATATTGCCAAGTAAAAGTTGACGAAATTTCTAAAGGTATTAGCTGTATTAACTCGGACCTCAACCGTATCTACTCTTGGGCTAATGCTTTTGGTCTTTTAGTTAACCCTGCCAAGTCACAGGCTGTGATTTTCGGTAGCCCTTATATGCTAAATCGGTTAGATCAGGCTTCTCTTCCCTCGGTCTTGTACGCTGGCACACCTATAAGCTACTCGACTAATGCAAAAAATCTAGGTGTTATCTTTGACAACCAGTTATCTTGGGTGAGCCACGTTAACGCGGTTAGCCAGAGGGTTTATTTTTCATTTCAGTCCCTTAAGCGTCTCCAAAAATTTTTACCCTTCGAAACTAGAATAACTCTTGCTCAAACTCTCTTGCTGCCCCATCTCGACTATGCTGATGTCTGTTTCCTGGATGCCACGGAAGAACTGTTAAATAAACTGGAACGTCTTCAAAATTTGTGCATCCGGTTCATATTCGGATTGCGCAAGTATGACCACGTTTCAGATTTCAGATCTCAGTTAAAATGGTTACCGATTCGCCGTAGACGTGATCTTCATGTTCTTTCTTTTCTTTTCAACATACTATACAGTCCTGTCTCTCCTTCCTACCTCCGTGAGCGCTTTGTCTTTCTTATTCCTCGGGGTGAGCCCTGTAGAACAGCTGTGTCCCTTCTCCTTAAAACTCCCTCCTGCTCCTCTGCCCGCTATCGTGACTCTTTCACTGTCCACGCCGTCAAGCTGTGGAACTCTCTTCCCCACAAAATTCGTGCCAGTCCATCACTGGGCATATTCAAGCGTAAAGTTAAAGAGCATTATCTCTCCTTGTAATATATTTATGGTATAGCTATATATACAGGGTTATTCATAATTAGCTGCAAATACTCAGGAATTAGGTTCAACAAATAAAATAAAAAATATTTATGAAATGATTTTTTTTAAGTTTTGTTATGAAAATCCCGAGAAAATCGAAAAAGAATATCCTTTGGAATCATTGGCGCCTGACCTATTTTGACCTTTGATCTGCGCCCGCGCGCCGTGAGCGACACTCTGCGTTCAGTCACCGCCTGGGTGGGTCATCGTCCTGTTCTCCGTGGCAATCATTATGCAATAGCCGTAAAGAAATTAATAAAAATAAAATTTTGATACAAAAACTTAAATCAAAATTAAAAAAAAATGCATTTCATAAATATTTTTTATTTTATTTGTTGAACCTAATTCCTGAGTATTTGCAGCTAATAATGAATAACCCTGTATATATATATATATATATATATATATTTATCTGGTATATTTATTTAATAATTTGATATATTTATTTATTTGTGTTTAGTTTAATATGTAGGATTTCGATTATAGTATTTAGTGTAGTCTGGTTAGTATGTATGTAAGTTTAATATGTCTGTATGTAATTAGTATATTATTTATTTAGAACTATGTGATATTCTCTATATACAGGGTTATTCATTATTAACTGCAAATACTCAGGAATTAGGTTCAACAAATAGAATAAAAAATATTTATGAAATTATTTTTTTTAAATTTGATCAAAAATTTTTTCAAGTTTTTGTATCAAAATTTTATTTTTATTAATTTCTTTATGGCTATTGCGTAATGATTGCCACGGAGAACAGGACGATGACCCACCCAGGCGGTGACTGAACGCAGAGTGTCACTTACGGCGCGCGGGCGCGGATCAAAGGTCAAAATAGGTCAGGCGCCAATGATTCCTTTATCGATTTTTTCGGGATTTTCATAACAAAACTTAAAAAAAATCACTTAATAAATATTTTTTATTTTATTTGTTGAACCTAATTCCTGAGTATTTGCAGCTAATAATGAATAACCCTGTATACTTCTGTATAAGTATCTTAGTTTAAGGTTTTTGTCTCTTTTCCCAATGCCTGTATGTTTGTACACCCACCCACCACTATAATCAACTCTCTCTATCCTCCAAGGTTTGCTGGTAGAAAACTCTATTTAGGGCTAAGCTCGCCTCTGTACATGTCCGCTTTATAATGTTTATCTATCATCTGTATGTGTGTACAATAAAGAATAAAGAATAAAGAAAGGACCACTTTGAAACATCATTAAGATAGGTGAGTCTATGTGCCAGTTGCACGCGACCAAGTCTAGAAGAACAGGCAACCAACGACGGCTTGGTCTTTTTAACCGACTTCCAATCAAAAAGGAGGAGGTTCTCCATTCGGTTGTATTTTTTTTTTTATGTTTGTTACCGCATAACTTCGTCATTTGTGAGCCGATTTGACAAAAAAAAATTTTACTGCTTTCAGATTGGTCCCATTTTAATTTTATTAAAATCGGTGTTGCAATTTTCTTTTAAATATTTTTTTTAATGTTTGTAACTGCATGCCTCCGTCATTTATGAACCGATTTAGAAAATTATTTTTATATTTGGAAGGTTATTCTTCACGTCCAGATTGTCCCAAACAAATTTCATTAAAATAGGTTTAGCCGTTTGGCAATGAAGTCGGTTTCTCAAGTTTTTTAAACTTATAATTATTGTGTAATCCTTTTACAAAACAAAAATAAAAATATCAGTGAAGATCCAGTGTGGTGCCATTGATGGAATTATCCGTCGGACGTCGATCTTTAGTGAACTTTAGTTATTTTACACACCCTGTATAAGATATCATTGAAGGTATAAATAGGTAGGTACTATCACAGGTTCACCTACCACCTTGTACCTATACCTACACTATCACCTTGTACCTATACCTTGTTTGTATTTAAGTTCTAGTTTGTTCTTTGTATTTGTGTTCATTCAATAAACTTTTTTCATTTCATTTTTTTTCATTTCATTTCATCACTGGTACCGTACTAACACTGGTGTGGTCCTTTCCGGGATTTGGGTACTGAGAGCGTGGGCGTGATTTATATTAAAATGTAACAAAGCCCACTTTGTCTTGTCATATTTTTAGTTATTATTTTTATGGATCGAAATGAAAGCTATTAAATGGCTTCCTGGAATTTGTTTGAAAAATATCACTGAACAAGTAAACACTACCAAAGTTATGGTACATTTTACCAAAAAAACAAACTCGCTGCTGAGTAGAAGGAATCATAATAATATGCGAAACTTTTTTACAAATAGCTGATGAAACCGCATAATGGCCCACCTGATGTTAAGTGGTAACCATCGCTTTTATCAAAGCATGAGCTGCTGTTTTACCGCGCAACGAAAAACTTAGATAATTTATTTTTGACCTATTAACAATTAAAGAGCGAAAATATTTATAAGCTATTTGATTTATATTCTTTGCGTTCTCTTGCCCTTAATCGAATAATTCTAAAATTTTCCCAAAAATATTAAATGCTTTCAAATACACATATTGGAAGTCCAAAGCGATTACTAAACAAATAATCTTGGTGTACAAATGCAAAACAATCAACGTAGGTAAGTATTGAAGTATTGATCTAAGCGGGGCATAAGCGCTTTACGTTTCGTCACTTGGGGTAAGTAGATGCATAATGCAATATCTACGAGGAGTATTTAATTAATAGATGTCAACTAAAATGATAAGAGCTTAGTGGTGAGCGGAGCGAATTGTAATAGGAAGGTGTAAGAATTCTTTTGCAATAAGATTACATACAATAAAAAAAAACTTGTTTATATTAAAACAAGTGGATACCAAAGGTAATTTATATACGTAGGTAAGTAAGTCAAAAATCTATTTTTGCCTGTAGGCCAAGGGCTGTTGGACTGGCATTCAAGACCGGTAAGGTTTCAGGGTTCGTTTGATCCATTTGGTTTTGGAACCCAAAAACTCTAAATAAATACCTGTAGTACCGTAAAATGTACCGTTCGTCGCTTTAATCCCATAAAAAAGGAGATCGATCTTCAAATGTCAATAATTTCTCATCCAATTTGAAATGGCAATTTTTTGTGGCGCCGCATTTCATGGCTCCACTTCGGTATTGACTGGAGCATTGCGCGCTTAATCCTAAACGCAGTAATGACTCTGTCATAACGTTACTTGTCTGATGGTAAGTCGACAGCTGTACCATTAGTCACGAATACCCTGCATGGGGTCGGTTTTCGTAATTGAGGCAAAGACACTATGGTTTTATGGTGGATTTTTTATTATTTATTATTAGGATACGTGATGATGACGAGGATTCAAAGCCAGGAGAAACTGAGATGGAATTAAAACAACATTTTTTCTCGAACATTAAAAAATGTTTCGTAAGGGCAAGTATCTCTGAGGTATTATCGGAAAGTATCAAGGAGGTTTGAAACCCGCAAAGAGTTTTAGGCCCGTATTCCGAAACAGCGCTTGAGTCTGAGTCGAGCCTCAAGCATAGATTTTGTGACAGTTCTCCATTGAAAAGTGTCAAAAATCTGTGCTTGAGGCTCGACTCAGACCTAAGCACTGTTTCAGAATACGGGCCTTAAAGTCTATGGTAAGGATTGACATGGAAAAGGTTATGCATTTTTATGTTATCTGTGCAAAAGGAAATATTAGTTTTCAGTACATGCAACGCCATCTAGGAATCGAGTGGGAAACTTTTGTTTCAAAAATCATTGTAAAATAAATGTAAAGGTGGCATGACTCTTGACACATCTTTCGTTTTTTTTTTGTGTTCTGTGTGCTAATAAATAAATATTATGCATTATATTATGAAACAAAAATAGTTACCTTCCAATTTATTCTAAATCCATTATTGACGTAAACAGAAGTCCCACATCTCCGGCTTAACAGTCCACAGCTTAAAAAACTTATTTTTCACTTCCGACCAATGTTTTAAATATTCTGTTGCTTTTCTTTTCATATCACTGTAACTCACAGAGTTTAGATCCACATCATCACTAAGTATTGTTTTCTTTAATTCTTTATTGTTTTCTAAAATATCTAAGAATTTCTTGTAAAGGTTGTATTTGCTTATACAAAGCGAGTTTTTTGGTAATGATGCATTTTTCTTTGTTACTCCTAACTTTATTCCTTGCACTGCTACTTCAAAAAAGCTGAAAAAAAAGGTTCCATGTTTTGGTATATATGGATAAATAAGCAATTCTTCTTCTTATTGTGTCACTGATTCCTTCGAACCAAGTGTGGTGAAAGGATTTTAAGTTTGCCTCAAAGAGGCTCCTTTCTTGCACTTCACACCTAATTTCGAACTTTTTAGGTTCTAGGTATGATATGCCGGTTTCCTCACGATGTTTTCCTTCACCGCTTGAGAGCAATAAGCAATTGAAATAAATACATTATTGAACACAAAAATGTATAATTTTATTTCACTGCCTAAAGAACTTAAAGTGTGACGTTGAAAAGCCTTGAAAGCACAAAAGAGTAGTTAAATTAACTTACTTTTTTTCACTTATTTTGACCCATACAATACTACCAGCAGCAGGCTTTTCGGCGAACTCTGTTTTTAAGCCTTCAAATCGTAATGAGGACTGATAAAATTCTGGAACGATTTCCAGTTTTAAATCTGAGCAGTCATTGCTCCTGTTAAGTATAGCCCTCTGTAAAGTTTCTTCCGAGTAAGGTGTACCAGCACCAAATATATAATGTTTTATATAAATAGGTGCACATAAAAGACTAAGGAGACCTCCTTGTATACCTACATACGTCCATCTAGCAATCTTATCACTACAAGAGACAGACAACGTTCTGACACCTCGTCCTGGCTTCGTCCTCACCACTCCGACCATGTGATACTTAGCTCCAGGTTCTTTTAAGTCTTGCTTTGTGTCTGGCAAACATTTTGCACCTGTCCTGTGTATATCATCATCTAGTTTACTTTTTTTAAGTGCTGGTATATAACTAAATGCATCTTCATTTTTATTTTTGAAATCAAGTACTTCACCAATTTGTTTACTCTGCGACTTTGGGATGATTGAAGCATCGCCACAGGGCAGTTGACTTGAGTAGAATATAAATACAACATTGTTTTTCAGTTCAAATCTTCCATCGGTGTAAGTGAATATTGAAGGAGCTTGTTGTAGAGCTTTCTTTAAATTATCGTACAGATATAAAAGGAAACCTCTTCTAGCGAATACTTCAGCGTGGCTGTCATTTAGGATAGCACCTCCGGGAGACATATTTGTAGCTCCAACACATTTCGTGCCAGTGCCTAGGGAAACCACTTCAACTTCCTGGCTGGCCGTATCATATTTTACTATGCACGATAATACTGTCCACTCATTTTTTACTGGTTTACCAGATTTAGGAGTCGTATTGTACAAATTGAAGCAAGCTTCGACTATTTTATCTACAAATGCAGTGTCTAGTTTAGACATTTTGCGCTGGAATCTGCAATGCGCTGTCTTACAGTGATTTAGAAAAGAGGTAATACTTTAATCTACGACACACCAGACCAACCAACACCGAACCGGGCGGGCATGCTTATTTTTGTTTAAATTTTTATTTTTCACAAGACAAGACACGCACGGCGCACGGCACGGCACGAGACAATAGACATCGAGAACGTCTGACTGACGCCTGACTTGACGGTAGTGACATTGACAACTCTAACAACTTGACTCAGTTGACATCTGTCAATCATTGTCATTGATCATTTCCATGTTTTATAGTTAGGGTAAATAGCACCAGCTTGAAGGGCATTGCCGCAGCCAAGGCAGTTGTAAACGCCACGGAAAACCACAAAGATGTAAAAGAAAACTACCTATTCCATGTAGTATATGCTTGATCTAGATTGTCTAAGAGTATATAATATGTGCTTTATTATTCACCTACTAAATAGATTAATCATAAATAGGTACCTACCTACTATTGAATAAGTGTAACATCGATGTTAGATTGATGTTGATCGACCCAAGGTACATACTAGGATACCGTACCGTCTACCTACTAATCATGAAGTCCGGATACGGATGTAGGCATATTGTGCCTCTATCCGATTCCCGAGGTTCATTATGCTGACTGTAAGTGGGTGGTGATGGAATAGGATAGTTTGTCATGCCACAGTTCGAAGTCATTATAATGCGATGATGGCTGATTCCAGCGTTAATTTGAATAACAAAGGTTTAGGATCAACACGTAGGTAATCATAATATTCTGTGGAATAGAAAGTTGACCAATAGTTAGTATAGTCAGATAGTTTTAGTCAGACTCCTTTCCTCTTCTTTCTTTTCAATTACCTATTGCGGCAACGTATAAGTAATCAAAATAAAATACATTTTTATCCCTTTTCCCAGCATTTTCTCAAACATGCTCAACTTTGAGCATTAGGTTGACAACCTCCTTGTAGCTAAGGTACCCCTACTATTGCACGCACGTGACTGTGAAAATTCCTCACAGTTATGCCAAAACTGTAGGTTCCGAACAATCAATTTGTGCGATGTAATGAGGTACTAAAATGATTGTGAATTAAAATAGACCGACCGCTTAAAAGATGAGGCAGGAGGGGCTTAAATACCTACTACCTACCGCTATTTTACTGTTAGATACCTACCAATTTCTCGAACTAGACCAGTAGGTACAACAAGAAGATAGAGCAGGTGCTAAAATCAAAACATTGCTCGGAGCATTTAGTGAAAGGAAAGGAAACAAAATGGTGATCATTTCCTTGAGATTTTACAGCAACCTGACTCGACTCTCGACGCTACCTATACTTACTGCAAAGTTATTCACTTATGTAGCTACTGTTTTGGGCCTTCTTACAAACCACGATTAGTTGCCTGCTCTAAATAAAGGTTACAAAATGATTCTTATTGATTAGGTACTTTTTCTATCGATTTTTGGAATCTCTAGTCGCACGAATACCTACCATCAGCTGTATCGTGAAAAATATTCCAGCCAAGGTTGAGCGCCCGATATTTGGGAAGTTCTAATCATTAATCTCTATCTTACCCATTCAGTTCAACAAGCATGAGCATGACTATTGACTATTCTAAAGGTTGGTTCCTAAATTATGCAATAGCCCTCAAATTGAAATAGTTTAGTATCAACACTCACGCCGACTGAGTAGACCCCTGCGGAGCAAGTTCGATTGGGGCTGCAACATAACCTTCAACGTGATTTACATATAAAACGATTATCTTCGGTCGGTACTTCATTTAAAGTAGGCAGGCATCATAGGGCTAGTTCCTAAAATGCGTGACCCTGTTCTTGTGATGTGACTGGGCCATCTGCTTCTATAACGTTCCATCAACGAACGAGTCGTAGATAAGTACCTAAGTGCTTACTTACTAATTGTACAAATCTTGAAATTTTCAAGTCAATACTGAAGAAGTGGATTATACTATTTTTATGAAACAACGGGATATTTACCATGATTAAATTTTTCTGAGTTGACTTCCGATATTTCGGCACAGTTGCATGCACCATGATCACGGTTGAACTGAAGTCCACGAGTAAAAGAAATGTTATTGGCAGATAAATCGATCTACCCTCTTTCGCACTCTTTTATTGGTTTCGAGACTACTATTGGTTCCATCCTCACTATTTTCTCGATTTCGACACACAACACTGACGGTATCAGGACGCGTAGTGGATGCCACTACACTTAGGTACTATTGTATTCTAAGTATATAGGTATGTATGTATTTAGTTCGGGGCTAGATAGTGATTTGTGGAATGTCTAGGGCCTAAGTAACAAACAACACACAATAAAATACCGCCATCAGTGGCTCTTCGGGGTTCGCCAAAAGACTTCAGAACCACCAAAATCCACCAGCCGTATCGTATTTCGCATGTAATTATGGATTACTAGGATAGGCTTACATTATTAATTGCTATACACGTGGGCAAACCTGCAAAACCTATTCGCTAGGTTCTTCTAGACCCGTTAATACCCTGCTGACAGATGACTGGTGGAGCTCGATACATTACACTAAACCGTTAAAACTCCATGCTCGGCGGACACCATAAAGATGTCCTTTCTATGAGTTGAATTAATTGATCACCGTTGGGTATAGAGACGCAGAGGGCAAAGATACCACACAGCACTTATAATTAAGAAATTCGAGCTTCAAGAAGAATATCTTAGGTATCTCATTACTAAACTGATCCAGAAACTGCTTTATTATTATAATTATATACATTTTCAGGAAGAACAGTTTTGAACCCTCTTCATCCTCCAGCTTCCCGATATCTAAGCGCGATTTACTAGTAGGTACTAGGTAGAGCTCTTTGTGAAGGGCTCGCCCAGGGAAGTACTACCACCATGCCTATTTTTACCGTGAAGCAGCGTTGCTGTGTTTTGGTTTGAAGAGTGTGGGTACCGGTGAAATTACTGGCACGAGAGGCTGAACATCTGTATGCCTCAAGTTGGTGGACGCAGAGAAATGCATAGTAGGGCACGTTCCTGACGTGCGTGACCTATGAAGCAATGCAATAGTCGATGGTTACCATTTAACATCAAGTGGGCCATATGCTAGTTCCATCAACAAATGGTATAAAAAAAACTTTATAATATCGTTGGTCTTACTTTTGGCATCGTCTTTGTGGTCCCCATTCGAGAACCTGGTCCCCAGAGGTAAACAGTTATTTTCCCTAGGATTCGTCGTCCCACTGCTGGGCAATGGCCAAAGACTTCCTTTTCTCTCTAGGTTGACTGTTGCTGTACCTACAGTAGGTATTGCACGATATTATAATTCCCCTCTTGGGCTAGGTACCTACAGTCTCTAAGGCTTTGCGGGTCAGCATTCGAAGCCCTGTTAGACACGGTCGTAAATTGTCATATTAAGTGGCGCTTATTTTAAGTACGAATCGGCTTACAACTGTTGGCTTTGCATATAAATACATTATTGACTATGAAATTGAGATGTTGGTAAGAGCTTTTCTTATTAATTCCCATAAGTATAGGTGCATCCCATTCTTTTTTTTTATTTAAAGTGACTTTACTGCCCTTTAGTAATAATAAAACATCAAATAAAACTCAACTTAACTTAATCGAAATAATATAATTTACCTACAAACTTTTATTCTCAAGAAAAACCTATTTTTAGCACGTAGCTTTGTGTATTAAGGCAATACAGCAGAAAAAAGAATGGTTCATTAGTGTTTGGTGTACTTAATTTGTGTATTTAATAATTTGAATTATAACGTTTAAATTGCATTTATTATTGGTGACCCCGACGACAACCATACTTATCTATGAATGTAAAGCTTTATTTATGCTTGTTCTATAACTAGCTGATAGCAGCTAGTTGCTTAGAAGAGACAGCTAAAATCGAAACTTCATGTCAGGCGACCAAAACATGAAGTCATAATATCGCAGTTCAGCAGTTCACACAGTACTTTGATGTGAATGAGTTGAACTGCACTTAGCTCTATAAATTCTATAATAGTAGGTACATAATGGGAGTGCGTAGTGGTACTGTATTAGTGATATCGAATGGCGAAGGGCGAGTCGCAAGCGATGGTCCGATATAGCCGTCTGCACAGCGGAACACCAGCGCGGTGTAATAACATGAAATAGCGGCGTACTCTCGCCACGGTATTACCTATCAGATTCCGTGTGGCCGGAGCGTGCTGCCTGCTAATGTGGACCCGGCACGATTTCGATTTGTTATCTCAATACAGACATTGCTGGAAATGTTTCGATAGGTAGCTACCTATGTACCTAAAGTCATGCGGAATAGATGGCATAATCGGTAGGTATTTATATGGTGTGGCTAAGGTTACAAAGATAGGTACCGTCACACCTGATGGAAAGTGACTGTGCAGCCTAAGATGGAGCATCCTTTGCCATAATCCACTTGTTCATTTTTTGAGGTTATCCCTAGTCAGGTTAGATTCCTTGAACTAAGATATTACGAAAGGAAATATAATGTGGAATAGTGTGGATTGTCCACAATATTTATTTATTTACCTATTTTATTTTATAAACTTATGTGCTTATAAGAAAATTTATGAAATTTCTTTGACTCAACCTGATAATAATTAGGTATGTGCTTATTTTAAATATCTACTTAATAATTTCATTTATTTCATTTCAATAGCATCACAATATAACAATTAAGTATAGGTATAGGTACCTACTTATAATTAATGCATCATAGGTAGGTACCTACTTTTTGTTTTGCCTTTAGTACGTGAATGCTTAATACATTACTACATACAGAACCTAGTGTTTCGAGATTTTACCTACCCAGTGCCTACGTAGGTAGACGTAGGTAGGTACACAAGTAAACAGTTGCAGCTTCATCATAACTCCATCTCAAACCACAAAGGAGCGTGTAATCCAAAACACGACTTCTGCGGCTGTCAGTTGAATTTTATTATACTGAGGGAGTATTGTTTTAGATTAGGCTCTGGCACGGCAAGGACTTGGCGGATCTCTATCATAGAAAGCAGGTGATCAGGCAAGTGCCGTCTAACATACGGTATGGTAAGGTCCATCCCTTGGTCCATCCATACCAAACCGTACCGTATCAGCTAACGCCCCGGTGATCGACGAGTCTGCGACAAGCTAAAATTGAACCAATTTTTAAACAAACCGGTAGGATAGTACAGTGCCGGTAAGTACTATAGTTATAGGTAGGCAGGATTATATATTCTGAGCCTTTGTTTTGGTACCTAGACCTAGCGTACCTACTATCTATAAAAAAGAAGTTGATTAAAATAAGGTGGGTAAGTCCAACCTAGAGCAGCCATTGGCCACCTGCATTCTTTGTCAAATGTGATGCGAGATGGGAACGGATAATGGCTCCTATTACGCGGCGCAAATTCCTGTTGATAATAGCATAGCAATTTCCATGTTGCTCGTGCTATGCCCACCGAGGAACCAAGATCACGTCGATTTTAAATCAGTTTAGATTGGAGCTACCTTGCTATAAATAATAAAAGGTACTACTTACGTCGGTAGGTACTTATGGAGGTAAGTGCAGTCGGCTGCTCCTTTCGTCGCAACATTGCAGTAGAAATTTACAGGGAAAATACCTACCTCCTCAAAATAAAAGGTCTTTGAGTTATAAACCTGAAAATGTGCATTGCAATGTTTCGCCAATACAACCTTGTACCACCATTAAAGTTACAAATTGCATAAATTCTATTGCAGCTGACTGTACCTTAATATAGGTAGTAGCTCATGATTGTGCTTGCGTATTGTAACACTAGACGTTTTGACACATTTTAGTGCCTTATCAAAGTATCATGGGTTTACGTACCTACCAATATCAAGGATGAGAATAGTGCAAGTGAAGAGCCCTAGCCGACGCAAATGAGCCGAGTGCATTTTAGAACGTCAGAAAATTCCTAATCCTATTCAGCCGGAGTCTAATACAAACTTTAAGCCGAAGGGTGAAAACCTTCCAGTGAGTTTTCTGTGCTAATAAGCAAAGCACCTGGCCAGGCCAGAGAACGTCACCATGCACAATTTATCCAACGAAGCGACGTCGGTACATGCACGCACGTGACGACTAACATACGGTTCTGTTCTACTGCTAGTGAAACTCTGGCTTTAGCCGGATTTTTTATAGCACTCCCGTGCGCATGGGACTCGCGCGAGTCGACATATTATGGAAAGCCGCAGTGCAGACGCTTTTCTTATTTCGTAATGTCAAAGTCAGTTACGACAACAGCCATTGTCATGTAAACAGTTATGCCATTGTCAATTTGCTGTCAGCAAAATAGAAGAAAATTACCGAATTCGGTAGACCATCGAGAAATACTTGTTTATTTGCAGTAAAATACATCTTCCTTGTGACCTTTTTCAAGCTGATTACGGTAGTTTCTTCTTAAAGCAGTATTCAAGAAATAAACATGGGAAACTGGAAGCTCGAAGTTGGTAGAATGGCGATGTACACCTCATTCCCAGTCGCACTCTTCTTTGTTTTTAATCAGCCGAAGTACTTTGAGGAATGGGTAACCAACACCAAACGGCAGATCTTTCCACCAGAAAACCAACAGGATCGAGAGGATATCCAGAAGCTTATACAAGAGATGAGGAAAAAACAAATGCGTTCTTTGGAAAACGAATAGCACCACCACTAGTGAATAGACTATTTTAGGTAGGTGTTTGACTAGAATCTAGTCAAATACCTACCAACATTTACTTTTGTTAAAATAAAATAGGTAGGTACATACTTGCTTAGTAATCTTACAATACATAACCTACTATAATTATTATTACATTTAAGCCATTGACGATCGAAACATATTTTGTTCGGTAATTATTAGCAGCAAAATTTAGGGAAGGAATAAATGAAATGCCAATAACATGTAAAAATTTATTGCATTAAATGTTAGTCAACTTTCAGTCTTTTATATTTGATCTGGTAACTCACAACAACACCCAAAAGGGTAGCTAGTAAAGAAGCATAAATAACATAGGAGGTTCCCATAAGTTGAGCAATGACTCCAGCCACCAACGGAGCCACAACACCAGACAGTGACCTTACACTATTTGAAGCACCAATCAATGTCCCCCTGTGGTCTCCATGGCTCCGTTTCAACACCATTTCTAAAGTGGTCAACCGACCCATTGCATTGCCAACAGCAAGAGGCATCAACCACACAGCATAAACATACACATTGAATGCTAAAATCAAACCTGCCAAAGAGGTACTCATCAACACAAATACATGGAAATTCCGTTGGCTATAATCTATATCACGGGTATAAAAACTGTTGATAAAACCTATAAAATAACTAGAAAATGAACCTATAACTCCTTGGAATGCAATGATATAGCCTATATATTTTGGAGATAACTCGTATTGAGTTTTTAAATAAAGTGGAGAGTTGGAATAGTAGACCCCCATTGCAAAACCTACAAAACCTTTCAGTAGAAATACATCCCAGTAGCGAGACCATTTTATGTTGTACAACTCTACAAAAGATTGCTTGAGATCAGATGAAAGAGAATGTATATTTGTTGTTGGATTGCTGCTTGATTTTCGACGAGTTTTTCTTTTGACTGCTTTTGGTAATAAATATACCAGACCTGAAAATAAACAAATAAGCTATATAAGTAAATATAAATATATGATATCCATCTGCAGGAAAATTGCCTTCCACATCATCATCAGGCATAATGTGTACAGGCAGATGAAACATTTTGGTTTACTGTTTTTAAATACAGGGATTGAGTACTGGCAATTATTGAATGTAACTCGATCACACCAAAGTGGCTGAACAGATTTGGCTGGAACATGGAATAGGTATTATAAAACTTTTTATCACACTATACAAGCAAAGCTGAAGGGAAAACGGATAGGAAGTCTCACCTGCATTCAAAATAAAACATGCCCCAACTATAGCTGATATTAATGTAAACCCATAGTTTGGGTAGTCCTCTGCAATATGTCCTCCTATAACTGGACCCAGCGTGATTCCAGCACCAGAAATGGCCATCATCTTGCCATATATTTCACCCTGTTTCTGTTCATTGGTCTCATAATCAGGTACCATCGCCTTCGTCAGCATTTGAGTTTGTTTGAAAAAACCTGAAATTTTATTCAAAATGTATAGTTGGGTGAAACAAGCATGGAAGGAATAATTTATATTGAAAAATTACTTTGCATTGATTGATACTAATCTTTTTTATTTGATCTTACTTACCTAAAACAGCTCTGAGAACTAAAATTACAGCGATAGAATTTGTTAGTCCAGTGACGATGTATGCAATGCTGCATATTAGTAAAGTCATGATTAAAATTGATTTTCTGCCTTTTAAATCACTCAGGCTTCCCTGAAACCAATCTATTTATAAGCTACGTGCTGTTAGTTGTATTATAATAAAAAAAAGTATAAAAACTTACAATAAGCGGTCCAGAACCCAATTGAAATCCGGCGTATATGGAGCCAAGCAAACCAATATAAATGTGGTTGCCTCCGATAGCTCTTACATGGGCTGGCACCAGTGGTATTATGAGGCCAACCGCCAGAAGATCCTGCCAAGAAAATTGACACCATTTAATTTTACTTCTTTCTTGAGGTAAATTATTCCAGACTTTTGGCAATATCCAACTTACTACAAAAGCAACTGTATGGAGAAGGCAAATGGAGAAAGTCATTTTTGCTTTATTAGTAGTAGTAGTAGTATTTGCAGACCGCTATTTAATCAACCACACATCTTCATTTACAAAAATAACTTAGGATGAAAGACCGCTGCACTCAATTCAATGCACTCATATCGTAAAGATTCCATTCAATAACAATAATATTGACCTCTAGATTTTGGTTGGTCTGGATACAGCCATCCATAGTCTTTTTGCCAAGTCCTTTTTTAGTCAACTTCTTCTTCTTAATGAATGGCATCTGTCCTTTTTGCATTAATTTTGCCAGATTCCCAATGAAGTACACCTCTTGACATTGACAAAATTTTCCGTCGAAATGACGGACAAGGTCACAAGACAGGTGCCCGCAGGTGCGGAGACAAGAAGCAGAGGAACTTGCACTTTACCACACACACTGACACGACGACCTTTGTTTTTTTGGTGTGTTATTATTAACACAATAATTCTAAAGAGAAACAACTGACTATCATTCTTATTTACTTTACATGCCTAGTAAAATAGGTGCTAGTTTTAATTCAGTTCAGGATTTTGATGTCTAGCCGCTGCGTTCAGCAAGCCAGAATATATTTCTAGAACGAGGCCGGTTTTGAAAACTGAGTTACATAATTTACAGATGAGCAATACTCGAAAACTTGTAAGTTTTTGAATCTTGAGATATTGAGGTGTGAGTAAAAATTCCTAAACCAATGCTCTTCATTTTCAGGTTCTACGCAGCTTTAAAAAGTTGCACAGAGCTAGCGTCAAAGTATTTACTGGAGATAAAAAAGCATTAACAGCTGCAAGATATAAAATTAATGAAGAATATAACAAGAATAAACAATTAAAAGATGAAAACTCAATTAAAGCTGTGAGTCTTTTATGTCTTAACTGTACTTCTATTGCAAAAGTATTACCTTCTGAAAAGACATGTTGTGTACCAAAGGTAAATGAATAGGTAATTAATTCGTCAAACCAATTTTCCAGATGATTAAATTCAGTGAAGATGTTGAAAGAGAGTTGAAAACTCAAGTCATTCAGGCGCAAGAAGTAAAGCCTGGTGTTTATGGTATGTAAAATAAACAATACTACATACACAGGAATGTAGTCATTGTTTGAACATGGAACTTTAAAAAGTTATTTTTCTAATTGTTGACTTTTTCGACATCTTTCCAGAGGCTAGAATAACTGAAGATACATTGAAGCTGGTCAATGTTCCCTTCAATGACCATGCAGTACCTGATGATGGAATACCATCTAAAGGAGCAGGGTCATGTTGTCAGGATCAAGCAAAGAATAAATGAGTTTACTTATGATTGGAAAATTTAAGTTTAAGAATCCGCATATTACACTAGGACAAAATACACAAATGAAGACCAATAAATAAAACTATGAGACAAACAACGAAATGTGCTTAGTCAAACCATACATTATTAATAATGTGATAGAATTACCCTCCTAGTTCGTCTTAAATCTTCATATAATCTTCTTTGGACATCTTATGCCTTGTATGCTGTTTGTTATCACTTGAGGAAATTGGGACACATTTTCTATTAAGGTATAGTTAATTTTCAAAACAGGTAGGTTAAATTATACTAATACATAAGTTTATTCTACTTCTGTTATTGCTGACACTAAGGCCTGAGTAGAGGGTAGCTCCACCGAAAGGTTGGTATCCAATCTTTCTAACTACAATACCTACTCCTCTGCTTCTGACAAATATTCCTAGACTTGTCTACTTTTTACACGGTGGTTTTACTTTTGCAAACTAGGTTACGGATTTAGAATGAAATAATGACAGTGACAGTAATAATGAAATGACAGCTGACAGTCTGTCATGCCATGCATGTCAGATGCAATGCCATTCATGAAATGAAAACGGCCGATCTTATTTTCACGAAAAAAGAAGAAGCAGATTTCTATGGTTTATGTGTACGTATAAGTATGTATATCTACATTTGTGTGCGTAAATCTTATATTTCAACTGTCAAAACTGACATCTCAACTGTCAAATGTCAAGAGGTCAATGTCATGCTTGCTTCTGCTTGCTACTGTTCTATAATTCTTGCTTGGCTATTTCGAGATACGAGCTACTAAAATCATCCGGAATATTAAATAGGACAGAAATGCGATGGCTGGAACAGCATCAGTAATTAATGATCTGTCTTATTATTATCATTTGAAGAGTATTTACCATTTCCTACAACACAGACGACTCCAACGCCTCCAGCAGCGGTGGGAACCAACCGCTCCTATGCAACTCCTACGCATAGTTAGAACTGGGCAGTCATCACTAATGAGAAGAACTTTTAATTCTTCAGGGCTGAGCACCTCTGCCAGCCACCTCGTGGTGTCAAACTTAGCGCAAGAAAGTGGTAGACCAGACTTTAGTGGGTCTGTGATGTGTGTTTAAAACCCTGCCAAAAGTGTGTGAAGTCAGATTGTGAATGAAGTAACTAGATAAATGTGTGTGATGAAGTAACTACCTACTAAAGATATCTACAATGTTGTATCAATGTTTTTATAGCGTTAAAGATTTCATATAAATTATATTCCATTTTCTTTAAGAATTATTATTCTGAATTGATTATTGTTATTAATTTTTTTATTTGGCTCAAAAAACACAACTAAAGAAAATAAAACCACAGAAAGGGAAGAACATTGAGTAAAGGTACCGCTACACAAGAAATCATAAGAGAAAATAAAACATAGAACACATAGGTACAGAAACACATAGAAAGAAATAGGTACACACATAATCCTAGTTCTATTGCTGAAAAGGGTGCCGACAGTATCCAATTAGGTATACCTATAAGTATTTGTTTATGAGCCAAAATGGTCCTCACTCAGCTTAAATGCTACTTCGCCTTCAAAAAGGGGATGAGGAAGCTGGGATCTAATAATTGTACCATACTTCTTGCAAATAAATATATTTCATTTCATTTCATTTGTACCACCTGTTGAACTACTCAGTAGTTACTAAACTACAGTACAGATGCAGAGTTATTGGTGAAAGAGACTCATATCCTGTAGGTTTAATTTGATTGAACTAGGTATAATGTTATTCAGGGATAATTCAGCATTATAGTGGCAGAATAAATTTATCAGTCCAGTAGTTTTTGAGTTTATTCATTACAAAAATACAAATCTGTACAATTTATAATAATGATGATGATCCACAGTAGCCCAAACAAGAGATGAATGGAGAGAAGGAAAAGAGGTCTTTGCCCTGCAGTGGGACACAACAGGCTTTTAATAATAATGATGATGATAAGTTACCTACCTAAGTACCTATAAGTACATACCTACCTATTTGCTGAGAAGTCCCATTTTCACACAGAATGCCTACCTACATTATATGATTATAATGATTACCAGCTCCTCTGAATCCACCATCAGGTAAGCTCGTTGGCAGAGAGCACTGGTCTAGACGTAGCGGACCCGCCGTCCGATCCGCCTAAGGTCGTGGGTTCAAATCCAGTCGTGTACCAAGTAGTTTTTCTGTAGAAAAATGTGTGTGCACTATGCCAGTAAAACATCGTGAGGAAACCGGCGTGAAAGTTCGAGCAACACGTTGGTGTCAAGCGCCACGCAAAAAGGGCCCACTAGAAGCCTTGCGGAAACCAGCCCTCAGTGCCTTGCCTACCTTATTCATAATACCTAACTAATTATGCAGTAGATCTACAAAATCATGTAGGTAAATAAAACAAACATTCCACAGGATGGATGTTAGCAATGACCACTACTACGCGGGCAAAGCCTGCCGCGGGTGGCCGCTAGTTCATAAAATCTATAATAGGTATGTATAGTACAGTCACGAAAACGCCGTAAGATGCTTGATACTAACTATTATCTATTCTGTGACGTTACCGTGTCATCATAGTAACTACTGGCGTATCTGTAATTCGAAAATATCTTAGAGTCACGAAATCTAACATCATCATCACCCTATCCCTGTCTGAACCGCCCATTTTTTATTTTTTTACCTAATTGCATCCGGTAGATGCCAAGGTAGGAGAAGATTTGACTTCCGTAAAAAAAATGTTTGCTAAATGTTTGCTAGTGTGTATCATCAACTTATTATTATAAAATGATGAAAGCTTTAATTAAAATTCGATGATAGATAAATGCAGTGAGATTAAACGTAATTAAGCTTACAAAGAAAGAATAAAGAAAGAAGATGAACAAAGATAGTGGAATATTACAGAAAACTTTAACCCAGAAAGTACAATCAAAAATTAAAAAAAAGTTTTGATAAACATGCCGTGATGAATATTGCGTAAATATAAGAGCGCCGAATGAAAACATTAGATTTTTCAGGATTGGAACATAAAAATACTATTAGGTAAAGAGGCTTGAAAAATTACTTTCAGGCCTTCAAAATGCTGTCCAAAACGCTTACCTCTAGGGTGATTTTACTAAGGACACTCAAAAATGCTGCTGATAATCTAAAAACAGCTAAGAGAAACGCGGGACATGGGTAAGGTGTTATGTCATTCATTTTGTAAAAAATTGGTTTATTCATTAATTCATAACCTGCGCTGAGACGAAATACAGTTTAGTGCATTGATGTGCTAAGTGTATTTAACATTTTGCGATGCAATACTCGACAAGGTTTAATCCCAACTTATATTAGACCTTTTTAAAACACTTGATACAATATTAATGTTTCAACATCTTTCATAGCATAGTCCCATACATACTGCTACAATGTTGACTAGATCCTGTGAACTTTACAGTGTCTGGTCTTACCGCATACCTCCTCCAATGCCATCAAAGAAGACAATATATCTAGCTGAAGGAATCGGAGCTGTGGCTTGGTGGTGGATTTTTTACCACATTTTTACTGAGCCAGAACATATAACTGTAAGTACAAATAACTGACAATTTCAAACTGTCAATTTAAGCTAAAACATGGTAAATAATATGTTAGATTCAATCGGCAAGAAATTAAATAAATAACACTCAACAGTAACATAAACTCATAGTTTGATCCTGACAACACAGAATATAATTAACTAGAAAGTTTTCCTGGTTTCACATCATTCAAGCAGATCTATATAAAATCTGTTAAGATAAAACATTTCAGGCACTAATCTCTCACAAAACCAGTACCTATATAATAATTTTCCTGCCTGCGATTTTATGTTGGCTCACAACTAAGCTAGACTTGGAAATAATAAATTGTATGATTGGAAAATCTTCATTGCCAACAGACTTGCATGATCGTACCTAATATGACATTTATTTTGGTTGCAGGGTGAATGGCCATATGTAGACCCCAGCACTTGGACTGACGATGAACTTGGCATCCCACCAGACTCCGTCGGCCCTCTAAAGAAGTAAATGAAATGTAAAAAATAATGTAGTATCTAAATATATCCACATAAATAAATTGTTAATTAACTTGTTTCAAGAGTAGGTATTTATTATTAAGAAATATCATCATGAGAAAGTTAATAATCTAGATTTATTGGAAAAAGTAAACAAGTCACTTAATTTCATATGCTAGTCAGCTTTAAGGTGTATATTGTTTAACCATAATTAAGCTGACCCTATTTAAAAAAAAATACTCCAAGATGGTTTAAGAAAATAGCCTTCCGAGTTTCTGACCACACTACTGGTATTTTATTACGACGAAGACTCGAGTAGTAGTAGGTAGGTACCATTGTATAATTTTTTATAGGAGCAGAACACAATAAATATTCAGCGTCATCTTATTCTAGTTTATCCTGGCTTAGCTTACTTTAGCGCCATCTGTGGGTAAACAATAAAACTTGGGATTCATTTCATTTGTTCGCCTCTGTAGGCTAAAGTATATTCATTATACTACCTCGTCTCTCATAGTACGGATTTTGAGAGACATCGGCGCCGCGGGGCGGGGGCGGGGCGGCGGGCGGGCGTCTCGTTGCTACGGTACGAAGACAGAATTTCACTAATCCAAGGTTTCAATACATACCGTGATCCTCCCCATCCCGTGTCAAGCACAAGCCCATGCCCTCCGCACTTAGACAATTCTAAGCCTCCGCACCACAGTCCACACCATGGTCCACAGGTCCACACCATGTCCACACTCGTGAGAAGTCTTGACTATCTCTAACTATTACTCTCTCTCTCTGTCTCGCGTCGACCTTAGCAGTCTGTGGTATCGACGAGAAAGTTTTTATTTTGCATCTTTTTTTTGTTCTGTCTGGTACAGACTTTATCATCTGTGCACTTTTTTTTACTTTCGGTTTTTGACAGCAAAAATTGACACAAATGACACAAATCAAATGAAATCTCCACCGCACGCACGCTCGCTTGTTCTTCGAATCTTTCTTGTTCGAGAAATTGAGTAACAAACTGTGATTTGTGGCGTATTGTGAAACATTTTGTGTGTGCCAAGTGTGTGCTGTTTTTTCTAGGGCTTGCACGATGATGTGATGTCCGACATGGAGACAAATGCAAATCAGAAGGGTGAGTACCTTGTTGGTAAAAAGTAATTCTTGAATAAACAGTTATTTCACACACAATAATCCGATTCGTAGGCGTACTTTAGCTATTATGGATTGCCTGACATAATTTTTCTGCTTTCGCTATGTAGTTTTAATGATAATGGTCTAGCTAGTTGATACCGTACTACACTTTGTATATCAAAATCTAGGTACGGTAAGACATACTGACATAGTTTCCGTCGTCACAATATCTTAGCGACCTATCTTGCTTGGCTAAAAATATATCGCTAACATTCTTTGAGCGAATAATTTATCATAGGTAAATCTGTTCAAATTGAGCTGAAATCAAGATTTGTATTCCCTGTGCCTATTTGTAGGTATGTTATGACTCATTGGATTGTTGTGATGTCACAACCGTGCATGCTCAATTTTTAAAAACAATCCTAAGACGTGCCTTTGTAGCATTAGTCAGAGTGTGAATGCTTATCTGATACCTATTACAGATAATGATGTTGATAGAAGAGACCATCTAGAAATGCTATGACTATGTAAATGAGGTCAATTTCAATAAAGGTTTTTAGAGTTAAACTGATGATTCAAAACAGATTAATAATTGGGTAAGCCTGGGATTAATTATGGCTTTATCAAAGAAAATTGAGCTGGAACTTTATAGCAAGCAAGAATAAATTTTCTGACAAATTTTCTTTGAAAGCAACTGCTCAATGTAAATATTGAGTTATGCCTAAACATTAAACATAAAATTGCTGGGTGTAAGTGAAAAAAGTTATCTTATGAGGTACACAAGTTGTATAATAAATCCTTGTGGGTTGGTTTTCTCAATTGAACAGATATACATAAATTGTTATTTTTTGGTCACTATTTAAGCACTTATTTACTAATTTGTAGCCAGTTGTCAAGTTTTGTGTTCATTTTTGTTTTGACCCAAACAACATCCTCAGCTTGTTCCAGTTATGGACCACACTGTTAGGTTACTAAAGAAGTAGTGAGCCAGATGTGTGCTGGTAGAAGCACCAACTAATTTAAGATGGTAGTCACATGATGCTCTGTCTTCTTTTCTATGAGACTATCCTCTATGTTTGGTAGACTGTACTGTTGCAAACACCTTAATTGTATAAATCTCTAACACCAGTAATTTGAGCTGTTAATTAATCACCAGGGTATTGATTGCTTACATTTGTTTTTTATTCAACAGTGTCCTGCATGGTGAATTATGTGTATGATGCATCGGAGCAGGACGAGCTGACGATCAGGCCTGGAGACATCCTGCGCGATGTGGAACGGCTACCGGGGGGCTGGTGGAGGGGAGAGCTCAGAGGGAGGCGAGGCATGTTCCCCGACAACTTTGTGTCAGTGCTACCTGACACTAACACTGCCAACAGGTACTAACATTTTTGTATTCTTTTTTATAAAATTTTAGTATACTGAAGCTTACAAGGTTCATTAAAAGAAAGTAATTTTGGAGGTACATTACTTTAACTAAAAACTACTTAAGTTAAAAAACTGGAGTTGCCATGGCTAAACTGCTGAACTGATTTTGATGATATTTCTACTACTGTACAGGTTCATAAATAGGTTGATCAATGCTGTATATAAAGTTCAAACTCGATTTAAAGCAATAAATGACACATCCAGTGTATAAAAATTATACAAATGTTATTTAAACTTATGCGGTCAACTGGTTTTTACATAAGACATGAAATACTTAAGATTATGTCTATCTGTTGTAACACATCTGAGTTCATTTCATAATATGAGTGTAATGCAGCCTTTGCTTTGTCAAAGTTCAGCTTTTGAGGTAGTGCTTTTTGGTGTTTTGAGTCCAATCAAAAAGTTTTTTTCTTAGGTCCTCTACCACAATGGTCTCTCTTTAAACGGAGGGTTATGATTAAAACTTGTGAAATAAAACGTACCAAGATTCATGATAAATAGAATAATGGAATTAGTAGGTATCCCTACCCTAGGGATAGTTTGTGTGCCAATATAACTATATTTCTAAAAATATGTTAAGTAAGTAATAGATATATTGGAGTGTCTGCTATGATTCATCTATTATAAATAAACAATTTGTTAAGTGTACCAATACCATGAACAGATAAAATAGAGAGAGAAGCTTTTTGTTTTGTTAGAATAATATTTTGCTAAAAATATGTTATCCTTATTATGTTTCAAGTAAATGTATCCGCAAAAGAAAATGGAAATCATCTAATGTTAGTCAGTCTCATTACCATCTACACTGAGAATAAGTACCTACCTACCAGTTTGTTTACGTATTTTATTCTACAGAATAATATTTTAACAAAAATGATTTTGTTTCAAGTCAATGTCAAGTAAATGTGTGTTAACTCAATCAGTGATGTCATACATGGCAGAGATTGTATCAACATAGGTTTGACCTACCTATTCATCCTCAATCTAGTAGCTAGTTCATTTTACGTATAACGACTTTTGGATCTGTCTATGATTGGTTATTTGACATCCTGTTGCACTCGCCCAATTGCGCCCACTTCCGTGTTTTTAGGGTTCCGTAGCCAAATGGCAAAAACGGAACCCTTATAGATTCGTCATGTCTGTCTGTCTGTCTGTCTGTCTATCTGTCTGTCTGTCTGTCCGGCCGTGTCACAGCCGTTTTTCTCCGAAACCATAAGAGCTAGACTGATGCAACTTGGTGAGTAGATGTATTCTGTGAACCGCATTAAGGTTTTTACACAAAAATAGAAAAAAAAACTATAAATGTTGGGGGTCCCCATACTTTAAACTGAAACTCAAAAAATTTTTTTTCATCGAACCCATACGTGTGGGGTATCTATGGATAGGTCTTCAAAAATTATGTTGAGGTTTTTAACATCGTTTTTTTCTAAACTGAATAGTTTGCGCGAGAGACACTTCCAAAGTGGAAAAAAGTTGGTCCCCCCCCTCTAACTTCTAAACTAAGACAATGATAAAACTAAAAAAAATATATGTTGTACATTACTATGCAAACTTCCAACGATATTTAGTTTGAACGAGATCTAGTCAGTAGTTTTTTTTTTATACGTCATAAATCGTAAACTGCAATTTACCTTTCGACGAACCACAAAAACCTTTATATTATGTTATTTGATGCTACGGAACCCTTCATGGGCGAGTCCGACTCGCACTTGGCTGCTTTTTTCTTTTTAGTACTAAGTGAAACCACAATCTTAATAATCCTGTGACACTTACATTATACAATGTAAAAAAAATACCTCTAAAGCCAAATCTGTTCAGTAGTTACGTAGACTAGTGGGAAACATACACGCATATATGTACATATATGCGTGTATGTTTCCCACTAGTCACCTCCTCCTCCACCTCCTCCACCTCCTCACAAACTTTCTTATATGTATACATTATGTATAACACTAGTACCATAATTCTACAATCCTACATGTATCCTCATGTAGGATTGTAGGCTGTAGTATAGAAGTTGTATGGTGCCAAAACTTTCAAACACATGTTTGTAAGACAAGACTCTGTAACGTACTTTGAAAACGCCTCATAAACCTAATTGAAAACTTTTACTGCATGACGACTGGCTTGATTTTGATGCACACCGGATAATAGCGAAAGTGGTCCACCAAGGCGTAACTGGTTTTTACTTACGTTTCGTGGTAATTATGTTGGGTAATTTTATTTTCCATTAGCAAAACCTAACTTACGAGTACCTACGAGGTTCTATAAACTAAAATCTAAAGTACAGTAGTAGGTCTTGCTTTTTCTATAGTCAGATTGAGCTATTATAAAAGTCACTCTTATCTAGGTGCGATATGACTAAAGGGACACCATAGATCAAATACGCTTTAAAGTCACTATTTACTTCTGGAATACATACTACAAGTTATCGTAGTATACTCCAAAGTCAACGTGCCAAGGGTATTCTATGCATATAATGCTCGTGAATTTTTTAAAGTAGAATGAGAAGATAAAAACTTTATATTGCGGTGTAGTTTTTTTTTGCATGTCTGTCATAGTTTATTTTTCATTCGTTAAACTCTATCGGATTATCATCTTACATATTTTGATGTTGATTACTCCACAAATTTTCAGATAACAAAAGCAATGTGCTCGCTTCTCTAAAATACTAGAGAAGTCGATACAACCTAGCCTCAGCTGTTGGATAGTGGGTGCGCTGATTATAATCACGATGTTTAAGTATTTTTTCGATTAGTAGAAATAATAATGATTGTGCACCCTATCTTATCGGCTTTGATAAGTGATAACACGGTTCGCGGACCAGTTGGTGTTCGCAGTCGGCCCTTGCTGATATTTTTTTGTTATATATTACGGACTTGCCTGATCCTGGTCCTAATTACTGCTTGGGAAGTCGGATATTTCGTAGGTTTGTGAATTTTTGTAACAAAACTAGTTTATATAGTGACATAATCTTAACGAAAACGTCTGCTGGGGCAGTCCTTAGTGGAAATTGGAAGACCACATACCGAAAAACCGCCTTACAATGGAATGCGTGTAAGACGCTCTCCGGCAGGGTGGGCAACGATCTGCGAAATGTAACTGGCCAGCACTGGAGGAGAAAGCCAAAGACTGGGCTCAATGGTGCGTCTTGAGAAAGATCTACGTCCGCCAGTGGACTGATATAGGTGGGAGGATGACAATGATATCGGAAAAAACAGTGTAGCACTAATTACCCCCTACTAGATGGAAAGAAAGAAATCTTGGACGTCCGAAAGCGCGATGGGTCGACGACATCGTGAAGGTCGCAGGAAACACCTGGACAAGAGACGCGCAGGACAGGGGAGGCTGGCAAAATATGAAGGAGGCCTATACCCAGCAGTGGGTGATACCGGGCTGAAATGATGATGATGAGATGGAAAGACGGTCTCGTAAAGGTTGATGGGAGCTGGGGGTGCACAAGATCAGTCTTAATGGAATTTTATTGGAACGCCTATGTTCAACAAACGTCAGAACGTCTATGCGGACGTCCATTGGCTAAAATAATATTATCATAACTATTAAAGTCCAAACCAGTTTTATTAAACTTTATTAACAATTTTAAATTAAAAGTCACGATAAAGTGCAAGGCCC
This sequence comes from Thera britannica, assembly GCA_939531255.2. Lineage (NCBI taxonomy): Eukaryota > Metazoa > Arthropoda > Insecta > Lepidoptera > Geometridae > Thera > Thera britannica. The sequence continues at coordinate 16,554,934 of OW618036.2, read as the reverse complement.
TACGGCTGCTGACTCACGAATTTTATAACACTGTTTTGCTTTTATTTAACGTCATCTCATAACTGGACGAATGTCTCCACTTATAGGTATTGGACGACCCATCACTCTCGTAAACTATGCCAACGCCTCGGCTGGCTAGGTAATTTCCCACAAGTCAGATAATAAACTTGCGTAATGTCATGGTCAGTGGTCCACAGAAATATAAATTCTTCTGTGTTCATGGGTACTTATTGTTTTTCTACGGATTGGCAGTGTTAAACCCTTAGAACTACTGTTGGGTATCTCAAACAGTCTCCTCCTGCTTTGTCTCCTTCGTCTTCGTCTTCTCAAGAAGCTGGGTATCTTAAGAACTTCACCAAGTTCTCACTCACTCACTCAGTCACACAATAATATTTGTATGATATTTTTTCTGCCATACTGCGGTTCTGTTGTTTTCTGCGGTATCGGCTACGACCTTAAGCTGCGGCCACTGTTTTCAATGTGGCAACGTAGAGTGAGACTTGTCAACTTTATCATCAGCCTGTTGAAGTCCACTGCTGGACATAGGTCTCCCCATTACATTTCCAGCAAGAACGATTCCGAGCGACTTTCAACGATCTTGACAATGTCGTCGTCCCTTCGGGCCTTGTCTAGCTAGAATACTAGGAAATGGTAGGTCACGTTGCAAAATCCTGACGTGGACTTTGTTTCAGGAAAAATGTTTGACAACTATCAGTAATTTTAATTTTTAGCACGCAGACATAAAAAGTAAATAAAGTTTGTTTATCGGTGGTATTGCCCAGAATATGATGCCATATCTGAGTACACACTCTACTAAACCATAATACGCTGTGAGTAGTATATCTGTGCATGATACTATTTACTTACATGAATGTGTATTGCAGACCGGGTGGTGTGTCGGGTCGATGTCGGGCCGTGTTCAGCTACCAGCCAGCGAATCCCGACGAGCTGCCCCTTTGCGTCGGCGACGTTCTTGAAGTACTTGGAGAGGTATGTGTCTTATTCTTTTATTCTGACGGAAGTGAACGATTGTGAGAAATCTATGGCTGGAAAGCGTTTTTACTGGAAATGTATGGGGAGGCCAATTTAAATGCCTTGTAGTTAATAAATAACTTATCAGTTTGAACCACAAGCCAGAAGATTAATAACAAAATGTAACTACAATATGCAACACAGCGTGGGCTTGATAACATCGTTTCTTTTTGTTACCGTTGTGTATTCTGTCAAATACAAGTGTTTCATTTCATCTTGTTGCAGGTAGAAGAAGGCTGGTGGCAGGGCAAGAGACAAAATCGAGTGGGCGTCTTCCCTTCAAACTTCGTTGTTATGTTGGATCCGCCCACAGCCATCACGCCCGTTGAACCAGCACCTGCATTGCCGCCCAAACCTGGTATGCATAAGTCTAATCATAATCTCTAGAAAGAATATGTAAATAAGTCAACACCAACCTCAATATCCTACTAATATTATAAACGCGAGAAAACCACGGTTTACGAAAGTTTGTTAACCCCGTATAGAACAATCTAATATTATCCATGTTAACGCGGCTGTGGACGGAAGTTTGAAATCCAAATAAAATTGGTATTAGTTATTCCTTTGAAACTGATAAGATGTTGACTAGAATAGGTCACTAAAACAAAAGCTCTCTGATGTTTTATCGAACAGGAAAATGATTCATAAACCATTGCCTCTTGTTCTCATCTGCCTTAGTTTAATGTCTTGTGCGGGTTTTGTAAAACCGTTATCTATTCCCTTTTATGGCTTAATGTGGTGAACCGCGATGTTTTTCCCCACATCGTACGTGGTGTTTATTTATATTGTGTGGCACAGTACACAGTACACCAAACCACGGAATTCAGACAAGTTTCATTTCATTTACTTACTATTCAGATCGCGACGCGGTGACTACAAAAAATGGTATTCATCTACATACACTCTTTACATACATCTACATCGGTTAGTAGTAATAAAACTCTTTTTGTGAAGGGTTTCATCTGGGGAAGTACAGCTATCACCATTATAATTACGTCTGCCATCAAGGAGAGTTACCTTGTTGGTGTGCTCTAAAACTGCGTGGCCCGATGTCCCGGTCACTCTACCCATAGGAAGCTAACATGTCAATTTGCAATGTCTGTACCTACTATTTCGTATCTTATTTTTATATAAGCTGTGTAGATACTATAGTATAACTTTGAAGCGTAGCGTGTGCTGTCTTTGAAACTTTTGCTTTTGTATTATTGCATTGCATACGTCTGACTAAGTGAAGTGGCACCACACTGGAACTTCACTGCTATTATTTTAGACTATTTTTGATTTGTAAAAGGATCATATAAAAAAAAAAGCGGCCAAGTGCGAGTCGGACTCGCCCATGAAGGGTTCCGTAGCAGTAAGTAATAAAACATAGAGTTCTAGAAGTTATAGTAGTTCGTCGAAAGGTAAATTGCGGTTTACGATTTATGACGTATAAAAAAAAAACTACTGACTAGATCTCGTTCAAACCAAATATCGTTGGAAGTTTCCATAGTAATGTACAACATATATTTTTTTTAGCTTTATCAGTCACTTATTTTAGAAGTTAGAGGGGGGGGGACCAACTTTTTTCCACTGTGGAAGTGTCTCTCGCGCAAACTATTCAGTTTAGAAAAAAACAATATTAGAAACCTCAACATCATTTTTGAAGACCTATTCATAGATACCCCACACGTATGGGTTTGATGAAAAAAAAATTTTTGAGTTTCGGTTTCAAGTATGGGGACCCCCAAAATTTATAGTTTTTTTTCTATTTTTGTGTAAAAATCTTAATGCGGTTTACAGAATACATCTACTTGTCAAGTTTCATCAGTCTAGCTCTTACAGTTTCGGAGAAAAATGGCTGTGACATACGGACGGACAGACAGACAGACAGACAGACAGACAGACAGACAGACATGACGAATCTATAAGGGTTCCGTTTTTGCCATTTGGCTACGGAACCCTAAAAACGGTAGGAACCGAGACGTAGTTTGTTGCCTGTTCTTCTACGCTTGGTCGCGTGGAACTGGCACCTAGACTCACCTAGCTTTAAGACGTTTCAAAGTGATTCTTGCATCGTAATGAATAAAAAATTATTGACTTTGACTTTGACTTTGTGGCTTCTCAGCTCAATCGGTGGTAGCGCTGCCTTCTGGGTCGTGGGTTCGACCCCACCGAGAACAAATATTTTTGTGCTCAACACAGATGTTTGTTCTGTCTGGGTGTTATATTGTATTCTAAGTATGTAATATATTTACAAAAAAAAGTAATATATCAGCTATCTGGTTCCCATAGTACAAGCTCTATTTAATTTAAGGCTAGAAAGTGCTGTCTGGATTGGTCACAATATTTTAATAATTTGTGTCTGAAGTTATCATACGATGCTATGGTAGCAATCGTTTGTTATAGGCGATGGTTACTGCCTTACTCACTGTTTACTCACTCGTAATATGAGTAATTGAGTCGATTCAATAAACGCTCAACTGATAAAATTGTTGGCACCGTTTCGAATGATATCCTTTTTAAGGTCAATTATTCCGCCTTCGTGAATAAACGACCCATGCGTTTTGGATATGATGTCTTTGACCTTTGATATCGCTTTCGCAGTTTAATGCTGTTAAACATGTGTAAGGGGGAAATGGGTAGTGAAAGGCACATCCGTACGAAAGATTGGCTCCGGAGCAACAGGACAGATTCTTAGCTGGACATATTAGCAGCTGGACAAATTAGTATCTGGGCAGATTTTATTAGGGAATTACTCGTAGCCTCAGGCTATCATCAAATCAAAAAAATCATAAACTCAACTAATTACAAAATAGTCAGCATAAAACTCTAACCAAGCTTCCACGTACCATGAGCAAAATTTGTGTTCAAATCCCACTCGACTTGTTACTTTTGGGACAGTAAAAAATCTTTATGAATGCGAATGGTCTTGTAACGTTTTTAACCGATTTCAACTTCAAATAAAAAAGGAGGTTCTCAATTGGTTTTTTTAATGTTTATTATTATCACTTTATTTCGTCATTTATGAGCCGATTTGTAAAATTATTTTTATATCTAAAAGGTTATATATTTTTTTTTTTTTTTTTTTTTTTACAATTTATAGGGTAGCGCTTGACCGCAATCTCACCTGATGTTAAGTGATGATGCGATCGACGGTGTAGCGCGCTCACCTAGAAGATACCTATTCACTCTTTTTTTGAAAACTCCTAAATTATAGGTATTCGGAAAAATAGACGCCGGCAACGAGTTCCACACTTTGGCTGTCCGCAATATAAAAGTGGAAGCAAAGCGCTTAGTGCGGGAAGAAGGTGTGTTAACCATGAATGGATGCCTCGTCTCCGTACGTCTACTGGTCCGGTGATGGAATGGGGATGGGGGAACCAAGTTGAAAAGTTCCTGGGCACACTCGCCGAAATGTATCCTGTAGAAGACCGATAAGGCAGCTACTTTACGACGATGCTCGAGACTAAGGAGTTTAGACTCCACCAATGCATCGTCGCCTATGAGCCTTTTCGCTCGCCGTTCTATCGAGTCCAGGGCCTCCAGCTGGTATTTAGCCGAGCCATCCCAAAGATGAGAACAGTATTCCATACACGACCGGACTTGTGCTTGGTACAGATTCAGAAGCTGTCCCGGTGTGAAATACCGTCTCACCTTTGATAGCACTCCTAGCTTTTTCGCAGCTGTTTTGGCCTTCGACTCAATAAACGAGCCAAAGTTCAACTTAGGGGTAAGCGTGAACCCTAAAAGCTCAAGCTGGTTGGAGATCGGTAAAGACACATCTCGGAAAGTGGGAGTCAGGTCGAATTGACTCCTCTTAGCGGAGAATAGACACGCCTGTGTTTTTGAAGCATTGAACTTTACCAAATTTGCGTCGCCTCACTCTGCGACTGCCTTCAGTGTAAGGTTCAAGCGTTCAACCATGGCCTCTCTATGAGACTGGATCTGAGATCCACTGGATCGTGCTTCAGGTATGTATCTCTCTACAACGGTGCTGTCGTCTGCGTACCCAATGATGCCGGGCCTAAGCAGATCATTTATGTGCAGCAGGAAAAGTGTTGCAGAGAGAACTGACCCCTGAGGAACCCCGGCATTAATTGCCATTTGATCAGACGTGCAGCCGTCAACGACCACTCGAATTGATCGGTCCCTCAGAAAGTCTGATACCCAAACACATAAGCCAGCGGATATGCCATAAGTAGGAAGCTTGCTTAATAGGCTGTCATGCCACACCCGGTCAAAAGCCTTCGAGATATCCAAAGAAACTGCCAAAGCTTCTCCGTTTCCCTCGATGGCTTCACTCCATAAGTGAGTGACATACGCCAGAAGGTCTCCTGTTGACCGATTTCGGCGAAATCCGTATTGTCGGTCACTAAGGAGGTCATTGCCTTCTAGGTATGCCAGGAGTCTGTTGTTCAGCACTCGTTCCATACTCTTGCACATAATGGACGTTACTGAGATGGGACGGTAGTTGACAGGGTCAACTACCGTCCATATTTCCAGAATGGTCCCATAGAAATTCCATTTGGCCAGCCGTTTGGCCATGAAGTCGGTTTCTCAAGTATTTTAAACTTATATTATTGTTTTTCAACAGTGAAGGAGCAATGTCGCGTGCTATTCCCGTATTCAGCGGTGAACGAAGACGAGATCACACTAGCTGAAGGAGACATAGTGACGATAGTCTCCAAGGAGGCGCCAGACAGGGGCTGGTGGCGAGGCGAGATCAACGGTCGCATCGGACTCTTCCCCGACAACTTTGTACAAATGCTGCCTACTGGTGAGTACCTTATCCATATTGATATAGAAGCGGGTATTCAATGAACGAAAATGAATTTACATTAGAGGGAGACACAATATGACCATGCTCTGACTGGTCTCTCAACTCAGTTGGTAGTAGCTCTGCCTTCTGCGCAGTAGGTCGTAGGTGCGATCTCCACCGTGAACAAATATTTATGTGCAGAACACAAATGTTAGTTCTTTGTCTAGGATATTGTATTCTAAGTATGTATTTACAAAAAATATATATAATTAAGCATTATACCAGCTATCTGGTTCCCCTAGTTCTCTGCTTAATTTGGGGCTAGATAGTGTTGTGTGGATTGTCCACAATATTTATATATTTATGCTATTATCATTAAGTCTCTGCTGCATGACTCTCTATTTTTGAAGTGAAAACCTTAGTCTTGAGCATTTTTGAGGTGGGGAAAAACCAAAGAACTCGTCAGCGTCATGCGTTACGTAAACCTCTTCGGCAAAGATCGACAAACTTCGTCAAAAGTCAGGGTCTGTCCGCCCACTGGTAGCCAGGGAGATATATACAAACGTAACCCTCCTGTAAAAACGTAACGTAACGTGTGTGTGTGTAACGTAACGTTCCTGTTTACACTTCTGATGGCATTACCGGAGTGCCATTGTTTTTTATGGTAATTACAAAATTAGGGTGTAGAATGGATAGGATACGGAGTATATCAGGGGAAGTTTGAACGTAGCGCCAGTGACAGAAAAACTGAAAAGCAATAGGTTGGCGTGGTACGGGCATGTCATGAGGAGGGATGAAAGTCATGTGACTAGGAGAGTAATGAGTATGGATGTGGATGGATATGAGAGCAGAGGTAGACAGAAAATTCTCGATTTTGCTAAGAATATAATGCTCCTAAACGCTCTAGAATGTTCTTTAACGTTCTGAAATGATCGAGGATAATCAAATTCCCGGGCAACGCCGGGCTTCGTTGCTAGTAGTTCCATATTCATTCATAGTTTTTCTACACATATTGCTATTAGTATTATTGTTCTATTGGATTAAAATTGTTAATAAATTGTGACTACCGTTAACAATCGAAATTTCCTGAATACCTACCAAATTCCTTGGAGTTAAATTAAAAGCACAATTCCGCTCGCGCAGCGATACTTCTCTGTAATAGCCTACATCGTGCTTCTCTTTCTAACACGTAACTCTATGTAGCACTTGCAACGCTAAGCTCTAGCGTTCGCGTTCGCCCGTTTCGTAATTTCAGTGCAAATTTGAATACTTTTCCATTTCGAATAAATTTTGTGTCGAAATACCTAAAAGAAATCACGACGATAAGGATTATAGTGTATCAAAAAAGTTTATAAGGAAGTGCAAAAGTCGTCGAAGATTTATCTCGTCATCCTCGGAAGATTCCTGGCAGTCCCCGGAAAACCAGAACGGTACGTACTTGCATTCTTTCGCCGTAGGTAGTCAGTCGTATCAGCAAGAGTCACAAACTCATCCTCCGACGAAGAGCACGATGATAATGATGAGGCGGGCGGTAGTGGTGGGCGTGCGTGTAGTTCTGTTTGTTTTTGTAGTCGTGTTGTCATAGTTTGCCTAGATTTTCATCACTTTTATTCGGCTACAGAGGGGGGAACCATCCAGACTGCATATCGTGAGCGGATCCTGTTAAATATGTTTCGGAGACCCCTTTGGGGAAACCGAAGGTTTTGCCTGTGTAATTGGTCTGTTGAATCGTTTGTTTTTGGGTTTAATGAAAAGATAATACTCATGTTTTCATACAAAACTATATTTTTTTTATACTTGCTATAAATAGAAAATTATTTGGCTAACCGCCATGTGAAATGTTGATTCCACGATCATTGTACCGATAGTCGTTGCGGCGAACAGCCTAATAGCGAAGAGCCTCGACCAAAATCTCAAGAGGCTCTCGCTGGAAGGCTGGCTCAAGGGTCAGATGCAGAAAGCGATGATCCTGGACACGGATCCTCAGGCTGCAGGTATCTATCGGTAGTTTGGGTCTAGGCGCACTAGTTATTATGTTTTTTTTAAATCATATATTATGTTTTTTAAATAATTATGTGTTGTAAAAAACTTGTTTAGCATAAAGTGGGATTATGAGTCTGTTCAAATATTTTCAGACGGGGTTAGTCCGGTAGAGCCGGCACTGGCCCCGCCACCACTGTCTCCAGTGCCGCCAACGCCGTCTACTTCTCAATATGGACAATCAAGACAGCCAGAGGATGATTTAGTGTCGCCTTTATGTGGTCCGGAAGAATCGGATCTCGACAACGAAATCCTAGAAATCCTAGGTGATGATCCGACAACTGCAGTAGAATATGGAAAAGATATTCGCCACGAATTAGCTGCACGTTTTAACCACATCGCCACCAACGGTTTGAACGAAAATAAGTGTAAGTAACTTTGTGATAAATACCTTATTCCAGCGAATTGTCCGTTGATTGGTGCTCCAACGCTAAATGCAGAAATAAAAGTTGCTTTAAATGAGAATACTGTGAAACGCGATAAACTTATTGAAGCTCGTCAGAAACGAAACGCTGCAGCTATATCCAGTATAGGAGAAGCAATTTCTCATGCTCTGGAGGCCACCGAAAAAGATAACGCTCAGATAGAGCGGCTCATGGATGCGGCTCGACTCATGTGCAATGCCCAATATAATGATTCTGTGTCACGAAGGAACCACGCCGTTAACTCGCTCAAAAAAGAAATGAAAGAACCCTTGCTCGACACAAAGATCGACAAGTCTTTATTCGGAGAAAATCTAGCCGATTCCTTGAAGACGGCTAAAGCGGTGGCAAAATTAGGCACCGAGCTTAAAAGTCAGTTGAAGCCTCGGACAAAAAATTGGAAGCCCGTAGTCGCTGGTCGCAGGCAGCCGGTGGCGATGCAGCGATATACGCCTGTAGCTCCGATGTCACCGGCGCAACCCACGCCATTGCCACCGCCGCGCCGCCGTCAACATCGGGACCGCGTGCCGCACGCAGGTCGAGGCGTAAGCCGCCGCCGCCGCCGTCGACCGCTCGAAAGCAAAAGGTAAAATACACAAAACAACTGTCTTTTTTCACAAGTCAACGACCCCACGATACTTTCATGGAACGATCCAGGCTACAAAATATTTTCCAAAGGTCAAGATTTTTGCAAAAAATTATTGAAATTGCCAAATACTTCTCTCAGAATTGACGACTCAGATTGAGCAGTATCGTATGTCAGAATAGGTGGTGTGCAGTTCCTACAGAACTGCACACCACCTATTCTGACATACGATTACAGACTACTGAGATACTGTTACAGAAATTAACAAAGATATCTGGCAATGGTGCAAATCTCGATAAATATTCATCTACGCGTCTTATATCCGATAGAGGATACGCTATAGCAGAAGCTGAATCAAGACGTATCCATCCAGATATCAAGTGACAGCTGTCACAATCTGCGTTTCAGAGGCTGACTGCCATTTTCGGTCAACCGCAGTTTGATTAAAACTCAGACGCCTTCGCAATAAAGGCATTCACTATTGACTGGTTGGAGTTCTTTTTTTACTCTTTTCCATCAGTCTCTGTAATATTAAAACCTCTAGAAAAATATCTTAGATAAAACAACAGGAATACTTGTAGTCCCGTTATGGGAACCATGGTTTCCAGTTAGCGCTTGCTCGCAGTAATACAATAACGTTCGAACATTGTGTAAACGTTCTCGTCTCCCATTTCAGCCGTGACAACATCAAATCGACCTTGGTCGCCGGGGTGTTCTGCGGGCGGCGCTACTGCGCTGAGACGTTCCTGCAGACTATAGATATTATGCAGCATCTTTGTCCACCAACTCCACCAAATAATATAATGTCAGCCTTAAGCGCTGGTTTAATATAACCCTTTATTTCTCAATCCTGATATTTTTTTGAATAAACACTTTTTTCTTCAAAAAATTTATTATTCCAGATCATTCCAGAATGTTAAAGAACATTTTAGAACGTTTAGGCGCTTTCTATTCTTATAAAAATCGAGAGTTTTCAGGTAATTACTTACGTGATAGAAAAGGATAGACATAGATTTCGAAAATTAGCCCCTTACAACCTCCCTTTCCGTTCAAACTCTCACTCACAGCAGGAGATCGAGGGGTATCTTTCTATCACCACAACGTGGAGCAGATCCTAGTTGGCGGTGGTGGAAAATGTCCTGGACATACGTGCACACACACTTGCTTATATGCAATAAAGTAATTATATAAACGAAAATAAACTCACTTTGATATAATGCTGTGGAGAATAACTTGAGGCCCGCAGCAGGCGCGTAGGCAGGTAGGTACTTAAAAAAAATCGAATGGTGTTTCTCCATAAGGTAAATATTATAATATTATTTTGTCTTGCAAGAGGATAATTTCTCACAAATACTTTTGTTTATCCATTTTGAAATTAAGGAAAACAAGCGTTAGCTGGCTTAAACTAAGGAAGAGATTTGTCATTTTCTATTTTAATAACTTTTTTGTAAATAGCAAGAATCATTTTTTGGAATTTTATGGAAAACAAGCGTAGCTGGCTTAAACTAGGGAAGAGATTTGCCATTTTCTATTTTAATAACTTACTTGCACCAATCATGTATGAATCTGATTGTTGGGCAACAAAAGTGACGGATTAAAAAAAGGTACATTTGGCATAGATGCAAATGTTAAGGTGGATGTGTGGAGTGACAAGAATGAAAGGATACGGAATGAGTATTATCAGGGGAAGTTTGAAAGTGGTGGCAGAAAAAAAAGCAATAGGCTGGCGTGGTACGGGCATGTCATGAGGAGCGATGAAAGTCATGTGGCTAGGAGAGTGATGCGCATGGATGTAGATGGATATGTGAGCAGAGGTAGATTAAAAACAACATGGATTAACTATGTGAAAGATGACAACGATATGGATAAGAGAGGAGTGTATGCAGAAATGACGGATGACAGAGGGGAATGGAGGAGGAAGACATGTTGTTCGGACCCACATAAAGTGGGATACCTAAGGGCAGGAAGAAAAGACTTGCTTAAAACAATTGCTTTATAAAAGCAGTAAAAACCTGCTACTGTTAAATTGCGTAATTGTTGTCAAAAATCTTTTATATTCACAGAGCAGCCAACACGCTTTTGCTTACGCAAAGTAGAGAGAGTATGATGACGTATTACTAAGAAAACCAGTGTCGCCAAACTCATACACGTAAAAACAAATACACATAGAAATAAAAGTTATAATTGGTCGAAAAGAAACGTTAAAAAGGACCTAAAACCAAAAAAATAATTTAATTGATAATAAACCTTAACGCTATCGTAACATGGTTCTAAACTTAATAAAATAAACAGTGCTAAAATGAAATTCTACTTACCACGAGATGGCAGATTTCATTCAGTATTTTTTTCTTTTAGTCTCTATTTAGTTGTAATATGATTGATAATACAATGGCTGTTACTTGATTGACAACAAAACAAAGCTACTTGACGCTAGATGGCGTTATAGAAAACAATTCTGTTAGTCTTTATCCACAAGTTATAAGATTCATAATACAATGGCTATTACTTGACATAGCCACTCACTTAGTGATGTGCCAAGGTGGATACAAGACAAATGTATCGACATCGATGATTACCTACCTACTTCTTATCGTGTCACTGGTTTTTTCGAACCAAGTGAGGTGAAAGGATTTTAAGTGCGCCCCAAAGAGGCTCCTTTCGTGCACTTATTTAACACATATTTTCGAACTTTTTAAGTTCTATGGCATGCCCGGTTTCCTCACGATGTTTTTCTTCACCGTTTAAGAGCACTGGCATAGTGTAAATTAATTTTTGGGCAGTAAACCTCATTGGTTGGACTGGATTTAAGCCCACGACCTAAGGATCAGAAGGCGAAGCCGCTACCACTAGCCCACCAGCGCTCTCACCTACCTACTGATGTATAACGATCGGTAGCACGTCAGGTTATATTTATGGTGGTCGAAATAAAAAGCTTTTCTTATCTATCTTTCTTTATTTACCCAATCAAATGTTTACAACTCGTAAAATTGTATACTTAACTGTTTCAAATATTGTTTCTTTTTCTTGTGTTTTCTTTTTCCTGTTGCATCGATACATTTATTTTGAATATCGGAAAACTGAAACCAGAATTATTATGTTATTTCTTCAAAATATTTCTGTAATTTTCATCTTACCCAGCCACTGTGGGCTATAAGAATAAGAAAAGAATCAGAATAATACATAAGGAATAAAATCATCACTAAAGCAAAAAAAAAGTCAGCTCCCTAAACCTAACTATTTATATGATCAGGGGCCTAATTCTCGGGCCGATCTCGATCATTTTGAAATTTTATTTTATTGCTTCTTTTCACTTTTTCTACGTTTTTTGTATATCGTAGTTGTCGAGGCTTCTACGACGAGGTCGTTGATGAATTACTCAAGGAAATCTGCCATTCTCTCTTCGAAAAGAAGCAATAAAATAAAATTGCAATATGGTCGAGATCGGCCCGAGAATTAGGCCCCAGAACTGATAAAGTATTCGATAGCACATTCATCACTTTATTGGGGTACAGCCCTAATTGAGTAGCGAAAGTTGAGATTTATAGAAACGCGACCTTAACGAATATCATTCACAGTCTATTTCTGTTTGATGGTTTTGCATTCTAAATAAAACCAATTTAAGCAATAAAATAATACTAACCTGTGATACGATATGCCCCCTTTTGTTAAATTATTGGTTCGGCTATCGTTTTAGCACTGCAAAACAGCACAATACGGCATTTTTATATTTTTTCGTGTTTTTCTCAGTTACGTTTCTTCTGACAGACTTCAAACACGACTAAACAAAGGAGGGCTTGAAGTCTGCTGTACTGCGCGTACTTGGAGCGTGAGAAGGTCGTCTACATGCTATTTCCATTACTTCTTTATTTCGTGTTTATATTATTTCACTGTATTTTATTACTATATTCGGCACGCGTGTCATAACGTGAAACTTCGAAGGTTAAAAGCGCTATAATAATGACTCGCAAGAGTGACATAATCTTTATTACATAGTTACTGTAGAATGGTTTCTTGGTATTTATATTCCACTTCATTCTACTATTTTTAGGACAAGTTTTATTAAAACAATACTTGTTTTGTGCTTGAAAATAAAAGCCGTACTGTGCTGACTACAAATTATATCACAACACTTTGTTGTTTTATAAGAAATAAGAATTAATGGCCTTACTTCTTATCTTACTCCTTACAAAGTTCTTTCATGTGACGTGTAACTTGATTTTTTTGTGTAACTTTTTTTATTTTTGCACCCATAATAAACCTCATATCTTAATAACCCCTCCTCCGGTTTTACTCATACACTTGCCAGTAAATTTCTCAAGTACAAGCTGTCGATTTATAAAATTTCATGCAGATCGAATCAACGCATCATCGGTTCGAAAGTTATCGTCGGACAAACATACATAAATACATATAAATACATACGCACATAAAATGACAAATGGCCCAAGTTGTCTGTAAGATCTTCGTTCGCTTTGCTCACTCGATCAAATATTACTATGTCTTGCCATTGGGTAAGATGACAAACATTGGTATAAATGATTAAATAGGGCCAAAAAATACGGATTTTAAAACTGGTTTTCTTTTGAATTTTTAAAGTATTTTAGCTTACTAAGTTTGAATGAGCCAGTGGCGAAACCTTGGTGGCATAAGTATTCATGTATGTTTCAATTCAATTCAGTAATATTTGTGATTGGGAGATTATTTAAAGTCTTTTATTTTACATTTTCTGCCATCTATCACGCGCATAGTTATCTTACGCGAGCTTTACCTACCATTGACTTGTAGACATCACTTAGCCCCGATTTCCATTCCGCCGTAATAAAACTGCGTGTCGAATGAACGCAGCCTAACGCGCCTAACGTAGTGAAAATTAATGGTGTCATTAATTATGGACTTACCCTCTTCTGGAGATAAAAACATGGAAACTACTCGTAAAGCAATGTTAAATTATTAGAAGTCTGTCTACTAATTTAACATTACTTTATCAATTTTGGTAGACATTTTAAACAGCGCCATCTAGATGGAATCTAAGTGAAGCTACTACTAAACCAGCAAATAATCGAATGGAAGTAGATACTACCTATAATTAATGGACTGCCAAACAATTTTTTTTTATTTGCTGTAATTAATTTTTCATCCCACCAGCTCAGAAAGTGTGTTTTTCCTGTTCAATGGTATCAATTCTGTTGTTTACAATCTGTCTAGCTAAACTAGCCTAAAATTTTCTAATTTAGTTAGGAAAATCTTATAAGCTATTCTGTTATCGCATTTTACTAAATTTAAAAGGTGTCTATGACACCTCTAAACTTGTTCTAAATTAAGTTCACAGATAACATAAACATTTGTCATTTCATGCATCTTGGCACTACTCGACGCTAGATGGCGCTCTATTTACACTATTTTTACGGGTTTTTTGTATCTGTGGGTGCAAACAGCAAACAGCTAAACTTCAAACCATCGACATAAAAATAAATTCAACAACTCAACTTTTCTCAAAGAAGAAAAATTACAAAATGCAGCAGCCTACTGACCGCCCCCGATCCCGAAAAAGAACAAATACTAGACAAAAAGGATGGCCGTTCCACCAGGAACGGCTTTTGGCTAATAAGTTGATTGCACGAGGTACGTAGGATTTATGTTTTATTGGTTCTGAAATAGGTATAATTAATGATTTATACTTACCTAGCTACACACTTCAGTGATTTGATTGTTGTATGTCCGGTTTTCAGGTAACCAAGCTGATAGAGCAATAATAGAATTTTAGGGGATGCTGGCGGGGGAGCTGAATGCTTTTGGCTGAAGCCGGACTGCTGAAGAGTGGCAGCATGTAAGTTATTTCATCTACCTACTAATATTATAAAGAGGAAAGATTTGATTGTTTGTTTTCCGATAGTAAATCTAGCAAGTGATATCCAACAAAACCCATAAACGAACTGTGGGGTTACCGCGGTAACCAAAAGTGCCCCTGGCGAATTCTTTGAAAAGCTTTGTTTCTCCATACAAAACTGTGGCATACGATAGGCGTGAGGCGTCAGGCACCTGCACACCAAAACTAGCGGTAACCCCACTGTCCATTGCTCGAAGAGTTTAGGTGTGCGTTTTCAACGCACACCTAAACTCTTCGAGCAAGCTTTAAAGTGTAGACGCAGGGTCGAGCATGTTTGTAGATAGCCATAGCTTGGATTAAGTATGCTCATAGAGCATGTAACAGTGTGTGTACTTGCCTATAGGCTATATTCTATTAAAAAAATATGAATCCTTGGGGTAAAAAAATATTGTGAGTTTGTGGCGTTGTAGTGTTTATCTCTGGATGTTCTGAAC
Organism: Thera britannica; assembly: GCA_939531255.2. Classification (NCBI taxonomy): domain Eukaryota; kingdom Metazoa; phylum Arthropoda; class Insecta; order Lepidoptera; family Geometridae; genus Thera; species Thera britannica. Next base: position 16,539,792 of record OW618036.2, on the reverse strand, counting down.
CGATTTTAAAAATTCTTTTACCAGTAGAAAGCCACGTTTAAACCAAGCCATTAATTTTAAACCAACTTTTTATGCAGTTTTTGTCCTTTTGTTGTCCTTCTAATTGAAACTAATATTTCTTTCCACAGATTTGGGTGGCAAAAGTGAAGGGTAAGGCCAGGAAGGTCGGTACCGGCTTCAATGGAACTGTAAGAAGCCCAGCAGGGGCAGACCTCGCGGAGGAAGATAAAGAAAATCCTCCAGTGGCTACTTGATATAAAATACGGTCCTGTTTTATCTGATTCCACACCGCTGTCTGTCATACTCTATGTATAACGCATGTTGTTTGGTTATATTAGTTACTATGATTTAATATTAGATGTATGACCTATTTGTTTCCACCAGCCTAATGCTCCTGTATTGATTAGAAAAATATGAAAGTGAGAGTTTATTATTCTTTGTCGTATTATACGTGCTTCATGGAGGAAATCTATGTCGTGCTCCTCTTCCTCGACTCCATCATCTTGTTCAAGCACTATGTCTTCATCCCTATCTGCAATCACAGAATACATCTTATTAGAGAAGGAATAGTAGGTAGGTAAAGCATAGTTCTATTTATATTTGATTCACCTGTTAATTCTTCCATAAACATAATTATATAGAGTGCAGCACGAGATAATAATTTTGGCTGCCTTTTCTGGTTAATAATGCAGACAACGATGGCGATGCAGACATTTCTTCTTCAGCCGGCCGATTGTCCACTATGTTTCTTGCTCATAAGTGGCAGGCGTTATAGTTACTTAGGTACAAACTATGGCGAGGCTTCTATATTTGCAGCCACTACAACCAGCTTCCATGATTTTTTGAGTTTGATTGCGTTTCGTCCACAAATTCACAACAACCATACAACAAAACTTTAGTCAGCACCTAGTAACGTGTCGCCTAAATTTAGATTGACGTTTCTAAAATTAAGCGCAAATTACCTAAAATATTGTACAACCGAATAGCAAAATGACGGATTTACGTGTTTTTTGACTAAATTGAGTAACTATCCTAATTTTAGAGCTGTCACTCTAAATTTAAGTTTACGATGCTGCCAACAGAATAGGAATAACAATTTTACGAAATTTTAGCTCGGAATTAGCTAAATTTTAGGATTTCTAAACAACAGAATTGATGCCAATATCTGACTGCAAAAGCCGTTTTTATCCTCTAGAGGATAAAGTAAATTTGAATTTAGAATATCGTGTTCACTAAGTTTGTGAATACACAACCTATGTACTTCTACCTCCATGGTGCCGAACTTATCATGCAACCTTTTTTATTTTGTTAAAAACTCGCACTCGTAACCTTCTTGGTGTATTTGTGAATTCAAAACACCATTAAACCTATTTACTTCTACCTGCATGGTGCCGAATTTATCATACAACCTTTTTAAATTTGATAATAACTCATACTCGGAACCTTCTTGGTGTGTTATGTTGCGCCATGTTTTTTTTTGCATTTAGACATTTTCCTCGCTGAGGTGGGATGAAAAGTTACGTGTTGCACTCGAGTGCAAAGATTTTTCACCTTGTGCTCTTTTGATTCCTTCGCGACGCTTAGGATTCTAACTTTTAAACCACTCGCTACGCTCGTGGTTAAACTTTAGAATCCTGCGCTTGCTCAGTCATCAAAATTGAGCACGCGGTTAAAAAACAGCTTTGCACTCTTGTATAACAAATAACTATGTCAGTCTCTAGTTTCATTTTACTATTTGCTGGTTTCTATACTTAGTAGTAGCTTCGCTTAGATTCTATCTAGATGGCGCTGTTTAAAATGTCTACCAATATTTATTTATTTGAAATAGATAGGTACAACTATAAGCAATTATTATGATAAAAAACATGACCATTCAACAAGAAAAAAACACCATAAAAACCTTGAGCATTCAGCAAGTACATTACAACCAGTATAGTTCTTACACTGTCTTGTAACATAGTGATTCTATTACACGGGTATTTATCGCGTAAATTACCTTATTTTATTTACTTTTCCCGACGTTTCGGCTATGATGCGAAAACCGTGGTCGACTGTCGACTACTGCCTTGTAATGTACAATGTAGTTGAGTAGGAAAACACGGCTATTCTTGTGTTGTCAGTCAAAACAATGCATATTTTATTCTTCTTGTACCTGCATATTCTTACTATAGTTTAAAGTGCGATTCTGTTAGTTTGTGTGTAGCGGATAAAGATAATAAGTTAAGACTATTTTTTGAGTAGTTCACCGATAATTTTAGAATAAATTTACCCTTAATTTGGTTTGCTTTTTGTGTCTCGTACGTGAGTTTATTATAAAAACCAGTCAAGTGTGAGTTGGATTCGCGCGCTAAGATTTACCTACATCTCCAAAAAGAAGTCAGGTTGTATTGTCTTGAATGTTGTTTTGTTTATTGATTCCGAAACTAAGGGATGAATTTCATGTGACTAGGAGAGTGATGAGTATGGATGTGGATGGATATGTGAGCAGAGGTAGACCAAGGAAAATATGGATGAACTGTGTGAAAGATGACATGGGTAAGCGAGGAGTGAATGCAGAGATGAGCTGACAAAAGGGAATGGAGGAGGAAGACATGTTGGCAGGAAAGAGATTCTGAAACTAAGAAACAGTCAAGCCGTGCGCAGCTTCTTACCCGTGCCCGTGGCATAAATTCACCTAAACATCAGGTTTTCAAATACATACCATTGATTTATTCAAAGACTATAAATACCGTGCTGTATCTTTCTTAAAATAAAACTAACTGCTTTAACTTTAGCACTGCAAAATTTTGCTTAGAATAATGCACCAACAGAATTGACACCGACAATGTATTAAAATAATGCGTGTCCAAGTAAACTCGTGAGTGTTACCTAGTTAGCACAACCACAAGCGTGCTCCGTAGTTTGTAAACAGTCTGCCCACTAAAGATTAGTATCCGATGTTGCTATTGACATTTCTCGTCAAGGTCCCGAGTGAAGTCGTGATTTTGCGTAATATTTAGCTTTGCCTCGCCCGCGCGTTTTTACCAGTTGCCTCACAGATCGCGTTCGTTACACTGTCTTTCCTATTTCATTATTTAAATACGAAAATGGGTGTCGAAAGTGAGTTGTAATTTTGACGCGTAATTTTTTTTCTTACCTAATAATTTGTGAAGGTTTAGTTCAAAAAAATCTAGTAAGAAAGTTTTTTCAGTGCATAATTTGTTGCATTATTCCAAGAAATGCAACAAATATCCATGTATACTGTGTGTTCGGAAAAGTGACGTGTTGCAATGATATAATGGACTGATGCAATGCAATAAGTGCATAGAATCCCATGCATAATTAATTAATAAGAGTTATTCCGTAATGACTCTCAGTAGTTATTAAGTCTAAGACGGTGCGAAGGTATATTGTGCTATTGAGTTTTTTTAATGATTATTCCGATATTTATTTGATTTCTTTTATTTTTAATATGATTATAAAAAAAAAATATTAAAGTGAAAAACTAATGCGTCACCAACAGCGGGGCTAGGCCCAAGTTACCGCGGACTAAGACTGCAGACTGAGGAACCTCCGGACAATGCGTGCCGTGTCCAATAATCACTGCTTTGCCTTTATCTCCATATTTCTTGATTTTTAAAATATTTGTAACACGTGCGTACAACTGTGAGCGGAAGCTAGTGTTTTAAATAAGTAAGTTCTCTATCTGGCTCGCTTTGTCGTTGACTGACATTTATATGTAGACATAAAAAAGTACCTATAATCAGCTATCTCGTTTCCGTAGTTTAGCGGTAGCATTGATTATTTTGAGGCTACATTACAAACGGTATAAAATTTATTCATTTATTTAAAATACAGCAATTTTACAAAACGGTAAAGAATTATGTAATGTCAAGGACATCAGGGCCGGTATTTCTACTACTACTATTTTTATAGAATTAGTCTTAGATTGGATGAGTTTCAAGTAGTCTTCGTTCACTATCAAATACATTATACTTAGTGGTCTAGTGGTAGCGGCCCCGCGTTCCGATACAAAGGTCGTGGGTTCAAATCCAGTCGTGTACCAATGAGTTTATCTGTCAAAAAATGTGAAATCTATAAAAAACTATTGCACGAAACAAGCCTCTCCGAGACGCACTTTAATTCCTTTCATCACACTGGCTTCAAAAGACCAGTACCAGTGACACGATAAGAAGAAGAACATCAAATATATTATCTACTAGTGTTAATCAGTCAAAAACTCTTCTACTTACTCTTCTTCTTATACTACCGTATGGTTGTTTATTGGAATGGTTGTTTTCTGATGCAGATAATGTTGCTTTCTGCTAATAGGGTTATTGGAGAGCACTGGTGGTCTAATGGTAGTGGCCCCGCCTTCCGATCCGAAGGTCATGGGTTCAAATCCACTCGTGTACCAATGAGTTTTTCTGTCAAAAATTTATGTGCACTATGCCAGTACTCTCAAAACGGTGAAGGAAAACATCGTGAGGACACCGGCGTGTTGTAGAGAACCTAAAAAAGTTCGAGCAACACGTGTCAAGGGTCACGCAAAAAGGGCCCACCAGCGGCCTACTTGCGGAAAAACCTGCCCGCACATCAAGTGCGCATGATAAAATTGCCGAAATAGGGTTATTGTAGCTACGACTTGGATTTCTGCTGTTACTTCTTATCTTTTTGACATATTTATAATAGGTAGGACTTACACAATGTTATAAAACAACTTGTTAATGGTATTGTAGGCATATTGTATTACTAAATTAGCTACTAGAAACTAGTAATCGATAGGTACTTATTTAATAGTTAGTTATATGCAATAATTGTGATAATTATTTAAATTAAAATTTTCGTTTTAGTTGAAATTCCGCACACAAATGTTATGTTTTGGAATAAATAAATACGAATATGTTTGTAAAAGCATGCTAAAGTTAATTTTTGTTTCAGTTGCAACGACCGTAGTGGAAGAGAAGAAACCCGACCGACCTTCGAAATCTGCCTCACCTATTTACCCCATACTCAACAAGTACTCTGAGAAAACAGCGTCTGTCAAAGAACTCACCACCTCTAAAATAAGGTATGACCAAAAAGGAATTATGATAGTTCCAAACCATTGATTCCCAACGTGGTCCAGGTGGACCCCCAGGGGTCTACAAAAGACTCGAAGGGGGACTACGGTAGCGTGAGAAAAAATGAGGGTTCACGATTCGTAGCGGGGTCCACGAAAATGTATCTGGTTTCGATAGTGAAGAATAAAAATGTTGGCTTGACTTCACCTATCAATGTAGGCAGATAATATTTTAAGAAGGTTAACGACTGTTACTTCAAAAATATTTTTTCGGAGACTGATAATTCGTTGTAGAAACTCTGTCGCAACGCAAATTTCCATAGCAAGATCTAATCTCCATATTTTTTGTCTATGGAAATATGTAATAATGTACCTGCAAGGCAAGGGGTTCACCAGAACCAGCAAAATGTTGAAAGTGGTCTATACGAAAGAATTGGTTGGGAACCTCTGGTCTAAACTCTAAAGTAAGGTAACCTACTTTGTGAGTGGACTAGTTTCCGTAGGTAGGCCTCTGAAGGGCCCTTTCCGCGTGACACTTGCAACGTGTTTTTGAACGTTATATATTCTACGACATGCCACTTTCCTAGCAGAAAAGTTAAAAAGTAGAGGGCAAGTTTAAAAGTAACGGAGAAAATGAGATGTAATCGGCTAGCGTGGTATGGACATTGTTATGAGGAGAGAAGAGTGTCTTGTGTCGAAAAGAGTGTTAGGCATGAATGTAAATGGATATAAAGGTGGAGGTAGGCCTAACAAAAGATAGGTGGATTGTGTGAGAGATTATATGCCCAAAGAAGCGAGTACTGAGATGACGAATGATAGGGGAGAATGGAAGGAATATACATGTTTTGCCGACTCCACCTAGTGGGATGAAAGCAGGAAGAAGAGATGCCGGTTTCCTCGCGATGTTTTCGTTCACCGTTTGCGAGTATTACACATAGTGCACATCAATTTTAGGGCAGAAAATTTTATTGGTGCACGATTTGAACCCTTACAACCTTACGACCTTAGGTTGGGAAGGCTCTTACTACCAGGGTTCTGGGTTCTCAAACTATACCTAGACATCTAAACATTACCTAGTTATTTCACTTGCGTTGTTTGGCCTAAACAGAATTAATACCAGTCTACAATGCTAAGTACTAGCTTACTGGTTACAGCTGGTGGCATTATATGTCTTCAGACTGTCATATTTATTTAAACGATCCATAATTGAAGGAAATTTCATATGGATTCGAGGCTGTCTAATTTTTGACTTGTATATTTCTGTTCCAGCTCGCACAAAGAAACCTCGCTCAGCAAAGAATCAAACACGCAGACGACAATCACCAACTCAAGTAAAAACGAATCGGAGAAGTTGATCCATTCGGAAACAGTCACGGACGGAACGCTCGATGGACAAGTAAGGTTTTATTAAAAAAAAATTGTATGTTAAATAAGTTAAATAATCGACTAAAACCTTAATCCTGAGTATTTACATTATACATATTTGCGTGTGTTTTGTTTCGTTTTGAGACTTAACCACTAAACAGAGTGAAATTGGCGTACATATAGATTGTGTTTTGTAGACAGGCAGCTTCTTTTTATCTACTTTCACAAATATTTCCAGCAAAGGATTGCTCTATTCGATAATGAGGTGATCCATGGCAGTTATTTTAGGACCGTACCTATGCAGAAGCAATACTTGAGTCTGAGTCGAGCCTCAAGCATAGATTTTTTGACACTTTTCAATGGAGTGCTGTCTGCTTTGTTTCTGCATACTAAATAGTTCGCCTTTACCCAAGAGGGGTCCAAACTAAGAAATACTGTAAAATAATAAATAAACTATAAAATATGTATGAAATAAATGAATATAAGATAAATTATTAATAACAAAATTACAAATAAAAAATGTGCATATACAATTTTTAGAAATGCATGTTAAAATGAACTATAATAATTAAGTAATAGGTATGTGAGTATTGTAAAATTGGAATAAATAGGCTTTTTTATTTTATTTATTTATTTATAAATAGTTCGCCAAATTAGGTTTACCCAGCCCTAGCATTTTCGATCAATCTAATTTACTTATGCGACACTTGTTTACACAATAATGTAACAGCGGCTTTTATCAAACAAAAACACTTCATTAGAATTCATCCGTAATCTGTTTTCTAGTTTCAATTATCAGAGTTATCAGTCAAGAGTTCGTCTTTCGCGTGCCCTTACAGATAAATCGCTTGTATTCAAGCGGTAAAATGCCAATTGATTATACTATTCTAAGCTGTTTTTATCAATCAAAAAACTTGTAAACTTTCCATCAGTTATCGCGGTTAGATTTTTTTTTATAAATTCTTACTAATATTATAAATGCGAATGTAACTCTGTCTGTCTGTCGCGCTATCACGCCAAAAGTACCTAACAAAAAAAAGTGTTAAATTGATTCTTGTAATCCTACTGAATAAAAAAATTTGGATTTTGAATAGAAAAAGAAAGACATATTCAAGTCCCTATGTGTTAGAAAAGGTTAGCCATAAATTTCAAAACTTTTGCCACTCACAACCACACTTCGACTATTTCCGTCCAAATGCCATTGTACTGCGATACCGAATCGGAAGCAAAACTTTGACAGTAATTTGAATGCTATCAGCTCAGCGTCCGCGATAATTCGCGATCATTACTACCACCGTTAGTGCGCCATGTGGTTTGCACGATCAGCTCGCCATCGCAGTTTGCAACTGTCCGCCGCGTAGTGACCGATCTTCTTGTTTGCTAACTTAGTAGTATAATAAATACTCATTATAGAATATGTTTGTAGGTAAAGAAACCCCCGGTGCCATTAAAGAAGAGTCCTACGCCTAGTACCGGCGTTGGGGGACTGTTCAGCGGACTCAAGAGTAAAATGTTATCGTCTGCAGAAAAGTAAGTACTTAAGTTTTTTTTACATAGTACAAGCTCTGCTTAATTTGGAAGTTAGATAGTGTTGTGTGGATTGTCAAAAATATAAATAAATATGAAATACTAGCGGCCGCCCGCGGTTCCGCTCGCCCCGTTACTTTATTTTTTTACCTTTTAAACCTTCTCTGGACTTCCACAAATAATTCAAAACCAAAATCAGCCAAATCGGTCCAGCCGTTCTCGAGTTTTAGCGAGACTAACGAACAGCAATTCATTTTTATATATAAAAACAAGACATACAATCTACTATTGAACATAGGTCTCAAAAAGCGATACTTTCCAGAGAGAAGACAAGCACGGTGTCTAGCAGTGGCAGCAGTAGCAGCGGCGAGTGGGACCGACTCGACGGCGGCGGCGGCAGCAAGCCCGCGCCACCTGCCGCCAACAACGTCAATTCCAACACTTTCGACCACATCGAACGGAACACTCTGCTCAGTGATCCTCGCGCGGGCAGGTAATACAACCAATAATTTTTAATATTGATTTTATAGTGTTTACTACGCTTAAGGAAATCACAAAGATGTTTATAATGTCCCAAAAGTTAAGAGCCGAGCGGGATTTGAACCCGCGACCTTCCCCTCGGTACGGGGCTGCGCTGACCACTGCGCCATCGGATCCTAATCACACTCGACGAATAACTCTTAGGGACTCTTCGACACTAACGCGACACGCGAATACAACCAACAGTCATAAACCAACAAATCAATCATCATTTAATCATCTCAGGCTGAAGTAAAGTTATTATTCCGCAGTGATTTTCTCAGTAGTGTTAAACTATGTGCGCTGGCGTTATGTCATCCAACATTGGTCAAAATTCTTATTTATTTATTGGAAAACCAACAGCATGTAATAACTTAAAAATATTATTAATACGCTAGAAAATAGTGGACCAATTACAGGTTTTCACGGATACAAAACAATCTAGAAAAAAAATCTGTGAACGCCGCAAGTCGACATAATATTGCAGAAGATTGGTTTTTTTTTTTTTTTTTTATACAACAAAGTTAGCAAACAAGCATACGGCCCACCTGATGGAAAGCGGTTACCGTAGCCTATGGACGCTTGCAACACCAGAGGCATCACTCGCGCGTTGCTGACCCTTTAAATATTTTAAAACGCCCTTCTTGAAAAGCCCCATGCTGTAATTTATAGGGAAAGCCTCGGCAGGAAGAGTATTCCACAACCTTAAAGTGCGCGGGAGGAAGTTCCTCTGGAACCGGACGGTGCGTGACCATGCCGGCTCCAAGGTATGTGGATGAGCCCTCTCCCTATGGCGAGCCGTCCGATGATAAAATGAAGATGTGGGCATCATTTCGAACAGTTCTTCAGAACACAACCCGTTGTACAAGCGGTAGAACACACACAGGGAGGAAAAGTCTCTCCTCAGACTTAAGGGTTCAATACCGCTTGTGAGCATGGGATCATCAACTATTCTCACAGCACGTCTTTGCACCGAATCAAAAGGACCAAGCTGGTATCCAGGCGCTCCTGCCCAGAGGTGACAGCAGTACTCCATGTGAGGTCGGACTTGCGACTTATAAAGAAGCAGTCGGTGACCTGCACTGAAGTACGACTTCGCCCTGTTAAGCACCCCGAGCTTTTTGGACGCCAGCTTTACCTTGTCTAATAGATGATTGCGGAACTGAACGTCACTGGAGATGTCCATACCCAGGATCCCAATGCTCGTAGAGATGGTAAGGGTCATGTTCTGGAATTGAGGGGCCACAGTGAATGGGGTTTTTTTCGCAGTGAACGCGCAAACTTGTGTCTTAGTAGGGTTGAACTGAACCAGGTTTTGATCTCCCCAATTGGAAACTCTGGTTAATGAACCCTCTATTTCAGACACAAGTTTTCTTCGGCTTTCCTCCACCATGGAACGAGGGATGCTAGCACGGCCCGTGTAAAATGTGTCCCCAGTACTGTCGTCCGCATAGCAATGAATGTTATCAATAGATAACATGTCGTTGATATGCAGCAAAAACAGTGTCGGGGACAACACAGATGAAGATTGGTGCATGCATGTGCGTTTTACTTGCTATAAAAGAATTCCCTGTTCAGCCGTTGCCTCACTGAACCAACACTGGTGCAAAATTCTTAAAGCATCTACCATAAAACCACACATATAATTTTAAACCGCTTAAAACTTGGTGAATCAAGGCCCCAGTTTCAAACAACCAAGCCTTTAAGAACATAGTTTGAAGAGACGTCTACTACGCGTGGAGATTTTAGTTTTAGGTGAATGTAGCTTTCCAATGGTGAAAGAATTTTTGAAATCGGCACAGGAGTTTTTGAGTTTATTTATTACAAACATACACGCAAAAATACAAGCGAGTCTCCTTTATTTTTTAAAATCGCACGCGTCTCTATTGAGCGATCTACAAGGTCAGTAAATAAAGAGATTGCTCTCAGTCCAGTAGTGTTTGGGATCTTAAAGAAGGTGGTTGTGTGAACAAGTGTAATGCCCACGCTTACGAGCAGGTCAGTAAATAATACAAACAAGAGTAGGTGAGATGACTCATTTTTGAATCAAAAATAACTTTTTAAAATAGTGTCTCTATAAATAAACTAATTAATTTCCTAAATAATTATGGTTGAAAACTCCCTATGCAATATAATTATCAGGATCCTCTTTCAGCTTAGCAGTAGCTCTGCCTTCTACGCCGTAGGTTGTGGGTTCGATACCCACCGAGAACAAATATTTATGTGGTGAACATAGATGTTTGTTCTCTGAGTGTTATATTGTATTCCAAAAATGTATTTAAAAAAATTACATATAAGCATTATATCAGCTATCTGGTTCCCATAGTACAAGCCCTGCTTTATTTGGGGCTAGATAGTGCTGTGTGGATGGTACATTTTTTTATTCATTTATCTATTGATTAACCGTTATATTGTATTTTAAGTATGTATTTACAACAACAAAAAGTATTATTTCGGCTATCTGGTTCCCATAGTACAAGCTCTGCTTAGTTTGGGGCTAGATAGTGTTGCACGGATTGTCTAAAATATGTTCTTTTATTTATTTATAACTTTGGGGCCTAAATCTAAATATGTATTTAGATTTAGGCCCCGAAGTCATAACTATAAGCAGTTTAATTTATTACCGCGTAGACGGCGTTGGCGGGTGATTGTGCCATATTGCCAAATACAACGCATGAATCATTCATTCATTATGTTTTCCGGCAGTTAGTGTAAGATATTAGCTAGGATATAAAGGAAACTGCAAGGATGTCTGGTACGAGTGCTCAGTATATTCCAACTGTCAGAACTAGAACTATCCACCACCAATACAATATACAAATCTACCCACAGCTATTCTTATACACTACACTCCTCTACACTTAATTTAGACAACAAATCTTATATTGAAAAGTACAAAACACAATTCGGTACCTAGTACATTTTAACAAAACTATTGATTGTAGTTCGGCTTATTTTGTCGACATTGACGAATAGGCCGCGACCGCGGCAGGTTGTTAGGTGACTGGTCCGGGGGAGGTTCAACGGGCTTCGGTTCCTCCGGGCAAGTAGTAATGATGACCTGTGACGGTGACTGATCCGACTCATCCTTTGTTCGCTGAAGGCTATTACTAATCGGATTTATAACTGGCTCATCCGCTACATCCCCCCCTTCACCCCTATCTACATCAGAATCTGGGAAGACAATGGAACTCCTAGTCCTACGCTTTATCTGGTCAATGTGTCGATGAACCTGATTCCCCCCTTCGCCTATAACCTTAAAGTTGGAAGAACCTACTTTAGAATCCACTGTTCCCGGTATCCACTTTTCTCCCTTGAGATACTGTCGGTACCACACTTCGTCTCCGGTATCAACCGTGCGCTCGCCGCCGGCGCCACCCGCGTATTCGACCTGTCGTCGCTGCACGCGGCTCATTCGCGACTCCAAATCGGGCTTCAAAGCATCTAAACGAGTTCTCATTGGCCTACCTAACATTAGCATGGCGGGACTTTGACCTGTAGACGCATGTTCGGTATTTCGGTAGAACAATAAAAATGTATGCAATGCTTCACTTATGTTTTTATTTTCAAAATCAGCCTTTTTGATAACTCGTTTTAATGTTTTGACTGCGTTTTCCGCGGCCCCGTTTGATGCGGGATGATAAGGCGCCGAAAACGTATGTACTATTCCGTCAGCCTTGATAAACGCTGCAAACTCGCTGCCCGTAAAGGGTGGCCCATTATCCGTAACTATCTGTTTAGGTATGCCCCACCTACTCCACAGTTCTCTCAACTTTGGAATAACATTAGCCGACGCCGTACTTGGCACACAAAAAATCTCCAGCCATTTAGACATGGCGTCTACAACTACTAAGTATGTTTTACCAAAGATAGGTCCTAAAAAATCAAGGTGGAGCCTCGACCAGGGGCGGCGCGGCCAGGGCCAAGGTCGCGGCGCCTGCCGTGGCGGCGCGTCCGCCTGCGCCGCGCACGTCGCACAGGCGCGACACATGCTTTCGATGGCTTCGTCGATGCCTGCCCACCACACATAACTCCGTGCTAACGCTTTAGATTTCACGATTCCCATGTGGGGTTCATGTAGCATTTCCAAGACCCTCCGCCGGCACCTATCTGGAATTATCAACCGGTGACCCCACATAACACAACCTAGCTCTTCGTACAGCTCATTTCGTCTATTATAATACGGCTGTAGTCCTATGATTTCGCATTCAGACGGCCAACCATTCCTAATAAAACCCTACTCGTGATTGGGTCTTTAGCAGTGCAGCTTTTAATTTCATTATAATCTAATAGCATCGCTTCTTGAGCATGATGTAAATGTGTTTGTTCAGGTAGCGAGTAAGAAACCGGTTTCTTATCGGGCAACGGTAAGCGAGACAAGCCGTCCGCACTGTTATCGTCTGTTCTTACATACTCAATATCATAGGTATACGCAGATAATATAATCGCCCATCTTTGCATCCTACTCGCCGTCATGGTAGGAATGCCAGTATTTGGACCGAAAATAGACACTAAAGGTTTGTGGTCGGTCCGAAGTGTAAATCGCCTACCGAAAACATATTGGTGAAACTTTTTCATACAAAATATGATAGCTAAGGCTTCCCTATGGATCTGGGAATAATTTTTCTCAGCACTAGTGAGAGTGCGCGACACGAACGCCACCGGCCGCTCCGGCCCCTCAGCATCGCTCCCACTCGGCTGCGACAAGACGCCCCCGACCCCGCACGGACTCGCGTCGCACGTCATTACTAACGGCCTGTTTGGATCATAATGTGCGAGAACCTTTGAACTTACTAAGTCTTTCTTAATACCTCTAAATACTTGTTCACATTCCCCCGTCCAGTTCCATTCTGTACCTTTTTTTAAAAGATTATACAATGGCACTAACTTCAGACTAAAGTTATTTACAAACTTTGCAAAGAAATTAGCAAGACCTAAAAATGACCTTAATTCCGATACACTTTGTGGTGTGGGAATCTTAGTCACCGCTTATTTACAAACTTTGCAAAGAAATTAGCAAGACCTAAAAATGACCTTAATTCCGATACACTTTGTGGTGTGGGAATCTTAGTCACCGCTTCTATCTTTGAAGGATCCGCCTTAATACCGTCCTTCGATAAAATGTAACCTAGGTAAGATACCTCCTGCACTAAAAATACGCATTTTGACTTTTTAAGTCTTAACCCACTGTCTACTAGTCGTCTAAAAACCATTTCTAACGCTTTGAGATGTTCCCTTTTTGAATGGCCGCCTATTATAATGTCATCAATGAATACTGCCACATTCGGTATATCTTTCATTAACGTAGTCATGATACGTTGAAATATGCCCGGACTAGAAGACAATCCAAATACTAATCTATTATACCTAAACAGACCCCTATGACTATTTATGACAGTATATTTTTTTGATTCGTCTAACTCGATTTGATTATACGACTGCGATAGATCAATTTTACTAAAAAATTGAGCCCCATTTAATGATACGAGCACGTCATCTATTCTCGGAAGAGGAAACCTATCGACCAATAAAGCGGGATTTAGAGTACCTTTGTAGTCTACACAGATCCTGAGTGTACCATCCGATTTATTAACGGGAACAAGCGGCGAGGCCCAGTCAGAGCAGTCAACAGGTTCGATGATGCCGGCGCACAGCATGGCGTCCAGCTCGGCGTCGACGCGCTCGCGCAGCGCGAACGGCAGCGGCCGCGCGCGGTGGAACACCGGCGCCGCGCCCGAGCGTACCCTCAAGGTCGCCTTACCTCCCGTGAACCTCCCCAGGCTACCATCGAACAGCTGCTTATACCTATCCAACAGAATACAAATCCCATCATTTATGAGAACATTTTTGGAGTTATCACTGGCCATATTAAAACACTCAAGATTCGGAATTCCTATGTTCAATTCCGTAAGCCACTGTCTACCTAAAAGAGAAGTGGTTCCTCCTTCGATCACAAAAAGTTCTAATTCTTTTGTCCTGTCTTGATATTCAATCGTCGGCTTAATAAAACCTAATGGTCTGATTTTCGATCCATCATAAAATGTTAAACATAATTTGTGAGGCTGAATGGGTATATGATTAAAATATGAATCGTAAGTACTTTTACTAATGCATGATATAGGCGTTCCGGTATCTACTTCCATAGGTATAACTTTGTTATTGATTTTTATAGCCAAACTCACCGCCTTATAGTCTCTCAAACACAATTGATGTAGATACACTTCATCTCCGGAGTCTTCCTGCGACTCCGCCCCATCATCAGCCGCCTGGCCGTAATGGAAGCCCCGACCGCGTACGCCCGGACGCACAGCTCCATTAGCTCCAGTGGAACCTTCGTTTGGGCACACTCGTCGTAAATGACCAGGTCGCTTGCACCGACTGCACACGTAGTCACGAAATCGACAGTCTCTAATGGCGTGACCCGTCGCTCCGCAGCCCGTACAGTTCCCCCGCGTCTCGCTGCGCTGCGCCGACCTCTGCTGTGAGTCGCCGTGCCGAGCGCCGGCGCTGCCTCCGCGCGCCAGCCAGGCTCGGCCTGAGCGCGGCTCCCGCGCTTTCAACGCGTGCATGTCCACACTTCCCGCGGATACCTGCTGGCTCTTATCTTCTACCGCAGCTGCATCGCGCTCCGCTGCTTCTAGTGATATCGCCAGTTTTACCGCCTTTACATACGTTAGACTGTCATCCTCCGCGAACAACCGTTGCCTGATGACGTCACTTTTCAATCCGCACACAAATTGATCCCGCAAATTGTCTTCTAAAGTTTCTTTGAATTTGCAATTCCGCGCCAGCTTTTTCAACTCTGCTATATAGTCACCAGCATTCTCGTCTACTCGCTGCCTCCTCTGACGAAATCTGTAGCGTTCCGCGAGCAAAGACGGGGTAGGTTGAAGATGATTACGCAACATGTCCTTTGCCGCAATGTAGGTCAACTCCGCTGGTTTTTTCGGACTTGCAAGGTTCATCAGCAACTCGTAAGCCTCGTCCCCCATCAACGAGATCAACGTAGGCATTTGTAACTCCTCCTTGATTCCATTCGCTTGAAAATACATGTCAAGTCGGTCCACGTACGACTGCCACGATCCCGTTTTCACGTTAAACTCACGAATTTTACCGATAGACATTGTTCGTGATTACGGTTCAGTTACTGCACGCCCAAAATAGAATTTAACTCGTTCGCCAATGTAAGATATTAGCTAGGATATAAAGGAAACTGCAAGGATGTCTGGTACGAGTGCTCAGTATATTCCAACTGTCAGAACTAGAACTACCCACCACCAATACAATATACAAATCTACCCACAGCTATTCTTATACACTACAGTTAGATAACTTACAAAACTTTTGGCATAATAAATGAATGGACATCAAAATCTGCATACGTTAACATACATATTTGACTCGCCCCAGCTTATTTTTTTTATAGAACTAGCTGTTGGAACAAAAATATAGCTAGCCTGAAGTTAAGTGGGTTTAACTTTGCAATACAGTTAACTAAACACAAAACATTCTTCGGAAATCAGAAAAACATGACGAATTCAAAAAACCAAGTGTGGGGTAGTCACTGCAACTTTCACCGCTCCTTATAATTTTTATAGCTTTCCAAGTCTTACTTGGAAAGCTTACTTCGTTTTTGCCCGTTCTTTTAGGTTTTAGGCTTGGTCGCTTGATTGGACTAGATTCATTTAGCTTTGAGACGTTTTATAGTGATCCTTGTAATTTAACTGAATGGAACGACCTAACGACCTTTTGATTGACGTAATGGACCTTGAGTAAAAGAAATAAAAAAACACAATACACAAAAAACCGCGGACAGAGGAGTCCTAACACAAGATACGCCTTTAAAGTAGCGCCAGTGACAGACAAATTGAGGAGCAACAGGATGGCGTGGTAAGGGTATGTTATAAGGAGGGATGAAAGTCACGTGACTAGGAGAGTGATGAGTATGGATGTGGATGGATATGTGAGCAGAGGTAGACCAAACAAAACATGTGTGAAAGATAAAGTGGATAAGAGAGGAGTGAATGCAGAGATGACGGCTGACAGAGGGGAATGGAGGAGGAAAATATGGGCAGGAAGAAGAAGGTATATTTGAACGCGGATATCGAAACAATCGAAATTCAAACACGAATGAAATTTCATAATAATTCAGATAATTTTATGCTTAATTGTGTGTTTCAGAGTAAAGGCGCCACGTCGGCGACCGCCTAGTCAAGCACTCCGGGACGACACGCCGCAACAAATCGGACTCAGCAATGGACACGAAGGTAAAATCTCTTATCCTTCTTCCTGCCTTTATCCCACTTTATGTGGGGTTGGCACAACATGTCTTCCTCCTCCACTCCCATCTGTCAGCCGTCATCACTGCATTCACTCCTCTCATATCCAATTGGTTAAATCTCTATCTAATCCTAGCCAAGCTAGCTTTTAAACTTCCTCAGATGAACTCTTAATTTTCTTTTCAGTGCCAACAGAAAAGCCCCCACCTATCCCCTCAGAGAAGTCAGCGGCAGCCATAGCAGCAGAAGAGATAAAGCCGCGCACTCGAGAATGGGAGAAACACAAGGCGCCGTGGATGGCGGAACTCAAGCTGAACCAAGCTAAGAAGACCAGCTTTGGAGAGACCAAGTCGCGCTCTGTCTCGGGCTCGTCGGAGACTGGAGTCGCGAGCAAAGCCGGCGGCGGGAGCACTGACAGGTACCTACATTTCCCTCTTCTACGCTTCTTTATCTTGTCTCTAGATCTTTCGATGTATGTTTGATTCTCGATGAGCCAATCTATTTTCGTCTCTGAGTGAGAAACCAAATGGACCGTTACATAGTCTTTTTTTACTGGTATTTTATAACTAGCTTCGATAATTATGCTGGCCGAGCTATAATTGCTACTAAATAAAGGCTACGATTCTTCTCCGTAACGTATCACTCACTCTCTCTCTCTGTCTCTGGTATCTTATTTGAAACCAATGTGGTGAAAGGATTTTAAGTGTGCCCCAGAGAGGCTCCTTTCGTGCACTTGGAGACATGTTTTAAAACTTATTAGATTCTGCGACACGCCGGTTTCCTCACGATATTTTCTTTCACTGTTTGAGAGAACTGGACATAGCTCACATACATTTTTCGAAAAAAAAAAAAATTATACTCGTCTGGATTTGAACTCACGGAAGTCGGGGCCGTTACGAATTAATTACGCTCACTCATGCTATTTCGTGAGTCAGAAGCTAAAAAAAAAGTTAATAAAATCCAAACGTAAGCGTAGTAACATTTATAATTTCAATTTCAGAATCCTAGATGTTGGCTTGGAAGAGAAGAGGTCTACTCATTCAATGGAAATGTCGAAAAGCACGTCGTCAATAAGCAGCAGAATGTCCTTACTGGAGAGCTTTGAAGAGGTCAGCTATTTTCTTATATCACAAGCTCTAAACTGAAATGGCGTCATGGTTACTCCCTCATTTTTCCCTGGTAGTTGCGGTCGGTTCATAAATAATTTAGATAGATAGATAGATAACACTTTATTGTACACCACAAGAATAGGACATTACACATAGCGAAAAACTAAAACTATAGCGAAGCACAATGGGCGGTCTTATCGCTATGAGCGATCTCTTCCAGACAACCTTTGGATGGACAGGATTTGAATAACGAGAAGGCAGTGCCATAAGGGCTTCTACACTATATATTATTATGAGAAATTAGACAGCTTATTTAAACTAAATGCAATTATTTATGTAGGAACTATAGAAACATTACATATTATACATATACATATACAGTACATATACCTATAGTTTATAAACATGAATACATAGATAGCAACAATAATATAAACATACATAATTATACTGATAACATAGATAAATCATAATGAACCTCCTAATTCAACTGAATAGTGGCTGTGCAAAAGCTTTTTGAAGGTGGGAAGGAATGGGAAGAATTTAGTTGTTCAATTATTATTACTGTCATGTTTTTTAGTTGAAAGTGTTTGAGATTCGTATCCTGATCCATAATACTAGTCAACAAGTAAAAATGCCGAATTATATTTTTTATGTATAATTTCCAGACAACGAAAGTCCGACATTCGGTGGACTCTCGTAAAGACGTGTCGCCAGCCGCGCGAGACTTCAACCACAGAGAGTCCGAGCCGCCTTCTAAACCTGCGCCCATCTTGAACTCGCCCACCGCTGCTGGTTTGTATTCCATTGTAATAATAAATTCTTCTGTGAAAGTTTAAAAAGTACTATCCATAAACGCAATCATGTTGTTTTAATTTTATACAACTACTAGTCGATGGAACAAGCATATAGCCTGCCTGATGTTAGGTGGTAACCATCGCATTGTGTCGTAGTTCACGCACGTTTGGAACGTGGACTGCCCTGCGTCCATCAACTTGAGGCATACAGATATTCAGCCTCACGTGCCAGTAATTTACCGGCGCCCACACCCTTCAAACTGAAACACAGCAATGCTGCGTCACGGCAGAAATAAGCATGGTGGTAATTATTTCCCCGGACGAGCCCTTCACAAAGAGCTCTACTATTACTACTACTATGTTCTGCAGTGGACCTTGCTGCATATTCATCACTCATATTAGGTTCGTCTTATAAATAAATAAAAACATTATTTCAGTCTGACTGATAAAATGATGATCTATTTGTGGGATAGGACTATTGACACCCCTCCTAGCTCGGTTTGTAGTAGCTCTGCTTTCTGCGCTGGAAGGCGTGGGCTCGCCCACCTAGAACAAATATTTGTGTGGTGAACGCAGATGTTTGTTTTCTGTCTTATATTGTATTCGAGACCTTCACACAAAGCTCTACTACATGTTTCCAGGTCGAACGATAACCTCAATGCTGGAAGACATGAAAAAGCCTATCGCTCCCTCTCCACCACTTGCGTCAGTCCGCATGAGTGCAGAGATACCCATACCCGTCATACCGATGGAAAAGTCGCCCAACAAAGAGAAAACAGTTGTCGCGACGGAGAAGAGCGAAGCTATCTCTTCGAATGTCATCAGTTCGTCTGTGGTTAATAGAACATCAGGCAGCTTGTTTGAAAGGTTTGTGGAATTTTTGTTATAGCACTTTTTAAATTAACGCGATCGTCGTTCATAATTATAATTGGAAGAAACGGGTATTTATCGCGATTACCATTTTTATTTCCCGTGTGTGTGTGAAGATCAGTCTGTAGATACAGTTAGTGGCGAAACAGATAGTTTGATGCTAGGAACCATATAGAATCTGTTTTGCAGACAAGTATTATTATTTATTATGTACTTATTCTACGGAAACTACTTTTGTACGTTGTAACATTCAGTTTTTGACTTAAATAAAAATAGGCTGCTATGTTCGAAAAAAGAACGCATTATTGATCTTTATTCTTAAAAAAATTGTCTTTATCCAAGCCAAAACTAACTGTATATTAATAAATTAATTTATATCTCAGGTCAAGCACACTAGAAAGAACAGAGATGAAGAAAGAAAAAGTGGAAGATAAGCCGGAAAAGATCGAGAAAATTGAATCCAGCACTTTGGAGAGGCGCCTGCATATGAACAAACCTGAGAAAAGCGATGGTAGTGACGCGTTGATCGCACAACTCAATAATAGGGTGAGTTTAAAAGTATAAGGCGTTTCTACCAGTTAACCTTACTTATGGTGTGTCCACCATCCCTAGAAATAAGGCAGGGCGCAAACGTGGACACTTTCTTTGAAGTCAGGTGTCAGATACAGACTGCCTTCACAGCTCAGTTGGTAGTAGCTCTGCCTTCTGCGCTGGCGGGCGTGGGTTCGATCCCCACCGAGAACAAATATTTGTGCGGTGAACGCAGATGCTTGTTCTCTGTCTGGGTGTTATATTGTATTCTATGTATGTATTTACAAAAAAAAAAGTATTTAAGTAATATATCAGCTTTCTGGTTCCCATAATACAAGCTCTGCTTAGTTTGGGGCTAGATAGTGTTGTGTAGATTGTCTGCATTATTTATTTATTTATTTATTTTATTTATACAAGCCACCGATGAACATTTGATTTCTATAGAACTATTCACTCCCTGCAGACGTTAAACTGTGTGCAACACCGCTACAGGACACAGTAACTGCGGTTCCCTGTGACGGCAACAAAAAGTGTCTACGTTTGCGCAGGGCCTTACAGTCGTGAGCGAATGTCCATTTTTGTTTCAGTAATAAAAAAATAACAAAAATCTGTGATTGAATCACTGTATTTTGTTCCGGTAAATAACACAGATCTGAATTTGATTCTACAATCTGTCATGTTAAATTAACAAACGAAATTATATTCTACCTCAAACCCTTGAGGTTGTTATATTGGTTACTCAATGAGATTAACTAAGACATTTCAAAGTGATTCTTGTATCGTATTGAATAAACGTTTATTGAATTGAATTGGATTTGCTTTGAGGAATTTAACAAGTACTTACTTAAACAGCTCTTTTCATTCTCTTGTGTCTCGAGGGCGAAGGAAAATGGTCCATTCGGTTGGAGAAAACATTTTGTCAAAGACACGCCAAATATTAGTGATAAGATAATACAAAAACATGCACATTCACGAACAAAATTAAAATTCGCTTGCCTTATTTTTTTGCCATGTTTCAGTTATTGAAGAGGCCATTGCGAGTAACGATAATTTACAATAACACTTTCTCCATTCTTCCCCAGATATCAAACCTAGAGAAACTAATAGAAGTACAAAACACAATGTTCAAAACCGCCATTGAAGAGCTAACGTCGAAGCTAAAGCAGGAATCCGACAAGCGGCAGTCTTTGCAATCCGAAGTTGAGAAACTAGCGCATTGTGTCACGCAAGTGTAGCCCTTATTCCGTGGGCCGTACGGCTCACCTACGCGCTACGGGTCACTGTCCCGCGACAGAGGGAGGGAATATTCAAGTTACGTGTACTTTTAACTAGAACAATTACACGGACTTCAGTGCTTGTTTCAAAGCATCGCCAGGTATTGGTAGGTTGTACAAACAATGGTTACTAGGCATTGAAATCTCGTAGATATTCCAGGCTTACTTACAGTCCACTTCATGGCATCGACGCACACCAATGTGTTTCAAAATCTGATGTCTGTGATTGGAAGTCATACTCCTTGCAGTCCATTCTAGGGTGCGGGGTATGGCAAAGTTTGTGTTCAGTTTAAAAGTTAGTTGAATAATTTCCATGGTTAGTAACCGATTTGTTAACAACTTAAGTGCTTATTATTAGTGCTGTTACTGTTAGTAAATAAAGCCGGCCTCATGTTTTAGGCCAATTTTTTATTAAAAAATACGTTATTTGCGGAGCTTTATAAAAATGTATGATTTTATTTTTTGTAATGTGTTTTTTTATAAATTTTTCGATGGTACTCTGTGTTGTATTTTATCGTTGTGAATCGGAGATTATTAATGCGGTAGCAATACCCACCTACTTCCTATATTTGTATGTGTACTTAAATCTGTAGTCAATGATGTATAATTATGATAAATTATGCCTTGAATTCACAATCTCAAAAAAATTACCAGACTTGTGCTTTCATGATGTTGAATCCTTTTTAAGAATCAACATATTGATGCAAATCTGTCTAATTCAATAAAGAATTGTATTTGGTTTCTGAACTATTAAATAAAACTCTGATTTTTGAGATTATCTGTGTTATTCGAGGTTGTGAAGCAATGTAATTTATTTCACGAGAGTATGTGCTTTAAAAATGTTATTAATTACACTTTTTAATTATTCAACCTATAAAATTGTGTTGCACGAAACCCTAAATTATATAATGTAAATTAATGAATTAGGATATAGTCAAATTAGACATTGGACGTTCATATTATGTACCTACTGTATTAATAAAGATGTGATAGATATTTTCGCATCATAATAAGTAGTGATAATTAATTCAGTGCAAGTAGAAATGTGTTCGTTGACTTGAACTTAGGCCTGTTTTCCAAAACAGTGCTTGAGTTCGAGTCGAAGCTCAAGCACAGGTTTTTGACACTTTTCAATGGAGAACTGTCATATATAATCTGTGCGTGAGGCTCGACTCAGACTTAAGCGCTGTTTCAGAATACGGGCCTTAGATTACAAAATTTTGTGCCATTATTTTTAACCGCACATTTATATAATATAAAATAACGTGAAGCGAAAACGCGATTGAATTATTCTTTGTTTTTTTTTTATATACAACATGCTGATGGAACAACCATATGGCCAACCTGATGTTAAATGGTAACCATCGCATATAATAAAACAGATACAGCCTCACGTGCCAGTAATTAACTTAAAACTAAGTAACTAACTAAATGTGATCGGTACATTCCACTAAGCCGCGTTGTTGCATTATTGCTGTCGATTCTGTTGTTGAATCCGTTATTATTGTATTTGGCATTAGTTAATACTATACAGTTCTTTAATATGAACTGAAACAAGGACTACAATTTAATCGATTTCGAATTTGTTGAAATTGAATGCAACAACAAAATGGACGCAATTTTTGTTGTTTTCCAAAATAATCCGCTTTTAAACTAAGAGATTTAACCAAAGTTTCAATCGAAACTACGTAACTGTAGTAAGAATTAAGTACCTTTATATTTTTCAAAGGAATATTTTTTATTGAACAGTTAATATATTTTTCTATTTGTACATAATGAACTTGTATGTAATAACGCTGTACCTTCTTGTATAACATATCTTTGTGACGGTGAATTGAATCGCCTGTTTATTAAAAAGTTTGTCTCCTAACAAGATAATTAAGAAAATAACGGTATTATGTATTTTTAACTGAGACTAGAGCTAAGTTCAATCAAATTTGGCATCTGAAATAAATACAAACTTATAGAATAGAGCAACTAGAGTCCGCGCAAGATAAGTCTACGCGTGACAAATGGTGGAAAACATGAATGATATGTATTGGAAATATATCTTCCTATCACTCGAAGAAGTCTAACTTGTATTGCGTTTAATGAAAGTTCACCATTGTGTTTGGGAGATATAAATCAAGTCAGTTTTATTTTAATTTTTCGTTATCAGTCACGCGCAAAGTTACCTTGCGCAGACTATCAGACAATCTCGCAAATTTATAAATACAGGTATTAGTACGTCAGCGACCACAGATTATTCTGGATTTGCACAAAAATGCTAAATTATATTCATATGAAGTTCAAACCTGATCAAAAGTGCGCTGGCTAACCGATTGGCACCCACAATAGAGTAGTAGGCAACAAATATTGCACATCGGCTAATTTCGGCTTCATAGAGCGTAGTGTACGTCAGAAAGAGATAGCGCTCTACAAAAGCATTAAGGGGGTACGATTTCCATACAAACTTAATTTACAGAACTATGGGCGAATAAAGTATTAATGTACACTGAAATAGCTGTAATAGGCTTTTACAGTGGTCCTTATTACCGGCCTGTTATATAAAGTTGGAGTGTCAGCCGTTGGTCGTGGCAGCCGGGGCTTCAGAAAAAGAACTAACAGACTTTTACGTCTATTTTGAAACAGTGATGTACAAAATTGATTCTATGCTAAAAGCTAGTACCCGTTAGTGCGCGTCCACACTGAATGCGCGGTGACTGGAGCCTAGGCGGGCGCGGCGAGCGGAGGCGTGCGGTGGCCACAGTGACGCGCGAGCTCTTGTAGCTGTTCGAAGTATATCAGGGGTTGCAAACTATGGACGAGGATTTGCTATTTTTACTAGACAGTCCGATTTTGAGATGGGAGGTGTTTCGTGCACACTAGAGATAGTGTGCACGAAATAAATAAAAACAGAGGAATAACTGCTGGTGATTTTTTTAACTTCTAAGAAGTATTGAGATTATACCTTAAAAAATTCAGTATTTACCGCCATTTTATAGACAAACAAAATACAGACGCGTATACGCCGAGCGACAAGACCAAACTGGTTTGTTACCCCTGCCACCCGCGCATTGGATCGCTCGCTGACTATACCCCGATTCAGAAACTCAGTCTTTTTTTGTAAACAAACAAATGTCATGATATGTCACTGTCATAGTGACAACTCAGGGGAGAAAAACATGTTTTACCATGGATCACTATTAGTAGGACCGGCGCGCGGTTTTACTCGTGCAATAGACCTACCTGAATATTACTACAACTACTTACCTACTAGAGAACACTGAAAAGTAGAACCTCATTTTCCTGTGCCTGATCATAAGGAAGTACAAATAAAACAATGATACTATAATTTCATATTTTTATAAATCATATTTTTACCCGCCGGTGCAGGTTGAGGGTCTATGTTTGATACAAACACAACAGCAACAACAACAAGGCTAAAACTTATCAAAAAACTGATAACAATAACAGACAACGATAATGTGAGCAAAAACTTAGGTAACAACGCACAATTGGACACGAGCAGCACACGAGGAACACATTCGACTCCAACGATCGAAAGACGATGCAAGTTCATGACGATTAAAACAAATAAGAACACACACACAAAATAGAATGGCTTTATAGTGCCAAAATGCACCAACTGTTTCGTAGCCGTGTGATTTACTCCCATGTTAATCAAATGATACCAGTGTCGTAAACTATAATTTCTTCATCATTTAATAACTTTGTTAAAACAATAAATTAAAATATATGAGATAGCAAAAAACCATTACTTTTTCTCATTCTATGGATATTGATTAGAAAATGAATCCTACCTCAGCTACTTTTCAAAATTTTAAAAAATATTAAAAAGTACCAGTTCAACATCGTTTTTTTGATATGGCCATACCTTTGTTTACCAAAAAAGACTAAGATTCTAAATCGGGGTATAGGCCCGTAGTGAGGCCAGAACGCGCGGACAGGAGCGTTTGAAAACTACGCGCGCTGACTCGCTCAGTCCCGTCGCACTAGGCTTCCGCCTTACTACAATATGGACGCAAAGGCGTGTTTCATATGTTTGATACTTCGCGCCCGTCGTCGCTACCGCGCTAGGCTCGCAGTGTGGACCCACACTTAGAAAGAATGACGAAAAAAATACTTTTTTGGTTTTTTATTAATATTTCTGTTATCCTACAGTTTTCTCCAACTTTATATAACTGGCCGGCAATAAAGCTGGCCACTGTAAAATTCTATTACAGCTATTTCAGTGTACATTTATACTTTGTTTGCCCATAGTTGTGTAAATTCAGTTTGTATAGGAATCGAAAAGCCGATGTACAATATTTATTGCCTAAAACCGTACAAATATAATACAAACGTAATAAAATACCTGTATTTTAAAATGATTGCTAGAAAAACTTGCATTTCGTGATGTTCGAAAGTAGTTTAAAATAATAAATGATAATCGTTGTAGGTCGTAGATTATAGGTTATGTGATAGTCGATGCGATGCCTAACATTATTATACATATTAAGTAATCTAAAAAAAGCTAAACCTGCTTTAAATCATGCACAAAAATGGTCACACATATTTTTTATTTAATGTGATACCCAATCCTAACACCTCGTTTTCTGTTGTCAGTCGTAGATTATATACACACTGGGTCTTTTTTGGTCACCATGTCTATCAGCTATGCTTGACCTGTCTTCTAAAGAAAAATTAAATATCATAAAAATCTATATTGAAAACCAGCCTATTCTGTAACTGTTTCAAAATCCCAACGACAATATACGTAGAGATCGTCCAAGCTTAAAATGCACGTCACGCTACTCCAGTCAGTCAAATTAAATTTGTTCTTTATCGCTTATTTTACAAGGACCATTTTTAACTACTTTGCTGTGAGTCGACGTCAAGAAAACGTGGTGGAGGGGCGTGCATTTTTAGACTGGTTTATCTATACTTAGATTAATAGGTACTTGCACCTCAATACAGTCAGGCCAGAGTTTTACTATTTTGTAGACCCGCATTTCGCAAGCATCAGAAGGGCAAGTCCTACTTCATTTTACAACATTTCGTCCACGAAATGTTTTCGTTTCGCCTATTTGTCTCTCTCTATTGTATGGAGAAAAGATGACACAGCAAAAATTCCTTACGTAGTTAGAATTGTTGTCTCATCAATTTTCCATACAAAAGAGAGAGACACGTGCTCACACGAAAACCACATTTGTAAGACGAAAAGTGGGCAAACTCCAGACTTCGAAACCTATTGGTCCCATACATTTTGTAAAGAGGTCATAATATAGCAGACAGCATTGGTCTACTTATTATATATCTGTCCCTGTCTACTCCATACAAAATGACTAAGACAGTTAGCGTAGCAACACGGGTTTGCAATAGTAAAACGGGCTTAATTAGATTTGCACGCACACAATATCAGTTATTTCAATTATAAGTGATAAATTGTGTTTAATTTATAAAAGTAGCTTATATTTGGCTGTCAAATTGCACTGGCTCAATCAATTTATGCTCATACTGTGTTTTGAACACTTCGGGTAAAGACAGTCTGGGCGGATAAGGTATATTTTTTTCTAATAATAAATTGGTTTCAGTCTAATGGTTAGAATGAGAAGTTCTTATGGATTTTATTTACTTTTTGCTTCACTTATTAATTTAATGAACCCAAACCTCAAAATCCTAGAAGCTATAAAGTTTTTGTTCGGGAGACTCTGATATTCTCGAGTATAATAAACAAAACTTAACGTTCATTTCTAAAATTAGGGAAGATTTAATATCCGCCCGGACTGCGCTTCCCAATCATAGGTATCGCCTAGTCGTTGTTTTATGCTAAATAACATTATCTAGCTTTGGCTTAAAGAAAAGTTTCTAAGAGGTAAGCTTTGTTGACATGTACTACAAATAGTCGTCAATACAGTCAGTAAGGATTATATTTTATTCGAGAAAAAAAAATTGTCGCAGTCGATATAGAAAAGGAACACGTTACATGAAATTGATTATTTATTGTCTTCCTAACCATGTGGCCAGAAAAAATTGTGCCCGGTATGCCAATATTTAGTGATTAAATTGTTGCGTACCAATACCAACCTGCTTCACTAACTCAACACTAAATATTGGCATATTAGCCAGGCTCCAATTTTACTGGCCACATGGTTGAGGTCAATTATTATTTATGTCGTGCCGGCAGCGCATTTCGCATTTCTTATATCAATTTGCGGTCTGCGCATCCCACGTGGTTCACTCAGCGGACAAGTTGTTTAGCTCTTGCTTCATGTTCACCCATTGATTTTGTATCAGATGTATACAGATTTTCAGGCAAGTATTTGTGTCGTTTTTAAGCATGAAAGATAGAAGCTATAAATAATGAAATGTCTCAATTGTATGGGACGAGACAGCTAAGGAAATCGGGTTTTTGTTTTTTTTTGTACCACCAAGCTTTTTTTATATCCTATGAAAGGCAAGCCAATTTATGCATTTAATCTTGATTGTAAATATCTTACGTTAATGTTTACTTTGTACATAACAGAGCTTGGTCAAGTACATAAGGTTTATGTGATAAACCGCCTCAGTAACATTGTATTATATAGGACATTTTTATATCATTTTAGTACTTAATTTATTTTTATGTATCCTGTACCTTCATAATGCATTCCTACAATTTGATTGGTTCATTCATAATATTCAATTTATGAAATAAATACATCTATGAATACTTCAAAATACACTGTCTTTTTAGTTTTTTATCCTGAAGTTCCTCCTCCTGAAATAGATGTGAAAGTTTGTATGGACAGAACGGGTCTGGATGAAAGTTGGCATAGAGACAGACTGAAAAATAGTCTGGAATAGCACATAAGCTACTTTTTATCCCGGAAATATACATGGTTTATTTCCCATCCAGTTGCTACATAGGATTAACTAACCGCGGGGTGCAGCTAGTATTGAATTAAATTAAGGTTGTTCGATTCCGATACAAACTGAATTTACACAACTATGGGCAAACAAATATAAATGTACACTAAACTAGCTGTAATAGAATTTTACAGTGGTCTTTATTGCCGGCCAGTTATATAAAGTTGGAGAAAACTGAAGGATAACAGAAATATTAATAAAAAACCAAAAAAGTATTTTTTTCGTCATTCTTTCTAACGGGTACTCGGCATTGAATACGTGAATGAGCTTAAAACATATGTCTCAAAATAGTCGTAAAAGTCTGTTAGTTCTTTTTCTGAAGCCCCGACTGCCACGACCAACGGCTACCACTCCAACTTTATATAACTGGCCGGTAATAAGGACCACTGTAAAAGCCTATTACAGCTATTTCAGTGTACATTAATACTTTATTCGCCCATAGTTGTGTAAATTAAGTTTGTATGGAAATCGTACCCCCTTAAGTGAAATTGGCTAGGTGATGTTTCGGTCCCAACCCAAGGCTGAATTCCCCAGATCATCAGAACGCCCTAAAAGAGGAAATTGGTTCCGCTACAGTCAAACATAATTATGATTATCTGAATCTAAATACCAGGAAAATACCTTAGAATTAAAATGTGTAAGAAAACGAGAGTAACCCATGATTTAAAAACTTTATTTATAACAACATTTTATACAAAACTCTAAATATAAAATATAGAATTAATGGCAATTATTAGTATATTCACCACACTTTTTTTAATACGGAGACTAGAACATAATTATAATCTAAAAAAAAACGTACTAATAACATTAATTATTTTTTGCATATTATTATGTAAAAAGTAGAAAACACGTGGTTAGGGCACACCTATGATTATACAAAATTAAAAATTTACGTGACACTTTAAAATCAGATCACTCATACAAAAAAACTTATAGGTACCTAAGTAATTAGATCTGCAGATTTTTTTGGAATGTCTTATTTATTGAGCATTTCTCACTTCATATCTTCGTCTTAATTCGTCTTAATCTCAAATAATAATTTTATTACATGATATACAATCATACACTCATACACTTCCAATTATACACTCTTTGGATCAGTTGAGCTATCTTTAGATAGTTTGTAGTTTTTTTAGTTTATATTGTAGTTGTATTTTTAGTTTTAATTATGCTTTGATTTTATATTTTCCTTGTTTTTTTTTTGTTTTGTGTGTGTTTATTTTCAAGGCAAATAAATTATTTATCTATCTTGGATTGGCATCAGATAGCTCAATTGTTTCTTGTGTATTTTAAACATTTTGTTAATAACTATATTCATTCTAAGTTTATTTAAAGCACTCCAAGCTTTTTTACAATAGTATATGTTATACCTACACTTGTGTTAGAAAACATTTTTTATTAAAAATTTATTGCATGAATTATGGCATGGTCCCCTTCATACTAACCCATGTTCAAATACATCTAAAAATAAATTTAACGTAGCGTAGGGGAAGATTTATGCTACACCGGACCGTTCTCGTCCTTTCCATAGAATTTGATACGAAATGAATATGAAATTCTTTGATACCGATAATTCTAAATATTAGCTTTGTAAATCATAACCGGCCCGGTCCAAATAAAGATCTGACTTGTATAAACTCAACTAATTTCTTATACATAAAGGGTTCAAATTCAACTGACGACATGGGGAAATTTCTGCGCGTAGATCTCGAATTGTGAAAAACACATTTTTCTCGCAAAGAAGCTAAAAAGCATTCGCTTATTTTTAGATGTAAATGTGTTATCAATAGAATGATATGGGTACACTACCCACCTATTTTTATTGTGATCCTAACAACATGAGCTGAGTTTTTCGCAGGTAGGTTAGGTATATTAGGGATCCCCTTCGCATCCAAGAATGTTAATGTTTTGTGTAATGTAATTTGTAGGTACTAAAGTATTGTTTTCCACATAATTTATGGTAATGGCACTTTTTGAGCTGTTTCATGTTATATTACTATCTGCCACTGGCAACACTGAGAGCGATAGCAACGCGATTTGTTACTACTCATTTTGCTGCTATCGTTGCAACTTGTTCTTATCTTCATAAGCCTTTAGCACTTATTTTTATTCCTTGCCTGCATGTTGTCGCATTGGTAGGTATAGTCTTGTTTCTTCAGCAAGTAAAGAGCAAATCAAATCTTTTCTATAATATTAGTATGGATATTAAAAAGAGGAAAAAGAAAATACTTTTGCATGTATGAATAAACTCACAGACTTATTCATACTTTTACTTCAAAAATCTTTAGAGGAAGGAATCGTGTTC
The DNA here is from genome assembly GCA_939531255.2 of Thera britannica. Lineage (NCBI taxonomy): Eukaryota > Metazoa > Arthropoda > Insecta > Lepidoptera > Geometridae > Thera > Thera britannica. The sequence goes on along the minus strand of OW618036.2, from coordinate 16,509,281 downwards.
CCACGCTCTGAAGTACGCAGCAGGTGTATTGAGTGAAGTTGGCGTAAACAGTTACCTACATTGGCTGTATTTACGAATATTACTAGCGATCCTAGCCTTGGCTGTAATTTCGAAAAAAAAGGTAAAAACTATGAAATCACTCATCAATTTTTAACCTTTGAATTTTTCTGCCCTTGCGAAGCCGGGACAGATCGCTAGTATAAAATAAAATGAATCAAAATCTTAATTTTTTTATCGTGTTGTGTGGTAGACTACTTAGTTTGACTACAAATCGCTATTGACGATAAATCTGTTACCTTCTGAATGCTTGCCTGTGTACTTGTATTGACATTTGCCGTAGGCACCTGAAAAATAGCACAAATTATTTAGTACCTCACAGAGATAAGGTTGTATCATTTATCACTAATTACTAATAACACCAAAAGTTAAGAGCCGAGCGGAATTTGAACCCGCGACCTTACCCTTGGTACGGGGCTGCACTGACGGCTACGCTAAATATCCTAATCACACTCCTCGGCTCCAAAAGTTAAGTTTTGGGATATTATAAAAATATTTGTGATTTCAGTGTTATAAGTAAATACAGGGTTATTCATTATTAACTGCAAATACTCAGGAATTAGGTTCAACAAATAGAATAAAAAATATTTATGAAATTATTTTTTTTAAATTTGATCAAAAATTTTTTCAAGTTTTTGTATCAAAATTTTATTTTCATTTATTTCTTTACGGCTATTGCATAATGATTGCCATGGAGAACAGGACGATGACCCACCCAGGCGGTGACTGACCGCAGAGTGTCACTCACGGCGCGCGGGCGCGGATCAAAGGTCAAAATAGGTCAGGCGCCAATGATTCCTTTATCGATTTTCTCGGGATTTTCATAACAAAACTTAAAAAAAATCATTTCATAAATATTTTTTATTTTATTTGTTGAACCTAATTCCTGAGTATTTTTTTTTTTTTTTTTTTTTTTTTTTTTTTTTATAGAATTAGTGTACGCTATGTTTCATAACCTACTCTAATAATATTACAATCTAGCCAAATTCCGGCTAATAAGTAATTTTTCATTGACCTAAATTTCTAAAGTAAACTACAACTAAGAATGTGTCCACTAACACTTTTCTTACTGTCTCTATTTATGATGACGACACTTTGTTATTGTGTTCGTAATACCACACACTTTGCACTTTTACTATGAGTAAATATGAATAATTACTTAATACTACACTAGTTCAAACGGTTTCGTTCTTTTAAGTCTTCTCACTATGTCCGTGTTGTCGAGGAGCTGGATGGCCTCGACGTTCACATGATGGTGAAGCCTTTTCTCGTGGGCTTCTGCACATTTTTTGATCACTGTTTCGACGAACTCAATATTTAGGTCCCGGTGAAGGTCGTCGTTTCTTACGTACCAGGGCGCATTTACAATTTCTCTAAGCACTTTGTTCTGGAACCCTTGTATGCTAAGGATATTTGTCTTTTTGGTACAGCCCCACAGCTGTATACCATAAGTCCATACTGGCATTAGGACCTGTTTATATAAAAGTATTTTATTTGGAACTGATAGGGTGGAACGCCTTCCAAGGAGCCAGTTCATTTTTTTGAACCTTAGATTCAGTTCATCTCTTTTCTTTTTGACGTGAGCTTTCCAGCGTAGCTTCGCGTCAAGCGTCATACCTAGGTATTTGGCTGTGTTTTCGTAGGGTATAATCTTATCATTTATATAAACTGGGCAGTACTGATCCTTCTTATTTGTGAAATTTATGTGAACTGATTTTGATTCATTTAATCTTATTCGCCATTTCTTTGTCCAGTCTTGGATTTTGTTAATAGCCAATTGAACCTTTTCTGCTGCTTCTGCGTGCGTACTTCCTATAGCCATTATAGCAGTGTCATCAGCGAAGGTTGCAATTGTGTTATTTTCTAACTTAGGAATATCACAGGTGTACAGTAGATACAGAACTGGACCCAATACGCTTCCTTGTGGCACTCCAGCTTTAATTTCTTTTAGTTCTGAGTAGGCGTCTTCTTGTCTTATTCTAAAGAACCGGTTCGTTATGTATGATTGCAATATATCTGCGTATTGTTTGGGTAGCATTTTTCTCAGTTTAATCATAAGTCCTTCGTGCCACACCTTATCAAAAGCCTGTGCTACATCTAGGAATATAGTAGAACAGACTTTTTTGCTTTCAAGGGTATTCTCTATTACATTTGTAATTCGGTGAACTTGGTCTATAGTTGAGTGCTTTTCCCGGAAGCCAAACTGATGCTCTGGAATAAGTTCTCTGGTTTCTATTATTGGTTTAAGTCGCTTTAGGATAAGTTTTTCAAATAGTTTAGACATAATGGGTAGCAAGGAAATCGGTCTATATGATGTTGCGTCATGTGGTGGTTTTCCTGGCTTAGCTATCATGATTACTTCGGCAACTTTCCAAAGATCTGGTACATACTGCAGTCTCAGTGTGGCATTGATAAGGTTTGTTAGCTTAACTAAAGCCTTTTTCGGAAGGTTATGGAGTATTTCTCCTGAGATAAGATCGAATCCAGGAGATTTTTTAGGGTTTATGTTTAGCTTGATTTCACGTTGTACTTCTCTTGGTGAAACGTGCTGGATGTTATGTTGATCGTCAAGTTCGTCATGTGTTATACTAGATTCGAGATTTGTTGGACCGTCATTTGGTTTAAATATATTTTCTAAATGTTCAGCAAACCGTTTGGCTTTTTGTTCGTTGCTCACGGCCCATTTCCCACATCCGTCTTCTATAGGAGGGATTTGGGCACTGGGCCGTTTTATGTTCTTGGTTGCTTTCCAAAGTGAATAATCTGTACTACGATCACTGGTTAATTTCTGAAGAAATATATTAGTTACGTTATCATTGTGTTTTTGGATTTGTCTTCTCAGTTTTTTCGTAAGATTGTTCAACTTTGTTTTATCCTGTGGAGACCTTGACTGGTGCCATTGGTTTCTCTGTCTTCTCTTTTCACATATGAGCTCCTTGATCTCTCTAGGATAGCTATTTTTAGTGCTTCTTTTTTTAGGTTGTGGTGTATTTTTCCAGCAGGTCTGCTGTATATTTGTGATAAATTTTTCTAAATCTGTGTCCAGCTGCTCTGCTGTTTTTAGTGGAACTTTTAAGTCTATGCTTTGATCTAATTCTATTTTAAAACTCTCCCAATCCGTGTACTTATTACTTAGGGTCAGAGTATTTTCTTTAAATAATATTTTTTCACTTATTTCTAGATAGATAGCAGAATGATCAGAGTTCATATCGTAGCTATGTTCAGTTCTTATGTAGCTTGTCGACAGGCTTTTGTGTATAAAAAAGTCTATTAGGTCGGGAATTTTTAGTGGATCAGTTGGCCAGTAGGTGGGAGATCTTGTTGTTGCCACGTCACATTTCTGTTCTCTTATAGCACTCATAAGTTCTCTTCCTTTTGTATTAGTCAGTCGGGAGCCCCAATGCGTATGTTTTGCATTGAAGTCGCCTCCTAATATAAATCTTTCGCCGAGTTGTTGTAGAAGACTCAGGTACTGGTCTTTCTTGATGGAGTGTCGCGGTGGACAATAGATAGCTGCTATTGTTAGGGGATACAGCTTGGTTTTGATACAGATTGCAACAGATTGAATTTCTGGCTCTTCGTGTTTATATTGCTCGTTATGTTTTATACTTTCTTTGATAATTATAGCACTGCCGCCTCTTCCTTTATTTGCCGGGTGTAGTGCATGATAGATGTTATATCCTTTGAAACGGGTGTGTGACTGTTTTGTAAAATGAGTCTCTGATATTAGACATACATCTACGTTTTCTATGTCTAGGACTACTTGAAGTTCGTTCTGATGTTTTTGTAGCCCATTACAATTCCAGGCCATTATTTTTAGTGTGTTAATCATTTCTGAGCCTTAAAAGAAGCAGTTTTGGTGCTACTTTCTATTTTCTTTAGTCTCTCATCAAACGATGCCATGAACTTAAGAATTTCGTTCAACTTACAGTCATTTGAATCAGTGTGCTCTTTGCGCTGAGTGGCTGCAGTGTTCTTAGCGGCAGCTTGAGCGTAAGATACGTTTTTGCTAGAGCTTTTCGAACTGGAGTTGCCCGGTTTGGGCTGGTTGATGGCAGGTGCTATTTTGCTGGTAACTTGCTGTTGCTGGCTCACCATTGGTTTTTTGAGTGTCTTATTTTTGATCTTTTGCATTTCTTTAGCAATGATACATCCTCTGTAATTAGCTGGATGTGCTTCACCGCAGTGTACGCATTTCGGCTTTTCATCAGCTGGCTTACTGCAGTCTTTGGTCAGATGTTTTCCAGTGCATTTAACACACCTAGGTTCTTTGCCACAATATTTATGCGTGTGACCATACACCTGGCATCTTTTACACTGGGGTATCAGCTTTGGAGATCTAAGCGGTTGTATATCAACCGTACATCCCAGTATGATCCTTATCTCGTAGATTTTGTTTATCTCTTCTTTGTTATTGAAGGTAAGCATGAACATATTAAGCGGCTCCTTTGTTTTCCAGCTTAACTTGTTCACTGCATCTTCGATCTGGTACCCTTTTGATTGAAGGTCACTAACTATTCTATCAGGCTTGCAGGTGAAAGGCAGCTTTTTCACCATCACTCTGATCGGCCTATCTTGCTTGTTCTCGTAGGAATGCCAGAAACAGTGTTCGTCAGTCAATGACTTGGTTATGGCTCTGTAAGCTTCATCATTGTAAGCGTTTATTTTGACACTGTCACCGCTTAGCATTTTTGTTTTGAATGTTTCTGCGCTCGTGTTCCTAGACAAGAAGTCATAGAATGATTGGTAGTCTTTTACGCCATCAACTATAACAGGAGGTGGCTGTGGGACTTTTTTCGTTTTTTCAAATTCAACGTTTGGATTTTGTGGTGGTGAGAGTGAGGGCGAGGTGTTCAACTTTCTTTTTTTCCTCGTTTTTGTTCTAATCCACTCTGTTTCTTTAGCGAGTTCTTCCTCATCAGTTTGGTATTCCACTTGTTGAGAGGAACCTTTTATGTTTGAGGTAGGTGGTGGCGCAGATTCAACCTCCATTACACATTGCAGCTGTTGCTTAAGAATTTCTATCTGACTTTTTAGGTCGTTGACAAGGCTTTCGAGCTTAATACGCTCTCGCCTTTCTTCATTGAAGCGGGCACGTTCTTCTTCATAAGTTTTATATAATAGGTGCTCAGTTTCTGTCTGCAGAGCAACCCTGCTTTTTGTCGGAGTATCCATTGTTGAGGCTAGTATTAACGTCGCCTTAACAATATGTTTAGCCGTCGGTAAGCATGCCTTACGCAACGAAGAACTAGGTCATCGTCGAGGTCAGGCCGAGCCGCGGCTGGCTATGTTATGATGCGTTAGCACTTTGCACTGTTGGTACGCGCGGTCGCGAGCGACACAACTGGTCTCAGCGAAAATTGAACGATCCTGAGTATTTGCAGCTAATAATGAATAACCCTGTATAATTTGTTTCACAAACACGTAAGTAGATTTTGTTTCCCAAAACAATATTTAAAAGCAATTGTGAATTCCCGGCTAAATCTCGACTTGACCTCTTAAAGCCTTCCTTTCTATTAAGTACAAACTTGTGTGGAGAAATTGAAGGATAAACTAGGATTTGTTGAATCATTCTCTAATTCGTGTGGGATCAACCGGATTTTTCGAATATACTGTTCTATTGACTTTTTTACCCAAGTACGATCACAAGTTAAACCAACTTCAAACAAGATATTTTTCAAAATGGACTGAACATGAATTGGTTCAAAATGGACAGATACCATTAAATAAGAAGAGGAAGAAGAATTAAATCTAAATATCAGACTATCGTACCTTTGTGTTTGCCCAACGCGTCGAAGTCCACAGGCAAGGGGCGCAGCACCGGAGCCCGAGTCACAGGGGACTCCGCCCCAGCAGCCACGGCCGCGGGCCGACGCACCCGCATAAACTCCCCGCGAGTAGCCGCCTCATGGCGCTCCACGGAAGAAACGCGACGAGAATCCAGAAACCTCAGTTTGGGTAGTTTGAAAATTACGAAGTATCTGCGGAAAGTCATGCGTCGTCATCATTTGACGCGCCCTGCACATGGGGGACAAGGTATAGAGTACCTAGTCCCCCATAAACAGGCCCCGTCTCAGCTTAATAAAAACAACGTTTTTCAGACGAAACCCATTGGTTGCTTCGCAAACAAAATGAATCAATAGAGTTAGGTAGGTGCTTATACACTAAATAAATAAATAATACACAAGTAATGCCAATAGGTTGGTTCAATTACTAAGTGGGGTTATAAGTCCGTACTTACAACCCCTTCTATCTCTCTGAGGCGCACTTAAAATTCTTCACCATATCTAGTTAGAAGGAACCAGTGACACGATATTAAGAAGAACGGGCTTTATTTTTTCGCCGCCACCGCCTTGAAAATCGAACCCTAACATCATAGCCTGCACTATACCGCTACGCTAAGAAGGTCCCCAAAGTTTTGTCATATCCAACCGCTTACAATAGTTCAGCAACGCGTATATAGTTCCTTATCCTCGGAAAACATCATTTGAGAAACCGAACCACAAAGCTTGAGAGTTGTAACACACATCCAGCCATTTGCCACACTTCTTGTATGTATGAAACTTGTAAAGTTCTACCAAACTTGGTGTATAATTTAACAATCAGAGCTCGTGTATAACGTCAGATCGACGATATTATTTCAAAATATGTTGGAAGAAACGGTGTAGGATATAGAACAAGAGGTAGACCAAAGAAAACAAGGAATTTTAACACATCAACAACATTAGAAGTGGAAGAACAAAATCTGTTGTGCTGACCTCACTTCATCATCATTATCAGCCTGAAGAAGTCCACTGCTGGACATAGGCCTCCCCTACTCGTTTCCAGGAAGAACGATTCTGAGCCCCTTCCATCCATCGACTTCCCGCGATTTTAACAATGTCGTCGGTCCATCTGGTGGGTGGGCGCCCAACGCTTCGTCTTCCGGTTCGTGGTCGCCATTCGAGAACCTTTATTCCCCAACGGTTGTCGGTTCTTCGAGCTATATGGCCTGCCCATTGCCACTTCAACTTACTAACTCTACGAGCTATGTCGGTGACCTTGGTTCTTCTACGGATATCCTCATTTCTGATTCTATCACGTAGTGAAACTCCCAGCATAGCTCTCTCCATAGCTCGTTGCGCGACTTTGAGCTTGTGCACGAGGCCTATAGTTAGCGACCACGTCTCAGTTCCGTATGTCATCACTGGCAACACGCACTGATCAAAGACTTTTGTCTTGAGGCTCTGTGGTATCTGCGACGAGAAGATGTGACGCAGTTTCCCGAACGCTGCCCATCCGAGTTGGATTCGTCGGCTGACCTCTTTGTCGAAGTTGGCTCTACCTAATTGGATCGTTTGACCCAAATAAACATAGTGGTCCACAACTTCGATGATATCGCTCCCAACATGTACCGGCACGGGTGTGACATGAGCATTAGACATGATTTTTGTCTTGCTCATGTTCATGTTGAGACCCACCTGTTGGGAGACAATATTGAGGTCTCTGAGCATTGTGCCTAAGTCTTCCAGCGACTCCGCCATTATGACTATGTCGTCGGCAAATCGAAGGTGAGTGATGAATTCGCCGTTGATGTTGATGCCATACCTTGTCCAGGACACGAGCTTGAAAATATCCTCCAGTGCCGAGGTGAACAGTTTTGGAGATATTACATCTCCCTGTCTCACCCCTTTTTGCATGTGGATTGGATTTGTACTCTGGTCCTGAAGTCGGATAGACATTGTGGCATTCCTGTAGAGACATTTCAACACTTCGATATACCGATAGTCAATTTGACACCGCTGGAGCGACTGTAGCACTGCCCAGGTTTCGACTGAATCGAAGGCTTTCTCATAGTCCACAAACGCTAAGCAAAGTGGCCGATTATACTCCTCGGTCTTTTGTATAATCTGCCGTAGCGTGTGGATGTGGTCTATGGTACTGAAGCCTTTCCGGAACCCGGCTTGTTCGGGAGGCTGGAAGTCGTCGAACCTACGAGCGAGACGATTAGTAACAACTCTCGAAAACAGCTTATAGACGTGGCTAAGCAAGGAGATCGGCCTATAATTTTTCAAGAGAGTGTTATCACCCTTCTTGAAAAAGAGCACCACTACGCTCCTGCCCCACGCCTCAGGCGTCGTACCCTCGAGGATGACAGAATTAAATAGCTTCTGAAGGACCTTAAGTATCGGCGTTCCGCCCGCTTTCAGAAGCTCTGTCGTTATTCCGTCTTCCCCCGGTGCCTTATTACTCTTAAGCTGCTTGAGAGCCGTTCGAATCTCGTATAGGCTGACGTCCGGGATATCTTCCGTGTAGTGTCGAGTTAAACGGGCTCTTGCATCGCTAGTCGTGCATGTAGCAGGACTTTGCGATGAGGTGTATAGTTGTCCATAGAACTTCTCGAGCTCTCTTAAAATTTCCGGCTTCGAGGAAACGATGCTGCCGCTATCGGTCTTCAGTTTCGTCAACTGACTTTGCCCAATAGACAGATCTCTAGCGAACACTTTCGAGCCTTTATTCCGCTCTATTGCCTTTTTAATACAATTAGTATTAAAAAGGCGAAGATCATGTCGCATGGACTTCGAGATCTGTTTATTGAGCAAGCCGTATTTCGACCTGTCCACTGAAGACTGCAACCTCATTTCACTGCGGTCTGCCAGAAGTTTAAGAGTATGCTCAGAGAGTTTCTGAGTTCTAGTTATAGAGCTCTGACCCTACCGCTTGGACAACTTCCACCAGCCCGTTGTTTAGTTCGTCCACTGTTTCGCAATCGGTGAGGCATTGGAAGCGATTTTCGAGCTCCAACTGAAAGCTCTCGGGGTTTTGAATTTGGGCAGGACTTGGGCGAAGAGTAGATTTCACCAAACGAGACCTTTCAAGCTTGACGTTGAGATTCAATGTGCCTCTTACCATGCGGTGATCACTGCCGGTTTTCACCCTGTTGATCACGGAGACATCATTGAATATATGCTTTTTCGTCGTTAAAATGAAATCTATCTCGCGTTTGTGTCCACCGGGGTGCAGCCACGTCCATTTCCTGGACGACCGCTTTTTGAAGAAGGAGTTCATCATGAAGAGTCCCTCCTTCTCCATGAAGTCGGCCAGTCGCTGACCTCGGTGGTTCCGCTGTCCAAATCCAAATTGCCCCACTCTCAGTTCATCGCCGATCCTCACGCCTAACCGCGCGTTGAAGTCCCCCATCACCACCGTAAAGTGTGTTTTCGAAGCTTGCATGGCGATTGAAATATCGTCATACATTGCCTCCACTTCATCGTCCGGGCGTTTCGAGTGAGGGGCGTATACCTGTATGACCTTCAGCGAATACCGACTGGTGATTCTGAGTATAAGGTATATCACCCTGTTCGAAACGCTTTCGATCTTTACGATGTTATTGACAAGGGACTTATGGACGAGAAACCCGACACCATGTTGGGATTGCTGGTCTCCCTCCCGGTAGTAGAGCAAGTTGCCGGAATTTAGGATTATCGTGTCCTCCCCCTCTCTTCGGACTTCTGATAATCCTATCACATCCCAGCGCAACTTACTGACTACTTCTTCCAGCTCAATCAGCTTCTCATCGGTCCTCAGTGTGCGTGCGTTGTAGGTTGCCAGGGCCAAGGGTCTTTGTTGGGATTGGTGGCTGGATCTCTGCCGGAGATTCTTCGCACCCCTTGTTCTGCCGTTACCGTGGCCGCCACCTGCGCCAGGAATAGCAGAACTGCCGGGGACTAGGGGCCGTCTCGTATTCGTGTTCATCATGGGGGGGGGGGTTTGCCATAGTCACCACGCTTGGCAGACGGATTGGTGACCGCAGTATTGGTGGTATGTACATTTAGGAAATGCTGCTGCCCATTTCCCAGTTGTGTTCCCTTAGTCGCCTTTTACGACATCCACGGGAGGAGATGGAGAGGTCCTATTCTTTGCCGGAACCCCACGGGCAACCACGGGACCTCACTTAGTTTGGGATAAGGGCAGGAAGATGTATTGGAAGAAACGTACGAAGACGTAATATACCTAGACCTAAAGACTAGTATATTCTATATACCTGCTGTATGTATAGTACCATAACACTGTACAATAACGAACACGTACACATTAGATTAGAAGTATTTTGAGTGGGTACTTGGAAGGTAACTAGAAATTCAACAGGCAGTCTACCTGGGGAGGAAATTCGTGAGGCTATTTCATTTTATCCGTACGTCGAAGGAGAGGTTACATTTATTTGCTATTGTACCCTGCACACGTACAACTTTTTCAGTAGGCAATCGTCAAGGCAAAATGGCTTTATATCGAACAATATACAATTTGTAGCTCAATATGGGTCATATTGAGTTACAATTGTTACACGATTGTATTTACGAAATGAAGGTGGCTTGTTTGCTGATCCCGAGAAATATTGTGATGCCCATTTCAGTCTTACATGGACTTAAAGATCAGCCACACCGTGAACTGCGATGGCGAACTGATCGTGCGAACAACATCCACAGTCCACACACACCGCCGCGAACAGTAGGTACCCATTCTGAGTGTTACTCGATCAGTTAGAAACTTTGAACAATTCGCCTACGTGTGAAACGCTGTCAAACATCGCTGTCAAATCTCAAATCTGACAGCGATATTTGACAGCGTTTCATTGATCGCTACCGCCAGCGAACTAGGTGTGGTGTGCGCAGGCCTTAAAATGGAGAAATGATGAAACAACAACAACAATGCGTTACGTAGAAACGATGGAAACAAGTTGTTGTCTCATCATTTCTTCATACAAAAGAGGACACGTAGACAAAACGAATTGTTCAAATCAAATATAGAAGTGAATAAGCCTTTGAGTTGCACAAAACTTATGAATTTCACGAGGCTTTTGATTATAAATACACAGCTTTGTATTATATACCTTACATAGCTTCGGTAAGTGATAGGCATACGAGTATAAATTAAATTCCGCTGTTTCAGATACCATTCGATCAAATGAATTTATGAATAAAAGTGTTTCCGGTTAATTTCCGTCCACTTCAATCAGATAACGGAATCCATGGAATTTTCAGAACAAACACGAAACCGAAACAAATAACATAGATTATTCTTTATTCACTTTGTTGGCGGGCGGGTAAACAGAAGTTTTCGAGTTTAAACTTTATTTATTTCTTTATTAAGAGCTGATTTTCCATCCACGGAAAAACGCTATTCGTTGAATAAAAATGTAAATCCTTGTTTTTGACAAGTTTAACAAAGAAATGGATATTTTTATCTGATTGAAAAATCGCCCTTAGTTACAAATACTTTTAGAGGAAAAGACAATTAAATATTGTATTGAAAAAATCTTATGCGAGAAAGGATTAACTTTTCTTTTTAACTAAGATCGAAGGACAGATGAAGAGTCCGATCCGATCGAATGTTGCAGAACCTAAAAAGCTTAAAGCATGTCATTGTGTCAAGTGCACGAAGGGATAAATGCCACTTCTTCATGGTAGATATCCCACATTCTCGTACAAAGCGTTTTGATTCCACTTTTATAATACAAACTGCCAAGGAGTAAGTAACTCTCTACCGGCGTCAGTATTTCCAGAACGTTTAAATTAAGAAATTTTTAAGACAAGAGTGAACAAGTGGATTACGGCTAAGCATGCTCCATCTTAGGCTGCATCTTCCCATTCCATCAGGTGTGATGGCAGCCAAAAGCTTAGCTATCTAATATATTTAAATAGGAGACTTTTTAAGGCACGCTTGAAATGCTTTCACCCGTGGTTCGAAGGTAAGAAGATAAGTAAGACACATTAAGACGAATGCCATGTAAAGAGAAGAGTGCTAGGTATAAATGTGGATGGGTATAGAAGTAGAGGTAGACCAAAGAAAATATGGATGGATTGTGTGAAGACATGGGTAAGAGGGGGTTGGTTGACTGCTGAGATGACGGCTATTAGAGAAGAGTGATCGAAGACCTGTTGTGCCGACCACATGAAGTGGGATAAAGACCAGAAAATTATGATGACATTAAGAAGAATGAGGGGTAAGTACGTACGTACCGGTATCTCTGATAGTCGGAGTCGTCTTTGTCCAGGTCAGACAGTTCGTTGGGGCATGCCTTGTTGCTAAGGAGACTCAGGTACGATAGCGCAGGACAGGACGCTGATATCTTGTTCACAAGACTTTCCAGCTCTATTATCTGCGAAATAGCTAATATTTTAGTTTCTTTATATTGATTTTATAGTGTTTACTACATAAGGAAATCACAAAGATTAGCGTTACTGCCGTATTAAATCTATTAAAAACACCGGTTAAATTTGGCAGTCTATGTTTTTCAACAGGCTTCGTGTGATAATCTTACGCCGTACACCACTGTCCAGTAAGGCATAGAACGTGTTAACAGTGCATAAGAGTTATTCGTCGAGTGTGATTAGGATCCCATGACGCAGCGGTAAGCGAGGCCCCGTGCCAAGGGAAAAGTCGCGGGTTCAAATCCCGCTCCGCTCTTTAACTTTGGGACATTATAAAAACCTTTATTTTAGCCCTTACTTACAAACTGCGAGCAGGCGAGCACCTAAACCAATAAATTTATTTTCTCATTCATTTGAGAAATTTGAACAGTATTGATTATTACTGTATTTTCCCTGAATACCTCCAATGCGATATTCCGATACTAATTTGAAATTTACGCAAAGGTATGTGCAGTCATTTGTACAGTACATTTTACGTGTCCAATTTCAATGTTTTTTTATTTTATTTGCATCCATTGGTTTGTAAAAAGAACATTCGCGGCCAGCAAAAGCGGTATGCAAGCAAGCCAGTTCGAAATTTAAATAAAACCTTTGATAATTTACCTCCTTAGTGTAATGTTTCGCTGTAAAAAAGCGTTCCATTTTGAAATTACACGACAGAGATAATTTATTTGAACACGACGGATATGATATGGATTTCATGCTTGCATGACCAGTAGGTCTACAACAAGCTCTGCCTGGCACTGTCTCTGGCTCTGGTTTTGAGTCTGTGTGAGTGCTGTCTACATAAATCCTACGTCAAAACGTCACACACACAGTATAATACACTGGTGAGCACTCACACAGACTCAAAACCAGAGCCAGACAGAGCTTGTGGTAGGTAGATAGGCCTACAGTACCGCAATTTCAATTTATTTCGAAGATTCGAAAATTTCGGAGAAGAATACATTTTCATTTTGAAATAAGAGAGAACAAACAAGAATATCCTATTTACAGAGCTCTGCCATCTTGGTATCTCATATAAGTGCCTATTTACCGCATGAGATATAGTTTTACTAGGCTCATGCGAATTGAAACCGTGTAAGTGAACCCTCGTAAACCCAGACGAAGGTTATGTACTAAACGATAAGAGGATTTTATTGCGCGTAAGTTAAATAGCGCATGACAAGGCAGCCACTGTACCTACCCACTGGATCGTCAATATCAACTTTATGAGGAATGAAAAAATATACCTATAGATTATCGAAAACACATAAAAAGATCTCTTTTTATTTTTAACCGACTTCAAAACCAAAGGAGGAGGTTCGCAGTTGTATTTTTTGTTTGTTATCGCATAAATTCGTTGCCGAGTTGATTTGAAAATATTTTTTTTATCTGTAAGGTCTTTCAGATTGAATCGTCAAATTGGTCCCATAGTTTCGGACGGTTTCTCAAACTTTTAAACTTCACTTGTAGCTTGTTTATACACGCTACAAAGCACGGTAAATGCACGTTTAGTTCGAGATGGTAACTAAAAAAGATTGTTATGATATCCCAAAAGCCACTCAACGGTTATCTGTTTGATATAGGACAAGGGTGCGGGCGTTTACCCCCATAGACATCAATGCCACGGCGCGGCCACTGGTAGGAAATAGAATTCTTATCCGGTGAATAACTGTGGATATTATTTTTCCGGCACCAGCATCCAGCTAGAGTTTTTACAAAACTTGAGCTTATTTGGACTGAATGATGATAACTACTGTTAACCGGTTTTGGGAATAGGACATCCCTAATCGGATCAAGCAAAGGGACACATCCCTAAGGTAGAAAAAAGAAAGAGAAGATTGCGTCGTAATGCGGAGTGGTAATAAAGTAAAACAGAGTTGTAGCTATGTTCAATGAAGAGTTTTCGCCGTAACACTACGTACAGACTGGATGGAGGAAAATATTATTTATACTACACCTGATTGGCAAGTACCTTGATATTTTATCAAATTTACGGTAGAAAGTACCTCATTGCATATCGAACAAATATGCGGGGAGAAAACGCATCTGAGCGGGAGAGAAAAGACGTGGTTTTTCTTTTTTAATTTTGGGTAAGACTATGCGCCGGTAACCTAAATATCAAAAGCCAAAAAGTTTTTACAGTGAGTTTTTATCCCCAAGTTCGCAAAATGACACTGGCCACTAGCTGTGTGTTGGATGGTGTCGCATGTCGGGCTGGCAGTGCGACCCTGCGGCGGCAGGATAAACAATTTGAAAAAAGAACATGTGAAAATTGCAGACGCCATTGGCGCCATTTCCAATTTGTGTGTTGTTTGTTGATTGTTTCGCAGTTTGATTTCGTTTTTTATTTTCCTTGTAGGTGTAGTATATAAAAGTATAAAGCACTATGTATCACTTGAGAGAAACTGCGATTCCCGATTTCGGTTGTTTTAAAGGTGTTCAAACGACACCCTCGACGGTAATTGGTCACTTTCTCCTCTCGGTGAACAATGTACTATTTTCAAAATACCACAAAAAAACAAATGACTGCTTCAAATTCATAACAAAAGCTCGAACACAGATATAATGTGTGTTCTGTGGTGTAGCCACCTCTCAAAATTCTAAAGTGTTTTTTCGGCGTATAATCAAACAGCGTACAGTGACGAATGATGATTAGGAAGTTAGGAATATACTTATTAGGTAGGTACAATAATTTTATCTGAGTATATTAAAGGTAACAGAAAAAAAATTGTTGTCATGGGTCAAGTCATGATATGAATCATGGTTACCAACATCTAAAAAGTCTTCAAAGTGGCGTTAATAAAAGACGCGCGGGCGCGATACGTTTTATTTTACCCTTGTTTTACCTTAATTCGAAACACGATTCACCGTTATCAAACACGGATGGCGTTTAATCATTCCTTTGACACAGTACACCTATTTATCGAAGCGTCACATTACATGGAATCTAAAGTTGTAACTAAAACATATATATTTTGTTGGTTATTCAACTGTATATTTAAGATCCAGTACCCCATGTCGTAGTTTTTTTAAATGTTTTTGGTTTTCCGTATTGCCAGTTTTAAAGCAAAAGCGAGGGCTCTCGGCGTGCCTGATTATGCTTATACCATCTCCATACAAAAATCGCGCAAATAACAGAAAACAAAAACAATTAATTATGGTAGACAACATTTAAATGGTAACCAGTAACCACACTGGGACTTGGGGCTCACACAAAACTCAAAGTAAACACTCTGTTGGTTCTTTTCATGGTTTAATTCTAAAGCCATACCCTTTCATTCATAACGCCTGACACTTTTTAGAGACCTTCTCTTGTCACTGTCACTTTCATGTCAACAAATAGAGATGGCAACAGACTTAACGACTTGCTAAGCTAAATGAATAATGATCAAAACTTAGATGCACTATCACCCTTCGGATCCATGCAAGCCACTTCCTTATGATAAAGGGTCTAAGTTATCGCCGTGTCATATTCGCATGACGTTTGAGAACTTACCTGATTGTTATTGAGCGACAGAGTCCTCAAACGCGGCAGACGAGGGATCGAGAGGTTGTCCCCAAGCTTGTTGTTGTCTAGTATCAACTCCTCTAGTCTCGTGAAATCCTCAAGCCCTTTCAGTGTTTCCACGCTATTGTAGCTGTGGACAGAGCTCTATATTAATGAAGTTCCGCCGTTGGTTTAGGCTGCCTAAACGAGAAGTTAAACACGAAGGGTTATTTTAGAGGGAGTTTCTATTAGCTCGCTGTCATACTCGTAGTATAATTAAATTTGTTGTGGTTGTTCTTGCACACTTTAAATGTGGTCACCCTAACTTTCCTTTAGTAGGAACAGTCATCTTTTGCTCTGGATTAGAGCGGTTTAGTTTTAACTATTGAAACTATCATGGTTTTTAAACACTATTTTTAACGGTAACGGGGTTTTTATTTACCATGATTAAATTTTGTGAGTTTTGACTTTGGATCAAACCATTAGATCAAGCTACACAACCTGCAGGTGATTTCAACTGTGTGCCTACGATTAGTTCAAGAGGCAATTCAAATCACAAAACACAAGAACTTCAACCGTGAAGATGGTTTCCAATTATCTGGAGTCTGGAACCCGGTGATACGACTGTGTAAAACAAACACCAAAAAGTGTGGCATCAATTACGCGTCCCGATACCGTTGGTGTTTTTTGTCGAAGTCGAGGAAAAAGTGAGAATAGAACGTAGTAATGAAAGTAGTGTCGAAACTAATAAAAGAGTTCGAAAGAGGGTCGATTTGTATATCAATAACACTTCTTTTAGACTTTCGTTCAATCGTGATCAATGGTGCATGCAACTGTGCCGATATATCGGGAGTCAAGAAAACAAAATCTAAATAAAAAAACCTAACTTAAAATATGTATCAAGTTCATAGAATAGATGTAGGCCACATCTTATATGAATTAAACGAGGTATACAGGGCAACAAAAGGATACAATTATTCATAGCCCTACAGCATACAATCATTTTGTTTGCGGTAGTTTAAGATTTTATTTTATGGAGCTCTGATAAAATCTCACCCTCTTTACTTTACCCTGTCCTTGGGCGGTGTCGTCGCCGTAGGTGTACATACTTATTTTAATGAGGATTTATTGGTCGGTACCGTACTTACCTTCTGTACTTATCTCTTCAAACGGAGTCAAAAGACTTGATGAAGTAAAAGAAATTGTATACTTTTGTTGACATGGAGATCATTATTTCGCTTTGTTTATGCGACCTATCTAATGTAGAGTTTAATAAAATATGGTGGTGTGCAATTGGAACTTAGACCAATAAAGATAAGAAGTAGTAGATAGTCTACTTATTTTTACCACTGGGCGCCATAAATTCAATTGTTTTTTTTATTTGCTGACTTGCTTTGTTCATTTTATTTGATTATTTTATGGACCACGTATTATAATTACACTTCTTTAATTGTTAATAGGAATTTAATGTTAATATTTTATTTAATAATAATAACAGCTTAAAATTTGCATGCCAATACTTTGGTGAAATATGTGAAACTGATAAAATAAGATAAGAACTAATTCCTAACCATATTTCAAGGGAATAAACATTTCATTTCATTTAAAAAAATACCTTAAGTAGGTACTGTAAAATAATTCGTATAGCATTACCGTAGCCATTGCTTACCTTAGATCTAAATATTTAACTTTAGCACCGTACATTTTCTGTAGGGCTGGTGGGATTCTTCTACATTCCTGACCACAGTAGCTGAGCTGAAAGTTTAAAATATTTTAAAAATAGCCAGATATTTTAATTTCAGGTTTTTGAATTGAGAAGGTTTACTGGCTGGTTTCGTGGAAAATGGAGACGCGAATACCAGGCGCACTGAGAAATGGCAACTCCCTATAAAGTCCAAACGGAGACTTGACTTTTTTCGGAATCATGAATAAATGTCTTTCGCAACGTAACATAACGTATCCGTCTACAACACCAAATGTAAAAATGCTTCTGTGATCGAAGCACAGGGAACCCAATCGGGTGAAATCGGTGTGCGGTGCCTGATGCCGTGCGCGGTGCCTGACGCCTATCGCCGATCGTATCGCCACTTCTGCTACCATTTTGTATGGAGAAACCAAAAGCGGATTCTTCAAGAAGCTTGAATACCGATTGCGAGACGGTGACGTGTCTACGTCAGCTGGTGTACGATTGGTTTCCGGTAGGGGTTACTGGTCAAAAATTTTGTGGCCACTCTGGTTCACTCTGGAGGATGGGGCATAGGCCCAGCAGTGGGTCAGTACGAGCTGCCTATGATGATGATTGATGTGGTGGATGCATTATCATAATCAAGTTTAGACTAACGAGAAAACTAATTGGGAATTTAATGTGTTTGACCATTTACATTTCCTGCTTATTAATTAGTACAAGTATTTGCAACTACTTAGTACCAATTTTTTTTTTTTTTTTTTTTATGTAAAAGATAGACAAATGAGCTTACGGCCCACCTGATGGTAAGCGGTCACCGTCGCCCATAGACACCAACAACACCAAGGGTGCTGTCGTTGCGTTGCCTACCCTGAAGGAATTTTTTAACGTTTTTCTTGAAGCTATTCATGTTGACCTAATCATTATTATGGTTTTTTCGTGTGGTTATTGTATTCGGTGAAAATTATGACCTTAGTTTTCGAGTTATTTCGCATCCTCCATTTTAAGGTAACTCAAACCTCGATGTTCTGTGCTCGTGTTCCACTTTTTCGTCGAAATCCAAAGTAGCACGTCAGAACTTATTTAATGAAGTACCTACTTACATTCTTTTGTTTTATAGATCATCTCGATTCAGAGAAGCACTGAAGATAATTTATAAACGCTACACGTTTATAAATAGAAAGCATAGGAGATAGAGTCATCATCATTCTCTTGTCCTTGTCCCACTTTATGTAGGGTCGGCACAACAGGTTTTCGTTCTCCACTCTCCTCTATTAGCCGTCATTTCAACAGTCACTCCTTTCTTACTCATGTCATCCTTCACACAATCCATCCATCTTTTCTTTGGCCTACCTCTACTTCTATAACCATCCACATTCATATTTAGCACTCTTCTCGTTACATGACATTCTTCCCTTCGCATGACATGCCCGTACCATGCTAACCTATAGCTTCTCATCTTTTCAGTCACTGGCGCCACTTGCCACTGCCCCTAATATACTCATTCCTTATCTTATCCATTCTAGTCACTCCACACATCCATCTCAACATCCGCATAGGAGAATATAGAGTACAAAGTAAAAAACAGATCATTTAATTTAGTTCAGTTTAGAGTGAAAATCAAACCATCAATCGAGATGCCATATACGTACTTATTGATAAGTTTTGAATTTTTATGAAAACGGTCAAGTGTGGGCGAAAGCCCTGAGGGTTAAAAACTTCGTGAGTTCTACCCCTTTTTAACGAGAATGTACATAGGTAGGTATGGGTGTGATTAACACTTGACACCCGGTATAACCCCTATAACATAACTCCGCAATTGACCAAAATGTCATATTGTCCAGTATCTGAATAATAACTTTACTGGCAAATAAAAATGGTCAAAGAACACCAGGTTAATGCCTTGCATCGTAAAGTTTACTGCCGTTTTCGTTACATTTTTATGTTTGCGCGTATCGCCTTACTGGATTTATCTTTACTGTGTCATGGATGGACGCAGTTTAGCCGGAGGAAACGAATTTTATGAAATAGCCGGATACTTCATTCTGCTTACCCACTGTAGGTATAATGTTCAACAAATTCTTACTATAGCCGCTTGGCTAGAGTCCGTGATCGTCTCTTTTGATTTCCTAAATAGCTATTACACGGCCTCTGTATAGCATACTTAGTATAGCGTCGTAAGCGTAATACACAGGAACGTTGTCGTTTTAAATTGAGCGAGGAAGAAAATATGCTTAATGTCTGCTGAGAGAAAAAGATGCAGTGTCTAACTTACACTTGAAATAGACTCTGAATAATTATAAGTTTAAAAAACTTGAGAAACCGACTTCATTGTCAAACGGCTAAACCGATTTTAATCAAATTTGTTTGGGACAATCTGGACGTAAGAATAACCAAATAAAAAAAATAATTTTCTAAATCGGTTCATAAATGACGGAGGCATGCAGTTACAAACATTAAAAAAAATATTTAAAAAAAAGCAGCCAAGTGCGAGTCGGACTCGCCCATGAAGGGTTCCGTAGCATCAAGTAACATAATATACAGAAAATAAACAGGAAACAGGTTCTTGTAGTTCGTCGAAAGGTAAATTGCGGTTTACGATTTATGACGTATAAAAAAAAACTACTGGCTAGATCTCGTTCAAACTAAATATCGTTGAAAGTTTGCATAGTAATGTACAACATATATTTTTTTTAGTTTTATCATTCCCTTATTTTAGAAGTTAGAGGGGGGGGGACCAACTTTTTTCAACTTTGGAAGTGTCTCTCGCGCAAACTATTCAGTTTAGAAAAAAACGATATTAGAAACCTCAACATCATTTTTGAAGACCGATTCATAGATACCCCACACGTATGGGTTTGACGAAAAAATATTTTTTGAGTTGCAGTTTAAAGTATGGGGACCCCCAAAATTTATAGTTTTTTTTCTATTTTTGTGTAAAAATCTTAATGCGGTTTACAGAATACATCTACTCGCCAAATTTCATCAGTGTAGCTCTTATAGTTTCGGAGAAAAATGGCTGTGACACGGTCGGACAGACAGACAGACAGACAGACAGACATGACGAATCTATAAGGGTTCCGTTTTTGCCATTTGGCTACGGAACCCTAAAAATGGCAACACCGATTTTAATAAAATTAAAATGGGACCAATCTGGAAGCAGTACCTTTCAGATAAAAAAATAATTTTTCAAGTCGGCTCACAAATGACGAAGTTATGCGGTAACAAACATTAAAAAAAAAAAAAATAATAAATAAAAAAAAAAAAAAAAAAAACATACAACCGAATTGAGAACCTCCTCCTTTTTGATTGGAAGTCGGTTAAAAAGTATTTAAAAACCGAGTTAAAAGCATACTTTTCAGAAAGCTTTTTTGGCTTTCTTTTTGGTCATCAACATATTAAAAAAACTAAAATAAGCATGTAGGGGTGTGGATAAGGTATTATGCTGGCACCTTAGGCCTGGCAGGTTACAAGTGCAATGCCGGGCCGCACACTAAGCTGTTTTGTCTACCACTATTGGCCTATGTGGTCCTTGGCCGAAAAAGTGTGAGGACTGCTGAGTATAAGTCTGAAAAGTCGAACAAAAAAGCCGGACATCTATCATCGCTAACCAAGGGTCACTTTATTAGGATAATAGCAAGTATTTATTGCTACTTGATACAGGCCGGCATTAAAGCTCTTCTGTTTAATGGCGTTTCTTTACCTACTGCATGTTGTAGGTGGGTTTGGGAAGACTTTTTATGACGAAGACAACAGTGCGGTCGCTTTTTTTTTATGTAACTACCTGATGGAACAAGCATATGGCCCACCTGATGTTAAGTGGTAACCATCGCCTATAACAAAGCAATGCCTCGTAGGTCACGCACGTCAGGAGCACGCCCTACGATGCACTGCCCTGCGTCCATCAACTGGAGGCATACAGATATTCAGCCTCAAGTGCCAGTAATTTCACCGGCACCCACACCCTTCAAACTGAAACACAGCAATGCTGCTTCACGGCAGAAATAGGCATGGTGGTAGTACTTCCCCGGACGAGCCCATCACAAAGTGCTCTACTACTACTCGCTTTATTTTACCGTCAGTCACCCCTACGTCGACGTCACCAGAACGAGGTGACGACGCCGAAGGGGAGATGCATACATTTACTAAGACCAGTCACATCAATGATCTCAGCCACAAATAATGTCGTTCTCGTTGACATCTCGGTAACGGCGACGGTGGCGGTAGGCTGGGACTAAATGTATGAAAATTTTGATTTCTCATTTGTAATGGACGTTGCATTCGTGGGACTAACCCGACAAATGGTGTTAGGATCGGAAGGTTCACTACTACTACACCACCAGTAGGTACTCGTAGTAGTAGAGCTCTATTTGGGTGGTTCGTTCGGGGAAGTTCTACTACAATGCCTATTTCAGCCGTGAAGCAGCATCGCTGTGTTTCCATTTGAAGGGTTAGGTGCCGGTGAATAGCACATGAGGGTGAACATATTTAAGCCTCATGTTGATTGATGCAGGGTGGTGCATCATAGGGCACGTTCCTGACGTGTCTGACCTACAATACAATGCTTTGTTATAGTGATGGTTACCACTTAACATCAGGTGGGCTATAAGTACGCTTGTTTCATCAGCAAATTTTATAAAAAAACTCACTGCTACCTCTACACCACCAGTGCTTTGTCTTACTTACATTAATAACACAAAACTACTGGAACGATTCCAAAAATGCTTTCAACATTGACTAGCGATGGGGCCCTGGGCTCAACAAAACATAATATTCTATATATTTAGCCCGTATGCACCCACTACAGGGTATGTTTGGCAAGTTTTATCATCCGCACTTGATGTGCGGGCAGGTTTTTTCCGCAAGTAGGCCGCTAGTGGGCCCTTTTTGCGTGACCCTTGACACGAACTTTTTGAGGTTCTACAACACGCCGGTTTCCTCACGATGTTTTCCTTCACCGTTTTGAGAGTACTGGCATAGTGCACATAAATTTTTCGACAGAAAAACTCATTGGTACACGAGTCGATTTGACTGGCCACTACCACTAGACCACCAGTGCTCTCCCACTACAGGGTATAGGCCTCCTCCCTAATACACCATTCTCTTCCGTCCTGTGCCAGTCTCCGCCATTGCTGCCCAACTACTCCGACAATGCCATCTAACCAACGGGCAGGTGGTCTGCTTCATGTTCGCTGTGTGTCTCTTGGCCTTCAAATATAATATAATGACTATCACCAACCTGGATTCCATCACACTCCATCACCACACTAACATGGGATACCTCATTGAAATCCACCACATCACCTTTACACATTGTCATCAACTGTAATTCATACTTGTACCGATTGCATTTCAATGTCTTTGTTTTAGTTTCATCACTAGTCAGGAATTTCAAAAGTCCACCATATTTTGCTAAAACCACCATCCATTTCACAACGGCAAAAGGGAAGATATAAGACTCTATAAACGTTAAGAATACTATGCCAATGTTGAGTATTGAGTAAACATTACCGGAGATCAACCGAGATATTGTCAAGTTAATAGGCATTTTGATTTTATTTATTATTAACATTCACAAAAAACAATCACCTAAGTAAGCAGGTACATAAACACACACATAGAGGCTGGATATCACATTTTGACACAAATAAGTACACTTACACATGGAAACAAAACCTAAGAACTTTAAACAGCTAATGCAGTCTGACGCACATAATGGGTATAATTTAATTATTGCAGTAACTGTGTTATGAGGGCGCTGGGCAGGTTGATAAATTCAAGTGAAGAGGTGGATTTCGTACCGTCTCCTTCAAAGGTAAAATCTTATGGTAAATACAATCTGATTTAACAAGAAATTAT
The DNA here is from genome assembly GCA_939531255.2 of Thera britannica. Taxonomy (NCBI): domain Eukaryota; kingdom Metazoa; phylum Arthropoda; class Insecta; order Lepidoptera; family Geometridae; genus Thera; species Thera britannica. The sequence goes on along the minus strand of OW618036.2, from coordinate 16,486,018 downwards.
CTGAATGTTTTCATAGTTTTAAGGACTACTTACTCAAGAATGTATCAAAGGTTTTGAACATGATCCCAAGAGCTATGCATGGGGTGGGATTTGAACCCACAACCCTCCCCTTGGTTCTCACTCGGTACATAACAATTTGTGATCATGTTAAAATTTTTAGTTATTAGCTGAGTATATGAGAGTATATAGAAACAGTTTTTTATTTTCATAGTTTGGATTAAAATTCAAGTTTATACAGCTGCTAGGTAATAATAATAAGTAACTATACAATACTCCTCTTTTTGAAAAAGTTATTTACCTATATCAAGTCAACCAACATCATTACATGCCCCTGTAAGTATCTACTTCTTAATCAATTTAATCATTAGCCTAACAACGATAGAAATAAAGTTTTTGAAGCAATGTCATAGAAAGTAAACTTACCGAATTATTTTCGAAAGTAAGAGCGAATTTGTCAAAGTGATGGTCTTCCATTTCTAGTGCTAAATAACGATTATCAAATACTTTAATTAAATGTAATTTGGCTATTAATAAATGCAACTCAAAAACAAAAACATTCCATTCCATCAACCCCCAATTCTAATTTTTTTTTTTTTTTTTTTTTGGCGTCGCATGGCAATTCTAATTTCTTAGTTGAGTTGACTGGCAATGTTGCCATTGCCATGCCAAATTGCCAACTCTGCACTGCACTGCACTGCAAATTATCCAATCAATCAAAACAAACTTTTCATCCCATCTATTCAAAAAGAGGCGATTGGTTCCTTAAATAGTGCGCCTAAAGTAACTACTTTAGGTCATAGCGCTAAATTTGCCTATAAAATTTTAGATAAACACGAGATTGTCACCCACCGGCCTATCACAGAGAGCCGTATTAAAAAGTTTCAAACCAATATTGAACTGAAAGTGTCCCTTATGCCTTGTCTGACTGACCCGAATGATCTTTTCTCCAACTTATCAAATTTAATTAATGATGAACATAAGGATACGTTTAAACTTAAAACATGTAAAGCTAGTGTTAGTGTCGCGTTCGCTGACTGGGCCACCCCAGGTATTTACAAAAGTAGGAATACATTATATGAGCTGTATGCTGCTAGGGAATCAATGCTCAATGACCCAGCATTTATTCTACATATTAAAAACTACTCTAAAGCATTTAAAAGAGCTTGTCACGCAGCAAAATCATTGCATATCAAAAGAAAAATTGAAAAATCCACAAATAAAATTAAAGCTACCTGGAAAATAGTCAATAATGAGACTGGCAAATCAAAACTCCGTAATAAAAAAATTCATTTGAAAGTAAACAATAATCTTTTGACATCTAACATTGAAGTAGCCAACGCGTTTGATAGTTTCTTTTCCAGTATCCCAAAAGTAGTGACATCGTCTTTAAATTCCTCGGCCTCTGGTGCGATGGCATTGTTAGAGTCTAGTGTTAAAAAATGTAATAATATCTTTAGTTTTAAATACATTAATGCTGGCAAAATCGTGAAGACATTTAAATCGTTAAACATTAAAAATACTGAAGATTTATGGGGAATGTCTACAAAACTACTCAGTACTATTATAACTGATATTGCACCGTGTCTAGCGTATATTTTTAATAGATGTGTTGATGAGGGTGTTTTTCCTGATTTAATGAAACCTAGTAAACTCATTCCCCTGTTCAAATCTGGAAATGCAAATGACTCTGCTAACTATAGACCTATCTCAGTATTGCCTACGCTAAGTAAAATATTTGAGAAAGTTATTCTTACTCAGTTGTTATCACATTTTAACCTAAATGGGATACTTCATAGCCACCAGTTTGGATTTACGAAAGGTCGATCAACGACTGATGCTGGTATTCTACTCTTAAAGCACATATATGATGCCTGGGAAAACTCACAAGACGCGATTGGGGTATTCTGCGATCTTTCCAAAGCTTTTGACTGTGTAAATCATGCTACATTAATATCTAAACTTAAACATTACGGCATTCTAAATCGCTCCATTGACCTAATACAATCGTACTTGACTGATAGAGTCCTTAAAGTTGATGTGAGCGGTGAGAGATCTTCTGGGTCAGTTATTGACATGGGGGTGCCACAAGGTTCGATATTAGGTCCTTTCTTGTTTCTAGTGTACGTAAATGACCTCCCTTTTTTTGTTAAAAAACTATGTGAAATAGTACTATTTGCTGACGATACCTCATTAATTTTTAAAGTTTATAGATTGAAGGCTAATTACGATGACGTTAACGCATCTCTGTCGCAAATACTTAACTGGTTTAACGTTAATAATCTTTTACTTAATGCTAAGAAAACCAAGTGTATTAAGTTTACCTTACCAAATGTGACTCTCCGGCCAACTAATATTATACTTAATGGAGAGTCACTTAACCTTGTAGATTCTACTATCTTCTTAGGACTTAATCTTGACAAAAAATTGCAGTGGGGACCGCAAATCAAAGCACTTGCTGCCAGACTAAGTTCGGCTGCATATGCAGTTCGGACTATAAGATGGCTCACTGATGAAGCTACAGCTAGGCTAATTTACTTCAGCTACTTCCATAGTGTTATGTCTTACGGTATCCTTCTCTGGGGGAAAGCAGCTGATATTCAAACTGTATTCGTTTTACAAAAAAGGGCCATACGTGCCATCTATAAAATGAAATCACGAGACTCATTGAGGGAGCGATTTAAGGAAATTAATATCCTCACAGTAATTTCACAATATATATATGAAAACTTACTGTAAACTCACAAACACATCTGTAGCTTTCAGAAAAATTGTGATTCACATAATATTAACACTAGAAATAAAAATAAACTTTATATTCCCAAATTTCGTCTACAGAAGGTAAATGGGTCTTTTATGGGGAACACTGTACGCTTCTACAATAAACTTCCGGAAAATGCAACTAAGCTTCCAATTCGGAAGTTTAAAGCCTATATTAAGAGTAATTTGATAAAGAAAGCGTACTATACTCTAGATAGCTATATGAATGATAAAACTGCGTGGCCCGATGTCCCGGTCACTCTACCCATAGGAAGCTAGCATGTCAATTTGCAATGTCTGTACCTACTATTTCATATCTTATTTTTATATCTCTGTAGATACTTTATTATAACTTTGAAGCGTAGCGTGTGCTGTCTTTGAAACTTTGCTTTTGTATAATTACATTGCATACGTCTGACTAAGTGAAGTGGCACCACACTGGAACTTCACTGCTATTATTTTAGACTATTTTTGATTTGTAAAAGGATCATATAAAAAAACGTTAGGAACCGAGACGTAGTTTGTTGCCTGTTCTTCTACGCTTGGTCGCGTGGAACTGGCACCTAGACTCACCTAGCTTTAAGACGTTTCAAAGTGATTCTTGTATCGTATTGAATAAACGCTTATTGAATCTTGAATCTTGAATCTTGTTAACAAACAAGTTTTGTAAAATAACTATGTGTTGTTTGAACACTTCCCTTTTTTCATAAAAAAGAAAAAGGTCTAACAGTTACCCTTTCCATTTTTGTTGGACTCTTAAGGTATGGCTACATCTAGGCCAGCTGAACTGGCCTACGCTGGCTTTTTCCTACGGAGTTTTAGGAAATTTGTTTAATGAAAATTGTCAGTCCTTGCTTTTAACAAGTCTAAAAATAGTACATTGTTACCTGAGTGTTGAAAGTCACGTTTTTTGAGTCCCGAGACGGGTTTGGCGCCAGAGCGTTAGCGAGGGCGCCAATGGAGCTTGAGGGACTCAAAAGACTTTCACCCGAGGTAAACACTGTGCTTTTCATTACGAATACAAGGAAAGTAAAAATAAAAACATGAAAGAAAAATTAGTGAAAATGAAGATTGAATTGCCGCCTTCCCGGTTTTTTTTTTCTTTTTCTCTGGCGGGCCTTCGGCTTCGGCTCGCCAGCATTATTCAGCTTGGACAAGTTATTCAGCCATTATTTTCATTTTCATAATTTAAATCTATGTTATTTTAAATAAATAGTTGAAGCTATACACTAATCAAGTAATTTAGAAGATATATTATTTATTTAATACTATCTTTATGTTATTTAAATTTAAATATTACATTGCGCTCTAATTAGACTTTTTAAACTTCTTACCGTTGTAATGGGTTTCCAACCTACTTGCTGAATAAAAAGTTGGAATTTGGTTAAACAACCTCCTTGCAGTTAGAAAGACTTTAGAAAGTTGGAACATGGTTGAATAAAATAGAACTTGTTAGGGTTCCGTAGCCAAATGGCAAAAACGGAACCCTTATAGATTCGTCATGTCTGTCTGTCTGTCTGTCTGTCTGTCTGTCTGTCTGTCCGGCCGAGTCACAGCCATTTTTCTCCGAAACCATAAAAGCTAGACTGATGAAACTTGGTGAGTAGATGTATTCTGTAAACCGCATTAAGGTTTTTACACCAAAATAGAAAAAAAACTATAAATTTTGGGGGTCCCCATACTTGAAACTGAAACTAAAAATTTTTTTTTTCATCGAACCCATACGTGTGGGGTATCTATGGATAGGTCTTCAAAAATTATGTTGATGTTTCTAATATCGTTTTTTTCTAAAACTATAAATTTTGGGGGTCCCCATACTTGAAACTGAAACTCAAATATTTTTTTTTCATCGAACCCATACGTGTGGGGTATCTATGGATAGGTCTTTAAAAATGATGTTGAGGTTTCTAATATAGTTTTTTTCTAAACTGAATAGTTTGCGCGAGAGACACTTCCAAAGTAGAAAAAAGTTGGTCCCCCCCCCTCTAACTTCTAAAATAAGAGAATGATAAATCCAAAAAAAATATATGTTGTACATTACTATGCAAACTTCCAACGATATTTGGTTTGAACGAGATCTACTCAGTAGTTTTTTTTTATACGTCATAAATCGTAAACCGCAATTTACCTTTCGACGAACTTCAAAAACCTTTATATTATGTTAATTGATGCTACGGAACCCTTCATGAGCGAGTCCGACTCGCACTTGGCTGCTTTTTTTTTTTTATAATTTTACAGCTGTCAGTAGAAAGCGATTCTCCCTAGGGCTGAAAGTCTTACTTTCAATTAGGCCCCTCAGGCAACTTCAGACCTACTTTCAGAGTATGAGTAATGAAAAGGATATATTTTTATCCGTAGATTGAAAGGCCTTAAAACAGATAACTGGTAAGTATACTTACTTAGGTCCAACTTTAATAATCTAATTTGCCCTCAGGTTGAAAAAGAGCTTGTACTTTTATGTAAAGGTGGGGTATGGAAAGGTGTAAGTATATAAAGTAGCTGCCGTCACATTACATAAGTAACCCTCTTTTGGCAGGCAGTTAATAAAACGATAAGACCTAAAAAGAAGTTCACGTCGGTTGTTGTGACATGGGTCTTAGGTCTATGTATAAAAATGTGTAAATAAAATCAAAATCGACGAAAACGGTATTGTCAAACATATTTGATGTTCTGGGGTGGACAGAGTTAGGAGCCGAAGTTCGGTCAAACAATACGAAAATATTCACTGCTTACCTACGTTTGTTTACGCCAACAAAACACCCAAGATCGGAACTTGCGACTGCGTAGCCATTGTTGGTAATATCGTTTCAACATTCGGAGCTATCGAAATCTGTTGCCCGAAATGAATTGTTCAGTGTACCTACCGTAAGTAAGTTCGATGAAGGATCTCTTTGACCGCCTATCCTAATTTCCTCCTTTAGCGAAGTAGGCCTAGATTTTATATAGGGAGCAGGTTTGATGTAGGGAGACCTGGAAGTATTCGGGGGACGCCTTTGTTTTTTTTTTTTTTTTTTTTTTGTTTTGCGGACAATCCACACAACACTATCTAGCCCCAAACTAAGCAGAGCTTGTATTATGGGAACCAGATAGCTGATATAATACTTAAATAGTTTTTTTTTGTAAATACATACATAAAATACAATATAACACCCAGACAGAGAACAAACATCTATGTTCACCACACAAATATTTGTTCTCGGTGGGAATCGAACCCACGACCTACGGCGCAGAAGGCAGAGTTACTACCAACTGAGCTGAGAGGCCAGTTTAGTGGGATGATAATTAGCCTATAGGACAAAAAGGTCTAAGCGTGTCGTAAATATGGACATTTATGTTAATAGTCTGACCACTGTACATGTACAATGTAACTGTACATGAAGTGCACTGGTGGCCTAGTGATAGTGGCCCCGCCTTCCGATCCTAAGGTCGTGGGTGTAAATCCAGTCGTGTACCAATGAGTTTTCATTTGAGGTGCACTTAAAATCCTTTCACCACGCTTGACATAATGAGACAAAACGTTTTGCGAGTTTCCGAAATAGCTAGCCATTTTGACTTATTTAAGTACTTACCTGCTAAAATTATGAAAAAGCTTTCTTACAACAATATCTAAAATAAATAAAAACTTTTGAACAGTTTCAAAAGATTAATTAATTCTGGGATTCTGTACAATGAAAACTTGAAAAGATAAATAATTAAGTTTTTAGTTATCAAGTAGCTGATTTGCCAACAGAACAGCTAAAAAAAAAATTAAAATTAAATATTATTTTATTTCAGATAACTTGATCCATAGTTGTTAGTAGGTACACACTTAAAAAATATGTTAGGCTGGCTCACAAAACAAACAAAACAAATAACAACAATAAATAAATAAACGCTCTGATGTCCAAGTAATGACGTCATAATGTGCATCACCTATGCCGTCATCACTCGCACACAGTGTTTAATAAAAGGGCTATCCCATTTGGCAGCAATGGTGCCCAGGATGTTATTGGGGCTTCCACGAACTCTGCTCAGCAGCGACGCAATTTTTTTCCGCCTGGAGGCGGCGAACCCATCAGCGCGCGCCTCGGCAAACATACCGGAGGCGCTGCAGAACCGTGGGAGCCCCAACAACATCCTGAATGCATTATTGTATTGGACTCGAAGGGTATTCACTGCTTTTTGAGTATATGTGATCCATAGGCTGCTCGTGTAAAAAGACTGACAGTAAGCTTTAAACAGTGTTATCTTAACTTCATTTGAACAGCGAGCGAACCTACGAACCAACATGTTAGCTCTAACAGTCAATGCCCTTCGTTCCCTTTCAATGTCTGCCTCATCGCTCAGGTTGTCACATACAATGTGCCCTAGATATTTAAATTGGCTCGCCCTTTTCAGGGCAATACCATCTAACATAATGGGTGGTACACTCCCCAGACATTTTCCTTTAGGAGCAAATACCATAAACTCACTCTTCTTGACATTATACCGCAAGCCATGACTAGCAGCAAACGTCTCGCACATTTGCACAAGCTTCCGAAGTGCACTGATAGATGGAGCCAGCAGAACCATATCGTCAGCGTAACTTATGTTATTGACACATACACCATCTACATAACAGCCGAAAGGCTGTCTGCTGAGCCCATCTATCAGTTCATTCACATACAGGTTGAAAAGCTGCGGAGAACTTACCCCCCCTTGTCTCACCCCACATTCCAAGCCGTATGCGTCGGACAGCGTCCCAGACCATTTTACATGATTTACCTGATTATTATACCAGTACTCAAAAACAGAACAGATTTCCTTGGGTAGCTTGGTATCGTGAAGCTTTCGCCACAGTACATCGTAACATACAGTGTCGAAAGCTCTCGATAGATCGAGGAAACAAGCATAGACCGGCGTCTGTCTGTCCACATAATACCTTGTCGTATGTTTAAGGCTCAGTATAGCACTCTCCGTAGACAGACCAGGCCTAAACCCGAACTGACCATCGTGCAATTGTATGTGTTTCGTTAGGTATTTATCGAGAAGCCGGTCTAACACTTTTGCTATAATGGTAGCAAGAGAAATCGGTCTATAATTACATTTATCAGAAATGTCACCCGTTCTGTTCTTGACCAATGGCACAACAATGGTTTTCATTAGCTCATGAGGCAGATATGCATGACTTATACACAAAGAGTAAAACATAGATAAAACTCTAGGCAGATGTGGCCCCGCATACTGCAGATGCTCGATACTGAGGCCATCATGGCCCGGAGATTTACCCCTGCTCATGCACTGTATCACGCTCCTGACTTCCTTTGCAGAGATTCGAACACTACATTCAGCTCCTTGACTATCCTCAGTATCGATCACCTGCTGCTGTGCCGCACACTGCTTCAAATTAGGCTGTACACTAAAATGGGTTTTAAAAAGGTCCGCGATATCCTTTGGCTCAGAGGATCCTGCCACATTAGCAGGGAGGCCAGACTTAAGGTTAAGCTTGTTAATATTTTTCCAAAATTGTGAAAAGTTTTTCGCGGATCTATTACTGGCAATTATATCCATTTTAATTTGTTCTTGATGTGATTGACACCATTTGAGTTTGGCCTTAAATATTTTACGACTTTCACACATTTCTTCAAAATATATCCCGTCACTTGGCCTACCATAGAAAATCCACCGTTGATATTTATACCTAGCATACTTGTGAGCTTCGCTTACATGTTTATTCCAACCAGTTAGATAGTTACCCCTTTTTACCCGCTTTTCAATATACGCCTGCATCGCTCCCTCTCTTAAAATAGTTATTATATTATAATATAATTTATCTAATTCTAATGTATGTGCTACCTGCTTACAACGTCTATCCGCACATTGTGTAAGTGATTCAGGAAAATCTATTAATCGCAGCTCTTTATTACATACACCCGAATACACATTAATTTGTTGTTCCTGACGTTCTCCCCAGATAACCGACCTATTATTGTTATTACTACTCGTTATCAACTTTTTACAGACCAATTTTAAATCACAGTGCACCTCTAAAGGGTGATGATCGGACCAAACAACGTCGTAACGTACCTTAATGTCTGTAATGGTTTCCCAGGCCGATTTCGTCACAACACAGTGATCCAACCACCGTCGCGAACCATGCGCATCACTCACAAACGTATATTCACTTGAACCAATGCCTAGTTTGAGGATATCCGCACAACACCACGCCTGATCCGAACAGAAACTAGCTAGTTCCGTTTCGAATAGCTCGGTTGGATGTGCGTTAAAGTCACCCAGGATAAACACAGATTCAACTTCACTACTTTCGATAATAGCACTTATTTCGCTCAAGCACTCCGTAAACTCGGGCAAGTTATCTATGCACTGCGTAGGCATGTACACGCTAAATACAATGAAAGACCGGTTTGCTATTTCGAACCGCACGGCTCCGATGCGCGCGCTCACACAGTCAATCACTGTTATTGAATTGAATGCATTTTTTCGCCACAATAATGCTATTCCTCCGTACGGCCTGCCGCGTAGTAACTCCCGTGAGACATCGACTGCTGACTTCCCGGTGTACTCGAACTCGTCGTGAATAGACCCAAGGAATGGTATATCATGTGACAGTAACCAAGTTTCCTGGAGTGCTATGATGTCCGCCGTGTTACATAATTGCTTGATACACATAGCGGACCTCTTTATGGACTTACAGTTAAAACTTATTAGCTTGCATACATCCATTATGGTTTTGTAAGTTCTCTTGATACATCTTCGGTTCGCCTGTACAGGCTCACGAAGCGCCTAAATGTAATGCCATCCGGCCAGAGCTTTGTATCCATAAAAATAGAAAACTTGCTTCTAGGTACCATTATTTTATAGGCATCATATTCACGTACTTGCTTAGATTTTATCTTTTCTAAGGACACTACAACGTTAGTTTTTAGTAAAATGTAGTTAGAAATATCTGTACTAGATGTGCATTTGTCAACGTTGTTTATAAATAAGGGCACCTTTATATCTGCAGCTTTAAATTTATTTTCTGCTTCTACTTTAGCTTCTCCTTTCGAGGTCTCTAGTCTATTCCTGTATCTTTTTCTCTGCACTATTTTCCATTCTTCGCTGGGCTGTTTATCCTTCCATTCTCCTTCTTCACTGGCCAGCTGGGCGAACGACTTATGCGGTGGCGAAGTCGGAGAGGACTTACTTACTTCAGTACAAACAACCGGAGTAGGTAGCCCAGTCGTATCCTTGATATCATCAAGCATTATTGGGCGATAAATCGCCGGAGGTGGTGATTTTCTCGCACTGGTGGGCTTTGTAAAAAGTTGTGATGTGTTCACACTACCACTGGGTACAGCTTCAGGGCTTGCCGTAGTTTGTAAGGCTTCCGGAATATGAAGTAAACCTATCGGCCCGCTATTAAAGCTATCATGTAATTCTGAGAATTTAGAGCCACCACGGTGCCTCGTATTCACGTTGGTCAATTCAAAATTATTCACAATAGATGCTGTTTTAATGTTTTCCACATCATTTTTCAGAGCAATCAACTCTTCTGTTAGAGCATAGTTTTGTTTAATACTTGTTACTTCTTTTTGCAGTACTAACAAGTCGCGTAGCAAACGGGATACATCAATATGATCGAAATGAACGGGGGGTAGTTTATTAATATCTCGAACGACAAATACGGGAAATTCGTTCGGATCCAAATCCCGGAAAACTTCCACGATATCCTCTAAGTCTCGTCGGGACTTCCCATCTCGTTTTCGCTGCGATTTTTTCTTTGAGGACTTAAGGCAATCAAACAACAGATTTTTGGCATCTGTGATATCACTTGCAGTAAAGGCACTTGCACAAAGTTGGATTAGACTTATTTGATCCATAACTTCTAATTTGCTTTGAATAAATGCAAGAACTTCACTAATTACTACATTGCAACTGCTACACTTTGCACTTGACATTTTTTATGTTCTACGAGAAACGCAGCGACCGTCAGGAACGCGTGCGTCACCAAGGTCACACTGACGACGACTCAAATGGGAGTTGCTAAGCTCAAATGGGCTCAAATGGGCTCAAGTGGGCTAAGCTCAAATGGGAGTTTGCAGACCATGTCTGCAGGATGCAACTTGTAAAGTAGGCGATCATCGTCAATCCTCAGGTGCCTGAGGACAGGAGACGAGGACGAGGCTGGCCAGAAGACGTTGGAGAGATGATCTTGACGGTCAGAGAAAAGATTGGTGGGATACCGATACCGCCAAGGACCGAGGTGAATGAAAAGTTTTGGGGGAGACCTTTGCCCAGCCGTGGAACAGTGTAGGCTAACTAAAAAAACTAAATTATAGGTACTAATTACGTAAAACTGAAATTGATAATTATGCATACTTCACCTAAGCTTTTCTTAGATTGGGGCTAGATAGCACTGTGTAAAAATGTCCAAAAATATAACTAAGGGCTGATTTTCCATCTTTATAGAGTAACGGTACCGGAATAAATATAACCTCTTCGATTTTAGGCTTGGCAAAAACAATCTGGCATCTGGCATATTTTATTCGACGTCTATCTTACTCTTTGTATGGAAAAATCAGCCCGCAAATAAATAATGTGGTCAGAAAAACATATTTCTTTCTTACAAGCTGCATCATTCATCATCTTAGGGCAGGTACCCAATCCTTTTACTTACCTTGCCTCTCAAACCATCCATCCATCTTTGCGGCTTAGGTCTGACTCTTTCCGACACCTACACCACATATCGTTGTGATGCGACGTAGGTAATAAATATTGCACATTGGCTTTTCGAGTTTGTAGAGCGCTATTTCTTCTGACGTACTACACTACGCTCTATGAAGCCGAAATTAGCCGATGTGCCGTAGTTATTGCCCATTACTTAACACTATTTTCTATGGCGGTATAAATACCAGTAGGCGCAATTCTGCACTCTTGGGTTCGATCCCCACCGAGAACAACTATTTGTGTGGTGAACACAGACGTTTGTACTCTGTCTGGGTTTTATAATGGCTAAGTAATGTATTTACAAAAAAAAATGTATTAAGTATTATATCAGCTATTTGGTTACATAGTACAAGCTCGGCTTAATTTGGGGCTCGATAGTTATGTGTGCATTGTCCACAATATTTATTTATTTATAGTTTTGTCAGACTTTTTAGGGCTGTGTCTGACTATCTAGCCAACCCCATTTTTAAGAACTGGATTTCCATGCACATGGATCCTAATAAAAAGTGATAGGTTTAAGACAGAAGGTAGGTTTACTACCAGTCTTATTTTGTGTGTGTATTGTATTGTTTTTATTACTGTAATAATTTTTATGTGATATGGGTCTATCGTGCCTGAAATAAACAACTTTTATTTATTTTTATTTATTTAGTCATTTATACACTTGAGTATTTTTCTAAAGTATACTTTTTAATCAAGGACTAACGTAATTTTAGTAATTTTTCACTTCGTATTAAAATAAACTGCAGTCTTGCTCGGGGTACGTATGAGTTATCTCATGAATAAGTATAAGCTTAGCTTAGTGGAATCCCTGTATAAAAAGGCAACTAATGTTTTTAGAACTGAGTCTTATAATATTATAAACCCTTACTTTCTTACTAATATTATAAATTATTATAAATGCCAGAAGACCAAAGTTGTTGACATAGCCCAAAGAACAAGCATGATTATAAATGCGAAAGTAACTCTGTCTGTCTGTCGCGCTTTCACGCCAAAATTATTGAACCGATTTAAATTAAATTTGGTACACGGGTTGTTTAGACCGAAAACACTTGAAAGGGGGGATGAATTTGTATGGTAATTTTTAGAGCTGGAAGCTTGAAACTACTTTTTAGGCTGTTGGTTCGACATAAATACCTAAATATGCTATTCAAATTTTGTAAACATTTTACCTTCAAGGGTGTAAAATATCAAAAGGGAATAGTGGATGAAAGTTTGTGTGGAAATATGTAAGGTTTTTGGATATAGGAATGTTTTATATTTGTTTGCGACAACAGATAATATTGTATTATAGCTATTCTCTTGTTACGTTGGATTTACAGTAACAACAAAACTGAAACTTAAGTTGACATAAAGTTCGTCACATGCAGGAATGGTATCATTAATAAACATCAATGTTTATGTCATGTTATGTTTGTTCTCAGTGAGAATCGAACCCACAATTACAGCTTGGAAGGCTGCGCTACGCCTTAGCTGAGGCCGGTCGTATTTACCATCGCAAAAGTGTATTTATTTAGTCAACTCGGAAAGTCGGGTTTTTCCAATTTCAAAGTTAATTATAAAATGACAGATGAAAGGTAAACACCGCACGGACCTCTTCTTTGACGAGTTTTTTTCATTCAACTAGCTGATGGAACGAGCATATGGCCTACCTGATGCCTCGTAGGTCACACATGTCAGGCACGTGCTCTACAATGCACTGCCCTGCGCCCATCAATTTGATAGGCGTACGTTCAGCCTTAATTTCACCTCAGTATTTACACAGCACTAAGATTTTCTACTACGATTATTATTGTGAGACAATTTAATGAAGAAACTGGTGTTCTGTGTTCAAATAGGCTCTAATTGCGTCTTTGGCATGTTAAATTCGTTTTCATTGTGAGTCAAAAACGACGATCATGAATGGCACGCGCGCGATAACAAACAACCAATATTCATTTCCTTTTCTTCATAACCAATATTCATTTCATTTTCTGTATAAGCTGTGTTTTTGAGCCAAATAAAAAGTTATCTATCTATCTATCCATTGTTATGTTGCGATGCTTTATTTAGGTATTTATTTATGGTATTGTGTTCCACGTAGGTATTTATATTGTAGAGTAAATAAAAAGGCCAAAAGCGTGCCCGGCCATATAAAAAAAAGCAGCCAAGTGCGAGTCGGACTCGCCCATGAAGGGTTCCGTAGCATCAAATAACATAATATAAAGGTTTTTGTAGTTCGTCGAAAGGTAAATTGCGGTTTACGATTTAAGACGTATAAAAAAAAAACTACTGACTAGATCTCGTTCAAACCAAATATCGTTGAAAGTTTGCATAGTAATGTACAACATATATTTTTTTTGGATTTATCATTCTCTTATTTTAGAAGTTAGAGGGGGGGGGACCAACTTTTTTCCACTTTGGAAGTGTCTCTCGCGCAAACTATTCAGTTTAGAAAAAAACGATATTAGAAACCTCAACATCATTTTTGAAGACCTATCCATAGATACCCCACAAGTATGGGTTCGATGAAAAACAAAATTTCGAGTTTCAGTTTCAGGTATGGGGACCCCCAAAATTTATAGTTTTAGAAAAAAACTATATTAGAAACCTCAACATAATTTTTGAAGACCTATCCATAGATACCCCATACGTATGGGTTCGATGAAAAAAACATTTTTGATTTTCAGTTTCAAGTATGGGGACCCCCAAAATTTATAGTTTTTTTTCTATTTTTGTGTAAAAACCTTAATGCGGTTCACAGAATAGATCTACTCACCAAGTTTCATCAGTCTAGCTTTTATGGTTTCGGAGAAAAATGGCTGTGACACGGCCGGACAGACAGACAGACAGACAGACATGACGAATCTATAAGGGTTCCGTTTTTGCCATTTGGCTACGGAACCCTAAAAAAGCTTCCGTTCTCTCTCTAGTAAAGGCTTTTCACAATTTTTTTGGATTTGCACGATGACTTTTCTCATGCTAGAACTACGGGATGATGTTTGCCCACGTTTACCCCATCAGCTCCACAAGCTCTGTCTGGCTCTGATTTTTAGTCTGCGAGTGTGTACCAGTGAGCACTCGCATACTGTGAGCACTCGCATACTGTGTGCGTGTGACGTTTCGACGTAGGATTTATTAAGACAGCATGCACTCGAACAGACTCAAAACCAGAGCCAGAGACAGAGCCAGTCAGCTTGTGGTAGGCTTACAGGTTCAAACATCAGTTGATTATAATGTAGGTATTCGTTTTCTTTGTGCGATAACTTCTTACCATAGGTATGAAGTAAAGGTGTATAATTATAGGTATAACCTACACCTTATTTATTTTGTACCAGCAGAAAATTAACGACTGTTTGCAGTCAAGGCTTCTAATGATAATAACACCGAACTTTTTAATCTTTAGGTTTATTTTTAGCCAAAAATGGGACGATAAATATTACAAACATTGGCCCCAAAAACACATAAACATAAACTTCAAATCAAACACAACATCTGACAGCTCGGTGCAATATAACCAACTTAACAAATCTTTGCTTTTTTTAGGGTTCCGTAGCCAAATGGCAAAAACGGAACCCTTATAGATTCGTCATGTCTGTCTGTCTGTCTGTCTGTCTGTCCGTCCGTATGTCACAGCCATTTTTCTCCGAAACCATAAGAGCTAGACTGATGAAACTTGGTGAGTAGATGTATTCTGTGAACCGCATTAAGATTTTTACACTAAAGTAGAAAAAAACTATAAATTTTGGGGGTCCCCATACTTGAAACTGAAAATCAAAAAAATTTTTTTCATCGAACCCATACGTGTGGGGTATCTATGGATAGGTCTTCAAAAATGATGTTGAGGTTTCTAATATCGTTTTTTTCTAAACTGAATAGTTTGCGCGAAAGACGCTTCCAAAGTGGAAAAAAGTTGGTCCCCCCCTCTAACATCTAAAATAAGAGAATGGAAAAACTAAAAAAAATATATGTTGTACATTACTATGCAAACTTTCAACGATATTTGGTTTGAACGAGATCTAGTCAGTAGTTTTTTTTTATACGTCATAAATCGTAAACTGCTATTTACCTTTCGACGAACAACAAAAACCTTTATAATATTATGTTATTTGATGCTACGGAACCCTTCATGGGCGAGTCCGACTCGCACTTGGCTGCTTTTTTTTAAATACTCTTATTGGCAAGTACTAGTTCAAAATTGGGTTGCAGGGGTTCAGCGATTTTAAAATGGAACCTTTTAAACAGTGCGATGAGTAGCAAATTCCCACAGAAGAAAAAAAAGGCTTTTGTTTATTTTTCTGTGCAAATTCCTACTTACATACTTATTTGGCCTCTTTATACATAGCAGTTAATTCTACTGAACTTTTATGATGTAAAATCTACTGTTGTGCAAGGGGCCCTTATACTGATGATTAGATACAAGATGCTTATAGATTTATTATCAATCAAGATTATATTTTTTGACGAATCGTTATTAATCCGTGACTATACCTATATGCCTATCTATACATACACGTGAATCCTACTTACTACCTTTGGACTAAGTACTTTTTAAATATTATAAGATTGTGACATCATGGACTTTTTTAAATTATTAATGGCCTTAGTTAAAAAAATATATCAAAAGATAAACAGAGCTTACACTATTGCCAACTCTTACTACTGGGTAATGACAAACAGTGACGGACTAACTTCATAAGCAATTAAAATCATATTACGTTTATATAAGTATAGCTGTAAATGTGCAAATCACAATGACAAAATATGACTCATAGAAAACTCACCTGCCTGGCACATCTAAACATTCCGCAATGGCGATCGATGTAGCGTTGCCAATTTGACGGGTCAGGTTAATGTACGGCCAGCTAAAGTAAGCCCAGTTAAAAAGAATCCACTTTTTTCCACTGTGAAATTGTCAAGGCCCATGTACACTGTAGCAGATAAATATTTCGATTTTTTTTTTATCTAGCTATGGCTAATTGTCTTTAAGAGGACAGCCAGTAGGCTTACCATGAGCTCTGTCTGGCTCTGTCTCTGGCTCTGGTTTGGAGTCTGTGTGAGTGTTGTCTAAATAAATCCTACGTCAAAACGTCACATACACAGTATAATGGTGAGTACTCACAGTCACATAGACTCAAAACCAGAACCAGTAACATAGCCAGACAGAGCTCATGGTAGCCCTACAGTATTGAAAAAAAAACATTTTCTGGCACTACGGCGGCTGCTGCCGTGGTACGCTCGCTCTGCTCGCTCACCTTGTACCTATACGTAATTTTTATGTTCTAACGTAACCGAACCTAATATCCAAGTCGGATCCACTTTATAAGTATCACAAGTAAGTATCCACCAAAATCCAAAATCCATGTTTGAATTGCTACAGTGTACATGTGGCTTAACTGGCATCGTAATAATGGGGTGTACATTATCGCCTCCCGATTTGACAGCTTTTTACTGACCACCGCAGACGCTGTGATGTGCGGCGGTAAGACATAACTGCAAACCCTACTATAACTGGTCTCATCAAATCATCACGAAGGTTTACTAAGGAACAAAAATAGTCCATTCGTGCGCTCTTTTAGCGTGCTGTTATTATACAATAACAGCATTATGTTTATTTTTTAAGGTATATTTAATTGTGGCGGTTGTCTAAACGATTTTTTCTTTCTTTCTCGTTTTTTCTTTCTCCAGCTTACTCTTTCTGCAAACCCATAAAAAAAGTTATAAAAAATCCTCAACGTATATAATCACTAAACGTATATAAGAAAAATCGCAAATAACAAGCTGTGTGCAATAACTTAGAACAAAGTTCGGCAAATTCGGCAGATTTAAACAAGTTTTCCTATACTTATACCGAGTTTTTCAGTTTACTAATGCGAAGACCAGTTGGGAAACTATTTGGTTCAAAATTATTATTTATACTTCTTCTTCTTATAGTGTCACTAGTTCTTTCGAACCAGTGTAGTGAAAGGAAATTAATACTGAACTTTGTTGATTTTATATCATTCAAAATCCTGAAGTGTAACGAGAAGTTATGATTTCTGTTTATAAATCAACTACTGAGAAGTTTAGTTGAATAAAGAGGAACTGGTATCGACACTTAATTGATTTCGGAGCTGAATTCCGACTTTCACACTTTGCCGACTTTTGCAGAATTCAATACAGGAGTTAGCGACGAGTTTCTAATACTGTTACTGGCTTATTCTGAGTTTTCAACATCATTTGTCGTTAGCTTAACGCAAAAATAGCCTATGTGCTATTCCAAATTTTATCCAGATTCGTTCAGCCGTTCCTGCTTTATTGAGTAACAAACATCCATCCATCTAAACTCTCACATTTATGTTTTTTTATTTTTTATTTATATATTTTCTAAAAAGTACATAATCTAATAATTACCGGGATATACTCGTAAGTGGGAGTGTGGTTAATATTTTGGGTAGGGTTCACAGAAGACGCTGTGTTCTGTGCTCGTGACAAATTGTAATGCTCGATTTTTTTCTATGTATTAGTAAGACAAAACGGTTTTATCATTAGGAAGATAAGATCCACACTCACACTTATAAATAGATGACGCTGGCCGGTCGCATTCAGTCTTATCGAACTCTTGCGACGCTAACATGGCACCCGAAATAAAATACACTAATGTAAGAAAGTGTTTACATTAAATTTAAATTCTGAAGCACATCCAATTGATAAATTATTATACTTTCGCGTTGATTATTGTACAATGGTTCTCTTCCGTATTATCTACAGCCATTCCAATTTTGTACATTATACCTGCTATTAAGTAGTTTTGTGAAAAATATATCTATTATATTGATAAGAAATTGTGAATGATTTAGATCTTCATTGATAACGAGTGGGTGCCTGCCAAAAGCGGCAAGAAGTTCAAAACCTTCAACCCTGCTGATGAATCACTTGTAGCTGAAGTCGCCGAAGGAGGAAAGGTGAGTTTTTAACTGTTATTTCCTATTTTTTTTAATTTTTGATAAAGCATAGCTTCGTCGTCTATGATGCTTATATTGTTAAACAAATATTGTTTGATATAAATCGAGACAAAGTGCATAATTATACCTTATTTTGTGTAAAACTACATTTATATACTTATATATTTTTTTGTATTCTTTTATTAGTTATGTTACTTAGGGATACGCAAACCGTGTGTACTCTTCTCACTCACTCGCACATTTTGACCGCGCGATAGTTGCTCGCGATTTTCGACTTATCGTTTAGTGATTCTAATCTTTCAAAGGGTCTCCTTAGCTCTGTGTCCTTACAGTGTCAAAGGAATATATTTTTATTTTATCAAGACCTAAATTACCTACTGTGATTGTCAAACTTATGCGATCAGTTTACCTACCTACATAATATTCTTATTTCATCTTTTATTTATTTCTTAGGCCGATATCGAAGCTGCAGTAGCAGCAGCGGAGCGTGCCTTCCACCGGAACTCAGAATGGCGGCTCATGGACGCCTCTCAACGCGGCAATATCCTGCGCAAGTTCGCAGAACTCCTCGAAAGGGACTTCGCATACCTGGCAGAGCTGGAGTCACTTGACAACGGCATGGTGAACAGCTTCGCCAAGATAATGTTCCAGGGGATCGGCGATAAAGTGCGCTACATGGCAAGCTTGGCAGACAAAGTCCAGGGCGATACCGTTCCATTAGGTATGAGGAAAAAACTTATTTCTTAATAACTGTAGTTTACTCGCGAGATTTTCCTGTACCGATTCAGATTATCATAGACATTATAGACATAGACATTTATTTATTTACTACATAAGCACACAAAAACCAAAAACTAAAAGAAGAAATATACAAACAATACAGGAAAAGTGCGTCGTGTTTCTGTGTGCTACAGCAGCAAAAGGGCCTTGACTCAGCATAATGCCTAGCTTCTGTGAGGAAGCTATGCGCTGGTATTCTGTCAAGACCGTGAGCCAATAGACCTTGTGAGACACATTAAATAAATAAATATTGTTATCACAAACTGCTTTGTCAGATAGTTGTTCTACCATAAGTTATGACCTTGGCCTTCCTTTGTAATAGGCCAATGACTAAGCTGAGCATATGATTATAGGTGTTGAACGAGTCAGTTTCATCTAAAATCCGGTCTCAGACAAGCGTACAGTAAATAGAAGCTTACGTAAAAAATTATCCCTGACTCTGCATAAATCATGTACAAAGAATGCAAAGGCTATATTTACTTATACCTACTTATTATAAGCATGATACTCAAAATTGAACAAAAACAAGCGTGTAGCGTATGCAGTGTTTTTTTAACTGGGGCAGTATAACAAATCTGAATCCGTAGAAGAAGGCAAACTGTTTTCTAAATAACTATTCAACCATCTATTCCCTGCCACGCTTTGCTGTGGCACATTTGTGACTGACGCAAAAAATAAATAAAAACAATACTTGATGCGGATTATATTATATCATACTAAAATTTCAGCTCGATCGGTGCTGAACTTTTTGAGAGAGTTGCAAACCAACATAACATTTATACAGGGTAGCCGGAACAATGTCGTCCAAAGAAAAAATTTTGGTCCCTCGTATTGTGGGGTATCCGAATCACCCCCATGTATGTTCCGCGATTTTGTATAGTTTTCAAGCTATGAATTTTTTTCTGAATTTT
This sequence comes from Thera britannica, assembly GCA_939531255.2. Taxonomy (NCBI): domain Eukaryota; kingdom Metazoa; phylum Arthropoda; class Insecta; order Lepidoptera; family Geometridae; genus Thera; species Thera britannica. Next base: position 16,465,959 of record OW618036.2, on the reverse strand, counting down.
CTGGAAATTTCGACCTGACCAGCTTAAAAGTTTCTCTCGTTGACTTTACAGACTTTACAGTTGGTTTTTTTTTTCCGATTGAAATAATATTTTATCCCAACAGATGGTGAGACATTCTGCTACACCCTAAAGCAGCCCGTGGGAGTATGTGGCCTGATTCTCCCATGGAATGTCCCCATCCTTATGTTCTTGAACAAAGTGTGCACATCTCTTGCGGCAGGTGAGTTACTTTGGTTTATCCTTTCACCTAGTAGCTCGAAGAACTGACAACCGTTGGGGAATAAAGGTTCTCGAATGGCGACCACGAACCGGAAGACGAAAAGTAGGTGACCCACCCACCAGACGGACTGACGACATTGTTACGATCGCAGGAAGTCGGTGGATGGAAAGGGTTCAGAATCGTTCTTCCTGGAAATGTGTAGAGGAGGCCTTTGTCCAGCAGTGGACTTCTTCAGGCTGATGATGATCCTTTCACCACACTGCACTGGTTCAAAAAACTGGTGACACGACAAGAAGAAGAAGTCACTTTGTCATTAAAAACAAATTAAAACAAAACTTATCGTTAACAAGGAATGATTGCAACAAGACTGAATGCTGACGTAATAAATATAGGGTATAGGAACTTCACTATCACATCAGTGGTCGAAAAATTATGGCAACATGATATAATATTGTGATCACTGTTCCTTGATCATTAATTTTTTAGCACTTTTTCAATTAACGCGATCGTATTGCATTATTAGTATTTATCGCAATTATCATTTTTTCATTATTTCCCGACGTTCCCGAAAAAATGGGTTGGATTAGTGTTTTAATCTTGCTGTAATTCCCCAGGATGTACGGCTGTTGTAAAGCCGGCTGAACAGACGCCCCTGACAGCACTTTACCTGGCCGCGCTACTCAAGGAGGCAGGTCTTCCCAAGGGGGTCATCAACGTGGTCCCAGGGTTCGGAGAAGACGCGGGGGTCGCCCTCACTCACCACCCCAAAGTCGCTAAAATATCCTTCACTGGCTCTCTTGAAGTAAGTTGAATCAATCATACTTATCAATTTTGATGATTTTAATGAAGAAACATAGGTACTAGGTGTGTAAAAAAACACAGCACAGAAAATGATAAGTTTGAACGTGATAAAAAGGATTTTCGTTTTGTCATCATGACTATAATTTTGTTACATACTTACATGTTTTTAGGGTTCCGTAGCCAAATGGCAAAAACGGAACCCTTATAGATTCGTCATGTCTGTCTGTCTGTCTGTCTGTCTGTCTGTCTGTCCGTCCGTATGTCACAGCCACTTTTCTCCGAAACCGTAAAAGCTAGACTGATGAAACTTGGCGAGTAGATGTATTATGTGAACCGCATTAAGATTTTTACATAAAAATAAAAAATAAACTATAAATTTCGGGGGTCCCCATACTTGGAACTGAAACTCAAAAATTTTTTTTTCATCAAACCCATACGTGTGGGGTATATGAATAGGTCATCAAAAATGATGTTGAGGTTTCTAATATCGTTTTTAGGGTTCCGTAGCCAAATGGCAAAAACGGAACCCTTATAGATTCGTCATGTCTGTCTGTCTGTCTGTCTGTCTGTCTGTCTGTCTGTCTGTCTGTCTGTCTGTCTGTCTGTCCGTCCGTATGTCACAGCCATTTTTCTCCGAAACCGTAAGAGCTAGACTGATGAAACTTAGCGAGTAGATGTATTCTATGAACCGCATTAAGATTTTTACATAAAAATAAAAATAAAACTATAAATTTCGGGGGTCCCCATACTTGAAACTGAAACTCAAACATTTTTTTTTCATCGAAGCCATACGTGTGGGGTATCTATGAATAGGTCTTCAAAAATGATGTTGAGGTTTCTAATATCGTTTTTTCCTAAACTGAATAGTTTGCGCGAGAGACACTTCCAAAGTGGAAAAAAGTTGGTCTTTAGAAGTTAGAGGGGGGGGCCCTCTAACTTCTAAAGTAAGAGAATGATAATACCAAAAAAAATATATGTTGTACATTACTATGTAAACTTCCAACGATATTTGGTTTGAACGAGATCTAGTCAGTAGTTTTTTTTTTATACGTCATAAACCGTAAACCGCAATTTACCTTTCGGCGAACTACAAGAACCTTATTATGTTACATCAAGGAACATAATATAAAGGTTCTTGTAGTTCGTCGTGCTACGGAACCCTTCATGGGCGAGTCCGGCTCGCACTTGGCTGCTTTTTTTCTAAACTGAATAGTTTGCGCGAGAGACACTTCCAAAGTGGAAAAAAGTTGGTCCCCCCCCCTCTAACTTCTAAAGTAAGAGAATGATAATACAAAAAAAAATATATGTTGTTCATTACTATGCAAACTTTCAACGATATTTGGTTTGAACGAGATCTAGTCAGTAGTTTTTTTTTATACGTCATAAACCGTAAACCGCAATTTACCTTTCGACGAACAACAAGAATCTTATTATGTTACATCAAGTAACATAATATTTTTCGACAGAAAAACTCATTGGTACACGAGTGAACTCACCCACGACCGATTTGAACCCACGACCTTCGGATCGGAAGGCGGGGCCACTACCACTAGACCACCAGTGCTCCGAAAAGTTAGTCTAAAAAAGTCTATTAAATTTTATTAAATGCTTGTTGTATAAACGCCCATCTTTAGAGATAACACTCCTTCGACACTCGAATAAATAAAAAGCAGCCAAGTGCGAGTCGGACTCGCCCATGAAGGGTTCCGTAGCATCAAATAACATAATATAAAGGTTTTTGTAGTTCGTCGAAAGGTAAATTGCGGTTTACGATTTATGACGTATAAAAAAAAACTACTGACTAGACCTCGTTCAAACCAAATATCGTTGGAAGTTTGCACAGTAATGTACAACATATATTTTTTTTAGTTTTATCATGCTCTTATTTTAGAAGTTAGAGGGGGGGGGACCAACTTTTTTCCACTTTGGAAGTGTCTCTCGCGCAAACTATTCAGTTTAGAAAAAAACAATGTTAGAAACCTCAACATCATTTTTGAAGACCTATCCATAGATACCCCACACGTATGGGTTCGATGAAAAAAAAATTTTTGAGTTTCAGTTTCAAGTATGGGGACCCCCAAAATCTATAGTTTTTTTTCTATTTTTGTGTAAAAACCTTAATGCGGTTCACAGAATACATCTACACACCAAGTTTCATCAGTCTAGCTTTTATGGTTTCGGAGAAAAATGCCTGTGACACGGCCGGACAGACAGACAGACATGACGAATCTATAAGGGTTCCGTTTTTGCCATTTGGCTACGGAACCCTAAAAAGCAGATAAGTGAAAAAGCAACTTAAAAAGTTTATAAAAACACAGATAAGATAATACTATACTAGTAATAAAAATAAGAGTAAGCATGAAATTTTGAGTCGTTAATCATATAGGTACTTATTTATTTATCACGCGTTTATCTTTGTAGGTAAGTATACACTATGATGTTCATAATCTTATCTATTATAAGTTTATCTATATCTATCCTACTTTACTTTCTTCGTACAACCCGTACCCGTACCCGTACCCGTGGTTTTTGATAACATTGCACCACTTTATTAGCCACGAGTGAGTTGAGGCTTTATTTATCAACCACGACGATGATGTCTTACTAATCAATGGTATACATTTTCCATTTATTTATAACAACAAAATAAAAATTCATAATATTAACAAAAAAAACTAAAACTAATAAAAACTAAACCTAAAAAAAAAAGAAAAGTTTGGTATGCAAGTAAATTTTACAAAAATTTAAAAACTCCTATTAAGGTGAGGATTATGAAATGACTTCTATTTCTACGAAATATGATTAAGAATCCATCCTCCATCATCCCCTATCATTTATGCACTTTCCATCAGGTGATGGCAGCCAAATGTTAAGCTCTCTATCAATATTAAAAAAAAATAACAGAACTAGAGAGCAGTGTTCGTCTACTGACTCTAGTGGTAGCGGCTTCCGACTTTAAAGTCGTGGGTTCAAATCCAGTCGTGCACCAATGAGTTTTTCTGTCGAAAAATTGATGTTCACTATACACTTAAACGGTGAAGGAAAACGTCGTAGGCAACCGACATGTCATAGGATTCAAAAAATATCGAAAAGTTTGTCGAATACACAAAAGGAACTTCTCTGAGGCGCACTTGAAATCCTTTCACCACACTGGCACTGGTTTGAAAAAATCAGTGCGCAAGGCATAAATCATGAATTGAAGCTATATCAGAGATTAAACCATTTAACTAATTATATTATGGAAAGTTTGTCGTCTCTTGAGGCTTTTAGATAACTCTGTTTTGATATGAACATGAAAGCAACGAGGTGACCTAATTATTCATGAGTATTATCAACAGCCATTATTTAGGTCATTCCTGAACAGCTCGTACCTATAATTCCTAATGTTCACCACACAAATATTTGTTCTCGGTGGGGATCGAACCCACGACCTACGGCTCAGAAGGCAGAGCTACTACTAAGCTAAAAGGCCAGAAAGAGAAACGAGACATAAATTAGTTTCGTTCCCAGGAAAAGCTTCTTTGTAAAAAATGTTTTGATATAGAAAATGTTGTGAATGTAGGTAATAATAGTAAAATGTTTGCTTAAAGGTGGGTAAGCTGATCCAACAAGCGGCCGGGGTGAACAACCTCAAGCGTGTCACTCTTGAGTTGGGAGGCAAGAGTCCTCTGGTCATCATGAATGATGCTGATTGTAAGTCAAAAGCAGCACCAATAAACTCTCACAAAACACAAAATATAGGGTTTTATTAGTTATTTGTTATACAAGAGTGCAAGGCTGCTTTCTAACCGCGTGCTCAATTTTGATGACCGAGCAAGCGAAGGATTCTAATATCCAACGCCAAACGCCAACGCCAACGCTTAGAATCCGAGCCTGTCCAGATGGGGCGTTTTACGCGCGAGTGTCCTCGCGCGTAAACATTCGCGCGTTCTCCAGATACTAGAGCGCTATACATCCCGTCCAGACGCTGCCGTGCGATTCCTCAATCGCGCGTAAAACGCGAGCAACTATTTGGTAGGAGCGCGCGTAAAACGCGGCATCTGGACGCAATATAAATTGAAACGCGCGAGGGCACTCGCGCGTAAAACGCTCCATCTGGACAGGCTCTAAGCGTTGGCGAAGGAATCAAAAGAGCACAAGGTGAAAAATCTTTGCACTCGAGTGCAACACGTAACTTTTCATCCCACCTCAGCGAGGAAATGACTAAATGCAAAAAAGAACATGGAACGACTAAAAGTAACACACCAAGAAGGTTCCGAGTATGAGTTTTTAACAAATTTAAAAGGGTTGCATGATAAATTCGGCACCATGCAGGTAGACGTAAATAGGTTTAATTATGTTTTGAATTAACAAATACACCAAGCAGGTTACGAGTGCGAGTTTTTAACAAATTAAAAAAGGTTGTATTCGGCACCTTGGAGGTTGTGTATTCACAAACTAAGTGAACACGATATTCTAAATTCAAATTTACTTTATCCTCTAGCGGATAAAAACGGCTTTTGCAGTCAGATATTGAACAGCAAAAACACACTTTTCGAGCTGGTGGGATGAAAATGTCGTTTTGTACACACGCTTGTATGTTCTCGTGGCATGTTTTCTCCTAAAATCAGATCCTCGTCAGAAAGCCTACCGCAAGCTCTGCCTGGCTCTGTCTCTGTCTCTGGTTTTGAGTCTGTGTAAATGCTCACCAGTACATTATTACTGGCGGAAGTTCCGATTGGCGGCGGGATCACAGTGACAGTTCAACAAGTAGTATTATTATTTGTTAGTCTAAAATATATTTTTTTTCAGTGAACGTCGCGGTGCCGTTCGCAGCTCTCGGTGTGTTCACTCATCAAGGACAGATTTGTATAGCAGCCTCTCGTCTCTATGTGCAGTCTGGCATCTACGATAAATTCGTGGAAGCAGCAGTCAAGTTCGCCAAGGGCATACAGATTGGAAAACCAACGGACTCTACCACACAACATGGACCACAGGTAATACTCATACTCATCATAAAAAAGCACATAGCTAGATGGTTAAACTCCTAGATAAAAACGAAATACCTTACGATTACGATTTTAAGGCTCTGTCACGTCAGATAGAATATATGTTATGCTTTCAGATTTCTTATTATCAAAAACCCACTCCAGTTTATTTAAAATGTTGGTACGTGCCAAATGTATCATAATATTTGGACGTTACCTCTGACCCGATTCTTTGCACATATCTAAGTACTCCGTTTTTACGGATATTATCAAAATATTGTGCAAAGTCACTATGACCGACTATGATCTAAAAAGGCCGACGTAGGTACGAGTACATACCATTAGCATAGAATCAAACACATAAAATACTCGATATATACACATAATATAATGCACATAAAATACTCGATTTCTAACAATGCAGAGTGAGTAGCCTTCTAAAAAACACGCCCTATGACTTAACTTATGTCCACCTATTGTAGATTTGTTCGCTATGAACTGCGTCAAGAGCAACTTTTCATAAAGATGTAATAAATATAGAAAACTACGAGTCTACTTTCTATTCATGAACTACTAAAAGGAAAATCGTAAAAAAATAACCAAATCACGCACGACGAGAAAGACGAGAGACGAGAAAGAAAAGGAAAGGACTCAAGATATGCAAATAATAATGTATGATTCTTGTTCGACTATGAGCTTTGCCTAAGCAAATTGTATGCTTAGTTCCGCTTGGGCTTTCTAGTTTCTACTTGTTTAAAGATACAATCTTTGGTACATGATATTGTTACGAGCGGGGGGTCTATTGAACAATGAAAGTCGATTTTTACACAACGAACACTTATATTACCACTCAAAGCCAAAACTTTATTAAAACACAATAAAACACAGCACTCAATAAAACACAATACAAGACAAGGCACTAATTCACTCTTCGCACTCGAAACGTTCACTTCTCTAGCTTAATAAAAACTGTCCCACGATCCGAGCGATTCTCTATTTATAGCTCGTCTCATTATTCGAGCATGTTCGTCGAACCCTCTAGAAACACCCGGAACTTGATTCTCTATTGTTTACGTAATGTAGTTCCGCCATTTGTCAATAGATGGCGCTCTCTGCCACCCAACTCGTGAGTAGTTCCTCCTCTCGGTAACAGATGGCGCTAGGCGTTAGGCTACTGCGCAACACTATCCCCTCCTAAAGCATGCTCGTCCCGAGCATCATTGGACCCATAATATCGCGCCAATCGATCAACATGAACAATTTTAGGTTTGCCTCGCAAACCCTTCTTGATTCGGTACGAGACATCGTTCATCCTGGTTACCACACGGTATGGTCCATCCCATTTTGCTTGTAATTTAGGAGACTTCCCCTTACTGCGGACTGGATTGTGCAGCCACACCAATGAACCCTCATCAAATCCCTGATTGTTCGAGTTTCGGTCATAGCGGGTTTTCATTCTTTCAGACATTTGCTGGCTGGATTGTCTGACATTTTCATATATGTCGTTCATTTTATGGCGTAGATCACTTGCATAATCCGTTATGGCGCGCGGAGAGTCTGGTGGAATGCCAGTGATCAAATCTGCAGGCAATCGTAGTTCCCGTCCGAAGTTCGCAAAGGCGGGAGTGACTGTTGTGCTCTCATGCACCGCACTTCGATATGACAACAAAAATGGCTGGATATGCTTATCCCAATCATTCTGTCGGTTCGCCACCACTTTTGCCAGATATCTTTCCAACGTTTGATTGAATCTTTCCACCATTCCGTCAGACTGTGGGTGATATGCAGTAGTCCTCGTTTTATGAGTACCCATTACTCGGCATGTCTCCTGGAAAACTTGAGACTCGAAATTTCTTCCTTGATCGCTGTGGATTTCCAAGGGTACTCCAAACCGACAAAAGACTTCATGGACTAATTTATCTGCTACTGTCATTGCTTCTTGGTTCGGAATAGCGAAAACTTCTGGCCATTTGGTGAAATAATCCATGACGACTAGGAAGTACTTGTTCCCATTCTCGCTCACAGGGAATGGCCCAGCGACGTCCAGTGCTATGCGCTCCCAGGGTGCTCCAACGTTGTATAATTTGAGCGCTCCCCTACTGCGTGTGTGAGGTCCTTTCACAGCTGCACAACTCGTGCATTTCCGGCACCAGTCTTCTACGTCATCTCTGCAATAGATCCAATAAAATCGTTCTCGTATTTTTAACAAAGTCCTTTTTACTCCCATATGACCCCCTGAACTTCCCGTATGATAAAGTTGCAGAACGTCAGGTACCTTTGATTTAGGTACAACCATTTGTAGATGACAGTGGTCTCCTCGATTATTTTCCCATTTGCGGCACAATACTCCATCTTGGATAACCAGACTATCCCATTGTGCCCAATAACTTTTCGTTGTTGTACTCCTTCCGGCAATATCACTCCACTTAGGCTTAGGAGTACCAGCTCTTAACCATTCTACAATTGGTTTGATGTCGGCGTCTTCTGATTGTGCTTGCTGCAGGGCTTCTTTCCATTCGACACTTAAGTCAGTTCTTAGCATCCTGATGGGTATCGCTTCTTTAGATTCTTGCTTGGCACAATGCTTACAGTTTTCCGGACAAGGTCTTCTTGATAGGGCGTCCGCATTACCGTGAGATTTGCCACTGCGATGCTCAGTGTCATAGTTAAACTCCTGGAGTTGTTCGATCCATCTTGCCACCTGCCCTTCGGGATTCTTAAATTGTAGAAGCCACTTTAATGCAGCATGGTCCGTGCGCAGATGAAATTTACGTCCCAGCAGATATTTACTGAAATGTTGTAAGGTCTTAACTACTGCCAGCAACTCCCTTCTGGTAACACAATAATTTCTTTCTGGTTTTGATAACGCTTTGCTGAAGTAGGCTATCACCACTTCTTTATCTTCTCTGCGCTGAGATAGCACACCACCGATTCCGGTATTACTTGCATCTGTATCTACGATGAACATGTTTTCTGTGTCAGGATAACCTAGAACCGGAGTATCACACAGCCGTTTTTTTAATTCCTGGAAAGCAAGGTCGCATTCCTCGTCCCAGCTAAAAGTCCGCCTCTCTTCAGTGAGTTTGTGTAACGGCTTAGCAATATCAGCGAAGTTTCTCACAAAACGTCGATAATACGAGCACAGTCCTAAAAATGCTCGGACCTCAGTCTTGTCTTTTGGAATTGGCCAATCCTTGACAGCCACGACCTTTTCCGGATCAGTTTGTACACCTTCCTCAGAAATCACGTGACCCAAGAAATTCACCTGCCTTCTGAAAAACTTGCATTTCTTGGGACTCAACTTTAGATTGGCAGCATGAAGTTTCCCGAGCACACGTTCCAAGTTTTGCAGATGTTCTTCAAACGTTCGACCCACGATAATGATGTCATCCAAGTAGACCAGGCAGGCGTCCCCAATTAATCCAGTGAGTACCAGTTCCATTAAACGTTCAAATGTCGCAGGGGCGTTGCACAATCCGAAAGGCATTACATTAAACTGCCACAAACCTTTCCCTGTAGAAAATGCAGTCTTTTCCTTATCCTTCGGGTCTATTTCTACTTGCCAGTAGCCACTTTTCAGGTCAAGAGTGGTAAACCACTTCATTCCCGTTAGTGTATCCAGTGTGTCATCAATTCTCGGTAGTGGATAACTGTCCTTCTTAGTAACTTCATTAAGTCGGCGATAATCCACACAAAACCGCATGCTGCCATCTTTCTTTTTTACTAGCACAACAGGAGAGCACCATGGACTAGTCGAAGGCTCTATAACTCCATCCCTTACCATATCTTCGATCATAGTCTCCACTTCTTTCTCTCGAGCTACTGGTAATCTTCTCGGGCGTTGGCGGATAGGTGGTTCATTACCGGTATTTATCGTGTGTTGAACTAATCCAGTCTTTCCAATGTCAGCATCGCATGAAGAGAAAAGGTTGTCAAACCGAGACAACATCTGCTGCGCCTTTTTGACTTCTTTTTCCGAAAGATCCTTGTGGCAATTTTCTAGGAATGACGATATATTGCTTTTGCCAGTTTCCTTGCTGCTGGATAATTCTTTACAGTTACGCATCCAGGCCACTTCTTCGCAGGTTCCCATTACCATTCCTTTTTTAATGAGATGTTCCTTATTACTTGGATTCAGTACCCGTACCGCTGAGATGTTGGTAGCCTTCACCAAAGTTCGTGCCATAATCCATGGTACCTCGTTGTCTGATCCTTCCAACAGTACACATCGATTCTTTGTCTGAGCTTGTGATAAATTTACTGGAACAATGGTTTCTGACCGTGGAGGAAGAACGGTTCTTCTTGAACAATAGATTTTCCCAGGTGATCCACCTTCCATAAAGATTTCTTCCAAACCACATTTCAAAATTCCTTGCTTAACGTCTATTTCACAACGGTGTTTTCGCATAAAGTCCAAACCCAGAATACAATCATCCATTATATTTGCAATGATGACATTATGCTGGAAAATCCTTTCACCCAACTTCATCTCCACTAGCTTCTCACCTCTGACGAGTATGTGCTGACCGGTTGCTGTTAGGAGCTGGATTCGGTCACAGTTGTGAAAGAGGCCCCCAAGAACGCGGTTTGCAAGTTGGGAACTGACTACTGTTCGAGAAGCACCAGTATCCAATGTCATCTTACAAGGTATTCCGTTAATTTGGCCTGCGATGATCAGGCTATTTCCATCATGAGCTTGTGAAATCCAAATTCTTGGGGCTCTGTTAATACCGGCCAGCACTCGCCCCGCAGCCCTGGCGTTTACTCGTTTCCCTGTTGCTGGTTGGTGGAAGCAGTCTCCTGTTCTCCCTGTTCACGACGTATTCCTGAAACTGCTCGCTTAGGGCAATTAAATCTCAAGTGCCCCTTTTCTCCACACTCAAAGCATTTAGGGCTATATCTCGGACGATACTCACGAGTGGGTGATGCTACCACTTCCCTGATGCGATGTGCTCGATGGTCCTGACGAACGGCTTCTACTTCCAAAGCATGGGCGAGGGCGTTCTTCAAAGACTCATGATGTCCCAGTCTCACAGCAGCTCTCACCTCCAAGTCGCGAATCCCATCGATAAAGGATTGCACCAAAATTCCATCGATAAGCGCAGGTGAAGATTGGTATGCCTTTCGGACCATTTTTTCCACTTCCAGAGCCCACTGCTGCAAGCTTTCAAGACTGCGTTGGGTCCTTTCTTTCAGTTGGGCGCGGAATACGTGCTCCAGATGCGTGTCACCATAACGAGATTCCAGCGCGTCCAGCAGCTGCTCGTAGGTTACCTCCTTTCCAATAGCTTCCAACACATTGAGGGCCTGGTCACGAAGTGCCAAAGTCAGTGCAGTCATCGCCTGATCCGTGGTCCATCCATTTGCTTTACTCACTGCTTCCAGCTGAATTTTGTAGGCTGACCATGATGAAGTCCCATCATAGGGTGGCACCTTGAAACCCTTACCCACAGGCGTAGCTACCACAGAAGCCAAGTTTCCTGCTCCAGCTTTAAGTACACCCAGAGCTTTCTTTACATCAGCAATCTGGGTTTCCGTTTCGTAGATACGGCTTTCCTGATTTTGGACCTGTTCTTTTACACTTTGCAGGTCTTTGTTAACAGTCACCTGCAGGTTTTTCATAAGGCGAACTTGCTCCTCCATCAGACGGTTTTGCTCCACTTGCCGACGGGTCTGCTCCTCCTGCCGACGGTTCTGTTCATCCATCAAGCGGGCTTGCAGCTCCTCATGCCGACGGTTCTGTTCCTCCTGCCGACGGTTCTGTTCATCCATCAAGTAGGCCTGCCGCTCCTCCTGCCGACGGGTCTGTTCCTGCAGCATGGCCATCAATGCTGCCAGATCACCTGATGCAGGAGCCTGGACCTCCGATAATGGTAGAATTCCAGATGTCCCAGCAGCTGGCTCCGTCAGCAGTTTAGGGTCCCGACGAGTTGCTTGTGACGGAGAACTTCCCATCCGTCTTGCATCCATTTCCTGTTGGCGTTGACTTCTCGTCCTCATACCTTCAGCGTCGTCTTTCGGTAACACCGGCATTGTTCAATCGCACTTCTGACACCAATTTGTTACGAGCGGGGGGTCTATTGAACAATGAAAGTCGATTTTTACACAACGAACACTTATATTACCACTCAAAGCCAAAACTTTATTAAAACACAATAAAACACAGCACTCAATAAAACACAATACAAGACAAGGCACTAATTCACTCTTCGCACTCGAAACGTTCACTTCTCTAGCTTAATAAAAACTGTCCCACGATCCGAGCGATTCTCTATTTATAGCTCGTCTCATTATTCGAGCATGTTCGTCGAACCCTCTAGAAACACCCGGAACTTGATTCTCTATTGTTTACGTAATGTAGTTCCGCCATTTGTCAATAGATGGCGCTCTCTGCCACCCAACTCGTGAGTAGTTCCTCCTCTCGGTAACAGATGGCGCTAGGCGTTAGGCTACTGCGCAACAATATTATTTTGCGTTATAGTCTGGAAAACCATTAAACGAATGCAGTTGTGTGATTTTAAGTTACATTGCGCGGTAAATCGACTTTCGGAACGGTAAGTGCTCCCTCATAGGGGCTTCCTGCCACAACCACTAAACGCTGCCACTGGCATATTTCCTGTAGTTTTCATCAACGCAGTGTTGCCAGAATGTTATTGTAACATTTCAATTTACTTTTGACCCTTTCATATTTCTTTCATATTACAAAAAAATTGTGTAGGTAATAAAGTGCCAAAATAAAGTATTGTGTCGTTTTCTAAATATTTTTTGGCAATGTTGTTTTTATCATGAAAATGTTATTTTTTGGGCTGTCTCATGTTATATTTAACTATCTGCCACTGGCAACACTATCCGTGGCCCGTGTGCGGCGATACTTACTTGCGCACGCTTATGCATCGATCAGTGATACTCAGTCAAATATTGCTGTCACATTTGACAGAACGCTTAGTTTGCGCAAAGCTTTAGAACCGTCAAAAACGGATACCGCGTTGCTACGCAGTGTAATTAACACTATCTACATATAAGCACAAACTTTCCTCTATAAAAGCCTGCGCACACCTAGGCCGCTGGCGACGGCGATCAGTGAAACCGTCAAATTTGACAGCGATATTTGACAGCGTTTCACTGATCGCTACCGCCAGCGAACTAGGTGTGCGCAGGCCTTTAGTAGTGTGGAGCATTGTTATTCAATCAACGTTGAACAAACTAGCTATAATTGCCTCGTTTCGCAATAACACGTTCGCACGTTTTTGAATGCAGAATACAGTAGCTTTTCCATGATATTTTTTTGTAAGAGTAGTAAACACTATGATTCAATAAAAAAATATCCAAAATATGTCCAGATTACTATAAAAAACACTGTTTTCAGATCGACGAAGAAATGATGGATAAAGTTTTGGGGTACATTGAAAAAGGCAAGAAGGAGGGCGCGAAACTATTGACCGGCGGCAAACGTTTCGGCAGCACAGGATATTACGTGGAGCCAACCGTCTTTGCTGACGTCACTGACAAAATGACCATTGCTACGGAGGAGGTATTTTTTTTTTAACTTTGCCCTGTAATAAAACAGCAATTAAAACTTAACTTAATCTAAATTTATACAAACTTATTGTCTATTAGCTAAACAAATTTCTGCTAATTTATATAATATCTTGGCTTGATCCGACAAGGAACAAGCCAAGGTGCTATTTATCATTTTAATTATTTATATTAAAAAATGAGGAAAAAAGAAGACTAAAAAGTTTTTACTTAGTCATTACTGCTACGAGTAAGTCAAATTTAAAGTAAAAAATATTTGTTTTTTTTTACTCGCTGCTGATTTTTTACTTATAAATGTGCAGCCGTACCTAAAAACGCAATTTAAATTTAATCGTTGCTTAAAGTTAGCCCTGTCACTGTTTGTCATTACCCAGTCGTAAGAGATGGCAATAGCTTAAGCACTGTTTATCTTTTGACATGTTTTTATAAGTAAGGCCAGAGAAGTTTAAAAAAATTGAGAAACCGACTTCATGGTCAAAGTGCTGAATCAATTTTGAAGAATTTTTTTTTCAGAGACAAAACCAAATCGACTCATGAATGACGAAGTCAATAACAAAAAGTTAAGAAAAAAATACAGCAAAAAAAAGTTATATTTACCAAAAATACAAAAAGAAAACAAGTACTGATCGGTATGCAAGCCGCTGAGTTTTTTTCATTGCGCCAATCAGATAATCTTTATCTAATTCCTGCTAAAAAAGCAAGCATTTTTAAAATTACGAACTCATCTAGATCTTCGGACCAGTTCAGAGCATCTTGAAGTTTGAGACGCTGGAAGAGGTGGTGGACCGCGCTAACGCCACCAACTACGGCCTCGCCGCCGGCATCTTCACCACCAACATCAACAGCGCACTGCAGTTCAGCAAGCACGTCGAAGCTGGAACTGTGTGGTGAGTTACTAAGTCTTATAATAGGCTGGTTTGCAAAACAGCTGCAGATTTGCAAGTCTGTGTGTGCTAGAATGCGCGCAAGATGAAAACTTTCACTCAGACAGACAGACACGTGACGAATCTATAAGGGTTCCCTTTTGCCATTTGGCTACGGAACCGTAAAAATGGACTGGAAATTTCTCCCGATCACAAACATGAATCGAAATGGGAAATTGAATTTCTATTGCGTTCAATGCATGATGTATTTAATACTTATATGATTATGATGTGCTGTGTGTTTACCCCAATAAATAAAATAACTCGCTATAGGCTCGATCGCCACCGAGAACAAACAATTTTGTTACCTATGTCTGCATGTTTCTGTAATTTGGATGAACATTGATCATTATTGATTTGTTATATTTTTTTCTTACTATATTTTTAAATGTATTTGAGTACATATCCAATCACTCATCTAATTTCCAGTACATAATGTAAGTTTAGTTTCGTTTAGAGTTGATGTTGTGTGAAAATGACCGGTTCGGTCATTTTATTTTTAAAATTTAAACTGACAATATTTGTTTCAGGGTGAACACATACTTGTCACTTGGGCATCAAGCACCATTTGGCGGTTTCAAGGAATCCGGAATTGGAAGAGAAAAGTAAGTTTTGAGAAATTCGACATCTCTCACAGCTTAGTTGGCAGTAGCTCTGCCTTTACGCAGGAGGGCGTGGGTTCGATCCCACCGAGAACAAATATTTGTGTGGTGAACATAGGTGTATGTTCTCTGTCTGGGTATTATATTATATATCTCTGTTTTTATTCAAATTATCTATAAATAATATGTTTATATCGATTTATCTTTTACAGCGGCCTGCATGCATTGGAGCCATACCTAGAAGTGAAAACGGTCACGATGGCGCTACCAAAGAAACTGTAATAAACATCGCAACTTAATAGTTTACCTATTATCAGCTTATCAAGTTATTTAAAAATAGAATTTGTACATTTGCACCAAGTCATAATATTTCCAATCTTTACTGCAAAGAAATAAAAATATTCAAACAAATCCCGCTGTTTTAATCTTTGTTAAACTATGTGCTACAAATATAATGAGAAAAATAGTACAAACTTAGGGATTTGATGAAGTGTGAGTGGTGAAATAGAATACTGTAGGCCTACCATGAGCTCTGTCTGGCTCTGTCTCTGGCTCTGGTTTAGAGACTGTGTGAGTGCTCACCAGTGCATTATACTGTGTGTGACGTTTTGAGGTAGGATTTATTTAGTCAACACTCACACAGACTCAAAACCAGAACCAGAGACAGAGCCAGACAGAGCTCATGGTAGCCTACCTGGTATGAAGAAGGCTTTATCTGAAAAACTCTTGCAATATGAAATAAGTACATTCATTAATTTGTACAAAGTCTGTCTAGATAACATTAATGTCATACATTTTATCGGAAATTGTTGTTGATATGGATTAATTGTGATAGGCGTAAAAGTAGTTAATACATATATTTTATACTTTTTGTGCAACAACAAGAAACAGGAGCCTAATTCTCGGGCCGACCGAGATCATTTCGCAATTTTATTTTATTGCTTCTTTTCGAAGAGAGAATGGATGATTTCCTTGAGTAATTCATCGACGACCTCATCGTAGAAGCCTCGATAGCTACGATATACGGAAAACGTAGAAAAAGTGCGGGGTTGTGCAATGCCAATGTGTATTTAAGGGACATTGACAATCTCGTCGGCCCGAGAATTAGGCTCCTGATATCTTTCATTTCCTATTACTCATAAGCGCTTCTTAAAATATAGAAAAATAAGCCACAAATAAGACACAGAGCCAGACAGAGCTTGTGGTAGGGCCTACAGATCGAGTTGTAATACTCTTTTTGCGAAATGGCATGGAAAATGAAAATGGATTTTCCGATGTTCCCTGTATTACTTTTGTTTCGAACTTATTCGAATATTAATAAAAAGTTACTGATGTCCGTAATTTTCGGACAGAGATCCTCTTCTTCTTCTTAATGAAAGGCGTCTGTCCATTTTGGATCAATTTTGCCAGTGTCGAGTAATGAGGATATATTACATAGATAAAATACTTTTTCGTCAATTCAAGTCAGTCATAGACAAGTCATAGGCCCTACTTTGCTTTGAAATTAAAATGATGGTCGTTTGTTTTCAAAACCATCAGAAACCTTTTCGATCATATCAGAATATCACATAATGCACTTTCATTCCAACTCTAACACTTTGAGCTAAGACCTCAAGTAATGTTGGTTAAAATACCACAGAAATTACTCAACAGAACTCAAAATAACACTAGAAAAACAATTAAAATGGAAAAGCTATGTGACTTCCCAAAATGACAGAAAACTAATCCCGACAGAGATCTAAGATTTGAAAGGGTGCTGTCGTGAGGTAATTTCTTTCTAGAAGCTCTAGCTTCTAGCGCGGTGACATTGATGTAGTGGTATTTCATCGAGACGGTCGTGAAGCAATTTCTTTTATTCCTTTCTTTCTGTAAACTAACGCGCTAAGTCTTTGATTAAATACTATATTTCTAAGTCCGAGATCAAAAAGCTGCTCATTAGAAAGCCATGAAGTCTGTAAGGGCATAGAACATAAAATTATACTAGAGAGTATATTATGTGACGATAAATGTATATTTATAATTTATACATTTCATATTTTTGTAATTTATGTGTTTTTTTTTGTTGTACTTGTTGTTTATTTATGTAAGTAACTATAAAATAAACTGATTTTTCTTTTGAGTCTCCTAATTGTCTTAGTTTAAGTCTTAGTCAGTTGAAGTGGCAATGGGCAGGTCATATAGCTCGAAAAACCGACAACCGTTGGGGAATAAAGGTTCTCGAATGGCGACCACGAACCGGAAGACAAAAAGTAGGGCGCCCTCCCACCAGATGGACCGACGACATTGTTAAGATCGCGGGAAGCCGGTGGATGGAAAGAGCTCAGAATCGTTCTTCCTGGAAATGTGTAGGGGAGGCCTATGTCCAGCAGTGGACTTCTTCAGGCTGATGATGATGATAATGAAGTCACAGTTGTAGGTACTCCATCTTGTCCAGTAGGCCTAAATGAGCTCTGTCTGGCTCTGTCTTTGGCTTTGGTTTTGAGTCTGCGTGAGTGCTCACCAGTGTATTTTACTGCGTGTGTGACGTTTCGACGTAGGATATATTTAGTCAACACTCACACAGACTCAAAACCAGATCCAGAGATAGAGCCAGACAGAGCTTGTGGTAGACCTACTGATCAACCCTTTTAGTAATGATCCCTCATTCATAATTTCATTAATCCTACACCATCGGCTTCACTTAAACGTTGATGTCATTGCCAATTTCATGCCATTAAATAGAAATGGGAACCACCAACTTAGAATTTCAGGGAATTTGTTAATCCACACCGATAAGCCCTAGTTTGTAACCCGTTTTAATCTCGTTACTCACTCCCACAGGCTCAAATACATCACCACAACAAAGCTCAAACTGATAATGCACCTACGTCCAATGTGTAGCACGCGAAATCAAACGACGCGCACGGACGACGTCAACAAAATCATTTGTGGTTTTCGATGGAAATACAATAAACGTTAGCTTCATTGTTTATTTAATGAATTGAACTGTGACGGGCTGTCTGGGTACACGTGATAGATCATCATTATCAGCCTGAAGAAGTCCACTGCTGGACATAGGCCTCCCCTACACATTTCCAGGAAGAACGATTCTGAGCCCTTTCCATCCATCTACTTCCCGCGATCTTAATAATATTATCGTCAGTCCATCTGGTGGGTGGGCGCCCTAAGCTTCGTCTTCCGGTTCGTGGTCGCCATTCGAGAACCTTTATTCCCCAACGGTTGTCGGTTCTTCGAACTATATGGGCTGCCCATTGGCACTTCAACTTGCTAACTCTACGAGCTACGTTACCTATGCTACCTTGGTTCTTCAACGGATATCTTCATTTCTGATTCTATCGCTACTTCTTCTTTCTCTTTCTTGGTACTAGAGATACATAAAAACATTAAATTTGGCACAAATTTTTAATTTTATCATACGGAAAAATTATGATGCAATTGTTATCATCAACTTAGGTAAGGTTAGATAAAATTAGTTGATAGCAAAATCATGATGTTTTTTTATTTTTGCTATTGCACAATATGCAAGATTAGAAAATCCCCTTGACAGTTGTTATCATGATAACCAAAGATACCAGCAAGATATGAATATCTTGCCAATACCATCAGCCTGAAGAAGTGGACATTTTCACTAACCTCCAATAAACTAACCGGTAGGGTAAAATTGAGAAAACAGCACTAGATGTACCTACTTACATCTATCAATAGCTTAATTTGCACCCTTTGGCAAATTAAATTAAAATATTTAATTTTTCTTGTAACGAGGCAATAAATGTTTTTTATGTTATGTTTGTACAACGTAACGATACAGATAGTACTTATATGCACATAGCCCGGATACCTACGGGTTCATCCAGTCGTAAATATGCCAAAACAAATGTGTAAGGAGTCTCCTTGACGAGTCGTAACACAATTAAAACTCTTCGGATATGTAGAAACATTTTATAGTAATCTTTCACATTATACATAACACCTTAAATCCCATAGCTAGTTAGCTAGTCTAACGTCCGTTTTGCCCCCAAAACCTGCCTCTAACTGTCAACTCGTTGACATTATACTGTGCATGACAGGTGACATAACGGACGTAAGGTGATTCTATCTATAACATAGAGCTTGTAAATAAAGTTACACACCAAGAAGGTTCCGAGTGTGAATTATTAACAAATTTAAAAAGGTTGTATTATAAATTCGGCACCATGCAGGTAGAAGTAAATAGGTTTAATGGTGTTTTGAATTCACAAATACACCAAGAAGGTTACGAGTGCGAGTTTTTAACAAAATAAAAAAGGTTGTATGATAAGTTCGGCACCATGGAGGTAAAAGTAAATAGGTTGTGTATTCACAAACTTATTGAACACGATATTCTAAATTCAAATTTACTTTATCCTCTAGTGGATAAAAACGGCTTTTGCAGTCAGATATCAAACAGCAAAAACACACTTTCAGAGCTGGTGGGATGAAATAGTACATTATTGCAAAGGCAGCGAAATAGGGACTTCAAAAAGGACTTCAATGATACGAGACAGGCAATTGCCATTTCGGCCGAGGCATATATAGTGCTTTTCTTAAAAAAATGCAAGGAAATAAAAAAGGGACTTTTACATAATAAATTTAATTTTTAGTAACCAAATAACAACGAACTCCGCTTTAGCCCCATTTTTTTTTTTATTTAACAGTTTTTGCCGAAAGGTAAACGTTTCTGTGGCTATACAGCCACGAGAACGCAATGTGTACGATAGATGAAAGAGTTCTAAATTCAAACAGCACACCGTTTCATACAACATTGCTGGAGCGAGAACGCGCCGGGAAGTGATATTGGTTTTTCAGTCTACGTAAATATGATACTTCGCGTGTTCTATATTCAAAAGTAATGACAATATTTCCGCGCATGTTTAAGAAAAATATATTTCCAGTGCATTTTTTTAAGCTTTCCGCTTAGACAATTTAACCTAATTGTCTAAGGCTTTCCGCCATCTGACACGCGCAGAGTTATCTTGCGGACTCTAAACAAAAAATAATTTAATTATTCCTTATGGACACGCAGCACAAGTTTCACTAGTCAGAAACACTAATATCATTACATTTTGAAAGCGTTTTCGGTGTATATTAAATAAAATGGAAAACGAACACACGGAAAACTATTTAGCTCGATTTTGTGTTTTGTTTAATCGGTATAACTCATGTTAATTAAATTAATGTATGTTAAAAAAAATCCTACTTATCAATATTATATTGATTATAAAGTTGTGGAAACAGTCTATTACGGTCTAACAAATAAATTTGACTGGCCTCTCAGCTCAGTTGGTAGTATCTCTGCCATTAGCGCCACAGGTCGTGGGTTCGATCCCCATCGAGAACTAATATTTGTTTAGTGAACGCAGATATTTGTTCTCTGTCTGGGTATTATATTCTATTCTAAGTATGTATGTATTTACAAAAAAATTGGATAGAGGTACAATCTGGTACTAAGCTATAAATTTTCGACCGCCGCGCAATCTACTGTTGCCATGCTAGTTTTACAAAGAGTTTGTCTATTCGCTATCTCATGTTTAATGCGATAGTATTTAGTTTTGTTGCAATCGTTCCTTGTCAAAGATAAGTTTTGTTTCAATTCGTTTTTAGGGATCCATAGCCAAATGGCAAAAACGGAACCCTTATAGATTCGTCATGTCTGTCTGTCTGTCTGTCCGTCCGTATGTCACAGCCATTTTTCTCCGAAACCGTAAGAGCTAGACTGATGAAACTTGGCGAGTAGACGTATTCTGTGAACCGCATTAAGATTTTTACACAAAAATAGAAAAAAAACCATAAATTTTGAGGGTCCCCATACTTGAAACTGAAACTCAAAAAATTTTTTTTCATCAAACCCATCTATGAATAGGTCTTCAAAAATGATAGTGAGGTTTCTTATATCGTTTTTTTCTAAACTTAACAGTTTTTGCGAGAGACACTTCCAAAGTGGTAAAATGTTGGTCCCCCCCCCTGTAACTTCTAAAATAAGAGAATGATAAAACTAAAAAATATGTAATTATGATGTACACTTCCAACGATATTTGGTTTGAACGAGATCTAGTAAGTAGTTTTTTTTTTAATACGTAATTCATCGTAAACCGCAATGTACCTTTCGACGAACTACTAGAACTTCTATATTATATTACTGCTACGGAACCCTTCATGGGCGAGTCCGACTCGCACTTGGCTTTTTTTATAATATGTATGACTGGCCTCTCCGCTCAGTTGGTAGTAGCTCTGCCTTCTGCGCCATATTTCTATGATACCGACATAACTGGGAAGATTCACAAAGATCAAACCAAAGCAAATGATGAACTTCTGCTAAATATTAGCAGTCGTAGGCTCTAGGATATGTCGTGGGTTCGATCACCACTGAGTACAAATATTTTTGTGGTGAACACAGAAAAAATTACAGAGATAAATAAAAACAAAATCATTCATCATCATGCTATCTAATAACAACAAAATAAAAACTACCAACGAAAATTAAGATGGTGTGTCCTACCTACCTGTCTAACCTGGAGTCCGGTTAATGTCCGGCCAGTTAATGTACGCACTGTTAAAACGATGCCACTTTTTTCCACCGGAAAATTGTAAAGGCCCATGTACACTGTCGCAGATTAATATTTCGATTGTTGTTATTTTTATCTAGCGATGAATAATTGTACTAAACAGGCAGCCCCTTTGAGGTTGTTGGGAAAAAAACACTCTCTGGCACTGCGGCGGCCGCTACCGCGGCACGCTCGCTCTGCTCGCTCGCCTTGTGCGTATTTTTATCGGACAAGGTATCCAGTGCCAGAACAAAAAAGTAGATGATCATGTTTGAATTGCTCCAGTGTGCATGTGGCTTAACTGGCATCGTAATAACAGAGGGTACAATAACATGATGTACATTATCGCCTCCCCTAACCTGTACCACAGATAAGATAATACTATACTAGCCTGTACCTACCTAATATTTTACTTTATTTAATTATTTTACTAGGTATTACCGCTGCTTTTGAATAATCATGATCAATTATATTATGTACATGATCGGATGGATTCACAGTACTTGTAAAATATTCACTTTTTTCTACTTATCCTTTGGTTTATCCTCGTTTTGAACCCATGTATGTAGTGAAATGATTTTAAGTGCACCTTTAAAAAAAAAGGTTTCTTTCGTGCACTCAACGCTTTTTAGAGTTCCGTGGCCAAATGGCAAAAACGGAACCCTTATAGATTCGTCATGTCTGTCTGTCTGTCTGTCCGTCCGTGTCACAGCCATTTTTCTCCGAAACCGTAAGAGCTACACTTTGGCGAGTAGATGTATTCTGTGAACCGCATTAAGATTTTTACACAAAAATAGAAAAAAAACTATAAATTTTGGGGTTCCCCCATACTTGAAACTGAAACACAAAAAAAATTTTTCATCGAACCCATACGTGTGGGGTATCTATGAATAGGTCTTCAAAAATGATGTTGAGGTTTCTAATATAGTTTTTTTCTAAACTGAATAGTTTGTGCGAGAGACACTTCCAAAGTGGAAAAATGTTGGTCCCCCCCCCCTCTAACTTCTAAAATAAGAGAATGATAAAACTAAAAAAATATATGTTGTACATTACTACGCAATTTTCAACGATATTTGGTTTGAACGAGATCTAGCCAGTAGTTTTTTTTTATACGTCATAAATCGTAAACCGCAATTTACCTTTCGACGAACTACAAGAACCTTTATAATATTATGATACTTGATGCTACGGAACCCTTCATGGGCGAGTCCGACTCGCACTTGGCTGCTTTTTTGCTCTACTACGATGTTTTTCATTCACAGTTTGAGAGTGCACCTACTATTATTAGTGAACATTTTGAACTGAAAACTCATTTATTTATTCAGACTTACAGTTACATTATGCTTGTCGATAAATTATTCGAATCTACATTATGAAGCCTAATTGCGTGACTGAAATTAATTTAAAAAAAAATCTCGAAACCTTTTAAAAGTCGTGTATTTCAAATTTAACATAACTAGCGGGCGCCCGCAGCTTCGCACACCCCGTTCCCGTTTTTTTTCCGGTTCAGTCGTTCTTGAATTATTAATTAGTGTAACCACAGATTAATAAAGTTACTACGTAACAGATAAATCACTCCAAGGAAAAATGACAATACCTACTGCTATAATAACCTACTCCCTCTAGTAGCTAGACGTTGCAAGCCAAAATGAACCAAAGCTTACGAACATAAAGTTGACTTTGCTCTGTAGGTGCGCGCCGCCACGTGCTCAGCGTAGATTGTCAGGGCTGCCTCTTTCGATATATATGTCAGTAGGTATTTGCAGTAAACTTTATAATTGAAAGAAAAATAATTTCTTCTGTTTTAACATGTTTTATTTTTTAATTATCAAGAAATTATACATAACTTACAAATGTTTTATTTTGATGTAATCTATATATATAAATCTTTCGTGTCACAATTTGGAACGCGATAAACTCCGAAACTACTGATCGGATTTCGATAAAATTTTGCAACTGCCTTTAATATGGTCGGACTTAAAAGATAGGATAATTTATATTCAATATTTAGGTGTTATTAACTTATAAGGGGCAAAAGTTTCGAAATCTATGTCTATCCCTTTCTATCACGTAGGGACTTATACAGACTATATGTCTATCCCTTTCTATCGCTTAGGGATTTTTCAGAAAATTCTCGACTTTGACGAGAACAGAATGCACATAGACGCTCTAGAATGATCTGGAATAATCAAATTTAAAGTCGGATAGCATCCGGAATGCTCCCACCCAAACGTTAGTAATCCAGAATTATCTAGAATACTCAAATATACCCATGCAAACGGTTCTGAATTCTAGATTTGGACAAAATGTTCTACAAAATAGTGCTCCTAAACGTTATAGAATGTTCTTTCATCATCATCATCAATTGATATCAGTCCACTGCTGGACGTAGGTTCACCTTGAGTAACATAGGCTATTATTTATGTGTTTAAAAAATAAATGTCCACCCGTGCGAAGCCGGGACAGGCAGCTAGTGTTTAATAAATTTTTTGCCTTGGCGAAATTCTCGGTTATTAAACCTAATTGTGGAAAATATTCTGAATCGTATAAATAATTTAAGTAGGTATTCTTGTGGGAAACAAGGGCAAAGTCCGGTAACACAAAATATTTCCTCGCGTACGAACGCTCCGCGCGGCTGTCGGCAACCCACTGAGAAATAGGCAGTCGACTGCCCGGCGGCCGGTAGGTACTTATCGCGCGCAAGTACATGGAGTGAAAGAGGCCTGGTGTAACTAACACGACTTTCTAAGCTATTTACTTTAACTGATTGTGCACGATGAGAACTGCTCATTGCTGCTCAATCGCGGAATTAACCTGTTTATAAAAGTTTATGCCAAAATTAAACTTATATATTATTTAACTTATAGGTATCACCATACCTTCCAAAAGCTATAAAACAAAAAAACCTTGAGTGCTTGTACGTAGCCGAGTTTCATAACCAGAAGGCCTACCACAAGCTCTGTCTGGCTCTGTCTGGTTTTTAGTCTGTGTGAGATGTTGACAAAATAATTCCTACGTTGAAACGTCACACACACAGTATAATAGCTTATTTTATGCTGTTATGTTCAATATTTTTATTAAACGCTGCTTTTAATATAATTTGGAAGTAAGAAACTTTTGACCACACCACAGAGTCAGCCTTGCTCTTGGAGATAGGAGCAAAGTGTTGATGTGACGACAAACGAGAAGGCGTAGATCTAAATAAAAAAATAACATTCTTTGATTGAGACTGACGAGCGGCTGTCAGTCATTCACGTGTATTTACGCGTTCATTTCCGCACTACGCGAATAGAACATTATTTATTGTAATGAACTTCTGTTAATTGTTGATTCTCATCTAGTGGGCGTACTTACGCTGCGTTACCGAAGCGTAGTTTCTACAATAAGATAATTAATAGATTCAGGCGTGACTTTGCGGAATTCCATTGTTAAACATAAACTAAGTAGAACAACAAATATATAGTACTAATCCGCTAATCTAATCTAAGTAAGTTAACTTAATGTAGACTCGTGTGTGCACCCCACGTAACACCTGCAAATCCTGCAAAGCGAAATAAGGTGTATTAGACACAACAATAATACCACAAGAAATAAACAACTTAATAAGATTCGACACGTGTTTCGCCTCTCTACGAAGCATCCTCAGGAAAATCGACTCTCTGTGCACTATTAGGACGTGTTGCCTTGTCGAGCGCTGAGCAGAAAGTGAATCAACCCCTCGGGCGGACCGGTATTTATACCTGAATTTATACCTGCCCCGACCCGACCCAACCCTACCCGACGAGACCGTTGAGTGACTGTTGGTTGTGATTCACTGCGCCGCTTGCTTTCGCTTTCTGCTCAGCGCTCGACAAGGCAACACGTCCTAATAGTGCACAGAGAGTCGATTTTCCTGAGGATGCTTCGTAGAGAGGCGAAACACGTGTCGAATCTTATTAAGTTGTTTATTTCTTGTGGTATTATTGTTGTGTCTAATACACCTTATTTCGCTTTGCAGGATTTGCAGGTGTTACGTGGGGTGCACACACGAGTCTGCATTAAGTTAACTTACTTAGATTGGATTAGCGGATTGGTACTATATATTTGTTGTTCTACTTAGTTTATGTTTAACAATGGAATTCCGCAAAGTCACGCCTGAATCTATTAATTATCTTAAGTCAGCAAGTACAGCTTGTAATAAAACTCCCACTGTTGTCCAATCAAACTATATTGTTCACTTCCTTCTACGTTACAATCTCTCTAGTACTTTACAAATTACCAACTCTAAGCCACGTGGTTTTATAAAGTAGCTTGCATTGCATGCGACCAACTCTTCCGAGCGCTCGTTCCAGAATGGCGATCGAGCAGTCGAGCCCGACCGCCATCTTTATCGCCGGAAGCGTTGCCAGTATGCAGTGCAGACATTTTGAATCAATCACCATTAATAATACTTTTACATAAACTAAACAAACAAACTAGTTCTTAAAACAGTTATCATGATTAATGACAATTAAAATCATTATTTATTTACAAACAAATTATTCAGATCCACAGACATATTTTAAATCAATCGATTCAACTGACTAACCATACATAATTGCCAACGGCATTTTCTATGAAGTTGACAGACTATTTTACAAACAAATATGACAAATGTCATCAAATATCATAATAGTAATTTCTATTAAACCATTAAAATTAGAACCATTATTGAAATTCATCACATTCGGCCATCCGATATTGTGCTTACTCTGGAAGCACATGCTAAGTGCACAATATAATATGATAACTTAATAAACAAAGCTTGAATTTAAAACAAGTAATGAGAAAAGATGACCATTCAAATACAATCTAAAAAAAATCTAATGTCTATCAAATTCGGCCATCCGACAGTGTGCTTACTCTGGAAGCACACGCTGAGAGCATAATGATAACATGATAACTATGTATATGTATGAATAAACAAAACTTGAAACTTGAATGACTACCAAAATTCAAACAACTAATAAGAACAAATTAAGACAAATTCAAAATTACAATATAAAACTTGTAAACAAAATGAAATTATTAAGTAGAAGATACGAAGACACCCAAATAAATCTTAGTCATTTCTTAGAATAAACAGATATTAAAAATATAATTCTATCTAAAAATAACTAAAGTTAAATATCCCGTTTACCATATTCAAAGCCTGTATGCAAAAAAATTTAACTAAATGCAATTTCTCGTAAGATAATAATAACAGTTTTGTATCAGAAAAGTCTTCGCATCCTAGCCATAAACAATCCATTCGGGTAAAATATTATTTAAATTAAATATTCCAATAACATAAATTATACTCAGATTGTGATAGGAAGACGTCTACATGGTTAAAAATACAGTCAAACAGTTAATTGTTTTAAAAGTCAAATAGTAATTTGGTCTCCCTACTACA
This sequence comes from Thera britannica, assembly GCA_939531255.2. Lineage (NCBI taxonomy): Eukaryota > Metazoa > Arthropoda > Insecta > Lepidoptera > Geometridae > Thera > Thera britannica. Next base: position 16,438,937 of record OW618036.2, on the reverse strand, counting down.
ATATTCACGTTGACCGGATTGAGAGGGTCCAGAAAAAGTTTCTGAATATAACTATACTGCAAAGCTCCATCATTTTCATTTAATGTTATTAGAAAATCATCGCAAATATCATGATCTACTGTATCTTTTCAAAATTATCCACTCGCATATCGACTCTCCTTGCTTACTTTATCTTATTAATCTAAATATAAAGCCTAGACCTCGGCAACCCTTTCAGAACACTTTCGCCCTACAAGTCCATTCAAACAACACTTCTTATTATAACCCCGTTGTCAGAATGTGTCGCCTATTTAACGATTTATTGATTAAATACAGTGATAAAATTGATATCTTTAACAATAATCAAAATAAATTCAAGAATGCAGCTTTGGCCACTCTTTCATTAGAGTGTGCCGAAAACTCTTATTAGTTAGTTAATTAATTCTGCACTCTCTTCGAGTCTTAACTCGAAGTGACTTACTGTAATAAAATAATTGTATGAGTACACCTAAGTTCCAAGTAAATGTTAACTTTAATCACCTACTACTAGTTAAGCCTGGTTACACGCTATCTACATAACTTTCCTGTTCAATGCATTCTGTGTACGCATGTTTTGGGGTACAGTCTAGCTCATAATTTAATAGTATTTATGCCTGTAAATTATCGATTGTACTCTGTTTTGTGTACCTAATAAACAAATAAAATAAAATATAAAACAAAATAAAATTGTGGTAATAAACTACATAATTCTTCTCCTTAATACGGAACTCAGCCTGTTACTGCGGCACCTTCAGAGGCGCGTCATGGCTCAAGCTGCTGATGTGGTGCCTTCCATGGCGCATCACGGCTCAGATCACAGATGCGGCACCTTCCGTGGCGCATCACGACTCAGGCCGCTGGTGCGGCGCCTCCCGTGACGCATCACTGCTCATGCTGCTGATGCGGTGCGTCACGGCTGTGTCCTGTGGCACCTTCTGCGGTGCATCGCTACTAACTTTGCCTGGAGTTTTAAGGATCTGAAACTCGTCATAAAATTTACAGATCTGCAAGCACACTGTGAATAAATCTATTATCATTCATCTGCTTTGTATTATATCTAGATGAAATGAATAGGTTTTCCAATTGTGAAATAATTAAAAAGTAACAATATATTCCAAAAATATAAAACACTAAATGTACACTATCCACGGCATTTGGACGAGTTCTCTGTACTTAGTCTTGCGCTTTAAATACTACAAAAGATACGTTTAACTTAGCTCAGTAAATGCATGAAAACGCCATCATAAATTCTGACAGCGAAGAACTTATTTACTTGAATTCCTCCATGCCATGCCCTGCCATGGTACTGCAGGCACGAACATGATTGTACTGTCATATTCTCATTGTTTTTGCTGAAATGTAAACATCTTATCGACAGAGACTGTTTCGGTGCGTAACCAATCTAATGGTTCAGGTTTATGACGTATTAACTTAATTTGGAATCTTGGTTCAATTTTTATTTTTTTATTGAAAACTGATTCAGTTGTAAAGCTGAACTGTAAAATTGTAATTGAACTCCTATAACTGCAATTCATCTTTAGTTAATCTTAAGTTATTATTTTATAAATGTTTTATAAATCGCAAATCTTTAATTTATAATTAGTTCACATTTATTGTATCTTTAATTTATATTTAATTCATCTTAAATTCATCTTAAATTCATCTTAAATTCATCTTAAATTCATCTTAAATTCATCTTAAATTCATCCTAAATTCATCTTAAATTCATCTTAAATTCATCTTAAATGCATCTTAAATTCATCTTAAATTCATCTTAAATTCATCTTAAATTCATCTTAAATTCATCCTAAATTCATCTTAAATTCATCTTAAATTCATCTTAAATTCATCTAAAATTCATCTTAAATTCATCTTAAATTCATCTTAAATTCATCTTAAATTCATCTTAAATTCATCTTAAATTCGTCTTAAATTCATCTTAAATTCATCTTAAATTCATCTGTAATTCATCTTTAATTCATCATTAATTCATTTGTAATTCATAATTAATTCATCATTTTTTCATCTTTTATTATAATATCCTCACTCGACACTGGCAATACTGTACGAATTTATATACTTGGAATCCAAAACATTAATTTTAAACTCAAATAACTTTAACTCTAATCCAGCTTAACTTTTACTCATATCCAAAAACTTATATAATCTTAACCCAAAATCTTTACTTTTATTCCAAATCCAAACAATGATCTTCAGCTTTTCAAACATTTTTTCTTTTTAACTTTTTGATCAATTTGAACTTTTTGAACATTTTGAACATTTTGAACATTTTGAACATTTTGAACATTTTGAACATTTTGAACATTTTGAACATTTTGAACATTTTGAACATTTTGAACATTTTGAACATTTTGAACATTTTGAACATTTTGAACATTTTGAACATTTTGAACATTTTGAACATTTTGAACATTTTGAACATTTTGAACTTTTTGAACTTTTTGAACTTTGACCAAACAGATCTCGCATGGTTCCAAACATAATTTCAACTTCTAAGGCGTACATAGTCAAACTGAACTCGCTTAGTTTCAAAATCAACTTCAACTTCTAAGGCGTACATAGTCAAACTGAACTCGCTTGGTTTCAAAATGAATTTCAACTTCTAAGGCGTACATAGTCAAACTGAACTCGCTTGGTTTCAAAATCAATTTCAACTTCTAAGGCGTACATAGTCAAACTGAACTCGCTTGGTTTCAAAATCAATTTCAACTTCTAAGGCGTACATAGTCAAACTGAACTCGCTTGGTTTCAAAATCAATTTCAACTTCTAAGGCGTACATAGTCAACTGAACTCACTTGGTTTCAAAATCAATTTCATCTTCTAAGGCGTACCTACATAGCCAAACTGTACTCACTTGGTTTCAAAACCAATTTCATCTTTTAAGGCGTACCTACATAGCCAAACTGAACTCACTTGGTTCCAAAATCAATTTCATCTTCTTAGGTGAAAATAGCCAAACTGTACTCACTTGGTTCCAAAATTAATCTTTACTTCTATGGCGTACATAGCCAAACACAGATCCCAAAACACTTTCTTTAGTCGAGCAGTAATTACGTTCAATGGCCTGGTTAACGTCCCCAAACTAGATCTGTTTGCTCAAAACCACCAAGAATTGCTACTAACATTTTGTCAAAATGCTGTTTCGAGGAGACTCCCCAGGTTCCATATGCTTTTTTTTTTTTTTTTTTTTTTTATTGTACTTTTTGTTTTTCTGTTTTAATTGTAATTTCTTAAAAAAAAATTGTATCTTCATTTTATAGTTTGTCTACCTTAGTCTCTCATTACTTAATATAATTTTTTTTTAAGCTCCCAAAATAGTCTCACTATGTGAAACCTGTTTAATGGACCCTAGTTGTCGTTTTAAATTATCAATTAGAATATAAGTATCTGCTGATTGTTTACCTAAGAAATAAAAATAAATAAATAGTCTACCATTTTGATAACTTTAGCTCACTTTGCTTCAAAAACTCGCTTCGGTAGGCTTGATCATGATCATTAACTTACTTATTTTAAATCCAGCATGGTTAGACACTTGCGGTTAGAGGCTACTCAAACTTTACTGAGCTGCTCTGGTATTAGCAGTACATGAATAGTTTTAGCACTATCGGATAGCCCCTGTATCAAATTTATGGTTAGGCCCGGTCCATGACAAAGACCGTACCGGCTTTTATGAAATTCAAGATTGTGCTCGGTCTTTGCTATTTACGGCCACTTTATTATGAAACTTTATTCAATCACTCATTTTTGATGTTAAGTAAATTATAAGAAATAAATATTTCCAGAAACTTAACAAATAATAATTTCAACATAACCCAGCCAATAACACCCTGCTTATGCCAACAGAGATTCTAATTTATTAAAGGGTATTTATTTAATTTTGTACTAGGCTACATCGGCACAATGGCGACTATTAGCATGGACATAAAAATGTTTGTTTATGGTTCTAGACAGGAAAGTAGGCCTTGCCTAAGTACCCAACAGTTCTGCATATCAAAAAGTAACAAGAATGCTACAGAGGACTGACTTGCGTTTAACACTCAAGCTTGTTTTTTACACTCAAGTACCTTCACTTAATTTCATACACGGTAACACGAGTCATGTGTTATCAGAGGGTAACCAATAAAATGATCATCGTTATGCATAATAATGTAAAACTATTTGCTGTTATTAAGTTCGTTAATATTTTTAAAATATCTTTCGGTAAACTTAGCGTATATTCCAAAAATTAAGTGAATGTCAATTGTTTGAAATGGAACAGCTTAACTAAGTAGTCAAAGTCGTTAAATATTAGGTGCAGGCCATTTCATGTTCGGATGAGCGGCTAATATCAAATTTCATATGATTCCACACACATTTTAGGGTAGGCATAACCTAATAAATAAATTTAAAAGAAAAGACCGATAATCTAAGAATAATGTTAGATTGTGGGTATCTCGTAAACGGTGCGTCGTAGCACAAAAATGACGAAAATTTCATCCCCCTATGAAACCCCACAACACCATGGTAACAATGCTTCAGAGCAAGTTTTTTTTTTTGTTTGAGTACCCTCTTTAAATTTTCTCAAGAAAAATTTAAATATTTTATCAAAGATCCATTAATTCAATTAAGTTTAATTACACATTATCCATCATGCAATAAACGTCATCAGAACAATAAAATTGGGCGTGTACTTACCACTTCGGAGATGTAATAAAACTCCCACTGTTGTCCAATCAAACTATATTGTTCACTTCCTTCTACGTTACAATCTCTCTAGTACTTTACAAATTACCAACTCTAAGCCACGTGGTTTTATAAAGTAGCTTGCATTGCATGCGACCAACTCTTCCGAGCGCTCGTTCCAGAATGGCGATCGAGCAGTCGAGCCCGACCGCCATCTTTATCGCCGGAAGCGTTGCCAGTATGCAGTGCAGACATTTTGAATCAATCACCATTAATAATACTTTTACATAAACTAAACAAACAAACTAGTTCTTAAAACAGTTATCATGATTAATGACAATTAAAATCATTATTTATTTACAAACAAATTATTCAGATCCACAGACATATTTTAAATCAATCGATTCAACTGACTAACCATACATAATTGCCAACGGCATTTTCTATGAAGTTGACAGACTATTTTACAAACAAATATGACAAATGTCATCAAATATCATAATAGTAATTTCTATTAAACCATTAAAATTAGAACCATTATTGAAATTCATCACAAGCTGAACAGGCAAAACTTTACATCAAATTGACTAAGTCACATCGAATTGCTGCACAAAATGTTTGGTTTAATCAACAGTGTAAACATTACAAAGTCATTCCATCTTACATTAATATTCGTTCAAATACTCATAGTCGGGCAGCTAATATTGCTTTAAATAGGGCAGAAGATATTTGGCTAAATGAGGAGATAAGGTACTGGTTTTCAGTTAGAGATAGTTACAAACAGCACCACAAAGTTTTAAACACAGAACTAGCTTTTGCATTACATAATATAGAATTTGATATTTTAGATAGTAAAGCCAGGGAATTTGCTTCAATAGCAGCACACAATAAATATTTGGTGCAGTCTAGGAAATTAGATAAATTAATTCGACAAAATCATAGGCAGGGAACTTCACATAATGAGAGTCATAATAACTTACAGACAGGACAAAATACATGTCCACATACATTTCACGAACGGGTTAAAAATTTGAGTAGTGTCCAACTTACGGTACCAGAACATTCTTTGTTAGAAAAAGGTCTCAAATATAATATACAGCCAGCAGTGTCTAAAAAACAATTAGAGGCATTAGCAGTGGACTCAGAAATGGCGATAGTTAGGTCTAAAAAAGATGAGGCTGTTAAACACCTTGTGGCATCTCATATAAAACAAGCATTTGGTTCATCTCATATTTCACCATTTTCAGGAGATAGACATATTTACAGGTCTTTACAAAATAAAATTAATCAAAACAATTTAATAGTTTCTAAGGCTGATAAAGGTAATACAGTTGTTATTTTGGATAAAAATAGCTATGTACAAAAAGTTAATGACATCATACAGGGGAGTGATTTTGAACAATTACGTTCGGATCCGACGAAAAATTTTACAGCACAAGTTAAAGATGTAACTAAAAACATTTCCTTTGTCTCGCCAGATTCATTTAAAAATATTGTTCCGATGAACCCAAGGTCTCCTATGTTGTACGGTCTACCTAAAATTCATAAGATTAACGTACCTATTCGCCCAGTGGTATCCTATATAGGTGCACCAGCATACAACTTATCAAAACATTTGAATTATTTATTAAAATCAAAATCTAATTTCTCTCCAAAGTATAGCCTCAAAAACAGCTTACAGTTAATAGATAAAATTAAAGATATCAACTTACCACGTGGTTCTAGGTTATTGTCATTGGATGTTGAAAGCCTGTTTACAAATGTACCATATGATGAATATTTACAGATACTTGAAGAACACTTCGAAAGACAACGTTTACACCCTGGCGAGGTTGACGATTTAATATCGTTAACTAAAGTCTGCATGGAACAAAATTATTTTAGATTTGAAAACCAATTTTATAAACAAAAAGAGGGTTTAGCTATGGGGTCGCCTCTTAGCCCACTTATGGCTGATGTTTTTATGGATAATTTTGAGAATACTCACATTGTAAACCAACCACATATTTTATATTACTATCGATATGTAGATGACATAATTATTTGTTGGACTGGTCAAACTCGTCAAATTGATCTTTTTGTCAATAAAATTAACAGCAAACACTCAAAAATTAAATTCACATTAGAATTAGAAGACGAAATTAGTAAATCATTAAACTTTTTAGATTTAACCATTACAAGGAGAGAAGATAGGCATGATTTCCAAATTTATAGGAAGGCGACGTACACTGATGTCACAATACCAGAATCTTCTTGTCATCCCATTCAACATAAATTGGCAGCTTATCGTAGTTTTGTCCATAGATTAATGTCGGTTCCACTTTCACAAGAAAATTATGATAGAGAACTTAGCATAATATATCACATGGCCATAAGTAACGGGTATAATACTGGCATGATTGACGGGTTGATTAATGGAAAACGTCGTAATATGGTTCGTTCTCTTTTATATCCTGTCCAAACAGATACACCAAAAAAATATTTAGGTAGTCTTACTTATTTAGGAGGGATTAGCGAAAAAATTTCAAAAATTTTATTAAAAAACGAAGTTAGGGTAGCTTATAAAACGAATAACTCATTGAGACATATCTGTAATGGTAAAGATACATTAGAAAATAATAGAAAAGCTGGTATTTATAAATTAGTCTGTGACGAATGTAGTGCTGTTTATATAGGTCAAACTGGTCGTAATTTTCAAACTAGGTATAAAGAACACATTGCTGCTGTAGTGTTTGTATCTAGACAATAGATATACTACGTTGTCTCATGTACACCAGTAGAGGGCGCCGCCGTCAACCGGCAGTCTGGCAGTAGACGCGGTGCGGGTTGGACGTGCGCGTGCGCTCGGATCTGTGTGTAGTAGTGAGCCAATGTGCATCGATATATTTACCTAGTGGTTTCCCTTTGGTGATAGTGATCACTACAAGTGGCGACGAGAATAAAGGTCAGTGCCTAGTGTGCCTACGTTAAATTAATTCGGTCATTAAAAGGGAAGGAAGGTGGAATGAAAGCTATTGATTTACAATCCATACTACGTACCTAAATATTAAAATGTAGCAGGTACCTATATAGAAAGAAAGAAAGAAAAGCATTTTATTGACCTACTCATATACACAGGAATACCTACCTACTTAAAAAATAAATCTATCATATTTTTACATCTGAACAAACCAATAGCTACAAGTAAAGATACCTTATTTCCTGTTATATGTCTACGTAATGTGTTCACGTAAAATAATTCTAGCGATTTTATTCCATTTCACCGGCATCGTCAATTGATTGAGGAAATAAGTAGGTACCTATCGTAAATAAAACCATTGCTTAGATCTACCTTTCTTATCTTATAACAAAACTAAAGAACTTACCTATCATGTTTTCACATGTAAAAGAAAAGAAATTTAAAAGAATAAGGATAGAAATACCTGGTCGAATGAATCATCATGTTGTTCAATGAGGTTACGAAAAGATTACATTGGGAGGCATAATTAATTTACAATCTTCCTTAGCGACTTACTAATACTTACCTACATAAGTAATTAGGTATCTACTAAGTTAATTTTATTAAAGTTGTTTTGAACGCCTATTTTCAAGTAGTTTTCGTTCCACACCTACCCGCATATTTCTACTCTTTCGCTTGTTATCTTTGTGCTTTGTGTATTTGTGTGTTAGGTTTCCCAAACCATTTAACTGATCAAATCCATTCTGTTTACGATGTGCTTTTATTTAATCACCTACTTACCTATTTGTGTTATACTTAGGGATGTTATGGATATATACTTAGTAAAATTAATAAAATACCTACATAATGTACCTAGTGGTAGTGAATAACAACATAAGTGCTTTCATTCGATTAGATAGTAGGTACTATGGTTCAAGTTAAGTTGAAAATCGACGGCACCTACCATACTAATATTTTTAATAAAACTCAAGGATTTTAATTTGAATTGGAATTATCTGAATGATTTCCATTACATTGGAAATACGTAGATACAAAAAATAAATGTATTGAAAAAATAAAAATAGTATTTTGGATTTAGGGGTTTAAGGCCAAGATGCTACATAATCTACTTTTCTTGAGGATAGTATAGCAATAAACACATGTTCCAAATACTTATTTATTTTCACCAAGGCTACACGTTCGCACAGTGTGAGCGGGGAGAGACGACTGGCGACGCGACATTGAATTCCTACGCGTCAGCCTGATTCCTGTGGCTAAGTACCTAGCCGCCACATTGGACTTCCATTAAATTGGAAGTATACCTACGTTATGTTACGATAATAAGAAGTTCATTAAATTGAATTTGAGACTTCTTTTAAATAAGAGGTACTGCGCTTAAGTAGTTCATTAAATTGAATTTGAGACTTCTTTTAAATAAGAGGTACTGCGCTTAAGTAGTTCATTAAATTGAATTTGAGACTTCTTTTAAATAAGAGGTACTGCGCTTAAGTAGTTCATTAAATTGAATTTGAGACTTCTTTTAAATAAGAGGTACTGCGCTTAAGTAGTTCATTAAATTGAATTTGAGACTTCTTTTAAATAAGAGGTATTGCACTGTATGTACTGTACGTAGGTGCTTGAGACATTATGTATTGACTTTCATTAAATTGAAGGTTTTGAGACATCCATTTAATTGGGTGTATTTACAGGTCACCCCATTACAAACAATCATGGCGAATCAGCTGCCACCACCTGAGAAGTTAGACATAGAGGGTATTATCTAATTTTTAACGACTTTGACTTCTCAGTTAAACTTTTCAATTTCAAACAATTGACATTCACTTAATTTTTGGAATATACGCTAAGTTTATTGAAAGATTTTTGTATAATTATAAGTTTAAAAAACTTGAGAATCCAACTTCATTGCCAGACGGCTGAACCGATTTTAATGAGATTTGTTTGGGACAATCAGGACGTAAGAATAACCTTCCAAAAAAAAAAAAAATTAAAATGGAACCAATCTGGAAGCAGTGCCTTTCAGATGAAAAAATAATTATTCAAATCGGCTCACAAATGACGAAGTTGTGCGGTAACAAACATTGAAAAAAAAAAATATATATATATATATATTGAAAAAAATAATAATAATAATAATAATACAACCGAGTTGAGAGCCTCCTCCTTTTTGATTGGGAGTCGGTTAAAAATACATAAATAGTTTTACATTATTATGCATTACGATGATCATTTTATTGGTTACTCTGTGATAAAACATGACTCTTGTTACCGTGTATGAAATTAAGTGAAGGTACTTGAGTGTTGGATAAAAGTAAGTCAGTCTTCTGTAGAATTCTTGTTACTTTTTGATATGCAGAACTGTTGGGTACTTAGACAAGGCCTCACTTTCCTGTCTAGTACCATGAATATTTATTTATTTATTTATTTATTTAATCTCCGTTGCCAGTGGTGTTATTGGCTGGGTTATATTGAAATTATTATTTGTAAAGTTTCTGGAAATATTTATTTCTTATAATTTACTTAACATCAAAAATGAGTGATCGAATAAAGTTTCATAATAAAGTGGCCGTAAATAGCAAAGAGCGAGCACAATCTTGAATTTCATAAAAGCTGGTACGGTCTTTGTCATGGACCGGTTCTAACCATAAATTACAGGGGTGCCGATAGTGCTAAAACTGTTCAGTTTTTGGGTTACCTATTTTATAGTTTATCGTGTACTGCTACTACCAATAATACCATAGCAGCTCAGTAAAGTTTGAGTGGCCTCTAACCGCAAATATCTAACCATGCTGGATTTAAAATAAGTAAGTTGATGATCATGATCAAGCCTACCCTCTGGAGCGAGTTTTTGAAGCCAAGTGAGTTAAAGTAATCAAAATTATAGACTATTTATTTATTTTTATTTCTTAGGTAAACAATCAGTAGATACCTACTTATATTCTAATTGATAATTTGAAACGACAACTATGGTCCATTAAACAGTTTTCACATAGTGAAACTATTGGAGCTAAAAAAAAAAAAAAAAAAAAAAATATTAAGTAACGAGAGACTAAGGTAGACAAACTATAAAATGAAAGATACATTTTTTTTGAAGAAATTACAATTAAAACAGAAAAACAAAATCAACAATAAAAAAAAAAAAAAAAAAAAAAAAAAAACACGCTTAGGAACCTGGGGAGTATCTCCGAAACAGCATTTTGACAAAATGTTAGTAATTCTTGGTGGTTTTGAGCAAACAGATCTAGTTTGGGGACGTTAACCAGGCCATTGAACGTTGCTAAAGACTGCTCGACTAAAGAAAGTGTTTTGGGATCTGTGTTTGGCTATGTACGCCATAGAAGTAAAGATTAATTTTGGAACCAAGTGAGTTCAGTTTGGCTATGTACGTCTTAGAAGATGAAATTGATTTTGAAATTGAATTCGGTTTGGCTTTGTACGCATTAGAAGTTGAAATTGATTTTGAAACCAAGTGAGTTCAGTCAAAACTATATACGCCTTAGAAATTGAAATTAAGTTTGGAACCATGCGAGATCTATTTAGTCAAAGTTCAAAAAAGTTCAAAAAGTTCAAAAAAGTTCAAAAAATTCAAAAAGTCGAAAAAGTTCAAAAAGTTCAAAAAAAGTCAAAAAAAAAAGTTCAAAAAGTTCAAAAAATTCAAAAAGTCAAAAAGTTCAAAAAGTTCACAAGGTTCAGAAAGTTCAAAAAGTTCAGAAAGTTCAAAAAGTTCAAAAAGTTCAAAAAGTTCAAAAAGTTCAAAAAGTTCAAAAAGTTCAAAAAGTTCAAAAAGTTCAAAAAGTTCAAAAAAATTAAAAAAGTTCAAAAAGTTCAAAAAGTTCAAAAAGTTCAAAAAGTTCAAAAAGTTCACAAGGTTCAGAAAGTTCAAAAAGTTCAGAAAGTTCAAAAAGTTCAAAAAGTTCAAAAAGTTCAAAAAGTTCAAAAAGTTCAAAAAGTTCAAAAAGTTCAAAAAGTTTAAAAAGTTCAAAAAGTTCAAAAAGTTCAAAAAGTTCAAAAAGTTCAAAAAGTTCAAAAGTTCAGAAAGTTCAAAAAGTTCAAAAAGTTCACAAGGTTCAGAAAGTTCAAAAAGTTCAGAAAGTTCAAAAAGTTCAAAAAGTTTAAAAAATAAAAAAATATTAAGAATTATAAAAGGTTTAAAAATTTTAAAAAGTCTGTGAAGTCTGAAGTCTGAAAAGTCTGAAGTCTGAAAAGTCCCAAATGTCGCTAATGTTACAAAAATTCTCAGTTAAGTCATTTAAAGTCGTGTACAGTTGTTAAAAGGTAAAAGTCAAAGATCAGTTTTGGATTTGGATTAAAAGTAAAGACTTTGGGTTAAGATTATTTAAGTTTTTGGATATGAGGAAAAGTTAAGTTGTATAAGAGTTAGTTAATTTTTGAGTTTAAAAATTAAAAAGCTTTGGTTTTGAGGATTTGAGTTAAAGTTAAGTTTTAACATTTGAGCCAAGTATGTAAATTTATTCAGTTTTGCCAATGTTGAGTGAAGATATTATATTAAAATAGATGAATTAAAGATGAATTAAAGATGAATAAAAAATGAACTAAAGATGAACTAAAGATGAATTAAAGATGAGTTAAAGAGGAATTAAAGATGAATTAAAGATGAAATAATTAACAAGTAACAATATATTCCAAAAAATATTAAACACTAAATGTACACTATCCACGGCATTTGGACTACTTCTCTGTACTTAGTCTTGTGCTTTAAATACTACAAAAGATACGTTTAAATTAGCTCAGTGAATGCATGAAAACGCCATCGTTAATTCTGACAGCGAAGAACTTATCCACTTGAATTCCTCCATGCCATGCCCTGCCATGGCACTGCAGGCATATCTTCTGTTAGGTTAAATATTAGGGAATAGAGGGTAATAAAGAAACGCTATATGAATACCTTATGATGTACAATTCCACCCCTCATTCCGTTACGGGAAAGACGCCATCAGAATTTTTTTCAAAAAAATAAACAGGGATAAAATCCCTATGCTGAAAAATATAAGCGAGACAGATAACGACACTGAAGTAAGAGACCGAGACAAGTTACAAAAGGAAAAAAGGAAGGAATATGGAGACCGGAAGAGAAGAGCGGAAAACCCAGAACTGACAGAAGGTAATAAAGTATACGTCAAAGAAATAGAAAAGACAAATAAACTCTCAACTACTTTCAACCCAACACCACATGTAGTAGAAGAATCAGTGGGAGGGGATTTTACGATAAGGAATGAAGAAACGGGACAGAGACTACGGAAAAAGGTCATTCATCTAAAGCGTGTGGAAGGACAATGGAAATCAGTCGGAGATGAGTCCAATGGAAATTAAGATCAGATAAATCATAAACGGAATAAAACAATAGAAATCAAAATATAACACTATGATTAGAGATTCTTGATGCAAAAGTAAAAAACGATTAAGTAGATTCATTACAATAATTTAAATTAAAAAAATTTGTTAAAAAGGAAGGGATGTAGTGTTTGTATCTAGACAATAGATATACTACGTTGTCTCATGTACACCAGTAGAGGGCGCCGCCGTCAACCGGCAGTCTGGCAGTAGACGCGGTGCGGGTTGGACGTGCGCGTGCGCTCGGATCTGTGTGTAGTAGTGAGCCAATGTGCATCGATATATTTACCTAGTGGTTTCCCTTTGGTGATAGTGATCACTACAGCTGCTTACAGAAACAATTGCCCAGAAAGATCTCACTTTGCAAAACATTTAATCGAGTCCTCTCATTCACTAAGTAACAATCACAATTTTAATATTTTACATAATTGTGATAAAGGTTTTAGAATGTGTGTTTTGGAATGTTTAGAAATTGCAAAACATAGTACAAATAGTTTTACACTGTTGAACGAATTAAACACATTCCCAAGATCGCCATTATTAAGAATTAATATTACGTCACTTCATTCTTCAGATATATGTTTAATTAACAGGTAGTCCTTTAAACCTACAAGGCAGTTCGCACGAATTTAAAAGTTGATAATCGATTCTAGGATCGATTTCCGCTCTTTTTTTTTTTTTTGTCTATGGTATAGTTCACTCCACTTGCTACCCTACCCTGCGTTCAACTTCATTCTTTTTTCGTGCGAGGCAGCTTGCGCACGCTCGCTCCCTTTAATATTTTTAAAATCAACTTCCCTTCAACAAAGTAAAGTGCAGTGATGTCCAAAAGAAGTTACGAAGAAAAAATGGAACGTTATAATTATAAAATAAGAAGACTGGAAGAAAAACAAAATAAGAAACGCCAACGAATTATTTATTCGTCGGATTCGTCAGAAGAAGATTCGGGTAAGTCGAAAATCCATACTTTTTATAAGTGCAGCTAAAGTTATAAAATATTTGATACGATATTAACCTGGAGGTTGACCGTGAGTTAACACGATGGTACTTAATTTAACCTAGAGGTTGTCCGTGAGGCAACACAATGGTAATTTAACCTGGAGGTTGTCCGAGAGGCAACACGATGGTATTCTAACCGGGACGTTGACCTCGAGTTAACACGATGGTACATTTATTCTCAAATAGTGCTTAGGTACATAATTAGCGCACATTATTTCATAATTAGTGCTAGCTTATACAAAGCCGTTGCCCACTAAACACCTTGACAAAAAAAAATATTTGCAAACTACCCTCAAAAAAAAAAAAAAAACACATAAAAACCGTTGTTTTATTTTTATTTTAGAAAAAGAGCTCCTACCTACCCATGCCGAACCAACACCAACGACGTCATCACAGGTGGTTTTGCAAGAAGATCCTGAAAAGGAACAGGAAAGCTTGGACAATGCCGAGGAATCAAACCTGACTCTCGATTTGGATCCTGACGTTTTATTGGCTCTTGGAGATCCAATAGAAGACTTACCCAAGTTTGGGGATCATATTCACGGAAAACTGGCTCTTCTGTGGCTCCCAATACTCCGAAAAGGGCTAGATAAGGAAGCCAAAGAAAAACTGATGAAACAGTTCCAGATACCGGAGAACTGCAGTCTCTTACAAGCTCCCAAGCTCAACCCCGAAATAGCAGCCGCTACTACGGATATTGCTAGAGGAAGAGATAAGAAAATCGAAGCCTTTCAGCAACAGCTAGGTCTAGGCATTACAGCTCTGAACAGAGGGCTATCGTTGCTCCTAGAAAATGATAAGGAGAGAATGAAGGCTATTAAGTTCCTGAGCGACAGTTCACGCATCCTTTGCGACCTTCACCACGTCGAGACCGAGGTTAGGAAAAACTATGTGAAGCCGGTTCTTGATAAATCTTTCTTGAATTTAATTCAAGAAGAAGAACGGGACGATACGCTATTTGGACAAAAGCTTTCCGATAAAATTAAAGCTTCAAAAGCAATTGAAAAGCAGAGCCTGCATATCAAAAAGACTGCCCCAGTAAAGCCTCCTGCGACAGCCAACCAGCCAACCACCAGTCGTACGCGGTTCCAGGGAAACTGGTCTGGCCCTCCTCGCTACACGACGAGCAGAGGAGGGCGAGGTGGCTTCAGGAGGACTGCTCCAGCCAACCGCCGGGTACCCCAAGCGTCTGCGCCGAGGCAATCAACTCAGCCCCAGAGCCAGACCAAACCACGTGCTCCAGCCCAGCAATAAAGGTACACGCTGGTCGAATCCAGAAATTTTACTCTTGTTGGCTAAAGATAACTTCGAACTCCTTGGTACTTAGCTGGATTATGGAAGGGTATTCTATACCATTTTGTAGTAATGTTTGGCAAAACCATATTCCCCGTAATATTTTGACACATAATGAAAAGACAGATATGATAGGAGCAATTAACAAATTATTGGGCTTAGGAGCAGTATCAGTCTGCAGTCGCTCTCCAGGCGACTTTATTTCCAGCATTTTTCTGGCTGCAAAACCCAACGGTGGCAAGCGTTTTATCTTAAACTTAAAGTCCCTTAACAAATTCATTGAAAGTTTCCACTTTAAGATGGAGGACCATAGAACGGCTACCAAAATGATCGCAAAAGACGGATTCTTAGCTACCATAGACCTCAAAGAGGCCTATTTATTGATACCGATTTATGAGGCACACAAGAAATATCTACGTTTCATTTATGAGGACACAGTTTACCAATTTAACGCAATGCCCTACGGATTATGTACAGCTCCCAGAGTCTTCACAAAGATTATGAAAGAAGTGATAAGCTTCTTAAGGCAGAGAGGTCACAAATCTGTTATATATCTAGATGATATTTTATGCATTGGTGACACATTCGATGAATGTTACACCAATATCAATAGCACACTAGAATTACTTAAATGTCTAGGGTTTATAATTAACTTTGAGAAGAGTGTGCTAACACCTCAACGTACTTGCAAATTTTTAGGTTTCATGTTAAATTCTGCCGATTTGTCCCTGTCATTGCCCTCAGATAAGAGAAGCAATATTGATAAATTAATCAAAAAATTTTCTCGATTGCCCTCTTGTACAATTAGGGAATTTTCTCAGCTCATTGGGGTTCTGGTTTCAGCCTGCCCGGCAGTTAAGTACGGATGGCTCTATACCAAGACCTTAGAAAGACAAAAGTATTTGGCTCTCCAAAAATATGTTAATTATGAAACTAAAATTAAACTACCGGAAATTATTTTACCGGATTTGGTATGGTGGAATAAACACATCTATTCAACATTTAACCCCATGAGACCTGACGAAAATTTTTTGCTTGAAATATTCTCAGACGCTTCTAGAACGGGTTGGGGGGCATATTGTTGTGGCAAACGCGTTAATGGGGGTTGGAAAGAAGAAGAACTTTCCTTCCACATAAACTTATTAGAACTGCTTGCCATTTTTATGGGCCTAAAATGTTTTGCTCGTGACGCATCTAATTGTAGCATTCTATTGCGTGTTGATAACACCACAGCTATGAGTTATATTAATCGCATGGGGGGAATCCAATTCCCACATCTTAACGAGCTCGCCAAGACAATCTGGCAATGGTGCGAGAAGCGAAATATATGGCTTTTTGCATCATATATAAATACGAAAGAAAATGTCGAAGCGGATGAAGAATCCCGCAAAATAAACATTGACACAGAGTGGGAACTATCAGACTGGGCTTTCCAAATGATAGTTCACAGACTGGGTCGGCCAGATATAGACCTTTTCGCTTCACGCACCAATGCTAAGTGTGATATATACGTTTCTTGGAAGCAAGACCCAGACGCGTTAACGGTAGACGCGTTCACAATAAATTGGCGTCTTCGCCGTTTTTACGCATTCCCACCGTTCTCGCTCATTCTGAAATGCATAAGGAAAATCATTAGTGATAAAGCCACTGGTATCTTGGTTTTCCCATACTGGACTGGCCAGCCCTGGTTCCCTCTCCTCAAGAAGTTATTAGTTTCAGAAATTATATTCTTCAAGCCTAACAGAGATCTTCTGCATTCGCATTTCAGATCACAGCATCCGTTGCACAGGAACCTTACCCTGGGAGTCGCGAGGCTCTCCGGATTGCTTTTACACGACGAAACATCCCATCAGTAGCATTAGATTTAATGTTATCCTCTGTATCAGTAAGTACTCTTAAGCAGTACAGTACTTCATACAAACTTTGGTGGCAATTTTGTCATTGCAATAGCATAAATAAGTTTAATCCTCAGCTAGCTGATATTCTAACATTCTTATCGGAACAATTTAATTTAGGAGGTTCTTACGGTACCATTAATACTCACCGTTCAGCATTATCATTGCTTCTGGGTGGTAATATAGGATCTGACGATAGCGTCAAACGTTTGCTTAAGGGTATATACAAACAGAAGCCCAATGTACCCAGATACGTAGGCACTTGGGATCCCCAGATAGTACTGAACTATGTTGCTAATTGGTATCCTAATAAGGATTTAGCTTTAGAAAAAATTACCAAAAAATTATGCGTTTTACTGGCCATTTGCACGGCTCATAGAGTACAAACTCTCTCCCTCATTAGAGTGTCCCATATAAATAAATGCGCTGATTCGATACAAATCCCAATTTCGGACATCATTAAGACCTCTGCCGTAGGTAGAGAACAGCCGGTATTAATTCTACCATATTTTAAGAAAAACCTTAATATATGCCCAGCTACGACTCTAGATGACTATCTGCTCATGACATCAAATTTGAGACCAGATAATATAGACAACCTATTACTCACCTACAAGAAGCCCCATAAAAGAGCTTCTTCTCAGTCTATAAGTAGGTGGATAAAGCTTACTTTAGCGGAGAGCGGTGTCGATGTGAGTGTGTTTAGTGCTCACAGCACGCGACACGCTTCTACATCGGCAGCGGCTTCCGCGGGGGTTTCCATCGATTTGATAAGAAAGACAGCTGGTTGGTCCAGCTCCTCTCAAACCTTCGCTAAGTTTTATAATCGTCCGGTATTGGATGAAGGAATCTTTGCCCGATCAGTTTTCTCCTTAGCTAACGACAGCTAGAATCAATAATGGTTATTGTATCTAATAGTTAAATTTATGTTGTTGATTACTTTCATAAATACTTATAAGTTTGTTTTCATTTTTTTATCAGGAAATGTGTTCGTTTTTATTTTTGTTATGAAAATTACAATTTATTGACACGAAATTAAACCAGTTCACGTACAATTTAACACTTTTATTCCACAAAGCCACGGGTTTATTATAATTACACTTCAACTTGAAACTTATACCGACAGTATGTTAGCCAGACTTGTTCACTCCACCAAGTCACCGCTCAGAATGCCATACCTTTCCACGATGCCTTCCCTTCCAATCTTCGTGTCGGTCGTCGTGGGTCGTCGTGACGTTTCAAACCGTACGACAACCCAACAACGTCAACCAATCAGAACCGAGCTCTGACTTGGCGGTCAACTGACTGGCTAAAATACAGAAAAATACTGAAATAAATTATGCTACATCCACTTTTAAATAAAAACACTCTAAATAATTACAAAATTAATTATACAATTCAAGAAATCATTACATTCGGCCATCCGTCATCATGCGATCTCCTGACGCATGATCTCATTCAGTTAACAAATTACACGTAATTAACGTAAGTATGAAATCTTTACACTGATTAATGAAAATCAAGCCTATGTCTAAAGTTGTTTATAATCACATGACCTTCTTATTATAAATAATTATAGTTCTCTAGTAATTTATTTTGGATTATTCCAAACAATTTGCATTAGGTTTGACGAAATTTAACACATCTAGTACAGTAACTTAATAGTTATAAGCAAAATATTACACTTCGTTACAAGTTACAAATAAATCTACATTAGAAATCATTACATTCGGCTATTACTTGGTATCAGATCCGCTTGCATTATTGTGCCGCTGACGTTTTGTTGGTAATTTTTCGTCTTCAATATCTTCGCTTTCGGATGAAGTACTACTTTTGTTGGATGGTTTAGAGCTATCGTGGTCGTGAGACAAATTCACGTTAATCCAAGGACGAATCCGGTCAAAAGCAACTACACTCTCATATTTGTATTTACGGGTGCTAAACCCAGGAATTTCAGAAATTTTATATCTGTCATTACCTAGCACTTCTGCTATTCTAAATGGACCTATAAATTTTGACAAGAGTTTTGTGCTGTTTCCTTTGTTATTAAAATTTGCTCTAGTTATTTTAATTAGATCACCCTCATTATAAGTGGGAGCAGGGGCTCTACCAGTATCAAAGTAATTTTTTTGTTTTGCTTGACTAGTATGGATATTTGTACTCGCTTCTTCTCTTATATTTTGAAGTGTTTCAGGTACAGCGTCGGCACCAACATCCATTTTGTTAGCCATGCTATCTCTCAATCTGAGACCAAATAAAACCTCTGTAGCAGTTTTTTGAGTAGAAGAATTAACGGCATTGTTAATTCCCCACTGAATTTTTCCCAGGCACATGTCCCAGATGCGTTCATCACCACCATCATTATGCTTAGAGAGAGCTTTCAAAATTGTTTGGTTGTATCTTTCTGCTTGACCATTCGCTCGGGGACATGCGACTGCGTTAAGAACATGTTTAATACCATGACTATCGCAAAAGCGCTTAAAAGTTGATGAAGTAAAAGAAGTACCGCGATCAGATATTATTCGAGATGGTAGGCCAAAATCATAGAATATACTAGAAAGCGCCTTGACAGTAGTATTTGTTTTTGTATCCCTAACTGCCCTTACAAATAAATACTTTGTGAAACCATCAACAATCGTTAAAATGTAAGAGTTTCCATTTTTACTTTTTACAAACGGACCAAGATGGTCAATATGCATTGTGTGAAACGGTATGTTGACTTTTTCAATAGGATACAATTGTCCAGTTTTATGTCTAGAAGTGCTATCCTTATTATAAGCACATTGAATACAAGAATCTACATATTTCTTTACAAATCGCCGTAATTTTGGGAACCAGAATAACTTTTGAATTCTCTCAGTCGTTTTGGAAATACCTAAATGGCCTGATTCGTCATGGTTTGATCGGCATATTTGCCAACGAGCATTTCGGGGAACTACCATACAGAGATTTTCGCCAATTTTTCTATAAACCCTGTTATTTTTTACAACATAGTTTTTCTTAATGTCTTTAGCTTCTTCGTCAGTCTCTGGTTTAAGAATTTTTACAATGCGAGCTATATCTGGGTCTGACATTTGTAATGTCAATAACCAATTATCTGTTTCGATACTGTACACTACTACGGTGGATTCTTCGCCAATTTCCGAATTTAACGTGGTATTACGACTTAACGCGTCTACGTGTGCCATACGTGTCCCTGGTCGGTATTCAATATCAAATGTGAACTCACTAATTTGCAGCCACCATCTTGCTATACGTGGTATCAAATCTCGTTTAGTTAGAGTTGTTCGGATAGCATGACAGTCTGTGATTACCTTAAAGTGCAATCCTAAAAGATATACCCTAAATTTCTTTAGAGAGCACACGATCGCCAGTGTTTCAAGTTCGTACGAATGCAAATGGCGTTCTTCAGGAGAAGTCTGCCTGCTGAAGTAAGCGACCGGTTTAAGAACTCGAGGACTATTTTGCCATTGCATTAATATTCCGCCTATACCTAAAGCACTGGCGTCCGTATGTAGCTCGGTTTCAAGTTTGGGGTCATAAAGAGCAAGTATTGGTCTATCTATCAGGTTTTCTTTTAACGTTAAGTATGCGTGAGATTCCTGTTCTCCCCAGCTAAAAACAACCCCCTTTTTTAGTAAATTTGTCAGTGGCCTTGCGATTTCTCCAAAGCCCTTGACAAATTTCCTAAAATATCCTGCCAAACCTAAGAATTGACGGACCTCATGTATATTCCGTGGAGTGGGGAATTCTTTCACAGCTTCAATTTTGTTTTCGTTAGGGCGTACGCCGTTTGCGGATATTTCGTAACCAAGATACGGAATGGAGTTATCAAAAAAACGACACTTTGACAGTTTCAGCGTAAGCCCGTATTCCCTTATTAGTTTTAAAATATCCTCCAGCCTATTAAACCCTTCGTCTAGGTTAGCTGATGGTACCAGTATGTCGTCTAAATAAGCCATTGCTGAGTTAAAGCGTTTTGAACCTAGCATTTTGTTTATAACACGCTGGAAAACAGCAGGTGCATTTGCAAGACCAAAAGGCATCCTTTTAAATTCATAGTGCCCATCTGGTGTCACAAATGCGGTGAGTGGCTGGCTGTTTTCTGCCATCGGAACCTGATAGTATCCCGAAGCCAAGTCTAAAGAAGTGAAAAACTTATTACCGCTGAGATTGGTTAGTTGGTCTTCGATCAAAGGCAAGGGGAAACAATCCTTACTGGTTTTATTATTCAAAGCTCTAAAGTCAACACATAAACGTTGTTCTCCCGTCTTTTTTTTAACTAACAGAATAGGACTTGCGTAATTGGACTTTGACTCCCTTATAATATCATTCTCAAGTAGATCATCAATTATCTCCCGCACCTGTTCCCTTTCAGAGTATGACAAGCGATAGGGTCGATATACAACGGGCCTTTCATCTAACAGGTCTATTTTCATCTCTTCAGAGTTGGCGCAGCCTATTTCGCTCAGATTAAATGCAAAGCAGTCCCGAAAAGAAAGCAAGAGTTTATGGAGTTTATCTAGAGTCTTATCGTCGATTTCAGGCCCAACATTTATGCTAGACCTTTCTAAAGGTTCTAAAGTTGACATATCTTTTGTAATCTTATTGGTATGCAAAATATCTTTTTCAATGAATGGTATTGCCCTGGCAACTAAAGCACCTGCTGGCAATGCTAGGCCAGCCTTTCCAGACATGTTTGTCAAAACAAGATAGCATTTTCCTTTACTAACATGATAAGCACCTTGGTGCACTAGATATTCTTTACCTGGTTCGACACTACTATAACCTTCTACATAGACATCTCCTGAAAAATCAGATCCCGGCACGATAACTTCAACTACCCCTGACAAAGGAATTCGGCTAAGGTTAAATGTCGTTAACTTTAAGCTATTAGCACTGTTGTCATATATGTCAGGACTAGAACTTTTGTAAAAGAATAACTTACGACTGTCTTTGAAGACAGTCACGGAGGGCAACTCAGTGAAGTTTTGCCCTATAAGCAATGCTGTCGTCATGAATTCATCCGTCACCACAAGAATTTCGATAGTTGCTTCAACATCGTCGATTTTTATGTTCACAAAGCTTTTATAGACTGGTATTACCGTAGAATTACCGAAGCCCTTGATTACCGGCAATTGTGTGTAAATTTTTAAAGATTTCATGTTCCTAGCATCAGATTCACGCATTAAGCTGCATTGGCTACCAAAATCAATATAAGCAGTAAATATATTATTGTCGACTTCCAACTGTTTGAAAAACTTATTATTGCTATCACCTGTAGTAGAAATGGTCAGAACATTTTGTTCTTCGCTGCCTGTGGGTCTAGGAACCGAACTACCTACTGGCGTAAGTTTACAGTTTTCATTGTTGTGTCCAACCCTGTGACACACTTGGCATTTTACTAAGGGCTTAGGACACCTACTAAAGGGGTGCCCTTTTGTACGACAGTTAAAACAAGTAACATTATCGGTGTTTGGAGCCCGGTCTCGGAAACTCGGAAACTCGGAATCTCGGAAACGAGGAGGCAGATGGGAGTAATTGCGTTTCCTAATATTAGGTAAAACATCGAAGCTAGGACGTTGAGAATTGAGAAAATTCAGAAGATCTTCCGGTTCCTGACATTGAAGGGCTTGTGCACCATTTCTTACAGACTTATCAACTATACCGTAAATAATACAGTCTACAGCCTTCTTACCACTAATTTCACATCGGTTTATGAGTGTGAGCTTGTCATAAAAATAGTCACGCAAGTTTTCATTCGGTCGCGAACTACGAGCTAACATTTCTTCCAGAAGCCGACCATAATTTTGCGTATCTGGAAACGCTTTCTTAAGTTTTCCCTGCCAATCAGTCCAACTAAATACTACGGTTGAAAGGCCTTCAAACCACTTCTTTGCTTGTCCCGTAAGTTTCTGTAGGGCAAAATGTATGGTCTGCTTCTGGTCCCATTCGTATATAGTGGCACATTCATTTACTTTCCTAAGCCAACTGTCGATGCTCTGTGATTTGTTTGATGGGTCAAACTCTGGTAGCACATTGTTGAGATTATTGTTGCTTAATCTATAAGTACTAGCGCCTTTTGTAATAGAACTCAAAAGTTTTATAGCCTCCTCTGTGCACCAACCTGCAGTTTTCATGCGCTTCCTGCGTCGCCTCGTCACCGCTGATGAATCAGATGATGACGTCGCACTGGACGAAGATGAGGTAGATCTCCTCCTTCTCGACCGCTTCTTTGCACGCTTCGACTTGCCTGCCGACCTCTTCGTCCTTGAATGCTTCCGCTTTCTCCAAATATTCTCAATTGTGGCTGGAGTTGGAGGTTCTCCATCTGGAGTCATATCTTCGTTCGATTCCATAGCCTCGAAACAAAATATAAAATATTATAGTTACCACATACACTATGTAGGTTATTAATGTAAGCAAGGTTCATAATGATCCACTTAAGTTATCAGTATTTATGTAAGTTTATATTATTATTGCTATCTATGTTCTCACGTTTATAAACTGTAGTCTACAGTATTTATTTATTTATAGTTCCTACTTAGTACGTGCAAATTTTAGTTTAGAAGCCCTTATGGCACCGCCTTTTCGAATTTCAATAAAATCCTGTCCATCCATAGGTTGTCTGGAAGTGATCGCTCATAGCTATAAGACCGCTCATTATACTTCCCGTTAAATGTGTAGTGTTCTATTCTTGTGGTGTACAGTAAGGTGTTATCTATCTATCTATGTACAATAGTTCCTGAATGTCAAAATTTGTATCGTGGAATTAACCATTATCGTTATCGTTAACCTTATAGTTTTTCACTAACGGCCCACATGGTCGATCACACACGTGGCATACGAAGCCATCTTACTAATGTATATCTATTTTTCAAAAGCTTTAGTGCAAGCACACATGGCCAGAACTCTGGCATACATACTCGTAGCCTGTACATTTAAAAATTATACATTTCAATTATTATTTGGAATAAGCACACATGGCCTGAATTTTGGCCTACCTAGCCAATGCATTTGTATCAATCTTATTTATTTTGCATGCACTTTAGTTTCCACACACATTTTAGGGTAGTCATAACCTAATAAATAAATTTAAAAGAAAAGACCGATAATCTAAGAATAATGTTAGATTGTGGGTATCTCGTAAACGGTGCGTCGTAGCACAAAACAGACGAAAATTTCATCCCCCTATGAAACCCCAGAACACATGGTAACAATGCTTCAGAGAAAGTTTTTTTTTTGTTTGAGTACCCTCTTTAAATTTTCTCAAGAAAAATTTAAATATTTTATCAAAGATCCATTAACTCAATTAAGTTTAATTACACATTATCCATCATGCAATAAACGTCATCAGAACAATCCAAATTAAAACTTGTTGAAAGGTGTCAGCATTACCGGGTAGTCTCTGTGCAATACAGACCAGTGCGCATGAACAACGAATCAACATACTAATTCAAAAAAAATAAAACTTGTTGAAAGGTGTCAGCATTACTGGATAGTCTCTGTGCAATACAGACCAGTGCGCATGAACAACGAATCAACGTACTAATTCAAACTTGGTTTCTACATGTACCTACCCTACAGTGTTAGGATGCGAACGATCAGATTAAAACTCGAATGATTTCACCCACTTAAGTAAAAATAAAATCATTAAATTATAACATTTAGGTAAGTACCCGTTATTGTTCATAAGTTCGATCGGAAAAGCTAGCACAAACGGATAATCTCGAGGCAATCTCGACCGATTCATGCTCGCAAAATCTTTCGTACCCTTGAACTTTTAGTCAAATTAAATAATTTTCTACTCAACCCAAGAAAAATAATTACTTGGCGGGTGGAATCATATTAAAATCCGTAAGAAATATTTTACATACCTTAAGTTCTTGCCACTTCTGAGATGACACGAAATTAAACCAGTTCACGTACAATTTAACACTTTTATTCCACAAAGCCACGGGTTTATTATAATTACACTTCAACTTGAAACTTATACCGACAGTATGTTAGCCAGACTTGTTCACTCCACCAAGTCACCGCTCAGAATGCCATACCTTTCCACGATGCCTTCCCTTCCAATCTTCGTGTCGGTCGTCGTGGGTCGTCGTGACGTTTCAAACCGTACGACAACCCAACAACGTCAACCAATCAGAACCGAGCTCTGACTTGGCGGTCAACTGACTGGCTAAAATACAGAAAAATACTGAAATAAATTATGCTACATCCACTTTTAAATAAAAACACTCTAAATAATTACAAAATTAATTATACAATTCAAGAAATCATTACATTATTATCTACAACTAGTTGTTTATTTATCTACATAAAGAACCTACTCTGAACATCTACCTGTTAATTAAACATATATCTGAAGAATGAAGTGACGTAATATTAATAGATGATCAAACGAACTTCTAAGTGAAGTTCGATCACTATTATATAAGTCACTTCATTCGAAGATATAAAATCACCCTCCCAGAAGTATGCCCTAATCCCTATAAATTATAATTTTATCTCTAAAGAAATGAAGTTGAACGCAGGGTAGGGTAGCAAGTGGAGTGAACTATACCATAGACAAAAAAAAAAAAAAGAGCGGAAATCGATCCTAGAATCGATTATCAACTTTTAAATTCGTGCGAACTGCCTTGTAGGTTTAAAGGACTACCTGTTAATTAAACATATATCTTCGAATGAAGTGACTTATATAATAGTGATCGAACTTCACTTAGAAGTTCGTTTGATCATCTATTTTTGCAAACGGCGCAGTGAATCACAACCAACAGTCACTCAACGGTCTCGTCGGGTAGGGTTGGGTCGGGTCGGGGCAGGTATAAATTCAGGTATAAATACCGGTCCGCCCGAGGGGTTGATTCACTTTCTGCTCAGCGCTCGACAAGGCAACACGTCCTAATAGTGCACAGAGAGTCGATTTTCCTGAGGATGCTTCGTAGAGAGGCGAAACACGTGTCGAATCTTATTAAGTTGTTTATTTCTTGTGGTATTATTGTTGTGTCTAATACACCTTATTTCGCTTTGCAGGATTTGCAGGTGTTACGTGGGGTGCACACACGAGTCTGCATTAAGTTAACTTACTTAGATTAGATTAGCGGATTAGTACTATATATTTGTTGTTCTACTTAGTTTATGTTTAGTTTCTACAAGTCAAAGTCAAAATCACTAAGAAAACTTTTTCACGCTCCAAGACTAGAAGAGCAACTTACAAGTTTGTTCCTGCCATTTGTTTGGATCATCCTGTTAGCAAAAAGCTTTCAGAGTGTTTATCAGACTGTATAGCGTGTGACTCACTGGGAGGTGGGGATGGCGAGAAGCATTTGCATTGAAGAGGGGGTCGTGCGAAAATTTGAGATTTGTTGTTAAAAAATTCATAACTAAATAACTAAGTGACATTTTAAAAATCGCAAAAGGACTAATTGTAGACTATACATTTGAGATTAATTCGAATTTAAGTGTGTTAAAAAAATATACTATTTAACATGACATTCTATTTAACGCTAATGAAAATCGTATGTCAGCGTTATATAGAATGTCATGTTAAATAGTATATTTTTTTAACACACTTAAATTCGAGTCACTTAGTTATTTAGTTATGAATTTTTTAACAACAAATCTCAAATTTTCGCAAGACCCGCTCTGAAATGAAATTTGCAGGCCAAAACTATCCAAGCTGAGATATTTTTGAATTATTATTATTGCATATTGTATAGTCACAGTATGTAATATGCAATATTGGTAAGAAACGGTACCGCACCCCTGACATTGTCATCTTAAATCCGTGTCATCACACCATTAGCTCATTACAAACAGTCACAATCAGTGAATCAGCGTTTTGGACCAAGTAGTGGGTAGTAAAAGTATGGGTA
This sequence comes from Thera britannica, assembly GCA_939531255.2. Lineage (NCBI taxonomy): Eukaryota > Metazoa > Arthropoda > Insecta > Lepidoptera > Geometridae > Thera > Thera britannica. The sequence continues at coordinate 16,411,859 of OW618036.2, read as the reverse complement.
GAGTAGCGAGATCGTTATTTTTTACAGGGAAAATGTTTTTGTTTGCATAAGATAAGCCGCATCCTCTCTCCTGCGACGCCCATGGACGCAGTGGAGTCTGCCTCGTCTGGTGAAAACTCCCTCTCCGGCCATCCACAATAGGATAGTCAGAAATGACTACCCTACATCCCCCAAATCCCCCCCCCCCCATTTCTAGCAGTAACAGAGCTCTCTGATACGGTAACCAGGGCAGGACAACAAACCTCTAAACCCCCAACCCCATTAGGGAATTGCGGGGAACAAATCGTTAGGTCAAACATAAAAGCAGTCAACCAGCTTAAGATAGTTCAGGCCAACATCCAACATAGCGTCACTGGGTTCGCTGCACTAAGAAGAACCCTGGAAGAGCAACCAAACACAATAGCACTGGTCCAGGAACCCTACATGGTCCGAGGCAAGGTAAGCTTTAATGCCCTCCGCGGCAATGTTTTTACTCCACCACTGCAGAATAAAACACGTACACTTGTCTACGTTCCGAGTACGGTCAAAGCATCTTTGCTATCACACCTGTGCACGGACGACCTTACTGTTGTGAAAATAGAAACTGGCTTAGGAGGTAATCTAAACTCTTTGATTCTAGCATCTGTATACATGGATGGCGGGGCGCAAGCACCACCACCAGAACTCGAAAACCTACTGATCTACTGCAGACGACTCAAATCAGAATGTATTATAGGCTGTGACGCCAACGCACACAGCACAGTATGGGGATGCCAGGACACGAACGAAAGGGGGAGGGACCTCCTGGACTTCATTCTAAGGCATAACCTAAACATTCTGAACAGAGGGTCGGAACCAACTTTTGTGACGTCATGGGCCAGGACGATAGTAGACGTCACACTAGCCACAGATACTATTGCAGAACTAATAAATGACTGGCATGTCGCCACGCATGAGGCATCGTGTGCGGATCATAGGAGAATCAGGTTCAGCCTGAAGATAGGCGAGATGGTTCCGCGCAGATACCGAAACCCGAAGAAAACGGACTCAGGTCTCTATGTGGAGTCAATGGACGCAGCCCTGGGGGGGTTGCGGAAAACTGAACCCACGGAGACACTAACCCCAGCAGAAATAGAGACAAGGCTCGAATCACTGGTTAACAGCATGACAACCAGCTATGAAAAGGCTTGCCCTCTAATCACGGAAAGCAACAAGATAATTCACCGCAAAGACAGATGGTGGAACAAAACCCTCGGCAAACTGAGAAAGAAGGTTCGTCACCACTTTAACAGGGCCATGAATACAAATAGTGAAGAAGACTGGGCAGACTACAGAGTAGTAAGACAGGAACTTAAGCATGAGATAAAACTAAGCCGCAATAACTCTTGGAGGAAATACAGCAGCTCAATTGCATCCCAGAGTGAAACGGCCCGCCTGAGTAAAATACTTTCGAGTGACACCAAGATAAAACTGGGCACTCTCAAGAAGCCAGACGGTTCGTACACGACAACAGACAAAGAACAGTTTGAGCTTCTGCTACAAACGCACTTCCCAGACTGCAATCTAGACGGGAATGCAAGCTGGGAAGCAGATCATGAGGGCCACAACCCGAATAAGGAAGACTGGGAACTAGCCGACGCCATTGTCACAGAAGAGGCACTGTCGTGGGCCATTAGAACCTTTGAACCATTTAAAGCAGCCGGCACAGATGGAATCTTCCCGGCGCTTCTACAATGGAATCTCACTAGAATCGAGGCGACACTCGCCGCTATTTTTAGAGGATGCATTGCCTGGAAATATATCCCTCACACTTGGAGGGAAGTCAGAGTAGTCTTTCTGCCGAAGCCAGGCAAGTCGGACTACACCCAGCCCAAATCGTTCCGGCCTATAAGTCTAAGCTCTTTTCTACTGAAGACCTTGGAAAGGCTCTGCGACAGACACATACGTAGCGGACCACTGCTCAAGAATCCCATAAATAATAATCAACATGCCTATCAGTCGGGCAAATCGACGGAAACAGCCCTTCACAATGTAGTGCACAAAATCGAGAGCGCGCTAGACTGCAAGCAATCGTGTCTGATAGCATTCATTGACATCGAAGGTGCCTTTGACAAAACAACATTCCCGAGCATCGAGAAGGGCTTGAGGAATCAAGGTGTGGAAGAAAACCTAAATGAGTGGATTAACAAAATGTTATCAAACAGAGCAGCCCTCATAGAACACTCGGAAGTCACAAGATGCCTTGTAACTAAAGGCTGCCCGCAAGGAGGAGTACTGTCTCCTCTGCTGTGGGTACTTGTAGCCAATGAGTTACTTGACTCCCTCAATAAGGACGGGCTGCAAACCATAGGCTATGCCGATGATCTCGCAATCATGATTTCGGGATTGTTTGAATCGACCCTATGCGAGAAAATGCAGAAAGCACTCCGTATCGTGGAGGCTTGGTGCCACACGCACAGCCTAACAGTAAACCCCAGCAAGACAGAACTGGTGCTATTCACTCGCAAGCTGAAGCTACCAAATCTAAATTTCCCTTCTCTTTTTGGAACCAAACTGGCTCTCAGCAAAGAGGTAAAATATCTCGGAATATGGCTAGACAGCAAGCTCCTATGGGGCAAACAACTAGAACACGTAACGACAAAAGCCACAAACGTACTATGGCAGTGCAGACGCGCCGTTGGCAAGGATTGGGGGCTAAAACCCAAGCTTTGTCTCTGGATGTACACGGTCATGGTACGGCCAGTGCTAACCTACGGTGCAGTGGTATGGTGGCCCAGAACAAACCTAGTCACCACAATCAGCAAGTTGCAGCAGGTACAAAGGCTCGCCTGCGCCCTGATTAGCGGTTGCGCAAAATCCACACCGTCTGCGGGACTGGATATGATACTAGGGCTAACGCCCCTCCATCTCCACATACAACAGGAGGCGATGGCAGCAGCGTTAAGGATAAGATCCACGAACCAGTGGAAAAGCAGTGGTAAACCAACAAACCACTCAAGAATTCTGGACAAGGCCATACAAGCCATCCCGGAGGCCGTAAAGGGAACCGACAGAATAGCCACGACATACCTAACGGACAAAAAGTACCAAATAGAAAGCCAAAGAGGAACGGTAGATCCTATCTCGACCTCCAACATCTATCACGTTTATACCGATGGCTCCAAACAGAAAGCAGGAGCGGGCTGCGGCTTCTACTGCCCCGAAATGGGGCTATCACGCGCGCAACCCCTCAGCAACACAACAACTGCTTTCCAGGCAGAAACTCTCGGGCTTCTCCTGGCAGCAGCAGAGATGCTTACAATTTTAGAGTCTAAGACGAGCGCGGATATAGCAATCGAACGGACAATATTAATCTTTACAACAGACAGCGCAGCACTCATCAACGCACTGGGCAGATCCGATACAAGATCAGAATCAGTCGCACAATGCCACACTGCGCTACAAGAACTAGCTAAAATGCATACTGTCAAAATAAAATGGACAAAAAGTCATGGCTCGTGTTCAGGGAACAATGAAGCCGACTCCCTAGCAAAAGAGGGTGCGAAGCAGACACCTACCACAGACGACCTAGGCCTCTGCAAGCCCCCATCGGCAGAAATAAGGAATAGACTGAAGATGTACTCCCACAAGGAACATCAAAAGCAATGGGAGCGCAGATCAGACTGCAAACACACAAAAACGATGCTGCCAGCGATGGATAAGCACATCACAACAAACCTACTCAAAATGAAAAGAGAGGGCTTAAAACTAATGGTAGGAATCATCACGGGCCATTGCGACCTAAACTACCACCTTATGAAAACTGGAGCTACAGACAGCGACCTGTGTCGGGGCTGCCTGCAGGACAAGGAAACTGTGGAGCATGTGGTACTGCACTGCTCCGCAACAGAAGAGGCGAGGTCCAAGACAGGGCTCAGGGAACTCATTGAGTCGTGTCCCTCCACATCCACATCCGTGTCACCATCAGGTTTACTGGAGCACTGCTGCCACCAACCCAAAGTCCTTCTCCGTTATTTTAAGGAGTTGGGCTGGCTGGGGTGAGGTTTGGCAGGGGGATAATGCACAATACACCCCATCGCGGGACGTCAGTGCAGATCGTATTCCCCCAAATCAAATTAGAATTAGAATTAGAAGATAAGCCGCGTCGTTCGTCGTGTCACACCCACCTAGTGTTGAGTAGGACATACAAGAGGCACCTCATTTGTCACAAGCATTCACTCAAAAATGTCCCGTTCCTCATGTTCAATGCATGTACCACCTCACAATATTTGTCATACTCTTTCCGGCGTCACTTGCGAGAGCGGGACGAAAGAGGAAAATATTTATCTTTCATTCGAGGGAGTGAGTGAGCTGATGTATTTTGTGACGTTGCGTTGAAGTGACATATTATGACGTAAGTAATTTTGACGTAACGAAAATTTGAGTGCTTGATGTCGACTGATTAAGCTTTGTTGTCAGTTTTTAGTCTGCTAGATTTTAGCGGGAAATAACAAAACAGGATTGAAATCTGTCCAAAAGATTTTGTGATTTGTTTGTTGCTAGGACATTTATTTTATTTGCAATGGCTGAAACTGAAAGTGGTGAATTTGCCAGGTATGTGTACCGTATGGTATATACCTCATCATCATCATCCACAGCCCGACTTCACCCACTGCTGGGTATAGGCCTCCCTTAGTTTGTGCCATCTACCTCGATCCTGTGCCAGTCTAAACCATTGCCGCCCTGCGACCCTGTCTATGTCATCTATCCATCTTGCTGCAGGGCGCCCTACGCTTCTGTAGCCGGTTCTTGGCCACCATTCGGTTGTTGTTCTACTCCACCTGTCATCACCACGCCTAGCAATGTGTCCTGCCCAACTCCATTTGAGCTCCGTAATCCGATCTCCGACGTCTTGGACCTTTGTTCGTCTTCGGATTTCGGAGTTCGGAACTCGATCTATAAGTCTGATGCCGAGCATGGCACGCTCCATGGCTCTCTGCGCAACTCTCATTCTATACACAGCCTCCTGCGTGAGCGTCCATGTCTCGGCACCATAAGTCATGGTGGGAACGACACATTGATTAAATAAGCCGGTCTTCAAACACTATTACTAAGTAGGTAGGTATAATTATACCTACTTAGTAATAATGAATATTAATAAGTTAATAATTTTAGTGTTGCTTTGTTTGATAACGCGGCTACTAACATTAAATTTAAGTTTTGGTTGTCATCCTCATCCTTCTTACAATGGGCTTTTTTCTTTATTTTATTTAACGAGACATTCATCAAGACACCACAACAGCAGTAGCTCATGAAAACAAATCCTGGATGACAAATGAAATGAGTCGAGCAAAATGAGTTAAACTCACTACTTCGCATCAGCATGTGACATGACATTCATTCATCAAGACACCTCAACAGCAGTAGCTCATGAAAAAAAATCCTGGATGACAAATGAAATGAGTCGAGCAAAATGAGTTACACTCACTACTTCGCATGTGACATGACATTTGAAGCATGACATTGTGACACCTCACGGTACAAGAACGAGGGCCTCATACAAACTCTTTTTGAAACGGTGTCCTACCCAACACTACACCCACCCATAAAAATGGGAGCATACAAAGACGTGACCACTTGCGCCTGTTTTTCAGTCAAGGCATTCGTGGAATGTATAATATATGTACATACATACATTTATGTATGTGTAGCGGCGTAGATTTAATAAGGATTCCATTCTGTTTGTTTTCGACATCCATCAGCTTTACTCTTTAATATTCAGGTAACTCTCAAAAAATGGCTGGAGGAGGCCTTCACTTGTATAGGGGTCTTGCAGACGAAGATAAAGAGGGTAACTCATATAAAAAAACGTTAGGAACCGAGCCGTAGTTTGTTGCCTGTTCTTCTAGGCTTGGTCGCGTGGAACTGGCACCTAGACTCCCCTAGCTTTAAGACGTTTCAAAGAGATTCTTGCAATCCTATACTGAATTAATACACTTTTGATTTGATTTAACTACAAAATATTACAAACGCTTACTATTTTTTGTACATTTACTCACTAACATTGAAATCAAATATTTTTTTCACTAACCTCACCGAACATGTTCTTTACTGCTGAATTATTCGTGTTAAGTACATACATACCTCGTTTTTTTAGCTTTTGTAAAATGTAAGAAGTTAAAGTCTTTTTATTATCTCTCAGAAGAAAATACTTTGAAGAAAAAATCGACCGCGCTTAAGCAGCAAGAATTTGCATTTTGACCTTTGTCCGCTCTGCACGCCAACGATTCAAACGAATTTATAAACCTCTAGGAAAGAATCAGCAGCGCCACGTCCGATCTGCACGCCCTGAATCACGTTATCAGAATTCTGATTTAGATGTATCCCGAGGTTTTGTGATAATCCATCACGTTCGGATCGTTCATGAATTGATGAAGGAGGCTTTCAAGCATTGCATACTTCATTCTAAGCCAATTCCGACTGCGAATTCTAACAATAACTCTGGAATACTGACCAATTTTACAGTTATGGTCTGTCAACCGTATTGAAGAGTGTTAAGACACTGCTCACTGCTAGTGGCAATTACATTAGTTGAAATACTCTGGCCTTTTTCTTGGTCTAATAGTTGTTGATTTGTTTGTGTGTTCACATCCCAGAGTATACCTAAGCCTAAAGCACGTGTGAACTTCACACGCATCGGTGACAGAATCAACTGTTTATGGTAACCCTAAAAATGTGTTTATGTAAAAATGCTTTATCTCCAGATTAAATAGTAAAATTTCTTGTAACTCTTAAGGCTAAACATAAATGTAAGACAGTAAGCTACTTAAAACTAGACCTTACATTTTAAAGATTGTATAAATACAAGAGTAATGCTCTGTTTGGGCTGTTTTGTAGTAGGTACACTATGGTTAGGTATTAGGCTGTTACAAATCTTACCCTCCATGCTAGATTACTCTGTGTTACGGCAGGGGGGGACTTTGGCCTAATTACTTACTTTCTTGGTTCAGTAACTTCTGCGATTTCACTCGAAAGATAATCTAGGTTAAAAGTAGCTTAGATATAATATGCTATTTTAGATCCCAATCCACATTAGCTGCTCGAAGTTTTATCCTAATCGATCGAGCGTAACGACGTGTTTGAGCCACCAATCACAAAATGATAGGTAGGTACTTGTTTGCTTACTTACTCGTAGTAGTGCACTGGTGGCCTATTGATAGTAGCCGTCGGATCCTAAGGTCACGGGTTTGAATCCAGCCGTGTACCTTTGTCAAAGTCAAATTAAATATTCATTCAGTAGTATTACTATTAGTACAATGATCACTTTTACCCTTCTTAAAGTTAGGTGAGTCTAGGCGCCAGTTCCTATGGATTTTTATGTTCGAAAAATTGATGTACTTTCAAACGGTGAAGGAAACCATCGTTTGAAAACCCATGGCAGCCATTCAGTAGTTTTGTAATGGGCTGTCCCATTTGCCAGCCAATACGCCAAGAATACTGTTGGAGCTAGCCAACATGGTATGGTCTTTACCCATGGTTCGTGGATGCGCTTCACCTTGCAATCGGATACTTATGAGACTGGTTTCTCAGGAGAACCGTAACTTATTATAATATATTTATACTATTACACGGGTATTTATCGCGTATATTATATTATGGTAATATACGCGATAAATACCCGTGTAATAGTATAAATATGTTTGATGATCGCGAAAGTTTAAAAAGTATATCTAATAATCTGTTCATTTAATGTTATTTGTTTTTTCTAATGTCCTCACTGGGTTAAATGGCTTTGACCAACGGTTCTGGCAGAATAACAGCACTGAGCTGCCGCTGAGTCTGAGCCGATTTGCTGCAGTAGCACACATACACTAATCTCTGTTTGTTCATGATACATTTTGTTTTATGTGTGCTTAGCAGCAAATAAATGTCTGTCTATATCTATACTAAAACTCGGCTCATATCTTTTTAACAATTGAATTATCCCCTGTAATTCTGAAAGGCTCACAACAGGAAACAAAATGTTACTGATTACACTTCAGTTGCAGTACTTTTGTAGATAGCTGCAGTTTTCAATTAATAAGTTATTTTGCTATTTGCCTTTCGCTCCGTTTCAAAATAAAACCAGCACATGATGGATTCGAACATTTTTATTACATTTTATCGCAGAAGAGAAATATTTATTTACAGTCATTTGTAAAGTTGTTGATTATGAAATATTTTGATTTTTTCAAATTCACTTAATAAAAACACTATTGCTTTCAGTATTATTACTTTTTCACTCTTTTTACACATACATACTTTCTGTACTTACACCTATATTCAGTTTATAAAAACAATCAGCTTGGAATCAGAAAATGTAGAAAGAGTAGCGCATAATATCTCGCAAATTAACAATTGGCACGATACATCTTTTAGTTAGTGGTGACCGCATTATTAACAACGTCATAAGATATAATAAACATTACAGATGTTTAGAAAATTCATAGAAATAAAATACATAATAATTTGGCAAGCCAAGCTTGACCGGAAGTACCAAATCGAACTTATTATTAAAACATTGGTCGTTTTTTGTAATGCGAATCCTGATTGATAAATTGAAAATTTAATTGATTAACCAGAGAACAATTATACATTATGAATGATATATTTGAACAAAAAGTGGGGTAAGGGCAGGAAGAAGAGAAGTAGTGGTACTTCTATTCTGCCAATCAATATCAATAATAATCACCCAAAAATAAGTTTGCAGAGATCGGGTGTCCACTCCCAACGATTCCTAAATTCGATTCAAATTGAAGTGTTTAATTTAACTATTGGGTTGTGTAACTTCATTTCCATAACACGTATTAAAACGAAACATACTTATGCATACCTATTTTACTATTGTACCTAGCCGACATACTCAAAGTCGATTATCAACACTTCACTACACAGTAGTTCTCAGTTTATTTATTATTATCACCAAAAAAGCTACACAGCATCTGCCAACGTTCAGTTGAAGTGTGGTCGCACAGACAGAGCACGGGCGGGTGCTAATGGCACTAGCGACATAGCACGGCCCTTTCCACGTGGGCGGCGATCCGAGGTGCATGAAGAACATGCCTGTCGGTTCAGCCGGTTGATAGAACTGGAGGAAGTACCACGACGCTCGATACCATCCGCGCCAATCATTTCTGGACAGATAAAACGAAGCTTCAAGTAGATGCTACAGTAGTCTAATCCTCAACGTCCTCAAAGAGTCTGAAGTGGGGACTTGATACTAAAAGAGATTTATTGTAAATATCATAAGAATTCGGAGGTAAATCAAACTTACTTTTTACTAGCAACCCGCACGCAGCGGGTGTAAAAATTCAAAGACCGTCTGATGACTTTTTCACCTCTTTTCTAAATTACACCCCTGCGAAGCCAGGGCAGGCTAGTAATAAATATAGCCTTATGTTTCTCAAGCAACTCAATGAGTTAATTTTTGAAATGGGTTTAGGAGTGGTTGAGTTTATTGGTTACAAACATACAGATCTGTCCTCTCTATAATATTCGTTTAGTACGAGTAGATCTACGGATCATGCCAGTGCATAGTCCAACTTTACACGGAACAAAACTTAAAACATTTTCGTCAAAAGTAAAAGATGTTTGAAAAAGATAAATATGCAGTTAGTATCTGTTTTTTTTTCTCATAAATCGAGGGCATGACTCTTTTCACGACTTTCTCGTGGTTTCCAACTTGGCCATCACCGCCCTTCTCAAAAAACACCCTGTATACGAGTAGGTACCAGACAGCAAAAACGTTGGCTCTCGAAATAATTAATTCATGATTAACAATGAGCCATCACTTTGGTAAACAACAATTTTATTTAGCCATTTGACGGGGATGGAACAAAACATGAATGAAATTATTATTTCGGGTCACGAAATCGTATAACGGCACTAAAAACTTACTTATAAAAAATACTTAAAAATTAATTGAGGTCTTCACACAAAGAATGAGTTAGTGAGTGAGAAAGTTTGATAAATTGATATCCTGATTTGAACGAATAATTTTCCGATGGTTTTGAAGAAAAGCGCCACCATTTTCTTTATAGCCAATGACAGCCATCTTGTCTATTGACTGTGGCTTCACTAAAACCTATATTTGATTCAGATTTTTAGACAGATAGGTACCATTTTAATAAGAATTAGAAGTTTGAGCTTTGTTTCAAATTCAAGTAGTATTTAGAACTATTTGGGTTAGTGGATCACCGTCAAAGAAATTTAATGTGAAACATACCTATTCTTCATTAACTGCAATGACTCCTAAATTCTAGCCCAAACAGATCAGTTTACGCTGGTCTTTTGTATAAAAGGAATTACACTTCGCCTTTAGTTGGACCCGATAATTATTCCTTTGAACATCACTACAAAGGTTGGATGATTGATAGTATACCTGTCTTGAGAAATCTGAGTCATGAAATAGATACTATGGATAGACATCAATTTCACGATAACAAGTAATGTTCATTAATACCAAAGTTATAATAATATAAGCATTTGCCACATCCATCTATACTTACTTATATTATAAAAAAGAAAAAAATATATTGTTGTATTTTTGTAATGAATAAACTCAAAAACTACTGTGCCGATATCAAAAATTCTTTCACAATTGGAAAGCTACATTCATACATAGGGGCTATATTTATGTGTTTAAAAAATATATGTCCACCCGTGCGTAGCCTTTAGTTTCTAATAAAATTATGCTTGTAGAAATTCCAAAACTATTAAACGTTGAAGGAAAACTTCGAGAAAATTAGTTGAAGTCTGATCAAATTAGCCAACTTGCAGCGCATTGTTTCCACAGTTTCAACTATCTTCTGATATTATTAAATTCTTGAAGTAACCATTTCTCCTTCTTCTTTTTTTTTATATTCCGCATTATTTATTTATTTTATTTACTTACATCGTAATTATTCAGATTTATATTTGCCGGATGCAATACAGGATTAGTGTTTTGATTTTTTTCAGACTGACTGAAAATAAATAACCTTTGGAAAATATTTCAATTTATTTTGTAATGTAAGATTTTTAAGTTTTGTCATGTTATTTTGTACACGTATCTACGGTAGTAGTAGTACCCAGACTTGGCCGGCATTTGGCATAAAGTTTTACACATTACACATTACTTACATTATGTACACCGTAATAAATACAAAATGAGGTAAACTATAGGTATACAGGGTTATTCATTATTAGCTGCAAATACTCAGGAATTAGGTTCAACAAATAAAATAAAAAATATTTATGAAATGATTTTTTTTAAGTTTTGTTATGAAAATCCCGAGAAAATCGATAAAGGAATCATTGGCGCCTGACCTATTTAGACCTTTGATCCGCGCCCGCGTGCCGTGAGCGACACTCTGCGTTCAGTCATCGCCTAGGTGAGTCATCGTCTTGTTCTCCATGGCAATCATTATGCAATAGCCGTAAAACAATTAATAAAAATAAAATTTTGATACAAAAACTTTAATCAAAATTTAAAAAAAATCATTTCATATATATTTTTTATTTTATTTGTTGAACCTAATTCCTGAGTATTTGCAGCTAATAATGAATAACCCTGTATAGTAGATATAGTACCGGATTAAAACTAATATATATGATTGTCTGATTTGTACTAAAGCATTTCCCGTGGGGTTAAAAAACAGCTGAATGGAGAAAATCATTGAGAAAACAGGTAAGTAGATATGCATAGGTACATACATACCTACTAGATTTTTTCACTAAAGTTATTAAGGTATTTTTTTGTTTGTACTGTAGTTATATTTTAGTGTTAAATATGCTTTGTTTTCTATTTTCCTTGTTTTTGTTTAGAATAGAAAACAAATAATTCATGTTGCGCCAACTTAAAACTAATTGGACAGTTGAACTAAAATGAAATGACGGCATAAAAGGTTAACATTCATTTCGTGTGTATATTCTAGATATGAATGTTTTATCTATCTATATATCTATCTAGGTACATAAACAGCAAAGGCAATTTGAGTTGTAGCCATGATATTAAAATGATATTCGTATTTGCATAACACCGACAAAGCCATACCTACGATCAAATTTAACATTTCATGAATATTCAGGTAGCCTTCAATGTATAACTCTTTTGAACATCAAGCTCCTCACTATTTACATTTAAAATTACAAAGAAGCACTTAATTATCGTCACAGTAAAATAAAAAGAAAAAAAACAAAGCGAAGTAGCTCCACAGTAATTTATCAAGGAAAGGTGAAGGAAAACTTTGTAGATAAACTTCGGGTCGTACCCTCTTCAAAACAATTGAGTAGGAGAACTTGCATATTCATATTTCGAGGTAGTATACGAGCACTGCGCGGTATGTACGGCAACGATATTTCGACTACGGAACGTGTGGTCACGTGGACGAGTAGTGTAACTCAAAATGGTAACTCTAAAATTTGAGTCTTTCAAGCCTCTCAGCTCAGTTGGTAGTAGCTCTGCCTTCTACGCCGTAGGTCATGGGTTCGATTCCCACCGAGAACAATATTTGTGTGTTGAACTCAGGTTTTTGATTTGTCTGGGTGATTGTATTCTAAGTAATGTATTTAGACAAAAAATATAGTAAAAGTATTTATTATCGGTCTAGTTCCCATTATACAAGGTCTGCTTAGTTTGGGGCTGGATAGAGTTGTGTTAATTGTCCACAATATTTATTTATTTATAAGAATCACAGAAAAGTTTTGCAGTGCTGGCAATACGGAAAACGTTCATTTAAAATGAATGCACGCCCATTCATAAATACCAATAGTAGGTATTTTTCTCAGATTAAATATGAGAAAGTGATTTAAGGAGTGATTAGATCCACTTAGATTATTTGAGGATCAAAATATATAAAAAATATTTGTTGGTATTTTCTGTTTAATAAGTATGTAAGTAAACAAATTTAGACTTTTTTTGAAATGTCTCACCTGACATAGGTAGCCCCTCCCCTCCGCTGGACCTGTGCTGAGACTGGTTTCCCGAACGGGCACGAATAATACAGCTGAAGACCTTCAAATGAAATTTGTAAAGTTATGAACACTTCTCTACAGTTGTTCGTAGCAGCTGCTACGCGGCTCTACGCGGTCAATTATTTCCAAGCGAAAAATATTTAAAAACAGTGTTAATTTAAGCCTTGCGCACATCTAAGCCTTATATGGTATTAAACGTCTAATATTGCTGTAATATTTCGGCTCTAGATCGGCTTTAGATGTTCGCAAAGCTTTACACATAATATGTATTAACAAAAAATACTATTTAATATCAACTGCATTAAAACAGAAAAGTACACTTTTGGTTTTCGCTGCTAAACTTTTCTGCTACAAAAATTGTTGGTTCTCGTAGCGTTATGGACAGCTCATCCAAAACGTACTCGCAATAAATGAACAACCGAGAAGTAGCATTTGACGCTCCCCCAGTCAATGGACCGATTACATTGTGAAGATCGCGGAAAGTCGTTGGACGGAGAGGGCTCAGAATCGTTCGACCGTGAAATATATTTGGGAAGGCCTATGTCCAGCAGTCTTCCTCAGGATTATGCTGTTGAACTGACCTGCTGGAAGCCGCGTCGGTACCGCACGTTCATGTAGCAGTATATGACGGGGTTGTAGCAAGAGTGGGACATGGCCAGCCAGTGGCTAGCGAACCACACATACGGCATCCCTTCCCACTGGCCCCAATCGTCGTCATTTGCATGCGCCGTACAAAGCACCTATGGAATAGGGAAAGTCATTATGTCCTTTACTAGCGGCCTGTCCCGGCTTCGCACGGAAGGACATTTATCTATCTACTCGTATATTTCAATATGGCCTATGTTACTCAGGGTGAATGTAGCTTTCCAATGGTGAAAGAACTTATGAAATCGGCACAGTCGTTTTTGAGTTTATTCATTACAAACGTACACACAACAATACAAATTATCCATACTAATATTATAAATGCGTTTGTAACTCTGTCTGTCTGTGTGGCTTTCACGCCAAAACTACTAAACCTATTGAAATGAAATTTGGTACACAGATAGTTCAGGGTCTAAGGAAGGACATAGGCTACTTTTTATTGTGAAAAAAGGTTTACAAACCTTTTAAAACGTTATAAAGAGCATCACATTGATGTTTCTGTCTCACTCTGACACCAAAACACTCCGACGATCACCAATCACCAATTGCAATGAAATGTGGTACACAGATAGGTTAAATCATTAGAAAGGACATTTGTGCAACTTATTATTGCAAAACACTTATTGAAAACAGCATTTTTCATGAAAATTACACTTTTTTGTACAATTGCGACGGCTTTCGATCGAGAAATTTCTGTTTGTCTATGTGACTGACTGACTTTTTTTTTGTGCTGGCGGGGATGCAAAGTCTTTTCGCCAAGTCCTTATGACTGACTGATTGCCGACCAGTGTTGCCAGTGGCAGATAGTCATAAGCGTCGATGGATTGAAAAGATCGATATTTAAGCTGGGAACATATTAGGCGGACTCGGCTGACAGCCGCGACTGATAGATATCTAGATAATGAATGTACACTGAAGTGTGCAAACTATCGGATGTAAGCCGCGGACGTAACCTTGAGCGTTCGGACGTCTGACAGAAATCTGGCAAGCCAGGTCCCGTTCGACTGTGCACACTATCAGTCGCGGCTGTAAGCCGCGTCCGTCAGCCGCGTCCACTAATTTGTTCCCAGCTTTACAATGCGATACATCGAACCGACCCGATGTTTTGAAATGCTTTCGATATACTCGATGTATTGATGCTTTTTCGGTTTTAAATTGAAAAATATCGAATCGATTGTAAGCAGTTAATTTCATAAAACCTCAACTTTGACCAGTTTAATTCTTTTTCTCTGTGGAAAGATCGTAACTCATGAGTTGGAAAACGGTGAAATCTGACCATTATATTTCAGATAAACTATTTATTTACTTACGTAGCCCAGTGGGCAGACTAAATGAGAGCCCTATAATTTTTATCAATGATCTCAAGATTCAGCTCATGTGGATGTTTTTTTTGTTCTAAGTAAATTAAATTTTTCTCATGAAATCTCAATGAAAAATGTTGTTATTCAGATCTACTCAATCACTTTCTTACTTACATATTTGATTTTATTGTATTTGCAGAAGTAAGTGTCAGAGCATTATCCATACTAATATTATAAATGCGTTTGTAACTCTGTCTGTCTGTGTGGCTTTCACGCCAAAACTACTGAACCGATTGAAATGAAATTTGGTACACAGATAGTTGAGGGCCTAAGGAAGGACATAGGCTACTTTTTATTGTGAAAAAAGGTTTACAAACCTTTTAAAACGTTATAAAGAGCATCACATTGATGTTTCTGTCTCACTCTGACACCAAAACACTCCGACGATCACCAATCACCAATTGCAATGAAATTTGGTACACAGATAGGTTAAATCATTAGAAAGGACATTTATGCAACTTATTATTGCAAAACACTTATTGAAAACACCATTTTTCATGAGAATTACACTTTTTTGTACAATTGCGACGGCTTTCGATCGAGAAATTTCTGTTTGTTTTAGTGACTGACTGACTTTTTTTTTGGTGCTGGCGGGGATGCAAAGTCTTTTCGCCAAGTCCTTATGACTGACTGATTGCCGACCAGTGTTGCCAGTGGCAGATAGTCATAAGCGTCGATGGATTGAAAAGATCGATATTTAAGCTGGGAACATATTAGGCTTTTTATTGCGAAAAAAGGGTTGTAAGGGGTTGAAAATAGGGGTTGAAAGTTGTATGGAAGTATCGTCATTTTTAGAGCTAGAAACTTAAAACTTATTTTTTAGTCTGTTGATTTGATATAAAAAAATATGACATTCAAAGTTTGTGCCTGGGGGGTAGAGGGAGGGGAGTACAGGGGTAGTGTGGAGGGGAGTACAGGGGGGAGTGTGGAGGGGAGTACAGGGGGGAGTGTGGAGGGGAGTACATGGGGGAGTGTGGAGGGGAGGAGCGAGGGGGGAGTGTGGAGGGGAGTACAGGGGGGAGTGTGGAGGGGAGGTGCGGGGGGAGTGTGGAGGGGAGGTGCGGGGGGAGTACAGGGGGATTGTGGAGGGGAGTCTGGGGGGAGTGCGGGGGGAATGTGGGGGGGTGTTGAGGAGAGTGGGGGGAGTGTGGGGGGAGTGTGGGGGGAGTACGGAGAGGAATGCGGGGGGGATGAAAGTGTGGCGCAGTACGACGCCATATGTCTAAGTTTAGTAAGAGGGCAGACGACTGTCTCACGTGCACGCGAATATGACGTTGTTATTTAATTACTGTTTTCTTCCGCTGTACCCATAGACACTATACCACGCGGACGAAGTCGCGGGCACAGCTAGTTAGTAAATAAAAATATTTGTTAGTACACACTAGCCTTGACAGAAAAGGCCTATATCGACCCTTCTGGGATCAAATGTCGTAAAAGCCAACTCATTCTGGGATCAAATGTCGTAACAGCCTAGTCATGAGTTGGCTGTTACGACATTTGATCCCATAACGAGTTGGCTTTTACGACATTTGATCCCAGAAGGGTCGATATGTATACTACTATGATTTTTCACCTTACAAAAAAAAAATATAAACTACATACTTCCTTACCCACCTTAAACTCATAAGCAATAGATCTGTTTATCGTTGTATGTAGGTTGATAGGATTGCACGTGTTCGCGTATTGGTGTAACTAGAAAAGCTTTAATGAAAAAAGTTAATCCAGTCTAACAGAAATATGCTGATATCATGTTTGTTGAGGCTTTTGGCAGTGATTATCTGACGCGCTACACTAGCTTTTCAAAATCACCTACGCAGTGAATGCCATGATCGGTTTATTTGATTTATTACATACCAAATACTATTATTTACAAAGGGGATCGTTCATTATATACTGGTGGTATACTGTCTATCTATATCGAGGGTGCAGTGCTAAAACCCGATTAATGCAATAAAATGAAAATTTGTTTTCGATAAAACTCGATAAATTAAAAAAATATGATTCTCGTGAGTTATAAAAATCCCCTTTTAGTAAACCCTTCGAAAGATATAATAATAATAATAATAATAATATCGTTTATTTCAGACCAACAAATGCACACATTACAAAAATGAAACACTTTGGGTCCATAGTAATAAATACCTTAGAGACTAACATACATAAAATAAAATAAAATTACTAATCAAATCTTCAAATCTTAGGGGATTTTTTTCTTTAGCGCACCCCTAAAGCGACGAAAGACGATTCCTGGCGGCCAGAAATCCGAAGTGAGAAACATGTCCCCATGCTTCGCAGGCACCTGGAGCACGTACGATTTGAAGGCCGTGTCTCTCACTCCCGATGGCTCTAGCCGCTGCAGATGTAGCTGTATAGGTGGCGGGTCCTTGATCCAGAAACGGATCCTCTCCTTTACATAGCGAAGGACCTCATCACCAGAAGTATTCGGGTCCAATCTCGAGAGGTAAAGGAGGATGGTCGGGTCCACAGCACGCAGGGTGACTTCTGTTGCTATGACGCTGGCGGTACCACGTTTATTTCGTGATGGTCTCTGTTTTTTCTCCACCAGGGTGAAACCATCTTTATCTACTTTTTTTGATGTACCAACGGGGATCTTCGGTTGTGCCTTCTGCCTCAAAATAGCGCAAGGCACTGGCGATGGTTGAGGCTGGCCGGAAGCTTGCGCATAACTTTTCTTCTTCGCCGGTTGACGAGCTGGCGGAGTAGGAAGAGATGTTTGCTTCAAAGGCTGCGGTGTTGGCAAGGCCGGGGCAATCGGGCGGTCAATAACCTGCACATCGGTGTCACATGTCGCGCTGCTGACGGGTGACGTTTGGGATCGGGTGACACCACGCTGCACACATACGTTACGTGCTGACGCGGGCGAAATCACTGCTTCGGTATTTTTATTGCACAATCCTTCGACTTGCGTCTTCAATTCGGTGATAATTTTCTCCGAATTGTCCAACTTTGTCTTAAGATCTGTGACATCAGTCCTTAGCAGCATGATGTCCTTAAGCAACCTCGTAACATCGACATGGTCAAAGGTCACGGGGGGCAGCTTGTGGAGGTCTCGTGCTACGTAGGTGGGCACATCATCCGGGTCGGTTTCTAAGAACACTTTGAAAATGTCCTGCAGGTCCTTCTTGCCGCGTCCATCTCTCTGCCTAGTTATTAAGCGGATGGTGGTCACAGCTGTGTCGGCAAGCACCCTCTTCGCTTCCAGAATCTGGTCCTCGGTGAAGCTGGACACGAGAATTTGTTCCAGAGAAACCTGGTCCATAACGTCCAGCTTTTGTTGGACGAAGGCCAGGAATTCCTGCACTAGGATAGTGTCGGAGCGCTTGGGTGATTGCGCCATTGCGAATAAAATTTCGCAAACTCGCGGAAATTAAGTGGGTCGGCTCACGAGCAACCTTAACATAACGACCGCTCTGTACGGTGTCAGCGACGCGAATGATAAAACCACTGAAATTGTGTACGAAAACTAGCTCGGCAAAATAAGTAGAAAAAATTGTTAGGATCGATTTTTTTGCTCATCTTTTAGATTTTGTACCTTTTAATAATAGGTCAAAGCGTGTGAGCGAGAAATTGTCCCATGGAGTTCAGTGCACACTGAAGTACCTAACTAAAGTTGCAAACTATATTCATTACAAGTTAAATTTAAATTTGTCCAATTAATAGTTGCTAAAGGGGCGTGATAGAGCCACAAATATCCAAACACTTGTAATATTAGTAGGATACGATGCATCGTGCAGTATAGATGGTTATAGAAGAAGAGATAGACCAAAGAAAAGATGGATGGACCGCGTCAAGGATGACATGAGCAGGAA
This sequence comes from Thera britannica, assembly GCA_939531255.2. NCBI lineage: Eukaryota > Metazoa > Arthropoda > Insecta > Lepidoptera > Geometridae > Thera > Thera britannica. The sequence goes on along the minus strand of OW618036.2, from coordinate 16,393,072 downwards.
AAGAGTGAGCACTGAGATGACCAATGATAGAGGTGAGTGGAAGATGAAAACCTGTTGGTGCCGACCCCACCTTAGCGTGGGATAAGGGCAAGAAGATGATGATGACGATGTATCGTGTCAATACAACATATACATATTTTATTGCCCTTCATTTTTTACAACAGTATTTTTGTCTGCGTATCACGTCTCGTCTCCGAAAAGCGTGAAATCGAAAACAAGCGGAATATTTATTTGACAGTCGAATTGCGTCCTACCCTGCTAAATGAATTTCATGTCTAGCGTAAAAATAGTAAACCAGTAACTGAGCATGCACGCAACGTAGAACTGAATAGGTATGTTGAAGTGGATCAGTAGTTGAATTCAATGTTTAATCCACAAAATATCTTATCTTTGATTATTATCACTTAAAACAGCAAGAAACTGTATTTACACAAATAGACACAGCAAAGTCACAAAGTCTCGCAAAATCACTTTAAAGCAACACTTTTTTGTATCACTTAATAATTACAATTATTTGAAGTTCCGGACTGGTGCTAATCCAACTTAGGATTGCGCGCATTTAAGAGTTCTGCAGTGGCGATCAGGATCACGCTGTGAAATATCGCTATCATGTTTGACAGCGTTTCACTGATCGCCACCGGAGGTCGCTTAGAAGTGCGCAAGCCTATAATGAAAAAAGCAATCATGCCTTGTACGGTCTCATTGGCACACGTCGTGCATTAAGAAACCTTGCTATTAATAACATTTAAGCAGAAGGAAACCAGTTACGTCATAGGTCTCACAATAAATAAATAAAAAATATAAATAAATATTGTGGACAGTTCACACAACACTACCCAGCCCCAAACTAAGCTAATATGGGAACCAGATAGCTGATATAATACTTGAATACATTTTTTTTTGTAAAAACATACTTAGAATACTATATAACACCCAGACAGAGAACAAACATTTACGTTCACCACACAAATATTTGTTCTCGGCGGGGATCGAACCCACGACCTACAATACCACACTTGCATAGTTTCCCACGTCGCGTCGGCTCCCACACCCTTCAAACCGAAACGCAGTGACGCTCTACTACTACTTACAATTATATTATACAAAATGTGTACAATTCGTATTTACAAAATGTATGAAATACACAAGAAAGATACTGAATCTATTACACGGACATTTATGGCGTATATTGCCTCTTATTATGCCTATAGTGCAATAAAGTAAGGTACATATACGGGTATATTTAAGCGATAAATACCCGTGTATTATATTTAGTATGTGTTATGATCGCGAAAGTTTAGAAAGTACTATACACAAGAAACAGTTGAGTTATCTGCAGATGTTACAAACGATCTAGTTAGTAGATTACAGTCTTAATTAAAATTAATGAAAAACTACTAGCACATTATGCGGAGGTGTAGGTTAGGTTAAATAATGTTGCGGAATAAAGGTTCTCGAATGGCTACCACGAACCGGAAGACGAAACGTAGGGCGCCCACCCACCAGATAGACTGACGACATTGTTAAGATCGTGGGAAGTCGATGGATGGAAAGGGCTCAGAATCGTTCTGCCTGGTAATGTATAGGGGAGGCCTACGTCTAGCTGTGGACTTCGTCAGATATTTATATTGTGACCGAGCAGTCTACGCTCGCTCGTCCCTTTGTTAATGGGCCACCCATTTCCACATGGTCAACGGAGCGACCTACCCCCTAAAGATACTTACAATAAAAATGTTTAAGGGTAGCCAGCACACTGTGAAGACAGCTACAACAGTCACCATCATTTTCACCATCTGAGGATAAACATTTGAAGTTCATTGATCATTATTCATACTTCGCTAAAGCTCATTATATTCGAGGATTCAAAAAAAGGAGATTCTCTAAGAGCTCAAAAACAATTGTAGATGGCGCATGGCGTTGACAAATTATGAAATCAGTTTGACCACCCTGTTTCTATGGTGTAACCCTTTAGCCTGGTACCTATATATCTTCTTGTTGTGGGTGACGTTTACAATAAATATTGCTTATAATAAATATAAATATAAATGAATATTGTGTACTGATCAGGAAATAGGGGGATACAAATTATGTGCTTGACAGCCGATCCTGCCTGCAACGCATTTTCCAGTTGACAATAAAGATATTTATTTAACACTTAATTTTCATTTGATTGTGCTTTCAGAAACCTTAAACCCAGTGTTTTTAAAACAATAAACGACAATAATTGAATTTATCGAACAACAGCGATTCAAAGAATTGAATCTGAAAGTAATATCGCTAGAAATGTTATGAAATAAGCTACAAAGCCCGATGCTCTGGTAATATTGAACTGAAAATATTGTATTTTCTTGTAATTAACAGAGAGTCTTCAAGGCTGTACCTTAAAGTCATAAATTTAGGACACAGCCCCAGGCTTTGAATATAATTTCATTGAATCAACAATAAATCTCTTGAATAAGAGTTTGCTTGGGCCAACAAGAAGGGATCGCAACGCGCGACCCCTTATAACTAACTAGCGATGGGCCCGTGACATTGTGATACTTCCCGGCTTCCACAGCTCTAATTTCAATGCAAGTTATACCAATGGAATGTATACTAGAAATGAACGTTTTTATACGTTCGTAAAAAAATTTGATTCTCGTACATAGTGCTATGTACGAGAATCAAGAGAAAACAAGGGTACTTCTTAGCCGCGCAATGTCGTACGCAGACTGGTTTCTTTTAATCAACGTACAAAATAGTACATTGTTCACCAAGAGGAGAAAGTGACCGATTACCGTCGAGGGTGTCGTTTGAAGCCCGAGCCGTAGGCGAGGGCTTTAAAACACCCGAGATCGGGAATCGCAGTTTCTCTCGAGTGATACATAGTGCTTTATACTACACCTACAAGGAAAATAAAAAACGAAATCTTTACTAATTGAAATTTATATTATGAATCCTCAAACAACACACAAATTGGAAATGGCGCCAATAGCGTCTGCAATTTTCACATGTTCTTTTTTCAAATTGTTTATCCTGCCCCCGCAGGGTCGCACTGCCAGCCCGACACCATCCAACACACTTCTAGTAGTTCGTCGAAAGGTAAATTGCGGTTTACGATTTATGACGTATAAAAAAAAAACTACTTACTAGATCTCGTTCAAACCAAATATCGTTGGAAGTTTGCATAGTAATGTACAACATATATATTATTTTTATTGTTTTATCAGTCGCTTATTTTAGAAGTTAGAGGGGGGGACCAACTTTTTTCCACTTTGGAAGTGTCTCTCGCGCAAACTATTCAGTTTAGAAGAAAACAATATGAGAAACCTCAACATCATTTTTGAAGACCTATTCATAGATGGGTTTGATGAAAAAAAATTTTTTGAGTTTCAGTTTCAAGTATGGGGACCCCCAAAATTTATGGTTTTTTTTCTATTTTTGTGTAAAAATCTTAATGCGGTTCACAGAATACATCTACTCGCCAAGTTTCATCAGTCTAGCTCTTACGGTTTCGGAGAAAAATGGCTGTGACATACGGACGGACAGACAGACAGACAGACATGACGAATCTATAAGGGTTCCGTTTTTGCCATTTGGCTACGGAACCCTAAAAAAATGGAATACGTACTCGAATTTCAACTGTGAGAGAGAATAATAATAAAACACAAACGATGTCATCGGCACAATACCAGACGTAAAATAATATTCCACGTATACGTTTTTCTTCGAAAAATGACATCGTTAGCATTTTTAACAAAGTGTCGTGGCAAAAATTTTATACCTATGTATACGTCTCTGCCACAAAACACATTATACAGACACAGAATATATATACATACCTACATATATTCAAAGGACTTCAAAGGACCGATCTAATAGCTGTCAAAATGGACTCATCATATTAGACATCTAAGATTAGATTTAACGGCCTGGATATTATTTGTTTAATTATCACTGGATAGTGAAATATAACTTATAGGCGGGCTTGAGCATTTTTCAGGGAAAAAACCAATAAGCTCAAGACACTGACACGTAACTGACATCTCTTCGGCAAAAATCGACAAACTTCGCCAAAAATCAGGGGAGATCGGGTAGTCAAAGGTGGTCAAGGCATTTTTTATGGTAGTTACACTTATGTTGCGTTAAAATCACGGATTTCAAAACTTTTAAATAATCTTTGATTGTAGGTGTAAGTACCTACTAAGTTCACAATAGCACAAAGAGTAAGAACAAAGGGATTTTGGTTATTAGTGTTAATAATCAAAGGGTGGGGTCTTAAGGGTCGGTTGATTCTAAAAACTTTAAAGTAAAATCGTAGGGATGGGGATGTAATCCCCTTTAGTGAGGTAAAACGACCAACGACTGGTAATCCACCAGACGATTTAAACTGGGCGTCTACTGATTAAACAACTTTGTTAGGAACCAAGCATCCCTTGAGTATTAACAATGCGGTACCTACTTTTAAAAGCTTTTATCCTTTGTTGTCCCCATTTGTTTGTAGGTACCGTTGTTATTCTAAACTTTTTAGATACAGTGAAGCTAAAATGTTATTCTATAAAAGCTATTCAATTGTTTGAGCTCTGGTGGTTTTGTAGTAGCGGCCCCATCTTCCGATCGTCGTGGGTCGTGGGTTTAAATCCAGTCATGCATGTTTTCCTTTAAAAAAAGTATGTGTACTTACTAATGCTACTCTCAAACGGTGCAGGAAAACATCGTGAGAAACCCGGCATGTCGTAGCACCATAGAAGTTCGAAAACGTGTGCCTAAAAAAACGGTAGGAACCAAGCCGTAGTTTGTTGCCTGTTCTTCTAGGCTTGGTCGCGTGGAACTGGCATCTAGATTCGTCTAGCTTCAAGACGTTTCAAAGTGATCCTTGTTATACCATTGAATAAAGACATATTATTTGACTTTGACTTTTAGGTACATTTAGCATCAGGGGAATGATTCTTAAATAGTCCACTGCGACAGTTCTATCAGCTAATTGCCATAAAAAAACTGACGTTACGGAATATGTATACAGTACACTTATTATAATGTGCACTTGTGCACTTATATCATGCGTGCATTAATATTTTAAACTAAAATATTACTACTCTGCTGAATTAAAAATACAAATTCAGATTGTGAGTTCAGAGAGATATTCCGGCTGTCTTTTGTATACTGCCTAAGAAATAAACGTTATGAAAGAATTTATGCCCGCACTCCCCTTATTTCAAGTTATACCTATTGCTCAAAAGATACTCCTTTGTTCACTTCACAACCGTACGCAAATCTTTGATACGCGACGATTTAAGCCTCTTAGCGAATACCGAATACAAATTCAAGAGGTAAAATCGCCGGGTGTCGAAGATTTGAGTAGCGTTATGTGCGAAGAACCTACTAGGTTTTACTTTCTGGTTTGAGCGTTGCGTTGCTAGAAAGTAAGACTAGCTGTACCTTCCACTTGTAGCGCTGCGTTGCTTGAAAGTAAGACTAGCTGTACCTTCTACTTGGAGCGTTGCGTTGCTAGAAAGAAAAACTAGCTGTACTTTCCACTTGGAGCGTTGCGTTGCTAGAAAGTAAGACTAGCTGTACCTTCCACTTGGAGCGTTGCGTTGCTAGAAAGAAAAACTAGCTGTACCTTCCACTTGGAGCGTTGCGTTGCTAGAAAGTAAGACTAGCTGTACCTTCCACTTGGAGCGTTGCGTTGCTAGAAAGAAAAACTAGCTGTACCTTCCACTTGGAGCTTTGCGTTGCTTGAAAGTAAGACTAGCTGTACCTTCCACTTGGAGCGTTGCGTTGCTAGAAAGAAAAACTAGCTGTACCTTCCACTTGGAGCGTTGCGTTGCTAGAAAGTAAGACTAGCTGTACCTTCCACTTGGAGCGTTGCGTTGCTAGAAAGAAAAACTAGCTGTACCTTCCACTTGGAGCGTTGCGTTGCTAGAAAGTAAGACTAGCTGTACCTTCCGCTTGGAGCGCTGCATGCGTGAGTCTCGAGCTCCGTGCGCCTCGCCCGGTGGCCGGCCGCCCCACACCACGTGCGCGATCCGTGCGTACGTGCACACTAGCACGGACAGCGGCAGCGCAAACTGAAGCGCCAGAAGCGCTAATGTGTAATGCACGCTTTGCTCTGGCCGCTTCCACTGCTCGAGGCAAACGTCTCTGCAACAAAGACAGCCAATTCAATGATTGGACTGGAATACCAGTCAGACAAAGTCAATTAAGACGCTGAAAACCGTGAACAACTTCTCGCTCTCACGGTTTTACCTTTTGTAAGATATAAAAACACTGACGTTATTAGGTCATCGAAAAATGCAATCAATTATCTTGTATGCAATCCGATTGCACATAATTTGGCAAAACAGAGATTGATCCTAAGACGTTGGCCTAACTAGTTTTCGTACTGTGTGCACAAAATGCACAAAATGCTTACGATTTTCGATAAATAAGTACAGTGTTTTGATATCTTCAAAGCGTCAAAGGGTAAGCTGTCGAGCGAGAAGTACATCGACAGTTAAATTGAGTTCGCAGTCTCTTAGTTCACTAGGGATTAAGAACTGGAAAAGGAAACTGAGTCTATTTATAAACATCAAATTACCCATTTTCATAGGTACCATTGGTGGTACCTACGAACACATAAACGAAGTTGCCGATTCAGTGGTCATTTTGAATGATAGTTAAGCTGGTCTGATTCGTAACGTTATATAATATGGTTATTACACAAAAACTATGGCATTTTCACATATTTCAAAAGATGTTTTCAAAAGGAATTGTGGTGGTTATCTGCGAAGAAAATAAATTCCTTTGAAATAACCAGTTATCTCTGAGGAAAAAAAACTTTACAGATCACTGGTTATCTGACGCCAGTTTTCTGCTAGGAATAAGTGAAAAATTCTAGATTGTTCGAAGAGAATAATTGCTTTTTTTCACGAACACCAGACAGCGTATCACCCGATCTGCCGATTGTCAGTTTTTGATTACATATACATTATGTATATCAAAGGATTCGCTCATGACGATGTATGGACGGTGTGAGGATAAAAACCAATTATAACGCGAATCGAGATGTGAAGAGTCACGAGAAAAAAGGATGAGTTTATACAATTCAGCAATTTTCTAGCTTAAAATCCCTTGCATAATTATTTGAACGTCTAAACTTTTCCTTGTTGGTTATAACCGTGATGCCAAGTGCGACAGGTAATCTAGTAAGTGACTTACGCTTTACAGTACTGATGCCATTCGCTCGGCCTCTTCAGCCGTGACACCAGGGCAATCGGCGCCGCCGTCGTCATCGCCCCCAGCCAGACGCCAGCCACCACCGTCTTCGCAGCAGTGGTCCCGAGTCGCGGCTTCAATGGGTGCATGATGGCCATGAACCGGTCTATAGATATCGCGAGCAGCGTATAAGCGCTCACGAGCACAGACACAGCTTGCGAGTAGTTTACCACCTTACACATCACCGCCCCGAAGGGCCAGTACCGCAGCAGCAACATTGACACGAAAGAAAACGGCACGCAGAAAAGCGTGAGCATCATGTCTCCGACAGCTAGGTTCACTATAAAGTAATTCGTCACAGTTTTCATCCGTGGCGAGGTTTGCACTATGAAGCACACAAGTCCGTTCCCACATAGCGCTAGTATGAACACTATTCCGTACATGATGTAGACGATGCAGTGGAACAAAAGCGAAGAGAGGAAATCCTCGGTTGTGCTGTATGTTGGATTGCATACTGCATCGTAGTTAGTCGTCCAAGAAGCGTTTGTTGAATTGTTCAACGTGTTTTCAATGACGCTGATGTTCAACAAGGATGTATTGTATGCATCGCTGCTGGTATTATCATAAGACTCATCTATCATAATGTTCTTTGTAGTTTCTATTTTTATCTAGGGGTTTGATTGCATGAACTACATTGCTTCTTGATATTTCACCAACTGAAACAATAAAACAGCAGTTTAAAAACATTTAAGTCTGGGTAGTAGTAATGTTCATGTAGCACGTGCAACATTATTAGACTTTAAATAAATAAATATTTGGGACAATGGAGTACTGTTTAGCCCCAAACTAAGCAGAGCTTGTACGATGGCAACCAGATAGCTTATATAATACTTCTATACATTTTTTTGTAAATTCATGCTTAGAATACAACTTAAATTGACACTACCTACCTGTTATAAATATTTAGGTCTCTGAGCTTTGTGTCGATCTTCAAGCAACTCTTACAAAACATTTAACGTTTTAGCGCACTCCAAATCCTTTTAGCACACTGGTTCGTACATGGGAATTATAATGGCTCAAAGCTTTAGTGACACGACAAAAGAAACGTTTAGGTAGGTATTTCATTGTGGAAGTAATGTTTCCGAGAAATTACATCTCCCTGTATTACTCTCATTCGGAATCGGATTGAATTCGTGCTTTGGATCCCTAACACAGAAAAATATGATGGGTTCCTTGTAGGTTTCGATGCCTATAATGCCGTGGCGTAGATTATAATATTTGCTTCCAATAACGTCTGTCTTTGATAAGTTCAAAGCAATTCTGGTTTCAAATACATCGATAGTTTCTGTGTAATAACGTATGCCTGAATCTGAAGTTCTATGCTCAAAACTTCAAAATACCTGAATAGTGTTCCGAAAGTACTCGAAGCTGATCGAAAGCACACAACCTCGATGAATGCAACGCCTAGGTAATTTTACCTAGCGTCGAAGTTCCCGACAAAGTAATTACCTATACCAGCTCGATTAACGCAACGCCTACAAAACACAACATGGCTGAACATAAACCAATGTTTACATACCTTGAGACGCTAAAAACTGCGAAGCAACTTCTCGCTCGCAAACTTTGACCTTTTGAAATTTATAGCTTTCAAATGGTCAAAAGGGTGTGTGAATAAACTGTACTTACACCTCTTTCATATTTCTCTAGCTACAAATAAGAAATAAGCAAAGGTTGTCTAGAAGAAATTGCCCCGAGCCACAAGACCGCCTCTCGTAATAAAAAGTATCAATTTATATGTCCGTCTCCTTGTTTCTAGCTACCTCTCCAACAATTTCAGTCCAAATTGGTTTATCCGTTCTTGAGTTATAAGTATTGTAACTAACACGACTTTATTTACTAGTTATTTAAGTTTTATTTGGAAGTTGTCCGCAGTAAAGTTTTTATTTATTTAATGTTCATGAAAATATTGATTAAAATTCTAACGAATTAATCAGCTGGGAGCTTTATATTTCATACTCCATAAAACGATGAAATATTTTTTCAGAGAATTACCGCGACCGCGGTCTTTCCTGGAATACACTTTTTTCATAAAAACGGTGCTCCAAATTTTTTTGTAGTTTCTATAGCACTGCACTTCTATAGTGACAGCGTGTTTTGCATTGAGCCGTTTTGCTATGAGGGCCGTACGTTTGTTCTTCCACGAAAACATATGCAAGTACCTACGTACATTATTATATGTGTTAGTAAGAAAAATATTGCATGGTAGCTCTGTAATTATAAGTTTCTTTTTGTATGCTTCTCACAAACTACGTAAGCCGTTGGCGTAGCCGTTGTGTTCTGTGTATGTCAAATAAATATATTTTCTTTCTCTCTTTCTTTCTTCTTTCAGAGCTGTTGGCAACGACGAACATTCGAGTCAAAGGAAAAATAGCAAAAAAGTTGCATCACTTATTTTGTTAAGCTCTTATGCCTTTATGTACCTAAGTACAGCTTTTACCCAACATTTCGAGCGAAAAATTCCGTGGTAAAGTAATTCGCAGATCGTAAATCAGAAGATTTATACGACGTTAAATCCGACACTGTACTGTAATGTGTAGTAGGTAGGTGCGTAACCGCAATGTCGTCGTCGTAAATAAGTGAACACTACTGTTCGTTGTTTTCTGAAACCACACACACAATAATTAGTATTTTGTGGACAATCCACACAACACTATCTAGCCTCAAATTAGGCAGAGCTTGTACTATGGAAACCAGATAGTACATATTTGTCACATTTATTAATAGTATAAGCGCGGCAATTCCACAATTTTGTCGCTTTTTGACATATATTATAATTATGTCGAATTGTCAGCTTTATTAATCAGGGGCCTGGTGAAAGAAAGACGGACATACAGACAGACGGACGAACAGCGGAGTCTTAGTATACCCTTCGTGTACGGAACCATAAAAATAATAAAGTTCTGAACCATATTTTTGCAGACTGTGTACCTAATAAAAAATAGTTTATTGCCGATCCACGTCACTAACTATTCTATTATAAGCTTCATTCAAACCGGCCGCTTCATTCAACCCGCGTAGTGATATCATCAAATATGTAGGTAAACATCCCACATCGGTGGCTCATTACAATTAAAACCAGATTGAACGTGCCGGCCTTAAAAACAGCTAGATAAATAATATAAATACCTTTATTTATTTATATATTATTTTTTTTATGTATGCAGGATTAAAAAAAGCAGCCAAGTGCGAGTCGGACTCGCCCATGAAGGGTTCCGTAGCATCAAATAACATAATATAAAGGTTTTTGTAGTTCGTCGAAAGGTAAATTGCGGTTTACGATTTATGACGTATAAAAAAAACTACTGACTAGATCTCGTTCAAACCAAATATCGTTGAAAGTTTGTATAGTAATGTACAACATATATTTTTTTTACTTTTATCATTCTCTTATTTTAGAAGTTAGAGGGGGAGGGACCAACTTTTTTCCACTTTGGAAGTGTCTCTCGCGCAAACTATTCAGTTTAGAAAAAAACTATATTACAAACCTCAACATCATTTTTGAAGACCTATCCATAGAGATACCCCACACGTCGAGTTTCAGATTCAAGTATGGGGACCCCCAAAATTTATAGTTTTTTTTTCTATTTTTGTGTAAAAACCTTAATGCGGTTCACAGAATACATCTACTCACCAAGTTTCATCAGTCTAGCTTTTATGGTTTCGGAGAAAAATGGCTGTGACACGGCCGGACAGACAGACAGACAGACAGACAGACAGACATGACGAATCTATAAGGGTTCCGTTTTTGCCATTTGGCTACGGAACCCTAAAAAGTAAACAGGTCTTTGCATCTGTTATGGATGATTTATATGACGTCTGGGACGTAAAAATGATTATGATGACCAAACTTGTGAGAAATTAAATTTACAACAACTTTGGTAGTGCCATTTTTGCTCTAAAGTTGAAAATTAACGAGTTATTTCCGAAAAACAAAAAAATTGAACGTTAAAACAAGATGGTGGCGAACCCTTAGAAAATCGAGATTTATACTTCCAACCACACCCCCAGACATAGAAAAAAGACATGGTCAAAACGAACAATAAGGAGTTTCAGGAGTGTCTTTCTTTTGGTAAATAGGATTTCTTTCGATAGGAAAGATATTAAGCTTAGTTTGTACGAGGTTTAGGGCTATTCAATGAAACTTCACGAGTCGAGACACAGAATGAAGTAGTTTATTATTCTACGTGATGAGTAGGTACTTGCACATAACGCCTTACCAAGCTACCCACAATAGGTAAAAGATGGAAACACTACAATCCTCCACCGTTAATTAAGACTAATTAAAATATAAGCTTAATAAAAACATTTTAATTAGATCACGCCCTACCAAGCTACCCACAATATATAGGTAAAGGATGGAAACATTACAAAGCTCATGCCATTTCTTCGTGCTTTATATTTTAGGTTATATTACATCGAGATGGTTGATTACCTAAGAACGAGCAATAGCGATAGCAGCAAGGCGTGTCATTACTTTTCGATTTGGGGCTGACGACCGCTAAACAGCTTCACGCTCGCACCTTTCAACATGTCATTTCTGCAGATATAAAATTACAGAACGTAAGTACATATCTTGTAAGTATCGGTATTTATGAAAAATTGCAATCTAAATCTAAGACTACCTTCTAGCTACCTGTGCGGTAAAATAATTATTTCCCACAAACAAAACTGTAAATTGTAAAATTGTAAGCCTAAATACTTAAATGTCTTCCTAAAAATCTTATAAAAATTCATGATTAATTTTCAAAAACTATTAATAAAAAACATTCAACGAATAGAATATAAACTACATTTTAAAAGAACAATGGCCTAAGAAATTTAATAATGAACTCTGTTTTCCCCCTAAGTATAAGATATTACAGGTAGTAAACAGGGTCACATCACCGACCGAATGTATATTGTTTTGTATTAATGTATGTATGTATAATGTATTGTTAAGTAATAATTGTACATCAAAAACAAAAGTTTAAGTAAAAAACTAGCGGCCGCTCGCGGCTTCGCTCGCCCCGTTTTCTTTACTTTTTGGGGGTAAGAAGTACCTATCCTATGTCCGTCTCCTAGTTTTAAGCTATCTCCCCACCAAATTTCAGCCAAATCAGTTCTTGAGTTATAAATAGAGTAACTAGCACGACTTTCTTTTATGTATGTATATAGGTAGCAACCGCCCGTGGCTTCGCTCGCCCACAGGTTCTATTACTTTTTCTGGGTAAAAAGTATTCTATGACCTTCTACCGGTTCTAAGCTACCTCCTAACCAATTATTTTTTTTATTTTTTTAAAGTTCACAATCGATTACAATCAAATAGGCACATAAGTACCTAATCATAAAGTTCATTACATTCTTAAAGATCTAGATTCGTTATCAAAACATGTGAATATGACATCATTAAGTGTTGCATGCGAGAAATTTTCCCTAAAACTAGAAACAGCAATTAATGTTAGATTTATAATATATCAACAGCTAACCGTAAGTTCATTACTTGTTCATTACAATTTCCAGCCAAATCGGTTCAGCCGTTCTTGTGTCATAAAAATTGTGTAACTAATGCGACTTTCTTTTATTTTTTTAGTAATATAAGTATATAACTAAACTTTAGCCCAGTAAGTGGTGACAGACGAGGAATGCTCCATTCCAACGAGCACTAATTTGTAGAGTGCTCACTTATTTACCTACTAGGCTTTTCCACGCAACACGAATCAACATTGAAGTGAGGTATGCGTTTCGTTTTTTCCAACAATATTGCTAAAATCAGTTTTATAATGTATAATAACTTGGAGTAAAAAACTTGGAGTAAGTAATTGGTTTCCCTTATAGGTACTCAGTATTATCCTGTGGTTATAAAAAAACAGCATTTATCTTAGTCGACTGGTCCGTAACTACCGGCAGTTTTATTTATTAGAACTTGCTGAAGTAACTTATATATGACCCACCTTTGCGCACGTCCAGAACGTGACAGAGTCATATACGTACATTTATACAAAAGCCCACATAAACCAGTAAAACACAAGGACACTAAAAGAAGAAAGATAAAAATAAATAATAACATCGATACTGGAGAAGTGCGTCGTGTTTCTGTCGATCGATGAACTTACTATGCGTCCATCAACTTGAGGCATACAGTGAGGCCCTAATTTCATCGGCACCCACACCCTTCTAACCGAAACACAGTGAGCAAAGGAGGTGGTAGTACTACCCCGGACGATCCCTTCACAAAGAGCTCTACTACTGTTATTCTGTGGCTTTGCCTACTTTTATTAGATTCTCCGTCTTACTACTTTTTACGTTACAAAAAATGCCTGGGGTCTACTTTTTAGAAGGAAAATCTGTTTCAATTAATTTTCCGAGTTTAAATGCGCGGGAACTTACTCACGGTAAACGTGGTAATAAACGGTTTTAATATAGCTAAAAATAATCATAGAGAGCTCTACTACTACTTCTGTTGTAGAGCTCTTGTTATGGGCCCATCCGGGGAAGTACCACCAAGCATATTCCTGCCGCTAAGCAGAGCAGCGAATGATGTAGGTGCCGGTGAATGAGGCTTAGCACTTATAAGCCCCAACTTCATACGCCGAACAGTCCTCGGTAGGGCATGTTTCTGACGTGCGTGACCTGCTAGGCAATACTTTGTTAGGCGATGGTTATCACTTTAGATAAGATAGGCCCTATGCTTGTTTCAACAAAACTAGCATAGGGCCTATCTTATCTAAAGCGCAAATTGTATAAAAACTCGCTTCCTTAGTCTCAAGTAGTATCAGAGCTGTTGTATTCCGCGCATTGCTTTTCAATGCGAAACCAAATACAATACTTTCAATTTTCAATTCAATTTGCAGCAATTCAATTTACAGCAATAGACGTGCTACAAATGCTACGGTCAACAATTTCGTAGCATATCTACAATTCAGTCAGATCAAATTAATTTAGATCGAATATTCTTGGCTGTGATTATTTGTTAGCATTTGAATGGAATGTAATTCGGTCAGAGTGACTGGGTCAACACTGGGATTCTGTGAAACAGTATTATTTTGTTTGCATTTTTAGCTTTTAACTTTAGTAGATACTGTTAAGATGTTTTCCTTTCATTTAATTTATCATGTTTGTTAGAGAGATTTCATCCTTATAATTGACCCTATCGATCGATGCAATAAAAGTACAGGGTATAATTTTTTCAGATTTTAGCCGGTTTGATTCCCGGGTGTAGAAGAGAATTTTCGAAAATCTTTGAATGCAGTTTGCTTTCTATTCAAAAATAAAGGAATGTTTCCTTTGAGTAAAATTTTCTATCTGCAGTGTTAAAAGTACTTTCCCTCCAGCATTACAAAATTCCACCCTGTATAACACAATATTGGTAGGACTTTATGTGGACAGTAAATTGAGAGCAATGGGCCAAGTTTGATAAAATAACAAAGGTACCTACTCCAAATTAATGATTCTTTACATAAAATTCTCTTTCGTCTTGGAGATTTGGAGCACCAACCTACCAAGAGACTGAAGTGTGTTCACCATGTGTCAGGGTATGCCGAATTTAAGTGGATTGTTTATTCTTGGCCTTTTATTGTAATTCTTTGAAAAACATGTTTTTCGTCAAAATTATTTGTGAGGCGTAGGTATTGATGAATACGCTGAATTTAATTGGAAACGAATGCTAAGAAGTGTTTTTCTTTATTTTCAAAACGGTATCGTATGCGCCAAAAGGTATTTGTTGTATAAAATAAAAGCTACAAAATCGAAATTTTATTGAATCGAATGATACAAATATCGGTATTAATTAGACTCATCTATATTACACTGCATTGGAGTTTTAATCGTCTCTGTTTTAAAAAGCTGATTTTGATCATTTAAAATTAATTGCTCTAAGTAAATGTTATCCAATCATGTAAAGCCTATATATTACTGACACCAAGGGATAAATGAAGTACTTACATAAATAACAGTTCCAAATGATTTATGATTGATAAAAAAAGCGGCCAAGTGCGAGTCGGCCAAATATCATTGGAAGTTTGCATAGTAATGTACAACATATATTTTTTTAGTGTTATCATTCTCTAATTTTAGAAGTTAGAGGGGGAGGGGACACACATTTTACCACTTTGGAAGAGTCTCTCGCGCAAACTATTCAGTTTAGAAAAAAACTATATTATATAACTATAGATATCCCACATGTTGGGTTTGATGTTTTTTTTTTTTTTAGTTTTTAGTTCTAATTATGGGGACCCCCAAAATCTATGGTTTTTTTCTATTTTTAAGTGATAATCTTAATGCGGTTTACAGAATACATCTACTTACCAAGTTTCATCAAGACGGACAGACAGACAGACAACTGACATGACGAATCTATAAGGGTTCCGTTTTTGCCATTTGACTACGGAACCCTAATTAGAAAAATATATGCATATCCTTTCACCCACATTTCAAGCCCGAGCGCAGCCAGGGCGGGTTGACTAGTGTCACAAAAAGCAATGAATAACTTCATATCTATGATATTAGACGGAGCTGTGTTTGGGATTATTATATCTATAACGGTTTTACTGATTACCTATAATAACTTACCTACCTTCTAATTAATATAATTTGTCATTGTCAGCTGAAAGCGAGCCGAAAGACTATTATCATTAGCTTATTTCATACAGTATGGGTAGGGAAGTAGGTAGCTCGCCTAGTAGTAAGGTATCTGGAAGGAAATTTGTGTACCTTCGTAAGTAATTTGTTTCTAAAAACATATTGCAGGTAGGTACTTACCGATAGATTCAATTTAAAAAGAATATTAAGCAATCCATGGGTAGTTTTTCAAAAATCTTGCACAAAATTATCCATCATTTTTTAAGCACATGCAGTAATTGTTTTTACAATGTTTCTTAAAGTTAATCACACTAATTCTCAAAAGCTACTTAAAAATTTTCTTCAATCAGCTTCTCATCATTGACGTATTACTAAAAAGTTACTGAACTTAGTTCAATGTACACTTTACTTCGCTTCCTAAGTTGTGGTCGGATTTCGCGAGCTGTGGGCGGGCGGAGTGCGCTAGGCGGGCGGCTGTCGCGGCGCGGACTCGCATCTGGCATGGGATCCAAGCAAGGACGCCCGCGTTGCGATACGAAAAATCTGATCACCTGCTATAATAATACTATGGGTGGGTATGAACAGAGTAGGTACAGTGTATGAGTACAGATTTTTTTTTGCTCTTAGAATGACTAGAATTCTTAAATTTGAGGTTTTTTAAGTAGAATTCCAATGGAAATTTACACGACAAATTCTTCATAAAATATAGAACTTCGGTTGTCTGTAAAGTCGGTTTACTGACGATAGTTGAACGTGATAACGTCATAAGAAAATACTGATGGAATGGTTGCATTTTTCAAAAGAATTTTAATTAATATTTGTGACTCGCGGACTCGCGGCTCGCGGACTCGCGGACTCGGACTCGGACTCGGACTCGGACTCGGACTCGGACTCAAACTCTCGGACCCGGACCCGGAACCCGACCGAACCCTTACCCTTACCCTCATTTACCCTTACCCTCATTTACCCTTACCCATTACCCGACCCGGGCTCGGCCGCAGGTAAATGGAACGACGAAACGACGTAACGACGCATGAGTCATGTTTTTTCGTGCGTGCAGCCGGCTCCATCGATTTATAAGACGTTATCACGTCAAAAATTTCATGAATTTGATTTTTGGCCTGTAAAGATACCTAGGTAGGTAAGGTACTGCAAAATGCTGTGACACCACCTGAAACTCACGAATTAAATACAGTCTAGTAAAATAGCAGATCTTTACGAATTACTTCGGGAGTACCTACTACCTCCGCAAGTAGTAGTATAATACAGTACTTACCTATTTCTGTGGCCAAGCAGTGGTTTTTGCATCTGCAGCTTGCATTGATGCACCTACTTTCTGTGAGTAAATAGTGCATTATCTGCAGAGGCTAGCAAAAGACGCATTAGTAGTCGAACTTGTAAAATAAAACTACATATGTATGTACATACGTAAGTCCATCAATTCTCGGCCTTTATAGTTATTTTCTCTAATAATGCGAAGAACTTAAAAAAAAAGGTAGTGGTACTATTTGAACTCATTTTGTCAATATCATTACCACAAACAACGAACACCCCTAATTTGTCTCGGGTTGAAGTTCATTTCTTTTTTTTTTCAATAAACAGCGTTCAATTTTGAAAGCCAGTTCGAAACTTAAATAAAACCTTTAAGTGACATCCTTGGTTGCCATGTTTTGGAGTAAAAAAATCGTTCCATTTTTAAATTACACGACCGACTGATATGAGTTGTAAAGCTGGGAACATATTAGACGGACGCGGCTGACAGCCACACGACTGATAGATATCTAGATAATGAATGTACACTGAAGTGTGCAAACTATCGGATGTAAGCCGCGGACGTAACCTTGAGCGTTAGGACGTCCGACAGAAATCTGGCAAGCCAGGTCCCGTTCGACTGTGCACACTATCAGTCGCGGCTGTACCTAAGCCGCGTCCGTCAGCCGCGTCCGCTAATATGTTCCCAGCTTTAGTTATCTGTCCGTTAAACACGACAATCGGAGTGCACACAAGATAGTTTCTCGCGATAATCGTGATTTACAATAAATAAGTTCAGTGTTTTTATATTTTTCAAAAGGTCAAAGTGCGTGGGCGAGGAGTAACATCGGCGGTTGTCTTCGCTATAAATATTATTAATTCAAGAACATTTAGCCCGCTGAACAGATTAATCGGTGTGTTTTGTGTAAGACCACAGCGTGATTGGCGAGAATCAGAACATTAAATTTGTTTTATGATAGCTACGTCAACATAGCGCCAGAAATGTTTGCAGTTCAAGATTGGTTTATGTTAGTCTAAAAATAAATAGGTAGGTAGGACCTGTCCAATCTGTCTATACTTGATGCTTCAAAAATTTCAACTCATATACATAATTATATGTAATGTAACATTCCTACTATTTATTTAAATGCGAGAGTTTGGGTGTTTGTGGCTCAACCGCGCCGCAACTACTGCATGGACTGATTTGGATGAAATTTGAAATAAGCGTGTTTAAGTTATTAAACTTGTGCTAAGCGTAGCAAGTGAGTAGTGTGTTTTACCTACCAAATTTTGTTGATATAAAAGTGCCTGCCTGCCTAAAACATGCATGCTTAATTTATTGTTATAATGTAATACTAGCAGTAAGTAACCGAGCTTCGCTCGGTATTTTTTGATAACATACTTATGAATGATGAAATCATAATTATTTCGATCTTACTAACATACGTAACATACTACATAATAATAAAAAATAAGAACTGGTTATTTAAAAAAAAACTCGTGCAATGAGATGGAAACTTCTGGAACTTGTCTACAGAGTATTTACGTAGTCCTTTAGTCCTAAAACTCGACAATAGATGGCTTTCTCTGTGAAACATAACCCTTTGAGTTCTCAGGTTCTCACAGAGCTTAGTTTTTGCTTCTGAGCAACAGATGGCGCTAGGAGTAATGATATTATGAAAAAGTTTTTTGTTCTTAACTCCGAACGCCGATATTTTCTAAAAATAAATCCTAGCTAGATCGATTTATCGTCCCCGAAAACCCCTGTATACTAAATTTCATGAAAATCGTTGGTGCCATTTCCGAGATCCTATACAAGATTTTCTCGTTTAAAGGTTTATGATAACTAATATAGGTACTTAAAGTAACACTCTACTGTGGATAGGTAGCGTATTATAGTATGATGTTTTTGGCCACGAATAAATTAATTGAAAATATTATTTAACGTTTAACCTCGATTAAAATATAGGCTTTCACGAAAAATAAAAAGAACGTTAAAAAGCTCCCATGCGGGCAAAGCAGCAGGCGGCTGCTAGTTATTAATTAGAGTATAATCGTACACTGAAATCAATGTGGTTGGCATTCATATTGGTCTTTTATTTCCGACAAAGTTTATAAAGTTAAAAAATTGTACTTTGTCGGAAATAAAGGAAATAAAGACCAAAATGAAAGCCAACTACAGTTATTTGAAAGTATAATTATACTCTAATCGCCCATAAATGGTACAAAAAGTTTGTATGGAAATCTAACAACCTAAAAATTACAGATTGTTTACTTTCTACTATGGGTTATAATAAAAAACACAAGAAAGTTTTATGAAGTTTATTTTTTTAATAAAAAGAGAGTTCAAACGTAAATCGTATAAAAAATTGCTTAATTTTGTATGTCTGACCATTCCTTAAAAGACCAACATTATTTTGATGTGAGAAACCTTTTAATATAATCTAATTTATACACTGTTTGTCAAGTTTTTAATTTAGAGCTTCTTTGGTAGCGCCATGGTCACAGTCTTCACTTCTAAATAGCTGTCCAAACACCGAGGGCCACTGCAAAGAAAAATATATTATGTTGGTAAACTATTTCATACTAGTAAAGTTTTTTTTGTTGATATAATAGTGTTTATTGTTATCTCTGAGGAATATTTTTCTTAATTATTTAAACCGTTGGTTATCTACGAAAAAAATAAAATTCTGTTTTTTCTGAAGAACATTTTTTGACAGTTATCCGTAAAGCAAATAAATTTCTTTTAAAAACCTAAAAAAAATATATATAATTATCATATTTTTGTCATCTTTTTAATATATCTAAAGAAAAAAAATCTTCAATAGATCACTGGTTATCTGACGAGAGTTATCTGCTAGGAATAAGTGGTTCACTACGCTTTAGGTAAATCTGAAAATTATAGTGTCCCAAAAGTTAAGAGCCGAACGCCGTATCAACAGTTACTCGTAAAGTTATTCGTAGAGTTCGTTGATGGCGCAGCGGTCAGCGCAGCCCCGTGCCAAAGGGGAAGGTCGCGGGTTCAAATCCCGCTTCGCTCTTAACTTTTAAGACTTCTCTCTTCTAAAAAAAATATATTCTTTCAGGATTCAAACTGTTAGGGTAACCCGCGCTACGATAGTCCACAATATTTATTTCATGTACATACATAATATAAGTTAAAAAAACTTGAGTATCCGACTTCATGGCCAAACTAATTTCAATGGAACCAGTCTGGAAAATATATTTCAGATAAAAAAAGATTTTTCAAATTGACTCATAAATAACGAAATTATGCGAGAACAAACATTACAAAAAAAAAAGCAGCCAAGTGCGAGTCGGACTCGCCCATGAAGGGTTCCGTAGCATCAATTAACATAATATAAAGGTTTTTGTAGTTCGTCGAAAGGTAAATTGCGGTTTACGATTTATGACGTATAAAAAAAAAACTACTGACTAGATCTCGTTCAAACCAAATATCGTTGAAAGTTTGCATAGTAATGTACAACATATATTTTTTTTGGATTTATCATTCTCTTATTTTAGAAGTTAGAGGGGGGGGGACCAACTTTTTCCACTTTGGAAGTGTCTCTCGCGCAAACTATTCAGTTTAGAAAAAAACGATATTAAAAACCTCAACATCATTTTTAAAGACCTATCCATAGATACCCCACACGTAAGGGTTTGATGAAAAAAAAATTTGCGGTTTACGATTCATGACGTATAAAAAAAAAACTACTGACTAGATCTCGTTCAAACCAAATATCGTTGAAAGTTTGCATAGTATTGTACAACATATATTTTTTTTGGATTTATCATTCTCTTATTTTAGAAGTTAGAGGGGGGGGGACCAACTTTTTTCCACTTTGGAAGTGTCTCTCGCGCAAACTATTCAGTTTAGAAAAAAACGATATTAAAAACCTCAACATCATTTTTAAAGACCTATCCATAGATACCCCACACGTAAGGGTTTGATGAAAAAAAAATTTTTGAGTTTCAGTTTCGAGTACGGGGACCCCCAAAATTTATAGTTTTTTTTCTATTTTTATGTAAAAACCTTAATGCGGTTCACAGAATACATCTACTCACCAAGTTTCATCAGTCTAGCTTTTATGGTTTCGGAGAAAAATGGCTGTGACACGGTCGGACAGACAGACAGACAGACAGACAGACAGACAGACAGACAGACAGACATGACGAATCTATAAGGGTTCCGTTTTTGCCATTTGGCTACGGAACCCTAAAAAGGCCTCTTCCTTTTGCATTTGAGGTTGGTTATAAATGAGCTGTGAGGTCAGTTAATCGCTGCCGATTTAAATTGACGAGCGTCTATGGAATTCAGTATAGCACGATGTTATTTACTTTTAAATGGGTCGTTCCGCTTGGGCTCAAGGTCTGACAATTATCCGCTGCGTAGTAGGCATTGTTTCATTAATAAACATACGAACACTGGTTGTCTAGTGGTATTAACCTCGCCTTCCGATCCTACGGTCGCGGGCTCGAATCCAGCCGATGGATTTTTCGGTGATGGAAAACATCGTGAGGACACCCGCGGTTTAGTCAGCTTCACACGTATTGACCATGTCTTTCCTCTAGATTAGGTCGACTAATCTGTCAGGATGGTGATGTGCTGGGCAAGCTTATTCCATCTAAAACCCTGTCCCAGGCACAATAGCGTCCCGTTTTCGGTAGGAATCGAACCCACGCCTTCCAGCGCAAAAGGCAGAGACACTACCAACTGATCTGTGCAGGCTGAAAATACATAAAAATGATTTCGTTTTTGCACGATGCTCAGACCGCCAGTTGCAAGGCTACTAAAGCCAAGCCGAACAAATATAAGAAAATGACAAATTATGAGAGTAATTTACACAGTTTTCAGTCTCTTTTGTCATACACAAAGTCATTGCACAAAACACCACGATACGCAGACTATACACTGCTAGCTCTTATGTTCTTGCAGTAAGCGTCATTTTTCTTTGTTTTTAGGTAATAACTTGAGCTGTATCCTTGTGTATTATTTAATAACTCTCCTGAAAACCTTAGTGAGGGGATCACGTAGCTTTTGTTGCAATCAAAACCTAGGGTGCCGGTGAAATTACTGGCACGTGAGGCTGAACATCTGTATGCCATAAGTTGATGAACGCAGAGCAGTGCATCTTAGGGCACATTTTGACGTGCGTCACGTACGTAATGCTTTGTTATAACAATATGTCAATAGTCTATGGTTACCACTCAATACGGGTGGGTCATAATGCTTGTTCAATAAGCTATTTTTAAGTGGGCAGTTAAGACGAGCCTGCGAGCCAAAGATATAAACCAACAATGGAGCACCTAAAAGACCGCGGTTTTGTAGGTGCTCCATTGGCGGCTTATAGCTTTGGCTCGCTGGCTTGTCGGTTTTAGCTCGCCAATCGATCACCCACTTTAGGTACTAAATAAAAATTCGATAGCACTTAAAACTAAATCAATCTTTGACAAAAAATTATTGCAACAAGATGCAATGTTGACTTTATCACATGAATAAGCAAAAACTTCACGATGTTAAACTAGTATGGCAACAGATAGATTGCGATCAAAAAGTGATGGCAACAATATACGTGATCACAGTGCTGCTTCACGGCAGGAATAGGCATGGTGGTAGTACTTCCCCGGACGAACCCTTCACAAAGAGCTCTACTACTCACCCACTCACCCATATAATATAGTATGTTATAGTGATAGTGACTTACTTCTCACGGCCGAGACCGGACTCCTTGAAGCCACCGAACGGGGCTTGAACGCTGAAAGCCAAGTACGTGTTCACCCTGAAAGGCAGATGCTTGATTATTTGATGATTGGTACTATGATACTATAACATCTTACTAACACAAAATATTAGATAGTGCTTTACTAGGAACAAAAACCAGTTTGTACATATTTAATCTACAGAGTGTTTTTTTGAGAAAGGCGGTGATGGTCAAGTCAAAAAAAATGCAGTTATTGTTTTCTTATTCTTCTTATTAAATCGAGGGCATGACTCCTTTCACGACTTTTTCCTAACTTTCGTGGTTTTGGACTCGGCTATCACCACCTTTCTCAAAAAACCACCCTGTATAGAAAAACTATTGATTTCTGCAGAAGTTAAAAAACTCCTCCATAAAAAGTAGGTACAGTATTTCCTTTCTATTTGATTGGATAAAGTTTTGATATTTTTACGTCTAATTAGTTCTTACATAATAAATGAAAACACTGAGAGCACTGGTGGCTTAGTTGTAGCGGCCCCGCCTTCCGATTCTAAGGCTGTGATGTGTACTATATGCTAGTACTTTCAAACAATGATGAAAAACATGGTGAGGAAACCGGTATGTTGAGAACCTAATAAGTTTGAAAACACGTGTCAAAGTGCATGAAATGTCTCTCTTAAAAATCATCTCACCACGCTGGTTTAAAAAAGAACCAGTTACACGATAAGAAGAATAATAAATGAAAACAAAGTAAGAAAATAGAGTCAAAATATTGATGCTTATACGAGGAGTGTAAGAAGGTACTTAAGGAAATGTATGCTTGCTTTGAAAGCATAGGGGGAATATTTAGCACTTGTACAAGTTACAAAAGTTTGTAAACTATTAAAGCTGGGTTTGAATAGTTCATCAACCCAGAAGATGCAAGTCTTTAGATGCAAATCAGTTTAGCCATGGTGTGGTTAAGTTACTGAAATCTGAACTTCCACTGTATGTTGTTATTAATAGAGCCTTTCATTATTATGTATACTCCAGACAGAAGGGCAATATTGAAAAAGACAAGAATGGTAGACTAAAAAAAGCAGTGGGCCGATGACATTAAAGAAAGCATTGATATAAATAAAGTTTAAAATTTAAAAATCTACTCAAAATTTCATTATTTAATTGTATCACAAGGAACACTTTGAAAAGTCGCAAGTCTAGGTGAAAGTTCCACGCGACCAAACCTAGAAGAACAGGCAACAAACTACGTACAAAATCATAACCTTCTTTTTTACATCGCCATAGTTGTGTAAAAATAGGGTATGGACCATATCTTATTTAAGGAGCAATTTGAAGAAGGATTATACCTCAGGGGATCCCACAATAACACTCTTACTAGCATGCATGTCATGTTTTAGCTATCTTTTCATAGTAATGATGATTATGTGAAAATAAACGACATAAAAGATGTCATGGATAAGAAAGGAGTGAAAACAGAAATTACGGCTGACAGAGGAGAATGGAAGAGAAGATAGATAGAAACATTTATTCAGCCACCACAAAACACTAAAGTTACAGAAAAACTTATAAAATGAAAAAACTTAGAGTAGAATCTGTTATACGACCAACAAAGTGAGATAAAGACCGGAAGTTAAAGAATAATGTCAATAGGAAGTGAAACTGTGGAATAAGACAATACCAAATAAACACTTCGACAAGAATATGATCAACGACCAATAAAGTGAGAAAAGGACCAGAAGATGAAAGAATAATGTCTGTATGAAGTGAAACTGTGGAATAAGACAATACCAAATAGACACTTCAAGAATAATATGTTACACCAATCAACAAAGTGGGATAAGGACCGGAAGATGAAAGAATAATGTCTGTAGGAAGTGAAACTGTGGAATAAGACAATACCAAACAGTGCCAGCTTCGACGTGCTTGCTGAACTGCAGTGCGCTGTTGATGTTGGTGGTGAAGATGCCGGCGGCGAGGCCGTAGTTGGTGGCGTTAGCGCGGTCCACCACCTCTTCCAGCGTCTCAAACTTCAAGATGCTCTGAACTGGTCCGAAGATCTATAGACAAAGATAGATATTTGTGTACCAAAGACAAAATTCATTACGAGCACAATAACTTAGTATCGTCATCATAAATAGAGACATTAAGAAAAGTGTTAGTGGACAACAAACTACGAAAATGTTAATCCAGATTACACACCCGGTAGATACCCGATAACCAATATTTAATTTTGTTCTCTTTCCAAATTCATGGCAATAGGGTTCAGATCAGACTCCAGTGGCTAGAGCGTAAGAGTCACAGACATCTAAACATCGAAGGTTTCGTATTTTTTATTCGCATTTATAATATTAGGATTTAATATGATAGTCAGATAATATGGGAAAATATCCTAGGGAAAACTGTTTTCAGTGAATCAAATGATGCAATCGATTGCATGCAAAATAGTTACTTGCGATTTTTGATAAATATGTTCAGTGGTTTTGCATTTTTTAAAGGTTTAAATGTGCGAGGGAGAAGAAATCAAATCATTGTCAATATGAAACTGCAGCAAATTGGCATTATAATGTAGTCTGAAATTGGATCCTGAGATTTGATCCAGACTACAATAATTATTGTAATACATACTAAACGGCTTCTCTGTTACAGCTAGTGACATACTGAAATGGAAGAGGATTGTCGACAATATTTTAAATTTATTTATGTAATGTACCTCTTCCGACGCAATAGTCATGTTATCGGTGACGTCAGCGAAAACAGTGGGTTCGATGTAGTAGCCGGTGGTCCCGAAGCGCTTGCCACCCGTCAGAAGCTTGGCTCCCTCTTTCTTCCCCTTCTCGATGTATCCCAGCACTTTAGTCATCATTGTCTCGTCGACCTTCAATCATAAGTACACTGGTTTCAAAATATGCGACATTTTTCACAACATGCTCTCCTCTTCTATTCCTCTCTGTCACTATTCCCTTCTGTCAGCTGCAAATTTTTTCACTCCTTTTTAATCCATGTCATCTTTCAATGCCAACCGTCAAAGAGAAAGTCAACAAGCATACATATACAGCACAAAATAAAAGTAAAAGAAGTAAAGTAAAAATAAAAGAAAATACTGAATGATCTGACGAAAAATCTGCTAAACACTTAAGACAATGTAAACCGTCTAAAGAGATGGCAAACACTGAACCTGGACCAGAGAACCTGACCAGTTCCTCAACTTAAACGGTGTCGCTACGCTGGAAACACACCCTCACCACATCAACCTAGAAAACATCTGATAAAAGACGATCGAAAAGTGGAAAGTAAAGAAAATTAAGATGGGTAGACCAAAAATAAAATGTATATTTTTTTTGATCTACCCACATATCCATCTACATTCATACTGATCACTCTCACACTGGTCACATGACTTTCATGCCATGGAGACAATAGAAGCGTGACTATGTGTGTACGATTAGCAAGGATGTCTCCCGTGCAAAAGGTATAAAGATGTCAACATTAACCTGAGGTCCATGCTGCGTTGTTGGGTCTGTAGGCTTTCCAATCTTGATGGTCTTCGCATGCTTGACTGCAGCTTCAACGAATTTGTCGTAGATGCCTGATTGAACGAACAAACGTGATGCAGCCACGCAAATTTGACCTTGGTGAGCGAACACACCGTGAGCAGCGTAGGGGACTGCGATGTTTACTGTAAATTAAATTGATGGAAACTCATAATTGGCTAGTTTACGTTGACCATCGCGTATCGAGGTCTCCCACAATGCAGGCTTTCACTTGAGAGGCAATAATGTACATCATGTTATTGTACACACTGTTATTACGATGCCAGTTAAGCCACATGCACACTGGAGCAATTCAAATATGATCATTTACTTTTTTGTTCTGGCACTGGATACTTATAACTTGTCCTTGATACTTTATAGGGCGGATCCGACTTGGATAGGTTAGGTTATGTTAAAACATAAAAATGACGCACAAGGCAAGCGAGCAGAGCGAGCATGCCGGTAGCGCCCGCCGCAGTGCCAGAGAATGTTTTTTTCCCAATAACCTCGAAGGGGCTGCCTGTTTAGTACAATTATTCATCGCTAGATAAAAAAAAATATAATAATCGAAATATTAATCTGCGACAGTGTACATGGGCCTTTACAATTTTCCAGTGGAAAAAAAGTGGCATCGTTTTAACAGTGCGTACATTTTTTTTTTTTTTTTACATATTATAGGCTTGCGTTTGACCGCAATCTCACCTGCTGTTATGTGATGATGCGGTCGACGGTGTAGCACGCTTACCTAGCAGATACCTGTTCACTCTACTCTTAAAAACATCCAAGTTATAAGTGTCCGGAAAAACAGACGCCGGCAAGGAATTCCACTCTTTGGCTGTCCGCATCAAAAAAGTTGAAGCAAAGCGCTTGGTGCGGACAGTTGGAACATCAACCATGTATGGATGTAACATTAACTGGCCGTACATTAACCGGACTCTTCAGTTTGAAAGCCCGCACTAAGCGAGACCTCGATACGCGCTACTGAGTTTTCATTAGTAGGTACAATGGTTAAACAAACGTGGCCAGCAAGCCATATTATGAAATATCTACAGTAACTGTTCATAGTTCCTTTTGTGTGAAAATTATATTGTGGTATAATTTCGATGCCGAGGATAAAACGAAATTTTAATTAAATTACGTAAAATATTGGTGGACGGACATTTCACACAACTTCCATTGACGTATAGCAAAACGCAGATCTTTCATTGAATGAGTTATGGAAATCACCAAACTTTTTTTATTAAATTTTGTTGTTCTTGACTGTTCCGTTATACAGCCGTTTTTGTAGCTGAAAATGTTTATGAATATTTCCTTAGAAATCTTACTTCTGGTCCGTACCCTAATTTATGCATGTCATGCGGAGGGAACAAGGTATAACGAAGAGTATGGATGTGTATAGTTAATAAAAAGATGAATACCGAAAAAAAGATGGATAAATTATGTGGAAGATGGCATAAGCAGGCCTCTTTCACTCCATGTACTTGCGCGCGATAAGTACCTACCGGCCGCCGGGCAGTCGACTGCCTATTTCTCAGTGGGTTGCCGACAGCCGCGCGGAGCGTTCGTACGCGAGGAAATATTTTGTGTTACCGGACTTTGCCCTTGTTTCCCACAAGAATACCTACGTAAATTATTTATACGATTCAGAATATTTTCCACAATTAAGTTTAATAACCGAGAATTTCGCCAAGGCAAAAAAATTATTAAACATTACATCAAAATAAAACATTTGTAAGTTATGTATAATTTCTTGATAATTAAAAAATAAAACATGTTAAAACAGAAGAAATTATTTTTCTTTCAATTATAAAGTTTACTGCAAATACCTACTGACATATATATCGAAAGAGGCAGCCCTGACAATCTACGCTGAGCACGTGGCGGCGCGCACCTACAGAGCAAAGTCAACTTTATGTTCGTAACCTTTGGTTCATTTTGGCTTGCAACGTCTAGCTACTAGAGGGAGTAGGTTATTATAGCAGTAGGTATTGTCATTTTTCCTTGGAGTGATTTATCTGTTACGTAGTAACTTTATTAATCTGTGGCATAAGTAAGAAAAGAGCACCAAAACGAGACGAACGAAAAGAGTGAGACGGAAGAAACTCTGAATTGTGCACTTGACGCGGGATGAAGGCAGAAAGATGAGACTTACGATCAGCATCGTTCATGATGACGAGAGGGCTCTTGCCGCCCAACTCAAGTGTCACTCGTTTGAGGTTGTTCACACCCGCTGCTTGCTGGATCAGTTTACCCACCTACAAACAAAAAAGTTTCTTAGATGGTACACGTAATTACCACGTAGGTACACCTGATGTGATCAAGTCTACATTCAGGGCAAGCCTTAAGTATTGAGTTGCGTCCATCCTAAATCGTAGGTAATTAATTGTATTTCAATAGGTATGATAGCTTCGAGAGAAATAAGGTATAAAATCAGTTATTACTCGAAAATGTTGGTAAGTAAACCAATTTTAAAACATCTGCGCAAACATTTTTCAAATTAAATTATTCCCATCAATCGTTTGATAAATAAATCAAATAGAAAAATGATTCCGACACACAGATAAAAACCCGCTGTTTTTAAAAGACTCGATTTACTTTCAATACTTACTTCAAGAGAGCCAGTGAATGATATTTTGGCGACTTTGGGATGGTGAGTGAGAGCGACTCCTGCTTCTTTTCCAAATCCGTTCACCACGTTGACGACCCCCTTGGGGAGACCTGCCTCCTTCAGCAGAGCAGCCAAGTACAGAGCAGTCAGGGGCGTCTGTTCTGCCGGCTTCACAACCGCCGTACATCCTATAGCACAATACCTTCATTTTACTATCACGTTTGAAGAATATTTGATTCTAGACAAAATAATAATCTTGTAAATCCATAAATATGAATCCATATTCGACTGGCCTCTAGCTCAGTTGGTAGTAGCTCTGCCTTCTGCGCCGTAGGTCGTGGGTTCGATCCCCACCGAGAAAAAATATTTGTGTGGTTAACATAAATGTTTGTTCTCTGTCTGGGTGTTATATTGTATTCTAAGTATGTATTTACAAAAAAAAATGTATTCAAGTATACAGCTATCCGGTTCCCATATAACAAGCTCTGTTTTTATTTGATCATTAAAAACAGGATTATGTATACATTTTATTTATAATTGTTTTTTCATCTATTCATGTATTTTATGTTGGTGCTAAGAAGAAAATAAATGGTTGTCAATGTCTATGCCTTGTATCTTGCATAAATTGTGAACAATACAGAAAATTTATCGGAACACGATGTTAGCTACACCAGTTGTTTCGTCTCGTAAACTATTTACGCCATTTCGCTGCACAATAAGGTACATGAAAATACTTTACAAACAAAACTGCAAACTGCTCGATTACATATTTGTAAAACCGAAGGAAACGCAGGACCTACGACACAAGATTATTCATTGTAGGCTCTGCATATCACTTTATGTACACACAAATTGTCATTGTCCTTTTCCATTAGTGTTATTCTGTCTGTTGCTCTGTATGCCCTATTTTTTGAAAATAAACTTTTATTTTATTTTATTTAATAAAAACACCCAACTGAGGTATTGAATATCCTGATGGAGCATGTAAACAGCTAGCCATGTTAAAAATATTCTTTTACAAAATTCTTGTTAGATAAAAAATCACATCGAAGTCGGAGCATTCGTATCGGAGCTATGATGTCAAAAACAAACACACGGTCTTACTTACAACACCCCTCTTTTTGGTCGTGGGATAAATAGACTCATCAAGACGATTTATTCTTCAATTAGTTCTTGTCTCTTTTATTTTAAGTAAATTTTGTCACAAGAAGTAGCAGGCCGAATAGCCCACTCTACCTAAGCGAAGAAAAAAAGCAATCCTTGTGATTTTATCTGAATGTTTATTCCAGCAAGCGACATCAGTAAAGCTTCAAGATTAATGTGAAAAGGCTAATTATAAGCCTATACGATTAGTATAATTATCACCATCATCATCAGCCTGAAAAAGTCCACTGCTGGACATTAGGTCTCTCCCACACATTTCCAGGAAGAACGATTCAATAGTTAGCGACCACGTCTCAATTCCATAAGTCATCACTGGCAACACGCACTGATTAAAGACTTGTCTTGAGGCTTTGCGGTATCTGCGTTGAGAAGATGTGGCGCAATTTCCCGAACGCCACCCATCCGATTTGGATTCGCCGGCTGACTTCTTTGTTCAAATTGGCTCTGCCTAATTGGATCGTCTGACCCAAATAAACGTAGGGTAATAAACGGGTAGTACAACTTCGATGATATCGCTCCCAACAGCTCCCAACATGTACCGGCATGGGTGTGACTTGATATGATTACTATAGGTAGTGAATAGTACATTGTTACCTGAGTGTTGAAAGTCACGTTTTTTGAGTCCCGAGACGGGTTTGGCGCCAAAGCGTTAGCGAGGGCGCCAATGGAGCTTGAGGGACTTAAAAGACTTTCACCCGAGGTAAACACTGTGAAGAAAATGAAGATTGAATTGCCGCCTTCCCGGTTTTTTTTTTCTTTTTCTCTGGCGGGTCTTCGGCTTCGGCTCGCCAGCATTATTCAGCCATTATTTTCATTCTCATAATTTAAAAATGGCAAATGTCAAATCTATGTTATTTTAAATAAATAGTTGAAGCTATATATTAATCAAGTAATTTAGAAGATAATATTATTTATTTAATACTATCTTTATGATATTTAAATTTAAATTTCACATTGCGCTATCTTATTAGACTTTTTAAACTTCTTACAGTTGTAATGGGTTTCCAACCTACTTGCTGAATAAAAAGTTGGAATTTGGTTCAACGACCTCCTTGCAGTTAGAAAGACTTTAGAAAGTTGGAACATGGTTGAATAAAATAGAACTTGTTTTTTTTATAATTTGACAGCTGTCAGTAGAAAGCGATTCTCCCTAGGGCTGAAAGTTTTACTTTCAATTAGGCCCCTCAGGCAACTTCAGACCTACTTTCAGAGTATGAGTAATGAAAAGTTTATTTTTAGCTTCTCTATAACGTTACGGTAGTCCCTCTTTACCCACACTGATATACCGCCTAAACCTAGCTATACATTCCTTGTGGTCCCTAGCGTTTTGCGTTATCCTTCTATTTCTGTTTGATTTAACGCTCGAAGAATTTGAAATGAAATGTTCTAAATCTAAAGGGGTTTTAGATAAAACACTTTGAAAAGCAACCTGAAGTCGTTGGGTTGTTTATTTTACAATGCCCATGAGACACAATGAAGTGCAATTACTTGTACCTCAGTTTGAATTAGGGGTAGTTTAGACAGACCTCGTTTAGTGTGATTTTCGAAAAAATCAGAGAGGCTTATACCTCCTCTACACAATTTATCTTCAACTTGAATGAATCGGCGGAGAAAGAAAGAAACAAAATACATTTATTGACAAAAACAAATAAAATAAAAAAAGGCATACCTACCTAGGTGAGCATGTTGGTCTGAGAATAACTGTCCAAACTTTTGAAACTATCATGGTTTTTAACACTATTTTTATTACTATGTTCATCCGTGATCATGGTGCATGCAACTGTAACGAAATATCGGAAGTCAACTCAGAAAAATTTAATCATGGTAAATATCCCGTCGTTTCATAAAAATAACTGTCCAAACTATTATTTAAACTGCATGGAATTTGGTAGGTCCACAAGAAATCCTCAAGATAAGCTGATAAGGCTTTGAGTTTAATCAGCAAGGGGTTTAATTCGATTCAATCGAGGTCCAAAGCGATTCCATCTTCCAGCCAATTTAAGCCACATGTTCATTTCGCAAGTCCAACTAAAATGCTTTCCTAGATTTTTACACGAATCATAGTGAGATTCAACGCATTTATTAAAATGTAAGACATACAAGTAAGTATACAATTTCTAATGTGTTATGTTATTTTAGGCTTTAGCTTAAAACTTAAACTTGTGCTACACTCAGGGGCGTAGCTGCCGTATCAATTATACAGGGCCCCCGGGCTACGGGGGCCCCCGACGTGCATAAGCAAATATAAATAAAAACTTCCCAATTTATTTTAAACTGTCAACAAAATACCTAAGAACTTCGATACTACTTATAGTGCTATTGCACTCACAATGTAAATGCCTTTCGTGCATTCTCTGGGCTTCCATCGTAATGAAAATAACTACCATAATTTTTCAGACTTTTTACGCTTTTGCTTTCAACTCACAAGCAGTAACCATTTAGAACCGCTTGTGGCGTCGGGTTATTGTCAGACATCTCAAATTAAAATTCGAAAATTAAAATCGGGTTCTTTTAGTTTTCAAATAGCATTACGCTCATTTTCTTCAAACCCACGTCTCACAAATTTTTTAGTATTTAAATATAACGTTGGATTTTATAAATCCATGAAAATCGCTTTGTTACTCGTATGCGGATTATCTACCATTTAGGTCTCTCTAGCTTTGTAACCTTTGACAAAACTGGGCATTTTTCTAAACCGCTTTTAATTTGGAACAAACTCGACGATTTATTTAACCAAAAAAGATTGAGCTTAGATCATAATTTTTTTGGTAAAATAAATCGTCAATTTGTCCCAAACTAGGTAAGCTTGTTTCTATCTAGCTATGGGAATCAGAACTGGACCAGTTCAAGGGATTAATTATTGGATGTTTGGAATTAATTACGACCAGAATAACAATAAACTACCAATTTTATGAAGCACTATTTCATATTTTTGTATATTTTTATTTTGTTTTGTATAAGGATCATACAAAAAAAAAGAGCCAAGCCGTAGTTTGCTGCCTGATCTTCTAGGCTTGGTTGCGTAGAACTTGCACCACTTAGCTGTAAGACGTTTCAATGTGATCCTTATTATACAACTGAATAGATTTTTTTTTTTAAACTAACGAGTTGGTTAGATGTCAGCAACTCTAAACTTTGTGGCGCTACATAGCAAACACAAAGTTTAGTTGCTGATATATGATATATAGGATAGGTTTACCCGTAAGACTAACGGTACTTAGTGGCTTCTTTGTGGAAGGTCCTCTACTTGATTTACGTGCGACCTAATTTGCCTTTACGTATTTGGGAAATTTGAAAGTCTTCATGACTTTTCAAGTTAGGTATATTAATTTCCTATAATCTTGACGGTTTCTGAACCTGCAGTCAAAATACATTACTTATTTGCAAATCTTTATTGAGCCTTAAGCTTTGTTTTGCATTGAATTTTCAGAATCATTTTCTTGCTGCATTAAATAAAACTTAAAAAATTCTTTGAAAGCAAAATCGAACATGCTTTAATATTTTCATTAATATGCAAATACCGAAGCATGGCGGAACAAAGAGGCAAGAATGCAAGAATGCGCTAATTCCCGCTAATGGCTAATGGCCACACCGCGGCAAACATCTGCAAACTGCAATGGCGAATTGGGCCTTATTGTCTAAAGGCCTGCGCACACCTAGCTAGGTCGCTGGCGATAGCGATCAGTGAAACGCTATCAAATATCGCTGTCTTTGACAGCGTTTCACTGATTCGATCGCTGATAGGTGTGCGCAGGCCTAGTCAACTCGTAATCGACGTATGCTTCATTTTTGACATTTGAAACCTAGCCTAGACTTTACTGTCACTTTCGTATTGTATATCTATCCGACTTATGCAACACCTAGTGAATTAATGGAAATTCGTGTTTTGGAATTGCGTAACGCCAAAATGAGCTTCAGTTTAGGATACCGGATACAAAAAACCTTAGACAATACCAAAAAAATCTAACTGGGTCGATCAGTGACAATCTGCATAAAGTCTACAATCGTTCTTTCCAAGTCCATCTATGTTTGGGTACAATCTTGGATGTAGTCAATTGCGCTTTATTTCTATGCATTTGTTCGTGTAATGTGTGCCCCGCACCTAATTAGTCTATATTATGCTTTACGACTAGACAGCAAAAAAAAAATCGTTCTAGACATACATACATACATACATAAAATCACGCCTTATTCCCATGGGGGTAGGCAGAGATCACGGATTTCCACTTGCTACGATCCTGACACACCTCTTTCGCTTCATTCACTCTCATAACATTCTTCATACATGCTCGTCGGTTTAGAGTACTCCTAACCTGGTCTTTCTCTAAAACGTCTGCGATCTGATCGAGATACATGCGCCTAGGTCTTCCCCTTCCAGCAGTTCCATTCACACTGGCCTGATGCAATTGTTTTGTTAACAGGTTAGCTGTCCGATGAGGCACATGTGCCTCATGGGTGATTGCACTGGTACGTCCATGAGGCATATGTGCCTCATGGCCAATGATGTAGATATGTCATTATTTACTACGAGGACGTGTACAAAGAAGATCGAAACTTGCTTCGGGACAGCTAACCTGTTAATCTCCTTTCATCCATTCTCTCTACATGTCCAAACCATCTTAGCATACCTTTCTCTACTCTCATCACTACGTCTTCTTTCACACCGCATTCTTCTCTTATCACACTGTTTTTCACTCTATCACTCAACTTTACGCCACACATACTACGCAACGCTCTCATTTCTACTGCATTCACTCTGCCTCTCGTAGAGAGTATTATATTCCTTGCACTCTGCTCTGATGTTTTTTCTGCCATACCCAACTTTCACTACCATACAACAATGTCGGCACTAACACTCCTTTATGTACAGCAAGTCGTGCCTTGTTAGACAGTTTCCTGCTGCTCATAAATGTGTGTAATGCCCCATTCACTCCACTCTTCGTTCTAGAACTCACGAAAAACCTTTTTTTTTTTTTAATTTATTTAAAGGGCTTTGTCGCAATGCGACCACACTGCCCTATAATAACACAACAAATAAAACTTAACTTAATCTAAATTTATACAAACTTTTTCAGGTACATAGCCACCCGACCAATTTTTCTTCTTCTCCTTTTTAATGAATGACATCTGTCCATTTGGGATCAATTTTGCCCGTGTCGAGTAATGAGGATATCTTACATAGATAAAATACTTTTTAGTCTAGTCGAGTCAGTCATAGACAAGTCGGCCCTAATTGGCAATGAAAAAACATGGAGGCCGGTTTTTTAAAAACCACCAGAACCGTTTTCGATCAAATCAGGGGGCTAATTCTCGGGCCGATCTCGATCATTTTGCAATTTTATTTTATTGCTTCTTTCGAAGAGAGAATGGCAGATTTCCTTGAGTAATTCCTCAACGACCTCATCATAGAAGCCTCGACAGCTACGATATACGGAAAACGTAGAAAAAGTGCGGGGTTGTGCAATGCCAAAAATAAAATAATTGCTTAGAAAATCTCGGTCAGCCCGAGAATTAGGCCCCAGGATATCACTTTACACTTTCATTCCAACAGCTTACACTTTACCTAAGCTAAGACCTCAAGTAATGTTGGTTAAAATACCACCGAAACTTACACAACAGAACTTACACTAACACAGAAAAACTATTAAAATGAAATAGCTATGTGACTTCACAAAATTACAGAAAACGAATCGACCAACTTTTCAGTACGCCATATTTTAAAATGCTTGTAGGGTGACACTGACTGATGATAGGGGAGAATGGAAAGAACATGTTATGCTAGGGTTATAATGGGATAGGGAGAAAAAATATGGTGGGTTAGGTACATTGTATGCGAGCAAACAGTTTCTAATGTTGCAAACATTATGGACTTGAATCTTTTTGATTTCTTTAAGGCTGGATAAAATAATACAAATAAAACCTGATAATTCTTTGTCGAAATGAAATCATATCAAAATGATAACTGAAAGATAAAAGAAAGCCCATACCGTTTCTATCTAGTGAGAGTTGAAAATAAATAAGTATTTATACCTAAGCAGGTAGATTTTCTGTTGACTGGTCAATATAGGGCACTTGTGCAGAAACGTCTGAGTCGAGCCTCAAGCATTGATTTTTTGACAGTTCTCCATTGAAAAGTGTCAATAATCCTTTTACTGCTTGTACGTAGCCAGGTGTCGTAAACCAGCTACGTACTCGTAAAAGGGTTTTTTTTCCCAATTCATAACCAAGTTACCAACTAATAAAAAAGTTTAGTTATGTTATTCAGTTCTTAGTTCTATGCTTGAGGATTTAGAA
The DNA here is from genome assembly GCA_939531255.2 of Thera britannica. Taxonomy (NCBI): domain Eukaryota; kingdom Metazoa; phylum Arthropoda; class Insecta; order Lepidoptera; family Geometridae; genus Thera; species Thera britannica. Next base: position 16,356,731 of record OW618036.2, on the reverse strand, counting down.
AGGCTTTGAAGTTCGACTCAGACTCAAGCATTGTTTTTGCATACGGCCCTTCTTCTTCCTAAGTACCTTAAAACAGCGCAGGAATATCCATTCGGAAGAATGCAGCTCTATATAATTTTAAGCTTAAAAAACTTGAGAAACCGCCTTCATGACCAATCTGTTGAATCGATTTTGATGGCTAAATATTTTTAAACTAGATACCTACCTACTTAAGTAAAATCGGTAAGTATTCATCGAGTTTCGACGTGCGGGATTCATCAGCAAAGCGAGCCAATTGCATGCTTTGCACGGCCTTAGGATTTTAGTTTCTTTGCAGTTGGGCATCTTTTTTTATCTCTGGAGGGTCGGAGGGGGGGGGGGGCAGCTGCCTCTCACTGCTCCCCTTTAGCAACGCCCTTGCTTACAGATAAAAAAATATTTTTTTAAATCGGTTCATAAATGCAGGAGGCATGCAGTTACAAACATTAAAAATAAAAATAAAAAAATGGCACCGATTTTGATAAAATTAAAATGATACCAATCTGGAAACAATAATTGTCAGATAAAAAAAGAATTTTTCAAATCGGCTCACAAATGTCGAAATTATGCGAAAACATACATTAAAAAAAAAAAAATACAACCGAATTGAGAACCTCCTCCTTTTTGATTGGAAGTCGGTTAAAAAATAAACGCTTAGTATACTAAGTTAAGTACAGTAAAGTTTTACCTGCTGCTAAGGCAGTGCACACTTTGGCTAAGAACATGGAAACAGGTCCATTCCATGGAAGAATCAGTCCGACCACTCCGACCGGCTGCTTCAAGGTGTATGAAAATACTTCTCCATCTGCACACGACAAAAACATTATTAGAGCCTTACGATGCAATTCCAACCACGCGGAGGTGCGGTGCGGTGAATACGTTTCGATCCCCACCGAGAATAAATATTTGTGTGCGATGAACACAGATGTTTCTTCTCTGTCTGGGTGTTATAACTGGCACCTAGACCTAGCTTTAAGACGTTTCAAAGTGACACTATTGAATAAGTACAAATTTGACTTTTGACTTTGATATTGTAAAAACATAATTAGATTAGGTATAGTGTCTGATACTCGTCTGATATTAGCTATCAGGTTGCCATAGAACAAGCTCTGCCTAATTTGGGGGTAGATAGTGCTGTGTGGGTCCACAATATTAATTAATATTTATTATTATATCCACTCATTCTCGTCAAACTTGATTGATTGATTATTATAAGACAATTTGTAAAATGGATTATACAGGCTTTTATCATTATCTCCATTATTATCCACTTACCTAAAGGAATGGTGTCGCCCTGGACTTTGTCTGCCAAACTTGCGAAGTACCGCACCGTGTTCCCCATGTTTTTCATCATTATATCAGCGAAGCTCATAACCATTCCATTGTCAAGAGACTCCAGATTGGCAATGTATTCATAATCTCTTTCGAGTAAGTCTGCGAATTTTCGCAAAATGTTGCCGCGTTGTGATGCGTCTAGGAGACGCCATTCTGAGTTGCGGTGGAAAGCGCGCAGAGCTGCCTCCACTGCCAAGTCTATGTCGGCCTGTGAGGGGGCAGAGACTAATCATAATCTGAATCTAAATGTGTGTGAAGTAGGTATAATCAAATCAATATCAATATACAAGAAAGTCGTGATAATAACAAACTGCTGAACCGATTAAGGATTTTTCAAAAAATTCTAGATTTAGCCAAAATGTTCTGCAATTATCTAGAACGATCAAATACTCATAGTTAATTTATTCATACCATTAAACATACGATGTATTCTACTCGGGCAACGCCGGGTTTCGCTACTAGCTGCATACTATTCCGGACTTTCTGAACGGATCATTTCAATTCAGAGAGGCGTCTCAAACGTCTGAGGCCTTTATATTCAAAATGTTTTAGCCATTTGTGTTTCAATAGATACAATCTTTTACAATCTTCTTAACGTTTCAGTGGGGAATTTGCGGAATAAAAAGTAATAGTCCAGGTTGTCCTGTTTTTTTTTATAATCTTAAGCGTAATCTTTATTCACTTTATACCTTTTATTCAAATCCAATTAGCCGTTGCAGAAATGAGTGGAAACACAAAATCTTTAGCATTTATATTATTATTTTAGCGATATGAATAGGATTAATTCGACGAATAGGTGAAGGTCACAAGAACAGGACATTGCGGCACAGTGTGTAACAAGTTGCTGGTCGCTGATGGTGGCCGTGAGCACAGCGTAAAGCAGGTCCAGGCCATCACAGCGCAGTCAGCATGGCAGCTCTTGATGGACCAATAATGGGAATATGGGCAGAGACCGATAGCCTTTAAAGCGCAGACAACAAGGGCTGCTATTCTTCTTCTTTTTATCGTGTCACTGATTCCTTTGAACCAAGTGTGGTGAAAGGATTTTAAGTGCGCTTCAAAGTGGCTCCTTTCGTGCACTTGACACATATTTTCGAACTCTTTAGGTTCTAGGGGCTTTAGGGCTGCTATAATGACGACTAAGTTTGAAGGCCCAGACCCTAAGAAGCTTAGCACGAGGCCACCATAGCGTGGCCAGCAGTGCAATCATTGCGGACATTACACAAATAAAGAGTAATTGATCGAGTGAGCGAAGCGAACGAAGATCTTACAAACAACTTGGGCATTTTGGCATTTTATGTGCGTATGTATCTTATACCTTTAAACGAGAAAATCTTGTATATATATATGTATATATACAGGGTGTCCCATAAGTCAACGTCCAGCCGAAAACGGGTGATGCGCCAAGTCATGACAGTTATCAAAAAAATATAAAAAAAAATAATTGCTAAGTACCTTTCGAGTTATGAGTATTTTAAAAAAACAGGAAAAACTGACACCCTGTGATGATCTTTTAAGTCCTGTGACTACAAATATTAACTTTTCATAAAACTTTTTTCTGCAACGTAAGCATGAATAACCCTTCTGTAAATTACAATTCAAAATTAAGCCATAACTGCCTCAGTTTTCAATGAAATTGTGGAGTTTTGGCCAACGTTTCATTTCAGATAATTACATAACCCAACTTTAACCGTCTGTACCGCAAAAAAAATGTACTATACTATCATGGCATGTAACTTTAAAAATTGGCGCATTTATCCAGGATTCCAAAATAGTATAATACTTGCTAGAGTACTCCTTAGTTTTGGAAATGAAAAATGTTTTTTCAACTAAACCGGATTTCCAATCAATTTTATTTCATGAGATAAAATGTTTGTACCCTTTAAATGATGGACTTAAAATGCCTACGCTGTGTTTTTAAGTGACTCACAATTTACAGGTACAAGTAAATACCATTTCGACAATGCAAGTAAACAGATAGAGCCACCACCTTGTCGAAAGAGTAATAACCATGGGTGTTCAAGTAATTTGTTAGTTTTAGGTGAAAGTTTGAAATAAAATTCAATCATAGGATTTCTTCAATCGTGATTTTAATTTAACTACATCAAGGATTTACAGCAAATGTTCAAACTGTTAGCCTTCAGCTGTAATGCAAGCTCTACATTTCCTTAAAAAAATCAGCTGTCTGTAAAGTCAGTTAACTGACGACAGTTGAACGTGACAACGTCATACAGCTGTCCACGCGGACGCATCGCTCACTCAAGTAGGAGAGAGACCGATGTCGAACGCTGCCGAACGCGGAGGCCGATAGTGCCTCTTTGTCGCTCGTTCCGCGCTCTCACTTGCACTTAAAGTATTAAATGGAACGCCTCAGAGCGAGGTAACGCCGCATGAGTCATGTTTTTTCGTACGAGCAGCCGGCTCCATCGAATTATAAGGCCTTATCACGTCAAAAACGATGTAATAAGACCGGTGACGGGCGAAGGCAAACTTTAGATTAAAACCACGATTGAAGTAATCCTATGATTGAATTTTATTTTAAACTTTTACCTAAAACTAACAAATTACTTGAAAACCCATGGTTATTACTCTTTCGACAAGATGGTGCATCTATCTGTTTACTTGCATTGTCAAAATGGTATTACTTGTACCTGTGAATTGTGAGTCACTTAAAAACACAGCGTAGGCATTTTAAGTCCATCATTTAAAGGGTAAAAACATTTTATCTATTGAAATAAAATTGATTGGAAATCCGGTTTAGTTGAAAAAACATTTTTTATTTCCAAAACTAAGAAGTACTCTAGCAAGTATTATACCATTTTGGAATCCTGGATAAATGCGCCAATTTTTAAAGTTACATGCCATGATAGTGTAGTACATTTTTTTTGTGGTACAGACGGTTAAGGTTGGGTGATGTAATTATCTGAAATGAAACGTTGGCCAAAACTCCACGATTTCATTGAAAACTGAGGCAGTTATGGCTTAATTTTGAATTGTAATTTACAGAAGGGTTATTCATGCTTACGTTGCATAAAAAAGTTTCATGAAAAGTTAATATTTGTAGTCACAGGACTTAAAAGATCATCGCAGGGTGTTAGTTTTTTCTGTTTTTTTTAAATACTCATAACTCGAAAGTTACATAACAAATATATTTTTTTATATTTTTCTGATAACTGTCATGACTTAGCGCATCACCCGTTTTCGGTTGGACGTTGACTTATGGGACACCCTGTACAGGGTGTCCCATAAGTCAACGTCCAGCCGAAAACGGGTGATGCGCCAAGTCATGACAGTTATCAAAAAAATATAAAAAAAAATAATTGCTAAGTACCTTTCGAGTTATGAGTATTTTAAAAAAACAGGAAAAACTGACACCCTGTGATGATCTTTTAAGTCCTGTGACTACAAATATTAACTTTTCATAAAACTTTTTTCTGCAACGTAAGCATGAATAACCCTTCTGTAAATTACAATTCAAAATTAAGCCATAACTGCCTCAGTTTTCAATGAAATTGTGGAGTTTTGGCCAACGTTTCATTTCAGATAATTACATAACCCAACTTTAACCGTCTGTACCGCAAAAAAAATGTACTATACTATCATGGCATGTAACTTTAAAAATTGGCGCATTTATCCAGGATTCCAAAATAGTATAATACTTGCTAGAGTACTCCTTAGTTTTGGAAATGAAAAATGTTTTTTCAACTAAACCGGATTTCCAATCAATTTTATTTCATGAGATAAAATGTTTGTACCCTTTAAATGATGGACTTAAAATGCCTACGCTGTGTTTTTAAGTGACTCACAATTTACAGGTACAAGTAAATACCATTTCGACAATGCAAGTAAACAGATAGAGCCACCACCTTGTCGAAAGAGTAATAACCATGGGTGTTCAAGTAATTTGTTAGTTTTAGGTGAAAGTTTGAAATAAAATTCAATCATAGGATTTCTTCAATCGTGATTTTAATTTAACTACATCAAGGATTTACAGCAAATGTTCAAACTGTTAGCCTTCAGCTGTAATGCAAGCTCTACATTTCCTTAAAAAAATCAGCTGTCTGTAAAGTCAGTTAACTGACGACAGTTGAACGTGACAACGTCATACAGCTGTCCACGCGGACGCATCGCTCACTCAAGTAGGAGAGAGACCGATGTCGAACGCTGCCGAACGCGGAGGCCGATAGTGCCTCTTTGTCGCTCGTTCCGCGCTCTCACTTGCACTTAAAGTATTAAATGGAACGCCTCAGAGCGAGGTAACGCCGCATGAGTCATGTTTTTTCGTACGAGCAGCCGGCTCCATCGAATTATAAGGCCTTATCACGTCAAAAACGATGTAATAAGACCGGTGACGGGCGAAGGCAAACTTTAGATTAAAACCACGATTGAAGTAATCCTATGATTGAATTTTATTTTAAACTTTTACCTAAAACTAACAAATTACTTGAAAACCCATGGTTATTACTCTTTCGACAAGATGGTGCATCTATCTGTTTACTTGCATTGTCAAAATGGTATTACTTGTACCTGTGAATTGTGAGTCACTTAAAAACACAGCGTAGGCATTTTAAGTCCATCATTTAAAGGGTAAAAACATTTTATCTATTGAAATAAAATTGATTGGAAATCCGGTTTAGTTGAAAAAACATTTTTTATTTCCAAAACTAAGAAGTACTCTAGCAAGTATTATACCATTTTGGAATCCTGGATAAATGCGCCAATTTTTAAAGTTACATGCCATGATAGTGTAGTACATTTTTTTTGTGGTACAGACGGTTAAGGTTGGGTGATGTAATTATCTGAAATGAAACGTTGGCCAAAACTCCACGATTTCATTGAAAACTGAGGCAGTTATGGCTTAATTTTGAATTGTAATTTACAGAAGGGTTATTCATGCTTACGTTGCATAAAAAAGTTTCATGAAAAGTTAATATTTGTAGTCACAGGACTTAAAAGATCATCGCAGGGTGTTAGTTTTTTCTGTTTTTTTTAAATACTCATAACTCGAAAGTTACATAACAAATATATTTTTTTATATTTTTCTGATAACTGTCATGACTTAGCGCATCACCCGTTTTCGGTTGGACGTTGACTTATGGGACACCCTGTATATATATTTAGGATCTCGGAAACTGAGCCAACAATTTTCATGAAATTAAGTATACAGGGGTTTTTGGGGACGATAAAACGATCTAGCTAGGTTTCATTTTTAGAAAATGTCCCCCTAATCGTTAAGTAAATAATCAACTTTATCCTAAAATCATAACTCCTAGCGCCATCTGTTGATTAAGTCATGAGTTAGTGGGACAGATAACGCCATCTATTGACGAGTAGTGGAGTTTATTGTTATGTCGGTAAGATCGAAAAATATTAATATTTAATCACTAAGTAATTCGTATTTAAATATAATTCACAACAACAGTTTACCAAAAAAAAAATACCGAGCGAAGCTCGGGCACCAACAGCTAGTGTATGTTTATCCGACGATAACTTTCGAACCATTGATCCGATATGCATGAAATTTGATAAGTAGGTAGCTTGTACTTGAGAAATTTACTGGTACGTATATGAGTAAAATCGGACCAGGGATTATTAATATATTTTAAAGGGTGCAAAAATAAAAAAAGTAACACAAAAAAAATCAAGCTACATGTCATATGAAAGAACTTTGTTTGGACATTCCAAAACCGTTTTTACTTTTTTTCTAGGACGCTCAGTTTCTGCTTTACAAAAAAAGGTTAAATTAAGATAACCAACGATCCGAGAGCCCCCATCTCTAAGAATTTCGTTGACATCAAGGTTTTTCTACTGGTCGGTCTATTTGTTTTCTTTTTCTTATTTTTTTTTCTTGAAATAAGTTAAGGACGTACTCAGCGGTCATTAAATAATGGAAACGGCCTGGTCTAGGCTCCATCAGCCAAGTTCAGTCCAACGGAACGGAACGGCCAATTGAGTTAAAAGTTAGTGAGGGATAGTCAGAGGCAAGGTCAAACAGTAAATCTGGACAGAAATCCTTCTCAAAGTAGATAAAACACAATGTGTGATGGTGGCACATTTTTTTCTGATTAGGTACTATGTACTTAACTTTTCAGAACATTTGAATCGCATCATGAGATCTCAGTTCGGGGCGAACTACTAGTTTAAATAAAAACAGCATACTTTTAACAGCTTACTTTTCGTAGTCAAGTTGCCGGTGACTTCGGTGACAATGAATCATTTTCAATCAATAACTTTAATAACTTTTGAATGTCCAGCAGTGCTAAACACAATTATGTACTTAATTGGAGGATTCGTTGCTTGAAAAGATTATTTTTCCGATTTAATTTAATAATATCACACAAATTAATGAAAAACATGTATGAAAATTGAAAAGTTGAAAACACTGCATCGCGCATATGTTTTTTTTTAATCATTCAACGATGCTTGTACTGCCAACATTATACAGCTACATTCTGAACAAAATCTTTTAGAACGAGTCAATATTTGAAAAAAGAACTGCGAATTCTGATTGAAACCCCGGACTCTTACTGAAAGAAATCTAGATATTATAGGATTTTGGAGCAGCGTTAATAATTATACCTACTCATTGATTGGATTTTCAGGAAATTGCAGGTGGCTAGAACTCACCAGCAATGAAATTCCATTTAACTTTGTGTCGAAGCAAGGTGACTTTGCTCAAAGGTTGACAAAATAATAACCACATGAAATGCTTTTACATTTTTGAGTAAAATAACGTACATTTTTAAAAGTTATTATAAATACTTTGAATATTATAAAAACTTGATCTGTATAATATATAATATATATTATTACCTTCAAGTCTCTAGCTCTTTAGAAATAATAATATTATAACAGGTTTAGTTCCGAGAGCTGTGACAGATAAAAAGACAGACATACCTATACACCAGAGAGTGAAACCAACATTGAATAGATCGTCTGGAATCGGCATTTATGTTACGAGTAGGTTGCTTTGTTAAAGGCTCAAAAAATGCTGAATCTATGGACTCACCTTGCCTCCTTCAGATACTTGTGCAATAAGAGACCCATCGTGCGGAGTTAGAGTTTTGAAGGTCTTCCCGCTCTTGGCAGGCACCCACTCATTGTCGATGAACAGCTGAAACCACAAAACTTCTCATCAGCATTTTTGTAAAGGCTCAGTAGGTTGATTACAGTTGATATAAGTCGTAATATTGATAGCGTTTTTCTGAACTATCCAATATCTTACGTCATATACTTTAATAATACACAAGAAAAACAGCTGTAAAAAAACTATTAAAACACTGAACTTCACAAACAATAAATTGATTACAAGGAGATACGAGAGCGCTGCTTCAAAAAGGTACACATACTTTAGTATACTTAATTTCCGGTGCCATGACGGTGTTGAACAACTAACTGAGCGCTTGTTGGCACACACTCATGTTTATAAGCTCGATAGCCGGCCGGCTTGGAGCCGGTTTATCAATGATCATGACACTCATCATGACTTGCATGAAACGTGTTCACAATCACAACACAGATAAAAAATAAACACCTTCGTTCTGTATGGTAATGATTACTTCACAGTATACAGAGTCAGGATAATAATGTTCCTTGATAACAGACTAAAATCAGGTGACAATCAGCATGTCCCTTGTTCTTACTAAAAACACCAACCTAGATTTGGAATGGTTTTAATAATCCTGGCTGCATGAAATGCGCAATTTAAATTGTCATTGGACAAAATTGATAATGCTATCCGCGTCGCTCGACTAACAAGGAGTTTGTTATTGAATTAAATTTAGCTGAATGACATCATGTCTTACTATTGTAACTATTATACCAGTATCTTAGTTCTTTATACCGGCTCCCGTGTAAGAAAGATAAATAATAGTTTAAAAAAACTTAAGAAACACGCTTCAATAGAAAACCAAACTAAAAAATAGATCATACATTTTATTAAATTTGAACTAAGAACTACGCATACAATAATAACAAATTTAGATATTGTTTCAAAAGAATTACCACCAGAATTACCATATAGGTACATACATAATGTATATACCTACACCAAAACATGTGAAAGCAATAAATATATACTTATTGACATAGATAAACGAAAAGATATTGAATACGCTGCTCTCGTGCCGACCCACTAAATTTTTGAGGCGTAAGATTTCGATAAATTAATATTTTTCTCAATAGCGCACGTTTATGCCGAAATTCCTTCGAGAAGGACACCACTCATTGTGCTTACGGTTTATTGGAATGACCTAAATAAGATCCTGCTGATGTGAATTTGCCATATGCCATAAAGTATATTTTATTATATAGGCCAGGCTGGTAGGTTGAGAGGATGATGCTGGGCCAACATAATCCATAACTTCTGTCACAGGCACAGATCGTCTTGTCAATGGGTCTGCTTCAAATTTTAAGATTCGTCCTCACGAATATATAAAATTTTAAAAATTATATTATCAATTCTTTTATTGTTTGGAATTCCCTAAGCCGGAGGGAGGGAGGGCGTTATTATTCGCGACATAGCATGAACTTCTATGAATATTATCGTGTCTCTACCTTAATTGTTCATACATACATAAAATCACGCTTCTTTCACATGGTAGGCAGAGATCACGTATTTCCACCTGCTACGATCCTGACACACTTTTTGCTTCATTCACTCCCATAACATTCTTCATACATGCTCGTCGGTTTAGGGTCTCCTAACCGGCCTTTCTCTAAAACGTCTGTTATCTGATCAAAATACATGCGCCGAGGTCTTCCTGTTCCAGCCACACTCACACTCACACTCGCCTAATACACCTGCTTTGTTAATCGCCGTATGCCATATAATTATGTAAATCGTAATTAGGTATGTACCTTGTATTCAATATTAAATTATAACCATGGAAAATCTATTCAACACGATCATAGTACGTGACGGCATTTATCATCGAAATCTGTCTTGCGGAAATTAAGCAAATTTGTATTTCAGCATTTCGGCGCCCGCAATGTCCGTTCATCGCTGTAATGGATTGCTTACATTTTGATATTGGGAACAACAACTGCTGGCTCAATATTGGAAAATTATCATCGCGCCATAATTTATTCCTCTGAACAATTTAGAACAGAACTCACCTTATTGGACTCACCTCACATTATCACAGAGCACTACTTAGTTCTCAACCTAATTAAACAAAGCGTTATGAATACCGATGATTGATAAATTCTTTTTTAAATACAAGACAAGTTACAGTATCAATTTGGCCTGTTGGAAAAACGAATCAATCATTAGTTTTTGTTAGGAAATGTTTGCTTTTATTTTATATCACTTTTGAGCTCTTATTATTGACACAATTTTTCAGAAAAATAGTTATCGCGAGACTAATGAAAAGACATCACATTTTTTCATAATTGGGTCAGAACACTAAAAAAAACGAACACAAACATCTAAAATAATACTTTGTTTTTCAATAAAAGTAAATCCAATGCAAAAAATCCACTCAGGCTCACAAATACAAATATAAAAAGAACAATGCTGTGACTTCTCGTCGAATGTGCTGAAGAGCAATAACATTTTCTTTTGATACCTTTGTTATATACCTCTTTGAGATCTTCGTGAATACAATCAAGTGAAAGTCCTGGATTTTTATTATCCTCTAAATCATAATCAATGTTCATAACAATTTCACTATCGTCTTTAGATATTTTTCTCTTTTTCCAATCATCATCGTAATATAAATCACTATCTTGGGAATAGCTTGGTTTTCGGCGCTTAGTCATTTTCGGTATTTTTAATTCGTTGATGACTTGGGGATGGTAAGGTTTATTTTGAAATAAATTTTCATTGTTGTCACTTACAAAATAAGCTTGATATGGCATGTACAACGGGTATGGTGGGCTTCCAACGGCTGACCCGTGGGATGGTTTCCTGGTGCAATCATTTCCATGCTTGCATTGGTGGTTAGCATTTGCATTTGCACAGCTACATTTTATTTCAGGTTTGTGCATAGAGTTTTCGGAGTGTCCTGACAAACTTCTCACGTCTAAACTTTTAATTTTAGGTTCATTCATGATTGATCTATGCACAGTTTTAATTTCACAGTCGCCAGTTTTCGTTGCACCGATATTTTCTGAGCCGGCTGTGCTAAGAGGATTTGTAAACAGATCTACAGCGGGCCACTTTTGCTTTACTTCAAGGGTAGGTGTAGCAGGATTGCTTTTGCTTATTTTTTGTATATTTGAAGTGTAAGCTAAGTCTTTTTCGAAAAATCGCTGCTTTATCGACAACATTTCATCTGATAGCATTTTATCGAAAATATTTGATTTCAAATTATGACTACTGGTGCTTGTACGATTTTGTATTGTTCGGAGCATAGAGTTTTTTGTTATAAGATCTTGTTCCGTGTTCCCCACACCATCTGTAAAAAAAAGGTATAAGTAGACATCCCGGTGCTACGGGAAACAAATAGGTATACTCTACAGTTCAAAGATTCAGAGCTTGTGGTACATTATTTAGTAAAAACGTACGTTACATATTTGAATTACCTTTATTATTACGCTGAAGCACAAACATTTTGCCATTTCCTTTATAAGAGTCTGAGAGATTTATATTATTTTCTCTCCCCGCCGTGCTACTTTTTCCGCAAAAGAAAATTGTAAGCACTAAAATATAAATCATAAAAAACATAACCAATAGATACAAAATAGTCCATTTTATCTGATGCCTAACGGAACTGGATGGTCATGGAATGTAATGTAGGTATTTAGTTCTGTAGTATTTTATATTATGTCGTGCATTGAGTATTTATATTTTTTATTATGAAAATTGTAAAATTTAGTGTGTTATTCTGTTTTTTTAATAGTATTAGAAGTTTCCAAGTACGATACTGCGGGATATGTAGCAATCACACACTCTGTAAATACCCAGTAAGTAATTTTCTTTCATGAAATTGTGCCTTAGTTATTGAAATATTCTGAGACATATTAGACATAATCTTCAAAGTTATTTTATGATACTCAACATGGCGTTGTAAAACTATTGGTAAAACTGTCTAACTTCAAATTACTCGAGCCGTACCGAAAGTTTAGTTACACAATTTCGTTTATGATACGTATACAGCAGTAAATCCATAATTAAGGCGAAGACAGCCGAAATAAACATTATTTTTATTTTATATATATTTTAAGTTATCACGTTTACCTATAAACTAACTAAAGTTCGCCTCACTGGTTTTCGTATTTGGGCATACTTTAAGTCGGAAAACGTGTTATGGTCAACATTTTTTTTTGCCTTACAGCGTATGGCAATTTTTTTTTTATGTTTGTATGTTAAAATCAAAGCGACTTATGTGAAATCAAATTGATTGCAATTTGATTGCACATAAGTTGGTCTTAATTTTCGATGAGTAAGTTTAGTGGTTTTAAATCTTTCAAAAGATCAAAAAGGGAAAGCGAGAAGTTGGTTGGTCCACGGTTTTCAGCGTTCCTATTAATCATGAACAGAATACATAATTAATTACTTGTTTATTAATAAGATTGTAAAAATAAGATTATTTAAACAGGTGGAGGGACCGGGTTCCCAATGTGTGAATTACGACAAAACTTCACGGTTGACGAACAAGGATATCCTCGAAATCGTGAACAGGATCAACGAGAGGAGACAGCTGGTAGCTATGGGGCTACTTAGCCGATTCCCACAGGCAGCCAACATGAAGAAAATGGTAGGTACTTATTGCAAAGTTTCAATCCCACGATATAAGGATGGGAAGGCCACAAGGTAGTAAGCTCCCGTAAGTAGGGGCATGAGTAAACACCAGTTGCCTCTGACGCTATATAAATCATCTAAAATAGATGCAAAGCCTCTTTACTTTTACTTTTTAGGGCAACAAAGACCGTGCTCTAGTCTTTTAATTATAAAAGTAAGAATAAACTATGTTGGAAAATCTTTTGTAGACAAACGGATTATGCCTGAAGTTGGCTGAATCATTTGTTTCTAACAATGAACTGAAAAAATAAAACGTTGAGTTGAAGCGCTGCTGGTTTCCGCGAAAAATGCACGAATGCTTCAAAAGAGGACCGTTTTTGATCTCACAAAGTACTATTTTCAGAGATGGTCAGCAAAGTTGGCAAGCTTCGCGCAACGCTGGGCGGACCAATGCGACCCATCGTTGAAGCCAAGCAGAGAAGACAAATGCCGGGACTTAGGTAAAAAGCCATTCATTGTTAAGGGTGCCGGTAATAATCATGCAAAAAAACAGTAGGAAACAAGTAGAAGGTTTCTGCCCGTTCTTCTAGGCTTGGTCTCGTGGAACTGGCACCAAGACTCACCTAGCTTTAAGACGATTCAAAGTGATCATATTGAATTTGAATTTGGTGCTTATGTCTAAGTTATTGATGTCAAAGGCAAAATACTTTGAGTTAGGCCTTTATTAGTTACACCATAGTGCGTTTAGGGTTTTAAGTAGTTGGTCGTTAGTTTACACTATGTCCAATTAAAAAAACTGTAGATCTAATAAGGATAATTGTTCATAGTTTTATACAAATATCGCCTCGTAGGTCACACAGGTCAGGAACGTGCCCTACGATGCACATATTGATACAACTGAATTGAGGCATACAGATGTTCAGCCTCACGTGCCAGTAATTTCACCAGCTCCCAAACCCTCAAGCCGAAACACATCAATGCTACTTCACAGCAGAAACAGGCATGGTCGTAATACTTCCCGGACGAGCCCTTCACAAAGAGCTCTACTACTACTTACTTGCTTTACTTTTGTTTATATAGGTACATTGATTGGTTTCAGCTTGTCTAATAAAAAAAAATGTTTCCAGCCAGTATGAAAGTGGGGCAGAACATCGCCACAGTATTAGGACCGTCACCAGGTCTCAGCGTAAAAGCCTTTGTAGATATTTGGTTCATGTTGAATCTGCATTTTGAGGGCAGTGTGGCATACTATAATCAGTGAGTACTTGTAGGTAAAAAAAAAATAGTCCTTTGCATCTATTGTAGATGATTTATATAGCCATTGGGGCAATTGGTACTCAAGCCCTATATTATACTTGCGGGAGGTTATGGTGGACAGGATTTTAGATGGAATAGGGTTGCCCAGTACACCTATACCATCCTGATAGCTTAGTAGGCTTAATCCACAGGAAAGACATGGTCAATACAATACAGAGCTGACACCATGGGTTTCGTCACGATGTTTTTCCTTCACCGTTAGAGAACATAGTGCATTGTGTGCTAACATTTTCCGAACAGGAAAATCAAGGTACCTACCAAAGGTACAGTGTAGGTATTTCTTTCAAATAAAATAAATATTCTTTTTTAATTCAAAAGATTAAATTACTTTAGAAACAAAAAACCTCTTGTTTCTAAAACTAAAACAAAAGAAAGCAACGTGTCTTCGGAACACTTAAAAAATCAGGGCCTTTTCTTTTTAGATCAAAAGACTCAAAGACGAGCTATTTTACACAAGTAATTTGGGCCGATACTGCATTTGTGGGGTGCGGGCGAGCAAAATTTTTCGTAAGCTTTTTTCCTTTTTTAACTCATCTTTGTAAGTGCTTTTAAAACCTTCTCCATTTTTCACAATTTATTAAAACGGTATGGAGTCTTTGAAACACCGTAAGTGCCGTCTTTCATTTAACAGTACATTATGATAACGACACTGTAGGCCTACCACAAGCTCGGTCTGGCTCTGTCTCTGGCTCTAGTTTTGTCTAACGTAAGCTTAATTTTAAGGTGGGCGAAATAAATACTGTTATCGAAAGACTCGTATGTAATTTCGCACCAAAAGGAAATACTCAAGGAAAACCTATTTACACAATTGGATATTCGGGAACTCAGTGTCAAAAGCAAATGATTCCTGATGATAAATTTCCAGGCTTGTGTCTACAAACAAATGGACAAGGTATATTAATCATTGAATTAACAGTTTTTTTATACTACTACCTGATGGAACAAGCATATACCTATGGCCCACATGGTGTTAAATAGTAACAATCGTTTATAACAAAGCATTACCTCGTAGGTCACACAACCAGGAACGTGCCCTATGGTGCACTGCCTGCGTCCAACTGCTTCCATCAACTTGAGTCATACAGATGTTCAACCTCACGTACCAGTAATTTCACTGGCACCCACACCCTTCAAACCGAAACACAGCTGCTTCACGGTAGAAATAGGCATGGTAGTAGTACTTCCCCGGACGACAGAAACTTGTTTGCTAAATACCTTTTGTTAATTAATATGGTTTATTTACTTTCAGCAACGAAATATAGCGATAAAGTGCCATCAGCGAGCAGTTTGCTTAGGGTACTGAATCTACCAAACAACTCACTGAAGCGAGAACTAGATCCTAATAATTTAAAACAAATATTGAACAGTAGTGAAGCTAATGGCCAAAGGAATCAGAAAACGAGACACGTCTATCCAAACAACTCTTACGGTGAGTGCTTTGAAGTCAAACGTGAATAAATTGAATTAAATGGTAAAATACAAGAATTACAGACCTTTACTGTTCTTAATTTATTTTAGGTTCCATAAAGCGTGATTCGGCTCATTTCCAAAATCCTATGAGCAACTTAGAGAATTATAATGATCCTCAGTACTCAAAACGCCAATTCACACAAGAAAGAGGCCACTCTCGGATGTATCACGGATATCAATCGAGCCAAGAACCGATGCACACTATTGATAAAGGTCATGTTTCCACGGAAAGTGATTTTAGAAGAACATACTATACCACTCCGGCTCCTTATTATACAAACTCTGTTCATTACGCCAGGAAACATTACGTGGACAGCCAGTGCACTCGTAAGATGATATCGAACGAAAACCATAGCTGGTCTTCTGATCCTCCGTGTAAAAGTAAAACCAATGATTGCCCACGAGGGAATTCTCATAATTTTCCCCAACCATATCCATGCCAACACACAACATTTGCTCGACTTGAGAAACCGTGTCCCTGCAATGAACCTATTCAATGTGACTGTAACCGCAAATGCCCACCTACAACAAATTGTCCGTCGTTTACTACCACTACTGATTGCCCGTATCAAAAAGTTGGTGGAGACGAATCAAAACAATCGAATCAGTTTGATAATTATGATCTTTTTCATAATTTAGAAATTAAAAGCGGTGAAGAAAATTCGGCACCAAAACAACCTTGGGACTTTGAAAACCCAATTCCTGCAAAGATGGATAAAATTGAATATAGTCTAAGAGAACCAGACCGACACATACAGGTAAAAGCAATAAATAGGGATGAACCACTACTGAAAATGCGAAAAAATTCACATCGTTCCTTTGATTACAGCAAAAGGAAGAAACGAGAGCTCGAGAGCCAAATATTTAAACCGTTCTGGCAAATGGACGAATATAACCAAAAAAAACCTTATGAGCTTAAATCAATTAGATATACAACATTGGCCAATAAAAGATACAGAAAAACACGCAAAACGATACCCACGACAAGATTACAAACAAGCACAGAAACGATTACCATCAAACTGAAAGATAAATCAACGGTCCATTACAGTCACCGCGGGCGAGTCACAGAAAAGTATCTGTCGTTTGATGAATTGATGCATTTGAGAAAACTGAGTACTGCAGAGCCCTTGGATAATGATGCAAGGCGTAAAGCTGACGAGAACAATGACTTGAGGCAAGGGTCATCCACGGAATCAACCGTCATAACTGCAAACACGCCATTTATTCGGCAGAAACATTGCACTCGCAAACAGACCTGTACTTGGACAGCTGCTATAGTAGGAGCAGGTGTTTCTGGTGGCGGGGGAATTGATGTTGGCTCAAGGACACCGCCAGGGTACGTCGATGGCTGTACTCGTACCTCCACGTGCACGCGAGACCACATGGACCGAAATAAAATGGCGACATCATCCGAAAGCCCTGGTGGAACTATTCCAGAAGAAGACGAAGATTACTGCGAACGTCGATCGCTAAACGTACGGCGACGTAATTTAGATGAAAAGGCAGCGACTTTTTTAAGTATTGGATATCAAGAAGCTAATATGAACTTTCCTGTTGTATCTACTACTATAGGTAAGATCTCAAAGGTTGTTGAGAATGAACATGCTGAGATCAACTCGCAAAAAGACAACTTTTCCTGCATTTGCTATGAAGATGCTACCAGAGTAAAGAGAGGACAAATTAAAAGTTTCGACGAGATACTGGGAAAATGTAGCAATAGCTGGAAAGCCAATACAAAATCAAAACGTCTGCTGTTAAGAGATGGCAAGATGATGGATTCTCACTATACGCACCTGAATTCCAAATCAAAAAATAGTATAAATTCATATCAACGTCCACGTAATGGCACTAAATCTTTACGAAAATTGTTTTATGGAAAGATTTCGTTGAAATATTGCTTTTTGTGGATGTTCTACTGCATGATTATTAGAAGATCCTTAACATAAAAATTATGATGAAAAATGAGCGTACATTCGTAGTGCTTTAGAGTTATCCATTTACCCTTGATATTTTAATGACATGATGGAGTGCAAAGTTTTAATAAAATAACATGCTTTTTCAGCGTGTTTACCTAAAATCATTGTGTACGTGACTATTGCCAGTATAATTTCATCAATAAAATAAAGTTCTTTCAGGTAAAATAAAATCTTTAATTTCTCGTCAAGTAGTCATCTGAGTTGGATTTTTATCAGTTATATCTTCCAGAAACTTCTTCATTACGTTGTAACCACTTTTGTATACATTCATGTCATCGGGAGATAGTTGAGTGACTGAAGTCGAACTTTCAGTGGTTGGATCAGCTTCAAATATTTCATCCAAAAAGTCTATAGTAACAGTGCTCTTCTTTATTTCTTCGATTTCCAAAATAACATCTTTTATTTGTATGTTTGAGGTGTCGTAGTAAGCCTCAGTAGTTTCACTACTGGTTTCTTCATCATCGTCTTCGGGAAAGAAGTAGTGTCCAGTAAAGTCGCTGTTTTGTTGAATTCTAGCAAGTTCCGCTTGTATTTTAACCGGGCTTACTTCAAGTGCATACTGCGTAGTAGGTTCGACTTCCTCGGAAAATTGCATTTTATCTAAAATAAAAAACTTTTTAGTCATAAAAACATGCTCTATATGAAATATGAAACAACGTATTTTATTGATTTGTAAAACCAGCATCAACATTTAAAGTGGTTCGACTTCCATACAAATACATTTTCAACATTCTTGCGCGATGAGAGTATAAAAACACTGAAATAACTGTGATTGGCTTTTATATTGGTTTTTATTTACGTCAAACTATATTAAGTCGAAGAAAACGGTAGTAATATTATTAAAAAACAAAACAAAAAATGCATTTATTTATTTTATTTTAAATAATAAGTGACGATTACAATACGGTGAAGTCTTCGTAAATATTTACATGAAATATAAATACATTAATTGTATAGTGTAATCTTAAGTTTTCTTCAACTTTAAATTGTTTTGCGTAAATAAAAACCAATATAAAAGCCAACCTCTAAAAAATCAATTTGTGTGAAAAATTGTTTACCTTAAGTCATATTATAGTTCCATAAAAAGTAACATACCAGTGCCACCATTGCTTCTAAAAATAACAGCCTCTACTAGATCCACGAGCAAGGTCGAATTTAATAGATCACTCTCAGTTATTTTCAAAGTCGTCGGTGCTTCTTTTTTGCTGTACAGCTTCCTTACAAACGCAGCTACACTGTGATCTGTGAATGAGCTATCTATAAATCCAGTAAGTGTCGGCAGCTTAGTGGAAAATAGCAATTCTTTAAAAGCAGGATCACTGCTTAGCCGTTTTCTCAGTAGATCGATAAAGTTATCCACAGATAAGATGTCCTGACAATCGGGTTTTGCTACAGTTGTAGTTACAAGCTGTCTTGTAAAATCATAGAAATGTGAAAAGTAATCATAAGGTGTGAAATTCTCGTCACTCGAATCAGAGGAATCTTTAACTATAGTTGCATCAGTGGTCGTTTCAGTGTTCTTAAATTCATTCGAAGAAATCACTTTCGTTGTTTCGAATTCTAGTACCGAATTTTCATTTTGAGTTACGTTCTCCTGGTTTGTTTGGTTTTGTATTTTACTCGTACCTGTAAAAGAGAGATACTAAGATCGATTTATTTTGTACCCTGTGTCAAAGATGACATGAGCAAGGATGGAGTGAGCATTGAGATGACGAATGATAGAGGTGAGTGGAAGAAGAAAACCTGCCGGTCTACTCTTAAACGCGATTCCGATCCCAATTTTAAGTTTTGACGGAATTTTGACAGAAAACCCACAGGATTTCTTTCAAAATTCCGTCAAAACTTAAGAGCGGGTCGTGCGAAAATATGGGATTTAAAAAAAAAAAAATCATAACTAAATAACTAAGTGACATTTTAAAAATCGCAAAAGGACTAATTGTAGACTATACATTTGAGATTAATTCGAATTTAAGTGTGTTAAAAAAATATACTATTTAACATGACATTCTATTTAACGCTGACATACGATTTTCATTAGCGTTAAATAGAATGTCACTTAAATTCGAATTAATCTCAAATGTATAGTCTACAATTAGTCCTTTTGCGATTTTTCCCGCTCTTAAGAATGGGATCGGAATCGCGTTCAAGAGTAGACCGGCTGTTGTGCCGACCCCAATTTAGTGTGGGATAAAGGCAGAAAGAATATGATTTTTTTTACCCCTAACTGAGTAGCCCCTGTCATATCAATAAAGAAACAAATAGGTGGTCCTTATATTTGAAGAGCAAGAAACGTTTAGATAAAAGCACAGAAAAACAAAATACACAAATTATAGAACCAATTGTGTGTGAAAAATTAATGTGAAAAAGGTTTGATAAGAGGAAAAATTGTGTGTGAAAAAAGGTAATTAACTAAATTAAAACTCCATGTAAGTTCTAGAACGTTGAGATAAAATAGTTACCTACTTGCAAAGCAAACATAAAAGTAAAGTTAATCCCTCAGGACTACTTTTTCTACTATTCTTGTTACGGCAAAGTTTCAAACTCTAGTTGTCATAAAGCTTTGACCGTTTCAATAACGGCCGTTATTCCGCCCTAAGCAGTCTCAATGACAAAATGTATTCTCACTCAAGTCACAGAAATAATATAATAATACTCTCAAGTTTCCGATGACAAAGCAATACTTCTTTATTACATAGTTATGAAATACGTGATCTAAATCAGAATTTTTCGATTACCAGCTGTATCTTTATATTTGCGTAGAAATAGAGAACGCCATCATAATATTAGCAGTGAAAATGTTATTTTATAAAGTGTTAAGTAGCATAAAACTAATTTATTTATGTGAAGATGACGCCCGAAAATCACGTACCGCAAAGAGATCTGAAGACCGAATCACAGGCGGTTCCTTGCGGGCATTTGGAGCATGGAATTCCGTGTGTATAGACACTGCTCCCCAGATTGTTGCCTCCGGGCACAAAGTTACAAACCAATCGATACACAGTACGATTGCTTTTACGATCCTGGGGACACAAGCGTTAATAAGTTTTACATAATTAATTTTTTGGAAGACCCTTGAAGACCCTTGGAGCATGTATCTCGATCAGATAGCAGACGTTTTAGAGTAGTACCCTAAGCTGACGAGCATGTATGAAGAATGTTATGCGAGTGAATGATGCAGAGGTAAATATGTCAGGATCGTAGCAAGTGGACGTGATCTCTGCCTACCCCCATGGGAATAACGCGTGATTTTATGTAAGTATATGTAATTTATTTTATTGACCATGGTGATAAAAGAAAAAGAACAGGCAGTATGGTCTCCTTGAAAACGCATTGCCTCGCAAGAGGCATACAAGGAATGTGCCCTACGATTATATTGCATCCATTAACTTGAGGCATCCCCTGCCTCAATTAAGCCTCATGGACCTTCAATTTAATCGGCACACACTCTTCAAATCATAACGCAACGCCACTTGACGGCAGAAATGCGCATGGTGGTAGTACTTCCCCGGACGAGCCCTTCACAAAAAGCTCTAACTACCTACTAAGGCCGATCTCGTTTGCACGCTAACAGGGTTACTTCATGAAGCTCTACATTCATATAAACCTGAATAAATTAATTAACTTTTATCCTCTTTCTTTCTTTATGCTCTAGTTTATGCTGCAAAATTATAATGTAATATTCTATGATTATACATACACACTTCTTTTATCTTATCTTTTATTGTAAATTCAAACATTTTTTTATCCCAGACACTGCCATAGACGAGCAGACTGGTCACCTGATGGAGAGCAGTCACCGTCACTCATGACACCTGCAACACCAGAGATGGTTCTGATGCGCTGCCGGCCTTTTTATAACAGATAGAGTGTACTTTTGAAGGACCCCATGTCGAAGCTCTATAGGGAAAACCGCAGAAGGCAGTTCATTTCACAATTTACTCGTGCGCGGTAATTGCATGTTTCTAAATCTAGTACTTTGTAATTTATTGAAAAATGAAGTGATAGATTAAACAATAATTACCTACATATTTACAAATTGATCTCGTCTTTAAATTTTTTTTCAATAATAGTGATTCTAGATAGATTACTTTTTATGCAGTGTTTTGCTTCTAAAATAAAGTAAATAATACTTTTTCATTTACTTTATATTATGCATAATAATAATAATCAATACAAGATGAGCTTTTTTTTTGGAGGGCGTTACTATGCCATAGATATCACATAAGTAATCCAAGTTTGGGTACCAATGGTATCCTACCTGGAAATCTCCATAAATTTCATTTAATTTCATTTTAAATTTATACCGTGTGATTTAATTTTCGAGTGAATAGATGAAAAATGAACAGAGAATTTAATAATATAGCCTTTGTTTATAGTTTACGTGCAAAACAAATTTATTTTACAATGCTTTGTTCTGTGAACGTGATAATAATATGATGGTATGGGTTTACTCTTTTTATCAATATAAATATTTTTTACAGTGTTCCTATAGAAAAATCGTGAAAATTGAACCAACAAAAAAAATATCTCGAGTACATAAGTCGCCATCACAACCAAATAATAAAAGTATAATACAAACTACCATAAACATCGGGGTAAGCCTAGTCAGTTTTATTTTATTTTAAACACTAATAAAAAAATGGTATTAACTCACTTTAAACTTGACACTGCCACAGCCTACTCCTTGAGAGTTTGCCCACACAAGCTGAGAGAAGTATTCGTAATGGTTGAAACCGCTTGCTTTGGACCTGCAGATAATTTTTTCAGGTGAAAATGTGGTAAGTATTAGGCTCAATTTACACCGCCGCGGAATGGAATGAAAGCAACGAAATTGTATAATAGCATAAAGAACTTTATACCAATTGTATAACACACAAATGAAATACGAACCAAATTCTTGAGAATGCGTGAGGATTCTGGGGAATTTATGGCGTCCAGTTTTTTGACTCGTATTTAATTTGTGTGTTATACAATTGAAGTAAAGTTTATTATGTTACATATGGGTGAAGTCGGGCTGTGGATGATGATGTTACAAATAATTTCATCACTTCCGGTCCATTCCGCGGCGGTGTAAATTGAGCCTAATAATTCATCATGATTCATTTCCTGAAGTTGAACAGTTTAAAAGTTTCATAAAATGGGAAGCGGTGTCTGTTTTTCAAGGAATAACTTTACTATAATATGTAAATCAGAAGGAAGTGTAGCTGCAATTATTATTAGGTATAATGTTACTTAATGATAAGGTTGCAGTTTCGTGCACGAAAATAATTTGATAAGCATTAATATGTTGTTATCAAATCATTTGTTATAAAAGTACTATCTATACTTAATTAATGGATATCAATCATTATCATTATCAAATTGTAATTCATAGTTTTCTTTTCAAAATAATTGGTCTACGTTTTTTTTAACCATACTTAGCTAAAAAAAATTATCATTCAAAGATGCACAACAAAGTTTACAATTCATAATTTTCAATATATTTCTTAAATTAACTTACCAGAATCCCGCCATAACTTATTTAAATGAAAAGTGCTTACTCTCTAAATCTGGTAAGAATGGTCTCGTTCATACTCAGCAGTTCCATATACCAGACGTCGACAAGAGCAGTCACCGTCAGTCCAGGAGAGTCACCATATATGCTAGCTATGTTCTGTCCTACGTTCACCCCATCTGTTAACCACACAATAATAATTGTCCCAACTTTGACTTCAAGATTGAATACATTCACTTGTAGTAGCTCCGCCTACGCTTCAACTCACTCGCACACAGTTTAGCTCCATAAGAAAGAAAGAGATAGCATATGCCATGCTACCGGCTCTATGCTTCATTCGTTTTCGTGCGCGCACGACTACCGCACGCAGCGACTAAAAATATATATATTATACTCCGTATCTACTTATGATTTTCATCGTCATGTCTAGATGGAATACAGTTAGTGATAAAGAAGAAAGGTGTCGTAAAAAGGTGTGACATGTGAAGTTAAGTGAATTCAACGGATTTTCTCAAGATGTACCCGCCTGGGGCCTTATTCGCTATTACATTGGAGATTCCGTGCCCAAAACGTGTGACTTCACAACGTGATCTAAACGCAAACGCGCCTTGATGCGGAATCGAAAAATGGTATTCTGTATGCCACAAGACTAGTTGTCTATGCCCCACGTTTGATGTTTTGGTTATTTCACATGATTCGTTCAAAATCCGACGATTGCTAAACCGATGTCTTAACGTGTTCACGTAACGCGCGTGGTTTGGCAATAGCGAATAACGGCCCTGAACGGAATTGTATTTTCTCAGATCTAATACGTGATATTAGACCGTAGAATTTTGAATGCTTCGAGTCAATACGAGATATTGACCAATAGCTATTTATGAAATGAGTTAATACGAGATATTGACCAATAGTTATTTATGAAATGAGTTAATACGGGATATTAACCCTTCTCTTTTTTATTATCCTGGCTCCCGTCACCACCGGCACGATCGCTAGCACCTGTCATGAAAACAACGTGCATTCCCTTGGAAGCCCAAACACGATCCGTCTGGCCACGACAACACCACCTGTGGTGACAAGTCTAATTCAACCAGACGCCCGGCGCCCAGTGCGACAAATACAGTGACGGTAGTAGCCTAAGAGGCTAATGCTTTGCCTTTTGCTTTGTCAGAGCTTTCGCTTGCCTTCAAGACCTTTGAGGTCTAGACGAACGAGTGGGGTCCTTACACCTATGATAACCTGGAAACGATGAACCTTATGAGGGAACCTCCTACGGGATGGACTCAAAAAGAGGTAAAAGAACATTTATTCAAGGAATACCTATTTCACGAAAACTGCCTTTTGAGAAATAAACTCAATGTTTACGATTGATGTTAAAGAGTCTGCTCAAAATCCCATGAGCCTCAAAAATCCTCAAAAAGCAAAATTGGTTATTAAGCCTGCTTGCTGTGCTTGATAAATGCTTTTGATACTTTTTCGATGCAACAAAAGTTAGAACATGTTTTCATTGATTGATGACCAACTGAGCTATCTCATTAAGTCTGCGTAGTAAACAGAAGATATGAAAACTTATATACTTTCGTGAGTTTCTTCTGCAAGTAATTCAAACTCCAAAAGCGCCTGTCGGCCAATTGTTGAGTAACCGTGGTTCATGACACTGGAACCACGCGGTGATGGCGGCCGGCAGCAGGGCGGTGCGCCCCGCTGGTGCCGTATTGTCGCCGACCGATTGCATACCGGCCTTTATCCACCCGTGGGCAGCAAGCGTCGGCGCCATCACCAACAACGACGCATCGGTACAAGCAGTCGGGGATATCGAAGCAAAACTTACTACTTCTAAAAAAAATTTCTAGTTTTTTCTAGAAGTACCTATAATTATCTGATGAGAAAATTTCTTATTAAGAAATTTCTTATTTAAGACTCAACATTTTATTCTGAGATCTTCGTCTTCAAAAAATTATGTTCATTATTTTAATTAAAATAGCTCTATTATATACCTACTTTAGGCTATCCCTATGAAAACCGTTGGGGAGCCAAAGGGGGCAAAAGTAACGGTGGTGGCCTAAGCTGCGCCCTATGGTTTTATGGTATTACGATAAGGTATTATTATAAATCTTATGCCTAAAGATGAAAGTTGTTTTTATGTAATACTTACAAAGATTGCTCAGAGCATGTTTAAAGCAGAAATTAATTTTTTTTAAGCTCACTGAGTAAAAAAAAAAAAAAAAACTTTGTCCATTTTGAGCATTTTAACTGCAGACTGTTCTGCTGTTGTCAAGGCTGGGCTTACACAACATCCTTGGAGTGCGTTTGTGTAGTGCTTTGCTTTATTACATACCTTTATTACCAAAACTAAACTAATCCATGTGTATGCAATAAATATAATATTATTGAGTATTGAGTATTACGATTCAAAAATAAACGTTACCATTTTATATACACTATGGTATTTTTGTCGTCGGTAAATAATATTCTGACAACAGATTATTCTTACAGAAATTAAATTAATTTTGCTATTCCTATCGATTTCGATCTTGAAATATACCGATTTTATTCTATTGCCCAAAGTGCAACTTGTAAAAGAGAAAAAATCTTTATCGAATATCTATAACACGTCTCTTGGAACTTTTGGCAGCTGTAACAGCACTACAACTGCAGTTGCTGGCGCATACATATATCAGCAGTACAGCACCTACTGCCTTGCCTTAGTGATAAAATTATAACTCGAAAGATTACGTAACATTTATTTGTTCGTTGCTTTTCTACAAATTTTGATTTTGAATGCAATGCATTAAAGCTTTAATAACAATAAACACAAATCAGAGATAGATCTATTCGCTTTGAGGGTAAACGACAAAGTCCTTAATATGTATATTCAAATCTGTCAAAGGATAAACAATGCCTAAACTATTGCCATCTTACAAATGAATGATGACAAACAGTGACATAGCTAATTTACAAGTATTTAAAAAATTTGCTTTTATTACTATGGCAGTAGTAATAGTAATCTTTTGAAAAAGAGATCCAACTGTGTACAACGTGTATGCATTTACAGTCAAGGGACCTGTATTTTTTTCGTTTTTTATATATATGCATTTTCCATGTATACGCAAAATTAAGGGTGTTACATAATTATGTTTTATCTAATCAGGTTACTGAAATAGTCTTGTTCCTTCATGCTTCTTATCTGATCTCATTCCACCTGATGGTTTTATTTTTTCGATTGTCTATAATGTTCTACCCTCTTCACCGACACCTTTCCCTGGTGCCGATGGTGTTACCCAGCAAGCCTTGGCCAGACAACAATTCCTTATACAGCAATTATTACGACTTTGTTCAATAGTACATACTAAGTCTCAATATACTATTCTAGCTTTAAACCATGGGGGGTACTGTGGAACTTAGCATAGGTATAGGTTCATACCATATCAGGGTACTATATCAGGGTATTGTGACTTACTTAACTTCCTAGCAGTTTTTACGGAAGGGATCTTCGTATGGGTCAATAAATAAAGTTTTTCCACTTTATCCCTTATTTACTGAAATGAAGTAGTACAACATGAACGAGTTCAAACGTTTGTGGCGCTTGCAAAAAGTTTTAGTAATTCCAATAGTACTTTCGTCAGCCAGTGTCATTCCAAAACAGCTGTTTCTATCCTTGTCTTATTTAGATTTACCAAAAAAAAAAAAAAAAAGGAAATCTGCTGAGCTCCTCCATGAGTTGCACTTAGCTTAGTGTTGTGTACTTCAGTTAACACCGTTGTTTATTTTTCAGACACCGAGTAGTTAAAATAAAAAAATAATAATAATAATAATGAAAAATCCCCAATAGGTATAATACATTTTGTGAATAGCCCCACAACACTATCTTGCCCCAAATTAAGTAGAGCTAGTATTATGGAAACCAGATAGCGGATGTTTCCTATGAATGAGTTCCTTCAAAATTAAACCCATCAGCTTTCATGACAATGATTCCACTTGTAACACAAGTGATGTGCTGATTACCAGGCCAACTTAGACTCAAACTTGTTGTTGTAACTCCTTGAGTTCCCTGACTCACGAAAAACCTAGTCGTTTTGTTGGCTGTTCCGTGGTTTTGTTTGGTCAAAGATGCCAACCATTATCATTGACTAGAATGAAACATAATATTAGGATAGTGGAAGAATAATTGTAATGTATGTATGTATATGCGTAATGTTTAGGTAAGCTCAACCGAAGCTGATCTTTAACTATGGCGCCCTTGCATTCGTTCTGTAAGTACACTATGCATAGTATCCTTTATGCATAGCTATGATCTCGATAGATCAAGTAACAATGCAGGCCACATTGACGGTAAAAAAAAAAAAAAAAAAATCCTCCAAGCAAGATACAACCATCCTGCTTGATCACAAACTTTAGGCGGTTGAATAAAAGAAATGCTAGCAAGTCGATGCCTCATCACGCTATCAGTGTGTTTAGTGCGCATAATACTCGTTACACAAATACTTCTGCTGCACAACGAACAGAAGGCGCCCGAGTAGATGTTATTATAAAAATACTAAACTACTGCTACTGCTCATTTCATTAGCAGACCATTAACTATGAATTTGATTCTAACTTAACAAACTAAATTTACTTTGATTAATTTTATTTTTATCTACTTAAAAAAAAAAGAAAAGCAAAAAAAAGTCTTAATAACAATTGTAATAATAACTATTTTAATTATTTGTTTTTTTCTAATCAACACTAGATTTAAAAGATATCAATTTTTTCATAACATTTTACATTTTATTTGATTTATTTTTCTCCAACATTTTTTCATTTTCTCTGAACATCCTACAAGTGAATGTATTCAATCTTGAAGTCAAAGTTGGGACAATTAAGTGATCAAACTAACTTACCAAGTGACGTTCGATCATAATTGTCCCAACTTTGACGAAGAGATTGAAGGTCCCTCCCATCCCTTAGGATACCCCAATGTGCAATGTTGGAGACCCTGTACGTGCTTATTCTCTGAACTAAATGAAGCATAGAGCCGGTAGCATGGCATATGCTATCTCTTTCTTTCTTATGGAGCTAAACTGTGTGCGAGTGAGTTGAAGCGTAGGCGGAGCTACTACAAGTGAATGTATTCAATCTTGAAGTCAAAGTTGGGACAATTATGATCGAACGTCACTTGGTAAGTTAGTTTGATCACTTAATAAATAAATATTTTGGACAATGCACACAACACAATTTAGCCCCAATTTAAGCAGAGCTTGTACTATGGGAACCAGACAACTGATATAATACTTAAATATTGTTTTTTTGTAAATACTTTATAATACAATAAAACACCCAGACATAGAACAAACATCTGTGTTCACTACACAAATGTTTGTTCCCGGTGGGGATCGAACATACGACCTAGGGCGCAGAAGGCAAAACTACTACCAACTGAGCTGAGGCCATACATTTTCCTGGACATATTTACGCAGTGCTATCTAGCCCCAAACTTAGAACTTGCTGATGGGAACCAGATAACTGATAGAATACTTAATACATTTTTTTTATGTTTATGTACCTATACTATTTACCCAAACAAAACAAACAACTAAGCATAATTTCTTAATGGCCACGATAACAATGCAAAGTATTAGTATTACGTTTTTATAATAGCTACTGTCACGCAAATGAAGTTTTTAAAAGCAACGACAAAAAGTTTGCCGAATTCAACAAAATAAGGCTACTTTAACTTGACCGGTATCATCATTAAGTAAGCCTACCATAAGCTCTGTCTGGCTCTGTCCCTGGCTCTGGTTTTGAGTCTGTGTGAGTGCTCACCAGTGTATTATATTGTGTGCGTGACGACGTTTCGACGTAGGATTTATTTAGTCAACACTCACACTGACTCAAAACCAGAGCCAGAAACAGAGCCAGACAGATCTTGTGGTAGGCCTATAGATTAGAAATCTCAAACGCGAACCATTTTACGTTTGTTTCTCAATAACAATGCAAACCTCATAGCAACGCGACTACACGCAAAATGAGAATTATCAACAAAGAAGGCGTAAAAATAAATCCTTATATTATATAAAGGAAAGTCGTGTTAGTTTCATTATTTTTATCTAGAGAACGACTCAATTGGTTTGACTGAAAATTGGTGGGGAGCTACGACTGAAAATTGGTGGGGAGCTACATAGGAGACGGACATAGGATATTTTTTATCCCGAAAAAGTAACGGAGACGGGATAAACAAAGCCGCGGGCGGCTGCCAGTAAAGTTTCTTTAGGCGGGTTTGAGCAAAAAATACCAATAAACTCGAATGTTTCTGTCAATGAACCAATGACACCTCTTCAGCAAAATATCGACAAGCGTCAGCAAATATGGGTCCGGGGGAGAGGGATCATGGGGGGGCATAGTCCCCCTCCTCTGATTCCCCTCCCCCGACCCCGTGGGTGATAAAACATGAACAATTGGGTAATTGTTCATGTTTTCACTTCTGTCAGGGTTCTTGGAGTGCCACGATTTTTTTTCTGAGGCTCGACTCAACCTCGAGTATTATTTTTGCATAGGCTCTAAAAGTAACTCACTCAGATCTCTGCAAGTGTCCCTCACGTCTGGGGAACTATATTTAATGCACTGATTCGCCCATCTTTGTGCATACAGCTCTAGTTCCACGTTCCATTCCTAGAAATGCTATGATTTAATACACAAACCCCCACAGTAAGTTTCCAAGATGTCGAAGTAACTCCGGTTCTCTATTCAAAGGGAAAAGTTGCTCAAAGTCGGCTACATAACTTTCAAGCTACGAGTAGTGTCTCAGTAGGTATTGTAATACATGTCATAGAAAAAAAAGCGGCCAAGTGGGAGTTGGACTCGCCCATGAAGGGTTCCATAGCAACAAGTAACATAATACAAAAGTTTTTGTAGTTCGTCGAAAGGTAAATAATTGCGGTTTACGATTTATGACTTATAAAAAAAAACTACTCACTAAATCTCGTTCAAGCCAAATATCGTTGGAAGTTTGCATAGTAATGTACATCATATTTATTTTAAGTTTTATCATTCTCTTATTTTAGAAGTTAGAGGGGAGGGGACTCTCGCGCAAACTATTCAGTTAAAAAAAAAACGAATATTACCTCAACATTATTTTTGAAGACCTATTCATAGATAGCCACCCACGTATGGGTTTGATGAAAAAAATTTTTTGAGTTTCAGTTTCAAGTATGGGGACCCCCCAATTTTTTTGTTTCTTTTCTACTGTTGTGTAAAAATCTTAATGCAGTTCACAGAATACATCTACTCGCCAAGTTTCATCAGTCTAGCTCTTATAGTTTTGAAGAAAAATGGCTGTGACATGTGGACGGAGAGACAGACAGACAGAGGGTTCCGTTTTTGTTATTTGGCTACGGAACCCTAAACAGAGGGCCATCAAGCCGTAGCCGTAGTTCTTTTAGACTCCATTGCTTGAAACTGGCACCTAGACTCACCAAGTGACGTTTCAAAGTGATTTTTGTGATGCAACTGAATAAAGAAATGACGGATTTGAATTTATAGCGCCTGAAATGAAACTCACAAATCTTTTTACAGGTGCACTTATTGAGTTATTGCCTTGTAAATATCTTTAATATTGCAAAGCTGTGAAACTAACTTGAAGTTTCTGAATAGTGTACCTACATTATAGTGCAGCCGTCTCTATCTATAGTTCCCGGCGAAGTGGATTGGACCAATCCATTGTTTGATCTAGTTATTTCTTAAACCAGCGCACTGTGATGAGTTTTTAATTTTATTATAAGGTTCACTATGAGCCATTACTACGAGTATCTTCCAATAGAAGTTTCTATTTGTAAGCAAATTAAAAAAAAAAAACCTTTTTAGTGTAGCCAAATGGCAAAAACGGAACCCTTATGTCTGTCCGTCCGTATGTCACAGCCATTTTTCTCCGAAACTATAAGAGCTAAACTGATGAAACTTGGCGAGTAGATGTATTCTGTGAACCGCAAGATTTTTACACAAAAGTAGAAAAAAAGAAAAATTTGGGGGTCCTTATATTATATAAAACTGATACTTAAAACTGAAACTCAACAATTTTTTTTTCTTCAAACCTATAGCACCAGAGTTACTTTAAATAGTTTATCTTATACCTTTAAACGAGAAAATCTTGTATATATGTATATATATATATATTTAGGATCTCGGAAATGGCACCAACGATTTTCATGAAATTTTGTATACAGGGGTTTTCGGGGACGATAAATCGATCTAGCTAGGATTCATTTTTAGAAAATATCGGCGTTCGGAATTAAGAATTAAACTACTTTATCGTAATATCATTACTCCTAGCGCCATCTATTGCTCAGAAGCAAAAACTAAGCTCTGTGAGAACCTGAGAACTCACATAGAATGCCATCTTTTGACGAGTTTTGGAACTAAATGACTACGTAAACACTCTTTAGACAAGTTCCGGAAGTTTCTATCTCATTGCACCTCTGGTTTTTTTCTATATAACCATTTCTTATTTTTTTATTATTATGTAGTATGTTAGTAAGATCGAAAAATATGATTTCATCATTCATACGTTATTAAAAAATACCGAGCGAAGCTCGGTCACAAACTGCTAGTTATTATAACACAGTTTACAACAGAGACACAAAACAATAGTTCTAGTTATGAGCTAGGATTTGCTGTATTACGTTTACGACCGGGGTGCGAACGAACGTGCGCTCAGTGCGAGGCCCAATGGTTCACTGCCGCTCGCAGCGGTGCCGGGTGGCGCTCTTGTCGCGTCGGTCCTGCGCTCGCGCCAATCACATGCGAGCGTTATGTTCCGTTCATTCTAAACGTGCAGAGATGTACTCCAGTGCAATCGCAGCAGGGTGGTATTTAGGACTGTGGAGTGTGGAGACTCGCCACATCACCCCCTTCCAGAGACCGTCTAGGGCGATTAAGTTTCATAGTCTCGATAATGCTCTGGAAATCGGACTGATCTTTTTTCTGGAAGAATATATGCGGGTTTCAAGCGGTCGATGGATACAGTCACAGGTTTGCCTTTTATCTGTAGTTTAAATACTTTATCATTCCTTTCTATTACAGGATGTGGACCAGTGTACGCTGGTTGTAAGGAGCTTCTTAACGCGTCTTCTCTTAAGAACACATGGCTTGTGGTAGCAAGATCTTTGTACACGAAAATAGACTGTCGATTATGTCTCGAGGCAGGCACTGGCTGTAAGTTGTTCGCAAATAGACGGAGGCGTGCTGTGTAGTCTGTAACATCTGTGGTTCCAGCTGTTGTTGGATCGAAGAATTCACCTGGCAAGCGAAGCGGTTCACCATATAAAAGTTCAGCTGGACTAGTTTTCAAATCATCTTTGACTGCACTCCGTATCCCGAGCAGGACATGCGGTAGTGCTTCCATCCAATTTTCAGTACCGTGACAAGTAATCGAGGTCTTCAGTTGTCTGTGGAATCTCTCTATGGCTCCATTGCATGCGGGATGATATGCAGTAGTCTTCTTATGTAAGAATCCGGCTGACTTTGAGAGATATTGAAAAAGAGAAGATTCGAATTGTCGTCCACGGTCCGTTACGATAGAGGTAGGGCATCCGAATCTTGATATCCATCCGGCGAGAAGAGCTACGGTTTCAGCTGTTGCATCGGGTATAGGCATTACCTCAGGCCATCTTGTAAAGCGATCGATTGCGGTGAGGCAGTAGCGCATTCCACTGCATATGGGTAGTGGTCCGATAAGATCAATATGCACGTCCATGAATCGTGCGCGAGGAAGCTGGTATGTTCCTAAAGGTGCTGACACGTGTTTGTTTATCTTGGCTCGCTGGCATGCTAAGCAGGCTCGAGTCCACTCTCTGCAGTCTTTCTTAATTCCTGGCCATATGTACCGTTCTGTTACAAGTTTTATAGTGGTGTTGGCTCCAGGATGACTAAGCCCATGCAGGCTTTCGAAGACTTGCTTTCGCATGATAGGTGTGACGTATGGTCTTGGAGTTGGGGAACTGACGTCGCAGTAGAGTTCTGAACGTGTTCCAGGGATTTTGACTTTTTCCAGGCGAAGTGATGTTCCACTCTCAAGCAGTAATTTCAGTTCTGGATCTGAGTCTTGGGATTGAGCTAGTCTGGGGAAGTCAATTGAAAACTCTACTTCTTCCACTCGCGAGAGCGTGTCCGCAACCACATTATTCTTACCAGAGATATGCTGGATGTCCGTTGTAAATTGGGATATCAGATCGAGATGGCGGAATTGTCTGGGCGAGCACTTATCTTTGCGTGTGTGGAACGCGTAGCACAAAGGTTTATGGTCAGTGAAGATAGTAAAATCTTTGGCTTCCAACATATGACGAAAGTACTTGACAGCTTCATAAATAGCTAGCAGCTCTCTGTCGTACGGAGAGTATTTCTTTTGAGCTGGAGATATCTTGCGGGAAAAGAAGGCAAGTGGTTGCCATGCATCTTCTTTCATCTGCTGTAAAACCGCCCCTATGGCAGTATCAGACGCGTCAGTGACAAGGGCTAGTTTTGCTTGGCAATCTGGATGTGCAAGTAGTGTGGCTCGACAGAGGCTATCTTTGCATTCCTGAAAAGCTCTCAGTGTATCACCATTCAAGTGCACTGGGTGAGAACCTTTTACAGAACCCGTCAATAAATCATTTAGTGGGGTTTGACATACTGCGGCACCAGGTATGAATCTCCTGTAGAAGTTTATCATTCCTAAGAATCGTCGTAGCTCTCTTACGGTCTTCGGTACTGGGAATGACTTGATTGCTTCTACTTTAGAATCGAGAGGCTTGACCCCTTCACTTGATATCGAGTAACCAAGAAATGTGACCTCAGGTACTCCAAAGTGGCATTTGGCGATGTTGATGATGACGCCATAGTCCTTCAGTCTGCTGAATAGCTGTCGGAGATGCTCTTCGTGTTCTCGCTCGTCTTTCGAGAAACATAAAAAATCGTCGACGTATGGGTAGATAAAGTCGAGTCCTCTGGTCATCTCATCTACGAAGCGTTGGAAGTAGGGCATGTAAACCGATTAACCGATTAATCGAAAAACCGATTAACCGACTGATTTTACGTCGGTTTTTAATCGGGTTTTTCCATCCAAAATAACCGGTTTTCGGTTATTTTTTTAATGAGTAAAATATGCCAACTTATTTAAAACTACACCTTGCAAACTTTATTTAGAACGGCTATAATGATCCACCTAATTATATTACAACATAATACATTAAAATTGCAAAAAATACAAATAAACACCCCTCAGAAAACTTTATCTTTGGAACGCATTAGATACCTAAGTATCTACTTTGTTGGTTATCATATTTTTTTTTTATTAGCCCGAAATGTCCCATTATTGGACAAAGACCGCCCCCCGATCCCGCCATTCTACCAATCACTATCTTGTGTCATCAATTGCCAGTCTCAAAGGCGTCCAGTTCATCCCACCATCGCTTGAGTAGTCTACCGTGACGCCTCCTCGCTGTTTCAGGGCTCCACAATGGAGATTTAGGCCCACAGTGCGTCAGGCATGCGGCAGACGTGGCCAACCCAGTCTCACTTCAGCCTTGCGGCTTTTTCCTCTACGTCAGCAGGTTTAGTCTTGAAACGCAGTGTGGTATTGCAAATGCGGTCAATTAATTTTACCCAAAGAATGCTGCGCTCCATCGTCTGCTTGCAAACCTTGAGTTTGGACTTCAAAGACCAAGTCTGCGAGCCATAAGTAAGAACGGGAAGGATGCACATATTCATTAGTTTGTATGTGTATTAGTTAGTTTGTAAAATAACACGAATTGATCTAGGCTTCTAGCTCCGCAAATCGTGCTCGTCTTCAAGTTTTTTCTAAATTGGAGTCAGAGTATTGGTTAAAAGCGCTTCCTTCATATAACACTGGTACTTTAATGGATCCCGTAACGTTCTGTATTGCAACTGGCCTACGGTTGGGTGCACTGTGCTACGCACCTCTTCAGTGCCAGTGTGTTACTTGCCACAGTTTATCGTGTTCTAAGGCCGCCGGTCGGATATCTCGTCATGCCAGCTTTAACGACATCATCAGACGGACCTTTACCACCATCAACGTACCAGCCGTTCTCGAACCGAATGGCCCGTTGCGTGATGATGGTATGACGTTTGCTCCTTGGGAGTTGGAGAGGCCCATTGTGTGGGACGCTACGTGTTTCGACACACTTGCGCCTTCTCATTTGGCAAGGATATCCGTTGTAACTGGCGCGGCGGCAGATCTGGCCGAGGATCTCAAGAAGCGCAAATATGCAGGTCTCGTCAGAGCCTACTTATTTGCGCCTCTTAAGACTCTGGGTCCGTGGAGAACCAAGGCCTTGCGGGTCTTCAAAATTTTGCCTAGGTGTCTGATCGAAGCGATGCGTGACCCAAGGGCTGGTGGGTATTTGGTGCAGTGCATTAGCATAGCTATTCAGCACGGCAATGCCACTAGCGTTTTGGGCTGTCTTCCGTCTGGCACTGACTTGGACCAGTTGAGCTATCTCTAGATCGTTTGTAACGGTCTGCAGATAGCTCAGCTGTTTCTTGTGTATTTTGCAAGTTTCTTTGTGTTATTAAAAATAAAGTAACTATTAGGACTAATCATTATCAACTATTATCATGTTGTTGAATTTTACAGCTTTATTTAGCATGAGTGAGTTCTGTACATTAAAATATTTTAAAAATTTAACAAGCTAATTTAATTGGTGCTTGCTTATTCAAATAACAAGTTCATTTTTATAAAAAAATATGGGTTTATTTTATCCTAAGACACCCATATGAAAAACTGGAAAAAATAACCGATTAACCGATTAATCGGTTATTTTAAATTTAAAACCGAGATAACCGGTTTTTTTAAACAACCCGGTTTTTACACGCCCTAGTTGGAAGGTCTGACAGGCGTTGCGAAGGCCAAAAGTCATATAGGGGAACTCGTAAAGGCCAAACGGAGTCGTTATAGCGCTTTTCTGGATGTCATCAGTGAATATAGGTATTTGGTTAAAAGCTTTTACTAAATCTATTGTAGAAAATACTTTGCATCCTGCTATGTTGTGTGTGAAATCATGCACATGACGTATAGGATATTTATCAGGAATTGTTCTAGCGTTCAGCATCCGATAATCTCCGCAGGGTCTCCACTCGTTTTCCTTCTTCGGGGCTAGATGGAGGGGAGAGGCCCAGGGGCTTTCCGAAGGTCGGGCGGTACCTGACTTAAGCATCGACTCGAATTCTTTCTTCGCTATTTTCAGCTTATCGGGTGCAAGTCGGCGGGGGGAGGAAGAGACTGGTGGGCCTGGCGTCATTCTAATATAATGTACGGTATTGTGCTTTACCTCCTTATGACATCCGGATGGGTGAGTGATTTCAGGAAATTCACGAAGTATCTCATGGTATCTGGACTCGCCGAGTGGTATCTTGATAGATGATATCGAGGTCGACGAGTGGACAGGTGTACCCATGGCGAAAAGTGTCGTGTTGCTATCCAAAATGCCTAGGCGTTTGTTGCGAATATCGACGATAAGTCCGTAGAATTTTAAAAAATCGGCCCCAATTATCGCCCTGGATACGTCCCCTACTATAAATCGCCAGGGGAAGTCGCGTCGTAATCCAAGGTCTAAATCCAGATGAGCGTATCCATACGTGCATATAGGGGTACCGTTTGCTGCGGATAATTGAAAATCCGTTTTAGAACGTCGCTGAGGTAATGCGGATCGTGGGTAAACGCATACGTCGCTCCCTGTGTCAATGAGAAACGGTACCTTAGACCGACGATCTGTGACGAACAGGCGACCAGAAGAGGGGGGGCAGTCGTCAGTCGCCATTACTGACCGCCCCTGCAGTTTTCCGCCCTTGATCCGTCCCGGGGATTTTCTACATCAAAGTCGCATGGCTTGACGCATATTTTCGCGTTCTTGCCGTGTTTCGAGTGATACCAGCATTCTGGGAACTTTCTATAATTTGATACTGACCGGGTCAATGACCTACCTCGGTCACGGCGATGAGTTGAGCGGGATCTTCCCTTCTGTGAGTCGGTCCACACGACTGAGTGGACGCAACTTGTGGGGAAGGCACGGCGATGTCTTGTATTTTGTCCGCCAAATCTGCATGTACCTCTAGTGATGCGTTGGGCTGGGCGGCGATCACTGTTTGAATGTTTCGCGGTAGCCTACTTGTCCATATGGTCTTCAAAAAATCTTCGGGCACACTAGGTCCAGCGAGGCTCTGAAGATGGCGTAGAAACTGTGATGGACGGCGATCACCCAACTCTTCATGCATCAGTAGTTGTTTCACTTTCTTTTCATGCGACGCACTTAATCTTTTTATCAGCTCTGACTTTAATTTCTCGTACTTATCTGTCGGAGGGGGGGCCACGATAATATCCTTTACTTCCTTGGAGAACTGATGGTCAAGTTGTCCGATGACGTAGTTAAACTTGGTAGTGTCCGAAGTGATATTCGATATCGCGAACTGGCCCTCGACTTGTGCAAACCATATTTCGGGTTCGTCTGGCCAAAATGGCGGCACCCGAATTCCAACACGGAATAACTCCACGGGCTTCGACTTTTCATCTGCAGGTACGCGCTCTTCGTTCTTTTCCATATTTATATTGCTCGTTTTCAGCGGGAGTCACCAATATAGCACCAGAGTTACTTTAAATAGTTTATTATTATAACACAGTTTACAACAGAGACACAAAACAATAGTTCTAGTTATGAGCTAGGATTTGCTGTATTACGTTTACGACCGGGGTGCGAACGAACGTGCGCTCAGTGCGAGGCCCAATGGTTCACTGCCGCTCGCAGCGGTGCCGGGTGGCGCTCTTGTCGCGTCGGTCCTGCGCTCGCGCCAATCACATGCGAGCGTTATGTTCCGTTCATTCTAAACGTGCAGAGATGTACTCCAGTGCAATCGCAGCAGGGTGGTATTTAGGACTGTGGAGTGTGGAGACTCGCCACAAACCCATACATGTGGGGTATCTATGAATAGGTCTTTAAAAATGATATTGAGGTTTATAATATAGTTTTTTTCTAAACTGAATAGTTTGTGGGCGAGAGACACTTCCAAAGTGGTAAAATGTGTGCCCCCCCCCCCCCCCCTCTAACTTCTAAAATAAGAGAATGATAAAACTAAAAAAAATATATGATGTACATTACTATGCAAACTTCCATAGATATTTGGTTTGAACGAGATCAAGTAAGTAGTTTTTTTTTATTCGTCATAAATCGTAAGCCGCAATTTACTTTTGGACGAACTACAAGAACTTTTATATTATGTTACACTTGTTTCTACGGAACCCTTCATGGACGAGTCCGACTTGCACTTGGCCGCTTTTTATTTAATTTATTTTGTTGCTGACTGCACCGTGACACCGCAACACCCAGACAAAGCAAAACTTTACACTTATGCAATAAAACAGTAAATTTCACAGAACAACACGAAAGTATACTTCAACACAAACTTCTAACGGTACAGGTGCCAGTGCAATTACAGGCCATGAGACGAAGCCAGTCGTAGATAATTTCAAAGTCGAGTCAGAAGGACTCGCAGCGCAGCAGGTTGAGGGACGCTGTAGTTTGTAGTCATTTAATGAAGTTGTAGGCAATCGTCTTTATTCTAAGAGTAGGCATGTCGAAGACCCGTTGTGTCTAGTACGAGTCATCAACGCTACTGCATATAAAATAAATAAATATAAATCTACGTAAATACGTACGATACGCCTACGATGCTGTATCTAAGGCCCCGGCCTCGAATTTAGCGGGCAGCGGGGCGGCAGCGGCGGCGGCGCGGGTGCGGCAGGATTCTTGTGCGTAAAATCAAATGGACCCCCCCGCCCCGCTGCAGAACCGTCGCCGCCGCCACCCCGCTGCCCGCCCGCTGCCCGCTAAATTCGAGGCAGAGGCCTAAGACGGGTCTACGATGTTACTACGTTGGATTTACGACTCGTCTACGATGGGTCTACGACGGGTCTACGACGGGTCTACGACGAGTCTACGATGGGTCTACGACTAGCCTACGATGGGTCTACGATTTATTACAATGGGTCTACGATGAATTATCGATTGGCCTACGGTGAGTCTACGGCACAGGGGGGGTCTACGACCAATCTATGCCGTAGACCCCATCTTAGAATTAGAAGTCATCGTAGACTCGTCGTAGATCCATCATAGTCTTCAAAAACGAAAGTAAAAACTTTGTTGATTTGAGACACAATTACACAACTACAATTGTAATGTATAGTTCTGTCTGACCAATTTCATCATATCTGCAGAGGCTGGTAGCGATCTGATTTCCCCAGCCGCGACTTTGTTCCGCCGGTTGTTCAATTTATCTAGAATAGCCTGTCTGTCTTCGTCACATTTAATGGTGGTCTCGAAGTCTAAACAACGTTCCGCTGGGTCATTTGACTGAAACAAACGGGTAGGGATATGAAACATAAAAATTACTTATTTTTATGTTATTACGCGATACTAGGGTAGTAGGGTAGGGTAGTCAAAGCCAAAGTTAATTTATTCAGTCGAAGATCACCCAGAAGATCTTGTGAAAGATCTGCTGGGTGATTGTGTAATTCTGTTGCAATCAATTGATACTAACAAATAAATGTTTACTAACAAGGAAAAGCGATCACAATCTTGTTGCCATCATATTCGAATATTACAATTTTGTTTTGGTATATTTGAATGCAACCCCTAGTAGGAAGGTATACCCCGTAGCTAAGACATGATGGTATATTCCAGAAATCCCTATTTGCTTGTGACGGAATCCATAATGCGTAAAAAGTGTTCAGTAAAAATGTAAAGATTGATACTTACCTACCTAGTTCAATTCGTAGGCATTATTAATTTAATGACTGACCTGAAGAGTTTCAAACTAAATTACTTACAGGAAACCTACAAAGGGTGTGTTGCTTGGTGTTTCCACAAACATTAGAACTGCAATAGTTTTTAGCAGCATAACCTGGAAAATTTAACAAGATTGATGCAATAACGAGAAAACCATGTTTTTTTACCGATGATGATATCATCTCAGTGCTTGCTCTGAATTAGGTACTGTTCAATGAGATAGTTAAGAGGTTAAAGAATGTGTGTCCTAATGTAAGATAATATGACTGGGAACTTACGTCACGCGCGTCTCACCTCGTAGAAATCTAGATGGTCTAAAAACTAATATTTGTTTAACGGCAATTACATCGCCGTTGTCTACAACAACGACAACGGCATTGTCGTTGTTGTAGACACTGCCGACACGACAACGGCATTGTCGTTGTTATTGTAAGTTTCTCTGTGCAAATAAATATAATTTTTATTCTAAAAACTGACAATAATAATATGTAGGTATTCACTCAGTATGTTATGTAGGTACCTTAAGTACCTATGTACCTACACACAGAGCAGCCAACACGCTTTTGCTTACGTACCTACACGTCTAAAATAATTAATTAGCGCCATCTATGACCGAAAAGCAATACTATCTCATAAAATGAGTGGGTAAAAAGTTTTTTACTCTAGTATAGAGCAAGGAGATTGGAAACCTAATAAATTACATTACTTTAATACAGAGCAAGGAGTTTTCTAGGACTGTGATTATAACTCATAATAATCATAGACCTAGAAAACTCATCGTTAAATATAACTCCTCTGACGCTAAACAAAATTACAAAACCAATGAAGGTATAATTTAAAAATATTGTATGCTATGTATGTCATATCATGTCAATGCCAATGTGATGCTGGTCGTTTTTTTTTATTCAAACGTCACGTCACATTACGGTCATCATCAGTCAGTCAGTCCAGTCAAAGTCAACAAAACAAAGTCCAGTCCTAATAAAATAATCAGTAATCAGTCATACTTCATAGAACCGGCCGGCCGGGTAATTGAATTGCGGATTTGTTTGTATTTAAATCTTTCGATAGACCAATCTTAGACTGGCTCAACCTTTGTTTGACTTTGCTATTGAAGTGGTAATCAAAGTATAATATACCTACTACATTTACCTACCTAGCATTTGGTAATAAGAGATCGAATTTAACTCGTGAGCCTGTTAAACTTGCACCATGAGCCGTAGCTTGCGTGCACTTATTGGACCTTCGATCCTGAACGCAGATTTGTCCAAGCTACACGAAGAATCACAAAAGCTACTTGATAATGGGGCCGATTACTTACATTTAGATGTGATGGATGGGCACTTCGTCCCTAACCTGACTTTTGGGCACCCTGTGGTGAAGTGCCTTCGGTCAAAAATAAAGAGTGCATTTTTTGAGACACACATGATGGTGTCTAAGCCGGAACAGGTATATTGGTCTTCAAATATTAAGGTGTTTTTGCCTTACAGTGTCACAGCCTTCTTTTAACTCTATAGTTGAATTTCTTTAGAATCTGATGTTTTTTGTTTCCAGTGGATTGTGCCAATGGCAGAAGCCGGTGTTGATCAATACACATTCCATATAGAACCAGTGACTGATGTTGAAGAAGTCTGCAGAAAAGTCAGAGAAAATGGCATGAAGGTAAACATTGAACAACTTTAAGTTATTGTGTTCTCCAACAAATGTAATATTATGTGTATAACAATTACCTTACAGGTAGGAGTAGCAATAAAACCTGGAACTCCTGTTTCAGACGTTGAAAAGTACATCAGTTTGTCTGACATGGTCCTAATCATGACAGTGGAACCAGGTTTTGGTGGGCAGAAGTTCATGGCTGACCAGATGGACAAGGTCAAATATCTCCGGAAGCACTACCCTGAACTGAATATTGAGGTGGATGGGGGCGTTGGTCCTGCCACTATTGAATGTTGTGCAAATGCAAGTAACTTATTTTGAAAGGCTTGCAATATCTCTCTCTCTAGATAGTAGCTCTGCTTTGAGCATTGTGGGTTGTAGTGGGTTCATTCCCACCAAGAGCCTATATTTGTGTTGAACACTGTTCTGGCTTTGTGTTTTGTTACTGGAAATTTTGTATATTTAGTAATCAAACAGCTATTTCTATGATCGAGATATGCTTAGTTTGGAGCTAGATGGTGTAGCTCAACTTCAGACTGGATCACTCAACAATATTTTCTTATTTTAGGCTGGGGCCAACATGATAGTATCTGGAACAGCAGTCATAGGATCAGCAGACCAAGCAGCCACAATCAAACTACTAAGGAACACTGTACAAGATGCTATTAGCAGCATCAACAAGCTTTAAAATAGCACTCCTTGTGATAAAGTATAACATGTTGTTCAACGGGCTTCCAAACATTAGTTTTGTAATGGGGTTTATAAATAATAATAAAATTTACTAAGCTATGTTTTAATCAAACCTGCTTAAATCTAGCTTAGGTTCTATTGGAACATCAGAGACAACCTTCGATGCAGGGAATATGGAACTGCTAGCAATTCCAGTGTCTTTGAAAACCATAGGTTTATTTTTAGGTTCTAGCTTGCTTCTTAGTCCTGTCAAAGCTACTAGTATAGCCTCCTCAGTCCTAATAGTTCTTGAGCCTTGATTTGGCAGCACATTGAGATACTGGTTGAAAAGCAGACTGGCATCATCTACTTGTAGCATCTCATCACTTTCTAGGGCAGTTTCAATGCCATGTAAACCTCCGAAAACAATGAGTGCATGGTTGTACTTCAACTCTTTATTTGACAGCTCATCAATGGATGCTCCTCTGTCTGAAGTGCCTATTGTTAGGTCGTAACTGGAAATGAAAAGGATGAAATTAATACCATATTAAAAATATGAAAAACAAGTCTCGAAATTAAAGTGAAGCTCACCCATCTTTGTAGGGGCTCTGGGTGAACACTTGGCTCAAGTTATTGGTGACCCTCACTGTGTATCCCCAGTACACACCAGTTTCAGCTCTAGGCGTTGTGAGACTAACAATCTTGCCCTTCATCTTTTTACCACCTTCTGACGTTGGTAGCATTCTGACTGTCACTCTAATGCCTGGGTTCAACAGCTTGTCTGTGGATATATCTTGAAGAAGACCCACATTCACTTGAGAGCCTTTCCCTGGTTTCACCTTTTTGTTCATCGTTATTCCTTCTCGGAACTTGAAATCATTAGACTGCCTTAGGTGATGAGGCGCATCCAAAGGATTGAGAAGACCAGCAAATTCTAGGTCTTTGTGAATTGGAAAGAAGTGCTTCCTCAAGTACTGAGGGCATTCCAGATACTGTAAAATGCGAGCCAACTGCACACAGCTCTTACGTGCCACTCTGACACCATCACCTTCATCTAATTTAGCTTTTTTCGTGTCTATTTTGTCACCAATATCGTCATACACTATCACTTCATCAACACAGAAGACACAGGCCGCTCTAGCTATTTGACCAGCCAAATAAGTTCGAAGTTCTGCAGACTGGGCATTCTCCAGAATAGATCCTGGCACAGCAATGCTGATTGTTGATATTTCCGCGTTTTTTTTTTCTCTATCAACCTCTTCTTGAATTTTTTCTTCATCCTCTAGTTCATTAGCGACTCGTTTCTCACGTTTAATTATCTTCTCTTCATTTCGTTGACGCTTCAACGCTTTTCTTTCCTGGTTTATTTCTCGCCAGCTTTTACCAGCTGGTTTAGGTTGAGTTTCAGACATTTTAAACAAAAATTAGCTTAAAATCATACAGATACTCTTCGGTCCACTGTCCCGCTTGAGTAAAAATAGCTTACAATACAATGCAATCCAATAACTGAAGAAAACAAACACGCAAAAGAAAAGATGTAATTTCGTCTAGTTTGCGTTGACCCAAACCAAACCATGTGGTGGATTGCGAACTTTCGAAATAGTTAGACACAACACATTGTTGATGTTTCATGAAAATGTCACTCACTTGACGTTTAAAACCGCCGTGACATACCTGACATGCCCATACCAAACTGACAGTCAATGCCATCACTTATCTTAGCAGTCAAAGTCAAAGTCAGTAAGGATTAGGGATAGGGAATTTGTTTTGTTTTTTTTCCAAGTAGGTACGTATCTTTGATCTTTGTTTCTGATCTTTATCTATTCGCTTGCTCCGACCGAAACGAAGCTTTTGAGTTTGATTTAATGCAAGTCCTCCACCTCTTTGATCTTTGAACCCTGGACTGAAACTTTCACGTAAGTAAATAGATTGTGTAAGTAAACCGGCCAGTTATAAATTGAGGTTATTAGAGTAAACTTCTTGACAAGAAGTTCTTGTTCGGTGAGCATGTGCCGAAATAGGTTGGGTAATGGTATTGTTTTTTTCGATAAAATTAGACTACATTATGCCCGGCAACATAATAATAATAATATTGTGGACAATCTACACACCACTTTCTAGCCCCAAATAGAGGAGAGCTTGTAATGAAAGAAAACTAGATTTTATAATACCTGATGGAACAAGCATATAGCCCACCTCATGTTAAGTGGTAACCATCGCCTGCAACAAAGCATTGCCTCGTAGGTCACACACGTCAGGAACGTGCCCTACGATGCACTGCCCTGCATCCA
Source organism: Thera britannica (assembly GCA_939531255.2). Taxonomy (NCBI): domain Eukaryota; kingdom Metazoa; phylum Arthropoda; class Insecta; order Lepidoptera; family Geometridae; genus Thera; species Thera britannica. The sequence continues at coordinate 16,312,011 of OW618036.2, read as the reverse complement.
TCAGCTTGAGGCATACAGATAGATAGTTGATACTTATACTTTTTTGGAAGTACCTACATAATATACATATGTAGGTAAAATACAATATTTTTTATCTCTATGTTGGTTGGATAGGTTTGCCGTGCCTTTAACTAACTACCACTCATTTGGAATTTTTATTTAGTTTGATACCAACAAGTATATGGATCTAAAAAGGAATAGCAATCACATATCAATAACTATCTGCCCTATACTAGTTTTACAAAGCGAAGTTCCTACTATTCTCTATCTCATGTCCTAATACAAAAATATTTCCTTACCTTGTCAAAGATAAGATTTGTTCCAATTAGTTTTTTATTGCAATTGAAGCTCAAAATAATATAATAACTCTAACTGTCCGATAATACAGGTTACAATTTTTATTCTCTAAACAGGTATACCTAGGTACTTTTAAGTAAGTTGGGTACTTAATTTATGTGCACTATGCCAGTACTCTCAAAACGGTGAAGAAAAACATCGTGAGGAAACCGGCGTGTTGTAGAACCTAAAAAAGTTCGAGCAACACGTGTCAAGGGTCACGCAAAAAGGGCCCACCAGTGGCCTACTTGTGGAAAAACCTGCCCGCACATCAAGTGTAATAGGTAATCCAATTAAACATACAGAATTACCATTATGTTAAATATTTTTCATAAGTAGGTTGGTACGCAATTTATTTGCAATTAAAACAATAATTTATTTTAAACAATTGATTACGCCTCAGAAATAATATTTCATGGTCTTATTGTTGTTGTGTCCCAGCAACTGATAAGAAATTTTCATCACAATATTGACGTCTTGTATTTAGGGTTGTCTAATAGCGTAGCTTTTAGCAAGCCTCAGCTATGAACTGATATTGTCCCTGAGTTGTAAAGTAAATTGTTGAATAATTAAAAATTAATGTAAAGATACTCTACATTTTGGAAGAAACTATTAAAGCATGTGTATCATTCATACCGCTATTTTAAGTAGCTGAGCTGGCTGGGGTGATGTTAGCAGGGAGACAATGTACCTACCTACTATACAGGGTGTATTGTACATTGTCCGCGGACATCAGTACAGATCTTATTCCCCGACTCAAATTAGAATTGGAGATATGTTTCAAGAGAGCACTAATAGTCTAGTGGTAGCCCCCCCGCCTTCCGAACCTAAGGTCGTGGGTTCAAATCCAGTCGTGAACCACTGAGTCTTCTGTCCGAAAATGTATGCCAGTACTCTCAAACGGTGAAGGAAAACATCGTGACGAAACTGGCGAGTTGTAGAACCTAAAAAAGTTGAACAACACGTGTCAAGCGCCTACTTGCGGATCAAAGAATTTGCTGAATTAGAGATAATGTTTCACAAAATTTTTAAGACTAGATTAAAAACAATTGAGCCAACCCTACCATCCAATAAACAAGTTTGTTTTTATCAGGAACCCCTGCAAGAGGTCAACTGATTGTAAGCTGGCCATCACCGCTGTTATATTGTCAACAGTTCAATAACACACTCGGAAAGAATCAGACATGGCTGCCAATGGCAAATTAGGTAAGTTTTTATTATTTGAATTAAAAATCTGTAAATGAGGTACTTACATGTACCTAATACATGGTGTATGTGCAGGATTTTAGTACAAGTCCAATACTTTTAAAATAAAACACTAGAACTATTTGAACTTTTTTTTAAAGAATTTTATAAACAGTGTGCTAAGATTAAGTTGTAGCCCTTGGAGGTTGTAGCCTAATAATAATTATGCTAATAACTCATTTGTATAGAGGCAAAATAGAGATTAGAAACTCTTTTCTAATTTATGTACAACTAGCGGCAGCCCGTGGTTTCGCTAGCCCCGTTCCCGTTACTTTTTAGAGATAAAAAAAATTATAGTTTAAAAAACTAAAAAAAAACGCTTTTATAACTAAGTAATTGAACTAAAAAGTTAAAAATAAAACTGTAATAATCAATTGTAAATTAATATTATTATACAAAAAGCGTGGGGTGCTTTTTATAATAACTTCAGATATAATAACTATTGATAAAATATTTACAACAATCAAAATCAAGCCCCCCACGCTTTTTGTACAATAATATAAATTTTCAATTGATTATTACAGTTTTATTTTTAACTTTTCAGTTCAATTACTTAGTTATAAAAGCGTTTTTTTTTTAGTTTTTTAAACTATAATTTTTTTTTTACTTTTTAGTTTTTTTTTTTTTCATATATTTTTTTTCATATTATTGCATTGTCATCGACCTTTGACAGGTGTGCAAAGTTTGAATCAAATCTGATCGTTCAAAGTAGGTTTTTTTTTATTTCTTTTCATTTTTTTTTTTTTTTTCATATTATTGCATTTTCATCGACCTTTGACAGGTGTGCAAAGTTTGAATCAAATCTGATCGTTCAAAGTAGGACAAAATCGAGCTCAAAGGGGTCGGTTACATACATACATACATAGCATACATACAGAGTGGATACGACAGATGGGCATTAAATTACACTACGTACACTATACGTGTTAAGTATTAAATCGATACGGTATAAAAATAAAAAGCTACAAAAATGAGATTTTTTTTATTTCAAACAAACTAAATAGCTTACCGATCCGAGTAAAACGCAAACACCCTTGACAACAAAGCGGCAACATCGCGCGCTTGCCGGAGCGCGACATGCCCAGGCAGGCGGCGGCCGGGGCGATGACCTGGCGCGAGTGGAGGCCTGAGCCGCCTTTGAATTAGGTAGGTAGGTAGGTACGCTCACAACAAGAAACACTAAATTTATAGTACTTTTGTATAGTGCGGGCGTTTCTAGAGCAACTGCGGCTGTCACCAAACCTCTCTCTGTATGTTCGTAGAGCCAAAGGTGCGTTTCCACGGCATTCGCCGTAAATAAAAATCATGTCAGTGTATTCTGACGCCGTGTAAGTTACACGAGGCATTGTTGAATTATACACACAAAACCAAATTTTAATAACGTGTCTTCATCACATCACAATAAAAAACAGTCAATCACAATAAAAACACTAACACTAAATAATAATAATCCCAAGTTACGTATCCTGTCACAATAGAGAAAAGAAATACTGTCCTAAACTTATTTAGTGTCCTATCACAAATTGCCTGTCTTCGTTTTCAATTCGTAAAAATAAAAACGTAAGCTTCCGTGTTCCGGTAAGCACATCCGTTCCGAACGGTTAGCGGTCGCGAACTGCTGATAAGTTGAAAGTAGTTAGGTAGCAATAAGAACGCACTGACTGACCTATGTCTATTTCTTTTACCCGCGGGATTTTTTGCTATGTCATTGTCTCTCTCTATGTCACTCTCGTAGTGAAAATGCAAGTCTGTGTGTGTATTACTTGCGTCGGAGTGGCAAAAACGCATCGTAGGTATAGGTAGGTAGGGCGTATAGGCATAATCATCTACTATGAAAAATACATCGTGTTCAAAAAGAGAAAAAACTTGAAAAATTATTTGCGGCTAAACTACTGCTCCTAATTAAAAGATTTTTGGTACAGAGCTTGAAAATGTTGCCTAGTATATGCAGTTTATTTTTTGTCTTATCAGTCGTATCCACCCACATACATACATACAGGTGAAACTAATAAAAGCGTTATAAAAAGTATCTTATGTCTATCTCCAGGTGAGAGCACTGGTGGTCTAGTGGTAGCGGCCTCGCCTTCTGATCCGAAGGTCGTGGGTTCAAATCCAGTCGTGTACCAATGAGTTTTTCTGTCGAAAAAATTATGTGCACTATGCCAGTACTCTCAAAACGGTGAAGGGAAACATCGTGAGGAAACCAGCGTGTTGTAGAACCTAAAAAAGTTCGAGCAACACGTGTCAAGGGTCACGCAAAAAGAGCCCACCAGCGGCCTACTTGCGGAAAAACCTGCCCGCACATTAAGTGCGCATTATAAAACTTGCCGAACTATCTCCAGGTTCTAAGCCAGCTCTGTATAAAAGAAAACTGGACAATCCGAATTCTTTACTTCAATTTCAGCTCTCCTTAGTGTTTCCGACAAGACTGGCCTCCTCGAACTGGCCAAGTGCTTGTCCGAGACGGGTCTAAAGCTCATCGCTAGTGGAGGAACTGCCACTGCCTTGAGGAATGCGGGGCTGTCGGTACAGGATGTCTCAGACATCACTAAAGCCCCGGAAATGCTTGGGGGAAGAGTCAAGACCTTGCACCCTGCTGTTCATGCTGGGATATTGGCTAGGTAAGTCTGGCATTCTGTTTTAACATCTAATAAACAGAGAAGCTTCTCAAATTAGCTTTTTTTTTTACCGCATAGCCCTGTTCTTTTTATAAGGATTTGTTTATCCGTAACTTTCCTTTTGAGTATAGAAGTCTGTTTTTCAAGTTTTAAACTAAATTATTAGTATCTGGAAGAGAGCACTGGTAGTCTAGTGGTAGCGGCCCCGCTTTCCGATCCTAAGGTCATGGGTTCAAATCTAGTCGTGTACAGTACACACAGAAAAACTCATTGGAGTTTTTCTGTCGAAAAATGAATGTGCACTATGCCAGTACTCTCAAATGGTGAAGCAAAACATCGTGAGGAAACCGGCGTGTTGTAGAACCTAAAAAATTTCGTACTACACGTGTCAAGCGTCACGTAAAAAGCCCACGAGCGGCCTACTTGCGGAAACCAGTCTGCGCACCAAGTGCGGATGATGATTTTGCCAATTTGGTATCTGCAAAATTAAATTTCTCTCTTACACCGTATTATCCAAAAAGTACCAATAAATCCAATCTCAAATCAAATTAGAAGAGGATACAAAGAGAATAGGCAATTTTGGCACTACATATTAAACTAAAGAGTGGGGGGGACTCTTACATAACATCGTTGGTTTTAACATTTCCACTCATTCTTGCAGACTCAGCGACTCTGACCAAGCAGACATGAGCCGTCAAAACTTCGACATGATCAGTGTGGTTGTCTGCAATCTCTACCCATTCGTGCAAACCGTATCCAAGACCGGCGTCTCCATAGCTGACGCGGTCGAGAACGTAGATATTGGAGGCGTGACATTACTGAGAGCTGCGGCTAAGAACCACGATAGAGTGACCGTGGTCTGTGATCCTGGGGACTATAAGACGGTGGTACAGGAATTGAAGGGTAATAAGGATCGTCAGACTTCTTTGGAGACAAGGTAATTTTGTCAGCTGTTTTAATCTATCAAGAATTATCTGAAACAACATGATCTTAGTCTGACTTGGCACACCACCTCTTGAAGAGTGTTTTTTGAGAATTGTGCACCAAAGTTGTATGAAAATATCTTTATGCGTCTTTATAAATAATTTCCGTTTGCACCTAAAGAAAAAACGGGAAAGAACTAACACGTTGGCGAAACCGCGGGCGGCCGCTTGTAGATAGCAAAGTAAACTCCAGCTATGGGGAACCGATTAAATTCTACTCCAATAAGAATGAGTATTTTTTTCTCCAGGTCTAACAAATAGGATGATGCAGGTAAAACTACTTATCTGACATCCTTTGAATTTATTTCCACGCTTTTCATAATTATGCATCGTATGGCCTTCAAATAAACATATTATTTCAGACAAAAATTGGCGCTAAAGGCGTTTACACACACATCTGAATACGACACTGCCATATCTGACTACTTCCGCAAACAGTACTCCGCTGGTCAGGCACAGCTTACCTTAAGATACGGTAAACACATGCGCACTTAATATCCTTTCACCACATTGGTTTGAAATAACCAGTGACACGATAAGTAGAAGAAGCTTTTCTAATATATAACCAGGGCATATGTTTCGGTGCTACGAGGCCACAATCTTATAACACTCGCTTGTAGGATGATTCCAAATGAGATTGTCGTATAAATTCATTAATAATTATTTCGATTTCAGGCATGAACCCACACCAGAAACCCGCCCAAGTTTTCACCACCCGCGACAAGTTACCTCTGACTACCCTGAATGGCTCGCCTGGTTACATAAACCTCTGTGATGCGCTGAACGCTTGGCAGCTGGTTAAGGAGCTGAAGGAAGCGGTTGGGTTACCGGCCGCGGCTAGCTTCAAGCATGTCTCGCCGGCTGGGGCTGCTGTGGGATTGCCACTGGATGAGACGGAGGTATAAAAAAATAATAAATAAATGAATATTGTAGACAATCCACGCAACAATTTTGAGCCCCAAACTAAGCAGAGTTAGTATAGGTAGCGGCACATAACCCTAGCGCTGACCGTTATTGCGCACTTCGCATGACTTGCCCGTACCACGCTAAACTATTGCTCTTAACCTGTCCCGTTTTTTTTTATTGTTGATAGCTAAACGGTTGACTGACATCACACCTGATCAAAAGTTAAAATGCCTAAGGTGTAGCTCGCTTAGCTATTATCTAACTTGTTCACTCTTGAAAATTCCAAGGTTGTAATGCTCCAGAAAAACTTGTGTGAAAAAATGTACTTATCTCTCCAGAAAAAATGTACTTATTTAATAAGCTATACCTACAATGCCCATCAATATTTCATGTACGTTTCAATCCCCAGGCCAAGGTATGCATGGTGTCAGACCTGCTCCCGCAGCTGAGTCCACTCGCGTCGGCGTACGCCCGCGCTCGCGGGGCTGACCGGATGAGCTCGTTCGGAGACTTCGTGGCGCTGTCAGACGAGTGTGACGTCATCACTGCCAGGATCATCTCGCGAGAAGTGTCAGATGGTATCATCGCGCCGGGATACTCGCAGGAAGCACTTGAAGTGCTCAAGAAGAAGAAGGGAGGCAGTTATTGCGTGCTGCAGGTTAGATTTGCTCAAGTCCTGTCATAAAGTGTCTAGAATTCAGATCTCCTTTGGTACAACTTGTTTTGGTGCAATAAAGAAGCCTCTCATCTCAGTTGGTAGTGGATCTGCCTTCTGCGCCGTTGGTCGTGGGTTCAATCCCCACCGAGAAGAAATATTTGTGTAATGAACACAGATTAGTGGTAGGAGAGCTCTTTGTGATGGGCTCGTCCGGGAAAGCACTACCACCATGGCTATTTCTGCCGGTGAAATTACTGGCACGTGAGGCTAAACATCTGTAGGTATGCCTCAAGTTGATGGACGCAGGCAGGGCAGTGCATCATAGGGCACGTCCCTGACGTTCGTGACCCACGAGCCAATGCTTTGTTATAGGCGATGGTTACCACTTAACATCAGGTGGGCCATATGCTTGTTCCATCAGCAAGTTGTATAAAAAAAAAAGATTGTTCTTTGTCTGGGTGTTATAGGTATTTGTATTTACAAAAAACTATATTTGTATTTGCAAAAACTAAATAAATATTATAATTTTAATTATTATAAATTATTATAATTTTAATTATTATTTTATTATAATTTAATATTTTAAATATTATAATTATTAAATATTATATCTGGTTCCCATAGTACAAGCTCTGCTTAATTTGGGGCTAGATAGTGGTGTGTGGATTGTCCGCATTATTTATTTAATTACTAATTTATTTCTCACTTGATTCAGATGGACCCAACATACGAGCCAGACCTAATCGAACAGAAGACAATCTACGGTCTCACTCTAGAACAAAGACGGAACGACGCTAAGATAACGCCAGAGTTATTCAAGAACATTGTAACTGCCAACAAGAATCTTACTGAGAGCGCTGTGAGGGATCTGATAGTGGCTACTATTGCCTTGAAGTATACGCAGAGTAACTCTGTGTGCTATGCTAGAGATGGCCAGGTAACTAACTGGTGACTTTTTAAGTTATTCACTTTTCAACTTTGACTGGCCTCTAGCTCAGTTGGTACTCTGCCTTCTGCGCCGTAGGTCGTGGGTTCGATCCCCACCGAGAACGAATATTTGTGTGGTGAACACAGATGTTTGTTCTCTGCCTGGGAATAATATGTAGTGTGTAGTAAGTCACCTACATTATATTGTATTCTAAGTACATATTATGTATTTACAAAAAAAAAAATGCTTTGGTCTATGACTCGTATGACCGCTACTTGGTCTTTGACTAGCATGGCAGCCACTTGGTTTATGGGTCGCATGACCGCCACTTGGTTTATGACTAGCATGACCGCTACTCGGTCTATGACTCTCATGGCCGCCACTCTGTCTATGACTCTTACAGCTGCCACTCAGTCTATGACTCGCATGGACGGTACACAGTCTGTGTGACTCAAATGGCCGCCTCTCAGCCACTGCCTTGGTCAATCTTTTTAAAAAAAAAACCTTTTGTGTGTTTGTTGTAGGTGATAGGTCCGCCACTTAGGTACGCTATCTCACAAAGGGTAGACAGACTAGGTAGTCTGTCTACCCTTAAAATGACGGCCATTACAGAATCATAGGTCACAAATGGTAGGTACCATTTGTGACCTATGATTCTGTCTTGGCCGTCATTTTATCTTTGACTCGCATGGCTGCTATGCTACTCGGTATTTGACTCGCATGGCCGCCACTTGGTCTTTGACTCGCATAGACGCTACACGGTCTATGTGACTCGCTGCCAGTCACGGCCTTTGTCAATCTTTTTTTTGTGTATGTTGCAGGTGATAGGTATCGGCGCGGGCCAGCAGTCCCGTATCCACTGCACGCGGCTGGCGGGTGGCAAGGCGGCGCTGTGGTGGCTGCGGCGTCACCCGCGCGCGCTCGGCATGCGGCCCCGCGCCGGCGTCACGCGCGCGCAAACCGCCAACGCGATCGACAACTACGTCAACGGCACCGTGGGTAAGCCACGGATAGGTATAGGTAGCGGCACATAACTTGAGCTGTGGCCGTTATTGCGCAGAAGTCAAAAATAAGGTACCTGAGGGGGCTAGCGGAATGAAGGGCGGGCGTGCGTAGCGCTGATTGGCTCTCCAGTCGCACTCCGCTCTCTATACCAATAGGAAACACTGCACACATCCACACATCCAGTGTGCGCGACATGGCACACTGTAATGTGCCGCTAGTTATATCCACTGCACGCGTGGTTGACGTAGCGTCGCGAAACCACAGAACACAAATTACTCAAGAGAACTCCGAGTACATACAAAAAAGAGGGGAACGCAAACTTAGTTCGTGGGATACAAAATAGATGGCGTTGATTATTTTTTTAAATGCAAAAAGACTACCGTTTCGGGATTTGAACAAGACTTCCTTGTTTTGATACCGAGAAATCGAGACGTTGCTTGATTGACTGCGCTACAGACGAGATATAATTTTCAACGAAATTATCGATCACTCCCAACTCCCAATAGCATTATTCGCTTTCTTGCTCACCATTTGTGATAGTGATATACAATTTTGCCCTAAAATGATTGTGGGGTTGACTGCTAATCCGGCGTGATTTAATTGAAACAAAATAAATGCCCTTTGACTTTAGAGTTTCAAGCGCCATTACGTCAATACTTAACAATTAAATCCCTCAAAAAATTCCTAACTATAAATCGTTATTCGCCAGGTTCAGACCTGCCATTGAAGCAATGGCACTCCCTCTTCGAGGGCGAAGCCCCGGCGCTACTAACGGAGGCCGAGCGTGAGGCGTGGCTGCAGACAATGGACAAGGTGGCACTTGCTTCAGACGCATTCTTCCCCTTCAGAGACAATATCGACCGCGCTAAGCAGGTAAATACTCATAAAAAATTATTTATTCGAGAAATCAGTTTTAAAAAATGGATCCCGCACTAGGACTAGCCTGTATCGCGGGAGACCTATAAAAGTTTATAAAATGCGTTAGGTGGCGAACAAAAAGACGTGATTTGAAAGGTTAAGGAACAGTAAATAAACCCTAATAATAAAAATAAGAACTGAACTGAGTGACTACAATTTCTACCAAAAACTGAATAAAATAACGTCTACAAATACAGTATAGATTAACAAAATAAAGACAGTTCTACAAAATTAGGGAGAAACATTAAACATTTAAAGAATACAATTCAATAAAAAAAAAACAAACAATTACATATATTTACATTTTTTTTTTGTTTTTTCAGTGTGGAGTTGAATACATCGGCAGCCCGGCTGGCTCCAACAACGACCAAGAAGTGATTAACGCGTGCAACGAACACAAGATCATTTTAGCGCACACTAATCTTAGGTTATTCCACCACTGAAAATAAATCATATTCTATGGAGAACCAATGTTTCTGAAATACCATGTAAAATTACAGATAGCTTTTGTGCAAACTGTTTTCATCAAGGAATTTATATGTATACAAAATCCTTGCTTTTGGCTTTTTCAGAAACAAAATCTGTAGTTAATCGGTAATCGGTAAATTATAAAGTTTCTAAGACGTTATGAACAACTTGATCGATTCGCATGCCAATCTGTAAAGTAGAATCTCATCTGCCCCGCCTGAACCCGCGTCAATATTGTCGGTCTCTGTCGGCCCTATAGCATTTTGTATGGGACAGACAGTGAGAAAGAACTTGCGCAATCTGCAGTAGTGTTATCACTTCTGTACAAAATGTATAGTCCAAAGAGAAACATTGTAAAGCTTTTTGTAGATGGAAGCATGAGCGCATGCGTGTACCCGACTATGCTGTCAATTTGACAGCTAATGTTGGCAAGTTTGTTTAAGCTCTTAGGTCTGGAAACTGCTTTGGAGCTGTCAGTCAAGTCATTGCTCGCATGCGCGGTTAAGGTTGTTCGATTCCGATACAAACTGAATTTACACAACTATGGGCAAACAAAGTATAAATGTACACTGAAATAGCTGTAATAGAATTTAGTTAGTTATATAAAGTTGGAGAAAACTGTAGGATAACAGAAATATTAATAAAAAACCAAAAAAGTAATTCTTTCGACATTCTTTCTAACGGGTACTCGGCATTGAATACGTGGATGAGCTTAAAACATATGTCTCAAAATAGTCGTAAAAGTCTGTTAGTTCTTTTTCTGAAGCCCCGACTGCCACGACCAACGGCTGACACTCCAACTTTATATAACTGGCCGGTAATAAGGACCACTGTAAAAGCCTATTACAGCTATTTCAGTGTACATTAATACTTTGTTCGCCCATAGTTGTGTAAATTAAGTTTGTATGGAAATCGTACCCCCTTAATCTTTACATCAAGCGATAGTGCTGCTCTTCGAAGTAAGCAAACGGATTGCGCTCGATTTAAGCGATAATAATAATCTACTTAGGTTTAGATAAATCATTCCAGTTATTTTCTATAGAATTACCTAGACATTCTGAAAAAAATCGCTTTGTTATTTTAGATTATTATGAGTATTTTTATTTTTTATTAAAATATTTTATTGGTTAGTTAGTATTTCAATTATCACTTGTTATACAAAATTGTTGCTTTGAATGTATTTAAACTATTTTTATTGCATTTCATCCACCATACACCAATAATACGTGCTATCTTCCATTAGTTTTTAAGTTGATTATTATGTAAGTTAAATAAAAATAAATCATTTTAATAAACTATATTGTTTTTATCTTTTAAAATATTTGTAATCCAGAAAAAACTCGAACCAGATCGTCGACGAATTAGGAAAACTATTTATGAAAGTATAAATACATAAAACAATGATCCTATAATTTAATATTTTTATAGTATAGGTATCATATTTTTACCCGCCGCCGGCGCGGGTTGAGGGTCGTATGTTTCATACAAACACAACATTACTGTTGTGTTTGTATGAAACATAGACCCTCACACAACAACAAGGCTAAAACTTATCAAAAAACTGATAACATTATCAGACAACGATAATGTGAGCGAAAACTTAGGTAACAACGCACAATTGGACACAAGGAACACATTCGACTTCGACGAACGAGAGACGATGCAAATGCATGACGACTAAAACAAATAAGAAGACAAACACAAAATAGAATGGCTCTATAGTGCCAAAATGCACCAACTGTTTCGTAGCCCTGTGATTTACTCCCATCTTATTCAAATGATACCTAGTCTAGTGTCGTAAAATATTTTCTATTTTAATTTCTTCATCATTTAAAAACTTAGTAATAACAAATAAATTAAAATATATGAGATAGCAAGAAACCATTATTTTTTCCCATTCTATGGATATTGATTAGAAAATAAATCCTACCTCAGCTACTTTTCAAAATTAAAAAAAATATCAAAAAGTTAGCAAAAATGACTAAGATTTTATATCAGGGTTACATCTAGCTTGTGTGCGTGAGAGCCGGGGGTTTTTGTGACTCACATGGTAAATCGTTCTTCCCCGATTGACGTCAGCGCAACTCGTTTCTAGATGAAAAAAAAACGAGATATCTACTTACCAACTCAAAATACCTCCCGTTGTTACGGGTAACTGTTTGCACGGTTGTACTCATCTCTCTTTGGTAATAAATTAGGTTTCCAGTTCGCTCTTCTTTTTTAGATGCTGGTTTTAAAAAAAGCGCTAATACTCAACTAGCTAACTCATAAAAATTATATTACCATCTTCGACTAGCTCAGGTTCTCATTTTATTTTTCTTTGTTCTTTTTATTTAATAGAAAATTTGTTTCGTAACAACTCAACTTCTGTAATTACTGTTGAATTACAGAAGTTGAGAAACAGGGTATATTAATCTTAAAATAGGTCAATAATGGATTTTCCCAAATATTTATTATTATAAAAAGGGCCTTACTGCCCTCTAGCAGTAAGTTAACGAGTGAATGTGCTGTGCCTGTGCCGTAAGTTGAGAGAGTGTGTCCATAGATACTCTCCACACACCCTCACACACCCTCACCTTCACTCAAGCACACACCCATGTGTGTGCTTGAGTGAAGGTGAGGGTGTGTTTGTGTGTAGTAAGAGCGTGTGTGTGAATTGAAATATAACCAGAATTTGTCTAAATCCATAGAGAAAGAATAAAACGCCTGCCCATCAAACAAGATACTTAAACAGAAGAAATACAGAGTGTTTGAAGAAAGAAACGAGGTCAACATCTGAGAACTTGTCATAGGTTTTGCATAGTCGGTCAATCAGAAAGTTACTTCCATAGTTGGTTTTTTATGTGGTAGGTATAAGTGAAGAAGTTTATTATGTTATAGATAGTACATTGCTATCTGGCTACCCTAGACGCACGGAAATGCGGCATCCATACTTGGTTGATGTTCCGACTGTCCGCACCAAGCGCTTTGCTTCAACTTTTAAGTTGCGGACAGCCAAGGAATGGAATTCCCTGCCGGCGTCTGTCTTTCCGAGCACCTACAAATTGGATGTTTTCAAGGCAAGAGTGATTATGTATCTTCTAGGTAAGCGTGCTACATCGTCGACCGCATCATCACTTATCAGCAGGTGAGATAGTGGTCAAACGCAAACCTATAAATTGTAAAAAAAAAAAAAAACCCTAATGTATGGTCTGCTCAGTTTAGGGCTCAGGATGGTAATGTCCCGTGGTTTTGGGCTTATTAGCGTTGTGTCCACATTATTTATTTTATTTGTTGACTTATAAGTTTAAAGACATTTTTTCCATGAGAAACTATTTTTACCTATTTTAATTAATAACATTTATTTGAAAAGTCAACAGTACCTATAATAAATAGGTACTATTTTCTGTCATCTCTGTATTTACTTTATTATATGCATGCCATCTTTCGCACTGTTCATCCATCGTTGTGCTGCCTACCTCTACTTACATAACCTACTCATCACTCTCATATTAGCATGACTTTCATCCCTCCTCATCAAGGAATATAATACTCTGTAAGAGAGCTCCTCATGACATGCCCGTACCAGGCGTGGCGTGGCGTGGTAGAAATGTTGTCAATTTTACTAAAACATCATTGAAAATACGAGATTATAATACCTTCTCGACTGTGATTCGATTATCCAAAGAATATCTCTCTAGAATCTACATAGTCTTGCAATTTTATTGTACTTCTCTCAGGGATAGTCTGATATTAACTTTCTGAGTTGGTAGCATTAAGTTTTATCTGTGACGTCATTAGTAATTACAACCAATCACTACAGAGTATTTCCACCTATCATTTCACTCCATTTTGTTTTGACAGAAACCAATATTTTGTTGACTGACAATCTGATCTCTGATCTGACTGACATTGACATTGCTTTTGTTGCTAAAACTTTGCCGGGATCCTGCTATTTTTGCAAAACTTTATTTTCGTTTCAAATGTTCATTGACGATTCTAAGAACAAACGTGTTGGCTGAGCAATAAAATGAAATTAATTATAGAGTTATAAATAATGCGTAGTGATCTATAAAGTATAGTGTATCAAATTGCAAAAAGTTATGTCTTCGTCAAGCGCAAGTGACCGTGATTTGAGTGAATGCTCGAGCTCTCCTGTTTCTTACACATTAGCAGAGTCTCCTTACAGTTCCCCATCGCAGCAGGTGCCTCAACTAACTAACAATTTGACAGAGCTTACTTGCACAGAGAAAAGCTTACATTATCTCAACAATGGTAAGAATTTTTATAATGTCCCAAAAGTTAAGAGCCGAGCGGGATTTGAACCCGCTCGGCTTTTATAAAAATCTTTGTGATTTCCTTAAGTGTAAACACTATAAAATTAATAAAAAATGGTAAGAATGTAAACAAATACCTACCTTTAAATTATTTTTTTGGCTTTTTTTAACTATTTTAGCTTTTGAGAACACTGGTGGTCTAGTGGTAGTGGCCCCGCCTTCCGATCCGAAGGTCGTGGGTTCAAATCCACTTGTGTATCAATGAGTTTTTCTGGCGAAAAATTTATGTGCACTATGCCAGTACTCTCAAAACGGTGAAGGAAAACATCGTGAGGAAACCGGCGCGTTGTAGAACCTAAAAAAGTTCAAGCAACACGTGTCAAGGGTCACGCAAAAAGGGCCCACCAGCGGCCTACTTGCGGAAAAACCTGCCCGTACATCAAGTGCGCATGATAAACTTAGGCTTTTTATATATACTGCATTTTTGTACACAAGTGTTTACTGATAACATTAGATATCATTGAACAGCCTACTGTATGTATACTATAACTGTGCAATGCCCTTATCAAAAATTCCCAGAAATGCCAAGTGTGGACAGAATGCTAGAGCTACTGACTGTTTAACACTGTAGGTGTAATAGTAATAGGTACCTGCTTATAGTGTGATTTTACATAACGCTCCTGTCAAAGTTGTGGAACGAAAAACTCTAAATAGAGAACCTTTAAAACAATAGAGTCTATAGTAAAATATTGATTTGTGTATAGGCGAGCATGTGTGGCTGATGTAATTTTTTGTGAAGGTCGTAATGTACGGTATGTGTAGCAGATATTTTTTCTAAATTAAAATGAAATGCTAGCCTAAGAAAAAAAGTTGACACTACCTAAAATTAGTCAGTTTGTTTTTTTAACCTGTAGAGTCCTTGTAATTTCACCTGTAGCAATTGTGGCATACCTCTTTTACTTTGTTCACTCCCGACTACTCTTCATACTTAATTTAATCTTTCTCTAAAACACAAAACTTACTAGGTACCTTTTAAGTATTTTGGAATACCTTAATAATAAATTTATCTACTTTTCGCTACTTTATAAGTGAGCACTAAGTAAGCTCCGTGGAAATAAAAGAAGTTTTTAAATTAATATTGCAGGCCAACCCCAGTTGCTTATTATCGAGCAGCCGCAAAACCACTTCAGATTCCGATATGTCAGTGAGATGGTTGGCACTCATGGATGTCTACTGGGCAAGTCATCGGCTATAAACAAAACCAAAACACATCCGAAAGTTGAGGTTAGTCATCCTATTATAATCACTATACTAAGTTCAATGCTGGTCATATCATTTAGCCATAGCATAAATATTGCGCAAGAAGGTATTTTTTATTTTATGACTACCGAAAAATCTACGGAATTTGTATGGAGAAAGAAGCATGTCTCCGTATGGAGAAATTCCATTCATACAAATTCCGTAGTAGAACGGACAAAGCGTCGCCAAAATATATATGTTGGTGACTATGCCATAGAACGGGATAAGGGCAGGACGAAAAGGGTGTTCAAATATAAATTTTATTTTTCAATAGCTTATCAACTACACTGGCCGAGCACTTATCCGGTGCCAGCTCGCTCAATGCGATGTGCCGGAAGACCATCCTCACAAGCTACTGGAAGAAGACCAGGACAGAGATGTCAGCTCTTTTGTGCCAGAGCATAACAGCTATATAGTCAGGTAATGTAAAATAAATTATCATCAAAAGTACAATGCAATAAATGTAACTAAGTAATATATGCGCAGAAAGTGCGACAGACAGACAGGCAGGTAGGCAGACAGGCAGGTAGGTAGACAGACAGACAAGTTAACAGAAAGACAAACAGACGGACTGATGGACAGACAGACAGACAGACAGACAGACCGACAGACAAACACATCGGCAGACGGACGGACAAACAGACAACTTTCGCATTAATTATATTAGTATACATATTGTAATTATTATCCGTATACGATACAAGAATGAAGCTGCTTTGGTATTTCCTTATATAAATCTCAAGGCGTTGCGTTAGTGCACTTATCATTCGTGTTAGCAAGTATCTATGATTCATGCTTCAAATTTATTTTTAGACGACAGATAGCCCAACTGTTTCATGCGGTTTTCGTACATTTTGTGAATATTTGTTTGCTTGTAAGTTCCTTTGTGTAAATAAAAAATATAAAAAAAAATAAGTACCTACTCGATATTATAATTTTGCTCTAGCTTCTTGTTATCGTGTTACTGATTCTTTCGAACCAAGTGTAGTGAAAGGATTTTAAGTGCGCCTCTAAGAGGCTCCTTTCGTGCAATTGACACATATTATCGAACTTTTCAGGTTCTACGATATGCCGGTTTCCTCACGATGTTTTCCTTCACCGTTTGTGATCACTGGCATAGTGTACATACATTTTTGGACAGAAAACTCATTGGTACACGACTGGATTTGAACCCACGACCTTAAAATCGGAAGGCGGGGCCGCTACCACTTGGCCGCCAGCCAACTATATAAATTTTGCACCATCTGTGGTTAATTTTAAAGCTCTGTCTAGCCAAAGTAAATTAATAAACATCGTTAGCTCTATTAATAAAAATATGTCAAAAGATAAGCTGTGCTTAAACTATTGCCATCTCTTACCACTGGGTAATGACAAAAAGTGACAGGACTAACTTTAAACCAGGACTAAATTTAAATTGCGTTTATTAATATGGCTGCGTAAGTTTAAGCGGGAAGTATTATTAGGTAGAAGTCTATATTAACGCGGAAGTCTGTTTACATATTCCGGCACGATCACAGGCTGAACCAATCCCGTGACGAGGTTTAGCACAAACCGGTGTTGGTGGTTGTTATTTTTATAGCGAGACAGATTTTATTTTAAAAAGAAGCAGAGAGACACTTTAGACCTTTAGTCCTTCATCTAATGTTAAATTAAATTATGTAGACATTCCACAAAACACTATCTAGCCCCAAATTAAGCAGAGCTTGTACTATGCGAACCAGATAGCTGATATAATTTAACTTGTTTATATTTTTTTCAACATAGCTCTTAGAATTAGTAAGTTGAAGTGGGCAGGCCATATAGCTCGAAGAACCGACAACCGCTGGCGAATACAAGTTCTCGAATGGCGACCACGAACCGGAAGACGAAACGTAGGGCGCCCACCGAGCAGATGGAACGACGACATTGTTAAGATCGCGGGAAGTCGATGGATGGAAAGGGCTCGTTCTTCCTGGAAATGTGTAGGGGAGGCCTATGTCCAGCAGTGGACTTCTTCAGGCTGATAATGATGATGATGATGATATTTTTTTCAACATAGTTCTTAGAATTAGTAAGTTGAAGTGGCAATGGGCAGGCCATAGAGCTCGAAGAACCGACAACCGTTGAGGAAAAAAGGTTCTCGAATGGGGACCACGAACCGGAAGACGAAGCGTAGGGCGCCCACCCACCAGATGGACTGACGACATTGTTAAGATCGCGGGAAGTCGATGGATGGAAAGGGCTCATCATCGTTCTTCCTGGAAACGTGTAGGGGAGGCCTATGTCCAGCGGTGGACTTCTTCAGGCTGGTTATGATGATGATGATGATATTTTTTTGTAAATATATTATTAGAAAAAAAAACTATATTAACACCCCGATAGAGAACAAACATCTGTGTTCACCACACAAGTATTTGTTCGTGGGGATCGAACCCACGACCTACGGCGCAGTCTGAGTTACCAACTGAGTTGAGAGGCAAGTAAATGTATTTTATCTATTTTTATATTCTTCAGCTTTCCCGGAATGGGGATAATACATACGGCAAAGAAGGATGTACCTGCCTTACTTTTCAAGAAGTTCTCAGAAAAGTTCAAGAGCAAAACATATAATCCTAAAGATGTAAGTTTTTGTTTAATCACTGAATACAAATTAAATGTATTGTATTTTAGATTCTACAGCATGCCGGTTTCCTGACGATGTTTTCCTTCACCGTTTGAGAGATACTGGCAGTGCAAATAAATTTTTGGTCATAAAAGCTTGGTGCATGACTGGATTTACCACGTCCTTAGGATCACAAGGCCACCAGTGCTCTCAAAATTAATGAAACACTTTGACCATCTAACCAGCTCTTTCGTAAATTCAAGCTTATTTACTGGGCAGAAGGCTGAAAATGGGACTTCTCAATAAATAGTATTCTTTTTGATAATTTCACAAGGACACGAGGGTACGTTGGCATGTTAGTTCCAAATATAATTATGGATGTTATGATACCAAAGTTCATTCCTCCATTGTTTTTGTTATACATACGTGAGCCAGTTACGTAATACTAGTAACAAGTGCCACCGGGAATAAAGGATGTTTATCGCCAAAGCATTCATTGTTCTCGAATAGAACTCACGCCACGTTTGGGGTCACCAGAAAAAGCTTACAATACCGCCTCAAATGAACTTAAATCCTAATGCTCGTAACTATTGGGTTGTATTTAAAGTGAATTTAATAACGGTTGTTGAAAACCACAAAGCTTACCTACAAGGGAACAACAGATTGCATTAGGTTATTTTTAAAATACGTATGTAGTTTAAAAATTAGTTTAAATATATAAATATTTTTGACGATCCATACAATATTGAAGCCCCAAATTAAGCAGAGCTTGTACTATAGGAACCAGATGGCTGATATACGCTTTATCGTAAGATTTAGAAGTTTGGGATGGCAAAACTTGAAAAAACTATTAGCTTTCTTTTTATAACGCTTTTATTAGCTTCACCTGTATGTATGTATGTATGTCACCGACCCCTTTGAGCTCGATTTTGTCCTACTTTTAACGATCAGATTTGATTCAAACTTTGCACACCTGTCAAAGGTCGATGACATGCAATAATATGAAAAAAAATTCATCCAGGCGTGACTTTGCGGAATTCCATTATTAACTAAAACGAATAATTTATATTACTAATCCGCTAATTTAGATAGCGATAGCTAGATTTACGATTAACGGATTGCTGTTTAATTGTTCTAGTTAATTCATTTTTTACTTTAATTTTGCAAGGGCTTTGTTATTTTTCATGTACTAGTAAACAGACATTTTCTTAAGTAGTCTTAGTGTGAATTTGTAACTTGAACTTGTAACTTTGAAAAGTAAATTTGAAGAAATGCGTGGCAAAAAAAAAATTACTAGCATTCTACCGATATCGTTTGTTTGCTCCGGTTTATAACTCTGCTTGTTTGTCAAGTCTGCTATCGAGTTTCTATTTTTTGCAATCAATAAATTCTAGGAAACGATAAAAAAGCTGCCTAACCTAATCGGTAGTTTGGTAATGTCACTCGTAAAAAACCCATCAATTAACTATCTGATAATATGACTAACGACTACGTGTTTATTTAGTTTTTTATGGGAAAACATTTAGTAGTGTAAAGTAGGTAATAAATAACTAATCAGTAGCCATTGATAGGGGCACGCACCACGTTCAGATTATATTACAATGTATTACAAAATGTTAACTGCTAAAATCAGTGTTACAGTGTATTGGTACTGTGGCTGTAAGCCAGTACAGTCTCCAGTAGCTTTACAAACTATCAAACAAACAGATTTTTCTCTTGTGTCGAAATCATATCGCGCATAAATCCTAGTCTTGGTTGTAGCTTTGTTTTATTGCACAGCTTTTTTTTAATCAAGATAATTCCGCACCTCCAATGTTATGTTTTCTAAGTTCCTATATTATCAACATGATCTTAGGGCCGTTTGCACAAACAATGCTTGAGTCTGAATCAAGTCTTTTGCATGGATGTTTGACACTTTTCAACGGGAAGCTGTCAAAAAATCTATGCTTGAGAGTGCTTCAGGCTCGACTCAGCCTCAAGCACTGTTTCTGAATACGGGCCTCAGTCTTGTTTGTAAACTGAGCCTTGCCGTTCTGTATTTTCGTTTTGCTTGTATCCAATTTGACTGAAATGATAATGAAGCTGCGTGGAGACTTTAATAATAGTCGCGATGTAGATGTAGTAGGTATTTTTCGCGCGTTCTACTCTGTGTTGTGTTCGTGATGTTTCTCTGTCGAGATTGTGGTATGTTATTTTTTATTTTCTAGCTACGTACGGAATGCGACAACATGGCTAAGTCAATGAACTTGAACATTGTCCGATTGAAGTTCAGCGCTCACAATATTGAGACGGGGAAGGAAATCTGCAAGCCGGTTTTTTCGGAACCTATCCATAACATGAGTAAGTGCTTTTAGATGAGTAAGATTATCTATTGTGACAATTTACTACGTGAGTCTAGATGCCAATTTCTACGCAGCCAAGGTTAAAACACTTTCCCTAGGCAATTATTCACTCTGCGCTGTTCTTTATTTTTGTATGTTCTAAGTAAATGAGATATTTCAGTGGAACAAAGCTATCAACGCTTGTAAAACGTGACTCTTGGCTAATGGAAGGCGTTCGAGGTTGTTCGTTTCATGTAATTGATATATCGTTTCATCATCATCATCATCATCATCCACAGCCCGACTTCACCCACTGCTGGGTATAGGCCTCCCTTAGTTTGTGCCATCTACCTCGATCCTGTGCCAGTCTAAACCATTGCCGCCCTGCGACCCTGTCTATGTCATCTATCCATCTTGCTGCAGGGCGCCCTACGCTTCTGTAGCCTATATATCGTTTACATTAAATAAATATAAGATTTTCGTAAGTAAATTTTTTTCATCGTCTTTGACGATTGATATTACATTGTCATAGCGATAATTAGTATTATTAATTCTTTCCGTTGACAAAAAGTACGTAAGAATGTTTTATTTCGTCTATTTTCATTTTGACTGGCCTCTCAGCTCTGTTGGTAGTAGCTCTGCCTTCTACGCCGTAGGTCGTGGGTTCGATCCCCACCGAGAACAAATATTTGTGGGTGAACGTAGAGGTTTGTTCTTTGTCTGGGTGTTATATTGTATTCTAAGTATGTATATGTATTTATGATCGCAAAAGTTTTATGTTTATGTATTTACAAAAAAATACAAGTATTATATCAGCCATCTGGTTCCCATAGTAGCAAGCTCTGCTCAGTTTGGGGCTAGATAGTGTTCTTTGAATTGTTTATAATATTAAGCGCGATGGGTTGTTTTATTAAAATATATCGATAGGGTACAAAAGTTTAAGCATCTTTTTGTTTCTTTTTTCTAAAAAAAGGTTGTCAAAAGGAAAAAATGTGCAATGTTAAACAAAATAAACTTTCTCAAACTTATGAGTGCCCACTCGCACAGATGTTCTTATCTAACAAAACATTCGAAAAAAAAACTAAACGATAATAAACCAAATTCCTATGAGATCTCTTAGCATTTGAGAAACGTAAAAAATACTTATCTATAGAAATATGTGTTTTTGTTTATTGGACCTTTTTAAGTTTCACTAAATTTCAATAAGCTATTGTTGTTATTTTTGAGGATACATTTTCTATACTAGCTGTTGAAACAAGCAAGTCCACCTGAGGTTGAGTGATCCCTGTATTGGGGATTCTGTTTTAAAGTCTTTGTGTCCAGTTCCTGGACGAACGGTTTTTAGGTCTTCACCATCCACCGATTTCTCGCGACGTTTACTACGAGTATGTCGTCGGTCCATCGAGTAGCATCTCATGTTTAATCTTCCGGTTCGAGGTCGCCTTTTTACCCAATTTCAAGTAGAAAAGAAGGCTCTAAATTCTACTGTTTTTTTTATACAACTAAGTTGACAAACAAGCATACGGTCCACCTGATGGGAAGCGGTTACCGTAGCCTATGGACGCCTGCAATACCGGAGGTGATGCCTCCGGTAATGCAGGCGCGTTGCCGACCCTTAACCCTTAAAAAGTCCCTTTTTTAAGAACCCCATTCTATAGTCCTTAGTAAAAAGCTGTTTGTTATAGAAGTTGAAAATATATTGTTTTTTTTTCAGAGAGTGCGGCCACTAATGATTTAAAGATATGCCGAATGAGTCAGTCCAGCGGCCGGCCTAGAGGGGGCGAAGACATTTTCATATTAGTTGAAAAAGTTAACAAAAGTAAGTTAAGTTGACCTCTCAGCTCATTGGTACCCCACCGAGAACAAATATTTGTATGATGAACACAGATGTTTGTTCTCTGTCTCGGTGTTATATTGTATTCTGAGTATGTATTTAAAAAAAAAAATGTAAGCATTATATCAGCTATCTTGTTTCCAGCTCTGCTTAGTTTGGGGCTAGATAGTGTTGTGTGGATTGTCTATAATACTAATTTATTTATTTAATATTTAAAAAAAAATAGTTCATTGTAGTGGTAAAGCTTATATTGTTTGCTTATTTTTAACCGCTGTATCTGTGGATGGATAAATTAGTTATACTTTATCTTGACAGAGATAAAAAAAAACCGGCCAAGTGCGAGTTGGACTCGCGCACGAAGAGTCTATTATTAAAATATATCAAAATATTATCCATACAACAGACATGTTGCATGGAAGCCCCCATAAAGATTTATTTTATTCAATTTTTTTGTATTTGTTGTAATAGCGGCAACAGAAATACATCATGGACGGACAGCAGAGTCTTACTCGTAGTAATAGGGTACCGCTTTACGCTTTGGGTACGAAACCCTAAAAAAATAAAAAAAACATACAACCGAATTGAGAACCTCCTCCTTTTTGATTGGAAGTCGGTTAAAAAGAACACGCCACTTGTCATGCCATCAAGTGCTTGTATTTCGAACCCCTAATAAAATGAACAACATATGACCACATTAAGTGCCTACACGGGTTACAAGTGTCGAGTTCAACTTAAGTAGCTTTGCAACATGTGTCAAACAAATATGTCAGTTCTATAAGTGGTATGGTTTGCCTATTGCCACTTCGACTAGCTTATTCTGAGAACTGGCCTTGGTTCGTCTACGATGATTTCGCATTCATTCCTTTTCATATAATTTTTAAGACTACCTTATCAACGCCACGGGCCATGCATTAGAGGTGGCAAAATACTACTTGAGAATTGTCTAGTTTTCCATTGACAGTATAAAAGAAGAATATAATTTGAATAGTTTTATTAGTGCTTGGTACACAAAATTTTGATTTGATTGGCCCCAGATTAGTTGGTTGTAGCTCTGCCTTCTGCGCTGTAGGTCGTGGGTTCGATCCCCCCGAGAACAAATATTTGTGTGGTGAACAGATGTTGGTTCTCTGTCTGGGTGTTTTATCGTATTCTAAGCATGATATTATTCATTTATAAATTTTAATTTGTAAATAATAAAAAAAATGTTTAAATGTAAAAATGTAAATTATACCAGCTGTCTAGTTGCCATAGAACAAGCTCTGTTTATAGTTTGTGTGAATTATGTATTTTATGAATCATATCGTAGTGTGAATAGTCCACGATATTAATATATTTTTTTTTATAAAAATACTGTTTGTTATCATTTTATAATAACTTGCTTACAACCTGTATTTTTGTTAATATCGGTCCGCTAAACTAGTCCAAAGATCTGTAATTTTTTTTACATGCATATTAATACAAATATTTTTAACATGATTCCAAAAGTGTGGGAATGCCGAATGGGATGGAACCCACGACCCTCTTGATACGGGGTTGCGCATACCATCGGAACTCAATACTCGCTCGACAAAAAGCCCATATC
The DNA here is from genome assembly GCA_939531255.2 of Thera britannica. Lineage (NCBI taxonomy): Eukaryota > Metazoa > Arthropoda > Insecta > Lepidoptera > Geometridae > Thera > Thera britannica. Next base: position 16,288,073 of record OW618036.2, on the reverse strand, counting down.
CATGCTACATTTTAAATAATATCTGCTTCATTTGGGGCTAGATAGTGAAGTATGTGTAGGATATCCGTAGAAGAACCAAGGTCACCGACATAGCTCGTAGAATTAGTAAGTTGAAGTGGCTATGTGCAGGTCATTTAGCTCGATGAACCGACAACCGTTGGGGAATAAAGGTTCTCGAATGGCGACCACAAACCGGAAGACGAAACGTAGGCCTACCCACCAGATGGACCGAACGACATTGTTAAAATCGCGGGAAGTCGGTGATGGAAAGGGCTCAGAATCGTTCTTCCTGGAAATGTGTAGGGGAGGCCTATGTCCAGCAGTGGACTTCTTCAGGCTGATGATGATGAGCGTAGTGTGAATTGTCCACAATATTTATTTATTTATTTTTATTTAATTATGTCTGTATATGCTTACAGAAAACATAATGATACGCTTCCTCGAGATAGACGAGAGCGGTGATGTGTTGTGGTCGGAAACTGGTCACTTCCTGCCGAGTGACGTTCATCACCAGTACGCTATAGTATTCAGGTTGGTAAATATGTAGAACTAGCGATCTGCCCCAGCTACACGGGTGGAAAAATTCAAAGGCAGCGACTTAAAATTTTTTATCTTCTCATTCAAAATTACACCCGTGCGAAACCGGGGTGGGTCGCTAGTAAAACATGCAGCCTATGTTACTTAGGGATAATGTGGCTCATCGAAAAAGAGGTTTTTTTTAGTTTAAGGCCTCTTTGTGTCTTTCTGTTTGTTTTCTGTTTATGTTCGTTTTTGCATTTGGACAGGCATTTGGACAGGTCACACACAGTGACCTCGTAGCTCCTAGAATGCCCTTTAAACGCGGTTTTATTGTTAGGAAACTGATAGTTCTTAGCCATGTTTGGTAAAAATCCATGCAGATGTTTCCATTTTCCGAGCATATTCATCAAATCAGCGGTTTTTTATTTAAAATGGTTGACCGATGGGTTTTTGCCTTTTTTATGCAACTAGCCGATCGATGGAACAAGCACTTGGCCCTCCTGATGTTAAGTGGGATCGTCTGTAACAAAGCATTGCCTCGTAGGGCACGTCCTGCAGATGTTTAGCCTCACGTGCCAGTAATTTCTCCGGCACCTACACTACACCCTTCAAACAGAAACACAGCAATGCTGATTCACGGCAGAAATAGGCATAGCATTACATACTCGTAGGTATATAGGCAATTCTCGACAAGCACGACGTGAGAGATCTTACATTAATAAAAACTGTTCTATAACTCCACAGAACGCCACCGTACAAAGACCCCCAGACGTCAGTAGATGTGAAAGTGTTCATAGAACTAGTTCGGCCTACGGACGGGCGGACTAGTGAGAGAAAACAATTCACTTACAAAGCCGAGGAAGTTTATAAGCAGTTCAAGAAACGAAAGACTACTTCTTCTTACTCCTCGTTGGATAGCTCTTCAGGTGGGTAATCAAATCAAATTAAAATCAAATCAAATCAAATCAAAATATTTATTTTATGCCAAACAAGCATTAATATTAATCCCACTAATATTACAAATGCGAAAGTTTGTATGGAAGGATGGATGTTTGTTACTCAATAACGCCAAAACGGCAAACGTAAGAACACAGGTGTTTGTTCTCTGTCTGGGTGTTATAATATTGTATAAGTGTGTATAAAAAGATGCATAAATGTATTATATCACCTGTCTGGTTACCATCGTACAAGATCTGCTTAATTTGGGTTACGTTCCACGTAATATATCATGGTTATAGTCCTAATTGTGTACTATTTTTTTTTCAGGAGGATCAATCACCAACGAAATCCCTACTACGCTCCTATACCCAAACGTGAGTATAGGTAGCGGCACATAACTTGAGCGATGACCGTTATTGCGCAGAAGGCAAAAATAAGGTACCTGAGGGTGGCTCGCGGTATGAAGGGCGAGCGTGCGTAGCGCTGATTGGCTCTCCAGTCGCACTCCGCTCTCTATACCAATAGGACGCTTGCACACATCCACACATCCAGTATGCGCGACATGGCACACTACGACACATGCGCAGCGTATCGCTCACCGCTCAAGTTATGTGCCGCTAGCTGCTAGCTATAACTTGGTCTACATGAAACATAACTTTCGATTTTGAATAAAAAATCTTATTGTTTTTATTTTTATAAATTTCAGTCGAAAGAGAGCAAAGAGGACACTGAGATGCCACTATTCACGATCCAACAGGTAAAGTACACTCAGCTGCAATAGAATGTATACAATTCGTAACTTTAATGACTTCCACAGTCAAGACTCAAGAGAGCATTTCGACGTTTGGAGCGTATTAGTTGTCAAACTTACAGACCGCATACAAAACTATTCTGCGCTCCAAAACAAAAACACTCGATGTGGCTCAACAAGCGGCAAACCAATACCCAACAGCACTGAGGAAGTTTCAAAAATGTATTCAGGTTTCTATATTTTGCAATAGTATTCCTACGTCGCAGCTGCTAGAATCCAAACTGCCTTCTAATAAATAATAATAATAAATAATTCGGACAATCCACACAACACTATCTAACCCCAAACTAAGCAGAGCTTGTACAGTAGGATACAGCTCAAGTTACCTAAAACAAAGAAAAATGACGCTTACTGCAAGGACATAAGACCCAGCACTGTATAGTCCGATGCGTATCCTTGTGTACTATGGGAACCAGATAGCTAATATAATACTTAAATACTTTTTTTTTTTGTAAATCCATACATATAATACAATATTACACCCAGACAGAGAACAAACATCTGTGTTCACCACACAAATATCTGTCCTCGGTGGGAATCGAACCCACGACCTACGGCGCAGAAGGCAGAGTTACTACCAACTGGGCTGAGAGGCCAGTCAAAATGATCTTCATGATTTTTTTCTTCATTCAGAGCACTGACACTGCACGCACCATAGGTTTAAGTCTACTGGTGCACCGGATTTAAACACAAAATATGTAATACAGTGTTGTTATTTCCAGCTACCAGTTGGCTCACCCAGCCACTGCGGCTTAGGAAACGCACTCGGGCTCCCCACAACGCCATCACCCATGCACGCGATGACATCATCCTTCAACACGATGGCATCTATCAACCCGATGGCATCTAACACGATACCATCGCCTTTCAACGCGATACCATCTCCCATCAACACGATGCCGACGTCCTTCAACCCGATGGTATCTCCCGTCAATCCGATGGTATCTCCCGTCAACGCGATGGTATCCTCATCACAGCCTGCCCCCATGTGGAGCGGGGCAGGGTTGCCTATGTCTTCGTCGATACCGAACCTTCGACTGGGTTCCGCGGAGATTGATGAGATCATCAGTCGTGATGTGGATATGACGGTTGAGGAACAAAGAGCTAATTTTGCACGTAAGTTATGCAACGTTTTTTTATCTAGGATTGAAAGAAAGAAAGAAAACATATTTATTTACAGACGCTTAGCAAGTTAAAGTACACGTTATCTGCGCTAAACATGCATACAAGAAATTGATTGGATAGCGAAATCATCTTAAACCATAGAAGAAACAGAAAAACTATCTTAGGATCCATCGGGTGTTTTTGAAAACTATTTTGACAAAAGAGAGACAAACTAATTTGTAAAGCCTTGATCGAATGGTGGCCGAAATCAAGGCGAAGAAATCTAAATAAATAAATAAAAGATGAAGGAGGCCTATATCCAGCAGTGGGTGATACCGGAGATGATGATTTTGACAACAACAGGTTTTGGCTTAGCCCGAGTTGTGCATAAAAAAACTAGGTTTAAACTTCAGAAACTGACTTCATGGCCAAATGACTAAACCAATTTTGATAGAATAGAATAATTATTTATTTCCAAAACAAGCACTTATTTTTATATTAGCGAAATTAAAAATTTTAATAATCACAATATCTTATTTCAGCTTTATTTCTTTCACTTTAACGCAGACAGAGCCTACACTCAGTCGTAATGATTTGTGTTGTGCTTTCCATTTAGGTGGCGAAAATAACCGTGTAGCCGTGTATTAAAAACAAAATAAAATAATACCTATTGAATAAATATGATGAAATTTCTATAGGACCTATATCTAGAAATATTACCTTTCACCCCTTTTTTTTTTTTTTTTTTCTTACCTTTCAGATAAAAAAAGAATTTACCGAATCGGTTCATAAATGACGGAGGTATGCAGTAACAAGCATTCAAACAAAACGCATTTAAACTTTTTGTTTCAGAATATATGGACTCGTTCACCTCCCTAAGCGATATACATACAGAGGAGGTAAATAATAGTCGGTTAAAGCAAGAACCACACGACGATACATAGAAAAACGAGCATACACCACACACATAGAACATACTAGGTACACCACTATTTTGTAACTACCAAAAAAAATAGGGTAATGTAGTAGGGGTAGAACATTATGCATGTGCAATCAGAATTTTTAGTTTCGATATAATGACAAAGTTATAAAAATTATGGACATATCAGTTACGTAGTACTAGAGAGAAAAAAAATACGCTGTTCGGTTCCGCTTGGTATTTAGCGTTTATGAATGAAATGATTTTTACTTGTAAAATCATTTTTTTTTGTAATAACAAAATAGTGGTGTATACATTTTAGTAAATAAGATTTAGCCTAAGAGGGTGAAACAATGAAAATTGGCGCCAAATGTTAAAAATACATGAGACTTCCAAATATTATTTCTAATAAATATAGATATATCTAAGTTATAAGAGTTATAAAAGCTTCCAAGAGATATAAGACTGTCAAACATTCCGATCGGGGAGAAATAAAGGAAATATTTTATTTCATTATATTATATATATTTTATATATTTTATTCTATTATATTAAATACTAAACAATATATTACAAAACCTGAAAACAAATAGGTACTTGTGTGCAAGATATACATTCAAGTATCAGTCCCAAAAGTAATTCTCAAAATCCTTTCACCACACTCTGGTTTGAACAAAACCAGTGGCACGATAAGAAGTCCTAAAAGTTTGTGAATTGGTTGTGTTTTACTATGAAAGAAATCTGTTTTTTTTTGTATAGTGTTGGCTAGAAATGTTGTATTCCAAAACATTGGAATTATACATGCTTACTTAATTATCGAGATGCCTTTGAATACATCACTATAGTTCGAATAGATAGATTAGAAACATAATCTATATTGTACTGTACCTACATAAGAAAAACATGCAGAAAAAGTAGATGCTATTCTAAATATCATCTAATCTGAGGGTCTTATTAATAATCTTATTTGTCTCTTGCATTGACATGCAATTGTCAACTCGAGCAAATGTGACAAAACACGGATTAACTAGTCCAACGCTACGCCAGGATTATTAATAAGACCCAGGGTCTTATTACTTACGCTACGCCAGGATTATTAATAACACCCCGAGGGTGTTATTAATAATCCTGGCGTAGCGTTGGACTAGTTAATCCGTGTTTTGTCTCTTGCATTGACATGCAATTGTCAACTCGAGCAAATGTGACAAAACACAATTATTAATAACACCCATAGGGTTTAAACCTTAACCCGGTGATTGGAATAATGTTCTATGTACTATCCAATATTGATATTAGGTACACAAATAACGATGTCACATCCTATACATGAAAAACATCGGGGTCACCAATGAAAATGGAAAGTATTTCAACAAAAATTCTGCGGTCTCGATCTTATCCAACTCTGAATTTGCTAGCGTACAAGAAAACGAATAAAGATTATACACACAAGAAACTGAATACCACAGGATGTTTTTATTTAATTGCCACAAAGCATACGAAAACCAGTACTAAACTGAAGAAATACATGCTAAAGAACAATACAGAGTCACACACATTAGTTGACTGAAAGCTCAATAAAAGCACAATTGTTTTATATATGATTTCATTAGGACAACACGTCTTTCAAATTTGAGCCATGAGCACAGACTGACTGGAACACCTGTGAGGTCCCTAACACACAAGGAGTAACAAAAGACCCACCAATTCAGCATTTTTACTCTGTTAGTTAGGAACAAAACAAAAACACACATACAGACTGACTGGAATACTTCTGTTAGGTCCCTAACACACACAAAGAAAAACCATAGAGCATTTTAACTCTATCAATTAAGAACAAAACAAAAACAAACACAGACTGCCTGGACACTGTGAGGTCCGTAACACACACAAAGAAAAACCAAAGAGCATTTTTACTCTATCAAGAAAAATACAGAAACACACACATAAGAGCATAGACTAATCATAGAGCATAGCGGAAGCATAATTTATAGCCAGCATAAAAAAGGAATTAGTTTAAACAAAGCAAGAAACCAGCTAGCAGCAATGCAATAGAAGACTTTTTAAATAGGACGGATTATAATTTGCCATTTGTTGGTTTCTAGCAAAACCCCATTGGTGATATCATCCGTGCCAGCACTGATTTGGTATCCGATTCGGGCCGTGTGAAGGTGAGTAAACCAACTACCTACTCGATTATGCACGTAGCACACCTAGGCTGAACGCTAGTGAAATTGCCTGTTCTAACGCGTAGACTTGACTATATTCCATCTCTTTCTGAGGATCGAACCTACGATCGACCGCGCAGTAGGCAGAGCTACTACCAACTCTTATGAGAGGCTAGTCCATTAATTGTAATGAATTCAGGTCGAGCCATCATCATCCAAGTCATCGCCTGAACAAAGTAGCTCTGAAGGAGGAAGCCACAAGAGACCAAGCAGCACGGAGTATGACGCTTTCTACAACCCGGGTGATGGCGAAGAAGTGAAGACGGTAAATTTAAAATTACTTAAAATTGGTGTGTGGATTGGGGAAGGTTTTATAGGCTGCCATAAAGATTATCCTTTTGCATTTATTATGTTCCTATTAGTCGTAGCGTGATGTTTTATAGCCTATAGCCTAGCCTATAAATGGACTATTCAACACAAAAAAAAATCGATCCGGACCAATGGTTCCCGAGGTTAACGCGTTCAATCAAACAAACTCTTCAGCTTTATAATATTAGTATAGATTTCGCTTCGCTCGATCAATCACACTAATATTATGAATTTGAAAGTTTGTAAAGATGGATGTTTGTTACTCAATAACTCTAAAACGACGGAACGGATTTGGATGAAATTTGGCACAGATATAGATTATGGTCTGCACTTAGGCTACTTTAATCCCGAAAATTAACGGAAACGAAGCGAGCAAAGCCGCGGGCGGCCACTAGTAACAAATACTTTTCTTCCCTCAGCTGGTGCAAGAACTCTGCCAAATAATAAAAAACAAGAAAGGCTACAAGAAACAAGAAGTACGAAGCAAACTGGAGAGGCTCTTTGAAATCCGCCTCTCTAACGGGGACACGTAAGTTATTATTATAGTTTACGTGTTATCACGTTATGAACCATTGTGCGATATTGAGTGATTATAAACGCTTCTTGAATACTTATTGGCGGTCAGGCTTTTTAACCACGCTTCTAATAGCTTGGGTTGTATGTATGTATGAATCTTTGAAAATAATTTTCACCAATTTCAGAAACAATTATCTAATAAATTATTATTTGAAGTAATTAGTTATGATTGATTGTTCAATCTTCTACTACTGTAATATAAACTCTGTAATTAAAAATTATTTTCTACTTTTTAGTTCGATTAGGTATACAAGCATGGTTTTTTAGAAGTAAAATTTATAGAAATTGAAGATGAAGCCTAAGATGGAGCATGCTTTTCTTAAGAATTCCTAAATTGAAACGTTCCGGAAATACTGACGCCGGTAGAGAGTTCCACTCTTTGGCAGTTCGTACTATAAATTATATAATTCTTCTTCCTTGACCATAGACAAGTTATTTATTTGTATTTGGAACAATTCATTGTAACTGAGCAGAATGACAGTAGTATTCAAGCTCTTTTTAAAGGGTTCGTCCAGGAAGTATTACCACAATGCTTATTTTTGCCTTGAACCAGCATTGCTGTGTTACGGTTTGAAGGACACAGAGGTTTGTTTTTGTCTGGGTGTTATATTATATTATAAGTATGTATTTCCAAAACAAATACCTATCATCATCATCTTCCTGCCCACCCCAGGCTAGGTGGGGTCGGCACAACAGTTTTCTTCTTCCATTCACCTCTATCATTCGTCATCTCAGTGCTTAATCCTTTCTTACTCATGTCATCCTTGACGCAAAACCTAAACAAATACCTATATAAATATTATTTTAACTAACAAGCTTTGCTAACAAGTTGTATGGATGGTCTACAATATTTATACAACGTGTTAATGAAATAACCCAAAACCTCGGACACCCCACCCGATTTTTATATTAATAAATTGATATGACGTATGTATAATTATTTATTTTCATAAATTATAGTAAAAGATATTTGTAAATGTAGTAGTCGCGCTACTTCTTGCAGATTCGTAGCTCTATCGCTTTTCGGCCTTGGCGCCAGCTCTAGCATCCCCTCCCCTCACCCTCGCCCGCGCTGTTTGTTTACATCGCGTTGGACAGTGCCTAGTATCCAGCGTCGTCGTTTAAAAATATTAGATGCGGCATGACAAATAATTATTTTTTGGAAAAAAATAACCTTCGTCAAAAATTATTGTATTCGATTTTGCTGCCGATTCTAAACAAACTAGTTTCAGGTTTTGGGTTATTTCATTAACACGTTGTATATTTAAAGAAAGGTTTTGGCCCAGCATTGGGTTGAATCAGAGGGTTAATGATGATGATATTCAAGCTAAGGAAACATGAAGATTCGTAGTCGGCGTGTTCGAAGGTAAGTCGTTTCAATTAATTTTCTTTCCTCTATCCATCGACCGTCTGTAAAAATTCAGGTATGTTTGTAAATACTCAAAATCGCACCGCGGTTCATAACGAGATAACAAGTACACTTTAATAATAGCCAATAGCAATAGTTTAGTTTACGGACCAATGGGAACCAAAGAAACAGGTAAGTTGCATTCAAAATCCCAAAATTACTGTTTTGAGGGACGTAAAAATAAAGTAATCTGGTTCCCATAGTTCAGTAGGATACAAGTCAGATGTAACAATCTATATACCCATAAAGATAGTGCAATTCACGAAGACGCGCCCCTCGCGGGGTGCGGGGAGTTTGCTCCGAGCGGCAGTCGCGAACCGTAGTCTATTCATTGTAGTGTGCGTGTGCACTCATAGGTAATTAGTTTGTACCGATAACACTCAAATATTGACGGAAGCTGTTGTCACATATACCTTACTATAAACGGTTAGGAGGAATAGTGGGGCACGCCTTCGTGGATTGCACTATCTATAACTACGCTACATTCAATAAAACGTTACGTCTAGCGAGTATCCCACTGTACAGTCGCCTACTAAGAGATGTTTTCAAAATTATACTATTTTATCTTGACGTCAGTCCGACACACACAAAAGTTATGAGACGATAATCATAATCATGTTAAAATATGACCATTTCATTGCAGGCGACTGTAATCTTGCTTAGTTTAACAAAGGGATATTATGATTAAAATTTTTGATTTTAATAAAATAGTAATGTCGAAAACCAATAAAAGAGTACGAAAGAGGATAGCGTAGTGTTTATATCCTCTTTGGAGGGTAGATCGATTTGTCTGCCAATGTAACATTTATTTTACTCGTGGACTTCGGTTCAGCCATACATAATTCGTTCGTTCTGAATAAATACACTTTTGATTTTGATTTGACAAAATTTAATCATGGTAAATATCCCGTTGTTCCTAAAAACAATGAAAATTTCAAAAATTATATTGTCCAACAATATTATAAGCAAACTAGCAATTCCGGCGAACTCCGTTTCGCCACCAGATGTTGGTTTGTCCTGAATTTTTCCTGAATTTTCTTTGCTATAAACCTCACGGAGCCTGAGACCTTTCCAACGACTTATTTTTATATAGTAGCTAAAATAATTTTGTTTATTTTTAAATATTTTAATTTATTTATTACAAATCCATTTTAGATTCCTCCACATGACGCTATGCAGCAAACAGCCCAGTTTTGAATCAATAGTGAAGATAATAAGCAGTGTGAATATGTCTCACGTGCTTAACTATGCTAATAATAAACAACAAACAATACTGCATTTGGCTGTGATACACGGCGCGCCCGATCTGATGAAGCTTCTTGTCGCCAAAGGTTAGTTCATAATCAGTACTTTTTAAATCATTATATGGAACAAACGGGTATTTATCGCGATTACCTTTATTAATTCCCGACGTTTCAACCGTGTTACAACAGCCGTGGTCGCGGGTGGGCGGGTCGTGGTCGGGGTTGGGCGTGGTCTGCCTGCGACCACGGCTGTTGTAACACAGTTGAAACGTTGGAAATTAATAAAGGTAATCGCGATAAATACCCGTTTGTTCCATATAATTTAGCTCATCATAATTCTAAAAATGTATGTAAGATAGTATATCAGCTATCTAGTCACCATGCCAGTGCTCTCATACGGTGAAGGAAAACATCGTGAGGAAACCGTCTTGTCGTAGAACCTAAAAAGTTCAAAAATAAGTGTCAAGTGCTCGAAAGGAGCCCCTTTGAGGCGCACTAAGAATCCTTTCACCACACTTGGTTCGAAAGAATCAGTGACACGATAAGAAGAAGAAGAAGCTATCTAGTACCCATAGTACAAGCTCAGCTTAGTTTGGGGCCAGAAAGTGTTGTGTCTATAATATTTATTTATTTGTTATTATTTATTTTATTAACACAGTTTTACAATTAACGATACTTAATCTTAAAATACGTTTAATATGATTGTTGTAGGTTGCGACCCAATGATGAGGAACTCTGAAGACGATACTGTGATCCAATACGCTGTCCGGTACAATTGGTGGCACCTGAAGCCTCTATTAGAAGCCATCAAGGAATACAAAGTGCCTTGCGACTTAAACTACTGCAATAGTGGTTTGTAACTTCTTACTTAAACTTACCATGAAGATGTATCATTTTTGGAACCAATTCATCATCATCAATCTGTGGAAGTCCACTGCTGGAAGGCCTCGCCTACACATTTTCAGGAAGAATGATTCTGAGCCCTTTCCATCCACCGAATTCCCACGCTCTTAACAATGTCATCGGTCCATAAGGCACCCGCCTTACGTTTCGTCTTCTGGTTCGTGACTGTCATTAACGTCACATCATTTCATTTCATTTATTCATAAACAATTTGCAAAAATCGTGTTTGACACAGCCTAAACGAATGGTCCTTGGTTTACCCTCCAAATCTCATGTGATAGTTCCTCAAGATTCTTGGTGTAATACACCAGGAATCACTAAGGAGGCACTAAGAAAGGGATTTCCGAAACTCAACCCCAAAAGGGGTGCAGCGGGGGCTAAAGGTTGTATCGAAAAAATCGGTTGTCTGTAAAGTCGGTTTACTGACGATAGTTGAACGTGACAACGTCATACAGATGTCCACGCGGACGCATCGCTCACTCAAGTGGAAGAGAGACAGACGTCGAACGCTGCCGAACGCGGAGGCCGGTTGTGCCTCTTTGTCGCTCGTTCCGCACTCTTGCTTGCACTTCACGCCTTAAATGAAACGCCTCAGAGCGAGGTAACGCCGCATGAGTCATGTTTTTTCGTGCGTGCAGCTGGCTCCATCGAATTATAAAACGTTGTCACGTCAAAAGCTTAACCCGAATAAATTCGCACGGGATTTTAACTTGGTTTTTTATAAAAATAAAAACTGCAAATTAAGTTCTGATAAAATAAACAATTTGCATAATTTTAAGTAATACTTCTTCCTGCTTTATCCTAATTTGCGTGGGGTCAATACAACAGTCTTCCTTCTCCTTTCCCCTCTGTCAGCCATCATCTCTGAATTCACTCCTCTCTTATCCATGTCATCTTTCACACAGTTCATCCATGTTTTCTTTGTTATAGCTTTAAGGCTATGTAAAAATTTAAGAGTGGCTGTGTTACATGCTTATTTAGTAACGGCACAGGTTACAAACCTGATGATAATACAGTGATTACTTGAGGGTGTAACCTCTAAATAAAACAAATACAGAAACACGATTGGTGAAACTTTTCTCGATAGATTTATTATTTAAAATCGATCCATATTAAACCTGTTGTTCATCCATTATTACGGTTACTTAAAAAAATTTTAAGGGATTTATTTTCACAGTTAATAAGTACTTTAAAAAAAAACAATGTTTTATCATTAGTCGCTGACGCCAAATCTGAGCAACACAGGTCTATTGCTATCCTCATCCCGCGGCAAGGTGTCTAATTGCGCTATCTCTGTCATGCGCAGCCGCCCCAATCCCCGCTACTGCTAACTTCACTGCTATTATTTTAGATTTGTAACACATTCTTTTTTACACATTCTCTGTAATTGTGGCGGATCTTTTAACAGAAAAGCAGACAGCACTTCATCTGGCCGCATTATCCGATTGCCACAACAGCGCAAAACTTCTACTGCAACACGGAGCCAGCTACAACGTACGAGATGCCATGGGTCGAACGCCGCTACACTTGGCCGCTTACGACGCCAAGTTCAAAGTACTCAAAGTGTTGGCTGAACACATCACTGAAGTAAGTAACGTTTTTTGACGTGACAACGTCTTATAATTCGATGGAGCCGGCTGCACGTACGAAAAACATGACGTCATGCGGCGTTACCTCGCTCTGAGGCGTTCCATTTAAGGCTTGAAGTGCAAGCGAAAGCGCGGAACGAGCGACAAAGAGGCACAATCGGCCTCCGAGTTTGGCAGCGTTCGACATCTGTCTCTCTCCTACTTGAGTGAGCGAAACGTTCGCGTGAACAACTGTATGACGTTGTCACGTTCTACTATCGTCAGTAAACAAACTTTACAGATACATAATATATTTGACTTATGATCCTTTTACAAAATAAAATTAACAGTTAAGTTCCAGTGTGGTGCCAATTCAAAAAGTCCGATGTAGGTCTCTTTCTAAAATCAATGCACGGAACGCAGCACGCAAATTATCATATTTAAACCCTTTTTGTTCCAGAGTGACATTGACGCTATAGACGGCAGTGGAAATACGGCCTTGCAAATTGTGTGCGGACGACCGCTGTGTCCAAATACTACCCCCATGATGGAAATTCTTATGACGAATGGGGTATGTTTATAACTGATGTCTGTTTTATTTTATTTTTTATGCTTAAATATTAGGAAGCAGTTGAAATAGAATATATGAATTGAATAGAATATAACTTTATAGTATACCAAAGTGAAACGAATGGCATGCAAATAGAAACTTGCAATCTTTGTCCTTAAATTGTTTGTTCCCTATTATCTATATATAAAAGAAAGTCGTGTTAGTTACACTATTACACTCGAAAACGGCTAAACTAATTTGGCTGAAAATTTATTTTATTTTATTTTATCGGTCGTGGGTTCAATTCCAGTCGTTGTAGAAATGAGTTTTTCTGCCCAAAAAATGCATGTACACTATGCCAGTGTTCTCAAACGGTGAAGGAAAACATCGTGAGGAAACCGGCATATCGTAGAACCTAAAAAGTCCGATAATATGTGCCTAGTGCACGAAAGGAGCCTCTTTGAGGCGCACTTAAAATCCTTTCACCACACTTGGTTCGAAAAAATCACACCATCTTTTTGCACGCCCAGGAAGACTGGTAGAAAATACTGGTAGTATTTAAGTCCTCCTAGCACATAAGTTTGTGTTTAAAGTTTTAAATAAATAAATAAAAAATCAGTGACACGATAAGGAGAAGAAGAGGTTTGTGACCCGATAGCGCTGTGTAAACCCCAAAATAATGTATTTATTTAAATATTTTAAGGCGAATCCACTAAAACACGAGGAGCACAACGAGTCTGCTTGGCAACTGACGCGCGAGTACCCCGGCCTTCGCTACCGGATTCAGCCGTTCATAAGCGAAGCGGCGCTTGAAGCGGAGATCAAAATGGAGTTGGAACACGATGTTAAGTCGGAGCCGGAAGACGCGGAAGACGATTTCGAGTCGGCTGATGAGGTGAGTGTACACACCATGAGTCCGAGGAAGGAAATCTATTACAATCATGGCGTTGGAAACTTTTCGCTGAGCAGTAAAGGTGATATCAGAATATTTTTTTGTTCGTTTTTGCTTTTCATTCGGCACATTTCACTCGAAATGAAACATGTGAACAGAGAATGAAATAATAGTGCCTAATGAATTAATGTTTCATTCAGAATGAGAGTGAAAGATGCCAAATGAAAATATCCAACATATTTTAATTCGGCATCTTTCACTCTCATTCTTACCTTTCATTAATACCCCGGTTCATCAATATCACCATAAAGATCATCTCAGTCTGGTATCACCCACTGCTGGGTATAGGCCTTCATCTTCTGCCAGCCTTCTCTGTCCTGTGCGTCTCTTGTCCAGGTGTTTCCTTCGACCTTTACGATGTCGTCTTACCCGTCGCGCTTGGGACGGCCTAGATTTCTTCGGCCTGATTTTGGCCACTATTCGGTCAAGGCCCCACGGGCAGTATAGATAGACAGCCAGTGACAGATAGTCAAATATAACATGAGACAGCTCAAAAAGTAACATTTTCACGAGAAAAGTAACATTGCCATAAATTACGTGGAAAACGATACACTGCTTTATTATGGCACTTTATTACATAAAAACAAAAACATTCTTAGATGCCTACAGTTTCACGATATATATATTTTTGTTAGCTGGAAAGTATTTTTGAAGTTAATTTAAATTGAGGAGTGTAACATGGAAATAACATGAGAGGGTCAAAAGTAACGTAAAATGTTACAAAAGTAACATTCTGGCAACGCTGATTGTGGACAATCTTCAATCCTGACAGCTTAGTCGGCCTGATCCACAGGAAAGACATGGTCAATACTCTACTACTGGCTAGTTATAATATTTTTATTTCAGGGTACGACAGAAATGGGATTGCAAGAGCTATCGCTATTCATCCGCGAGGTGTCGGACCGAATGGACGCGTCCGGAACTTGGCAAGAGCTAGCAAAAAGGCTGCAAACCGATGGTCTTAACAACTGGTTCGCAAACCAGTCCAGTCCTACCAGCATGCTGCTTCAGCACATCAAGGTAAACTTATCCAATCCTTTTTAAATTAACGACCCATCTTCTTCCTGCCCTTATCCCAATTTATGTGGGGTCGGCACAACATGTTCTCTTCTTCCATTCTCTTCTATCAGCCTCCTCTATCTCATCTATCTCTGCATTAAATTTAAAATTAACGCCATCGTTATGCATAATTATATGAGTCTGCCCGCGACCACGGCTGTTGTAACACGGTCGAAGCGGGAAACAATAAAGGTAGTCGCGATAAATACCCGTTTCTTTCATTTAATTATCAAATCCTTTTTTTTATTATACTAGCTGATGGAACCAGCATAATGGCCTGGTAACCCACGCCTATAACAAGGCATTGTCTCGTAGGTCACGCGTGCTCAACGATGCACTGCGTCCATCAACTTGAGGCATACAGATGTTCAGCCTCACGTACGTACCAGTAATTTCACCGGCACCTTTCAAACCAAAATGTGCAGGAATGAGCCACCACGCAACCAAAGACGCGGGCTGTTGCTAATTCTAAATATTTTTTCTTTTCAATATATAAATGTTTGTAGATAAAAGGTTTATTTATCTTTTTTTTTACAGGAATGCCGGGTGGATGTGACGTCAAAATCTCTGGCTCTGATACTGGACGAGATGGGTGAAGTAGAAGCGGCCAAGATAATCCGAAGCTACCTGCCGTCGAATATAAACGAGTAGTAGTATATAGCCGTCACTTTGTATGCGTGGACTTGTTTCCCAACGGGTAATGATAGTCAGTTGACTGTACAGATAGTGCAATTCACGAAGACGCGCCCCACCAATTTTCGGTTGAGGGGATCGCGGGGTGCGGGGAGTTTGCTCCGAGCGGCAGTCGCGAACCGTAGTCTATTCATTGTAGTGTGCGTGTGCACTCATAGGTAATTAGTGTGTACCGATAACACTCAAACATTGACGGAAGCTTACACACATATACTATAAACGGTTAGGAGGAATAGTGGGGCGCGCCTTCGTGGATTGCACTATCTATACTGAAATCTTAACTTTTAGAGTAGTGTTTACAGCATTGCAAAGGAAAAAAAACAGTCCACATATTCGATAAGAAGAAGACTCGAAGTCTTCTTCTTATCGTGTCACTGATTCTTTCGATCAAGTGTGGTGAAAGGATTTAAAGTGCGCCTCAAAGAGGCTCCTTTCGTGCACTCGTCTTTGAGCGAGTCATAATAATGTACGTTCCAATGTTGCCATCTACCATAAAAGTTAGGAATGTCTAGTGCTGCTGATTGGACTACTACACTTCAACATTGTCTAGGGATATTCAACACTTTTTTGGTTTTTACAAAAACTGAAAATAATTTCCGTAGTAAACTAGGTATAGCAATAATCTTTATTTTGTGTTGTTTATTAATAATACAATACAACTGTTAAAGTAGAAACAAAAAATTAAAGCAGAAACAAAATCTTGAAAAATCAGAAAATCTATATTATTTATTAATAAAAATTAAAGTAGAAACAAAATCTCGAAAAATCAGAAAATCAATTCGAAATGGAAAATCCCTAGACAATGTTTGATGTGTGTGTAGTTTACTTTCGTACGAGAAAACGATGCGATACTGTATAGTTCGGCCGTTCAGAGAATGCGTTTGACAGTTTGATCAGTTAGCCACAGTTAGTCACATAGTTAGTACAGCACTACAAATATAAAGCGCTGACATAACCTTGTAATAGCGCAGTATAGATTTAGAAAAATATTGTATAACAAGTTATTTGACACTCAGTTTGGCACAAAATTATAAAATTCATTGATTATTGACATAATAATGTTTTTTTAATGCTCATCAATTAATTGTTAAAACGGTAAAAAACCAGCAAAAATATTTTTATCGTAACTGCAACGCCATTACAAAGTTACGTTGTCAGTTCAATCGCGACGTGTCAGGAACGCATTCTCTGAACGGCCGAACTATAGTTTGTTTAACTACAGTATCGCATCGTAACCTCTTAATACGTAGACTTGCGTAGTCTTAGGACGGGATTACCCTTAAAACTAGGCACCCTAAGGGTAGCTTTTATAAAAGTCCGTTAGTAAAATATCATACCAAATTTCGGTAAATTTGTCAATTTTCCGTGCTTAGATCAAACTTACTGATATTTACATACATACATAAAATCACGCCTCATTCCCATCGGGGTAGGCAGAGATCACGGATTTCCACTTACCACGATCCTATCGAAATTTTGTATGACATTTTAGTAACAAATGTTCATAATCGGCCCTTAATCTACCTAAAAACGGGTCTTACCACATCAAAGTAACGCTATTCGTCAGATAAAAATATTTCCGATTTCACTTTCGATTTGTCAAAAGCTTAATTTTTTGTGGCAATTTTGAAAAACTACAATTTATTATCCTTAAAACGTTGCTAGCTGTTTGTCTCTTATGGCCTTACTTATAAAAATATGTCAAATATGTTAACAGTGCTTATACTATTGCCATCTTTTACCACTGGGTAATGAGTAATGACAAACAGGGACAGGGCTAACTTTAAGCAATGATTAAATTTAAATTGCGTTTATAAGTAGGGCGGTTATTTTATAAACGCCACGCAAAAAAAGAATAAGCTAAAGACGCCACGTCAAACTTAAGTTCTATTTTCAATAAAAATTCTAGATTTATTTTGATTGCAAATTATATTATTTTTTAGCATCTTGGTTCTCATTGGTTATTTTGTATAGTTTTTAAGATAGACAAGTTTTACAAGAAATTGAATGTATCCGCCTGGTATTTGAATGGCAGCGTATGTACAGTCGCTTGCAAAAAGATGGTTACAAATCGTCATTTTAAAATGTGTTTTTACTTCGTATTTGCTTCTAGTAGATTCTTTCGTTACTTCTCAATTCATGATACTCTTGTTATGACTAATTAACTCATTTTGGATGATATATTTAGCCATACGGATAGTGTTTATTTACAAAAATGTAGTTGTGTTTGTGTATGTAAGCTTGACCAATTTATAACTTTTTCAAGCACTTCAAAAACTAAACAATGTTTTCATATTGATTTTAGACGTTTCGTTAGTTTTCAACCTTCGAATCTATCTCTTCTATTTTAATGGTCTTTTTAGTGGCTTATTTACTAAAGCCTACATCATAAAATAGTTAAGCGATATACAAAACTGTTATCACAATGTGCCTTTACAGACATTTTATTTGTATGTAGCTGTATGTATGTATGTAGTTTTAAGAATTATTTTTATTACTTTTATTTTAATATTGGATTGATTAATTTTTATGATAATGGTAGATTGCTTAATTTTGTTTTTAGAATTCTGATCAGTAATTTGTTATGTTTTGATGTTTAGAAAATAGTAGTCATGCAGACCAAAAATGTTATGAGTACAAGTACAAGCTTGTTGCTTATTTGAGCTGTTTAAACAGTTTTTTATCCATGACTAGATGCGTTCTCATCACCATCGCCTATCAAGCAATTGTCTAAGCAATTGTTCAAGCAAACAATTCAAGCATTGTCTCGCAGGACACTCACGTCAGGAACGTGCCGAAGCGGGCAGAAGCGGGCTTTATGTGATCGAGTCTTTGTGTTGCTGACTTGATAGTCTGTATCCATTTGAAGTATGTAACTATTTAGGTACTTTGGCCCATATATTATGTAGAAACATTTCTTGAGTGTGAGTTGATAGTCTCACGCATTGATTTTTTCAAATTTTTTTGAAAAGTCAAAATGTATGCTTGAGGCTAGACTCGGACTCAAACACTGTTTCTGCATGCAGCCCTTTATGTGTAAGTTTGAAACAGGCATAAAATAATTCGAATCATAATCAATTTAATTAATTGCAAATATATTTTTAGAATCACAAATAAACACAGTGAGGATTGGCTATGAATGTATGACATGTGATATTGTCTAACAACCCGCTGTGTGGTTTATCGCGTGCCCGATAAATAGTGACCCGTAGCATCAACACTAACTATTGGGTATGTAAGGAAAAGGACTGTAGTTTAACTGCGAAACGAAAGTGGTAATCAAAGATACCGTTGCCTCTACTTGACATGCAAGTGCAGCAGACGGTATAATAAGGGAGAAAGAAAGTACTTCTTCCTTCATTACATTCCTGTTTTGCTTACATCCTTATAATTTTTGTGTGCTTTGTTGGATGTATAGTAAACTGTCAAGGACTGGTTGGACTGATGATAGATTTATAAGCAAAAATGTTACGTATTGTGATTTGTGAAAAATTAAATAATTTCGTATCATATTTGTGTTTTTATAAAATAATGTGGGCAAACTAAACTTAAATTAGAAAGCTGATTGGCGATAGTTCGACGTAATTTTGTAAATTCCGGGAAATCGGATAGGAGGGGCTCAGATAGTTTTTCTAGGAAACGCCATTCTTATGGCCCTTAGCCAACATTTGACTTCTGACCATAGTGATGATGAAAGAACGCCAACACATCGTCATGCCAACGATTTCTAGATTGCATTGATACATTTACGAAAAGTTCGAAATCTAATCCCTGGTGTTGCAGGTGTCTATGGGCGACGGTGACTACTTTCCATCAGGTGGCCCGTCTGCTCGTCTGCCAGCTATGGCATAAAAAAAATAAAACTGGCACAGATACATTTAAAAATGCATTTGCTGCTTGATTTACCTATTGCGCGCAAACTATAAGCGTTAGATTGAATAAACTACCGTTACCGCTCGCCGCCATCTAGAATGGATCTAAGAGTGATCTTGGCTAGCTAAGCCAGATGCCAGCTGCCTGCCTGCCTGTAGAGAGGAGCTTGTTATGCAATTATCAAGCCCTAGAAGCATCTGTTTTTCAGACAAAGTGAAAAATCCAACGACGACGACGACTGACGGGGCCTTCGAAGTTTGATCTTTCCTCCAAGAACGGAACCGACGACGGACAGTTTAATATTTGACATTGGCAGCACACAGTTAATGTCTAAAATTCTGGCATCCATGTCAAAACCAGCAACCAGCTGGCTTGGTATTTTTGTTGATTGAGTTGAGGTTATGTTTACATATTTCTCATAGTATTAATTATGTAATAGCATCAAAAAAATGATAATAAATCTGCAACTACTTCGTACTACATCAACACGGATAGCGGCGAATCGCGCTCTAAATTTTTTTTCAAAACCTACATCTTCCGAAGTACTAACAGCATATTTGATGCAGTGTAAAGAGCCGCCTTGGACTTCCTATTTTGTGAAGGTTATATCCCTAATTCATAACATCACTAATTGAATATTCCTTTGGTTTAGTAACATTTTCCATCTAATGAATAAACAGGTCTAAGCTGACCTACAAAAAAATCGAGAAAATGGTCTAAGCGATTATCTCTATTCTTAAATTTAAGACCACTCTTGTCGGGGCTTTGATGCAGTTTCCTCCAATTAAGTCTTTCGAATGCGGCCTCCTTGACTCCTTAAATGGCATGAAAGCGACTATTTCCTTTATCTGGCTCACATAACTTATTATTGGCCTTCCTCTTCCCCGTTTTGCTTCAACCTTTCCTAACATTTTCCCTCTTTGATTTTGTATTGTCTCCAGTATAACTCTCTTCTCCTTTACTTGCTCTAAGACTTCTTTGTTCGTAACTGTCTTTCCATATTTGTTTACTTATTTACCTATCTATGTTAAAAAATAAATACTTAAATAAAATATTGTATACAATCCACACCACACTATCTAGCCCCAAACTAAGTAGAGCTTGTACTATAAAAACCAGATAGCTGATATAATACTTAGTACATACTACATACTAAAAATACAATATACCTAGGAAAGAAGAAGTCAGCTGTAACACTTTCTACTAAAATCTCTGCCTATTTTCAGTACAGTAGTGTGAAAGATGACCAATTTGGCAAGTCAAACTTCAACTGGAAGGTTGGGGCTTCTAACTACCAGATATTGAGGACTGGATGCTTCCCCTACATCAAATACCACTGCTTGAGGAAACAGGAAGATAATCTTAATTCATCTGATAAGTTCATGAGGATAATCAAGGTTGCAAATTTTGGTAAATATTCGTATATGCTTATATGCCTTGTATATATGCCTTGTGCTTGCATATATGCCTTCGGCAAGTTTCGGCAAGTTTATCATGCGCACTTGATGTGCGGGCAGGTTTTTCCGCAAGTAGGCCGCTGGTGGGCCCTTTTTGCGTGAACCTTGACACATGTTGCTCGAACTTTTTTAGGTTCTACAACAAGCCGGATTCCTCACGATGTTTTTCTTCACCGATTTGAGAGTACTGGCATAGTGCACATAATTTTTTCGAAAGAAAAACTCATTGGTACACAAGTGGATTTGAACCCACGACCTTCGGATCGGAAGGCGGGGTTACTAGCCGTCTTTACCATAAGGGCACACGGGGCCCGTGCCCAGGGCCCCCATTCTCAGGGGGCCCCGAAGGACCGACAATTCTCTAAACACATTTATTCTCAAAATGTTTTTGTCGGGTACGCTACATTTTTTTCACAATACAAGGCATATACTACGCTATTATATCCTACTGTATTTGATTACCTATAATAAATGGTCATGTGTAGTAAAAAAAAATTATAATTCGCTTTTATTACTTTCCAAAAGGGCCCAAAATTCTTGTGTGCCCAAGGGTCCCAGCCTAGTTTAAGACGGCCTTGGCCACTACCACTAGACCACCAGTGCTCTTTCTGTAGACGCCTTATATATACATAGATGTATGTATCCTACATTCATCGCTACTTTCTTTTTAGAGAATACGCATGAGCTAACTTCTGTTAGCTTATTATCTCTGTAAGATTATCAATCTTTGATAAATTGTGGTATGTGAAATGTGAACGTAAATTATTAGATAACTATGTTTTCTTCAAAAATATGATTATTACCTACTTATCTTTAGATTGTGATTTAACTACCATAATATCAGCTACTAGTCTTTAAATCTGGTTATCATGACGCAAATTACTCATAATCATAATATTTATTGCAATTATTGTTAGGTATACATGGTGGTGGTATTTTAACTTAAAGTTAAAAATGGTGAATGCAAAATAAACCCTTCATTTTACGGCATGGCAGTATTTAGAGTGGAAGCAGGCCGAAGTTTGAAAAAAAAAACATTGATTACATTAATTGAGCCCAAAAAAGTCCTAAAATTAACACACACTTCATTGTTTTAGAAAAGATCGCCTCTGTACATTCTCGCTTTATTATGTTTTCATCCCATCTATTCAAAAAGAGGCGATTGGTTCCCTAAATAGTGCGCCTAAAGTAACTACTTTAGGCGCACTATTGGTACAGTGACACAATGACTTTTAAATTTGGAATACTATTCAATTGAAAAGTTTGAACGCAATTCGCTATACGATAAAATACTGGCTGGTAGTGGTAGTATGAAAAAGCGAGCCTATGGCCGCGGTATTGGTTAATAAAAAAAAAAATACGCGGGAACTTCATGTATTTTTATTATTTTCTTTATAACAAACTACTACAAGCAATTTAAATATAATACACAAAAAAACAATTAAATATGAGTTCTAGCAGTGAAAGTGATATATTAACGCTAGAAAATGTTAAATTAAGCGTAGAAGCTGTGATAAGCAATTTGCTTCCAAACAAATCGCGGGAAATATATCTAAAAGCCTATGAAAATTTTATTAAATGGAAGAATGAAAAAGAAGCAAAGTCATTTTCAAAAACTGTGTTTTTAGCATATTTTCTCGCCATAAAAGCAAGAAAACAAGGCAAAAATTTGCAAGCGCGTAGTTGAAAGTATTAAATTACGGCCTTCCTCAGTTGATCCACCGGTTCAACCTTTGTCACCACGCCCATCTACTTCAAAACAGCGTGAAATATCACCATTGCCTCAACATGATCATCAACTAGAGTCTGAAGTTATTACGAATACCCAAGTGATAAATAAGTCAACTACATTTTCTTTGCCCAACAAAACAGTTACAATAAACTTCAAAAAACCCCTCGTTTCACTCGGGATCCTACTCTAGAATCATTCACTTCACTCTGGATTCAAAAAATCGCTCTCGCCCTAAATACTTTATTTTGGCCCCTTATGACACAATCTACTATTATCTATCATCTGTATGTGTGAAAGAAAGATATCCCTACTACTACTAGGTGGGACCTACTATTTTAAATTAGTTAGAGACATTGGCAGGTAGGTACCTACTCTTCTTCCTATATTTATAAAAACAATGAATTTTTTTTTTCAGGAATACCATGTTTACTTTATGGACTAGCAGCAACTCAGTTGATACGGCACACAGAAATAGTTCACACAACTAAAGGCCCTGTTACAATATACTTTTTACTACCTGAAGAAAAAGGATCACAATATTGAAGAAGATGTAGAATTCTAATCTTATTCACTCTTTGTAACTGTGTACTGTATAAGTGTATTATGAAGTTAGAGGTATATTAAGAAAAAAACTCATGAGTATCTCGTTAATTACTATCATTTAGTTATTTATTTCATTTATAATATTAAATAAATAATAGATCCGTATTACAATTCACAGAAAACACACAATATAATTATTATTTATTTCATGTAGAGGCAAAAATAAATTTACAGTTAAAAATTTCGCGTGGTGTAAAAATAATACTAAATTGCGCGACTTTATGAGTCACATTTAGCAATTTGTAGCTACCATTTCCGCTAACGAAAATTAGTTTCGTGTAGTCGACAGCGGTACAGTAGGAATTATGTTATTTACATTGATGGGTGCTTTAACCCCCTGAAGCTTTCTATAGTAAAGTAAACAGGCCTTTGCATTTATTGTAGATGATTTATATAAATCACCTGCTGTGTGTGTGTTGACTTCGACTAAATTTTTACGTAGAGCAAGTTTATTACCTACCCATAGGGATGCCTCTAAGCAAAAACTGTGGAGCTAGCTGCTATACTGCCGTAGCATATTAAAGTAGGAGTAAGATGAGCTGATAATCTGAAAAGGAAATAAACAAATCGTCTTTAAAAATGTCTTTTACTTTTTTGTACTTATCCCTCTCTTCTTCCCACGGCTCTTTCGAAAAGGTCACGGGCCAAACTCGCATCCGGCTTGAAGGACCAGACGTGCCCTCGCACAGCCAATGATGTTTATTTTTTTTGTTTATTCAATAAAATTAAAGTGCTTAAAATGATGAATGCGCGGGTTTAGCCAGTACAGTGCCTGTATAAAAATAAAAAAGGCATCGAGTGCCCGAAATAGCAGTTTTTAAATATTTTTTTGAGTTGGTTTACCAAAGTCGTCGCTGCTTGGTTTCCAAGTCGTATTTAAATCTTTACAAGTAGTCATTCTCGGCGTGATCGAATCGTAAGTGACTCACATTGAAGGAAAGCTAGGTGATCTATTTCAACTTACAGATGAAAATGTCTCCAACTGGATATTAGACAGTCCAGTGAACTTGATATAAATAGGTATTTGTGAGCGAAAGATTATAATTCTGATGTCGGTGCGGATCAGTTGGCCTAGTGGCGAGTTGTTCCAGCCGCAGTAGAAGCACGAGTCTCCAACGGCGAAGCCCTGGAATGTTTCCAATACTAGACACAAAAGTCATAATAAGTATATTTTTATTTTGTCGCTGTCTACCACGCTAGCGAGGGTTTTTTTGTAAGCCCTACAATAATTTAGTTGCCGAAGCTAGCGCTATGAGTCATCATCATCATCCACTGCTGACGAAGTCCACTGCTGGACATAGGCCTCTCCTACACATTCCCAGGAAAAACGATTCTGAGCTCTTTCCATCCACCGACTTCCCGCGATCTTAACAATGTCGTCGGGCCATCTGGTTGGTGGGCGCCCTACTTTTCGTCGCCATTCGAGAACCTTTATTCCCCAAACGGTTGTCGGTATATATGCACGCTGTGTGTGCTGTATCAGATTCTTCCACAATAACTGCATCAGATTTTCTAGAGTAGCATAAACACAGGCATCTCCTGATTTCAACTAATCAGCTACAAATCATTTTTCTAGGCTTGTAGCTGCCGTTGTTGTCTGTGAATTTTTTGATTGACTCGAGGCAGGGGTAGAGCCGAGCCACCTGCTATAACCTCTATTCAAAATATATGGTTACTTGTTACCGATAAGCATCTGCGTCGCGATACACGGCTTCTAATGAAAATCCGGCTCAAGGCTTTCAAATAGAGATCAATAGCTCAAGGATGACTCGGAAGATACGTAGATACCTACTATTACCTTGTTTCTCAAAAGTGTGCCAAGGTAACATGGTATCC
Organism: Thera britannica; assembly: GCA_939531255.2. Taxonomy (NCBI): domain Eukaryota; kingdom Metazoa; phylum Arthropoda; class Insecta; order Lepidoptera; family Geometridae; genus Thera; species Thera britannica. Next base: position 16,262,793 of record OW618036.2, on the reverse strand, counting down.
AGAGTTGTACAAAGCCGCTGATTAATAACATTATGAATAGAACGTCAACGATCCCATCGTCCAGTTTCTGAAATCAAAAAAATAAAAAGAATGAATTCTGTGCCTCCTGTGATAGGTGATACAAGTCAAAAATTGACATTTTACAGGAGAGCAAAAACAAGGTTTAAAAAATTCTAGTTCATTGACTAAGTAGGCTAGGTTACACTTAAGTACTTTCTTTTGTAGATAAATATATTTACTTTCATTGTGCATTTTAATTTTCGGGGTAAATATTATAGTTTTGAAGTAATTTATTAAAAACCTGTGAGATGTACCTTTAATCATTTATAAATATGTGAAAATAACGTGTTAAATGATACAAGTTCAGTTAAATCATGTTGCACCTATAATATTAATAAAATGTGGTCTTTGTGTAAACAGATATACAAGAAGTGAAACAATTGAATAACTCGTCAGAATATGTTTCAAACACAATGTTGCTCAAACAAATGATGAAAACACTACCCCAAAGATTAGATTGATTTACTTCTCAGTGCCTTATTTTGATAATTTACTTGAATTGTATCAGTTAGCTAAAATTCTAGCCTTTTTATAGATGTGTTAAATGATACAAGTCAAGTTAAACCCTTCATTAAAATACCAATTAATTGTGTAAATGAATACAAGTATTAGAAAAATAATTAAGGTTTATAAAACTTTTTCAAAATTATGAATTTACTTGTAAATAAGGCACAAATATATCAAAATTATGAACAGAAGTAAATTGAGATCTTTTTGAATGCAAGAAACTGTGAACTTGACTACTAAAAAATGGCAGAGATCAATTTTACGCAGGTATCACAATAAGCAATGTAAACCTACTCAGTACAAAACATAAGATCACAACCACTGTGTGAATCCTAAAAACTCAAAAAGAATCAATCAAAACAAAATTATAAAACACACACTTGCACTTTAAACACAATAAAGGCAGTAATTCTTATCTATAAGATGGGCAAATCGTCGAAAAAATTAAAGAGAATAAAAAAGTACGTATGTCCTGAAAAATATACTGATCAGTAGATGGACTAAAGCTATATTATATCATAGTTTTAACAATGAGATAAAATAGCAAAATCCTTATAGTAGATCTTAAAATTACTCATACTCAGAATCATCATCATTGTCCGGAGCAGAGTCTTTGACATCATTCTAGTGGCACAGACTTCTGTGCTTTATTTATGAGAGCGCTCATAATACTCATAAATAAAGTACAGTAAATCTAATAGATCCTTCTACTTTTGGATTGAAATTATAATCTTGAAGTGGTAGGCTTTCAGTACTTACTTATTTATTGTTATCATATCGCAAGCTTTATCCCGCTTAGAACAATCTATTCTCATGTACTCAACATTCTTGAATTATTTTTTAAAAGATAAACAGGATATGTTTTCTTTGACATACAAAACAGATCAAACATTGCACCACAGAAACTTTTCATTGTCTGTATTGGTTTTTGTTTAAAAAAAAATGAAACATAAAAACATATCATGAGTAATCTCGATAACAGTAAATTTTGCAGCTGTCCGCACTAGCTGGTACCAATCTCTTGGCAAGTGAATATAATACTTGTATGTTTGTCAGCCTCCATGTGAGTATGACGGTCATACTTAATCGTTTTGTCGTACCCACTAGAAATTTATGTTATATAGATTGTAATTGTAGTCATGTATGGTCAAATTGAAGGTCCAAAAGTTGTCACTTGTATGCGTCGATCTATGGCGAGTTCAGACGTGAATAAATTCCCTCAAGGCTGCTGCGACAGTGCGACACTAACGCCCGTGCATCTTCGCTAAAGATGTATGAATAACGGTTTAACTTTTTTGCTAACTTTATGCTTAAGCTTATTTTTATAAGCGACTTTTGTAAATTGCTTCTAAACCTATCTGCTTTCTTAACTAACAAAACTTTTAACTTTTTATCAGCAGTAATTTGGTTTGGTCATCAACTTTTTGATTGTGCAACCAGTATGCTTGGTTACTGTGATAAAAATAAGGTTAAATTTCGTGAAAATCACTAAACGAAAAGTGGTTGTCTTTGTAAGTTTGTTTATCAGCTTAACTTAAACAGTCTGTTTAATTAACTGCTATTCGTTTTAACACCCATCTATATCTCCAACCCCGCATCACTTTGTCATGTGAGCACTTGTATCATTTATCACATCTTTTTATAAATAAAAATATGATGATTTGGTTTGAGGTTTAGATACTATTCATATTATATTATTAACTCACAGTTAAAAATGTATTTGTGTAGAATGATGTAAGTCGAGATATATCACTTATCACATTAGTTAGGCACACATTTAGATTTGGATTTGTAGGTACATGTTGAATTGTACCCTAATCAGTATTGAAAAATATCGGTTCAAAATGATATGACTCTACCTATATCGAAATTCACGATACATATCCTGAAAAAATAATTGTGCAAATGAATATAATCGCTCTTATACCACGAAGCACGAAAAACAATGCGTGGAGCCATTACTTAACGGGGTTACAACTTGACATATATCTATATTCACAATTTATTTGCCAAAACCCTGTCAGTTATATCACTTTGCACCAAATTATCTCCGAACCTATAGCAGACAGAAGAACGTGAGTTAGACCCAAAAATTCTACAATTTTTTCTGATCATTTCTATGTAAAAATCTCAAAAAGGGTACAACTCGAGATACATCACTCATCACAGGAGGCACAGAATGAAATAAAAGGAGAAAATAGTAGAGCGCTAGGAAGATGATAAGCGTTACACAAAAAAATAGAGCAATCAATATAAGAAGGCCCGGCCACATAGGTATATGTCATTAGTTCTTTCAAACCAGTGTGGTGAAAGGATTTAAAGTGCGCCTCAGAGAGGCTCCTTTCGTGCACTCGACTGTTTTTTGAACTACCTATTTAGATTCTACGACAAGCCGGTTTCCTTACGATGTTTTCCTTCACCGTTTGAGAATACTGACAGTGCACATAATTGTCTCTATTTTTGTTATTTTCCAGTAGATGATTAAAACTACGCTCCTAGCGGACTATTTCAGAAGCACGTTTCAATATCAAGAAACAATCCCTTTGGAAAATTTCCGTAGGGTGCTGCGGGTGCCATTTCAGTGTGAACTTGTGAAGGCGACCTATATTTTTTTAATTTAACTTACTCTTGCAATTTGGAAAGCTATCAAGCAAATGATGACGGAGCTGCACGAGACCTGGTAGACCAGCGGTGGGCCAAACACTGAGGATACCGTTGTTAACGCTCTGCGACAAGCAAAAGCATAATAAGTATAAGCACCAACCTTGTTATTACTTAAGGCCTGCGCACACCTAGTTCGCTGGCGGTAGCGATCAGTTAAACGCTGTCAAATTATATTATACAAGGTGCAGTTTTGAACCTGCAAAACATTTCAGGAGGTTGTTAGGAGACTCGTAAATAATCATATAACAATACGATACCAAGTCAATAATCAATAATACTTTTTCTTTTCGATTTTTCAATTTTATTGATTTTCAGAATAACCCTCTTCAAAAAAACAGAATCACCCATTGCGATGTATCGCGTGTCATGTCACTGTGTGCGTGAATGCGATGACCAGTGACGTCAGCCTGTACGAGTCTCCGTCCACATTTCTAAGAAACGAACGCGGCACATACGTTAAACTAAAATGAAGGTCGTTGCTATGGTTACGGGGAACCCCGCGATTCTCGTCATACCGCATTTCGATTTAGACTCGAAAATCTGTTACTGCGCATCGAAGGTTCAACCAAGGTGCCGCGACCTGTACAAGTTGTTGTAGCTACAGTAACTTATAGCAAATAATTTTACCTTAGATGTAGTTCGAATTTTTAACTGTATGCAGCTCACTGCATGGAGTGCCAGTGAATCACGCAGGGCGACTGCGTATCAGACCTCAACAAACCAGTTACTTGATAACACGATACCCATTTGTTATTTGCTAATTGTCTGACTTTCTGGCTTTTGACTACCCGGAACCAACGACCGTACGGCAAAGCTGTAAGGTCGTTGACCCGTACCGACCCGTGTGGTACCTAACGACTGTCCGAGAGCTACAAATCAGTTCGAACCAAAGGCTTTAATTAAGTGCTTACCGAAACACGGGATTTCAATGATGACGTTGCCGATTGGGGAATAACTCCGCGAACATTTCGATGGCTCGAGATACATTGTCTCCACTGATGGCATACCTACAAGCGGACCATCTCCACCAACTCTACATTGGAGTATTGGTCCGTCATCTTTACAATTAGGTAGTAGGTACCTATCCCGACCGTTAATCGAAGGCGCACTTGAGGGGCGGAATTTGCAAGCGTATGCACATACCGGCGTCATCAAATACACTAATAAATTGAGCCGATCGATGCGTTTGCGATGGCCGCGGGGGCGTGGCGGGGTGGCGGGGGGGAGGGAGCGGCCGGTGGTTGGTGCTTTGGTTTGGATTTATGAAAGAAATGTCGGTTGCGTTTGTTTGTGTGTGTGAAAGCGCAGTTTAAGGACACGTACAGATTGGTCGCGTTTTAAAAAGGGGAGTTCACACTTACCGATTTACGTTAATAAGAATAAAATGAAAAAAAAATACCTGCCCATTTTATTGTTGATTCGGGTCGAGAATCACTAACATAATTACCTCCTAAAATGTTTTGCAGATCCAAAACTGCACCTTGTAGAAAAAGAAATATAAATAATTTATTTTGCGTCAACTTAAAAATAAAAGGTATTTAACTGAGATAGCGGTCAAACGCAAACCTATAAATTGTAAAAAAAAAAAAAAAAAAAAAAAAACTTAGATTACATGACGGCAAAAAAGGTAGACCACTCAGCATTTGCTACAAGGGCACCCTTGTAGCGCTGGTTTTCAGTGGCACCATAATATAATAATAATAAAACTAACGCTTAATAATAATAATGAAATACCTTACACGAAATAAAAACAATATTTGTTACCCAAAAACACACAGAAATATCAATTTAAAATAATAATAATATAAAACAAAAACACAACAGTTTCTATTAAATTAAATTAAATTTGAAAATTAAATTTGAAAAACAATCAAATGTTTTAACAAAAATTAAAAAAAATAATAATATTATTTTGGCATAGGTATTTCATTTACCATTATCTTTTGTTTACGTCTACCTACATCTATGTATGTAGGTATACCTATGTCAAATAAATGTGCCTATTTTCTTTCTTTTTTTTTAAGTATAATAAAAAAAAAGAAAACACCCCTCAGAAGAGAACGTTTTCTCATATAATAAAATAGCCTCAGCTCAGCTCAGAGGGCTTATGCTGGCTTTTAACACATCACTTTGATCAAGATGTTTCGTTTTGTGACTAGTCTCTTTAGGTGACTCTGAACTTTAAAAAAAAATACGGCTCCCACGTAGAATAGATTGGGTCGAATCGTTGTTTTAAAATGATCACCAATATAAATAATTATGAACTTTTTCGCCAAACATCGTGCGTTTTACACAAGTTTTGGGCCAATTTAAAACAAACTTCGCTCTACATTTTTGCATTCTTTAATTTCTTGATCAAACACTATTTAGAGACGCTGATGGTAATTGTAGATATCTGTTTAGGCTGATACCTTACCTATGCATACTTACAAACTACATTTTACCAGGAAAAAGTAACCTTTAGTAAAAGGTGGTAAAATCTTACTTAAAAACCGAAAGATGCCACTTGACTATCCTTCCAACTCTCTTGTTGAGGACTTGCTGCACCTCCACCCTGGACGGATGCCACCTCGGTAGTGTCGCGACAGACTCGTCCAGTCCGTCGAAGATGGTTTGAAGGTCCAGGATAATCATATCCATCATGGTGTCGTAGTGAAGCAAGAAATGAAACAGCAGGTAGACGTAGCCTAAAAATACAGTGAATGGTATGTTCACCACGAGGCGCACAGACACATTCGACGCCATCTGGCGCAAAAAAACAGCGTCTCAGCTAAGTAGACTGCAAGGGAATAGCAACAGCATTCTAAAGGAGATTGTTGAAAAACAAAATTGTAAATCGTTACTTTTTTATTCCATAGCTGTCAGATGAGCAGACGGGCCACCTGATGGAAAGCAGTCACCGTCCCCCATGGGCACCTATTAATAGTTATAAGATACATACTACTTAACCTACTTTTTCTGTTTTTGTTACTAACACCAATAGACGTCATAGTTGTCTGAATCAAGAATTTAATTATTATTTTGTACGTAGGTAAGTAGGAAGGTCTATAAGCCTGAAGACGTCTACTGCAGGGCTAGATTTTTTCAGGATACAGGGATACTTAAATACTTCTCTCATACCAGAAATAAGTTTTCTTCATCCACTAACTTTCTGTCGTCGATCCATTGGGCTACTCCATCATCCTACAGAAGTCTACTGCCTCAGCCAATCATCATTGATTTCCATTGATGGTGGAACGAAGTCAATATGTTCTCAAACGAAAACTTCTTGTACCTAATAAAACAAGAGTTGTCCCCAAAAACTTACCACAAAACGCCTGAAAAAATATAATGGAGAAATTCAGTTGAATAAACAAGAAGACTTCGTAATTCGGTGTGCGGTAGGGGTCATCGTATGGCAGCCACATGGGGAAAGCCAGTGGTCTGATGGTGTACTCAGTCTGTGTTCCGAACAGGCTCTGGTAGTGCAGCATGGCCAGTGGGAACATCATGAAGAGCAGGCCCGTGGTGCCGGTCAGAGACATCCAGCCGATGTAGAGCTTCCATATCAGTAGCTGTTTGTCCAAGAACGGCTTTCTGTAATGTTAATAATGACCAGAGTTATATATTACCATACAAATAGACGCTCTCATTCATAATTATGCTCTGAAGTATCCTCTTATAGAGACCCTTCCAAGTACAATCCTATTCCTGTTAATTCCGAGATGAAATACTTTGGTACATATATGTAAGTATACAAAAGTGAGACCATAAAGTGTTGCGCTTTTTTATTACGCTTTTATTAGCTTCACCTGCATGTAAGTTTGTATGTAACCGACCCCTTTGAGCTCGATTTTGTCCTACTTTGAACGATCAGATTTGATTCAAACTTTGCACACCTGTCAAAGGTCGATGACAATGAAACAATATGAAAAAAAAACTTACAAGTAAAAAATAAATTATTAAATTTTTCAATTGATTATTACAGTTTTATTTTTAACTTTTTAGTTCAATTAGATATAAAAGCGTTTTATTTTTAGTTTTTTAAACTATAATTTATTCCAAAACTGAACTGGTTGGCACAAAAAAAAAAAAGTTCATGCAGCAAACTTTGCAGTAGGTAATACGGCTCTAAAAGTAATATCCAAATAGTTTTTCTGCTGCTCTATATGCTAGATTGCTATTCGCGTTTTTCGCGCTCGACTCAGTCCATTCGTCATTGCAAGAAATCAAAGAATGTTTTCGCCATCGAAAAATAAAATTTTGGTTGAGTCCAGCACACAAAAGTAATCACAAGGTAGACATACCTATACCTGGGTCCTAAATTACAAACAACATAAAAGTCCTCATTCATAACAGCGAGTAGGTTCAATATCTCGTCTTTGTTGCATAACACGCCCAGGTAGACCATGGGTATGGAACACAGCATCATCAGGTAGCAGAAGCACTCGATGGCGAATGAGAAGTCTTCCACCTCAACTCCGTGGTAGACGAACATCGCCTCCATGCCGGCTCCTACGAATATCAGGGACATACTCATAGCTGGCCATATGAATCTGAAACATATAGTCCTTTCAAAGCACTGGTTTATAAGAAATACAAGAAGATGAACCTGTGACAGGTAGGTATAGTAGGTACATCGGTAGTTATTTTGTTTATTCTTCGTCTATTACTAACAGACCAACCAGTTTCTCCAATCTGTTTGACTGTTAGTAATTGTGGTTAGATGGCACAAACTAAAGGAAGCCTATACCCTGCAGGGGATGAAGCCTGGCTGAGGATGACAGATTCAGATTCAGATTATATTTATTGATTGAAATACATGTCGAAAAGATGTTAAATTATAAAAGGTAATGTACCTACAATGTATTCTGCTTATATTGAGGCATGCAATATTGAGATTTACAAGGATATGTCATGAAAATATATAAATAATTAAATAAAATTAAAAATAAAACCATAAATAAAGCAGCAGGAATAAAGTTTTTCTCATTTTCTATTTCTTTTGTCTACTAGAGCTATTTTATAAGATAAAGCATTTATTTTGGACACAATAGGTACTCAAAAAGTTACGACACGAATAAATCAGAGTATTTATGTATAAGTATACCTACTAATACTAGTAAATTTTCATGATTAGTAGCAAATATAATAGGTACAATACAAAAGATAGCTAACAGATAGGTAGAGAAAGTAAGAAAAATAGTATACTTATTCATACTATACTTACCTGACTAATGAATCTCTCTGGCTAAAGAATATTCCCTGAGAAGCCAGTATCAAACGCGCTTGAGGGTGGAAATTGTAGAGATCGGCGTCAGCCCTATCGAAATCGTAGTTTTTTTTTACGAAAACGTCCTCAAGCCATTGTAGGTACTTCGGAGTCTTCATTATGTATTTAGTAAGGGCTGATTTTTCAGTCTACGGAATAACGCTATTCGTCGAATAAAAATGACTATCCTTGTTTATTACAAGCCTATAGAGGCCCTTACTTTCCTACGTAGACATCGACATAGGCAGGCATTTATTTGCTCCTTCAGCACACACAAGAATAAAAACATAGAAAGACATATTATTACAAAAAAACCTAGTCATATAAAAACAAGTAGCAACATAATGACAAATTCAATATTTTTTGGCTGGCATCCATGGTATTTTTTTAAAGTGTTATACTTGGTGGTGATACGTTTTTAAAAGTATGAGAATAAAAGCCATCGATTGCAGGGTTTTACCATCTTTCAAAAATATTTCCGTTTAAAATGATTAAGAACAAAAAAGAAATATTTTTTATCTGCCCGTTAAGTACCTACCTACTGATTGTAAAACCGAACCTAAATATCACTATGAATAGAACTAGGTATTATTTATTTGAAGGTGACTCTATTGAGAGTCAAATATCCAACTGTATTCTTATAAAAGTAAAACTGAAAAACAAAGTCTTTCGGCTAGCTCTTTGAAATAAAAACAAGTAGCAACATAATGACAAATTCAATATTTTTTGGCTGGCATCCATGGTATTTTTTTAAAGTGTTATACTTGGTGGTGATACGTTTTTAAAAGTATGAGAATAAAAGCCATCGATTGCAGGGTTTTACCATCTTTCAAAAATATTTCCGTTTAAAATGATTAAGAACAAAAAAGAAATATTTTTTATCTGCCCGTTAAGTACCTACCTACTGATTGTAAAACCGAACCTAAATATCACTATGAATAGAACTATTATTTATTTGAAGGTGACTCTATTGAGAGTCAAATATCCAACTGTATTCTTATAAAAGTAAAACTGAAAAACAAAGTCTTTCGGCTAGCTCTTTGAAATGAGTAACAGTAAAGTAGTTAGTTCCAGTCTGCTGGCATTATTGGATGATTACCCAGTTAGGTACCTAATGATACTTGACGAAATTGCTGCAACTCGAATACCTAATTAGTAATTACGTAGTAGTCACTGAGCCTATTAAAAAATGGGCAAGTGCGAGTAAGGCAAGTTTGTTGCTTGTTCTTTTGCTTGCTTGATCGAACTGGCACCTAGGCTCACCTTTCAAAGAGATTATTGTCATTCTATTAAATAAATAAATATTGTGGACAATTAACACAACACTATCCAGCCCCAAACTAAGCAGAGCATGTAATATGATGGGAACCAGATAGCTGATATAATACTTGTATACGTATTTTTTGTGAAAATACATACACCAGGCAGAGAAAAAACATCTGTGATCACTATGCACAAATATTTGTTCATATTGGGGATCGAACCCACGGTCTATGGCGCAGAAGGCAGAGTTAGTACCAACTGAGCCATGACGCCTGTCTGGAGCCTATTGGAGCCTGGTACCTATTGGATAAATGCCTTTTGACTACTACTCCGTATTAAGTATAACAAATCTTATTCTACTTATAATTACAGTTACTTGACTATACTTTTATTAACAAACTTAGTTCTATTTTCAGTTAAAAAAATATTAATTTCCTCTCTTACAGAGAATCATGAAATTCCTCGAGTTCCCAGTCTTTTTGGTCTCAAGAAGGTTTTTAATGAATTTTGCATGTTCTAAAGTTGATAATACTTTACTATTACCATAGATTATACTTAATGTTCTCATGCAAGTGACCTCATGTATGTCTTTTTGAGAATCAATATCTTAAACCATAAACCAAACCATAAACCATAAATCTGCATATAAAAACCATATAAAATCGTTTCTGAGTAGTCGGGTCGGGACTTTGATCAGATAGACACGAAAGTATATTATTTATTTATTTATACACATTGCTCTATCTTCACTCTCTATCTTTACAGGGGTACCCTAAGGGCGCTTGTACACGCTAAGAAAAAACGCCGGGTCTACCCAAGAATTCGTGTCGTAACAAAAAAATAACTGTGTACACTGCTCGCAGCGGTGCACGAAAAAAATCTTATCTGCGCAAGACACGACGCGGCGAACGTTGTTGCGGAGCGGCGGAGTTTTCGTGTGTGGAACAGACAAAATTCTTGTCGTCTACACGAAGAATTTGTCTTGTCTGTCGCAGGAACGGCAAATTTTCTTAGCGTGTACAAGCGCCCTAATACGATAGCGCAGCCACATCCTCCAAATTTCAGATGCAATAATTATACAATCACAAACAGTTAATTAATAATAAAAAATAATCACAATAAGACACACCGGATCCAATAAATATATATTTATATTTAAATTAATATTTTTTTTATTAAGAACAGAACCCTAAAATGTTCCTTTCTTTATGAAATTGCCTTTTATGAGGCATGAGATTAAGTAGGTACTCATTAAAACATGCATTTGAATGTAGTACAGTCTGCAATTAAATGGTTAAGGTGGTACGATTTCCATACAAATTAATTTTACCATTTATGGGCGATGAGAGTATAATTGTACATTGAAATTAACGTAGTTGGCTTTCATATTGGTCTTTATTTTTCCAACAAACTTATCTTAGTTTTACTATTATCACCGTCACTCTTCAGTTTTCTTCAACTTAATTATGTTTGCCGGAAATAAAGGCCATTTGAATGACAGTTATAGTTATTTCAAAGCACAATTATACCTTAATCGCCCATAAATGGTAAAACAGTTTGTATGGAAATCGAACAGCCTTAAGTTTGCTTCATTATTTTAAATTACTTAGGCATGTCATTACTTTCTATCAGGTCTGGTATCGACCACGTGAGTGGTAGGTACTTCAAGACGCTTATACAGAATAATTATGAAAATTATAAAGTAGCCAAGAACTGATGGCATTATCAGAAACTCGACTTTCCCTTTCAATGTCATTTGACAAGTAAAAAGCCTTTGAAAATATTTCAAGAACAATGGTCTCTGTAGGCCTACCGCAAGTTCTGTCTGGGTCTGTCTCTGGTTCTGGTTTTGAGAATGTGTGAGTGCTCACCAATGTATTATACTGTGTGTGTGACGTTTCGACTTAGGATTTATTTTGACATCACTCACACGCAAAGCCAGATAGAGCTTTTAGTAAGCCTACAGAGATGAGACTATGATTCTACCTCTAAGGTTGGCAGTTAGAAAATGCTTACAGCATTAAGACCTCCTTTCATTTTTTTGTGCGTTAAATGAATAACAATGTTGATACCTAGTTATGAGGTGATAGCTAGTTACCAGGTTAGTGCAGGCTTTCTCTAATTTTACCCGCTAACCCCCGAATACTGAAACGCAACTCAGATTTAAGCCCGTCTCAAGCGACGAATATTTGACAGATTTTCATTGAAAACTGTCAAATATTCGTCGCTTGAGACGTGCTTAAATTAAGCGTAATGAATATTGGTGGTTAATAGATATATGATATGGCACATTCCTCATGTAAAAAACAATCGCCAACTACAGAACCAATATTATTTTAAGTCGATGAATAAAATATTTTCTAAACAACATAAGAAAGTTTTTCAAGTCTTCTCCTACTGCTTGTTTCTCCACCAGAAGAAGAGAAACGAATAAACTTAAATTTAACATTTTGGTAATCTGACGAACGCGTTGAAGTCTTTTGTGGGTAAACCAAATAACTACATGTTTATATATATAGTATATAAATTCAATTCAATTCAATATTTTTATTTCAGACCTTATAAATATTACTTAAGAAAAAACATACACAAACGTTAAAACGAAATACAAAATAAAATAAAACATATCAGTATAGCCCTCAATACATACTGGTCAAGAGAATAGCATATGCGCTCTTGTCCAGTACTCCATAAATAGACAATCGGGGTGTCCAGCCTCTCGGCAATGAGGTAAAGGTAGCTGTTGGAACTATCGCGCACCCGCCGCATCAGGGACGCAGATCTTTTGCGCATTATTGCCGCAAATCCGTCTACATGTGCGTCGGTAAACATTCCTGATGCGCTGCAGAAGCGCGGTAGCCCCATCAGCACCCTAAACGCATTGTTATACTAGATACGCAGGGCATTCCAGGACTTTTTCGTATGCTTGACCCATGGTTGATATATGTACATATATGGTGGATATAACTACATGGTGTTTGTTGTCATTTCATACATGTGCCAATTTACTAAGCCGGTCGGTACGTTCCAATCTTTTAATTATAACTTATCTACAGGTGGGTCATGTCCTTGTTCCATAAACTAGTCTAATAAAAAAAATATGGGCGTGCTAGCAGGTGTTTGGATTGGATTTGCGATGTTTTCCTTCACTGATTCCGAGCACTGGTAGACACTGCTCTAAAACATCCATCAGCGCACGACCTACGAAACGAGTTTGAATAAAATATTCATAATTATGTTTTATTTACATAACTATTTGATGGAACAAGCATATGGCCCGCGTGATGTCAGGTGGTAACCATCGCCTATAACAAAGCAAACCCTTATTTTTAATATTTTATAATTAATTGTAATAAAAAAAAAAACCTCGGTCTGCCAACCTCTTACTATTGTAGTGTCTTAAAGGGGCTCACATGTGCTACTTACCACTGTTTGTAAAATTAAGACCTCACTTACCATTGTGTTTATAATAAATCTATTGAGTATTGAGTACCCTTCAAATTAACATTGTGGTAGTACTTCTTCGGACGAGCCACACACAAAGAGCTCTAGGTACTCCTATAATAATTACGTAATTTGAATACTTAATTAAGTAATACTTAAGTTATCACATGGCCTAAGTATACAATATCTTTGTTGAGTTAATGTCATCACAGTTCAGATGATATCATTGAAGTTATTGACCGTCTACAACTAGGTATTTCTGGACTTTACCAACACCAGTTTTAGAGTCTTGGACTTTCAGACACAGATTCTTTTAAAATGAGCCTTAGCATAACCCGCACAAATTAAGAAACGAAATATTACATGGCAGTGCTTATCAACCTACCAGGAGTGTGAGTGAGAGATAACTAATGATAAAAATAGTGTGTGAGGGAGAGGTAATTGGCACTGCTGTTAAAGATTCGTTTCTTTGTTGACGCGGGTTATATCTGAGACGAGAATTATGCAAGACAATTTCAATTTGACCTAAATAAATGGATTAAGGGGCCGGCGGAGGGCGAATTTTCATACAAACGTAATACCAAAATGATTACTAATATAAGCAGATTTTCACTATATTATTGTAATAATTGTATTTGTATAGTTATCTAGTTTCCTGAACAGTTTTAATTTTCAATTACTTACCTCAAATGAAATTAACGCCAATCACATTTTGCAATGAAAAAAATGTGTAAAATGCGATTGGTGTTTATTTCCATTGAGGTATACATTTACTACAATAATATAGTGAAAATCTGCCTAAACTAGTAATAATTTTGGTATTACGTTTGTATGAAAACTCGCCCTCCGCCGGCCCCTTAACATTTTTTATTGATTTTATAGTGTTTACTAGAAATCGCAAAGATTTTTATAAGTAATCCCACTCGGCTCTTAAATTTTGGGACATTATACATATCTTTCTAAATATTAATTATAAAAAAAACACATTATAAGCGTTCTTTACTTATTCTTTTTTAATAATTTTACATTGTTTTATTTTACTTTGACATGTGTGGTTTATTATTGACGATGTAGGTATAATTACTAAATTAAATCTTCTTTGAAATAGTGATATCCTACCTTGCTACTACCTATTATGATATTGCAGTGCCCAAAAGGGTGCATGTACTTGACCTAAGTTACATACTAGAACTAAGTTATTACTTAGATGTACATGTTAGCAATTAATAAATGAATTGAATTTATTTATTCGGCAGGGTTTTATGCTCCTTCGTAAATTCATACCAACATATTATGATACGATTTGATAAATCAGTTGGCTCATAATATAAACTGAGACTTACAAGCCTGTCACTCAGTTATCAAAATGATTGCAGCAACAGTGGCGTTATTGTTCATTTTATATTTAATTGTTAATTGTATTAAAAATGCGTTTAAGAAACCTCCGAACTTCCCACCAGGTAAGTTACTTAGGACAGTATTACAAGATGTATTATTTTAACAATCTTGAGACGTGGTATAGTGTATCAATTAAAAAAGAAATGATGACGTATCAAACCGAGATCATGGTAAGTCCTCATACCTAGAATAGTCCTGTAAAATTTCAGGAATCGCTTTGTGTCAACTGGAGCGATCGACGTTGATTTTGAACTGTGTCAACCGAAAAATACAACCGAATTGATAACCTCTTCTTTTTTGAAGTCAGTCATAAACGTCTCTTACGTAAACTATTTAGATGCGCAATTACTTTGCGGCAGCTTATTTGCTTTATGAAATATTTAAGAGGTGACTGGTTGGAAGTAATTTTACACGAAACGGACACGTTTTTCACATTACCTGAGCACCTAAAAAGCTTTCTATCCTTTTTTAGGGTTCCGTAGCCAAATGGCAAAAACGGAACCCTTATAGATTCGTCATGTCTGTCTGTCTGTCTGTCCGTCCGTATGTCATAGCCATTTTTCTCCGAAACTTGGAGAGTAGATGTATTCTGTAAACCGCATTAAGATTTTTATACACAAATAGTAAAAATATATATATATACATATGTGTGGGTTATCTATTAATAGGTCTTCAAAAATGATGTTGAGGTTTCTAATATCGTTTTTTTTCTAAACTGAATAGTTTGCGCGAGAGACACTTCCAAAGTGGTGAAATGTGTCCCCCCCCCCCCCCTGTAACTTCTAAAATAAGAGAATAATAAATCTAAAAAAAAACTATGATGTACTATGCAAACTTCCATCGATATTTGGTTTGAACGAGATCTAGTAAGTATAGTTTTTTTTTATCCGTCATAAATCGTAAACTGCAATTTACCTTGCGACGAACTACAAGAACTTTTATACTATGTTACTTGTTGCTACGGAACCCTTCATGGGCGAGTTCGACTCGCACTTGGCCGCTTTTTTATACAACTAATTGATGGAACAAGAAAATAGCCCACCTGTTGTTAAGTAGCAACCGTCGTCTACCTATAACAAAGCACAACAAAACAACAAGGCTAATTTAAGATGGAGGGTTCGTTATGGAGGAGTGCATGTGCATAAACTGTTAGAACTGTTTAACGTAGAAGAGTTCCGTCTACGCTCTCACGCAATGTCTAAATCGAATGTAGCACGTAAACCCAAGGAAAGTCTTATCGCGACAATTTAAATTCGCACATCCATAATTATCAATTATTATTGTGATAGTGTGTAGGTCACACTCACACTATCACTCAGATGAGTCAGCAAAAATTTTCACAGCATAAAAGTTATAAAAAAATGTTTTTTTTTGTGTAAGGTACTGTTTAATGCTGGTAGGCTCGCTCGCTGTGGCAAATAAAAAGCTTATAATATATAATTGAACATTATTAAAGATTAAATTAGAGTCTTATAATTTAACTGCGTTGGGATAGAGTTGTTTTCATGTAAGGATAGCAGACACAGTTCACTTGAGTTTTTGACGCATATGACAACTTATTTAAATAAATCATATAGCTAACGCTGCTCTTTGTAAAATATAAATATTAGCTCGGGCTCGGTATTTCCAAAAGAATGGGAACAAAAGATACCTACTGGTAAAGAGACGCTAAGACAATTTATTTTTGTCTATGAATACTGTTGTTTTAATACTAGCGAAAATGATTTTATTAACTTTACCACCTGGAATACAAGTTCCGTAATGCTATCTCAACTATTTAGTTAACCTAACCAAGATAACATCAAATGGATACTAAATTGCAGTTATTACTTCATTTGCACATTAGTTACACTATAAAAGTCTGTTAGGCGTAGACAGTTATTACTATCACCGTCATTATGAGTTAGGGGCATATTACACTATAATTTATCTTGGATCATTTAAATGATCATATATATTTGGCAGACGATGTGGTTAACATCGCAGGCAAGACCTGGATGAAATTGGCACAAGACCGGCAACAGTGGCACATACAGAGAGAGGCCTATACCCAGCAGTGGGTGAAGTCGGGCTGTGGATGATGATGATGATGATATTTGATTCAAGATAATTGACTATTTGAGTCACACTGTGTATTACACTATCAAGGTTGTTTGATCCTATTTTACGTGGTCCTATGTGGTGGCTCGTGCATGGGACATGACTCGACAGATTGATGGATGACAGTGACAGGTGTCAGATATTGACGTCAGGGTTACCAGATCTCAGAGAATTCGATTTGCCTAAAGACATCGTAATTTTTAGTACGGCTTGTTTTTTATTTTTTTCAGCAAGATTATGCAAGTATATATTTAGAAAAAGAACTACATTACATTATTTATTAACGAACAAGAAATTGAAAACTCTTTTTTTCATATTTGCTTTTAAATACCTAGTAGAATAAAAAATATTGGATCCAATCTCTCAGCAAAATTGTCAAAAATCTATGATCAAGGAGAAAATGAATCATTTAATTAATTTTTTTATTTTACATTATCCGATATCATTCACTCAACGAACAAGAAATTGAAAACTCTTTTTTTCATATTTGCTTTTAAATACCTAGTAGAATAAAAAATATTGGATCCAATCTCTCAGCAAAATTGTCAAAAATCTATGATCAAGGAGAAAATGAATCATTTAATTTATTTTTCTATTTTACATTATCCGATATCATTCACTCATTGATCTATGATCCGAGATAAATGATAGTGTAATATGCCCCTAAGATATGATGGAGATTACCCACTAGTGATTTGTAACGCTATACAGAGTGGTTTTTTGAGAAGGGCGGTGATGGCGAAGTCCAAAACAACAAGAGTTAGGGAAAAGTCGTGAAATGAGTCATGCCCTGGATTTATAAGAAAACAATAACTACATATTTACTTTTTTCTAAAATCTTTTACTTCTGACGGAATTGTATAATAATAAAGAGAACACTAATTCTACGCAATTATACGCCATTTTATGTTATACCTAGTTCCAGACTAGACATGTGACGCGTATTTCTAGACCAAGTAGGGATGTCCCACGGAAACCGGCTATCACTACCTAATAGATAGATAGATAGATAACACTTTATTGTACACCACAAGAATAAGACATTACACAGCGAAAAACTAAAACTTATAGCGAAGCACAATGGGCCTAATACCTAACAAAACGTAGCGTACAAAAACAACGTAGCGTATCTGTCTATTTATGTAACCTACCTACCTATCTGTCTGTCTATGTACCTACCTATTCTTGTTATTTAACAGTTTTAGTTACCTACTAACAAAATGTATATTTAATTGTTACTCTGTTCGTGCTGTATCTGTAAATCGAGCCACAACGGCACACCGCATTTGGGCGTTTGTGTGTCGTGTGTTCTGTGCGTGTGTTGTGTTTCAAAATAAATGTATTTTGGTTCTTTTTTTCTTTCTTACAACGTTTTAATCACGTTATATTGTAGCAATCTTATCGTAGACGTGCTACGCAGGCGTAGCATTCGCTGTTCCAGTGTTTTCCTTGAGTGTTCCTACAAGGGTGCAATAAGACAAACATAGCTCTTGTCTTAAATGTATTAGGTATTGAGACCCAGAGCAAAAGGATTTAGTAGTTGAAGAGCTCTTTGTGAAAGGCTCGTTCGTGGAAGTACCCATTCCTATTTCTGCCGTGAAGCAGCATTGCTGTATTTCGGTCTAAAGGGTGTGGGTGCCGATGAAATTACTGGCACGTGAGGCTGAACATCTGTATGCCTCAGTAAGGCAGTGCATCGTAGGACACGTTCCTGACTTGCCTGACCTGAAACCTGAGCATCAGGTAAACCATAATATGCTTGTTTCATCAGCTAGGTGTTTAAAAAAAACATAAACATAAAATAATACTACGTACAACTACAACGATAAATTACAAGGATAAATTACGTTCTTATTCTTATGTTGTTGTTACATAACTGTTTATCAGTATTGTATCTTCCGTATACTTATTTATCTAAGTAGGTCCCAGGCTCATAGGTCAATGTCCGAAATATCAGTAGTCGACAATATGTCACTTGATGGACGCAGGACAGTGTATCGTAGGTCACGTTCCTGACGTGCGTGACCTCCGATGCAAAGTTTGCATAATGACCCATCTGATGTTTACTTAACATCAGGTGGGTCATAAGCTTGTCTCATCTGCTAGGTGTATAAAAAGACAATGGAGATTTTCATTTATTTAATAAAATAGTGGTAAAATCACCCAAATGTATCTACACCCAAGATATTTGTTCGCAAGTCTACTTTTTCAAGTAAAAAAACTGAGAATTCTGGACAATAATAATGACTGCTATGATATTTATATTAGAAACATATGCCTACCTATATACCTACTTGATTAGTAGGATTAATATCTATTAAAATAAAAATCGCCAATCTAATCTTATCATAGGCAAGTCTTAAAAAGTAGCAGGTGCTGAGTGGGGATGGAAATCTTAAACATTTAGGACGGTTACAAACTAGCGCTTTTTTCGTGCGTCCAATCCGTCGTTTCGGCATACGCAAATAACGCGTGGGCTTCATTTCGCGCTTTAGGAAGCCGGACGCACATACACGCGCTGATTTCGGCGTGTTGGCGTGTTCACTCGAAACAGTGTCAATAAGTCACAAAGTTTTATTTTCGCTTGCGCTCATGCGACTTAAATTAAAATAAAGGCTAGCTATATAATGAAATGAAAAATAATATATATGGGCGTCAAAACTCGTACGAATACATTACGCGCGTATGGAACGGGGTTTGCACGCACTCAAAAACGCTAGTCTGAGTAGTAGCCTGCATCTTAGTTTATGCAATAAATAATTTCTTATTTATTGCATAAACTTTGTCAAAAAATAAGGGTAGCACCTACTAATAAAACATAAATAAATGATTACTACCTTTGATTACCCGTTGCTACCCTGTGACGTAAATCTGAATGTTTAATCATGATAAGCTGAAGGATAAGATAACCCTGAAACATGCGTGTAATCAGTGAACTTATAGGCCTAAAACGCACTAAGCGACATTGGCAGGTCGCAATGCGGTGTGCCGTTGTGGCTCGATTTTTGTACGCAACGGGCTGCAAGTCAGTACGTTGATATCATGCGGCTTTATGATAAAATCGAAGTGTGGCCAGCCGCACCGGCTAACCACATTGCAGACAGCCGCCTAGTGCGTTCAAGGTCTAAGGATTATGTTAAGGAAAATAGACGATAAGTGGTACTAAAACTGAACGTTATTGGAACCTTGGCTCTATTTCATGACAAGTCAACACAATTCTTATTTCCATCAAGTTGAAGTCTGAAATGCCATTCAATGTTTAGGTCACCTAGGTAATTTCTAGCTAAAACGGTCTTTATTCAGTAGAATTGAACCTAACTCATAGTATAAACACTGGTAGGTATCTGTACTTGACATAAGCTGGCCAGTGACCTAAAAACCGGCTATAAAACCAGTTATTCGACATGCAAAGGCAATACAAACAAAATTGTTCAAAACCGTTAGTTTTGTTAATAATCTTTTTATAATCTTAAATTAGCGTATGGCTATAAATAAATAAATAATGGGTTGTTAAACCACAATAAAGTCAGTGGCCAATTTGTTTAATAGTTATGTAAATAATTAAATTACTATAAATATACCTTCTTACTAATCAGCTTCTAAGGGCTTAGCTTCGCGTTTAGTCAGTTTTCTCCAATTAAAGTCTTTCGAATGCGGCCTCCTTGACCTCCTTATGACATGAGAGCGACCTTCTCTTTTATCTGGTTCACGTATCTTATTCTTGGCCTTGCTCTTCCCGGTTTTCCTTTAACCTTTCTTTCAATGATCTTCTTTATTTAGGTATATATCTGTCCTGTCGTAGAAGACGTCCAAACATTTTTCATCTTCGGTTTTGTAATATACTAATAATACAATTTGGTATTTGTTTGCACACACAGAATGTATAAAAGCACAGAAGGGATCCGTAGCAACAAGTAACATAATATTAAAATTCTTGTAGTTCGTCGAAAGGTAAATTGCGGTTTACGATTTATGACTTATAAAAAAAAAACTACTTACTAGATCTCGTTCAAACCAAATATCGTTAAAAGTTTGCATAGTACATCATATATTTTTTTTAGTCTTATCATTCTCTTATTTATAAGTTACAGGGGGGGGTCACACATTTTACCACTTTGGAAGTGTCTCTCGCGCAAACTATTCAGTGTAGAAAAAAACGATATAGGAAGAAACCTCAACATCATTTTTGAAGAGCTATCATAGATACCCCACACGTATGGGTTTGATGAAAAAAAGCTTTTTGAGATTCAGTTTCAAGTATGGGGACCCCCAAAATTTATTGTTTTTTTTTCTATTTTTCTGTAAAAATCTTAATGCGGTTCACAGAATACATCTACTCATCAAGTTTCATTAGTCTAGCTCTTACTGTTTCGGAGAAAAATTGCTGTGACATACGGACGGACAGACAGACAGACAGACATACAGTCATGACGAATCTTTAGGGGTTCCGTTTTTGCCATTTGGCTACGAAACCCTAAAAATACACTCAAGTTTGTTAATAAATTTTCAAATAAACTTTGAATCTTTGAAAATGTAATAGCAAAGTTTAGAGTACCTACCAATAGTTGTTTGTCTGGCCCCGGAAAGCCATGAGCGTAATTTACATATTTCATTTATAAAAGTGTACAGTTTACGTCAGAAGTGCTTACTTAGTTTGAGGCTCGTATTATTCCGAAACAGTGCTTGAGTTTGAGTTGAGCCTCAAACACAGATTTTTGACACTTTTCCATGGAGATCTTTCATAAATCTATGCTTGAGGGTCGACTCTCGACTCAAGCATTGTTTTAAAATACGGGCCTAAGTATTTCAATTCTTCAATTTCTGTGGATTTAGCTACTTTAGTTTGCAGGCCCAAGGCGGATAAACTTTGAAATTGAACTGCACGGCTACCACGAGCTCCATATGGCTATGGCTGTCAAATTGTGTATAGATAGGCTGACCCACACATTCACTTTCTTCTTGGGTTAGAATGTGTTGACACGGTTGACACAATTTTGACAGCCCAATACCATATGGAGTCGTGGTAGCCCTGCTGGTTGGAGAAAAAAACATGTTGAAGTTGAAGAACACATTCTACTCTTGACGCTGTCATACACCTTCCATATAAGTAATAATGTCTGTGTCTAACAGGTCCACCCAGCCTACCCTTATACGGAGGCCTATGGATAGTTTTGGCCCACGAGTTCAGTGACCTGGCCAAGGCATTCTACAAGCTTGGCAAGCGGTACAACACCAAGTTAGTTGGCCTGTACTTAGGTCCAGTGCCAACTATAGTACTGAACGACCCCAATGACATCAAAGAGATGCTTAACCGTGAGGAGTTCGATGGTAGAATGGATATTATCCTCTTTAGACTTCGATCTTTTTGGAAGAAACTTGGTAAGTGTAAGTGGGTATGTTATTGGCAAATAAGAAATATTTTTGCTACCAACACAACTCCACAAGGAGTGAGCGGTGACCGTTGAACGGTTAACATATCTGTCTGTATCGCTCTGAATCAATATCTAAAGTGCTTTAAATAACGTCCTTAGACGCTTGAAAGTTATTCACTACCTACGTTATAATAATAATTAAATTGACTTCCCAATTGAAAACTAACAAGTAGCTTTTAATTTATCTATTTTTTTAGACTTCAGCCCGCTTCCAATCCAAATATTGCTATGCCCTGAACATTAGGGCCTGTTATGTATTCACCATTTTTAACTTTAAGATCTCACCATGTAACATAATAATTGCAATAAATAATATGAGTATGAGTATGAGTAACATAAATGTAAAAATCTATTCGCAATCTTATCAACTATCACCGAGCACAATTTTATCAGCTAGAATCAATGCAACATCTCTGCCATCTTATGCAAAGTTATCGAAACACATTATTGAAACTTGGGACATGCATGGATGTGATAATAAGAAGATTAGAGAAAAAGATTGTAGATAGATATAAGATTAGAGAAGGTTATAGATAAAGGAGCAACGAATCAAATTATTTAATTCTAGATCATTCTCATTCAGATAAGAACATTTTAAATTAAGATAAGAACACTTTGGCAAAATGTAGAATTTGTAGACAAATCCGTATGCGATTAGAAAAGAATAGACATATAAAAGTCCCTACGTTTTAGAAAAGGATAGACCTAAACCAATGGTTTTTCTGCTCAAAAATCTATAATGCCAGTGCTCTCAAACGGTCAAGAAAAACATCGTGGAGAAACCGGCATGTCGTAGAACCTAAAAAGTTCGAAAATATGTGTCAAGGAATATTGTCGAAAGGAGCATCTTTGAACCACACTTACACGATAAGAAGGAAGGAAGATTATAATTATATGTAAGTATGTATATTGATTGATTATCAGATCTATACTTTATGTAGTTAGGTGCTTAGGAGTTTCAAAATGACAATAAATAAGATCAAATAAAGACGTTGAACTCGTGTAGACGCTGTGATTGCAGTTGTATCCTTACTACTTTTTTGTGCATGAGCACATACATTGGCTCTACCAAACAACAACTAAGTAAATTAAGCTTAATCCGTCTCCTAGGAATTCGTATGTACAGTCTATGTAGTCATAACCACCTCTTAACTCCATATGAGAGAATCACACAGGCGACTTATTGATAAAGAAAATATCACCTCCAATTCATATTTATATGAGGGTCATTATTTTCTTTATCAATAAGTTTCTGAAAAAAAGGAAAACATACGAGCACGTATATAGCAGATCTGGATTTTATGAGAAAAAATGGTTACTCTAGAGGCATTATCCTGGGAGGAAATAGGGGACTATGTTTGTATGGAGAGTCGCCTGTGTGATGCCCTCTTAACCACAGATAACATAAAACTATAGCCTATCTTTTAAATTCTAATGAATGCGATCCATAATTATAAGGAAAGGATTTGAAACTACTTAGGATAAGGGTTAGAGTATGATTAGATAAAAAGTAAACTATGTTTTATAAAAATAAGATGTAGATAAAAATATAAAATCTATACTAATATTGAGCTGAAGAGTTTGTTTGGTCGGAATCTCAGGAACTGCTGGTCCGGATAAAAAAAATATTTTTTGGTTGGATAGTTCATTTATCGAGGAAGGCAGGTGTTTAACATCACCCTACGACTAATAGGAACAGCATCAATGCAAAATGTCCCAAAAATCTATGTCTATCTTATTATAATCTAACACGTAGGGACTTTCCTATCTTCATCCTATCACATAAGGATTTTTCTAAAGATTCTACATTTTGCCAAAGTGTTTCAGAATAGAATGCTCCTAAACGTTCTTGAATGTTCTCTAACATTCTGGAATAACCAGCACCGCCGGGACTCGCGGCTAGTCCTTAGATGAAAATTAAAAAGTCGAGAGTGACATGAATCTACCGAATTAACTGGTAGAAACCAGTTAATTCGGTAGATTCATGCAAATTCACTAATTAATACTATTACGCTTCTGCGTAAATTTTTTGTATTTATTAGTGAATTTGCATACAAAAACACTGGCAGGTTATATGAAATCAAATGAAATAAAGAAGCTTTTAAAACTTGGTTCTTGGTCTCTTTCTATACATCCTGGCCCTTTAGAGTGTGGTAGATAAAAAGAGTAAAAGCCTGCGCACACCTAGTTCGCTGGCGGTAGCGATCAGTGAAACGCTGTCAAATATCGCTGTCAGATTTGAGATTTGACAGCGATATTTGACAGCGTTTCACTGATCGCTACCGCCAGCGAACTAGGTGTGCGCAAATATCGCTGTCAGATTTGAGATTTCGCTGTGAAACGCTGTCAAATATCGCTGTCAGATTTGAGATTTGACAGCGATATTTGACAGCGTTTCACTGATCGCTACCGCCAGCGAACTAGGTGTGCGCAGGCCTTAAAACATTGTATTTAATATTGTCAATTATATTTTTCATTGTCATTCCACATTTTATCAACACCAACAAACATCTTTATCCTAAGAAATCCTCTGACATAATAGGGCTCACTCCTTTAAATTTCAGATAGAACTATTCTGAACTTCTCAATACGTGAGGACCGCAGAAATAGTAACTGTTGTATACAAAAAATACGTGAGGACCGCAGAAATATTAATTGTCTAACTGTTGTATAGAAAATATCTTATTGACTATGGCTAGGTAGGTACAGTTTTCACAGTTTGTCCGTTCCGGACCACCAACAACCAACGTAGATTA
Source organism: Thera britannica (assembly GCA_939531255.2). Classification (NCBI taxonomy): domain Eukaryota; kingdom Metazoa; phylum Arthropoda; class Insecta; order Lepidoptera; family Geometridae; genus Thera; species Thera britannica. The sequence goes on along the minus strand of OW618036.2, from coordinate 16,237,918 downwards.
CGTCAGTCTTAAAAGCTGTTGTACTTCCTGCAATAAATCAATTATTTATAAATGAATGACCTATGAGATGCTTCGAGAAATTCTCAGCTCAACAATACAAAGACGTACCTACGTATTACGCATAAGTATTTTTCTTTTGTTGTATACGTAGCTAAGCTAGGTAGCTGTGTAGATACACTTTAGAATTGTTAGGCATTTATTTATTCATTCGTTCTTCGCACACAGTCCTCTTGTAAATATCATTAGTACATTCTATCCAAAGGTAGAGATCGCTGTTTAGCGATAGACCGCCCATTACAATACAATATTTTTATTTCAGAAAAGATCCAATTTGTTAGTAGCACACAGAAATAAAATCTTAAAAAACTAATGTTAGTAGATGGCAACGACAACTATTTATTAGATAATACAAATATTAACTACTGATATGTTGGATTCATGCTTCAACAGTCACTCTTCTCACTTCTCACTGGGTCACTAACTGGGCAACCGGTGCAAGTTTTGCCATGCAGTGACTGAAGAAGCCTGAATCCTACCTATTAGCTACTACTGGCCACCACGGCCCAATGGCCCAATGGCCGTGGCCAGTAGTAGTTAATAGGAAAAACCAAAAAAACTTAAATCTATTTATACCTAATACCTCAATAGGTATGAGGTATATATAGATTTAAGTTTTTTTATTTATGTACCTGTACTTTTATAATTTGTTATTTATAGGTACATATATAATTTGTTATTGTTGTTAAAAATATTGCACATTGGCTAATTTCGGCGTCATAGAGCGTACTCGTATAGTGTGCGCCAGAAAGAGATAGCGCTCATACGAAAGTAGAACAGCCAATACGGTTGTAAGCAATATTTATTGCCTACAACCGTATCTATCTATCTACGTGAATAAACTGTCAAAATCTTGCAGGTATATTTTTCACGGATGGTTACTTCTGGCATGTCCAAAGAAGGTTCTCGTTGCGCTACCTGAGGGACTATGGGTTTGGCAGACGCAGTGACACCCTGGAAGCAGTCATCGCGTCAGAAATCAAGGAGATGATCGACATGAGGATCAATGGACCAAAATATCCGGCTGAAAAGGTAACATGAAACGGCTATCTATTAAAAATATGGTGACAATTGGAGGAACCATTAAGTTTAATGCAAGGAGATTGGAAAACCCAGCAAGAAGTTTAAATGTTTATGGTTCAATGCAAGAGGTCGGAAACGAAAAAAAAACCAGAGAGATATTATTCAAAATAGTTCAAAAATCGAACAAAATGGTTTGTTTTGTGTTTCGATTAAATTGCCTCAACTGCTTTTTGATTGATCCTTTCATTTTCTGTGAATTTATTTAAAAGTGATCGAACAGTTAGATCTATACCTACTACTTACTTACACTTACTGTACTTTATAGAAGACTACTTTATTGAGTATTTTATAGAATAGAATAGAAAATTCTTTATTGTACACCTTAAAACTAACAATGGTAAAACAACAATAATTTAAAACATACAATATCTTATGTAATTTTTATGTATTCTAAGTAGGTAAGGCGTGATCGAAAAAACTTACCCCGTACCTATGTTTAGGGCTATGGGGCCACCTCGTATTCATATTTATACAGCGAAAATCCGATATCGATCAATAAGAACGTCATGATAGTCTTATAGACAGGGGTAATCTACCTAACCATATTCTATTGCTATCAATGATAGTGTCACTAAAATAAAAACGTTCTATTAGTAGGTAGGTAAGGTAGCACCTTACCTAATCTAGCACCTAATAGGTATTAGGAGCTAGACCTAGTATCACATTGAATAGTAAAAGTTCAAAAAACGTTAGCGTAACAAGCGTTAGTAACTTATAAAGATCATTGATAAAATTTGTAGGTACCTTAGTAAGTATTTATGCGAATTATATTTTGATTAAAAAGTCACCAAGTGCGAGGTTTTCGAAAAACCAATCAGGAAACAGAGACCAAAAATATCTCGAAAATTAAATGTCATGGTTATCTTGGTTTTAACGATCGTTCAAAATTTACCTACAGAATTAAAAAATGGATTTGAAAGGAGGAAAACGGGCCTATAAGTTTTTTGATTTTATTTGCATATATTTTTATATTTTTTGGATAGTATACTCATAGCAACGATACCGCTGTTACGTTTGTTGTAGCCTTGATGTGGCTGGGCCTTACAGGCCCTAGAGTTGACAACAACAATAGCAGCAGCAACATTACTTTAAATTTACTTTGTATTTTAACTCATTTTCTCATTTCACTCACGTTTCATTTTTTTTTCACACTACACTACCCAACCCCAAACTAAGAATAGCTTGTACTATGGGAACCAGATAGCTGATATAATACTTGAATACATTTTTTTTTGTAAAAACATGATTTCTGTATAAAAGATTGAGATCAAATATTTCTAAATATAGGTAGGCAGATAAAAATCAGCTATATAGCACATACTATTAACATCTATATGAATCTTAAATGCTTACCGGCTATATTCGGTATATTTATTGCCGTATTATACATGTAAATTTAACATTGTCAGATCTTAGGACTAGTTTTTTAAATCATTACATGATTTACCCTGTAAGGGTGTTGAAATACAGTAGAAGCGGACCGACATTATAATCATGCTGATTGTAAGCAGTACCCAGAGTCCCAGTGCATTTACAACATTTCGTTACCAAATGTTGTTTTCGTTTCGCTCACGTGTCTCTCTCTTTTGTATGGAAAAATGATGAGACAACAACTTTTACTACGTAGCGTATTTTTGCTGTCTCATTTTTTCTCCCTCCAAAAGACAGAGACACGTAGGCGAAACGAAAACAACATTTGGTAACGAAATGTGGTAGCAAAACTCAGACTTAGGGTAGGTTACTATAAAAAGACAACAAAGGGTATTTTTAATTAACGTATAATTCTTTTCTTTCGTTTTTAAAGAACTCGTCTAGTGTGTTGTAAGTTTTTGGTACTAGTATCATATACATAGCCTTTAAAATAATAGGCCACTTAGGCACAAGTTGTCGCTCAAAGATTATCGGCTGTCGGGGTCACAGAAGATAACACACAAAATAATGACGACGATAAAAGTTTTGTTGTATGACATAATGTCGTATCATTTATGTAAGGCTCAAAATATGTATTGCAATGTTTACGTGCCGCTAGTTATACACTGGTTTGAACGAACCAGTGACAAGATAATTAGAAGAATATAAAAACATAATGTAGAACTTGACATTTCTTATATTAGATAAATCTATTCATAAATCGATATAAACATTCATGTATTTTGAATTAATTGCCAATCAAAGTACACTTAAATAATTTAGACAGGTTTTGGATGAGCTATAAGCTAGATACCTACTAAGGATTGACCATGTCTTTCCTGCAGATTAGACCAACTAAGATGTCAGGATGGTAAAGGTGCTGGGTACGCCTATTCCATTTAAAATCCTGTCCCAGGCACTGTAGCGTCCCGTAAGTAGGGGCATGAGTAATCACCAGATGCCCCTGACGGTATATAAACTATTTAGTTTACAATAGATGCAAGGGCCTGTCAACTTTTTGTTTAATATAAAAATAAAATAAATAGGCATTTGCATGTATTGTAAATGATATATGCAACGTCACGGGCAACTGCAATCGTGTTTACTCATGCCCTACGTCAAAACAAAGCCCTACCTCAAAGGTTGTCTGGTAGAGATTGCTCTTAGCGATAAAGCCGCCCATTGTACTTTTATTTGTAATGTTTCTTTTAAATGTATTCTTTTGTGTACAATTAATCTATCTATCTATCTACCTACGGGGCGCTTTATAGTCTAGGCAGGATTTTAGATAGAGGCTTGCCCAGCACCTATACCATCCTGACAGCTTTAGTCCCAGTTAAGTACCCACACAGTTAAAACAGCACGAAGAAGACGCGCGCTGTCGTGCGTGTGTGGACCAATGGGTTCACCGGGTGCGCACCCACCCGATGTCACACACGTTAGGAACGTGCCCTACGATGCACTGCCCTACGTCCATCAAGCCTACAGATCTACTGCTATGATAATACCCTTGCAAAATAGTAAACGCTTAATTCTGTTTTTGAAATTCCTGTAATTCTGGTCTGTTCTCTTGCATGACGCTGCCGAGAGAAGAGAAAGGCCAGGTTAGGAATACCCTAAGCCGACGTGCATGTATGTGCGAGTGGATGAAGCGAAATAGACATATCAGGATCGTAGCAAGTGGAAATCCGTGATCTCTGCCTACCCCCATGGGAAATGAGGCGTGATTTTATGTATGTAATTCTGTTTTTCAGCAAGTTGTGGACGGTGAGCTGGTGTGCATGCCGCATTACATCTCAGTTCCCTTCATAAACGGCATGTGTCATGTCCTCTCTCGCATGACGCTGCCTAGAGAAGACTACCCCGTGCTGTGGAAGATGGCAGAAGGTGCTGTGCTGTTCCAGAGGAACTCCAATGACATTGGAGGCGCGCTGTCTTTGACCCCTTGGCTGAAGGATGTGATGCCTGATTACAGCGGGTACAATAACCTGGTGAAGGGTAACCAGTATCTTTTGGATTTCTTCAAGGTAAACTTGTAAAAATGAAATGAAACACAATTTGCTTGAAGTATGGTACATTTTAGAACTAAAATATAGGCAAATACATATAGGCATATACCCAAACCCAAAGTCCTACTCCGCTATTTTAAGGAGTTGGGCTGCTGGGGTAAGGTTTAGCAGGGGGACAATGCACAATACACTCCATCGCGGGACGTCAGTGCCGATCTTATTCCCCCAACAAATATAGATTTAAACACTTCACCACGGTGCACTTCTATAAGTTTTTTCATGACCTACCTAAGTAGCTATTTCAGGCCAATAGCATTTTTTAATTTATATACAATTCATTAAAAATTAAAGCACTCAGATCACAGAGAAACCATCACAAAAGTGTTCTTTGAGACGCACTTAAAATCCTTTCACCAAATTGGTTGAAAATAACCAGTGACACCATGAGAAGAAAATACTCTGTAAAATATCAATGTTCTTGTTGGGAATCGAAGCCACAACCGTAGAAGGCATCAGCTACCAACTGAACTGTGAGAGCTGTAGCGCAAACAGTGACACATGACATATCTACCAACAAGACAAATTTGTAAGCGTTATTAATTATGCATACTTTTTTTATGGAAACAGCGTATTTCTGTTTGTTTACACTGTCTCAGGATTGTTCAAAGTTGGTTTCTTCTATACAAGGTGTATCTAAATATGTGTACTATGCGAAGGTGGGGGGTTTCAGACCACAATGGTGATCAGTTGTGGGGGGGAGAAAATTAAAAATTCCTATTTTCAGTTTCCCATACAAAAATATTTAATTTCATAATGCCTAAATAAATTGACAACCCTATCCTTGTAACCCCTTGACCCCTTGACCTACTACCTCTGTAGGTCTACTACTACTACCTACTACCTCTGTAGCTGAGTTTAGGGTTGTCACTTTGTATAAAGTCAGCTGTTCATGTTGAAACTTCGTTGCAGTTTTTTTCAGAGATACCAATCGAAGTTCGAAAAGTCGTTGAACAAAAGTTGTTCCCCGGGGGGTGGAAATTCACCCCCCTTCGGGATAGTACACATATTTTGATACACGTTGTATATCATGCGTCAATCTTGTTTATTTTAAATTTTAGCTGACGTCATACAATGTAAAATACGTCTTGGTTACATAAGTATAGGCACTTTTGCTTCTCTGTGAGTACTTATAGGTATATGAAATAATAATATACACCTACAACTGCAAAATATAATATGTTGTAGCGCCACAATATAGTGACTAAAATGCATTAAAATCACACCGTCAGTCATAAAATCTAAGGAGGAAATAAAGAGAGTATAGAGTCTGTTCAGAAAGAGAGCCGTCGGACTTGAGGGCGCTGCTGTGCTTATTCACCTTTTTATAACGCTTTTATTAGTTTCACCTGTATGTATGTATGTATGTATGTATGTATGTATGTATGTATGTATGTATGTATGTATGTAACCGACCCCTTTGAGCTCGATTTTGTCCTACTTTGAACGATCAGATTTGATTCAAACTTTGCACACCTGTCAAAGGTCGATGACAATGCAATAATATGAAAAAAAAAATAAAAAAAAATGAAAAGAAATAAAAAAAATAAAATAAAAACCTACTTCGAACGATCAGATTTGATTCAAACTTTGCACACCTGTCAAAGGTCGATGACAATGCAATAATATGAAAAAAAAAAAAAAATGAAAACAAAAAAAAAAAAAAAAAAAAACCTACTTTGAACGATCAGATTTGATTCAAACTTTGCACACCTGTCAAAGGTCGATGACAATGCAATAATATGAAAAAAAAATATATGAAAAAAAAAAAAACTAAAAAGTAAAAATAAATTATAGTTTAAAAAACTAAAAAAAAACGCTTTTATAACTAAGTAATTAAACTAAAAAGTTAAAAATAAAACTGTAATAATCAATTGAAAATTTATATTATTGTACAAAAAGCGTGGGGGGCTTGATTTTGATTGTTGTAAATATTTTATCAATAGTTTATTATATCTGAAGTTATTATAAAAAGCACCCCACGCTTTTGTATAATAATATAAATTTTCAAATGATTATTACAGTTTTATTTTTAACTTTTTAGTTTAATTACTTAGTTATAAAAGCGTTTTTTTTTAGTTTTTTAAACTATAATTTATTTGTTTAGTGGGCAATATTATACAAAAGCGCGTCTGTTGCGTGTTGATCCTATCACAACTAGTGTACTATTCTTTTATTTAATTTTCATGATGCAAAATGCTTACAGAAAGAAAGGGATGAGCTACCTTACAAAAATCGAAACGTTAGTTCACAATTTGGCCACGACGGCTCTCTTTCTGAACAGACTCTAACTAGAATGAGGAAATATAGGCATAACTGCTCGTTTTTCGCGGTCCTCTTTGCCGCGCATGAGTAAATTGTGGAATGAACTGCCTTCTGCGATTTATAAGGCCGGCAGCGCATCAGCACCCCTCTGTTGTTGAAGGTGTCTATGAGCGACGGTGAATGCTCTCCATCAATCCAGGTGACCCGTCTTCTCGTCTGCCAGCAATGGCATAAAAAAAATTGATTGGCCTGTCAGCTCAGTTGATAGTAGCTTTGCCTACTGCGCCATAGGTCGTGGGCTCGATCCCTAGCGAGGACAAATATTAGTGTGGTGAACTCAGATGTTTGTTCTAGTTGATGAAACTGGCATATCGCCTATAACAAAGCACTGCTGGTTTTTTATTTTTTTGTCTGTATGATTTCAGAAACTAGTCGAAGAAGTGATGGCCACTCATGACGAGTCCCATAACCGACATTTCCTGGACATGTACATTACCAAAATGAAGGAGGAAAAGAGCCAGAAGGAGAAAACCACTTATTCGGGTACGTCCATATCTTATCATGATGAAAAAAAAAATGTTGACAAACCACACAACACTATCTATATAGCCCCAAATTAAGCCGAGCTTGTACTATAGGAACCAGATAGAACGAAGTTTCAATAGTAACCCTGGTACCCATTTTGCCTTTAGTCCCCAGTCCAGGGTCTTTTGTTGCAATCAAACCCTTAGTTGCAACTGTCGGTTTTGTCATTATTTTGACCTTTGATTCCACTAAAAAACTATTTGAAACAAAACTTATCTCTGACAAGATTGATTGCAACAAGACTATGAATGTTGACGTAATAAACATGAGATAGCGAATAGGAATTTTGCTTTGTAAAATTAGTATGGCAACAAATATAATATAATGATTGAAAAATGATGACAACAAGATACGTAATCGCTGTTCCTTTTTCGTATCATTTATTTGTTAGATCAAACTTTTGATTGCAACCAAAACACACAATCGCCCAGCTGTTTAGTAATGCTAATGAGGTACCCATCGAACATTTTAAGAGTTCCGAAGTGTGATAGTGGAATCCATTTACATAAGCATATCCTTTTGTCTCTCTGCCCTTATTTAAAGCCGTCGAAATAACACCAACTCATGGTCACTTTCATTGCCTTTGTGTGTAATTAATGTGTCCAATTAATAAATATTTTAATTTATTATCATTTAAATTATGTGGATAACCTTCGCAAAAAACTGTTGTGTTTTGTGTGCCCTACAGTTTTTTGCGTGGGTCTGATAAGTAGGCAAATATATTTAATAAACAATGAAGTGTAACAAAGAAGCAATGTCTGGTACAGTAGGTACAGCTCGATAAAATTAGTAAACATAATAACTAATAACATCATATCTTATACCTTTAAACGAGAAAATCTTGTATATATATATTTAGGATCTCGGAAATGGCACCAAAGATTTTCATGAAATTTAGTATACAGGGGTTTTCGGGGACGATAAATCGATCTATCTAGGATTTATTTTTAGAAAATTTCGGCGTTCGGAGTTAAGAACAAACAACTTTTTCATAATATCATTACTCCTAGCGCCATCTGTTGCTCAGAAGCAAAAACTAAGCTCTGTGAGAACCTGAGAACTCAAGGGTTATGTTTCACAGAGAACGCCATCTATTGTCGAGTTTTGGAACTAAAGGACTACGTAAATACTCTGTAGACAAGTTCCAGAAGTTTCTATCTCATTGCACTCTTTTTTTTAAATAACCAGTTCTTATTTTTTATTATTATGTAGTATGTTAGTAAGATCGAAATATATGATTTCATCATTCATAAGTACGTTATCAAAAAAATACCGAGCGAAGCGGTCGGTCACTTTCTGCTAGTTTAAAAATAATCTGAGAGTCATTGACTGACTGAGTGCATAATACCTCTATCTACGCCCACGCAGCTTATCAGCTCTGCATGTATTGACTGTGTCATTCCTGTGGATCAGGCCGATTTGTCTGTGAAGATGTTAAGGATATTATAACTTAGGATAATCCAACCCAGCATTTATAGTATGGATGCTGGGTTGAACAATCCTAATTCTTGCCCAAGACAATATAACGTTCCACAAATTTGCCATTACCTGAAGCTGTATAATACCTTCTTTTTCTTCGGACTCCACCCAACGGCGTCTAAATAGGTATCATTAATTTACAGCTTATGCGCCTAAGTAGAATTTTATTTTATATTTTTAGGGTTCCGTAGCCAAATGGCTAAAAACGGAATATGGATTCGTCATGTCTCTCTTTCTGTCCGTCCGTATGTCACAGCAACCTTTTTCCAAAACTTTAAAAACTATACTGTTGAAACTTGGTAAGTAGATGTAATCTGTGAACCGCATTACGATTTTCACACAAAAATAGAAAAAAAAACGTAAATTTTTGAATTTTTGAGATCCCCATACTTAGAACTAAAACTCACAAAAAAAAATAATCACCCCATACGTGTATCTTTGGACAGGTCTTCAACAATGATATTAAGGTTTATAATAGATTTTTTTTCTAGCCATAGATTGCGCGAGAAACATTTCCAAAGTGCTATAATGTGTAATACCCCCCCCCTCCCCTGTAACTTCTAAAATAAGAGAATGAATAAACTAAAAAAAATATATGATGTACTACCATGCAAACTTCCACCGAGAATTGGTTTGAACGAGATCTAGTAAGTAGTTTTTTTTAATACGTCATAAAATCGTAAACCGCAATTTACCTTTCATTCAATCAACTCAAATATCAAGTTATATTATGTTACTTGCTGCTACGGTACCCTTCATGAGCGAGTCCGACTCGCACTTGGCCGCTTTTTTTATGTCAGAAAAGTTAAAATTATGATATTATGAGCATTAAACCAATTTAACACGCGCCTGCTGTGAATGTCCGCTTTATGGTTGAATGTCACGAGATCTTCGTTTTATTGTACTTACCACATCGATCGAAAACAAGCCTTCCAAGGGTGCTTGCTTCTATCCCGCAACTGAACCATTGACCTAAAGGAGAGCAAAGATATAGCGGAAAAAATATAGGATGCTCACATTTCCATACCATCATGATAAATCCTAGCGTAGACTATCAGTAGGTAGTATTTTTAGTAGCAGCCTTAGACCATTAGTAGAGCTCTTTGTGAAGGGCTCGTCCGGGGAAATACCACCATGTAAATTTCTGCTGTGAAGCAGCATTGCTGTGTTTCGGTTTGAAGGGTGTGGGTGCCGGTGAAATTACTGGCACGTGAGGCTGAACATTTTTATCCCTCAAGTTGATGGACGCATGGCAGTTCATCGTGGGGCACGATTATTGACATGCGTTGCCTACAAGACCATACTTTGTTATAGGCGTTGGTTATCACTTAAGGCTCCCTTCTTTAAGAGCTCCTTATGCCATAAAATCAATATGAATCAGTCAAAAATTAACGTAAAATTCTGAAAAAAATATATGTTTTAGTTGAGGATCTTACAGAGTACAATTCGCTTACAGTTACACAATCAGATGAATTTCGTTCGATAGAAAAAAATACCAAAGTTGCCTATTTTTAAAAAACAAATTCAATACTGTGCCTAAAATAAAAAAAATATTGACTTTATTTTTACACCAATCTTTAGATAAATCACTTTTCTAGTACAAATCGCTGAGTTGGATGTTGTAATGTTATTTTCCTATTTATAATGAATTATTTACCTACAAACACACGAGCGGCGCGACGCCGTGGGCTAACGCCATGTCCTACGTGGACGACTCAACGCGAACGCGATTGCGAAACTATCCGATGCGAATTTAATGCGATGCGGAGCGATGCGGCTACTCTGTCCTACGTGCGCGCGAACCGTCCCCTCCGCGCCCTCCGCCGCCGTTCAGTTCAGTTAGCATTAAACATTTGTCATGGACGGACGGAAGCTAATGTTGTTGGAAAATTCATATCTTAAATATGAAATATTGAAGAAGTGTATAAAGCAAAGAAATGGAACTAATACTGTGTACTTAGAAAGGCATACTCATGGGGAATTTCATAATTTGTACCAGGATTTACGTACTCAACCCCTGTTGTTCAAGGAATACTGTCGAATGTTACCTACAACGTTTGACTATATTGTACAAGCCATTAAACCTGTTCTGCAATTTACTACAACAAATTTTCAGGAACCTATTTCTGTAGAAGAACGACTTATGGTGACTTTGAGGTAAACTTCGCGCGAAAATATCAAGCCAACTGATCGCGTTCGCTTCATTTCGCGCCGCTCCGCACCGCACCCCACGTGCGTTTGGCCACGTAGGCCACTTCAATAGGTTTCGAATGTTTGTTGTTTTCGCGCCGCGCCGCGCCGCTTCGCGTTCGCCTCTAGATCGCTCACGCAGGACGTCGCGTAAGTCAGTCGCGCGGTAGCGCTTACCGACGACGGACCTGTGCCAGTGCTCTTCCCGCCCGACGCGCGACTTGTGACGTGCAATGATTTTACGAAAATAAACTAAAATTTGATCTGGCTAAGTCGTCACCATGGCTAACAAACGCAACAGGACGAATGCATTACAAAGAAATGTTAAGTAAGTACATTACTTGCACGTACGTGTTTATTTATTATGTGGGAACCTCTAATGTTCTATTTAAATATTACCTACTTTACTCCTTACGTTACTTACCTACTTTGTTCCATAAATAGCTGAGAATATACTTAGTATGTAGGTACCAACTCCTTGCCACAGTATAGTTAAAGCAGTATAAGTACGGAAAGAAATATGAAATATTAACTATTAGCTGTGCCCGCGACTTCGTCCGCGTGGTATAGTGTCTATGGGTAGCATTTTTAATTTGCAGCGGAAGAAAACAGTAATTAAATAACAACGTCATATTCGCGTGCACGTGACACAGTGGTCTGCCCTCTTACTAAACATAGACATATGGCATCGTACTACGCCACACTTTCATCCCCCCCGCATTCCTCTCCGAACTCCCCCCACACTCCCCCCACTCTCCTCAACACCCCCCCACATTCCCCCCGCACTCCCCCCAGACTCCCCTCCACAATTCCCCTGTACTCCCCCTTTGCACTCCCCACTAAACTCCTCCCGCACTCCTCTCCACACTCCCCTCCACACGCTCCCCCGCACCTCCCCTCCACACTCCCCCCTGTACTCCCCTCCACACCCCCCCCGCATCACCCCTCGCACCTCCCCTCCACACTCCCCCCTGTACTCCCTCCACACTCCCCCCGCGTCCCTCGCACCTCCCCTCCACACTCCCCCCTGTACTCCCCTCCACACTCCCCTCGCACCTCCCCTCCACACTCCCCCTGTACTGTATGTCACTGTTATGACAGTATAACCCTTAATTTGGCAAGATTACTTTTTTTCGATTTCAGTAAAAAAAACTCAATATACCTATTTAATAACACTTATAGAAGCCTGAAAAAATATAAAAAAAATATATAAATGCTGTAACTTTGCGAAAATCCTATGTATCCTACAATGCACATAGCCAAATACTAGTAGAAGTATGGTCTTTTGACACTGTATCCGTACGGACACATTGCCAAATTAGGTAATTGAAAATAATAGTAAAACAATTGTTAAAATATGGGTTTAGTCTTTAAATCTTCATTTTTTAATATGGTATTCATAAAAACAGTTCCTGTTTTTCGTTAAGCACAAACGAATCTTACATTTGACGCAAGAAATATTGGCCTGCCCAGTTTTGCACAAACAACATAAACCTTTTTCTTCAAAAATTGGCAGGTAGCCTATGCCGTAGTACCTTATTAAATTATATTGATGAGACCATCAGTAGGCCTAGGCATAACTGGTCTATGTATTTTCTGCCTTAACCTGGCACATCATTTCTGTGCACTACTTCTTTAGGACTTGAAAGTGGGACATGGAGATTTTTGCCCAGATTCTAGATATCAGTATAAATAATGTTTGGATACTTAGATACTGAAGGTATTGTGTGCAAAAAGGCTTGAAGAAAACATAGGCTCTGAAAAAATTCCTATGCCAAATTTGTTTGTCAGTGACTTCTAAAGAATTAGTGCACAGAAATGATGTACCAGAAAATACATAGACCAGTTGTACCTCGGTCTGTTAATAGTCTTATCAATATAATTTTATAAGGTATGACGGAATAGCCCACCTAACAATTTTTGAAGAAAAAAGTTGATGTTGTTTGTGCAAAACTGGGTAGGCTGGTATTTCTTGCGTGACATGTAAGCTTCAATGAAATGTGCCTGAAGAAAAACAGGAGCTGTTTTTATGATTTCAATATTAAAAAAAAAACAAAGCCATAACCAAGTCAATAAATAAAATTAGGTATCATACCAAATTTTATTAAAATTAGGTATTATAAATTTTATAAAATTAGGTATCATACCTAGTTAGGCATTCTAAATTATACGTGGTTCGACTCGCACTTGGCCAAGTTATTGAGTATCGATACCATGAAACATTTTGCTAAGCATTTGGCATTGTATCTCTCTGGATACGGCTGAGTTATGCAGTATTTCAATGGGCTTTTGGCAACGTATCTTTGTGGATACAACTAGGTTAGAAAACTTATTACGGGTTCGTATTTGCATTCATAAGTAAAATTTTTATCCATATCGATAGTAAGTTTCAATAACATTGGAATTCAACAAAAATCCAGCACAAAAAGGAATAAAATATAGGCAAAATAAATAAAACTGACGGATCTGATGCTCCCGTGGTGCGACATCTCAGCTGTTTGACGTCGAAAGGGATGGGAAACAATCGAAAATGCAGTCGATTTATTTTGTTATAGTGATATGAATAACACACCTCAAGGATAGAATCGATCGATTTTGAATAAATTTGATTTATAGAGCCATATGATTTTTTAAAAATATTGTATCTGAGAGAACACATTACCAAATTAAGGGATAACAAACCAGGAGTACCAGGACAAACCAGGAGTAGATAATTTTTTTTCTACATTTTACTGCGATGATACCAGTTTGGAAAAATATTTTCTACTAATAATTCTTCATCATTTTATAATTTTGTTAGTTTATGGAAATAAAATATAATTTATAGCTTAAAACCATTGCTATTTTCCATATTAAGAATTTTAAAAATTTTTACTAAATATCAAAAATCACTTATTGTTGCAGAAAATCTAGTCAAGATGACCCTTTTCTCGTAGAGTCTGAAAATCAAGAATACAAGTTTCAACCAGCTTCAGGGAGACGCATCATTGACATCAACTACTTGTTTAGTCAATTACAGGAAAAAGCACGTCACAACAACAAATTATAATGAATTTTAATTCAAAATAAGCATTCTGTACATCATATTAAATCAACCTGTAAGTATAATAAATGAGAATAAATATTGTACATAACAATTATGTTTGTTTTCATTTGTTGTTTGTATTTTTAGGTTAGGTACTCTCCTATAATCATCATATCATTATCACCTCACTAATTCAAATAGTTTAGACTTTTAGAGTATATATTAACAGTTAATACCTATTTAAATCTAATAAACTTTCATTTCAATATACTAAAAGAATATAGTCAATAATATTAAACTTACTTTGCCTACTGCATTATGTTATACTGTGGCGTTCTCGCCCGCCGTCAAAGGGTCACCGGAGTTCATATCAAGTCGGCTCCCGCGTAACGCGGATGCAAGTCGACTGGGTGAGTTAAATACCTAAATCTTCGACATAAGGGGCCCTTAACATCAGGTGGTTCATATGCTGTTCCATCAGCTATTTGTTAAAAAAAAAACAAAGTGTTCTATATTTTCCCAGCATGAAAAAAATATTCAAAATGTTCTAGGTCTAATGTAAAAATGGCACAGTTCACCTTTGGTTTCTGACCAATTTATATTATTTTCAATTCCAGTGGACCAGCTAGTGCTGACCTGCACAGACTACATGTTCCCATCAGCGTCCGCAGTGCAGTCAGTTCTCAATATGGTGGTGGAACGCTTGCTGCTGCAGCCTGAGATTCAAGACAAGATTCATGAGGAAATAGACCGCGTCGTTGGTAAAGACCGTCTCCCGAACTTGGATGATAGAAAGAAGTGCGTATTATACCATAAAATAAGTACCTAAGTTGAAATAGAATCGGACCGGTCTTATAGCTCGAAGAACTGACAATCGTAGAGGAATAAAGGTTCTCAAAACTCAACCACGAACCGGAAGACGAAACGTAGGACGCTCACCCAAGGATCACGGAAAGTCGGTGAATGGCATTGACCCAGAAGCGTTCCTCCTACGTCCAGCTGTGTACTTCTACAGCCTGATGATGATGGTTATTATAATAAAATGAAATAGTTATAAAGTGGGCAAACTTCAGGTTTTATAATTAATTGATTCAGGCCTGTCTTCACGGCCATCTATTTTGAAATGACGGCAGTATTATTGATTGACATTTTATTTTAGAGCTCAATTTACAATAATTGGAAAATTTAAAAATCAGAAGCTAATTGACTCATTTGGCGATAAGCCGATGATCAATCGACTTGTCTCGCAGTTGGAAGTTGTTAATAGTTTTTGCTACCTTGATTCCACCGTGTCGAACTCTCATTAACTATGCAGAGATCGACATTCGTATCGGCAAGGCATTCACGATGTTCGAGAAGCTTAGTGCAAAAGTAAACATTTTAACTTTACCCTGAATTCATATTCTTGAAGCCGTTTTATTCGCAAGAAAAAATATGCACCTATTTGAAACATTTAAAAGCACTCACCATTTATGCTATCTTTTGTATGATTTCTAGAATTTATAATCATCTGCCTAATGCTACATTGGTTTAAAAATATTTTTAAAAAAGTAATGTAAAAAAATTGCTTTATGAAAAGGCATACAGTGTAAACTGGGCTTTTTTTTCGTTCTGTGGTCTGAAAGATTACCTGACAATTTAGAATAATCCTTAATTTTTGGTTAAAATTACAATATCTTTGTATTTTTATTTTTTATTATAACGCTTTTATTAGCTTCACCTGTATGTATGTTTGTAAGCTTGTATGTATGTAACCGACCCCTTTGAGCTCGATTTTGTCCTACTTTGAACGATCAGATTTGATTCAAACTTTGCACACCTGCCAAAAACTCACTCGTGTAGGTACGTAACCTACCTACTAAAGAAAAAATATGCGCAAATGAAATATTATTAAATCTATAATCCTATCCTGAGCACTATTATATAGCGTTTTTAAATCACCTACCGACCGGTTTAGGTGCCGGGTGGCAACAAATCAAATTTGTTATAATTTATGATAGATAGAAAAATCTATGAATATTTTAGACTTTATCACGCTGCGTTATCTAGTCTCAAACTAAATAAAACTTCATCATTATCATCATCAGCCTGAGAAGCCCACTGCTGGACAAAGGCCTACACATTTCCAGGAAGAACGATTCTGTGCTCTCTCCATAGGTTTAGGTTTAAATAAATTTATTCACAAAAAGACACAGTCACTTACATGTGAATAATTATTTAACATAAAATAAAAACTTTTCTTAGTAGTAAGGTAGGTAGTCGCGTTCACCGGCTTCCCGTAATCTTAACAATGTCGTCGGTCTATCTGGTGAGTAGGCGCCCTAAAAGTCTGGTGGATATCTGGCGCAGCGCATTAGCATTGATATTCATCGTAGCATACCGCCAACGTCTTGGGGACGCTTCCGTCTGGCACTGATTTGGATCAGTTGAGCTATCTCTAGATTGTTTGTAGTGGTCTGCAGATAGCTCAACTGTTTATTGTGTGTTGTACATATTGTAAATATATGTTTAATTGTAAGTTTCTTTGTGTAATTTTTTTTTTAAATAGATAGTAAAAAAACAGGCATCTAATTGTAGATGATTGTAGCATGAGAGGCAGCTGGTGCCGCTCACTCATGCCCCTACTTACGGGACGGACAGGATAAAAATAGATAAAGATACATAATACCCACGATATATAGGTACATACCCATACCCATTTTTGGCACTCAAGATAAATGTATATGTATAGGCTTAGTTCTTTGGTTATAATAATTAATAATTAATAATAATAGTTATGTTACCTAATAAGGAACACGGTAGCAAGGTCATCCAGTTTACAAATCAGGTTGTATATTTTAAGACATTATTATCTAGGTTGAAAAAAAACTGTCTGAGGCATACCATACTGTATCCTATTACTACCTACCTACTCCTACCTCATGTCAGGAACAATGTTGTACTTAGTTGTCCTAACTTGTCAATTATTGTTGAACCCTAATATTTTACTATGCCTATTTTTGCCGTGAAGCAGCATTGCTGTGTTTCAGTTTGCCGGTGTTATTACAGGCACGTTAGGCGAAACATCTGCATACCTCAAGCTGATGGACGCAGGGCAGTGCATCGTAGGGCACGTATAGGCGATGGTTACCGCTTAGCATCAGGTGGGCCATATGCTTGTTCCATCAGCTAGTTGTATATTAAACAAAAAAACTTACGATTTAACTATTATTTATCTTAGGTACATAATACATATTTAAGTACCTACCAATATTTTTTGCGTATCTATACCTACTATGTATTCCTTCTTTATTTCTTGTTGTACACATAGAAAAATACATTTAGAAAACTTACAACTAAGGCACTCGCAAAGGCGAGCTTAATCCCATTAATTTACAATCCAACTTCAATTCTACTAATGAAAACAAGCAACTCGGATTGCACACAAAATAGTTTGTGGCGATTTTTGATAAATAAGTTCAGTGATTTTATATCCTGCAATCTTGGAGGAATTAGAAATGGAGGCGTCAACGTTTGAATCCACGAACAATATTTTCTGGCAAAATTTACGGGGGACGAGGTAAACACGCATGGCACACGCGCATAGCAAAATCCTATTCATGTAAACACACACATTGACAATCCCGCACACGATCTTAAAATTTGCACACAGATAAAAAATATAACGTAGTTACGCAGTGTCAAGACTCACATTAGGATAATCTCTAGTGATGGGCATTCAGTAAGACCGGTAAATTGAACGATGAATAAAATAATGAATGAAATGGGTTTTTAGGTAAAGGTAATTTAAATAAGTTATGCACAACAGGTTTCACATTTTGTAACAGTCAGAAAATAAAAGAACTGAATTTAGTTGTTATGTTTTATTAATGGTTATAAGTTTGAATCAATAGTTCTTAACATGTTATAGCATAGTACACATAAGTTTAGTCTGTTACTGAATAATTGAAAAATATATATAAAGTGAAATCACGTTACATCGTCAGCACCACAGCGAAGTTTGTAGTTCTGCCTTCTGCGCCGGAGGCGTTGGTTCGATTCCCACCGAGAACAAATATTTGTGTGGTGAACGCAGATGTTTGTTTGCCCGAGTTTGAGAACTTTCTGTAAAAAATTCCGAGCAAATCACACTCGTTCTTGTTGCATGCCAAGTTGTTTTTTGGCCAAAAAGTTTTGTCCACTCTTCAAGCAACAGGGTTTTTTGGAAACCTGCACAGGACGTAAAAGAAATATAAAATAGGCAAAAAAAATGTTTTCACTACGCCCACGACTTTATTTTTGAGTATGATGTCATGTCCTATTTTATACATTGATGAGTAGAGGGTTTGATGACTGGTACCTAGGATAACCATATTGTGGGATTTGTGAATAAATGTAATCCGATATTTCGTGGCGGCAGCCATCTCGGACCGATTTTCATCAAAAATAGCTAAGAACACTCCCGACTATTCACCTTTCAAACAAACAAAAAACTAAATTAAAATCGGTTGATTCGTTCGGGAACTACGATGGGACAGACAGACACACACACAGACACCGCAAACTCATAACATCCCGTCGTTTTTACGTCAGGGTTTAAAAAGCACCAAATACGTAATTAGACAACACATTAAAATAAAATAAATAAAAAAAAAAAAAAAAAAAAAAAGCCTTTATTTCTAATAAGTATAACACTATTTTAAAAAACTATCTTCTCTTCTTTCTTAATAACTAACTATCAATACACTTCTTACTTACTTTATTTTCTTTTTATGTAAATCTTTCTTTAAATCCGTATTTGGTTTTGGTTTTATTTTTATATGATTTGGGGGGTTTTGGTCTATCTCTTCCACGGTGACCGGCCGGCTTGAAAGAGGGGAAGGGGCGTCACTTAGTTTTAGGTTTTCTTGGCTATCCGGGACTTCGTTGGATACCGTTGCTTGGGAGGGGTTCAGTTGTGATGGACGAAGGTAGACCGTTATGCTCTGAGTTTTCGTTTTTTTTGGTACCTGTTTCACATTTTCTCTGCTCACCTCAGCATAGCCTCCGGATCCCTCTGGTGACTCTGAAAGAAATCTTTTGTTGTTATAAGTTCGGTTTGTTGGGTGCTCATGCTGGTCAAACCGGATTATCTTGTCGTATCGTAAAGCTACTTTATTTCCAGCCTCTTTTTCTCGTTTCAGCTCTTCTTGGAGTTCTTTGCGTCTCTGGAGTACCGCGGGAGAGTAATCCTCTTTTATGTAGATTCCAGAGTTATCTAAAGTTTTTTTGTGGCGTAGCAGCTCTATTTTTCTCAGTGTAGTTGAGGTCGTTACGACAATAGGTCTGGGATATCCGTTGTTTTTTCCAATCCTTGCTACCGTTTCTATCTCCAGCTTTCCACATACTATTCCCATTTTTAAGTTTATGACGTTGATAACTAAATTTAGCAAATCCTCGTAGTTTCTTTCAGTTTCCTCTATCCCGAAAAAAACCAAATTTTTCTTTCTTATTTGTTTGTCTAAAAAATCTATTGACCTCTGTTGACTTTCAATTTTCCTCTCCAACATATTTGTTCTGTTCTCAATCAAATTAAATTTTTCGTCCATATTTTTTATTATAGCTTCTTTAATACTTTCTTCCATAATTTTCATGTCGTATTTCTGTTGCGCTATTTCACTCTGTATGCCTTGTAAGGCTTTCATTATTTCTTCCATATTCGATTCTACTAGCTAGAGAACATTTTGAAAAAAAAAATAACCTCCAAGATTAAAATTGACTTATCATTCAGCTCAATAAAATTAAAATCAGCGCCACCTACCGGCGAGTAGCAAGCACCTCCATTGTTTAAGACTAGAAAAATAACAAAACTGCCGTCTATCGGGGGCCATTATTTCTAGTTCCATAGTCCAGCTCACAGAGGTCGCTAGTAGAATCGAATAGTAGACAACACATTATGTGATAATAATTAAACGTTTATTTTATCATTCATTCATTCATCAATTTCATTCAACTTTTCCCAACACTATGCCTTCTACCAAGGTATAATCTTTGACAATACTGTCGTAATACTGTCGCTAATCTGTCGCAACCGGTATTTCGTTTGAACTAAAATTCTACAAAATTACAAACACAATTGACAAAATAATACTCCCTTGTGGTAGGAAATACCATGTTCCCGGAAGTTTGATGTCTCTGATCGTCTTTTACAAGAAACTACCATGCAATTCACCATTTTCGCGGAGCTCCACTTCGCGACATGAAACGACACACAATGGCTGCAGTTGCGAGTAAAACAGTTTTATTTAAAGGATATGATCGAGGTCGGTATATGACCAGCAGAGGGGAAAGCCCTGTATTGACATCTCCATTTCTAATTCCTCCAAGCCTGCAATAATCTATGTTTGCGATTTATAAGGCTTTATTGACTTTATTGACGGCGGTCTGCCTCTTAAATACGGCCTTCGTATATCAAAGATTACAGAAAGGTTGGGGACCACTCAAATAGTGAGTTGTCAAGATTCAATAAATTATGCATCCAGGATATTTTATATTCAGACTACCTGACTCTAATCTAAGAATCTAAGAATTTTAATAATAATTTTAAGTCACATTTATTTCATAACATAATCAAAATACATCTGGTTGGAATCAAAATACATCTGGTTATGTAAACAGGGTGATTTTTTTTAAATGAGCGGCGATGGCCAAGTCCGAAACCGCGAGAGTTACAAAAAGTCGTGAATGGAGTCATGCCCTCGATTTATAAGCAAACAATAACTGCACATTTATTTTTTCAAAAATCTTTTTCTTTTGCCAGAAATGGACCCAAATAATGTACAAAAAAATACATCCAGTATTATTTAACCAATGGATTCTGTTGCTGTTAAGAATCAATCTTATCAAATAAATGTTTTACTAAAAAGGAATGGAAATAGCAAATTATCACAATTTTATATTTTTAAACGGATGAAAACTCACGTCTATTCAAACTTTTACAGTAAAATTTATAAAATATACAGTTATTGTTTTCTTATAAATCGAGGGCATGACTCCTTTCACGACTTCTCCCTAACTCTCGTCGTTTCGGACTTGGCCATCACCACCCTTCTCAAAAAACCACCCTGTATACATATGTTGTGTAATAAAGATACAATCCTGAGTATATCTAGAATAGATAATTTTAGATAGCATCTTAGATGGCTGATTATGCAGCTTTAATTTTTTCAAAGTACCTACAATAAATTTAGAAAAATGTGAAATTTGGTACGTTTGCCACGGTTCAGTTGGTAGTGCCTATACGTCGTAGGCCGTGGATTAGATCACCGAGAACAAATAATTGTGTGGTGAACATAGATCTTCGTTCTTTGGCTGGGTGTTAAGTTGTATTCTAAGTATCTGTATGCAAAAAAAAAGTAGTATTATATCAGCTTTCTGGTTTCCATAATAGATTAGTTTGGGGCTAGATAGTGTTGTGTGGGTTGTCCACAACACAAAAATTAAATATGAATGTTGTTAAGTTTGTTACTCAATTGCTGCAAGTTACCTACTGGACCAATTTAACTGACACTTGGAATACATAATAATAGATTCCGCCGTAATGTATGTTATAATCTATATTTATAAAAGAAAGTCGTGTTAGTTACACTATTTATAACTCAAGAACGGCGGAACCGATTTGGCAGAAAATTAGTGGGGAGGTAGCTTAGAACCGGGAGAAGGACATAGGATACTTTTTATCCCAAAAAAGCAACGGGAACGGGGTGTTACGGGAACGGGCGAGCGAAGCCGCGGGCGGCCACTAGTATATTATACCTTTAAACGAGAAAATCTTGTATATATGTATACTAGCAGTTGGTAACCGAGCTTCGCTCGGAACTTTTTTCGTTAATTTGTATTTTTATGAAATCATAAGAGTCATATTATCATCTTTACTGGTTTATTCTTACTGGCTAACGCCATCTGCTGGACATGCTTGCAGTTAGTTGCTCACAATCGTCAATAGATGGCAGGAGCAGTCACATATTCAGTTTATGTTTAATTATTGAACTCGGAAAGAAATAATCATTTTCTTAAAATGAATCCTAGCTAGATCAATTTATCGCCCCCGAAAACCCCTGTATACTAAATTTCGTGAAAATCGTTGGTGCAGTTTCCGAGATCCTAAATATATATATATATATATATATATACAAGATTTTCTCGTTTAAAGGTATAAGATACATATATTAGGATCTCGGAAACTGAGCCAACAATTTTCATGAAATTAAGTATACAGGGGTTTTCGGGGACGATAAAACGATCTAGCTAGGATTCATTTTCAGAAAATGAGTCTGTTCGTTAAAAAAAAACTAAAAACATAAACTGAATATGTGACTGCTCCTGCCATCTATTGACGATTGTGAGCAACTAACTGCAAGCATGTCCAGTAGATGGCGTTGTTCAGTAAGAATAAACCAGTAAAGATAATAATATGCTTCTTATGATTTCTTAAAAATACAAATTAACGAAAAAAATTCCGAGCGAAGCTCGGTTACCAACTAGTATATATTTAAGCACGTATGGGCTTTGATAGTTTAACAACTTACATATAGTTATGCATAACGATCGCGTTAATTTAAACAACTGTCAAAGTTTTGATTGGTCGATTTGTAACCATCGATTAGCAAGCCGTGAAATGGGCCCTTATTTTAACAAAATACTTAATTATGTTACTCGGATTTATTTCACAAGTTCCTCTAAAATCTCTGTTCATCTTTACACAGTATTTTTATATCTTATTACTTCAAACATATTAACATTTGCTTTTATACTTGAAAGAATCCTATGTTTAGTTTCGTATATTATTCTTTTTTCAATTGAACAAAGAGCGTAAGGTTTTTTTCTTTATTCCAGCATGCCATACACTGAGGCGTGCCTTCGGGAAGTGATGAGGTTTGACACGATAGTGCCTCTAGGGGTCCCGCACCGCGCCATGGAATCTACAAAGATAGCCGGCTACGACGTACCTGAGGTAAGCTATTAACATGCCTATTTCTGAATGGGTGCCGGTGAAATGACAGCCAAATAAAACAGTATTTATTATGAAGTACTCATGTTATAGAAGTATGTGTGTATAGGTAACCTTGATGTTTTCCATGAGCCCCTTATATGAGCAGAGCGCGTTCATGTCTTTTGTAGGACAAAATGAGTGCCGTGGCGTCCTGTCCTGACCAACTAAATTCCTACATGGAGATCTGCCGGTCTACCCTTGAACTCGATTCCGATCCCAATCATAAGTTTTGACGGAATTTTGACAGAAATCCTATGGGTTTTCTGTCAGAATTCCGTCAAAACTTAAAATTGGGATCGGAATCGCGTTCAAGAGTAGACCGGCTGTACCCGAAATCGGAGTTTTGTTACCACATTTCGTCTACGAAATGTTGTTTTCGTGTGCGCACGTGTCTCTCTTTTATATGGAAAATTTATGAGACAACTACGTAACGTATTTTTGCCATCTCATCTTTTCTCCATACATTAGAGAGAGAAAAATAGGCGAAACGAAAACGACATTTCGCAGACGTAATGTTTTAAATGAAGTAAGACTTGCCCTTCTGTTGTTCTGTAGGTATTTTGCTTTTTTTCTAGGCAGATATTTTCGATTAGCGTTTTAGGTATACCTAGATAAAAAATACGCAAATTTGCATATTTTGATTTAAAACGCTGCAATGCCAGCGCTGTAACGGCTCAAACGATTGAATGGTGTGTTATGAGATGAGATAAAATTATGAAACAATCAGATGGCCTATCTAGATTGTAGTTAAATAAATATTTTTTGTGGACAATTCACACAACACTGCCCAGCCCCAAACTAAGCAGAGCTTGTAATATGGGAACCAGATAGCTGATTAATACTTGAATACATTTTTTTTTGTAAATACATACTTAGAATACAATCGATCTTATTTTTCTATGAATAAATTAATTATGTAGGTACTATAATTAGGTAGGTATGTAAATAAGTCAGGTGACTAACCTTATTTACTGCCATAATATGCATGAAAATTTAACAGTGTTAGATTTTAGGACTAGTTTATGAATCAATACCTTTAATAATTTACCTATAAGAGCCTGTCCAGATGGGGCGTTTTACGCGCGATTCCTCAATCGCGCGTAAAACGCGAGCAACTATTTGGTAGGAGCGCGCGTAAAACGCGGCATCTGGACTCAATATAAATTGAAACGCGCGAGGGCACTCGCGCGTAAACATACGCGCGTTCTCCAGATACTAGAGCGCTATACATCCCGTCCAGATGCTGCCGTGCGATTCCTCAATCGCGCGTAAAACGCGATCAAAGCGCTGGACTCTCGACTCGCACGTGTTGCGCGCGAGCGCCACGCGAGTCGAGATACTCTGGTGCCATTGCTGCGTCCAGTGGTGCGCGCGAGTCCGACGCGAGTGGACGTATTTGGAACGAAAATGGAGAGTGATAATTTTGATAATTTCTAGTAAATCATCAAACGATGTTACTGACATCCGAAAGTAGTTAAACAACTTTTCGTTATGTTCTCTGAGCTTTGGGTATAATGTTATAAACATACTATGTGTCATTCTGTCACGTAGAATTGGATGCACATTAAATCGTCGACTTTCTCTTTGTTTACGACGTTTCCATCTGCAGTATGCAAGCCACAACACGACTGCTTTGTCTGGCTCCATGTTTATAACTGTCCCTGGGTCCCTCCCAAATACATCGCGCGTAGGAACGCGCGTAAAACGCGGCATCTGGACGCAATATAAATTGAAACGCGCGAGGGCACTCGCGCGTAAAACGCCCCATCTGGACAGGCTCTAAGGGTATTGCAATATAATAGAAGCGGACCGATATGATATAATCAAAGTAAAAGTTTATTTATTTGCTGAATTACATGTAGAAAAGATGCTAAAAATTGTGTAAATTGCGTAATTCTACCTATAGGTATGTATAACATGAAAAAATAAAATTTCTTCCAAATAAATAAATAAACAATTTTCGAAGCTGAGATTTACCTGATAGATTTTCTTGTAGGTTGTATTTTGTCATAACACAAATAGATAATATTTTATAGCCTATAGATATAAATTTTAATTGGTAAATTAATTATAAAAATATTAAGGTAACTAGGTAGCTACCTACCTGAATAATTTTGTAATAAGGAAGTAGGTTATCCGTCTATCTCGGTCACCTAGTTTTAATGCCGGGTCTAGATTTCAGGTTTTAAAAATACTGGCAGCTTTTAGATCATAAAAATTTTGCAACCTTTTTATTTTAATTATATATTACCTGCATTAGCCATTTCACCAGGTAAACTTTGAATAGGTATAAATAAATATATTTGATAATCCACACAACACTAGCCCCAAATTAAGTAGAGCATGTACTATGGGAATCAGATAGCTAGTAACATTTACATATTTTTTTTGTAAATTCATACACATAGTACAATATAACACGCAGACAGAGAATAAACATCCGCGTTCGCCACACTAATATTTGTTCTCAGTGGGGATCGAACCCACGAGCTACGGTACAGAAGGCAGAGCTACTACCAACTGAGTTGAGAAGCCAATTAAATTAATTACATTTTATCAACAGGGTACAATGATCAGCCCCAACTTCATGATGCTGCACATGGATAAAGAAATCTGGGGTGATCCTGAAATCTTCAGGCCGGAGCGTTTCATAGTCGACGGACAGCTCTGCGTTGCTAAAGACAAGTCGTTGCCTTTTGGCGCTGGTAAGCTTAATTCTGGTGTTGTCGTTCTATAAATTTGTGTTGTACAGTCAATAGAAAGAAAACAGGTAGATTAATTCAGTACAAATATCATGGTGGAACCTAGTTCGAAAATATGCGTCAAGTGCACGATAGAGGCGCACTTAAAATCAATTCACACGCTTGGTTCGAAAGAACCAGTGCACGATAAGAAGAAGAAGTAGTCCAAATACATCTCGGTAACTCTGTTGGGCGATTGTGTTGCTATCAAATGTTGATATTGTTGGATATCTAACTCAGGTAGTGAAATAAATGATGCTAACAAGGAACATCCATCACTTACATGTTAATTGACGTCATTTTTAAAGCCCTATCTCTTTTATTACCTACTACGAATTATATCCACACGTTTTGATTAAGTATGAATTTTCTATTCTAGATAAGTTATCTAAAAATCTATTTTATTATGTATCTTTTCTATGGTAAGTATCTATTTATTTTATCTCAAACAACTTATTGATTAGAAATAACCTTTCAAAATCTATCTAAAGTTAATCTGAATAATCTTAATCTGAACTCTGATAAATCTTAGATTTTGCTGATATTTTAACAGGATCGATTGGCAATGTGAATTTATCACAAATAGATTCAAATTCAAACAGACCGAAGTGCGTAAATGGTCTAAACTAAGGCGGTTTTCGACCACAATCTTACGTTATTCTAGACTTGATTACGTGAAATTATCAGTAGAATCGGTTTAAAAGAGACCCTTGTCAGTTGATGACCTTAGCCTCCTAGCCCCTAGGCGTTAACCTCCTCTATGTCCCTATCCTGTATATCTTGAATGGCACCACACTGGAACTTCACTGCTGTTTTTATATTTGTTCTGTAAAAAGACGGACAAAAAAACGGTAGGTAATAAGAGCCGTAGTTTGTTGTTCTAGGCTTGGTCGCGTGGAACTGGCACCTAGACTCACCTAGCTTTAAGACGTTTCAAAGTGATTCTTGAGATATTTACAACAGAATAAATACATTTTTTTAAATAATTTTGATTTTGTAAGTTGATCTGTTTGTGTTTGTATATAATTTAATTATGCAATAATAAAATTGGCTTATAGGTATTATAATAAATACCTATAAGCAATTTATTTTTATTAATTATACTATACTATTGGCCTCGTACACAAACTCAAGGTTGCACAACGAGCTATGGAGAGAGCTACGCTGGGAGTTTCACTAAGTACCTACGTGATAGAATCAGAAATCCGTAGAGAGACCAGGTCACTAACATCAGCTCGTAGAATTAGTAAGTTGAAGTGGCAATGGTCAAGCCATATAGCTCATAGAATGGATAACCGTTGGAGAATAAAGGTTCTGGAATGCCGACGACGAAACGGAAAACGAAATGTAGGACGCCCACACATCCGTTTCAGACCCACGTCATTGAGGTCAGTAGATGGAAAGAGTTCCGAATCGTTCTTCCTGGGAATATAGGGGAGGATTACTATGTAGCAGTAGACTTTTTCAGGTTGATGATGATTATTAATTATACACACAATACAATACATAGGAAAAGGACAGAAATAGAGAACATGAGTACAAAGGCAAGCCTAACCCTGAACAGAGTTTTCTGACAGCAAACTTTTGAGGCTCAAGAGAGGTGATTATATAGGTAGCTTCCTGTACATTTAAAAAACAAAAGTAAGTATAAACTAACAAAAAATATTAGGTGTACTCATCAATCAAATATAAATAATAATTAGTACCTGGGTACATAAAGTTAATGTCATGCAGTGTTGAATTGTATGATATGTTAAGCATATAATGTACATACATATTTACATAGGTATTATGATAAGAAGTTAAGATACTATGCATTTATTAAATGATTTTTATAGCATTAGGTATATGTACTCAAACGGACAATCGACAAATTAAACACTGACAGTTGTTATAAGAAAAATATTAGAAACCTCAACATAATTTTTGAAGACCTTATTCATACGAGTAGATACCACACGTATGGGTTTGATGAAAAAAGTTTTTTGAATTTCAGTTCTAAGTATGGGGACCCCCAAAATGTATTGTTTGTTTTCTATGTTTGTGATAAAATCTTAATGCGGTTCACAGAATACATCTACTAACCAAGTTTCATTAGTGTAGCTCTTATAGTTTCGGAGAAAAGTGGCTGTGACATACGGACGGACAGACAGACAGACATGACGAATCTATAAGGCTCCGTTTTTGCCATTTGGCTACGGAACCCTAAAAAGCGAATTGTCCTTAGTAGTATATTTATATATGTAGGTACCTACTCGTCGTCTTTCGGGCTTAGACTTCTTTGTCTGTCTAGTTTTCTACAAAAATGTATTTAACCAGTCTAACCCACTAAGTAATAATAATTGCTGTGTTTAGGTTTGAGGGGTGTGGGTGAAATTGTATTATCATGTAAGGCTGAACATCTGTATGTCTTAATTTGATGGACGCAGGGCACTGCATCGTAGGGTACGTTCCTGACGTGCGTGGCCTAAAAGGCAATGCTTTGTTATAAGCGATGGCTACTAGTTAACATCAGGTGGACCATATGCTACAAAAAAAGTTTTTTGACCTTGAAATTTAATAGTTACGCACACCCTACCATATGCAGGTTACGAGACAACTTTTAGGGTGTCAATAAGTATTTACAGACTTACAGCTGGGTATCTCGAATTCCGAGATTCTTACCTAATTTAAGCTTAAATGACTGGCCTTTATACACTTTGTAGCTGAATGCGTGGAAGGCGAAGGCCATAATCTTTGACAGCATTGTATCTCATACTGCTTTATTTACCTTACCTACCTACTTAATTGCCCATCAACACAAGTTATAACTAGGCATGGAAACCATTGCTACTTTTATTTTAGGTACTGGAACGTCGATATTACCTACTTTTAGTAATTGTTAATTTATTCGTGATAAATCACTTTCTTTATTGTACATAGGTACTTAAATCAAAGCCTTATCTCGCTATGAATTAGATTCAACCTTACTTGAAGTTTTTTATCATCTCACTATGATTGTGATTTGTCCAAGAAAAACCCTTAGGTAAATCAAAGTCTGAGGGAGTTAATAAGATGTCCCACGATTATAAATAAAACTGGATGCCAAAGTGATGTGTCGAACAGTTTATTTTCCCAAAACAGTTTATTTACAGAGGGTTTACAAATGCCAAAACAATATGATTACACAAGATTATTCAGTTGGAGGTTTCGAGAAAAAACAATCTGTCATCTCAGACGGCGAGTCTAGAGATGTGCCCGTCGCACGACTAGAGATGGGAAAAACAAAATGGTGAACGATGCAATCGCCACAAGCCTAGTAGGTACATACTGTTGAGACCAAGATTCATTTATACTCAAATGTAGTGTAACAAGTCATGTCTTTTGCGTAGTGCCATCACATGAATTTATATATTTCTGTTTTTTGGCTTGCGTGTGATGAATAACAAAGAGCTCGAACCAATAAAAAAAACTAGTAACAGGCGTTCCAGTGGCAAATAGCGTCGTTATAATAACCTATAAGAGTTCAGGTAAGAAGTCCACCGCTTCACATAGGCATTTTACATTTATACCAAGAAGAACGATTCTGAGATGTTCGTTTCTTAGTCAAACTTCTCGTGGTATTTACAATGTCACCAACGATATGAAATTTGGAACAGGCATTTTATGAGGAGCGTGATACTTACATAAAGAAACGATTTTTTGTAATTCATACCACATAAATAATTTGAGGTCCTTTGGGGTTGGTTACTTCTGCGAATTATTAAGCTTCCACTAGCAAACACTAAGCAACACTGCAGTTGGTAAATACGTAGGTACCTAATTAATATCTCGGGGTAATGCTATAAATTTTACCATTTTAATTGGTTTTTAAATTTACAAAATCAGCACCCGAAACGAGACACTTCTGAGAATTTCGGTTTTTAGGGTTCCGTAGCCAAATGGCAAAAACGGAACCCTTAGTCATGTCTGTCTGTATTCCAATTATTTTGAATAATCGAAATTAGCATATTGAGGTTTCTAATATATTTTTTTCTATAGTTTGCGCGAGAAACACTTCCAAAGTGGTAAAATGTGTGTCTCTCCCCCCCCCCTCCTGCAACTTCTAAAATAAGAGAATGATAAAACTAAAAAAAAATATATGATGTACATTACTATGTAAACTTCCAACGATAATATTTGGTTTGGACGAGATCTAATAATTTTTTTATACGTCATAAATCGTAAACCGCGATGAACTACAAGAACTTTTATATTATGTGACTTGTTGCTACGGAACCCTTCATGGGCGAGTCTGACTCGCACTTGGCCGCTTTTTAATGGTCAGTTGCAGACAGATAGGTAATTAATACAGTAGACTAATTAACACAGTAGACTAATTTGTAAAATGTAATTTTGAATGACAACTAATTTATCAAGTTTATTACATATGTTTAGGTCAAATAAAACACAATCCTAAAAACATAAAAATCGAATAAGAGCAGAGGATTTATTGCGTACCTCCGGTTGTATTTAAAAATGTAGTCTTTAGTAAATATGTACAAATAGGTAATTAAAATATGTACCTATATTAAGTTACAGTATTTTATACATAGGTATCTTTGTTTTTATAGTGTTTAGTGTTTACCTTAGAGCACTGGTGGTCTAGTGGTAGTGGCTCCGCCTTCCGATCTGAAGGTCGTGGGTTCAAATCATCCAGTCGTGTACCAATGAGTTTTTCTGTCCGGTTCCGGATTCTGAGTAGGTACTTACTGGCATCGAGCACTCAATTTTATGATGAAAAAACTCAGTGAATCATAATGAAAATAATCTATGTTTTCTTTTAGTATTAGTAGAGCTCTTTGTGAAGGGCTCGTCCGGGGAAGTACTACCACCATGCCTATTTCTGCCGTGAAGCAGTATTGCTGTGTTTCGATTTGAAGGGAATGGGTGCCGGTGTAATTACTGGCACGTGAAAGAAAGAAAGAAAGAAAACTTATTTATTTGACCCACAAACACGTTTTACAGATTAGTAGGTATATAGGTAACAGTACGAAAAAACAACTAAAAACTAAACATAAAACAGAAATAAACATAAATTTGCTTGGACAGGTAGTTAGGTAGCTACACTAATACCTATCCAAGCTGTGTTGTGTGGGGCAAAGGGGTCCCATCTCAGCTTAATGCTGCATAAAACCCAAGTGGGTAACGTGCGGCGCTGGTTTTCAGACGGGGCCAGGGTTCGACACTACGAACAACGGTAAACTACAAATAATACATTAAAGATAGGTTAACTACAATAGGTACATTTGTGATTTCCTAAGTGTAGTAAACACTATAAAATCAAAAAAAATAAATATATATAATGCATTATACATACTTAGCTATATTAGACATTAGACAACTTAAAATTATTTACGCAGAGACGCAGAGGTTAAACATGGTGGAAATGATAACGTGAGGCTGAATATCTGTATGCCTCCAGTTGATGGACGCAGAGCAGTGCATCGTAGGGCACGTTCCTGACTTGAGTGACCTACGAGGCATGGCTTTGTTATAGGCGATGGTTACCACTTAACACCAGGTGGGCCATATGCTTGTTCCATTAGCAAGTTACATTAAAAAAAAAATTTTTTATATATTGTTTTTCTTACACAGGCAGAAGACTATGCGCTGGCGAGACGTACGCTCGGCAGAGCATGTTCCAAGTGCTGACAGGCTTTCTCCAAGCCTTCAGAGTCTCCACTGCAGACGGGAAACCACTACTCAAGCCGTCAAAAAGAATCCAAGGCATCAGCACCACCATACCTAACTTCTGGATTAGAATTACACCTAGGATCTAATTTTATTAGACCTTATCTTTAACAAAATGCTGATAAATAAAAAGCAAATAAAATTATTTTTCACTACTTTTGCTCAAAAACATACAAAGCGAAGAAAAAATTGCATACTCTATGAAAATAGCATTTCTTCCTTTAATATAATGGTCATTTTTTTTATTGTTGTTTGTCTAATAAATAACACAAAAACGAAAAAGTCATAGGCAGCATAATCATGAATAAAGACTCGACTTATTACTGTTTCATAAAAAAAAAATTGAGAATTATTATGGACTTAGGTACCTATAATTAATTCAATAATTATATAAATAAAATATCATCATTATTATTATTTAAGATATTTCATGGATACACTTTAGTGAGGCAAATAAATTACACTGATCAACAAAATAATAACTTTCTTCTCCCACCTAAAGAAAATATATATATTTATAATCTTCGTAGCCAAGGTATAAAGGCTTGAACACACCGCCAGCGAACTAGTTCGCTAGCGATGGCGAACTAGCCCCCAAATAATTTGAAGTCTCCGAAATGTACATTGCCATCACAATGGCGCTTTTGGCGCTAGGTCTAGCGCAATTTCAAAGCATTTAACTGCTATTATTTTGTAGGCTAATCTTGGATTAACCTTGGATTTTAAATACGTGTCGCAGTTTGTAGTTCATATAAATTGCCAAGTTAAAAAAAAATTACATTTCTATTGAGTTTTCAAAAAAAAAGATATTTATTGAGCACTGTGACATGCGCACCTATTTTATCGGACAACTTGTGTCTATTCAAAGTATCTAGAAGCATTTAAAGTGTCTAGGTTTATGACTACAATGCTTAATTTAAAAAAAATAAAAATACATTAGTAAAAATAGCCAAACCCTGGAATGGACCTGGCAGCACTGGCCGCAATTTAGACTGTCAAGATATGAAAGATATTTAGCCCAATCAAAACACTTAACTACTGCTAGGCATGGGAAATAATTACCTGCAGTTAATCGGCTCATTTACAACCTTGAGCTTGTTCAGCTCAAACAACTCAGCGGCTCAAACATCATGTAGTTGCTGTAGAAGTGTGGAAGTGCGAGTGCAGAAGTTAAGCCGCTTATAGACCTTCTGGCTTCACTTCGGAATCATTCAGTTAATATAGTTACCTACTTTAATTTTTTTCACTGAAATACCTAACCTACCTACCAAAGTAGCAAGCAGCAAATAAACTGAATAAATAAAGTCTGTTTAAACTATTATCGCCACTGTTTGTTTTGAGCCGTTATTTATTAAAATTAAACTGCTAGCTATGCTAAAGTATAAAATGCTATGATGTGCGGTTTTGGCCTTTACGTATTTATTGCAGAAGCAAATTTTCAACATAGTTTCTATTATTGGCTATGCATACCGTAAACCTTATATCTCTTTGTGCTTCTTCCAGAACGACTTCCAATTTGATCAGGGCGAGCAACGCCAGGCTCCATAGCTCGTCTTAATCTAGGTCTTTACCTATGAAATTGTACATTTGAATATTTTTTATGCCATTAAAATTAGATAGGCGTAAGGCTCCAAACCCCACAGCAAGCTCAGCCGTATAATTAGTTGGTCTAACTCCATCACGGCTAAGCTTGCCGCGGGGTTCCAATTCTTCGGTCCAACTTTTTCACCACTTCTACTATCGTCTTCAATTCAAGGCCTGCGCACACCTATGTGCTCTTTACCGTCGTCAGTATTTTCGAAGCATTACAACCTTGGAATTTTCAAGTCAAGAGTGAACAAGTGAATAATAGCTAAGCGTGCTCCACCTTAGGCTGCATTTTCACTTTCCATCAGGTTTGATGGCAGTCAAACGTTTAGCTATCAACAATAAAAAAAAATACCTATATATGTCGCTGGCCATGGCGATCAGTGAAACGCTGTCAAATTTGAAAGCGATATTTGACATCGTTTCATTGATAGCCATTGCCAGTGACCTAGGTGTACACAGGCCTTCATATCGTTGTTGACAACGGTTGCCAGCCGACCACAAGGCTCGTTTTTCAACTCATAATTTGCAGATTTAAATTTAAGGCTTTGCATGGGTGCAAAATACAAAAGCACATTTTGCCCTCCTTTTTTCTACACACCGGTGCAAAGCTAAGGCGATTGGCTAGTTATGTACATGGAATACATAGTGAGAGCATGTCGTAGAACCTACATAAACCGTAAAACATTGTCAAGTGCACGAAAAGAGCCTCATTGAGGTGCGTTTATAATTCTTTCACCACATTACTTTTGAATAAACTTTTGTCACCATAGTATTAAGTATGTTAAGGCTGCAATGCTTTCTAAGTGAGAGCTGAAATAAAAAGTTTTGGTTTGATTCAATTTTGGTGTGAGCTACACTGAGCTGCACAAAACGTAGATAATAATGACTCCTTCTGTCTTCGACCATATCACTTTACCAAACTTTGACACAAGAGGTGGGCGTGGCTACGCCGCCGCCACGACCAAAGAAGTAGGAAATATAAAACTTGTTAAACCCATAGAGCAGCAGCATTGTTTTTGACAAAGTCAAACGGCTTCGTAGGTATTGCTTTTACCCAACATGCTGATGCAAACAGGAATGTTATGATATTGACCACTATGTGTGTGTATAAGTATTTTATGATTGCTCATCTGTTCCCCTATATCAAATAAATATAAAAATAGAACTAGTTTATTTTAATTATATGACAGCTGTCAGTTGAAAGCGATTCTATCTAGGACTGAAAAGTATTTAGGTCGTGGGTTCAATTCCCACCGAGAACAAATATTTCTTTGGTGAATGCAGATGTTTGTTCTCTGTCTGAGTGTTATATTGTATTCTAACTATGTGTTAACAAAATGATGTGCAGTAAAATGTATGTACTATAGGAATGAGATAGTTGATTGTAATACATCAACTATCTGATTCCTATAGTACAAGACAAGCTCGGGGATAGACAGTGTTTTGTGGATTGTCTACATTATTAATTTATTTTATAAAGATCGTGGGTTAAAATTTGGTCGTGCACCACCAATGTATACTATTCTGTCAGTTCATCACCTCTCTTATTATATAAATAGACAGTTTATCGACAAGATAAACCTAGCTCTAAGACTTCTCAAAGTGATCATTGATATTATGTTATTTTAAAGGTACAATGAATAAAATTAAACATTTTTACTTTACTTTGACTTTCACTTTGAATACTGCTACTCTATTGTAATCTCCATTTGATAACTCTTTGAATTGCTCGAAATCAATTGTCAATTTGAAAAAACGTCAAAACTATAGCGCTTGCAAAACAGGAAAGTATTAAAAACCGGATTATCTCCGGCTTCCGGCCAAAAACCGTTTCCAGGTTTGGTCAACGTAATATTTTTTCATATAGTAGAATTTTAACAAGAAAACAATATTCTAAGATACCTACAAAATCAACTATTAAAAAATTGTACGAAATAGGAATTAGTATCTAGTGAAGTTTAATATTACTTACTTTATTATTGAGTAGTTTATTGTTGAGTAGATTAGTAGTAGTAGTGGAGCTTTTTGTGAAGTGCTCATCCAGGGAAGTACTACCACCATATCTGTTTCTGCCGTGAAGCAGCATTGTTGTGTTTCTGTTTGAAGGGTGTGGGTGCCGGTGAAATTACTGGCACTTGAGGCTGAACATCTGTACGCGTGAAGCTGATGGACGCAGGGCAGTGCATCGTAGGGCAAATTCCTGGCGTGTGTGACTTACGAGGCAATGCTTTGTTACAGGCTATAGGTACCACTGTTACCACTTACAGGCCTATACCCGAGTGGGATCCTAGCTAAAGAAAAATAAGAACACAAATGAACAAAAAGTAAAACTGAAAAAAAAACTAATAAAAATAAATCTAACATCAAAATATATGTATTAAAAATAAAGTTTAAAATTAAATTTAAACAAAATAATGACTATAATGTATGAATGTAAATAATAATGATGATATAATAATAATCGAAATAATAAGTAATAATATGCATGAAATGTAACTTAATGTAGTTATGGAATGAATGGGCTTTTTTTTTTTTTTTATAGTTACCACTTAACATCAGGTGGACCATATACTTGTTCCATCAGCTAGATGTATTAAAAAAAAAGACGCAGTGCAATAATAGAAAAACAAAGTATTGGTTTTATTATGTTTTATCGGTTTTTAGCTATGT
Organism: Thera britannica; assembly: GCA_939531255.2. Classification (NCBI taxonomy): domain Eukaryota; kingdom Metazoa; phylum Arthropoda; class Insecta; order Lepidoptera; family Geometridae; genus Thera; species Thera britannica. Next base: position 16,202,035 of record OW618036.2, on the reverse strand, counting down.
ATGCTTTTAGACAAAAAAAATCCATTTATAAAAATAATGCATCTTTTTAGTAATGTTTCAATTACCTGGACATATTAGGGCTAAGAATAAAGTGATGGTGAACTGAACGCGCGAACCTTGTGCAAACAACACCCACACCATTGCCTCCATAATTATTGCCACTGTTATGACTTTTGAGGAACAAGATTTAGCGCAGTTTCAAGACAGTATCTAACACTAATACTAGCTCGCTGCGTACAATGACAGTTCGCGGCGCTGTGTGGGGATGAATGCAAAACCCTACGCTTGAAACTGATCGCCATCGCCATCGCAGTTCGAAACTGTTCGCCGCAATCTTTTCTAAGCTTAATTCATTCACCCGCTAGTCCGGGGTACCTAGGTAGTTTTTGTTCACGGGGATTAAAAACAAAACAATATTTTTGAGGCTCAATCAGTAAGATTTATGTTTCTGATACTAAGGAAAATCGGAATACGTAAAACTTCCCTCACTGTATAGGCATACGCCTATCTATCATTGCGTCCTGAAGTGAGGGTAGTTATTATACCTCCACCTCTCAACGACGATAGCACTCATGTCAATGCTCCAGTCTGCCCACGACCACAGTTATTACAACATAGCCGAAGCGTCGGGGAAAATTATACGCGGTAAACACCCATCATCATCATTATCATCATCATCAACCTATATTAGTCCACTGCTGGACGTAGGTCTCTCGCAAGACGCGCCACTGAGCCCAGTCTTCGGCTCTTCTTCTCCAGTGCTTGCCAGCTACATTTCGCAGATCGTCGCCCCACCTTGCCGGAGGGCGTCCTACACTACGCTTACCTAAACGCGGTAAAAATACCCGTGTAACAGTTTAATGTGTGTTATGATCGCAAAAGTTTAAAAAAGTACTATTGATAAATTTTGCTTAGCTGTCCGGCTTTTCGCAAAACCGGAAAACCGGGTTTGCACGCCCTAGTCAGGACGTAATGTCAGATAGGAAACTGATGGGTGGCTGAACTAATTGATGCCCGCGACTTCATCGACTGTCTCCACGGGTGGTGATTATACACTTCCTTGTTTCGATATTATATTTATGCATTCCATCTCTTATAAAAAAGTCCCCAAATATTATAAATACATTCACTTGTTCTGTTTTTTCTCCATCAATCAAAATATTACACGCTGTTAAACATTCATATCGAATACCATAAACTTAGCCTTATGATTGTATTTGTTTTTGTATTTATTGATTTACTTTGATTATGACGGTTCATTCTAGGTATGTAAATGCCCTTATTTTATTTTTTATTGATATTTGATCTTATTCTAAGCTTCTCTCCATCCAAAATTTGATTGGAAAATACTGATTTGCAGCGATATAACCGCCCATTATGCATTACTATATTTTTAAATAGTTTCAAATAAGATTCTATCCTATTATTATCTTACACAACATCTTTTTTTGCTTTTAACGTAGTTAAACAAATATTTTTAGAAGTAATATATTTTTTTTCTATTAAAACTAATAGGAAAAACAATTTCCAGAGTTCAATAATATTAGAACGAATCCTCAATAGTTCTCTTTTTCCAAATTTTAGACTCTACGGGTCGTTTTCACCGATGACTAATCAGTAGATCAAATATTTGACGATTGTTTAATACACAAAATTAACAAAAATTAAGTAGGGGGTAGTAAAACATTAAATAGGGGATGCTTTGTCTGTCACGATCTGGGAACTTTCGTTTTTATTAGTAGTGATCGCAGCGTGCAACTGTCAAAAGACGCGGCAGTGTGTGCGGATGTATACAATTCCCTATGTTGAAACTGAACGGTTCGCCATCGCGCCCGCCAGCGAACTAGGTGTGTTCGAGCCTTAAATGCACGGTAAATAAAAAGTCGAAGTTAGCTTTTGTTTTTTTTTAATAGCTACATTCATGATTTACCATAAAAATAATTAATTATCATATTTAGGATGGTCTAAAAGGTTAATTTTGCTTAAATCTTTTGGCTTTCCTGATGTGGGACGACTCTGGTGTTTCTCTAACGATGGACCAACACAATTGGCAAGGCAGAGGGTTTCCATTTGCCTTGGTAGCGTTTTACAAATGACGCGATGCCTTGATGGAATTGCTTTCCGCGCTCGTCACTTACGGCTCTCATATTTTAGTGGAAAAAATCAAGTAGTGATTGCAAAAAGTGTATTTTTAAGGACATTCTGCATGTAATTTTTTTTAAAGGCTTTTAGTATTGTTTTGATGATATATACCAAATGCGGAGATTTGTAATTGCCAAGAAAACGAATGGTCGCTTCTTTAAAGGATAACCAAGTTTTTTTGGCGTTGTTTAATGCTACCAGAAAATCTGGATCTTTCATGAGTTTCCTTAGGTCAGGTCCAACAAATATGCCTTCTTTTATCTTGGCATTTTTAAGAGCGGGCTGGTTTTTTCATGTATTGAAACCTAGGGTCATTCTTATCCATGGCTTTAACGATTTTTTTTATCAAATCCAACTATATATCTAAAGGTGGCAATATTATTTTCTTTGGATCGACTAATGGAACATTTTTGTGAATTTTTCTGGCCAGGAATTTAAGTTGTTCTTTCAGCCCAGTGCTCTTGAGTGTAATGTTCTGACCGATCCCTACTATTCCATTCACTTAAGAAATAGCAGAATTTCGTATATCCAGTATTTTTTTATGCGACCAATCGGGTAGATATAGGCAGTAAGTTGTACAGCAAATATGTGGAACCCACGATTTATCTAGATTGGCAACTCTACTTTTAAAATAGTTAAATTAACAGTCTTCAATATACGCCGTAAAAGACATTTTAAGCCGTCTGTTGTGAACTTTCTACACATGTAACAAAACTGATCGGGAGAATTCGTGCAACTGCGTGGCATTTATGTACCTTAATGTATTGCGCTTTGATCACAATTGAGCTTGTTTTAATAGTTTGCTTATTTTATAAATTATCGCAATTTACCAAACATAAACATGAAGAATTCACGAAATTCATTTTTTTTGAGAACGGTAGCTAAATAACTGTTGGTATTTATATTTTTGTGGTAAGGGGAAGAATACCTAACAAAAGCAATATAAATCACTTAGGTGGGAAAACGGTTGTTGACTAGTGTTATTATCTAATATGATTATGAAAAAGAACATTTTATTTTTGAAAATGGAACTAAAGTCGGCAATTTCTTTGGTAGAATGCATGCACTGCGTTGCGGCTACAGGAGAAATAAAAAAAAAACATTGGCGCGAAATCTTTGGATTTATTTCAACTATTCTCACAATTGTAGTGAAAAGTAGAATGTGAGCACACGGCTCTAAAAACTCATTAAAAGTCGGTTTCTAATTTACCTGAGTCAGCGAACGACAAATAGAAGCATTAGGTAAGTACCTGTATTTAAAATTATGTATTTTTAGGATTTTCACTTTCTTTTTTCTAAATTAAGTATACCTACCCGTGCGAAGCCGGGGTGGGTCGCTAGTAAAGAATATAGCCTATTTTACTCAAGAATAATGTAGCTTTCTAATAGTGAAAGAGTTTTTTAAAACGGTACAGGTAGGTACTTTTAGAAATCAGAAATCAGAAATATTTATTGCTTATCTGTTGTACAGAAAATATCTTCTTCGTTGCATCACAAATCTTCCCTCTATGATTATTATCAGGTATAAGTTAGAACCTTGTCACAAAATGACTATCACAGCTAAAAGTAGTCTTATTTAAGGCTACGGATCTTTTTTCTTTAATTTCCATCCAATATTAAGTCATTTTTACGTCGTCAGTGCGCCCCTGCCAAGCTACCTGCGTTTGTATAGGCGAAACCCTGATCGGTATTTTTGGGTATTTTTTGTGGAAGAACGCTTCATTTCTTTTGTGTTGTGAGTAATTCTATGAATCAGATTCATTATTCATCTAACTAAAAACTTATTTACAAAGAAACTTCAAATTTGTACAAGGTCCCTACGCATGGAACAATTGAGCTATCTGCAGACCGTTATAAACGATCTAGAGATCAACTAATCCAGTGTCAAAAATTTAGGTATTTATTTTCAGATTACAGGATCTAGGTAAAGTTAGTAGAAATTTAATTAACTTACTGTTCTGATGTCAAAGGGTTAGTAGGTACCTAACTACAATACTTTTTTTTATACAACTAGCTGATGGAACAAGCTTATGGCCCACCTGATGTGATTTGGTAACCATCGCCTATTAAAAAAGCATTGCCTCGCAAGTCACGCACGTTCGGAACTTGCCCTTGATGCTCAGCTTCTATAGGCATGTTAGGCCTCTGCCTCGAATTGAGCGGGCAGCGGGGCGGCGGCGGCTCTGCAGCGGGGCGGGGCGGGGGGGTCCATTTGATTTTACGCCTAGGAATCCTGCCGCTCCCGCGCCGCCGCCGCTGCCGCCCCGCTGCCCGCTAAATTCTAGGCCGAGGCCTTAGTGGCGTGGTTACCACTGTAAAGCGGTTATATTTTTTTCTTATTTTATATACCTACTTACCTCTCTCTGCGCGACTTACCTACTATTTTAGGGTAGGTATTTGCAAAAACCCTCGCTGATGCTCCAATCAATCCCCCACAGACTATTTGACTATAAATGAGATCCTTGAACGAAGGATCTCACTATGGGCGAATTGTAGTGATCTATGACGTTAAGGATGGTGTTGGTATTGTGCTGAACAGTGAGGCAGTTTTTTTACGGACGATGGCATGGCAACACCAATAAGACGCTGGCTGCATTGTCACGTTGAATACCAATGCTAATCTAGGTAACTCTCGAGTGGATGCAGGTAGAAATATAATAATAACCGTGGGACCCCTTTATGCGTATGGGTATTTTCTAGAATTGGAAAATGCATTTCAAAATATCTTAAGTCCGCAGCGAGCGTCCTTCCAAGTCGACTGGACAAGGTGGCAAAAAACAATCAGTCTCTTATCACGGTTTGTGCTACATGATAGTATAGAGTACCTACAAAAAATTATAAGCTGGTAGGTAGTGTTTTAATTAATCTTGACGATTAGATAAGGAAATTTCTTAAAGAATACGTAGGTTAGGTACCCCAAAAGTTAGAAGATCTAGGACTTTATTGTGCGGTAGGTATTGATAGTCGTCAAAATGTCCTGCTATGGACTCATCTTATGGTAACAGCATAATACATCTAGTCTAGACACACAGCTGTGTCAGCCTAGGCCATAGTCCTTGCCTTACTTAGTAGCAATCATTTTAATGGCCTCTCTAACCGTTCACCTTGGCCTGTTAACGCTTAGTTATAACTTATGATACCTACGGATCAAAACGTATTAGAGCATTTTGTTTTGCGGCACAAGAAGCAATTTTATAATTAACTGGTTGACTGGGTAGGTAGGTAGGTACCAGCACTCGCTCGTTAAAGAGGAACACTCATGTTCACATCCATCCGGTTTCAATTCACAATCATTCAGTTTATAGTCAGTGGAATTGGACTTCCCTATTCTTTTTGTACTTATAGTTTAAAATGGTTAATTTCATTTCATTTATTGATTACTTACCTACACGTAAATAAAATAAATAGCATTCGTTTGAAGGTAGCTTAGGTCAGAACCATGTAGGTACCTACCCTGTTGGGCACTGCAAACTTTATACCTACATGTTACATGTAGGTAATACATATAATAAACATAAATTATATGCTAAATTTATTGTTCCTAGTGCTAAACAGATGTGTCATCCTGCTGTCAGAAATATCATATTTTAGGTGTCCTAGGAAAAAATGCTTGAGTGTGAGTCGAGCCTCAAACATAGATTTTCTGTCGCTTCAATTAAAAATAAATTAAAAAGAATTACCAACCCCTACCCTCTTTTTGACGAAGTTTTTCGATCTTTGCAGAAGTGTCGGTTACGTGACATTTACGATTATCCCACCCATACCCACCTAGATCCCACCCATACCACCTAGGCTAGATAGTGTTGCGTGCACAATATTTACATTTATTTGAAAAAAATATTGTAAAAGCCCTGTATATAAGGCATGGCATCTGCCAGTACTTAGGTACCTACTTACCAAGTGACTGGTGACTGAGGACTATTCTTTACGTAACATCAAAACAAAGGCGTAGTTTTCAAGAAATAATGATACTTCAGCAAGATACTACTTTCAAGAAATAATGGAGTTCAGCAGGCCGATCATGTAACTTAGGTTGCAATGGTTTCAATCAAAATCTTATTGAAACTGTCAATTTTCGAACTAATGTATACAGGGTTACAGGAAAAGTCGTGCTAGATCCGTTAAGGGCGTACAGTACCCATCATTTCTGACTTATTTTACTATGAAACACCCTACCCTAAACTCAACCCTTTTCAAGATATTCGACTTTTAATTTATTTATTGAAAATTGCCGATTTTTAGGCTTCTAAATTGAATTTTGTTGATTTTGTGTGTCTTATTATTATTATTATTGCATTTTAACATTTGTAATAAGATGCTTTAGGAAGTCAATCATTAAAATAGTGCAAAAGTTAATTGAATAGACCGTAGTAGACAAGTGAAAGTTAAGAAATAAAAAAATATATTAGAAAGTTTATTTTTCTCCATGGGATATCTAAAAAAAATACTATGACAGTTGCTCGGCAGATGTGTTTTAAAATATCTACGTTTTATCAGCTTTCTAACGAGGTATAACAATCTAAGATTTGTATTACAATTCGTGGAAAAAAGTAGTTGGGACGCTCCAGGTAGCAGTTCGAACGGTCCCGTGCCTATTGTCTTTCAAGTTAAGACCCACCATGCAAGCGAGACAAGTGACGATTTATGTAGGTGTGAATGAAAGAAAAAATGTGTAGAGGCCGGCTAGGGCTGGGAATACAACACAGGATATTGTTTTGGTTGCCACTGTTGCCAGTCTGCTTTTGTGCTTCGTACTTAGTAGATGTGATATTGTTTTGCTCTTTTTCTCGACTTGGCTATGATTCTGGACTATTTCTTCTGATTTTTGACTACTGTGCTTGTTAACCGGACTCTGATTTGTACTTGTGATACGGAAGAGTTGAAGATGGCGTCCTACACACCTGAGGAATATGCTGATATGCTTATTTGTTATGGATACTGCATATATATCAACTGTATACTATATTAACTGGATACTGTATATATATCAACTAGTTGTATAAATTTTTTTTATACAACTAGTTGATGGAACAAGCATATGGCCCACCTGATGCTCAGTGGTAACCATCGCTTCGTAGGTCATGCACGTCAGGAACGTGCCCTACGATGTACTTCCCTGCGTCTATCAACTCGAGGCATACAGATGTTCAGCCTCACGTGCCAGTAATTTCACGTGAACGCAAATTGACAGTTTCAATAAGATTTTGATTGAAACCATTGCAACAAAAGTTACATGATCGGCCTGCAGCTGGTCATCTAACACTAGGCCAAGAGCGTCATCGAATTCTGTCACCCCCAGGAAACGGAGCTGAAGCAAAGCCATGCCATCATCATTTTCGGTAGATGTCCACCAGACTCCTTGCCGCGCAGTAGTTTTCAACCTATGATATCCACCCATTTTAGTAGCAGTAGAGCTCTTTGTGAAGGGCTCGTCTGGGGAAGTACTACCACCATTTTCTGCCGTGAAGCAGCATTGCTGTGTTTCGGTTTGAAGAGTGTGGGTGCCGGTGAAATTACTGGCACGTGGGCTGGACATCTGTATGCCTCAAATTTATATTTTTTCTTATAAATAGGTACTTTTTAATGGAACTAGCAGACGGCCCCCCTGATGATAAGTGGATAATCAATAGATATGCAGTAGGTATTTGTATACTAATACTAACAACCCGGAAACCTAATCATGATCTATAACAGAGAATTGGCTCAAACGAAAGAACGTGCCCAGTGCCAACTGATGCACTTCTCTCCGTGCATCCATCACCTTGAAGCATACAGATGTTCAGCCTCACGTGCCACGTGCGCGACCTACTAAGCAATGCTTTGTAATAGGTAGGTAATACATGAGTTTTTTCATAACTAAAGTACACATACATACACACATACACAACACACACACATACACAAAATCACGCTTTATTCCCATGGGGGTAGGCAGAGATCACGGATTTCCACTTGCTACGATCCTGACACCTCTTTCGCTTCATTCACTCTCATAACATTCTTCATACATGCTCGTCGGTATAAGGTACTCCTAACCTGGCCTTTCTCTAAAACGTTATAACTAAAGTAAGCTTAACTATTTTTTTATTAGGTCATAGATTTCTTTGTTACCTACATCTGTAATTTGTATTCCTTTATTAAGATTACACAGATATAACAGGAGATGAAACCCAACGGACTCAAAACTCTTCTACGCAGCAAAATAAGCGCTCTGTGAATTTATATTTTTCTAGAAACGATTATTTTTCCACAACTACGCTGATAACACCTTGGTACCAACGCAGTCACGAGGTCAGCACTACACATGTGACCTATCGATGTTAGCGTCCATGAGTCAGTCAACCCAATCAGATGCAGCTGGGCTTAGTCAAACAAAAAAAAATTGGAACACCAACACCGCCGTCTTCTTCTATCGTGTCAATGGAACACTAGACAATTTTCAAGTAGTATTTTGCCACCTCTACTGCATGGCAACCGTAGGTCGTGGTTTCGATCGCCACCGAGAACAAAATTAAATATTTTGTGTAGTGAACACAGATGTTTGTTTTCCGTGGGTGTTATATTGTATTCTAAGTATGTATTTACAAAAAAGTAAAGTATACAAGTACCTAGGTACCTAAGTATTAAGTATTTTATAAAGAAAAACGCAATACATGGCGTCATATACAGTTCAACACTTACATTACACATCCCCCTTCACCTATGTCTTTTTTTACAATTTATAGGCTACAGCTTGACCGCAATCTCACCTGATGTTAAGTGATGATGCGATCGACGCGCTCACCTAGAAAATACCTATTCACTCTTTTTTTTGAAAACGCCCAAATTATAGTTATTCGGAAAAATAGATGCCGGCAACGAGTTCCACTCCTTGGCTGTCCACATTATAAAAGTGGAGGCAAAGCGCTTAGTGCGGGAAGGTGTATCAACCATGAATGGATGCCTCGTTTCCGTACGTCTAGTGGTCCGTTGATGGAATGGAAGGTGAAGGAATTTACTTCACTATCTAGTAACTTAGGCAGGTAAGAACTCACGTTTTGATTATATGAAGATAAAATATACTTATTATATTTTATCCTTAGGAAAATTTGGTTTAATCTGTAAATAATCCAAATCTGAAATGATAACAGCGGTATCGCCTACGTCAGTACAACTACCCCGATTTATAGTTGTTAGCTTCAAAAAAATATCTGAAGCAGCTTTTGTCGCGGCAGGCCTCGTATGAGAAGAAGGAACAAGCTGGATGCTTATCTAGATATGTGCGTTAACTTTTGCTTTTGTATTATTGCATTGCATACGTCTAAGTGAAGTGGCACCACACTGGAACTTCACTGCTATTATTTCAGACTGTTTTTGATTTGTAAAAGGATCATATAAAAAAGCAGCCAAGTGCGAGTCGGACTCGTCCATGAAGGGTTCCGTAGCATCAAGTAACATAATATACAGAAAATAAACAGGAAACAGGTTCTTGTAGTTCGTCGAAAGGTAAATTGCGGTTCACGATTTATGACGCATAAAAAAAAAACTACTGACTAGATCTCGTTCAAACCAAATATCGTTGAAAGTTTGCATAGTAATGTACAACATATATTTTTTTTAGTTTTATCATTCCCTTATTTTAGAAGTTAGAGGGGGGGGACCAACTTTTTTCAACTTTGGAAGTGTCTCTTGCGCAAACTATTCAGTTTAGAAAAAAACGATATTAGAAACCTCAACATCATTTTTGAAGACCTATTCATAGATACCCCACACATATGGGTTCGACAAAAAAAATTTTTTTGAGTTGCAGTTTGAAGTATGGGGACCCCCAAAATTTACAGTTTTTTTTCTATTTTTGTGTAAAAATCTTAATGCGGTTTACAGAATACACCTACTCGCCAAGTTTCATTAGTGTAGCTCTTATGGTTTCGGAGAAAAATGGCTGTGACACGGTCGGACAGACAGACAGACAGACAGACAGACAGACAGACAGACAGACAGACAGACAGACAGACAGACAGACATGACGAATCTATAAGGGTTCCGTTTTTGCCATTTGGCTACGGAACCCTAAAAACGGTAGGAACCGAGCCGGGGTTTGTTGCCTGTTCTTGTATGCTTGGTCGTTTTGCAACGACAGTTCTTGTTTATTGAAGTTAAAATCAGATCAAAAAACGAATCACCGGCACCGCACACTCAATACCAAGATGATCAAATTGCAGAAGATTTGTGTTGTGTAAAAAGTACCTTCGCAATAAATATACCGAAACTTTCGGCCGAAAGTAGGTAACATGGGACACCTTGTAAACTAGGGTACTCTGCTTTTATTTGCACTTGTAGGTACAGTACACACAGGATTCCGCCGACACGACAAATTTATCATTAAACAGTTCGCCGATAGGAAGATTCTTATAGGTATTTCCGTTTCAGAGACAGAACCTTTCATAGATCATAGATGACACTTTCAACAAAAAACTTTTACAGCAACACTACCAATTATACATTTTTATTTATTAGCCATTTATTTTTTATTATTTTTTTATTAGTTTTTTTCTTTAATTATAGTTTATATGTTACACCAATAAACCAGCAGATAGCTGGTTCATTGAACCAAAAGTTTATTGTACCTACGCAAGTTCCACTTGCATTGTCTAGCGATTGGCCATGAAAAAACAAATTTGTCATCGTCTGATAAAAGATATAGGGGAGTAGGATTCATGCAAATTAAAATAACTAATCGTCTGATTAAATACCCACGTAAGTGGTACTTACCGAATTTATTAGCTACAAAAATGCATTTGGCTATTTTTGTTTTACAACTTTCGTGAGTAGTTCTTCTTCTTGACATGTCACTAGCGAGTTCGAGCCAGGTGTCGTGAAAGGATTTTAAGAGCGCCTCAGAGAGGCTCCTTTCGTGAACGCGACACATGTTTTCGATTTTTTTGGGTTATATAGGTACGTCATGCTGGCTTCCTTAACGATGTTTTCCTTCCGTTTTAAGAGTACCTATACCTACCTACCGGCATATTATGCTTTTTATTTTATTCTTCTTTATTAGAAAATCAACAGCAATTACAGAAGTTGGAAAGCATATAGTATAATATAATCTTAAAATGGGCCAATAACAGATTTTTCTAAGTAGTAATTATTACAAAAAGTGCTTTACTGCCCTCTAGCAGTAGGTTATCGAGTGAGTGTGCTGTGCCGTGAGATGAGAGTGTATGTAGTATGTGTGTGTGTGGGTGAGTGTAGGTGAGTGGGTGTGTTTGTGTGTAGTGAAAGTGTGTATGTGTGAATTGAAATTTATGCAGAATTTATCTAAATCTAACAATAAAGATTATTACGCTTGCCCATCAAACATGATACTTACATATTATCATGTATGTATTATTCATCATATATTATTACTAACAGAAGAAGTTCAGAGACACGGTGTTTGAAGGTTCGTTTAGAGAGAGGAAGAAAAGAGGTCAACATCTGAGAATTTTTCGTTATAGGTTTTGCATAGTCGGTCAATCAGAATGTTACTTCCATAGTTGGTTTTTCTATGTGTTTATGCATGTGTGTAGACAATAAGTGTAAATAAAGTAACGTTTGTAAATCAGTAGATCTGTTCCAATATTTTTAACACCATTTTTACTTATCGAACGGCAAAATGACTTATTTTTAGCGAAGCGACAAAGGTACAAAATCCGGGTCGATAACCCGGATTTGGATCGATTACCAAACTACCTACTAAAGTCAGTTCAGTCAGTCAGTCAGTTCACACAGCTGATATTAAGTACAGCAAAAATGGTGCGAAAACCCTAGCCCAAAATCTGAGGCGGACAATTTGATTCGGTCCCATTATGGATTCAAATTGCCAAGGATTTTTTATGCTCGTGATCGCCAGGTCTACTAGTTCGTAGAACTACTAGTTAGTTAAGTTATTTTGTAAGTTGATAGTCATTTCTAAATATCTAGAGTTTTTACCCTAGTCATACCAAAAAAGTTAATAATTAAATGAGAGTTGATATAAGAACTAGACAACCGATTCTTTAATCTAACAATTGACTAGGTACTGCGCCAGTTTTGGGAATAGGCCACCCTTACTGAGATCGGGCGACAAGACACATCACTAGTCGGGAAATAGAAAAGATGGCGTCGGAATGCGTAGATTATTGTTTGCCGTGTTATAAAGATAAACAGAGTTCTAGCTATATTCCATAGTTAGTTTTCGCCTCACAGTACGTTTTCTTCTGATACTTATTGTGTGATGTTCATCCTTCAGCAGTCTTCAAACAGAGTGCTAAAATTTGTGCGACTGGTTTTATTTGCCAGAAATGGGGCTAGTATCTTCGTAAATAATAATAATAATAATAATAAATATTGTGGACAATTCACACAACACTACCCAACCCCAAACTAAGCAGAGCTTGTAATATGGGAACCGGATAGCTGATATAATACTTGAATACATTTTTTTTTTTTGTAAATACATACTTAGAATACAATATAACACCCAGACAGAGAACAAACATATTTTATGTTCACCACACAAATATTTGTTCTCGGTGGGGATCGAACCCACGACCTGCGGCGCAGAAGGCAGAGCTTCTACCAACTGAGCTAGAGGCCAGTCAAATAGAAAGTAGCTTATCCGTATTATTCATGTTTTTCATTAATACCTAAAATTATCAACGAACTTGTGATAAACTGAGATTAGATTGAAGCAGTTGACTTTTTAGGCTGATGATGATGATGATAAGGCCGTCCATTGTATCTCTAGTTTTTAATTATTCTTTTTGATCATGTTTTTACTTTTTTTTAGATAGCTACGTAAAATTTGGCTGTTATCACGCCTGATGAAGTGAAGATGCAGCTTAAGATGGAGCAAGCTTAGCCATAATCTTCTTGTTCACTCTTGCCTTAAAAACTCTAAATTAAAACGTTCCGGAAATACTGACGCCGGTAGAGATTTTGGTGAACAATAAAGTAATATTCTATGATTGTCTACATAAAGAACACATAAGACTCAGTTGCTTTCTCACTACCTCCACCTTAGCAAAATTGCAAATCATACATCACCTTAACTAAGGATTTCTTTATTAGTTAGGCCACTTAGTTACCTCTAAGTTACTTTTAGGCACATGTCTATAATTGTACCTACCCACACGTATAGATACTGAAACTACCTAAGCATTTCTGGACAACAGTTTAGCGTGAATTGAAACAAATTGATTGATTGGTAATTTTATTACAATTATGTCTAACATTATTATAGGGAATCACTAAAATACAAAACCTTACATTACTTTAAAATTAGAACTAAATAATGTGACTACCCTAGTCACATTATCTAGTTCTAATTTTAACAGCGTAGAATGCCGATGAGAATTGACAAAAGTTTTATTTTAACAGGAACGATGTGGCCTGTATACATTTTAACGTTGTTTTAAAAATAAAAATATTCTGCTTCACTATTTAGTTCAGGTAACTGTACTGTACTTAGCTAGCAGCTAAGCGAGACTTACAGAGAATAGAGACATCATCACATAAGTTTACAATCATGTCGTACCTAGTTATAATTAAGAATGAGCAATAATTAATCCTAGTACCTGCGTTTGAGCTAGCAGTGCGGAATCATGCTAGGAATTTGCCAAATAAATTACTTATTACCTATCAATGATTTGCGCGTAGGAAAAGAAAACAATTTGCAGAACATGCCAAAATTATATGCACAGCACCCAGGGTCTTATTAACAATCCTAGCGTAGCGTTGGACTAGTTGATCCGTGTTTTGTCTCTTGCATTGACATGCAATTGTCAACTCGAACAAATGTGACAAAACACGATTTAACTAGTCCAACGCTACGTTGTTGTAAGTTTAGCACCTTTACGGCCGTTGCTAACAATTTTAACAGTTCTCCAGACTTATACATTGGGTCTGCATAGGCATACAGGCCTATGTATATTTTCTTTTGCCCTACTAACGATAGAAAGGTACTATTCAACATATTATTCAGCCCAGTAAGATGTCAGATTGACAGACAGTTGTATCCTCAGTAGAGGATAACGGAAAACAAGAGATAGATTTAATATAGGGAAATACCGTTAGTCTAGTCCCAACAGACTATCGGACAGATCAAAGAAACGTCAGTTGACCAGCGCATTTTCAGTTAATAATTTTTATAGCTTCTAGACTAAATAAGGTAACAAAGTACATACTATAGGCTCGCTTAGACTATTGTATTCAGAAACAGTGCTCGAGTTTGAGTCGTGTCTCAAGTATAGATGTTTGTCATCTTTCAATGGAGAACTGAAAAAATATCTATGCTTGAGGCTCGACTCTGACTCAAGCACTGTTTCAGAATTAGAGCTACATAAAACTGGTATCTCTCAGATGGTAAAACATACTGGAAGCAGCTCCGGAGTACCTACTAGTAACTAGCTGAAATGGCAGTACGCCGGCCATGTTTGTCGTAGAACAGACAATCGTTGCACAAACGAGCGAATAAATACTTGAGTGGATACGGTATGCAAATTATGCAATACTAGATGTTGTGCCGTCTGCCTAGTTATGGAATAAAACAAGACTTGTTATTTTTACCTTATATTAAAAAAACAACAAATAGGTAACCAATAACTAGGCAACAACTAGTCCGTCGAGCGAGCACACAAATTTGTAGGCGTGGGTAAGATCAATCTGTTTCCACCTGGAGCGTACGAAGTACTCCCCTCGTATGTAGTGGGCCGTGAGGTGGTGGAAGGTCCCAGAACGAGTACGGTGAGTGTCCTCTCAGTGTGGAATGCAGGCAGCCAGGGTATAAACAGCCCCAAGCAGTCCGTCCGATCTCTCTGTAGTAGGTAGCGGTTGCAAGAATAAAGTTGTCCACCGAAGAATAATTTTCATCAACGGTGGTTCCCAACCGTGTGGACGTTCCTGGAATGGATAACACCAAATACTGAGTATTTGCATTACCAAACTCCCGTTCTGAGGACTCACCAACGGCCTTATGTGAAACCAGGTAAGTACTTACTTACCCGTAGAATAGTTTTGCCGTGGTGGTACTACAGAACGGAGTTTACAAAAATATGAGCACAAGCAGAATGAAGTTAAAATTGAATTGCAAAATAAAAGTTAAAAAATGGAAACAAAAGAATAGAAAATACAAGTAAGTAGTTATTTAAAATAAAGTCTAGGGTAGGTACCTAGTCAAAAATCCCAACGGACATCGTCAATGACATTGAGCCTAGGACATGTCATTGACATCACCTTGGTAAGCTAGGTACTTAGAAAAGTACAATACATTTTACACAGGTTAACAGATTCGTATTCTGACAATATCAGAATATCCTAGTACCTAAGAATAAGCATTACAATATTTGCAATAGCGAAAAGCATCTAGCTACTTTGCTAAAGCATGATGGATGGAAGAAATGACGATGTGAGTTTTATGTGCCGTTCAAAACTTACCCTATATCGGGAAATTCACTAACACAGTTTACTTTTATTAAAATATAACGTCGCACAGCCGGCTAGAACGCTCGAGCTGGCGAAAAGTTGCGTGGACTAATACTAGTGGTGGTCTCGTAGCAACTGACGGGCCCCGCGTCGATTGTGCCACGGGCTCGCAGGCGCACGAATAACGGTCCGCAGCCGAGTAGTACCGAGCCTTACCGACCGCGGCCGACTCCGTTCAATCATGAACTTATGCATTGTTACAATACCCGCCTTCCCCTCGTAAGGATTTTACTTTTAAAAGTAAAATCCGTAATTAAGTTATTAAGTCCTATTTCTTACTATTTATTCCTTTCATACATCCTTTCACAGCCACTCATACCTACATCAAGTTCACTCTACCTCACAAACTAAAATCTAATAATATAAAATTATCAGACTTGTGTACAGTCAGAGAAAAAATCATATGCCATAAAATTTGCTTATGACTTTTAGTAAGAAAAGTTAAAACGATAGTAATGGACGCGGGAACTGATAAATCTACCTACTTAAAAAAAAACGTTTATACAAATTAACTATGACCTACAATTTTCAAATCTTTTATATGCCAAGTGCCTAAGTTTTTACCTGACATATTCTCCAAAATGTAAATAAGTGGTGAGCGTTTCTCTATTACTCGACACTTTATGAATTTTGGAGCTAACTTTTTGCTAAAATACTTATCCTTATCGCTCAGTACGTAAGCACGCTTGTAAACGATATCTCCTACGTTAAATTCAAAAGACTTCCTCCTTAAATTATAATTAGCTGTATTTTTAGCATGAGCGTGATATAACGATTTCTGTACTTGATCGAATATAGATGCCAGGCAGCCAAAGTTTTCCACATATAAATCTCGAGGCAGAAACAGTACTTCATCACCTAAGTCAGCGTCAGCAAAGTGAGAACCACAAATTACCAGTTCTCGCCCAAACACTAGAAAAGACGGCGTGTAGCCTGTAGCCTCGTTAACGGAGTTATTTATAGCAAATTGGACACTAGGAATGAACGTGTCCCAAGATCTATGATCGCTATCCACAAATGTAGAAATACATGTTATTATTGTTTTGTTGTAACGCTCCACAGTATTGACCTGGGGCGTATATTTTGGAGAGAAAAATACATTTGGAATGCAATACTTTTTGAAAAGAGCACCAGTGTTACTACTAACGAACTGAGAACCGTTATCTAGAAAAATACTCTGAGGAACTCCATGGACTAAGAAAATTTGTTCCTCCAAAATTTTCACAATGACCTCGGAAGTAGCTTTTTTTATGGGGTATATGTGACAGAATTTAGAGAAACAACAAGTTATTACCAAGATATGACAATTTTGTTTACGTGTTACCGGTAAAGGGCCCATTAAATCAATTGATATCATTTGATATGGCCGAGAGCAATGTTTCGGGCGGCCCATTTCTCCTAAAGTAGCATGATTTTGTGCTTTATACTGGAGACAAGTACCGCAAGACCCTACATATTTTGCTACATCACGATACATACCTGGCCAGTAGTATCTAAGAGCAACGCGTCTATAGGTCTTGAATATGCCTAAATGACCGGCAATTGGCTCGTCATGGTTCTCGGTAAGAACTCGTTCACGAAGTTCTGCTGGTACTACCTCTTTCCATGAAAATTCGTTTGTAAGTTGACATTTATTTTTACTAAGGCGGTAAAGAGTATTATTTTTAACTTGAAAATTGGGAAAAAGATTAGGTTTAGTTCTACAATTATTGAAAATATTTTTGTACCAATCATCACTAGAAGTCGCGAATGAATTAGCAGTTATAATAGAAGATACCGGAACAGCCCTTGACAACGCATCAGGTATGATGTTGTCTACACCACGACGGTGTTTGATAATAAAATCAAAAGATGACAACCGCAAACCCCAACGTGCAAGTCTGCCCGTAGGATTATTTAAAGTAATGAACCAATTAAGTGCACTATGGTCTGTGTAAACGGTAAACGTTTTCCCATTTTCAACATAACATCGCCAATGCTCCAAAGCAACGAGAACTGCAAGAGTTTCTCGTTCCGTGATACTATAATTCTTTTCAGCTGCTGTTAACGACCTACTCATATACGCAATCGGGTGTTCCTTTCCATCTACCGACTGTGTAAGCATAGCACCTACCCCATAATTACTGGCATCAGTATGGACTTGAAATGGTAAATCATAATTTGGACACGATAATACTGGTGCGGATACCAAACACTCCTTCAATTTTTTAAAAGCGGAATCTGCTTCTTCTGTCCACTCAAAAGGTGGACAGTTTTTCTTACCGGATGTTAGTTTGTTCAGCGGCCCTGCAATTGAACTAAAATTTGGAACGAATCTTCGGTACCAAGTAGCGGTACCCAGAAATCGTTTCAGCTCTTTACGATTTGTAGGAGTTACGTAATTTAGTATAGCCTCCACTTTATCTGGGTCGGTACGTAATCCGTTCGAATCAACTACATAACCTAAGTACTTTAACTGGCTTCTAAAAAATTCGCACTTCTCAAGGTAAATTGTTAAATTGGCTTTCCTTAATTTATTTAGGACACGAAGAAGGCAAGAAACGTGTTCCTCGAAATTGCTACTGACGATGACAATGTCATCTAGATACGCAAAAATTCTATGGTCTACGTCACCTAATAACGTGTCTACTAAGCGCTGCTGTGTAGAAGGAGCATTAGTTAATCCAAATGGTGTGGTTTTAAATCTGAGAGTTCCTCGACTGGGAACATAAAAACTTGTCTTATCTCTGTCCTCCTCAGCCAGAGGAATCTGCCAAAACGCTTTAGATAAGTCCAAACTACTCAAGAAACGTGCGTCACGCAAATTGTCTAAAATTTCGGCTATATACGGCAAGTTATATGCATCTCGTTTTGTGACAGAGTTCAGTTTTCTACTGTCCAAACAAAAACGAGGCTGGCCATTCTTTTTATGAACTAAAAGCACAGGAGACTGCCACGCACTTTCACAAGGCTCTACCACATCTAAAGCTAACATCTCATCAACCTGTTCGACAAGTATCTTTTGTTTTTCCGGCGAAAGCCTATAGTACCTTTGTCTAATGGGAAGAGAATCGCCAGTATCAATGCGATGGGTAATTAAGTGCGTGCGACCTAAACCTTTTTGGCTGAAGGAAATATCTTTAAATTGATTAACAACATTATCTGCAATAGCCTTCTGAGATTCATCCAAATTATCGTAGGAATAAATTAATGTGTCTGGGGTTTTATTAATATTTAAATCATTTAATGGGACATTTGAGACTTGCAGTGAACCTAAATATTTAACACATAAGTTAAATGCGCGCCAGAAATCAACTCCTAGAATAAGCGAAGACTGAACTCCGGGCACTACAAAGGTTTTCACTATATGGAACTGTCCATCAAAATTTATCGGTAAATTAATGTAACCTATACTTTCAAGTGACTGACCACCTGCGGCAATGATGTTTATTCTTTCCCCCGTCAATAACTTTAAACCACGACTAAGCAGAGACTCGTGCGCATTATTACCTATGATGGTGACTGCTGAGCCAGAGTCGAGAAGACCCGAGGCAGTTATATCATTGATCTTAATATCAACGTAAGGTCGCGTATCACCTAATGGCTTATCTTGCAGAATTGTAGCGACTTTATAGCAGTTAGAAAATCTACGAACGATCTCTAACCACTCATCCCAATCATTCTGATCAAAGTGATTTTCTGATTTAGTAAGAGTGCTACAATTCTGCGATTCTAGTTTCTTTGAAGTTTGATTACAGTTGGGACAGTCAGGTTTCTTAACACCTTTCTGACCACACCGGAAACACATGATCTCGGTGTTCTCACAATTCCTTAAACTATGCGTATTGTTACGACAACTAGGACAGTATGGTAGTTTCCTATCAGCCACTGAATCATCTTTGTTTATAGCATGTAAATATTTTTCATTAACATTATTATTATTATTAGCATAAGGTTTAGCATAGGTATTTTGTGTTTTATTATTATTATAGTTAGAATAAAACGGTTTTTGTTTATTATTATTTGTGTTTGATTTTTGTTTATATGCAAATTCAGGTGCAATGGTATCAGATGTAACAGCTGATGGCTCACGGAACTGAAGCATTCGAGATTGGACATTCTCGAAATTTCTACATATTAGTCGTAACTGTTCTATTTCTTTAATCTCCGTTACGGAAGCTAAAGTACTCGCGTAACAAGGTCTTATGTTATGTAGAATTATCTCGAGTTTGTCCTCCTCCGACAAGGGCTTTGATAGGCGTGAACACATACCTGAGAAAATCGATAGATATATGGTGATATTTTCCGTCTCGCCTTGAGTCCTAGACCGAATCTCAGCTAGCAAACGGTAGTCATAATCAGACCTATCAAAGTCTTGCTTCAGGAGCACAACAAGTTCATCCCAAGAGGACACCTGCTCTTTAACATTACGGAACCAATGGAGTGCATCATCAACAAAAATTTCCGTAGCAAAAGACAAGAGTTTAGAACTAGTTATTTCACGAGCTTCACTAAATTCGTTAACTCGCTGTATAAAAGAGCGCACGCATGACTTTCCATCGAATTTCAATTTACCTAATTCAGAAGAAATCTTACTCCTACCATCGCAAGTGACCGAAACATTGATTGGGGTCTTCAAAACTTGCGATTCTAAAGTCGAGGCTGCTGTAGCTAGAGTGTCAATGCTATTTTTCTTCAGATTCAAAAATTTCTCGTAAAGTTCTTTAAATTGAGTACTACATTCCAAATGTTTCTGAACGCTGACATCATCTACACAGATTCTATTAAGTCTATGGTACAAATGGTGGAGCATGTTTTCAATGCGGGCTAAAATATTCTTATCCCTAACTTCAGATGCTACTACAAGCTTAACCTTATCTAACAGTTCCAACGATGTAGTTAAATCGTCCATCGTATCAAGATGAGAACAAGAAATATCCTCCGAAGGATAAATCTGACATAATTTACTTATCTGTTTCCTAATATCGGCAACAGTACTTCCCGGAGTTTCACCCCTAACCGAAACCTCATACTCCAACTCGGTTTTTTGCAACGACAAAAATTTAATAGGGTAAGACATTATTAACGTAGTGAACCGCAGGAAAGTTAAGAATGGCACATAAATTCAAACAATGATTATAAAATACCTACTCCGTTCTGTTACAATCAACTTTAACAGAACGCTTTGGTTTGATGAATGAATGAACTAAATGATCTATGAAAATGATAAAACTAAAAAATGATTTATCAAACAAAACTAAAAATGATGGCAAAGCAAAAATCAGATTTGTAACTAGTGTGAAATGAGAGAAAATAAATGTAGAAGAAAAGATAATCAAGAAAATTTTTTTTTTGTAGAATATAAAAATTGTAACAATATAAAAAAATATTCAGTAAAACAATATTTAAAACAGTGTAAGCTTATATACAAGCAAAAGACAACACTATTTTCACACCAGTTACTGCAAACCAACAACGTTTTACAAATAACCCACTCACCGTACAATAACTAACTACTTAGGTACTACTACAAGTGAAAACAGATCAAACCCACGTAAGAGGGCGCCAGTGTGCCGTCTGCCTAGTTATGGAATAAAACAAGACTTGTTATTTTTACCTTATATTAAAAAACAACAAATAGGTAACCAATAACTAGGCAACAACTAGTCCGTCGAGCGAGCACACAAATTTGTAGGCGTGGGTAAGATCAATACCCGCCTTCCCCTCGTAAGGATTTCGGTTCAAAACTTACCCTATCGGGCTCGCAGGCGCACGAATAACGGTCCGCAGCCGAGTAGTACCGAGCCTTACCGACCGCGGCCGACTCCGTTCAATCATGAACTTATGCATTGTTACAATGTGAGGAGCCAAAACCAAGGCTCAGTGGCGCTTCTTGGGAGAGACCTACGCCCGTTCAGTCGGCCCACGATAGGTTGATGATAAAGCGCTTTAAACATTTTGAAAAAAAATAAAATAATTGGAGTAAAAACATTATGATGCAAGCGATAAAAATTGATAAAAACGAATTAATTGTATACGTGACATTCTTAGTGTAAAAAGTACGAACACGATCAGCAACCATGAAATTTGTTCGTGTCATGTCAACACTACACTTATGTTACTCCAAACTTAAAGGACATGTTTGCTGAAGTTTTTGCAATCACATTGCACACGACTTTGTTGATCGCAATTTTTTATAAATAAGTTCACTGATATTATAGGTAGGTCGTCACTCGTAGTAGGTCGTCCTACTAGCGGTCGTCACTCTTTTTTGGTCAAAGGCCACATTGGACAATATTGTACCCCTGCCATCCAAGATGCGAGAATACCCTGTCACCCGCTTAAAATCGATTTATTTCATCGGCTGAAAAACGCATTGAAAGGCGCTGATAAACCAAGGATAGGAAAAGACACCGGCGAGCGGAGCGAGCCGAGAACATTTTCGTGTTTTTACAACTCAGTGAGAGTAGTTAAATAAATAATTAGGTAAGTATTGGGAGTTCTTGGAGATCCGCCTACTGGTGGACTAATAAAATAGAGTTTTTTTATTGTAGTTGTACCTATATCATTATCCTAAAACCGTGGCTGAGATAATCTTTTACGAAATGTACCTACATAATCTAGCAAAGTCAGCGCATATTAAAATCATACAGTGTACAATGTCTTTATTTACCATAATAATCTAAGTAGCATGTATTGATTAAAACGTTAAGTAGATAAAACTAATTAATCCACTCCCAATTACGTAGGTAATTGGTTATTATTGATGGTATTATTGATTTTACATACCTCACCAGAAAGATTTTCTCGGCTGATAGGTGAAATTCAGCCTGGATTAGGAGAATTCACCCTGGAAACTAAAGGCCATGAAAGATACCACGTGGTTTATATCAATATACTTTATTTTTATAATATATTATTGCACAGGGTTAGGGAATTTCTAGGTGTTTTGCTGTATAGCTGCCCAAATTTTACAAGCAGACAGCTTCAAATTTGCATCTCAGCATAATATGGGGAATGAGTGCGACTTATTTTAATAATTTAAGATCTTTTGTATACCTCACCATTGCAGCAAGTAAATGGCTTACGAGTCATAGATGGTCACTAAGGACACTTTGCAGCGAACACGACTTGACGAAAAGGCCATGCGAGCCATTATGCCGGTGCATAATTAAGCAAATTATGCCGGTGACAGGGCGATAAACCTCAAGATGCAGGATACCTGGTCAGACGCGGTGATGACTCAGTAAAACCTTGACCGAATGATAGCCCAGAAACGCGATATTTCGATGGTAGTTAGTAGTTCAGGTGATTCTCCGTTCATGCGATATCATTAAATCATAATCCCTTCTAATAGCGATCACGCGCTAAAATGTGTCACGTACACATTTTAGCGCGTGATCGCTATGTGTCTATTGAACAATAAATGTTCACGGTATACCCTAAGTTTACAAGTTTAAGCAAAAGGTTCTGGACCCATCCGTACACAATGCCGCGAACTGTAATTGCCCGCAGCGAACTAGTAATAATGAATAGTTAACTGCCTTGAAACTGCGGTAATCTCGCTCCAGAAACGCCATAACAGTGGCAATGATGATAAGGGCAATGGTGAATGAGGACGCAACTGTTCGCTGCTGTGCGTATGGATGCTGTTCGCACGATGATTTCGCCATCGCAGCTGCTCGCCGACATGTTGCTTATCCTTTATACTTGCCTAATAATATGCATAATAAAACAAGATCACACTTTTTTCGAATTTTAAAGTGCATAGGTAATATTATGCATAATGAAGTGATAACTATGTTAAGTAATTAAATACCTATCACACAAATATCAATATCATTCTATAACGTGTTTTGCCAGAATCGCATTATTATTCGTTCCGTTTTTATCGGCTGTTGAAGTTCAAACAATATTTTTATTTTTGATGTCTTCTGATTTCTAGCTTTTCGTAGCTCTCTTTGTAGAGCGCAGCACGCCCGTAGCACCACCGGTCGATTAAGTAACTTCGTAGCACGTGTAGGGCGGCAGTGTTAATAGCCAAAACACACTGTGACCTATTTAGTAATTACCTACTTATGTTGTATATTGTGATAAAGGGGTGATAGGTTAATCAAACTAGTTTTCGTTTTTAAGCCCTCGTCGACTGTCTGCGAACGAACTCTTTATAATTTATTTTAGCAAATTCCCAGAGTTCATTGACAATGAATATAAAAGATAATATACGAAAACCAAGGCGTTTCAGAAACACGACATTTAGGCCAGACGTTTATATAAGACTTTTGAACAACTTTTAGAGTGCCCAAACGAAACGAACACGAGTTTCCAGCTAACTATATCTCATTTCGCGAAAAAACTCTGTTATGACTGGACTACGCTACTGTGAGCGCAAATTAATTGAAATTTATGTAGCTTGTTATTATGAGTTCGTTGTAAAAACAAGAGTATTATAAAACTACTGCCTGTAGTCATTTACATACAACATACCACTTAACTTAATTACAGCACCATATATTTTTCAAGTATTAGAAAACCACACAGCACACTTATTTTATATCATTTATTGCAATAAAATAGGTATGTTATATAAGTATTTTTTACAATAATATTAATCTCCAAAGGAGATAAATTCAAAAGAGTTTGCCCATTACCACGCACCAGACCATTACTGTGTTACGAACTTAAGACAGACGGATATAAGACTTATTCTAATATAATGGCAATTTTTTCCGACTCTTTTAATTTTAGAGGAAGGCTCTTGACGGCGTAATGTTTAAATTTTTCTCCAGGTATTTCATTTGAGGGCAAACCTTTACCTCTTTATACGAAATGACGACGATCTTTGTTTTTATTTGGCTAATGTAGCTTATCCTTGAATCTCAAACTCAAAGATGTATTAATTCAGTAGTATCACAAGGATCACTTTGATTCAAAAGAAACTCAAGCGCGTTTCAGCGAATCGGGCGACTGCGGTTTTTCACAAAACGACACTGATAGCAGTGTAAGTGGGACCTACTCTTTTGTAATATAATAGACATTTATTTAAATAGTTATTATGAAATCATTTATTTTGATACGGTCACAGATGGTCACAGAATATAAAAAAGAGAAGAAAGCCGGTCATGCGCCGTTTTTATGGGAACCGCTGACGCCAGTTGTACACTCACTGTTTTATTTAAAACAAAACTAAAGGATTGCAAGAAAAAATAAAAAGGTTAAGGATAAAAAACTACGGAATTTGTATGGAAAAAGAAGCGTATTTCGGCGACCTTATTCGGCCGCATGGCCGTTCTATGTTCTGTAGCATAGACATGAGACGCTGTAATGGGCAGACACCTTTGGTCGTAGACATTTAGTAATACTAAATTCTTAGTAATGTACTTAGAGCAGTAGAGGTAGTACCTAGTGATCAGCAGTTTTATGAGACTTATAATCACATTTCTTCAAGTGGGTGCTATTATCATATCTACCCCATTACACAATTCATTGACTCGCTACTATTCTAGAACTATATTCTCTTTATAGTTAATAATATCACAATACGTTGTGGGAGTAACTTCAGCTTTTTTCAACTGACTGTTTTTCATTCTGCTTACCATTGAGCTCAACCGTTTCAGCGGACAGTTCTGTATGATCTTGAGGTTTATACGCATCAGGACCTACGACCGACAATGCAACTGGCAGGAACATCAAACCATTGAACAAGCCAAATACTATCACCAAAAGAAAGATTTTGAAGAACGATTGGAATGTGTAAGCCTTCGACATGCTGAGCAGCGATAGCGCAAGTAATGTTGCACCCCCGCCCATCAGCACAGCAAGGCCAATGGTCGATACCGCCTTAAGAGCTCGTTCAGTGCGAGAGCCTTCAGTCACTGTTAGGAATGTGTGACCAACATGGGCGGCGTAGTCGACGCAGAGACCTATAGCCAGCTCAAGTCCGATGCAACAAACTATATCGACGGTCATACCCCATCTCTGCATGAACCCGAGAACGTTAACAATCGTAAGCAAAACGCACAAGAACACCCAAACACACATTTGAAGATTAGTTATTAGAACAATGGTACAGAGCATGACGCACAGAAGAGCCAATTCAATGTTTCTCTCGACCTCAATGCTGATAATTTCGTCGGTGACCCAATTTCCGAAGACTTTCGACCAAACGCTACGATATCCGTCGCCTGTAGTTATGTTTGTTGATTTAACGACGTTTTTGGCTCGGTTCATCGCCGGAATATAAACTTGCGGGCCAGGAAATTTTGGGTATTGGAACATTATCGTTGTACCTCTGATATCCTTGAACACTTTACCACATTTAAGCTCTTCTTCGAATTTAAAGTTTATATGAAACCTACCTCCTATTGGACTGAATAGGAACCTACTAAGGTAACGTTTGAAGTCGCGGTCACTCAACACTGTGGAGGTATTAGATAAGTCTCGATCAAAGTTTTGCAATACATAGTGGTAGAAGTAATCCACCCACGCAACTACATCGTTAATGTCTTTATCTTTTTTGAACTCCTGTACCATGCTATGCAGTTTAGGGAATTCTTCAGTATAATTCATCTCTCCCAAAAATATCATACCCGCATTTCCCTCTTCGGGATAATAGTAATCATATTTATCTAGAAACTGCTTATAATATGTATCGTCGGGAATAAACCACTTTGGGTCAAATCTTTGTTCCAAACTAAATATCGCTTGAATACTAAAACCAGTTGTGACTAACACGACTAATAGAACAACACACCTTCCAGGTATTGTAAAAACTACATTTTTATAAAATGCTTCACAAATTTTTTGGATTGCCGTTTTATCTTTAGAAACAACAATTTCGCTCTTGTGTTTGTAACAAAACAGAATGCCGTTTCTATTTGCCTGTATTCTACGCTCGTCCAATGTAAAAACCGCAACATAAAATGTAACAGAATAGCAAAATATAAAGAAGACTCCAGTTGCCGCGTAAATACAAAAAGATTTTAACGATGGCAATATTGTTATTGCACCGATCAGCAATGCGACTATATCAGTGAAAGAAGTGATAACGATAGATACGCCAGCGTGTTTTAACATCAGACCTACCTTTACGGGCAGACTCTTTTTAGCCTCAACAGGCGACAAATTGTTCCAACAGGCACTCATGACGAACATGTCATCAATGCCAAGACCCATAAACAAGAAAGGCAATGAGGAATGAACTGGGCCAAATGAGATGCCCATCATGGAGCACCAGCCGATAGCAGTCACATATGCAAGACCTACACACAACAACCCTACTGAGCCTAATGTAAGCCTGACTTCTAACCAGTTGCAATGCGATAAGCCAAACTGTACATAGAAGAACATGAGTATTATACCTATGAACAATTTATCCATTTCATTAAACATTGCTTCACCACTTATGTCACCAAAACTTCTGCCTGCTTCATAAAAGTATTTGATCTCTATAGAGCTTTCAGAAATTGATCTCAGGTAATCTAAGAATTTAGTCTCCCATATGGCTAGAGGAACTGATACCCAATCTTCGGTGCCCACCAAATTACCAACTTCATTTAGGTCTACTGCAGACATGTTCACTTGGGTGTACCAAGTTAATATAATTGAACTAGCAGACACTATATCACCATTATTGTCACGTACAACACCACCTAATAGCTTTGTATAGTCGGTTGGATGCCCTGTTGTAGGGTTCACTTTTATATTGTTTATCTTTGACACTATGTCATGTTTAGTAACATTATTTATTTCATTAACATCATGTTGCCATAAGTCTAGAATGTTATACTGGAGACACATAAATTGAAATTCATCAAGGAAATCACAGTAAAACTCATCATCCACCCAGAGTGTTGGGTCGTAGAAGTCTTTGGCACTTGTCAAACTGCTGTTTAGAAGTGTAGTGGCTTTTGTTACATTTGCAGCACTGGTTTTTGATTCTGTTTTATAAAAATTCACAACAGGTACTTTAAAACAAAAATCTTTTAAGGTTGCATTTTCACCGTTATAGTCAACTTGTATAGAGTTTACCTCATGAGTCACAGTTTGTATAGCCTTTAAAACATCTGGTTTTAGTACATCATCAGCTGTAATTATTATTCTCTGCAGTCGGAAGCTTGTCCCAAATGTGTCGATGTACCAATTCGTATCATAGTAGAAATCTGAGTCCGGTGGGACCCATAGCTTCAAAGGATTTTTTTCTATGTGAAATCTCAGTAACCCAGCACAGCTAATTAGCACAAAACCTAATGTTGTGATAATGGTTATCCATGGATTCCTTGCTACCAAAACACCAAGTCTGAAGAACACATTTTCCACAAAATGCACCAGCACTGATGACACAGCTTCCCACAGCTTCTGTGGTGACTTACTCACACGTTCCTTAGACATTTTGTTTTCAGCTCATTTATTAAGTTTTTGTTTATTTTTTATCATCATAGCACTTTGAATATTAGGCACTTCACAGTGAGTTATTGACATGATAATCTGTTATCTAATTAAACATTGTGGGTAGGTGGAGTGTACTTAATCATTGAGTAAACTCTTCTGAAATAAAAGTACTTTATGCTAGAGCGGAACGCGCGAACACCGCGTAGGATTATCAGCGCGGAGCGAGACCGCCGTCTGAGCCGAAGGCAAATGCGATTATGATGATGGAAAGGAAATACTCACGCCTACGTTTAGATTGTATGCGATGCGAACCGCGCGCGACGCGAATTGATAAGGTGGTACCAAAAACTTCTCTGGTTTACGGTCTTACTACCAGTAGGTACCTATGCCTCCTCCAGCCAGACACTTTGCGATCATTATCTAATTATAAAGTTGACAGCGGCCAATGTCGCCATCAAGCAAAGGAATGGTTAGTTATGTTTATAAAGAATGGCCGCCATTTGTTTTCCCAATTTTACATTTTAACTATGGTTATCAAAGCAGTTAAGAATTACTTGGTCTTTACTTACGTACAACGTGGGTATACTTAGTTTCTCTAATTTGGACGGTGGAGAAGAAGCTGAGAAACAATAAAAGTAGATAAACAAAAACGGCGCTCTTATATTTACGCAATATTCACCACGGCATGTTTATCAAAACTTTTTTTTAATTTTAATTTGAGCTTTCTGGGTTACAGTTTTCTGTAATATTCCACTATCTTCTTTCTTTATTCTTTCTCTGTAAGCATATTTAAGTTAAATCTTACTGCATTCATCTATCATCGATTTTTAATTAAAGCTTTCATCATTTTATAATAATAAGTTGATGATACACACTAGCAAACATTTAGCAAACATTTTTTTTAAGGAAGTCAAATCTTCTCCTGCCTTGGCTGTTACCGAATGCAACTAGAATGTAAAAAAAAAAGCGGTGTTTCTCACGACATGGAATAAAGGATAGTTAGTATGGGATAAGGTTCGGGATAGGGTGATGATGATGTTAGATTTCGTGAATCTAAGATATTTCCGAATTACAGAT
The DNA here is from genome assembly GCA_939531255.2 of Thera britannica. NCBI lineage: Eukaryota > Metazoa > Arthropoda > Insecta > Lepidoptera > Geometridae > Thera > Thera britannica. Next base: position 16,172,965 of record OW618036.2, on the reverse strand, counting down.
ACGCTAGTAGTTACTATGACACGGGGTGCTTGCTACTAACTATTATCTATTCTGTGACGGTTCACAGAATAGATAATAGTTAGTAGCAAGCATCCCAAGGCGTTTTTTGTGACTGTACATTTTATGAACTAGCGGCCGCCCGCAGCAGGCTTTGCCCGCGTAGTAGGTCATTGCTAACATCCATTCTGTGGAATGTTTGTTTTATTTACCTACATGATTTTGTAGATCTACTGCATTTAGTTAGGTATTATGAGTAAGGTGGGCACTGATGCCAACGAGCTTATCTGATAGTGGATTCAGAAGCTGAATACCTATGTTTAAAATGATTACCAGCTCTTAGGTAGGTAGGAGTTCTGTGTGTAAAATGGGACTTCTCAGCAAATAGGTAGATAGACTTGTCTACCTACATAGAGGTACCTTTTCATCATCATCATTAGGCCTACCTACATTATTTAGGTACCTACATTATTAATAAGGTAGACAAGGCACTGATGCCAACGAGCTCCGGCAAATTCATCATCCACACTTGATGTGCGGGCTGGTTTCCGCAAGGCCTCTAGTGGGCCCTTATTGCGTGGCGCTTGACACGAACGAGTTGCTCGAACTTTTGCAGGTTCTACAACACGCCGGTTTCCTCACGATGTTTTACTGGCATAGTGCACATACATTTTTCTACAGAAAAACTCATTGGTACAGGACTGGATTTGAACCCACGACTAAGGATCGGAAGGCGGGTCTGCTACCACTAGACCACCAGTGCTCTCTGCCAACGAGCTTACCTGATGGTGGATTCAGAGGAGCGTGTAATCATAATACTTAATCATATTATGTATAGGTAGGCGTTCTGTGTGATAATGGGACTTCTCAGCAAATAGGTAGGTATGTACTTATAGGTACTTAGGTAGGTAACATTGTCATCATCATTATTATACAGATTTGTATTTTGTAACGAATAAACTCAAAAACTACTGGACTGATAAATTTCTTTCACCTCTTTAATGCTGAATTATCCCCGAGTAGCATAGTTACATTATATCTAGTTCGAGCAAATGAAACCTACAGGAAATGAGTCTCTTTCACCAATAACTCTGCATCTGTAGTTTAGTAACTACTGAGTAGTTCGACAGTTGGTACAAATAAAATTAAATGAAATATATTTATTTGCAAGTATGGTACAATTTTTATATTATATGGGATTATTATAAGATCATAGGGTATGTAAAAAAGTGGCTCACATACTTCATCGGCGACCAATATACAAAATTCAAACAAAAAGTAGTATAAGTTAAATTAAAATAAATCAGTGTGAGAATAATAACAATAATCTCTAGCTCAGTTGGTAGTAGCTCTGCCTTCTGCGCCGTAGGTCGTGGGTTCGATCCCCACCGAGAACAAATATTTGTGTGGTTAACATAAATGTTTGTTCTCTGTCTGGGTGTTATATTGTATTCTAAGTATGTATTTACAAAAAAAAATGTATTCAAGTATTATATCAGCTATCTGGTTCCCATATTACAAGCTCTGCTTAGTTTGGGGCTGGGTAGTGTTGTGTGAATTGTCCACAATATTTATTTATTTATAATAATCAATTCAGAATAATAATTTTTAAAGAAAATATAAAATAATTTAAATGAAATCTTTAACGCTATAAAAACATTTATACAACATTGTAGATATCTTTAGTAGGTAGTTACTCCATCACACACTTAAAGCAAGTTTCTTCATTCACAATCTGACCTATCACACTTTTGGCAGGGTTATAAACACACATCACACACCCACTAAAGTCGGGTCTACCACCTTCTAGCGCTAAGTTTGACACACATCTTCAGCCCACTGAAGATGAAAGCCCACGAGGTGTCTGGCATGCGGCAGAGGTGTATGGAGGTGTGTGGAGGCCCTGAAGAATTAAATGTTCTTCTCATTATTGATGACTGCCCAGTTGTAACTATGCGTAGGAGTTGACTATGAGCGGTTGGTTCCCAACGCTGCTGGAGGTATTGGAGTCGTCTGTGCTGTAGGAAATGGTAAATACTATTCAGATGATAATAATAAGACAGATGATTAATTACCGATGCTGTTGCAGCCATCGCATTTCTGTCTTAATTAATATTCCGGTGGATTTTATTTCGTAAATATTAGCTCGTATCTCGAAATAGCCTAGCAAGAAATATAGAACAGTAGCAAGCAGAAGCAAGCATGACATTGACCTCTTGATATTTGACAGTTTGAGATGTCAGTTTTGACAGTTTAAATATAAGATTTACGCACACAAATGTAGATATACATACGTATACGCACACATACACCATAGAAATCTGCTTCTTCTTTTTTCGTGAAAATAAGATCGGCCAAACAAAAAACATCAAAAACCTTTTTTTTTTCTTTTTCTTCCTAAGTAATGGCATCTGTTTATTGGGATCAATTTTGTCAGTCTAAGTTCTAGTTGAAAGATGACATTGAAATCATATCAACATGACGGTGACAGACATCTTTCTTGTGACTATTACATGGCTAAGTTGACATTGACATTAGCAAGAGAAGAAGATAATTCAATCTCCAATCAGTGCTGCCAACTTAGCATTTTGATAGCTAAATATGGCATATTTTCAAGTGACTAGGCATGAACATTTTTAATAACTCTGGGTCCGTGGAGAACCGAGACCACACCGAGACTTTGCGGTTGGTAAGCGAAAGAGTCTTATTCTGCTTTTTTCAACATAACAGACTATAATTTTATAACCTGAACATATCGAAATGGTTATGCATTTTCAACATAATGTAGGTAAGGTAGGTATTTAAAATTATTGTCATCTACGTTAGTTCATTCAAACTTCGTTCATATTTTCTACTCTTTGATTGTGCAATAAGTATGATTGCTACAATTACTATGCTGATAATAAATATAAGGTTCAATTTCATATTGAAAAGCTCTATGCCATGAGTGTGTCGTATCTAGTAGATAATAGGGGCTAAAATTTATTCAAAACAATAGATTTATTTTATTTTATTGTGTTTACACAAATGAGTAGGAAATAATCTTTAAGGGTGTTATTAATAATCCTGGCGCAACGCTGGAGTAGTTAAATCGTGTTTTGTCTCTTGCATTGACATGCAAATTGTCAACTCGAACAAATATGATGTGTTGCGCCAGGATTATTAATAACACCCTATAAGTTTTGAAATTATTGATAAGAAATTGTTTTTTTTTTTAATTTGACTTTGTAATGCTTTTAGAAATCTGAAATTAATAACAATTGATTATATCAATCAGTCAGAAGCTACGCAGAACGGATGACGATATTGCCAATAGGGAGCGCTGTGACAGCGCTCTGGCAATATCGTCATCCGTTCAACAACATGACAGTTGATAGACAGCGCCGCTGTCTATCAACTGTCATGTTGTTCGCCTGACTGAGGCTAGGCGGGGCGGTGGATTATTCTGGGCTTGGGACTCGAAGGATGAGGTTATCGTTTCAATCTGTGTACTGTCGATGTGATTCGGCTCCGAGTACACCCCTTTATTGTTAAGACTAGCTGCCTGTCCCGGCTTCGCACGGGTGGACATTTATTTTTTAAACACACAAATTATAGCCTTTGTTACTCAAGGTGAACCTACGTCCAGCAGTGGACTGATATCAATTGATGATGATGATGAAAGAACATTCTATAACATTTAGGGGCACTATTTTCTAGAACATTTTGTCCAAATCTAGAATTCAAAACCGTTTGCATGGGTATATTTGAGTATTCTAGATAATTCTGGATTACTAACGTTTGGATGCATTCCGGATGCTAGCCGAATAATTTAATTCTTCGAATTAAATTTGATCATTCCAGAACCTCAAAGACATTCTAGAGCGTTCTTTCCTCGTCAAAGTCGAGAATTTTCAGAAAAATCCCTAAGCGATAGAAAGGGATAGACATATATAAGTCCCTACGTGATAGAAAGGGATAGACATAGATTTCGAAACTTTTGCCCCTTACAAATTAATAACACTTAAATATTGAATATAAACTATCCTATCTTTTAAGTTGGACCATATTATAGACGGTTACAAAATTTTATCGAAATCCGTTCAGTAGTTTCGGAGTTTATCGCGTTCCAAATTGTGACACGAAAGATTTATATATATAGACTAGCTGTCACCCGCGACTTCGTCCGCGTGGTTAGTATAAAGTCTTATTTTGAGTTCGTTTAAAAGAAACTATTTTATGGTGGAAAGCGGACAACTATTGATATGTTTTCACTGTTTTTTGCGTATTTTTTGAGAGTTATTTTTCGTGAATTTGGCCTATTGGCTAAGTTGGGTTATGTATGCGTTGGTTTTACATGACCAAGTGCTGGTTACCTTAGTTTTGAGTTTGCATTCAAAACTACAGGGTTATTCATAATTAGCTGCAAATACTCAGGAATTAGGTTCAACAAATAAAATAAAACATATTTATGAAATGATTTTTTTTAAGTTTCGATTTAAGTTTTTGTATCAAAATTTTATTTTTATTATTTTTTTACGGCTATTGCATAATGATTGCCATGGAGATCAGGACGATGACCCACCCAGGTGGTGACTGAACGCAGAGTGTCGCTCACGGCGCGGCGCGGGCGCGGATCAAAGGTCAAAATAGGTCAGGTGCCAGTGATTCCAAAGGATATTCTTTATCGAATTTTCTCGGGATTTTCATAACAAAACTTAAAAAAAAACATTTCATAAATATTTTTTATTTTATTTGTTGAACCTAATTCCTGAGTATTTGCAGCTAATTATGAATAACCCTGTATATAAAGTGTGTTCGAAAGATGGTAAATGCTGTTGTAGCCGATTTTTTTCAGCTGTGTTTAGTTTTGGTATGATAGGTGCTTCCCGCGATTTTGTCTTAGTGGTTATCATGGGGTTTTTTGTAAACCTTTGTGTGTATTCAAACCTGGTGACAGATGCTGCGGTAGCAGAATTTTTTTAAATGTTTTTTTGCGTATTTTGTAAAGCTCCTTTTCGTGATTTTGTTTTAGTGGCTAATTTGGGCTATCGTATTCGTTGGTGTATGATCGAATCTTGTTTTTTTAGTTTGACATGATCAAATGCAAGTTACCATCGTTTTGAGCTTGTACTTTAGAGTGTATTTGAATTTGAAGGTGAGTGCTGTTGTAGCCGTTTTTTTTCAGCGGTGTTTACTTTAAGTATGATAGATGATTCCCGCGATTTTGTCTTGGTGGTTATCATCGGTTTTTTTGTAAACATTTGTGTGTATTAAAACCTGGTGACAAATGCTGCGGTAGCTGAAAATTTTTTAATGTTTTTTTTTGCGTATTTTGCAAAGCTATTTTTTGTGATTTTATGTTATATTAGTGGCTAATTTGGGGTTTCGTATGCATGTTGGTGTATAATCGAATCTGAATTTTTAATTTGACATGACCAACTGCTGGTTACCATAGTTTTGAGCATGTACTTTAGAGTGTCTTTGAATTTGAAGGCGAGTGCTGTTGTAGCCGATTTCTTTCAGAGGTGTTTAGTTTAAGTATGATAGATAATTCCCGCAATTTTGTCTAAGTGGTTATCTTTGGTTTTATTGTAAACCTTTGTGTGTATTCAAACCTGGTGACAGATGCTGCGGCAGCTGAAATTTTTTTAAAGTTTTTTTTTGCGTATTTTGTAAAGCTCGTTTTCGTGATTTGTTTTAGTGGCTAATTTGGGCTATCGTATTCGTTGGTGTATGATCGAATCTGGTTTTTTAGTTTGACATGATCAAATGCAAGTTACCATAGTTTTTAGCTTGTACTTTAGAGTGTATTTGAATTTGAAGGCGAGTTCTGTTGTAGCTGTTTTTTTTTCAGCGGTGTTTAGTTTAAGTATGATAGATGATTCCCGCAATTTTGTCTTGGTGGTTATCATCGGTTTTTTGTAAACATTTGTGTGTATTAAAACCTGGTGACAAATGCTGCGGTAGCAGATTTTTTTTTAACGTTTTTTTTTTGCGTATTTTGTAAAGCTATTTTTTGTGATTTTATGTTATATTAGTGGCTAATTTTGGGTTTCGTATGCGTGTTGGTGTATAATCAAATCAATTTTTTTAATTTGACGTGACCAACTGCTGGTTACCATAGTTTTGAGCATGTACTTTAGAGTTTATTTGAATTTGAAGGGGAGTGCTGTTGCAGGCGATTTTTTTCAGCGGTGTTTAGCTTAAGTATGATAGATGATTCCAGCAATTTTGTCTAAGTGATTATCATTGTTTTTTTTGTAAACCTTTGTGTGTATTCAAACCTGGTGACAGATGCTGCGGTAGCAGAAAATTTTTTAATGGTTTTTTTTACGTATTTTGTAAAGCATTTTTTTGTGATTTTATGTTGTATTAGTGGCTAATTTAGGGTTTCGTATGCGTGTTGGTGTATAATCGAATCAGATTTTTTTAATTTGACATGACCAGCTGGTTACCATAGTTTTGAGCATGTTCTTTAGCCATTTCTTGAAGCGGTGCGGTGTTTAGTTTCGGTATGATATGTGTTTTCCGCGATTTTGTCTTAGTGGTTACGGTGGGGTTTATGTAAACTTTTGTGTGTATTCAAATTTGGTGACAGAAGCTGCGGTAGCAGATTTTTTTTTACTGTTTTTTTGCGTAATTTGTAAAGCAATTTTTTGTGATTTTTCTTTAAACTATTTTTCCCTTTTTTCTTCTTTTAGGGAAATAATTTTCCTATTTTCTTTCTTTGTGCACCTTTGCTCTATAAGAGGAACACATCTTCCAAGTTTCATGCTTCTAGGACTAATGGTTTAGGCTGTGTGTTGATTTTTCTTTAAACCCGTTTTCCCCTTTTTCTCCTCTTCGGGAAAGAATTTTCCAATTTCCTTTCTTAGTACACCTCTACGCTATAAGAGGAACATGCCCTCCAAGTTTCATGCTTCTAGGACTAACGGTTTAGGCTGTGCGTTGATTGTCAGTCAGTCAGTGAGTCAGTCAGTCAGTCAGTAACGAAAGAGTTTTAAATATTTAGATAAGTACCTAGTTCGCTATATCTCTTTAAGTTGTTTGTATATTTTTACTGCAAGGTAGTTTTGTGTTGAATAACGTGACTAATGCTATAATTTAGTTAAATAAAGTGTAAATTGTAAAGACATTGGTGTCATTAAATCATTTACCTATGTACTATTATAAATTTTCTTTTTAAAATAAAGTTACCCTGATCTAAACTTTTAAGTATTTCCCACTTTTTTAGGGCGAAACTATACTCATTAAACGCTACTTGTATGTGCAGCTTTTTTTTTTATCTGACCTACATTGTCTCACTGCTGGGCAAAGGTCTCCCCCAAAACTTTCCACTCGTCCCGATCCATAACGGTCTCCCACCAATATTTCCTCTGACCGTCGAGATCATCCCGCCAACGTCTTCTCGGCCGGCCCCGTCCTCGTCTCCCGTCCTCAGGTAGTAGTACAGCTTAAGGCTGTTTTTCTTGCGGCAGGGATTTAGGGAATTTTAGGGCAAAAATATACTTAATGTGGTATCCAATTCACTCTATGCTCTATGGCCCTACCTATTATGGGATTCCCCAAATTAGTTTCGTACTATAATCCGACGAATGTTAGTTTACCTTTTGGATAGTAGTAGTACTAATTAACCTATGTTGTAGAGGACATCTGATATTAGTAACAAGTTATAGGGATAATTTTTGATTGCTAGTTTTTTAACAGTCGTCGTAGAAAATAAAAAATGGCAATCTGCGCTCGGGGTAAATTTTGGGGTCAAAAATAAACGTTTTAATAAGTAGGCCGGGAACTACCAAAGTTAGCCACATTTGAAACTAACTAACGCCATAGATCAGGGAATTTAAAAATAAAAATTGGGATTTATAGGGCCAATTTGTAAAGAATTCAGAGCAAATCCAAAATCATAAGTGGAAACACTACGTGGCTTGGATTGAATTTGATCCAAGAGTCCGGTTAATGTACGGCCAGTTAATGTACGCACTGTTAAAAAGATGCCACTTTTTTTCCACTAAAAATTTGTAAAGGCCTATGTACACTGTCGCAGATTAATATATCGATATTATCTCATAAATCAGAAATATTTATTGCATATCTGTTGTACAGAAAAGATCTTAATGGCTATGGCTAAGCACAGTTTTCACAGTTTGTCCGTAATATAATAATAAAATATTCAATATTCCGTATATTTCAATATTTGGCAAGAACATACAGACATATTTTACATTTTTATCTAGCGATGAATAATTGTACTACACAGGCAGCCCCTTTGAGGTTATTGGCTACCGCGGCACGCTCGCTCTGCTCGCCTTGTGCTTAATTTTTATGTTCTAACATAACCTAACCTATCCAAGTCGGATCCGCCTTAGAAAGTATCAAGGACAAGGTATAAGTATCCAGTGCCAGAACAAAAAAGTAAAATATGATCATGTTTGAATTGCTCCAGTGTGCATGTGGCATAACTGGCATCGTAATAACAGTGTGTACAATAACATGATGTACATTATTGCCTCCCCGATCCAAGACTTTCAATTTGGCGGGAATTAGAAGAGCGCAGATTTTTTAAATAAAATTTCTTATAATTCAAATAGAACAGAAATAAGTAGCTTCGAATTGAGGATGGAGTCAGAAAGTGACGGAAATGATGTTGAGTTCAAGGAGGTATCGCGAGAGCGTAAGAAGCGAAAGTTTCCAGTCCCTGTTGAGGCACCTGCGGCTGCAGCAAGGCCTGCAATAATGCGTGATGTACCTATAATGGATGATGATTATAAACCCTATATCAAGCCAAACTATAAAAGGCTATATCCAGATAAATCTAATCATACCGAGTTCGCAGTATTCCTATAGAGCACTGCACAACAAGAGCAACTAGGCAACAAAGACCCAATCACTATACAGAAACTAATAACGAAAAACACACGCTTTTATCCCATCAGCATTTGTTGAAAAGGTAGGAGTAATTCAACATGTCTCTACGGAGCTTTCTATTGAAGAGCTTTTTCGAAAACTTTCAGGAGAAAATGAAATAGTGGCGGTGCGCCGTTTTATGAAGAAGGTAGGTGAGATTGAACCATTAAAAACGGTATAATTGTTACGTTTGTACTGGGATTCTTCCCCATGTGTCTCGGCAAATCGGCAAATTTTGTAATCCGCACTTGATGTGCGGGCAGGTTTTTTCCGCAATTAGGCCGCTGGTGGGCCCTTTTTGCGTGACCCTTGACACGTGTTGCTCGAACTTTTTTAGGTTCTACGACACGCCGGTTTCCTCACGATGTTTTCCTTCACCGTTTTGAGAGTACTGGCATAGTGCACATACATTTTTCGACAGAAAAACTCATTGGTACACGACTGGATTTGAACCCACGACCTTCGGATCAGAAGGCGCGGCCACTACCACTAGACCACCAGTGCTCTCCCTCAATGTGCCTACCTGGACCATTGGAGAATGCCAGTCAATACCTATGTGCAATGTCAATTTCATGCAATGTTACGATGCATGAAAAACCACACTGCGAAGGTTTGTAAAAATCAGCAAGTTTGCTCTGTATGCTGAGGCGAATACCAATACAAGGACTGTACTAACGAAGATAATATTAAATGCAGTAATTGTGGAGGTGCTCACCTAGCAACATCAAAAATGTGTCCTGTAAAAATGCAGCACATTGCAAAACAGAAGCTTAACATACAATCATATGCAAGTGTAATCAGAGATTACAGCAATAGTCTCCCAGCTCTTCCTGTTACCCAACAGCCTCAGCAGGCATATCAGCAGCCACAAAAGTCACCAACTCCAGTCAATAAGATACATCGAACAAAGGCCCCAGAGAGTTGCTCTGAAAGTAATAAAAATATAGCCACACAAATTGATGAAAATATCCTCAACGCTCAAGACACTGGTCTCGCTCAAGACACTTTTCTTCCTGGGGAATTCTACGGAGAATACTCCGTTGACCTCCTCAAAAATAAGAGAGTTCCTCCTAAAAAACCTGTCAATCCCATGATAAAGGACAATTTAACGATTGTTCAACACAACATTCAAAGCATAAATAATAAAAAACCACTTTTAAATACGCTTTTATCAGAAAATTTATTAGATATTTGCTTAGTAAATGAAACATTTTTAAAAAAACACTAGCCCTCCCCTTAAATTTACAGGTTACAACTGTATTAACAATAAAAAAAGCGGCCAAGTGCGAGTCGGACTCGGCCATGAAGGGTTCTGTAGCAACAAGTAACATAATATAAAAGTTCTTGTAGTTCGTCGAGAGGTAAATTGCGGTTTACGATTTATGACGTATAAAAAAAAACTACTTACTAGATCGCGTTCAAACCAAATTTCGTTGGAAGTTTGCATAGACGATAAAACAAAAAAAATATATATTATGATGTACATTAGTACATCATATATTTTTTTTGTTTTATCGTTCTCTTATTTTAGTTAGGGGGCGGGGGGACACACATTTTACCACTTTGGAAGTGTCTCTCGCGCAAACTATTCAGTTTAGAAAAAAAACGATATTAATCATTTTTGAAGACCTATTCATAGGTATGGGTTTGATGAAAATAAATTTTTGAGTTTTAGTTTCAAGTATACCCCCCAAATATTTTGTTAATATACATATAATAAAACCTTAATGCGGTTCATTGAATACATCTACTCGCCAAGTTTCATCAGTCTAGCTCTTATAGTTTCGGAGAAAAATGGCTGTGACAAACGGACGAACAGACAAACAGACAGACAGACATGACGAATCTATAAGGGTTCCGTTTTTGCCATTTGGCTACGGAACCCTAAAATGCCAAAAATGAACGCGGTGGCGTTGCCATAATAATAAAAAATAGCCATATGTATAAAATTATTAGTATTCCATTTTATGAAGATATTCAATCATTAGCCATTTCTCTTGACACAAAGGCTGATCGATTGCTTGCTTTTATTGTCCACCTAGAACAAACAAATTTCGTGTAAATAAATTAAACTTAATTATAAATAGTTTACCTAAGCCATTTATATCTGGAGATTTTAATGTTCATCACTTAGCGTTTGGATGTGCCTCATCAAATGCAAGAATGCACTCTATGGGATCTTTGATGAGCAAGACCTTTGCATTTTAAACACTGGTAGTATCACTACAGGTCAGGGGCCTACTAGAGCTGCCTCAGCTATAGATGTTTCTTGTGCAAGTCCAGTTATTGCTCCTCTTTGTGAATGGCATGTAGGTGTAGATTCTTTAGGTAGATCATTACGCTACTTTTATAAATTTAAACTTATCACCACAGATGTATAAAGTGAATAATAAATAACATAGAAAAGTTTTTATTTTTATTTCAAAGCAGATTGGTACAAATATTTTTTACTTTCTGAGGAATTATGTAATGGCTTCCAAGTGAATATTGAAAATCCTATTGAGAATAGAGTCCTACAATAACTACTAGTAAAATTTTAAATACCTTAAAAAATGAATGTATTCCAGTTTACAAAGGTGATAACAGTGTTCATATTATGATGAGGGCACCTGCTCCTTGGTGGAATGATGACTGTGATGAAGCTGTAAAAAATGCAAAGGAGGCTTTGTTAAAGTACAGATTGGAATATACAATAGAGTCCTATATAGAATGTAAGAGAGTTAATGCATTTAAAAAACTTGTTTTGAAGGAGACAAGAACAATTAGTTGGCATGTTTTTTGTAGCTCTCTAAATAGATACACAGCTATCTCAAAGATATGGAATTATATGTAGATTCAAACGAATTAATGTCAGTAAAAATAAATATAAAAATGATGATTGGATACCAGATTTCATATCCAAGTTGAGTCAGACTTCAGACATTGATAGGGATAGTTTTGTAAATATATTTGACACTGAAAGCAGAATGCATGAAGCAGAATTACTCACAAATCCGTTTATTTATGACAAACTATGTATAGCTTTAGATTCTAGAAAGAACATTACTCCAGGTCTAGATGATATTCCCTAACTGATGATTAAAAAATTACATGCTTCAAGTAGTCTAGCATCTACTAAATATTTTTAACAGTCTTTGGCAGAAAAACATAGTCCCTAAGTTTAGATCATAATTCCTATCGTCCTGTTTCTTTGGCTTCCTGCATAGGTAAATAATTTGAAGAAATGATTAAATTAAGACTTAATTATATTGTGGAAAAAAACCACTTATTACCTGATTTTCAATTTGGATTCCGCAAAATAAAGAGCTCCACCAATAGCTTTGTCCTCTTTATTGCTGACATTAAAGTCTGCTTTCTCATTCATCGACTGTATGTGCATTCCTTGATGTCCAGGGAGCATATGACAATGTTGACTTGTTCCAACTAATCCAGGTCTTGCATGACATCGGCATTCCTGGAAAATTGTTAAACTGGATTTATAAATTTTGTTTTGATAGAACTATGTATGTTAGGTTTAATAATATTCTACACGGGCCATGCACTGTTGAAAGAGGTTTGATGCAAGGTTCATATTTACTTTGCCTCAAGGAATCAAAAATTCTTAGGCGTAATAATAGATGATAAGTTAAAATTTGATAAACATGTAAATTATATTTGTCAATCGAGCTTGCCAGACAAGAGCTCCTCAAGACCTCATATAGCTCGCAAGAGGACAAACAAAATGGAAACACCACTGGGCGTTCTCCATTCATGCCAATGATGTAGTAGATAACCGACCAAACTCAAGCTCAATGCTCGCATGGGCAGATTGCAAGAATCAGAGGAGATTAAAAAATATATATATATTTGTCAAAATGCAATGAAAGGAATTAATATAATGAAATGTATTACAGGTGTTTTTGGGGTTCTGACCCAAAGATATTGAGCATGTTCTAGAAGAGTTATAGTAAGGAGTCATTTTGAATACAGCTCCTTGGCATACATTAATGCCAGTCCTACCTTTTGAAAAAACTGGATGTACTACAAAATATTGCTCTTAGATTGATAGATAGATAGATAGAAAATTCTTTATTGCACTGAAACAAAATTTGCATTGTACATAGGCGAACTTAATGCTAGAGAGCATTTTCTTCCAGTTAACCTTTGTGTAATTTGGACATTCTTAACGGATAGTGCACATAAAATTTATGAATTAATTAAAATTTATTAATTGATAAGTGGGGCTATGAGAATAACTCCCATAAATGCAATGGAGGCAGAGACACTTGTATTCAGCCTCTGGTAATTCGTAGGCTTACTACGGCTCAGAAATTTTCTTTAAAGACTCTCTCACAGAGTAATTCTTTTGAATAGTTTGTATTTACCTGAAACCTTGTGCAGTACAACACAGGATCTGTATGTGAAGCCTTCTGATATTATGTCAAATAGACTTCCTGCAATAAATTCAATAATGAGCAAAGTGAAGGAAAATTCTGTAAATATGTATAGGTAAATGTGATTTATGGCCTGTGAATAGGTGTGCTTATGATGCTCTTATATTTAACAATGTTAAAATGCCAGTAAAGCCTTGGTACAACGGACATAAAGACATTGATGAAATGAAATTTGTCACAATAATCAATAGAATGAGATTTGGTCATTGCCTAACTCCTGCACAATTCAAAAGAATGAAAATAATAAACTCCCAAAGAATGTGAGCATTGTGGTTATGAAAATGCAGACCTTCAACATATAATTCTGAATTGCTAATGTTTTTCACTGCAAAGACTCCTGATGATAGCAGAGTTACTGGAAATAAACCCTGACGTTCTCCGCCGTCTCCAAGAACTTTTATCTAATGCAGATCTGTTTGGATCTCTTTAGAATTAAGTGTTCAACACTGTGAAACTATCTGTTGCTGTCTGTGAAAACAATTATTGCGATTGCAAAAACCAAACCATGCAAAAAAACTGACATATTATAATTTCGGCCGATCTTATTTTCACGAAACAAGAAGAAGCAGATTTCTATGGTATATGTGTGTGTGCGTATAAGTATGTATATCTACATTTGTGTGCTTGTACTATAGATTTTCTTCTTAATGAATGGCATCTGTCTATTTCAAATCAATTTTGCCAGTGTCGAGTAGTTTGATGAGATCAATGATAATATAATAAATACTAATAAATAGATAAAATATTTTTCCGTCAAGTCGAGTCAGTCAAACTCGAGTCGGCCCTACTTGGCTTTAAAAACAAAATGATGGTCTTTTATTTTCAAAACCATCAGAAACCTTTTCGATCAGAATATCACCTATTACACTTTTATTCCAACTGCTAACACTTTGAGCTAAGACCTCAAGTAATGTTGGTTATAATACCACCAAAATTACACAACAGAGCTCAAAATAACACCAGAAAAACAATTAAAATCAAAAAGCTATGTGACTTCCCAAAATGACAGTAAACGAATCGGATAATACTATGAACAATGCAAATGTTACTTCATGTTCGTGACATTGACATAAGGAAAGTAAGATTGACATTGACAGGAGACTGGTACTGGCAATAATCGTTCATCATTCTTCCGATTCGTTCGAAAATAACAATAAGAACCGTGTCCGAAGTAGTATGCACAGAAACATCAGCTGCCTAAAAAAACGCTTAGCGAAAAACGTTAAAATAGTTGTTTTGCTTATTGTTTTTGACTTTTGACTAGTTTTTACATTGAACCTAGGAATTTGGTTTTTTCTGTCATTTCGGGAAGTTACATAGCTTTTTGATTTTAATTGTTTTTCTGGTGTTATTTTGAGTTCTGTTGTGTAATTTCGGTGGTATTTTAACCAACATTACTTGAGGTCTTAGCTCAAAGTGTTAGCAGTTGGAATTAAAGTGTATTATGTGATATTCTGATTTGATCGAAAATGTTTCAGATGGTTTTGGGAAAAAACGGCCATCTTTTTTTCCAATGCCAAAGGTAGGGCCGACCTGTGACAGACTGACGACATGACGGCAAGTATTTTATATAAGTACCTTAGGTAATAATCATCTTTCTCATTAAACTACTCGACACTGGCAAAATTGATCTGAAAAGGACACATGCCGTTCATCAAGAAGAAGAAGAACCTAGGAACTAACGGTTGTGTCCACGTCAATTTAAACGAAAATAAAAAATATGGTAATTCGCATTGTTATTTCTGGAGAATCACAATGTGAAATATTTGCACAAGTCTGCCTAGTTGCGGACCACCTGTCACAGAACCTTCCAAACTTCTGCTACGAACGAATAGAAAAACCTGTACTGCAATGGGAGGTACGTACCTACCTACATAACTAGTAAAGGTTGGTGGTAAGTATAATACTTACCTACTGATATTATTCTTATCGAGGAGGGTCGGTCACCAATGAATTGGATTCTAGTAGGTAATTTTTTTAAAATTATAAGTTAATAGAGGTAGGCCAAAGAAAAGATGGATGGATTGTGTGACGGCATATAGACGTGAGTGGAGAACAAAAACCAGTTGTGTCGACCCCACATGAAGAAAATGAGTAGGTAAGTAAGTTTTACTATAGATTCCAACACGTCGCCAGCCTAATAGGTATGCTGACCAACCCTCCTAATATGCTATGTCTAGCAGCCACGTCTGTCATTACTAGATATATTTTTAAAACATGAATTACAGGGTTGGTTGTATAAAATAAACCAGAAAAACCAGTGGCACCATACAGGATCACCTCTAGTTTGGAAAGAAATGCTCATGAAAGGCAGCAAGCCGTTTTACATTGGCGGAGCTTCGGAGTTTTTAGAGTATTGCCATTCTTACTACGAATTCGATTCATTTCTAGCTTCTGAAAAGCTTGAAGGCTTATGTTCGAACTTTGCACAATATAAAAAAAAAGTGAATCAGGAGAAGAGTGACTTGGAAAATAAAAAAGCTGAAGTTATTAGAGCAGTTCAACAAAACTTTGTAGTTTGTATATCTGGAGCCGGAAATCCTATGGCGATGTATCTGATATCTGGCCTCTTGGATATGGCTGTTGGAGAGAAAAGCATTTCGAAGATTTACCTTTACGACACCGAATGCTCAAGAGAGTTTATGGAGTTTGTCGAAAAGGAGTGCAGTTACATCGGAACAGATCACTTCACTAAAATTGTGAAATACGTGGAGAAAATCGGTGTAGCTCTTACGAATACTGATCTACTAATCATATTAGATCACATACCACTAAAGTAAGCACGTAAAAGTTACCTAATTAAATTACTTAAGCGCCTCGTGAAATAAATAAACTTAGTATGAATGATGTGATCATTACCTACCAAGTAATAAGATGGTTTTGCGACATTATCAGCGTCGCGTCGTGCTCCACGCGCAGTTGCTTTAAGTGGGCCACAGATTATGGGTGAGGGTAGCCCAAGATCGTGTGGAATCAAGAGCAATAAGAGGCCTATGCCTAGCCGTGGGTTAAGTTGGGCTGCGGTCCTGCGGATGATGACCACTTAGGTAGGTAATCTACCTACATAGCTAACTTATTATGCCAAGATGATCTTCTCGTAACTAAATCTCCTACTTATGCCTACCTCAATTTCAGTATGGATGCTTCAATTGGAGAGTGGCTCAAAGGAAACAGAAAGAAGATGGCCAACCTAGCGCTTATGATAAACGCATCGGCACTGCGCAAAATGTATGTTGTCTTCCCAAATTTAGGACCAGCTTGTTACAACGCAACAATTCTATCCAAGTTAGCAAATATCAACAAGAAAAATATTGTTGTTGCTACTTCCGATTTGGGACTAGAGATATCAGCAGTCGCTGCTGAAATAGCTGAAGTGCCCCTGAGGAACATGTTCTGTGCACCAGTTTGGGGTTTTGTGGGAATCAACCACCTGGTGGATATCAGAACAACAGTTCATCGTTACAATAGCTTTGAGCCCTATAATCGATACACGAAAGTCAGGAATTCTAGCCTGATTATTGGAACTATTACCCCAGAGTTGAGAACAATGGAATACTTAATGTATTTTGACGAGACCCTTTGGACCAAAGTCGCGAAAAATAAGGTGAGTCTGAACTAAATAGAACCATATTCCCATTAGTCCCGATTCCCGTGCGGCACATCTGTTTTGGAGCAACACAATTAGGTAATTGGATATCTTTGATTTTAATAATTATTTCAGAGCAAGCTTCGAAAAGAACAAGCACGGGTAAATAAAGCTGTGGCTGTGCTCAATTTGGTAAAGTTGTGGCTATTCGACCCCAATCCCGATCATGTGGTGAATTTGGGAATCCGATGCAATGGTATTTCCCTATAAGTATGAAACAATAAAAAAGATACCCTTGAAAACTAACTAACCGTTTTAACTCCAAATTTTTAGGTTCATTTGGATTACATTTCGATGGTTCATTTTCACAACCCTCTCGAATGGTTAATGGAGAATGGGAACCTGCTTCAGATTACATTTTACCAAAAGATCCTCAAATGAGTTTGAAATATCTGGAGCAAATGGCAGAATTTACGATGAAATTGGAACATAACGATTTACCAAAAATTGTGCCTTACTATCCTTGTACTTGCAAGCAAGTATACTTCAAGAAGAAAGCCGTTTGGTAGAGTGAGAGATACGTTACACTAGAATCGATGCTCTCCGCAAATAGTTAACTCTCGATTATACTTGTTTTCGAACGAAAAGCTACCTGCGCGCAACTCGGCATCACACACAGCAACACAGCACTAGCCAACCGAAGCGAAACGAAACGAATCAGTGTCGAAAGAGACGTTGTTCTGACCGGTCGGGGCGTAACGTGTTTTTTCTCGAATGAGGAATGTTATGACGTGCAGCAACGGTCTTTGTTTCATCAATTTACGTTTATCACTAGTTCCGAACCCTTCAATAATGTGAAATAAAGCGTTCAGCAAGTCGCCACGCGGATGCGATGATCTTTTCCAAAGCATGATCGTGCCAATAGGAGTTATTAGCATAGTTAGATGTCCGTATCGGTTAAGTTGTGTGAATGTTGTGCCAATAATGAGATAGTGTAGTGTTGTGATGTGGTTGTGGGACATATGGGGCGTTCTGTGGGCCGTGGAGGCGGTGGCGCAGCTGGCCCTCGCGTCGCCGCTGGAGCCCGCGCCGATGCCGCAAGGTGAGAGGCTGAACCTTGCGATTGCGAGTTCACTTTGCCTGCCTGCCTGCCTACGCTTCGCGCTCTCTCGACCAAAGGCTACATCTAAAATGCATGCGCTTTTGCACTTTAAAAATGCTTTTTTGCACTGCTTTTGCTTTGTTTACTTATTTGCTGGTGGTGGAAGACATCTTCTGTGTTATGATTGGCAATAAATGAACGAATAAATGAATTATGCTGAACTTACAAACCCAAAGTTTTCTATTAATCCCGGATTTTACTTGGTAAACAATAAACAACTAGTAGCTGTCATAGGTAGAGCTTAAAGAAGTGGTTAGGTAAGATATTCAAACACCAGTAGTTACGATACGAGTGTTTCATGGTCATCTTGCTGCATACGTACGAACTTACGAACGGTGAAGTTTCCTGAAGCTTGGTCGCATATTATGTTTGTTTTTTGTTGTGAACAAAATGTTATTAATTTCCCAAAAAGCTTACTTAGCTTGCGCTTAGATGGCGATGTGGGAAAATTTTATCAAACAATATTTTACTAACTTAATCCGTAATTAAGAGGCTTGGTCAACATAAAGCCATGTAAAAAAATTCTCAACTTCTGGTAAGCCACTAATTTAAGCCATTACCTTGTCCTCATAAAAAAGCTGCACGTTAGCTTCATAGGTTTTATTTATAACCTTATTTGACTTGAAATACGGGTTCATAAAACATGTGATAGTAAGCGTAAGATACCTTACCTAACATATACACACATTGTATACACAAATCCTAGTCAAAAGATATCTTCAAATATTTGCAATCAACTGCAATTCTTCTGCAAATCTAGAAAGACCTTGAAATGCGTAGGTACCTATTTGATAGGTCTAACCTCCCTGACTAATTGAGTCTAGGTAAAGTTTCTACGGCCTTCATTTTGAACAGCCATCTGAAAATCCATCTCTAAGTCCACCTAAAGACCTAAAATTGTGTCTTACAAGCGAGAGTTCTAATGACGGACTATCGCTTATTTGGCATGGAGGTCGGTCGCAAATCCACACAAATTGCTTTCAGAGACGATAATCTGGCAGCTATCGGAGGGCCAACTCTCAGGTTGAGGTAGCTACCGTACCGCTCACCCCTCCATGATCTAGAGCCGCATTAGTTCCCGCCACGCGAAGGAATGTTCTCATTTTCTTTTAATCGAACCACATTGGGTATTTTTGGATTTCAATTTGTTCCGTTCTCGTTAGGGGAATCGTTTAGTTATTGCGGTCGACTTAGGAGAGGCTTTGCTCTAAACAATTTGTCTGGAGAACGTAAAACTCAATCTTCGTCGAACGGGGAGTACTTAGTTAAACAAAACACATTCGTTGTAACAAAGCTTATCTACTCATAGCTATGTATCAGAGATTAAACAATATATAACTTAACTTATGAATAGGTGGGTTCGTGGGTAACTTTGCTACACATAATTATGATTCCACTAAGTAAAGGTTTCGAAAACACTCGCATTTATCTCGCATATCCGCTGTGTCAAAATTCTGAAGAGGTGATACGAGTCAGCTAATGAATGTTACATAAGCTTGTATTGTAGGTTACATACACCATACTAGCGCACAAATGGGTGAAATAAGCTAAGGGGTCTGAGAATGAAGGAAAGTTGCTTAGTACCATACCTACTTAACCCTCTGGGACTGAAGTGGTAGTCTGTCAGACACCGCAAAATCTAAAATCGTTTGTAATTTTGTTAATTTTTAAATTACAACCGCCACGTTCTCAGTACCTTCCGAGCGCGTGCGTAGGCGTTGTTCAGTGACCTGCGGGCAGTCGCGGGGTGCGTATGCGTCACTCTACGAGGGTAGGTGTCTACGAAACAACCACGTCAGCGTTAAGGTATGTGTCTGTGAAACAACCATCTCAGTAAAATCGTTAAATTTTCATAGTGTTTCCTAGTCTACACGTCAGCATAATTGTTTTTGTAACTTGAATTTTTTTGCTTGTTTGAGACTTTATACCTTTCTAATTTACTCCAAACATGTTTTCTGAGTTTTGCTTAAACGTTTAAGAAACAAATAATACTTGCGACTGTTATAGTACTAAAATTATTGTTTGATTTTAGGATGGCTGAGTCAAGTAAATCTCGCAGATCTAAAAGAACGACTTCTGGGGCTTTTATAAGCCATAATGAAATGATGGGAGAGTAGTTGAATGTATAAAACGAAAATGAGTTCAGTTTCATGTTGAATATGGCAAGATAATTGGTGCTAGATCACATGAAAGCTTGCGTATACAATGATAGATTACGTATAAAAGAGAACTGCGAATGACGATAAGTAGAGTTGTGGGTAAAAATTGTGTGCCATTTTGTCCAACTAAAATAAAAAGACAGGCAAAATACCGATGCTGTGATTGTGAGAAGCCCATTTGTCTTCAATGTTCGAAGCAACTTTGTGAAAATTGCCAAAAAAATTGTAATAGTTTGTTGTCATGTCAATGTATATTGAACCATTGAATGTTGCTCATTTTTTATATTTTATATGATAAAACTATTGTCTTGCATAAACAATTACTGTTCTTATTAGAAGTACTCATTTTGTATTTTTTTTTAATTTTTTTGAAGATGTGTATGTTCTATGGCTGATTTAGACGTACTTAATAAATGTTTATAAATAACATCTTGTTTATTTTTTTCAAACTTAGTACTAAATTTAAACAATGAAGAAAACCGTAACATTTACATAAAAATAATTAAATCAATTTTTTACAAAAAAATTACAAAGTTATGAGTCGTTAAAGTGGTGTCTGGTGTACTACGTCAGCAGATTCGTGACAATTAAGGCACGTCAGTCCCAGAGGGTTAAAGTTTAAAAAACAACTTGAGAAACCGACTCCATGACCAAACCTATTTTGATGAAATTTCTATGTGACCAATCTGGAAGTCCTTGACACCTTTCAGATATTTTTTCAAATCGTTTCATAATAACGAAGATATACTTGATAACGAAGATGAGATGAGATAACAAACATAAAAAAGTAAAATAAACCGAATTGTCCTCCTCCTTTTTAACCGAAAACTAGGAGGGCATGGAAGACTTAACTTTGTTAGTACCTACTGTATTTATTTCAGCTTCACTTCATTGCCTGCAGATGACTGCTCGGGATAATCGCAAGGTATAGTGGCGGAATGAAAAAGTTCGTCGATTTTCAACTTGATTTGTTCAACGTATCACGATCACATACTACCTTTTGAAACTGAATAGACAGAATACACCGATAAGTTAACGTCACAAATTATGTCAAAATGTGTTCATGATCAAGGCACTGCTGGTGCAAGCGAAAACCGACTCTAAGGTGACGAACATTTTCATACCGCGACTGTACAAACCTAGTGTAGTAGTGAAAAACTATACAACTATGGTTCAATAATGGCGCAAAACCCGGCATAAATGAAGTTATCTTCCTAATAAGCGGTTGCATCAACTGTTGTATTACGGAACAAAGCCTTTGAAGAGTCGTGTGGCGCATGACCGCTTGCGCCGGCGCAGGCTCGCCTCGCAGTCAGAGAGAGAGACATCAGTTGCATAACAAGCGGACGCGCTGGCGACCGCCTCCGCCTAACGGGACTGTGGCGCGAGTAGGGGAACCACCTTCGCATCTAGACGCGCTATTATCTCCTACGTGTCAAATTCGACAGTACGGCTACTTTGACCGGCCATTTGCATCGATCTTGCCAATATAAAGCACTGTTAGAACAGAGACGTTATTGGCTAGACTCTAAACACGATACTTCCTTATTTCATCACTTTGCGTCACGAAATATGACTTGAAGCATGAGTTCTTTTGGCTTGTTCGTGCGGTCATGAACGAGACCGTGACTGATCAGGCTGACGGATGCAGCGATGGCGAACAACTTTTTCAATTAATAATAAGGTCACTTTGACACCTACTTCCTATGCAGAGGTGTACGTAATCAGACTTCTCTTTTGGACGTATCTAACCACATTGAACTACAACAAATTTCTTAATATATGACTACATTGGCTGGTAATGGACGGGGTGTGGAATGCTCAACCGCAAATCCTGTTCATGCGTCCATCGAACTGGTTTGAGGGCTGAGCTGAGTATCATCATTACACGGTGTATGACTACGTTGCCAGGCTACCGGATTCACTGCTTTGCCTACCATATCAGCTTGATTTTTGCAAGTATAATTCGCTGTTTCAGCCTCATTTGAAAAGTAGTGTTTTAAGAGAAATTCGATATTGGGCACAAAAGTTTATCTACACAAAATTACGTAGGTTGTCATTATACTTTTCTTGTGTACTTTCGTTGCAAAATTAAGCAACTTTGACCGATACGTGTCCTTAAAATTTGGAAAAGGAAGGAAAGAAAATAATTACATAGGCGTATTATTTTAGCTGAACTTGAAACCAAAGAACTCTGTTAAAGTTATAAATAAGCCGCATACACAGAAATAGCTTACGAAACAATTTATCGGTCCGTGAGCATTGTTAACGTCGCCAACAATAAAATGTGAAACCAATTCAGGGCCCGTTATTAAATGTCATCGCAGCATAAAGAAATGGCTTTGATGTACGTCCTTTGTTCCTTCTAACGAGCCACCCAAAGACGTACGGCTTGGCAAAGCGAGTGTTAAAAGCGCTTGGAACGTTAAAAGGTACAGGTGGATTTCGCTAGCTTTCTTGGATCTGGACAGGGATTGCAGTTGGAAAGTTATTTAGTTTTTCCACCCCAAGTTATTATAAGCTTTGGTAGCTGTGTAGTTGGATGGACGAAAGCCTTTTATTGTGTGGACGAAAACGGTTGCACGGTACTTATGGCCTAGTTCGTAGTTAACCTTTCATTGCTCTACTTACATTGTAGAGTTACCCACACTTTTTTATTAAACTTAGACCTAACTCAAGTAGTTAAGTAGTATATTTATCAGTAGGTAGCTACTGATAAATCTACGAGGTAGGGAATCTGCACCTACCTACTATTTCACAATTACCAATTGTTACAATGCTTCTTACTAAGATTGTTTGATAACTTGTTGAGAGCAACAATGACTCCCATAGTAGGTACCTAACCTTTAAAAACGAACAATACTCATTCTTGGAAACTTAGGCATTCTTCAATCTTGATGGATTGTCCGATGTAGGTACCTGTGGGTCATGTCGGTAAGCAACATAATAAACGTTGAAACAGTTGCAACACAGTTTTGAGAATGTTTATGTTGATGCAATAAATCATCGAGGACCCAATGATCTGTAACAGCTAGTAACAGTAACAGCAATGTCAGTCTTCTCATAAGATGAAGGAAAATCTCGTGAGGAAATCACCTAGGTGGGCAAGTTAAATTACAAGCATAAGCACTTACTACTGTCGGCTATAGAGTTCAAACTGACTGAAAAAAAGCAGCCATTATCTCTAATTTGAAAAAAAGCAGCCAAATGCGAGTCGGACTCGCCCATGAAGGGTTCCGTAGCACGACGAACTACAAGAACCTTTATATATGTTACTTGATGTAACATAATAAGGTTCTTGTAGTTCGTCGAAAGGTAAATTGCGGTTTACGGTTTATGACGTATAAAAAAAATACTACTGGCTAGATCTCGTTCAAACCAAATATCGTTGGAAGTTTACATAGTAATGTACAACATATATTTTTTTTAGTATTATCATTCTCTTACTTTAGAAGTTAGAGGGGGGGGGACCAACTTTTTTCCACTTTGGAAGTGTCTCTCGCGCAAACTATTCAGTTTAGAAAAAAACGATATTAGAAACCTCAACATCATTTTTGAAGACCTATTCATAGATACCCCACACGTATGGGTCCGATGAAAAAACAAATTTTGAGTTTCAGTTTCAAGTATGGGGACCCCCGAAATTTATAGTTTATTTTTTATTTTTATGTAAAAATCTTAATGCGGTTTACAGAATACATCTACTCGCCAAGTTTCATCAGTCTAGCTCTTACGGTTTCGGAGAAAAATGGCTGTGACATACGGACGGACAGACAGACAGACAGACAGACAGACAGACAGACAGACAGACATGACGAATCTATAAGGGTTCCGTTTTTGCCATTTGGCTACGGAACCCTAAAAAATGATCTGCTGGGGAAAAACGCACACCCCACCCCGCAGGGGGAACGCCCCTGGTGCTTTAAAAACTTAACTCGTCACTAGGTTACCGCTGTGTTTATTTTGATAGACAAACATCAAAGTGCTGGAATCCGTGTTATTTCGTATTCTTAGGTCATGGAGGCAAGACTGGAAGCGCCAACCGGTTGTTGAGCAATATTTTACTAAAATGCGCAAGGATGGAAGCAACCCGTTTCTATGCCTGACCTTTACATACATTATCATCATAATAGACTATTACTTGCTGCTGGGTGTTCGTTTAAACGTGAAGCTACGTAGGCAAAACCTGTTCTGTCTTTATGGATGAGAACTTTTAAGTATCACCAACCTAGTGTAATGATGCCTTCTACGTTAGGATATACTTGATTCTTTATATATTCTTATAAATAAACCACACCATAATTAGTTTCCGTCCCGTAATCACCTATTTCTTCTTATTTTGTTGCCTCTGATTAGTGGTTCTCTCCTATTATAATTTGTTTTTTATCTCCTTGTTTTTGTCATCATCAAGATTACACCACAGCCAAATTGAATTCCGGTAATTTTATTACGCTCTACCTTCGTAATTTCCTGCCATATGGTGCGCTTGAAGTTCCTCGGATGCGATATTACTTGTTAACGTGTCTCTGTTATGGTCATGAGTTACTTGCTTATAACTATTAGGTTTAGGTTACTATATGTTTACTTTATTATAGAAGGCGAAAGGTAGAGCTAAGGTCACCTCTACCTATGTAAATAATAATAATTCTGCATAACTAGCCCGGAAGTAATTCCGGGCTAGTTATGCAGAATTATACCAGTTCCAAACTAGAGGTACAGAAGTGAAGACGTACTCGTATGTTAGCTCCCTCTTGTGAATACACTGTGTGGACTAGAAGTCTAATTCGCTCGTTCATCTTTGCTAGCGTTCGCTCGCTTTGTATCGTGCTGAGAGGGTATAAGGAGTAATTAAATTTTGATTGCTATCTCTCCAAGCTCGCATTATGTCGACCTGTGTGAATAGTTGGCCGTTTCCAACTCTGTTTATTTGCTTATCAAGATCGCTCCATATGTACTTGCGAGGTGCTGAATTCTCGTTTACGTAATATGCATGCCCCACTTAATTTGCCTGTAGTTTCATTATGGTTAATAACGCTAGGTTTTGGTATAAAGGATAGTTGTTATTGAAATTTAGCTTTTTTAAGGCTTCAATGTTTTGCGTACGTACCTACGTACGTTATTAACAACTCATATTAGGTACCTTTGTACTGCTTGCTCGATAAACCAGATGAACCAATGGCATTGAAGATTGCTAAAAGTTGTAATCAAACACGTTAATCCTGCAAGTTTATAGAAGAGACCTTTGTCCATCAGTGCACGTTTTATGACTGAGTGCTATTTTGGTAGAGCTAAGTGTTCAATATGCATCTTAGTGGATAAATCCTTGTTACATATCAACCAATTCCAATAGCATACTTAGTTATAAATCAAGATTTTTTATTAAATCTATCTAATTATAGACTGGATGCTTATTATATCTGCTGGAGCAGCGAAGAAATAGGACAAATAAAATGCGTCCCACCGCATTCTGAGTTTCGAATTCCAATTTTTACCTATTGACCTATGCATCTGCAAATGAAACATTGACTGCAGTCTCACCTTATGATCAAGGCTTTGTAAAGTTCATAGCGTCTTCATTCGGAAACTAAACTTACAAATCGATGATATCACTATGACGTCATCTCTATATCTTAACCGGATGTTCAGCAGGAGCTCCAAGAAAAAGCACGGGAATTACTTGAAGACTTATACATTAGGTAGCAATATTATGGTACCTGCATAGAAATACCATCGCTATGGTGAAAGTAATAATGTTTAAAATGGCATTTTTTGTTGAGGTAGGTACGTGTTGCGCATCATAAATGCATTGAGGACGCTGGGTAAGGTTCAACCGACATTGCTAGCCTATCGCCAGCTATTCAAACACTACGAGCTCGTGTATCAGGTTTTCTAGATTTTTTCACTGTTATCTGTAGAGTACCCAGTCGGAACCGTTAGGTTAGTACCTTTACCTATCTATTTTCTATATATTGTTATTTCGGTTGGTATCTGTCTATCTGCAGAGGCTAAAAGCTTGTTCCGTGCAGGTAAAAAACTTAGCACGCGCGCGAGCGTCAGGAGCATTGGTGGCGCTGGCTTCGAGAAACGCTTGCCCACTTGCCCAGCATCTATGCCATTCTATCAGCCTAAATAACCAAGGTACTCCATAAGAAAATGAATTTCTAACCTTGTATTGTACGAAAGACAGCCTGCGGAATATATAATTTTGCTAAAATATAACCTATATTTACGGCAAAGTAACTAAAGACGACAGCTGCGAGCTCGCCTAGAGTCCAGCTCCAATATTGGATTGCATTGCTAAGGATGCCGACGAACCTGTCTGACATTGCGAAGACGGCTCAGATTTTGTATAATTATTTAGGTAAGTACCTACTATT
Organism: Thera britannica; assembly: GCA_939531255.2. Classification (NCBI taxonomy): domain Eukaryota; kingdom Metazoa; phylum Arthropoda; class Insecta; order Lepidoptera; family Geometridae; genus Thera; species Thera britannica. Next base: position 16,146,362 of record OW618036.2, on the reverse strand, counting down.
AATACCTACCGTCTTGTACATACTGAGTTATTTCCAAAAGGTATTTTTTGTGTAGGTTTAATTGGATTACAAATAACTACTTTGATGTTAGGTAGTTTGTTATTAAAGTTAAGGTCATGCACGTGTTTGTGCCTACTCTTACGGTATTTTAAGTAACTCCAAGGATTATTAAATTCGTACAGCAATCGTAACTGTCCCATGAAGTGGAATAAGGACAAGAAATTTAATTGTGGTAAAAAACTCATATAAGTACTTATTCCTATTATAGTTGAAGCAGACACAAGTCTCTGCATACATTTTTCCAGTCACAAATCACTTGAAAAGTAGAGAACTGATCAAATTCTGAAACGCCTTTTGTGTTACTGATAACGGGAGACAGGACTGAGCAGTCATATCACGAACGGGCGATCCACCACAAGAGGCAAATATTGATTGAATTGTGGAACTGATGTGATGACGCAAAGGTCGCTTCTATTTTGTCGCATTAGTTAAAATCTCGCTTCGAGATATCGAAAAACGGAGCAGTCACGTCGCGTCGTACGAAAAGGGGGTTAAATTTACATAATGCCATTCCATATTCTTTATCTCGAAAAAATCCATCGGTTTGGTAGCATGTGACCTCGTAGGCCGCACTCTAAATAAAGTACAAGAGCGTTTTTCTGACGGCCTCATTTCCCTGCCTGTCCGATTTCGGTCAACTTGTTAGTTTGCGAGACCTTTCTCACTAGTGGCTTACTAATTTGTTGAACAGCAAGTTCTATAAAAATCCAAACGGAACATTGGTTACAGTACTTGATACAAAATAACAAGAATAGGAAATTATTTATTGCACATCTTACAACTAACAATGGAAAAACCAGTAGCAATAGTTTTAAATTAACTTAATGTACAATGAGCGGCCTTATCGCTGAAGAGAGATCTCTTCCAGATAACGCTTATAATAAAATGGAACTAGGTATAAGTATACAAAACAGTTTACCTATTATAATTAAAGGGTCTCTACATAGTTTGACCCGGTATGCAGGCAAAAAAGGCCCTAAGTAGGAACGTTAATACGATCCGTCTGCCGTTGCCCCCATTTTCTTTCTTGTCCAATTTTGGTCAACATATTTGATAGTTCGGTGTACTTTAGTTCGAAAGCTCCGTAATTACTCAATTAATTTGATCGGCAGTTCGCAGCGGTTTAGTTCGAACCTAGTTCGTGCTCATTGCATTGCATAACTGGTTATTACCTTGCTCTTGTTGGCAGACAATGTTCTCACAATTTTACAACACAGCGTTGAAAAACAACTGTGGGAAATTTCGCTCGTACCGCACCATTAACGTATACCTCTATCTTACGTTCCGGTAAATTGATGAATAATATATAATTTAATGTAGGTATTATATTGAAGAACGCGTCTGATTTATTAGATAATCGCCTTGCATAACAAAGAAATTGCTTTAGTTAGTGCCTTCTTTAATCTCAATCAGATTTAACCTGAGGTTCATGTGAATGTAACTGCGAACCACTTGAACAACACATCTGCATTAGGTAATATTAGTGGGCGACCCAAACAAACTGAAAAGTCATGAAGGCGTAATATAATTCCCAACAAAGCAGGTGGATCGTCGTGAGTGAAGTGTGTTGCGAATTCGTAACTAACTCAAAACGAAATTTTCAACAAAAGTAATTATTTGTTTGGAAATCGCTGTGGTGTGCGGCGTTGTGAACATTTCCCCACTGAAAACCTAATTGTTTAAGGAAACAGCTTTCAATTATACCACGAATTGTTACGTGTTTGAATCTACCCAACCTACATCCTCTTATCAGAAATGTGGCGACTCTGTCCTAAAAAACATATCCTATTCAATAAATAAATAAATAATAATAAATATTGTGGACAATTCACACAACACTGCCTAGCTGCAAGGCAACGAGAGCTTGTTATGGGAACCAGATAGCTGATAGAATACCTACTTACCTACATATATATTTTTTCTAAATATGTACATGCCTACTTAGAATACAATAGATAGGTTTTACTGTCCAAGGAGATCAACACATTGTATTATAGCCACAAAAGATTGAAGTTGACGGTTTTCATAATCCAATCTACACGAGAATAGAAGACTCTACAATATGTTCTTTAGTGCCTTACTTGTGAAATTTACTTTATTTTACTTTCATCATTGGACACGGAGGCAGTCTTTACAAATCTGTCAGCAAGAATTTCTTTTTTTTTTAAATTTAATAACAAATTTTCTTGTATGTCAGCTAAAAGCTGTCAAATATGACAGCGGTATTAATGGCAGTTGAAGCAAGAGCACAATAGCGCTATTTTTAATCTATTTTGAATTTCGAACGAATGGATTTTGAATTTCGGCATGCTCTACATCTTATTTTTATCTGTGGTTTGCTGTTGGCTGAAGCTTTCGCTCAGCTAGCGCGATTTATCCTCTGTTCTTTTTAGTAGCTGTAGGTTTGTGTAAATTTATAGGGTAGCCCTCCATTTTTAAAATCAACTTATCACGGTGACGCATTAAAAAGTATCATCCGAAAATTGGCAAAAAAAGTACCAAACATACTCAACCAGCAACTTTTTTTTATAAAAAAACTGTGCGTAGGCTGTAATTATTCCATGGTATCTGGGTAGTGGGAATCATTAATTTTTGAGTGCATCGTCCCGCAACATCTGAATCAGAGATCGTTAACCTACTTCCGCCCACGAACACAAACCCGTAAAAGGACGCCCAATCTGGGTAACATGGGTTACAATGCCGTCTCTACCGTTTGAATAGAAACTACCGGAATCCCGCGCGACTTCGCTCACGTTAGGCTATTTTCATTTAAAATTTAGCTCTAGGTAGATATATAGACACCTCTTAGGGGTTATAAAGGACAGTGTGAAAGTGCCCGTCAATAAATTGCTTTTTTCATCAGACATTTCTGTACAGCAAAAGTCGATATCGATGGATATTCCTTTCTTATTACACCTCTACTAATGCGCACCAAGACAAATACTATAAACCACCTCAAGTATCTACAACCAACGGCGTGCGTTATTGTCTCTATGCCAGAACGGATATTCTTTTAAATACCTACTCATAACGTAAATATTGATATTTTGTGGGCATGTCAGTGACCCTTGCTCCGCGGTGTACAATTGTACATTATTGTGTATGCCGTAGTGCTCGGTTAGTCTTGTGACACATTACAAAAATGTGCATGAAGCAACTGTAGCCTTTTCTTCTTAGCCGTATCTTTTGTTGCAATCAAAACCTAGTCGCATCTGTCAGTTTTGACATTGTTTTGAACTTCGCTTGCTAAAAAAGCTGAAACAAAACTTATCATTTATAAAGAATGATAGCAACAATAAAACATGAGCTACTGAATAAGAACTTCACTTTGTAAAACTAATATGGCAACAGATAGTGGTCGAAAAATTATGGCAGTAAGATATGTGATCGCTGTTCCTGGTTAGTATGACTTATTTGTTAGAATCTAACTTTATAGTGCAACAGAACTACCTACATAATTACTCTGCTGAGAGACACACGCACAGACACAGAGTATATTTTATACTATTACACGGGTATTTATCGCGTATATTACCTTCAAAAGTTATTAAAGGTAATATACGCGATAAATACCCGTGTAATACCTAGTATAATAGTACATTGTTACCTGAGTGTTGAAAGTCACGTTTTTTGAGTCCCGAGACGGGTTTGGCGCCAGAGCGTTAGCGAGGGCGCCAATGGAGCTTGAGGGACTCAAAAGACTTTCACCCGAGGTAAACACTGTGCTTTTCATTACGAATACAAGGAAAGTAAAAATAAAAACATGAAAGAAAAATTAGTGAAAATGAAGATTGAATTGCCGCCTTCCCGGTTTTTTTTTTTCTTTTTCTCTGGCGGGCCTTCGGCTTCGGCTCGCCAGAATTATTCAGCCATTATTTTCATTTTCATAATTTAAATCTATGTTATTTTAAATAAATAGTTGAAGCTATACATTATTCAAGTAATTTAGAAGATATATTATTTATTTAATACTATCTTTATGTTATTTAAATTTAAATATTACATTGCGCTCTAATTAGACTTTTTAAACTTCTTACCGTTGTAATGGGTTTCCAACCTACTTGCTGAATAAAAAGTTGGAATTTGGTTGAACAACCTCCTTGCAGTTAGAAAGACTTTAGAAAGTTGGAACATGGTTGAATAAAATAGAACTTGTTTTTTTTTATAATTTGACAGCTGTCAGTAGAAAGCGATTCTCCCTAGGGCTGAAAGTTTTACTTTCAATTAGGCCCCTCAGGCAACTTCAGACCTACTTTCAGAGTATGAGTAATGAAAATATGTTTTATGATCGCGAAAGTTTAAAAAGACACAGAGTAGGTAAGCTACGTCCACCAAGGATTTTATCTGAGGCATTGCACTGCGTCCAAACTCCAAAGGTAAGCCTAATTTATGAAGATGAGTTCTATCGACCTTTCAAACACAGGGCAAAGTTATAAAGCTAAAGGGAAAACAGCAGTAAATTATAGTCGATTATGGTCTATTTAGAGCTTTTATGGGTAAATTAATGCCAGCTGTGTTTGTGTTAGTGGCTCGTTTTAAAACCTCGAGCCTCTTACCTTAAAATTATAATTACTATGATTTCAATTTACTTATGCTGGTTCTCAAGGCATAAAATGTATACAAATAGTGTGTCAAACGACGTGCGCTGTAGGTACCTATGTTTACTTTGAAAACACACGTGTGCTCTGTTCGTCACCGTTTGTCAGCTGCAAATAATTTAAATAGCGTCCGCATTACAGCAGCTTTGTTAGTTTTTGTGTTCATTTAACTGTAAACGTTAATGACGTCGCCATCTTTTGAGTTCTTTTTAGGTTACATGCATGTTACATTAATGTTGAAACAGTTAGGTGAGTCGTGTTTGTTTTTTTCTAAGACTGTAGGGTTTTTGGATAAAACTCCAACATTTTTGAACAGTCTAAAAAATTTAGCATCAAAAAATAAAATCAATTACTTAAATAATTAATTAACATAAAAAATAATCAAGTAGGTAGCTACTTACCTAGGTACCTAAGTAAGTAGGTACTTAATTTATATATCTTTTTGATAGTTTCACAGTGATCCTTGAGATAAAGATGAAAAAAGAATTATTAGGTACTTTGGTGTTACGAATCATCATGGGCATTTTTTTTATTTTTTTTATTTTTGAACGTGTGACCAAGATTGGTAGGTAGGTAAGTGGAGTTGCTACCACTTGACCAGCAGTGTGCTAACGAAATAATTACTAAAAGCAAAGAGTGCCTTGAGTGCTAGACATAAACATAAGACATTACCCCCATTACTTACAAGCGTTTTACAAAAGATGATCAGTGTTTAAGCAACTGTCATCTCTTACCATCCAGTAATGTCAAACAGTGACAGCGCGAACTTTAAGCAATGCGACACACATAAGTAGGTAACGCTTGTAAGTAAGGCCATTATTTATTTACTACATAAGCACACATAAAACAATTAAACATATTACTAAAAAAAAGATAGAAATAGACACATCTATCTATAGCTGATGGTGGTGTTTTGGTTTAAAATAACAAGTAAACTTTACAAACAGAGTGTCACACCCTAATTATAGACTTTTAGGCGCCGTACACACTTTTACGAATGTTACGTCATGTAACCAGAGCAAGGTCGCACGTATGGTTCGATTTTCAAACAGTTGTGAGGCTTGAAGAAAAAATGTTACAATGCTGTGTCCGTTCCGTGTTCCATAAGTAGTGCACAGTGTCCTAAACCTAACGTCTGTGACTTTGTTTTAGCGTTATCTTTTAAATATACGTACCGTGATTAACCTCTAGATAGTGAATTGGAACATATACCTTACTCAATAAGATATTTACGCTCAACATACAAACGTATTTGCTCTATGCAATATCATTTCTTCTTTCTGTCTTTCTTTCATACACCACGCATGCCTCTGTTAAGACGCTGAACGTGAAATAACTGCTCGTTATAAAAACACTGAACTTATTTATCGAAAAACGCGAGCGAGTCTTCTGTGTCATCCGATTGCACATTGTTTAGAAAATAAAAATACCTACAAAAAAGTCATATACGAAAAACAGTTGGGTTTCAAGTTAAAATCAAAACACTTTTTTATGTTATCATATCTTTCAAAGGGTCAAAATATGCGAGCGAGTACATCGTCGGTGGTAACTCGGTGGTACTTCGCCTTAATCAACTTTATGGTCTACAGATTTGTGGTTCTGAAAACGGATTGAATAACGAGTATTCGGTATCTAGCAAACCTAGTTCTCAGTGCGGTCGATCATATCCAAATAATGAATTTAGGTAGGTATGTATAACAAATTGAAGGCAAAAATAAACTCTTCTACACTTTTATCAAAGGTAAAAAATAAAATATCACTAAAAAGGTTACTAGGGAATAGTCTGTTTTGTACAAGCTCTTCCCGAGTAGGTAACCTTTTTTGTTATTTCAAAGTAGGTCTTATTCGTGAATGGTTTGTCTTCACCACTAAGTGCAAATAATAAAAGCTAACATTATTTTTTTAGTACAACTTGAGTTTTAAGGGGTTCTCAACAATGTTATTTTGTTCATTTATAATTCAAACTTTATACTGGTTATCTTTCAAATGTTTTTTAAACAACAAAATATATGAAATGCAACTATTTTTTAAATTATATTGATCTTGTAGAATCAGGAGCGTCCTTTAACTACAAAAACACATGAATGAAGAGAGTGTTTTACTTAAGTATTTTTTTTTTGCATAGGTTTTCATTAGGGCACCCAGCACATTTGTAACCGACTTCAAATAAAAAAGGTTGTATAAAAGGTCTCAATAAGGTTGTATATTTTTTTTTGTTATCGCAAAACTTCTTCATTTATGAGCCGATTTGAAAAAAGAGAACATATTTTTTTTCATGAAAATCGGTGCAGTAGTTTGACCAAGAAGTCTGTTTCTTAAGTTTTTCGAACTTCACTTGTATGTGCTTATAGATTCAGAAAAATGGAAGTCACGATTCAGTCCTATCTCGCGCCATCTCTTTGCAGCTCTCGTATAAAATGAGGTAAAACGAAATAAGACGAGCACGCGTATACCTATTTTATGTTTCATAAAATTCGCCACAAACAAAAACAAGGAACAAATTCAGAATACTAAAATGGTGGCGTCTGCGTCTCTTGCACAACTGTCTTGAATCGGCCCATGTTTATGAAACTCAAGCCTGGGGGTTTTTTTTTTTTTTTTTTTTATGTTAGTCGCTGATGGAACAAGGATATGGCCCAACTGATGTTAAGTGGTAACCATCGCCTATAACAAAGCACTGCCTCGTAGGTCACGCACGTCAGGAACGTGCCCTACGATGCACTGTCCTGCGTCCATCAACTGGAGGCATACAGATATTCAGCCTCACGCGTGCCAGTAATTACACCGGCACCCACACCCTTCAAACCGAAACACAGCAATGCTGCTTCACGGCAGAAATAGGCATGGTGGTAGTACTTCCCCGGACGAGCCCTTCACAAAGAGCTCTACTACTACTAAAAGTAGTTTTGGGTAGTTTTGTAACAGTTTTAATGTGCGCGTTAGCCGATCTGTACCCAATAGCCAAATCATAACCATATCGTGCTCTCTGTAGCACTGCTTGATTTTTGTAATAGTTTACAGATAAAAAAGAACTATGTCTATACTCACTTATTATACCGTGCCGTTTTCTCAGTTCCACACAGGTATATTGTGTTGTTATAAGAGCTTTTATTTATACCAACAATTTCACCATCAAAAACTACTTTACATTTCAGTGCGAAATCTATAGGTAATCAGTAAGTAATTCCCAACTTATTCACTGTTCAGTTTGAGGAGCTATTATAGTCCTATATAAGGTAGTCTCGGCTCATTGATATACCTACAATTTACATTGTATCCCACTATCGAATATTCCTCTCGAGCCTTGTGTTCGATCTTGAATGGTATGATGTGGCTCAAACGTAGCTAATAGGATTTAACCTTTCCAACCACCGTGAACACACGTTCAAAGGTAGCGTTTTTATGACCATGACGATTGCGAAGCTTATGACGTACAGTCACGTATCCTAACCGCGTTCGAAAGTGCGAAGGAGTTTCCATTAGGTCCAGAAGGTTCTACATTTTGCCTTGGCTCAGTGTAGGTACTTATACTTACCCCCAGGCCTGCCAATACACCGCGCTCTACTCAATTTATTCACTTCTATCGGATTTTCCTACGGTCTGAATATTTATGAAGCTAACTTTTGTTACTTTAAAGCTTATTAAACCTTGTCCGCTTGCCAAATTTATGGATCGGATATTATAATAGAAATTAACCAGTGACTATGCTTTTGTTTGGTTTCGGTAAAACGAATTATGTACTTATACTTACTATGTTATGTTTTTTCTCTTTCTTCTTCTCATCGTGTCACTGGTTCTTTAGAGACGGGTTTGGAGCCAACCAATGGAGCTTGAGGGACTCAAAAGACTTTCACCCGAGGTAAACACTGTGCTTTTCATTACGAATACAAGGAAAGTAAAAATAAAAACATGAAAGAAAAATTAGTGAAAATGAAGATTGAATTGCCGCCTTCCCGGTTTTTTTTTCTTTTTCTCTGGCGGGCCTTCGGCTTCGGCTCGCCAGCATTATTCAGCCATTATTTTCATTTTCATAATTTAAATCTATGTTATTTTAAATAAATAGTTGAAGCTATACACTAATCAAGTAATTTAGAAGATATATTATTTATTTAATACTATCTTTATGTTATTTAAATTTAAATATTACATTGCGCTCTAATTAGACTTTTTAAACTTCTTACCGTTGTAATGGGTTTCCAACCTACTTGCTGAATAAAAAGTTGGAATTTGGTTGAACAACCTCCTTGCAGTTATAAAGACTTTAGAAAGTTGGAACATGGTTGAATAAAATAGAACTTGTTTTTTTTTTATAATTTGACAGCTGTCAGTAGAAAGCGATTCTCCCTAGGGCTGAAAGTTTTACTTTCAATTAGGCCCCTCAGGCAACTTCAGACCTACTTTCAGAGTATGAGTAATGAAAAATAATAATTATGTAAAAGTAATTCGTGATCCTAGTTATGAATTTCTCAATTGGTTAATTTAGAGTAGGTGGAACCTTGTTTAGTAGGTAATTCCAATAAAGGAAACCTTTCACGATAAGAAATTGCCTGACACATATTTCAATAAACACACCGATATCAATATCAATATCCAAACATTTACCCGAGACATTGAAAGCGTGTATCACTTTAGTTTTTCTATAGATGTTTTCGCCAATTTTACTTTGAGCTCTACTCAAACTAGAAAAACTTGTTTGAGAGGTTCTTAATAGTTTGGTAGGATGTGTGGGTGTGGGGCAAGGCGCTAACTAGCTTCAATGTCACGATGACACGACAACTGTGGTCATGACAAAGACGGGTTTCCTAATCCGATAGGGAAATATCATCCTTGACATTATCATATACCCTTAAACGTGGTTAAGATTCAAACGTAAGATGTAAGCCATCAGCCTTCATAAAAGAATAAATAGAAAAAATTTATTTTACGCCGCAAAACAAAACGGAATACAAAACATTACAAGTAGCAAATCAATAGTGGCGAGGCAAGGCTTCCCACTGGAAGCACAATGATTTGTATAGCGCTAGTATTCAGCTTTGAAGCCACATAGGTAGCTGTTTTTATCCTGTTTTTTTGCTTCCGTCTGGCATTGATTTGGATCAGTTGAGCTATCTTTAGTCTTTTGTAACGAACTGCAGATAACTCTATTGTTTGATTGTTTCTTGTGTATTTCACACATATTTTGTAAATATTTGTATTAATCGCAGTCAAACACAAAGAACAAGCTTCTTTGTGTAAATAAAAATTGACTGCCTGATATGCAATATTTTAAGATATTTTTAGATGATTACCGATATTACTTGTGTTGTAAAGAGTTTCGAATCGCAAAGTGTATTTTCCAAAGTTTTAAGGGAAACGGCCAACCATTTTCTTCAAAACATGGAATTGTTTAATTTGTTTTAATTTATTCGTCCGACATTTGGCAAGATTATTTATTTAAACTCTTCTGAATCTTTTCACCACCCATAAATCTACCAAGAATACGGTAAAATCCAGTTTCCCTGTAGTTTTGTCGTTAATTATCTAGGTATTAACGTGAACGTTTTTATTTTCGGCTGTTGTATTATGGTCCTCATGCCATTAGCCTACTGGCAGCACAGCAATGACCCACGAGTCACACCTGTATATCAACCTGTTTGGCTCTGATTGATTACAACCATTTAACTGCTTAACCTTTTTGTATATGTATTATTTGGACCTTTGCCTTTGGCCTGAAATAGAACGAGATTTTTTTATTGTAATACACCAATTTTATTATTTATTTAATTAATTAAAAAGGCAGTAAAACAATTAAATAAATTAAATTATAGTCACAGAATGATTAAGTACGGGAATTTATGCAGAAGAAAGACAATTTCAGAAATACAGGGAATACGTCTACCCTTCCAGCAGTTCCATTCACGCTCGCCTGATGCACATTCTTTATTAATTAATGATTTCATTGATGAGTCATTCGCTTTTAATAAAATAATATGAAAGATTGTGAAAATTACAAAAACTTACACACTTACCTACTTCTAAGTAATAAATACGTAATTTTTTATTGATTTTATAGTGTTTACTACACTTAAGGAAATCGCAAAGATTTTTATAATGACCCAAAAGTTAAGAGCCGAGCGGGATTTGAACCCGCGACCTTCCCCTTAATTAACTTTTGGGACATTATAAAAATCTTTAATAAATACGTACTTGCAACGTTATCATCATCAGCCTGTAGAAGTCCACTGCTGGACATAGGCCTCCCCTCATTTCCAGGAAGAACGATTCTGAGCTCATTCCATCCACCGACTTCCCGCGATCTTAACAATGTCGGCGGTCTATCTAGTGGGTGGGTTGTCACGTTATAGGTTCGATAAATGCTTACTCTATGAAAAATTCCGGTAAACTGGGTATGTGGCACCGTTTACGTTGCACAGTAGACTGGGCGTATCAGCCATGAATGGATAGAGCAGTATCGCACGCTCCACATACCACGTCGGTCATAAATACGGGTACCAACCGTACGGTGGGTGCTTGGCCCTATCCTGGTCTAGGAGCAGGTAATTGTTCTGTTTCTTGAAATTGAAACAAAATTTTAAAACAATAGTGCGATTTGTATAAATAAAAAAATGCGGACACAACACGCAACACTATCTAGCCCCAAACTAAGCAGTAGACCGATCATGTAACTTTTGTTGCAATTTTTTCAATAAAAATCTTATTGAAAATGCAAATTTATTCAATAAGATTTTGATTGAAACCATTGCAACAAAAGTTACATGATCGCCCTGAGCTTGTACTTTGGGAACCAGATAGCTGATAAAATACTTACTTGTAAGAATACATTATTGTGTAAGTATGACTCGGAGAAGTACTACGAAACTTATTTGTTTTGGTTTACATTTGGTTGAAGTAAAAAGCTTTGTTTTTTTAATATAAGGTATATGTAACAGTTAGGTACTTTACTTACTAGATAATTCGTTAGAATTACTAATAAAAGTTATAGTTTGAATACTCGCAGCTTTTCGTATGAGTTTTAATCGTAATAACTGTTACTATTTAATCACTGTAAAATGAGTCATATCTATATATCATGAGTCTTGTGGATTGATTTAAAATCCATGAATTCATCCATAGGACTGTTACCGTCGGCTCTTGAACTACTAACTGTCGTCAACAGTTACCGTCATTGTGTATGATAGGTCTCATTGTGCGTGCTTCTGCGTGATCATTTGCAATGAGTCGGCACTTTGCTTTATTGTTTAGTGGCTTGCTTCAATTCAGTAACTAGTAACTACTCTTATGCTCCGTTTATGATAAAGTGGTGTTTTTTTTAAATGTATCTATAGTGGTTAAGCTAAGCAACCACACTGCCCTATATTAAAACAGTAATTAAATTTAACTTACCTTAATTACTTAATTGTCGAGCTAAACCAATTTCTGCTAATTTATATACCATCTTGGCTTGCTCCGACATCGGACAAGCCAAGATGCTATTTATCATACCAACATTCATACATCTTCTAAAATAAACTAATCGAAATCTAACACTCCAGCAAAGTGGTGTTATCATCATCATTATCAAACAGTCTACTGCAGGACGAAAGTCTCCACGACGTGCCACTGAGCACGGTTTGATTCTTCTCCATTTCTTGTCATCTACATTTCGCAGACTGTTGCCCCACCTTGCCGGAGGACGTCCTACACTACGCTTGCCTAAACATGGTTTCCAGTCGTCACTCTAGTATTTGATCCCAAGATGACAAACATAGCCGATCCACTGCCACTTCAGCTTGCTAATCCTTTGAGCTATATCGACTACCTTTGTGATAACTGATAATTCGGATTTCGAATCATTAAATAAAGAACAAAAGAAAACGCAGCTTGGAGAAGCTTGGAGATATAAAGGCCTGCGCGCATCTAAGCTATGGCCATGGCGATCAGCTGAAACGCTGTCAAATATGACAGCGATATTTAACAATTAACGTTTCAGCTGAAAGATGTGCGCAGACCTTAACAAATTAAAGAAACCAACACAAACATTTACATGTATTATTGTATATACCCGATTATAAATCCAAATTGGATTTATATAACTATGTGCGTATTAGAAGATAATTGGCATTTAGTAAATCAAATGCAGCTAATTAGTTAACGCTAATTACGTGTTAAATGGATTAATTACTATTAGCACACACATAAACTTGAGCAATAACTACAAGTACTATAGATATATGTTTTAAAATTACCGATTGTCTGTCGATAAAGGTGGAAACACAATTAGAATGTGATGCAATACAGTAGGCCTATATTCAGCAGAGAGAGAGAGAGAGAGACTTATAAGTGCCCAGCAGTGGGTGAAGTCAGGCTATGGATGATGATGATGATGATATTCAGCAGTAAACGACTATAAAACTCCTTGACTAATTATCAGAAAAAAGTTTCTATCAGCTTCCCATACTACAAACTTCTTAGTTTGCGCATATCTAGCGCACAGATAGCGATGGCGATCAGTGGAACGCTGTTTAATATGACAGCAATATTTGACAGCTTTTCACTGATCGCCATGGGTTGTGTAAAAATTACAAAAAAATATAGACAAATGTTAAGTCCAAAGTACATATTCATTAATAACGAGTAAATTAATTTGTATATGTTAAATTGTATATGTTTCTTTTATTTCAGGTACTGTATGCAGAATACATACCCATATCGTACCGATGATTGCCCGATGATTGCCGATGATGCCCATGTACATAGGTGTAAATAGGGTATAGGATAGACTTTTATGGAGCTTTTAAAAATCGATTTTTACATTGACTGAATTAAAATTTGATACCATCCTGTAGGCCTACTACTAGCTCTGCCTGTCTCTGTCTCTGGTTCAGTCTTTGAGCCTGTTTGAGTGTTGACTAAATAAATCCTACGTCGAAACGTCACACACACAGCGTAATACACTGGTGAGCACTCACACCTACTCAAAACCAGAACCAGAGACAGAGCCAGGCAGAGCTTGGGGTTACTGATTAATTTGCCATGAAAATCGCTATTTGGGATTAATACAGTAAAACCCGATTAAACGGCTTTATGCACAATAATTTAGTGCCTAACACTGTTTTGTCTGTTTAAATTTGTTCATTGGTAATGCTAGTACTTAATTACCATTAAACTATATACCTACGAGTATACACAGATTACACGTAGCATACACATTAGCCTGATAAGAATTTATTTTCAAAGAGGACCCGCGAATTGATAGATTTAGGCTTTGCTTTGTTGTATTGAAATCTCTCGGTTACATTTGCACTATTGATTTGCCCTATTGGTGGTATAGACGGAACTGGTTAGAAATGCACCATTTAAATTGATACAACTATTCAACCAAATGTGTTGTTTCTTTATGAGTTCAAAAATCAGCACTACCTAGCTAAAAACTACTTTATAGCAATAGTGCAATAGTGGCTCTGTCTCTGGTTCTGGTTTTGAGTCTGTGTGAGTGCTCACCAGTGCATTATACTGTGTGTGTGACGTTTTGACGTAGGATTTATTTAATCAACACTCACACAGACTCAAAACTAGAACCAGAGTCAGACGGAGCTCATGTTAGGCCTACTGGAAGGCTGCAAAACCTACATGACAAGACTTCACGACTTAGGCCCGTATTCAGAAACAGCTTATTATAGCTGTAATAATGAAACCATGCGCTATTTTAAATATTGCATGTTTCAATGAGCAATGTTTCTTTCAAAATTATAATTACGATTTCATGCACGCATACCAATTGCACGCCAATTAATCGGATCAGCTACTAATAAGTGAAAAAGTTATGTAAATCATTACTAATGATTTGTGAGAAATTAAATTTCCAACAACTTTTGATATTGCCATTTTTACTCTAAAGTTGAAAATTAACGAGTTATTTCAGAAAAAACGAAAAAATTGTACTTTAAAACAAGATCGGCGGAAGGCGGCAAACTCTCTACCGGGATTAGTTAGAAAATCGAAATTTATACTTCCAACCACAACCCCAGACGTTGAAAAAAAAAATCGCTCCCCGGATTATTTTCTATTTCAGGCTAGTTTTATGTCTCCCCCGATTGGACTAAATAGGTACAGCTCAACTTAAATGTAATGACGGCAAAAAAGGTAAACCACTCAGCATAAGCTACAAGGGCACGGTAGCCCTTGCAGCGCTGGTTTTCAGTGGCACCATAATAAAATATTAGTAAAACTAACGCTACATAATAATAATTAAATACTTTACACGAATTGAAACAACATTGCCCAAAACACACCGAAATATCAATTTAAAAAGTAAATAACAGGCTCTAAGTAAAACAAGTAGGTACAGTTAAAATTAAACAAAATAAAACTTAAAATATAATGCCCACATTATAATATATTAGTTTCGAGATGAACTCCCCCTTACCCACACCCTTAGTATTGATTGATACCTCAAATATCTTGGATATTAAAACCTTTGAAACCGAATACTGACCCAGATAATCCCTGGAATACGTTGTGGTACGTCTTTTTTATCGAATTGGAAAAAGATGAAGAAGGCTCACGTAGCTTACGTTAATACGATTACGCTTGTGGTTGTCTAAAGGCCTGTACACATCTAGGCGATGGCGATCAGCTTAAACGCTGTCAAATATGACAGCGATATTTGACAGCGTTTAAGCTGATCGCCATCGCCATCGCCTAAATGTGCGCAGACCTTTAAGAGATAATACTAATCTTGTCTATGCCTAGATACGAGTACATTTACGATTGGAGGATGTCTAATAAAATAAATAAATAAATATTGTGGACAAAATAATATTATCTACACAATACTATCTAGCCCTAAATTAAGCAGAGCTTGTACTATAGGAACCAGATTATTGATACTTATATACATTGTTTAATAATATTCTGAGCCTCTTCCCACCATTGCTTATGAAAGGCGTCCAGGTCGTCCCGCCAACGCTTTCTAGGCCGACCACGAGACCGCCGTCCGTCTGGCACCCATGGGGTGATGATGGTCGCCCACTTATCAGGGGGCATCCGACTGACGTGCCCTGCCCAATCCCATTTCAGTTTGGCCGTCTTTTCTCCCACATCTCCGATGCCAGACAGGAACTGGAAGTCTTTGGGGGAGGCCTTTGCCCAGCAGTGGGACGATGTAGGCTAATAAAAAAAAATAGTAATACTTTGATTTATATAAAGGAACTTGCGATAAACATTTTTTACAAAATACACGAGTGTTGAGAGCACGAAATGAGCCTCTCCAAGTCGCACTTCAAATCTTTTCACCACTCTCATTTGAAAGAACCAGTGACACGAGGGAGAAAGAAGTGGAAAGAAGAAGAAGGGCTTTCTTTCAATCATACAAATCTGTACTAAAACAGGCCGGTTCAGTTGCTCGTTCCTTTAACAGGTTGCGGGTTCGCTTCTTATCATGGACAAACAAATGTGCGTCTTGATAGCATTTTTTGCAAGATAGCGATTTGTGCAGCATAATCTTCGACTAATCATCAACTTAGGGCCTGCGCACATCTAGGATGGCGATCAGTGAAAGGCTGGCAAATACTGCTGTCATATTTGACAGCGTTTTACTGATTTCCATCGTAGAACGCTTAGATGTCCGCAAGGGTTTAGATATAGTAAAGTTTAGATATACTTAGGTTGTTATGGTCCTTGATAAAAATGAACTCGTCATTTAGCACATTCCACAATGCTAAGTTTTCTTTTCCTCAGATAACGATAATTAACACGACTATCACTTCTCCGGGCGCTCGAAAGTCATCAACAAACTATCAACAAACTATCAAAGCTCCTAATGTGCCACTCACATAAAACAGCGTTATCAGTAATCTTCGGACGAACAAACTGGGGCGCATTCACATGTAAACAACGCTCTAGCCGATTGTTACGATGTGGCACGAAGACTTCATTAGGGTTCCGTAGCCAAATGGCAAAAACGGAACCCTTATAGATTCGTCATGTCTGTCTGTCTGTCTGTCTGTCTGTCTGTCTGTCTGTCTGTCTGTCTGTCTGTCTGTCCGTCCGTATGTCACAGCCATTTTTCTCCGAAACCGTAAGAGCTAGACTGATGAAACTTAGCGAGTAGATGTATTGTGTGAACCGCATTAAGATTTTAATATAAAAATAAAAATAAAACTATAAATTTCGGGGGTCCCCATACTTGAAACTGAAACTCAAAATTTTTTTTTTCGTCGAACCCATACGTGTGGGGTATCTATGAATAGGTCTTCAAAAATTATGTTGAGGTTTCTAATATCGTTTTTTTCTAAACTGAATAGTTTGCGCGAGAGACACTTCCAAAGTGGAAAAAAGTTGGTCCCCCCCCCTCTAACTTCTAAAGTAAGAGAATGATAATACTAAAAAAAATATATGTTGTACATTACTATGTAAACTTCCAACGATTTTTGGTTTGAACGAGATCTAGTCAGTAGTTTTTTTTTTATACGTCATAAACCGTAAACCGCAATTTACCTTTCGACGAACTACAAGAACCTTATTATGTTACATCAAGTAACATAATATAAAGGTTCTTGTAGTTTGTCGTGCTACGGGACCCTTCATGGGCGAGTCCGACTCGCACTTGGCTGCTTTTTTTTAGATAGATTGATAAATAAATATTGTAGACAATCTACACAACGCGATCTAGCCCCAAATTAAGTAGAACTTGTACTAAGAGAACCAGATATCTGAAATAATACTACCTAGGATATTTTTTTTTTTTTTAAATACCTAAAATGCAATTTTGCACCCAGACAGAGAACAAACACAACACAAATATTTTTTCTCGGTGGGGATCCAACCCACGACCTACGGCGCAGAAGGAAGAGCTACTACTAACTGAGCTGAGAGGCTAGTCTAATAGTCTTCACTGGCTATAGGAAAATTGGATACTGTTTTAAGCTAAAAAAATTGTGTACCTACTCGTTAAAATCTAATTCTTTTCAAAATTGACCATTAAAAATGCAGAACTGCTTGATTTTTTTTATTATGTCTGCATAAGTCGCAGTTTGGCTTTTTGTTTTAATCGAATTTTAAGTAAAAATCTCGTAATCAATCGGAGACAGTTCCTTTTTCTCTCGATGTAAGTCAGTTCTTGTAGTTTATTATTTTACTATTATATTTATGTGAGAAAGTCGCAAGATAAGAAGTAGTTTACATTTGATGATGAGTGAGAAAAAGATACGTTTTGTCCGCTTTACGTGTAAATGACGCCATCCATCAGTATTCCCCAAATGTTCGCCCCACGTTAATCAGTCCTCGATGCAAGACACTTTAATGAGATTTCTTTCGGGAATCAGCTTCCGTTCTTTCGAGGCTTTTGGCGAAGATTATCCCATGGGACTTGGAGTTTAAGCTTATTACGTTATATTGATTGGAGGACACTGATTGAGATTGAGAATAAAAAAATACGTAAAATCATAAAAAGGAAACGATAGAAACTCAAATTAGTTTATTTTTCACAAATTCTGAAGTTGTTTCTCGATTTTATCACCTTTTATAATTTATATCTTTATTTATATCTTTAAAATAAGATGGTGTTTTTGATATAAAAATCTTTGAGCATGCCATCCACTGGTGTGCGCTGGCCCTAAACTGCGGGGGATTCGCCATTTTGTCGAAAACACTAGTTATTCAAATTGATATTAATTATATGTATATAAGATGGAATCTTGTTGTGAATCAAAACACAATTGAGTTTCTCTGTAATAAAAGTTTTATTATGTTAGTTTTACATTATCAAGTGTACATAATAAAAGCGTTTAGCAAACCAATTTACCTGTAATAAAAGAAACGACATTTAATGCTAATATTCACAATATCGATTCCAAAATCACAATTATCTTTTCCAATAGATTTTCCCTCGTAATGCTACGACAGCTAGATTCGAGAGCGTTCGTTTGACCACAGATTACAAAGTAATTAGTATTGGTCGTTGTCAATGTCACGGCCTGACTTTGACAGTTAAACATGATGAAGCGTGGGAACATTTAAATTAAAGAAAACTATGTTTTTCTTTACATCTCCCCTCACAGAGAAGATAAAACAATCGGATCCGCCTGCATCCTCTTCATAGTTATTCAAAGCCAGGGGCTGGAGTTAGTTTCGAGATATGGAAAAAGTTTGACTCTGTTTTCTTATGGTCAGTGTTTATCTTATAAATTGAGTCTGATATTCTTTCTATGATTTTGTAGGGTCCGATTCTCAATTCATCGAGCTTTTTCCTATTTAGTTTGTTTCCATTGTCCACAAAAACAGTATCACCAACTTTGAAAACTGCATGTAATCTATTTTTATCATAAATTGTTTTATTGTAATTATGTGATACAATGGTATTTTCCAGAGCTTTTTTCCTGTCTTGGGTCAAATCATACTCGGTCTTCTTGAGTTTCAGCTCATTTGGCATTATGGTAACATCTGTGCCGTTTAGTAGATACTTTGGAGCAAATCCAGTGACAGTGTGTTCTGTTTCATTATAGGTTTTTACACAATTTTGTGCTATAGTTGTCCATGCTACTTTTGTGTTGTTTTCGTTCATCTTGCATCGGATTTTATTGACCAATGTTTGATTTAATCTCTCGTTTAAACCGTTTGAGAAAGGAGAGTCCACTGCAGTAAAAACTATATGAATATTATTTTCATCCAAAAAACTTTTAAATTCTCTAGAATTAATACCTGGGTATTGGTCTGAGAGAATCATGCCAATGTCATAAGTTTCTGTACAGCTTTTTACTAGTTTGATGAAATCACTTGCATTTTGAGTACTTGAAGTTAAAATAGTTGCATACCTTGTAAAATGGTCTGATAGCAGGTGCAAGTACCTTTTTGTTGACCTTGAACCACCAAAACCTCCAATGGTGTCAATAGAACATATCTCAAAAGGTTTCGTGGCGGGGCCCAAGTAAGACATCAATCCATATTTCTTTTTTCCTCTTGATTTGTTCTTTATGCATATTAAACAATTTTCACAAATTATTTTTATGTTTTTTGTCAAATCTTTCGCAGTATACAATGAGCTAATCATTTTTTGCATTTGTTTGTTTCCTATATGACCTAGGTCTGTATGTACCTTTTTGATGAATTCTATACTGAATTTCTCTGATAGAATAATTTTTTCTTTTTTTTTCACTTTCTTATAATGAACATTATTTTTTATTATCAACTTGTCTTTTCTATGCTGTATCTCTTCATTATCTCTTTGATCTTTTAAGATCTCTTCTAGTTTTATTATGTTGACTATTTTCAATTGTTCATCCAGGTTTTCATTTGCTTCTAGGACCGGGTTTCTGCTTAAGCAATCCGCTTCAATGTTGTATTTACCTGGGGAATATTTAATTTGAAAATCATATTGTGATAGGTAGTATGTTAGTTCTCCTAATTCTTCATCCGTTCTTGACTTTATGTTCATATTCTCCAACGGTTTGTGATCTGAGAAGACAGTAAACTTTCTACCTATCAGCAGATGCTGCCAATACTTTACACATTCTTTAATTGCTAAGCATTCCAGGTATATAGCTTTCTTCCGTTTTTGAACTTCATTCAATTTTTTTGAGAAGTATGCTACTGGTTTTTCTTCTTTGTTTTCCTGAGGCTGTTTTAAGACTGCTCCTACTCCCAGTATACTGGCATCTGTGTATATGTAAATAGGCAAGTCAGGGTTATAAATCGTTAATATTGGTTGGGAACATAATATTTCTTTCATTTCATCGAATGATTCTTGGCATGCCTTAGTCCAGTTAAAGATTTGTCCTTTTCTTAGAAGATTATGCAATGGGTCCAATCTTATTGCTATTTTTGGCACATACTTATGATAAAAGTTTATTTTCCCTAAAAATTGTCGTACATTTTTTTGAGTTCTTGGAGTGGGGAAGTTTTTGATTGATATTAGGTTGTCTTTTAAAGGTCTAACTGCATTATTTTGTATTATGTGACCCAAGTATTTAACTGAGTCAGCTGCAAACATGCATTTCGAGAATTTTAGTCTCAGACCTTCCCTCTTGATTGCTTGAAATAGTTGTTTTAGATGTCTGACATGGTCTTCAAATGTCTTAGAGAATAATAAAATGTCATCAATGTAACTAACTGTGAACTCGCCGAGCTTGTGTTTTCGAATTATGTTACACATTATTCTCTGGAATATAGCCGGTGAGGTCTTCAATCCAAAAGGTAGGCATGTCCATTGATAGTGAGATTCTTGTGTCACAAATGCAGTTTTGTGTCTGTCTGTGATACGCAAAGGTATTGACCAAAATGCTGAATTCAGATCGAGCGTTGAGAAAAATTTGCAATCTCTTGTTTTTACTATTAGGTCCTCAATAAGTGGGAAGGGCTGTGACTGAGGGACGACAATTTTATTGAGGTCTCTAAAGTCTATGCACAATCTTGATTTTCGATTTTCATCTCTTTTATAAGCCAATGTAACTGGGGCCGCAAAAGGACTATACGATTCTTCTATTAATTTTTTTTCCAATAATTTTGCAATCTGGTTTTCAATCTCTTTTTTATCGTCAATAGTGCATCGATAAGGCCTTTTACTGCAATATTTTTCTACTAAGAGATCAACATGTGCTTCGTAATCCGTTACTGTGCCAACATCATATTTGTCTTTTGCGAATACAGAATTATTTTCCAATATTAAATCATTAATCACTGCCTGTTTTTGACAGTCTAGGTGATTAATTGAAATTTTGAAGTTTTCTTCTTTGAAGTTCTCATTGAAGTTTATTAAGTTATCAGATTTTATTTCCTTAGAAATATCTATTTCTGATTCATTTGTTTCATTTGAAACTAATTCACTTCTTTGTGTAGGTATTACTTGATTGATTTCTAAGTTTTCATTTTGTATCAAATGAAACATTTTTATACAATCTAGCCCGATTAAAAAGTCATAATCGAAGTTTTCTTGCTCTATTATGAAAACATTCATTTTTTTTTCCATGTTTAAGATTTTTATATTGAGTGTTATCATGCCAGTAGCTTTTTTAACGCCATTAATTGTTTTTAAGTTAGTATTGTTGGAATAACTCAATTCTTTATTGTTTATCTTCAATAACCTTGAATTTATCAATGACACGTTAGAGCCAGAGTCATAGATTCCAAATACTTCAACTTTTTTATTTAAAAGTATCTTTACTTTAATTAATGGCGGCACTATTAGTTTTTTTGTTCTACACATTCCAGTTCACATTCCAATTCTGAATTATTGATAAGCTTTATTTGTTTTTTCTCTCTTTCTTTTTCATTATTTGTTTTTGTATTGAACCAACAGGAATCTTCAGAATGATAGCGCACACCTTTCTTCAACTTTTCACAAATGCTACATTTTTCCTTCATCGGCTTGGTCTCATCTCTTTTTTTTATAAGTTTCCTTTTTGTAGCTAAATGTTCCAACTTGCCAAGTTCATTAAATAGGTCTTTTGTGTGAACCACTTCCTCTTTATTGATTCTATCTGTTATAAAATCTGGTATGCCGGCAGCAATAATATCAATAAGGGTCCCTTGATCAATTGTTTTCCTCATTTCCAATAAAAGTTTTTCTTTCCTAATGGCATATTCTAATAGGGATCCTGACTGATACTTAAAAGATAAAGCATACCTACTAGTAGTCCAACCTTTGTGAGCATAGGTTTGCAAAAAGTCTGATTTCCATTCTGACCACTCTGATTGCAAACCAAGTTTGATCATCATGGAAGAATACCAGTCTGTGCATGATTTTCCCAGAAATAATCTGAAGATTTCAATTTTTTCCTCATCTTTTACTAAATTAAATCTTGCACATTCTTTTTCAAATACTTCCATCCAGTGGTATGCACTTGCATTTGTTCCATCAAATTTTTCAATCACAAACCTGTCGGTCAACTTTTTTATACATTGGTTTCCGTTGGTTTGAACTTCAATCAATTTTTCCAAAATTTTCACTAAGGAGTTTTCTTTGTCATATTTATTGTCAATAGTCAATTGATCTTGGGTAATTTCCTCGAGGAATTGATCCTGAAAAATCAAGTTACCATCCTCATCATAGTATGTTTTCAACATGTCCTCTGTGGTTTTTATCCAGATATTTCTAGTCTGATGCCTCTTTTTTAATGTAGTCTTAATTTTGGCAAAAGCTTTTGAGGTTTGGATATGTTTGTGAAATGACACTGCTTGATACTCTTCAGGAATCAGGAAAACTTTGTCTTCTTGTGTTGCAATTGAGGTTATGGCAATAAAGTTTGACTTTCCGTCGGCTGTTGGTTTTGCTTGGAAGGTAAATTTTAACTTTTCCTCCTTGCTGTCCATTTTCTGACAATAAATGTCGTTTTATAAGATGGAATCTTGTTGTGAATCAAAACACAATTGAGTTTCTCTGTAATAAAAGTTTTATTATGTTAGTTTTACATTATCAAGTGTACATAATAAAAGCGTTTAGCAAACCAATTTACCTGTAATAAAAGAAACGACATTTAATGCTAATATTCACAATATCGATTCCAAAATCACAATTATCTTTTCCAATAGATTTTCCCTCGTAATGCTACGACAGCTAGATTCGAGAGCGTTCGTTTGACCACAGATTACAAAGTAATTAGTATTGGTCGTTGTCAATGTCACGGCCTGACTTTGACAGTTAAACATGATGAAGCGTGGGAACATTTAAATTAAAGAAAACTATGTTTTTCTTTACATGTATAATATACATATGTTTGATTGCAAAATCTGGTAGAGCCTTTACTAGTTTTTGCAGTTATAAATAATAGTAAAAGCAAACGAGAAAAGTTTCATGGAAATGTGACTACACACTCGTGTGTAGTCACATTATTTCCATAAAACTTTTCTCGTTTTCTCATAATCTACTCAGATTACACATAAACATTTCACAACTTCTAGGTATGTTAGAGCAAAATAAATGTTTCATTTTAAAATGAAATCGTAATACGCATCAAAATTTTGTGGTTTGTATACGTAAAATAGTACATTGTTACCTGAGTGTTGAAAGTCACGTTTTTTGAGTCCCGAGACGGGTTTGGCGCCAGAGCGTTAGCGAGGGCGCCAATGGAGCTTGAGGGACTTAAAAGACTTTCACCCGAGGTAAACACTGTGCTTTTCATTACGAATACAAGGAAAGTAAAAATAAAAACATGAAAGAAAAATTTGTGAAAATGAAGATTGAATTGCCACCTTCCCGGTTTTTTTTTTTCTTTTTCTCTGGCGGGCTTTCGGCTTCGGCTCGCCAGCATTATTCAGCCATTATTTTCATTCTCATAATTTAAAAAATGGTAAATGTCAAATCTATGTTATTTTAAATAAATAGTTGAAGCTATATATTAATCAAGTAATTTAGAAGATATATTATTTATTTAATACTATCTTTATGTTATTTAAATTTAAATTTTTCATTGCGCTAGCTTATTAGACTTTTTAAACTTCTTACTGTTGTAATGGGTTTCCAACCTACTTGCTGAATAAAAAGTTGGAATTTGGTTCAACGACCTCCTTGCAGTTAGAAAGACTTTAGAAAGTTGGAACATGGTTGAATAAAATAGAACTTGTTTTTTTTTATAATTTGACAGCTGTCAGTAGAAAGCGATTCTCCCTAGGGCTGAAAGTTTTACTTTCAATTAGGCCCCTCAGGCAACTTCAGACCTACTTTCAGAGTATGAGTAATGAAAAGTATTTTTTATTTTTATCTTAAAACCTAAACGAAAGACGACATTTCTAAGCGTGATGTTTCGATCTCTTTATTAAATTTTTATTTAGTGACATCATGTTAAACTAGACTAAGTACTAAGTATTTGACTTTTAAAATGAATGAGTTAATACCTGCATATTCAGACGATCAGGGGGCTAATTCTCGGGCCGATCTCGATCATTTTGAAATTTTGTTTTATTGCTTTTTTTCACAACCCCGCACTTTTTGTACGTTTTCCGTATATCGTAGCTGTCGAGGCTTTTACGAAGAGGTCGTTTATGAATTACTCAAGGAAATTATCCATTCCCCCTTCGAAAAGAAGCAATAAAATAAAATTTCAAAATGATCGAGATCGGCCTGAGAATTAGCCCCCAGCAAGCTCGGATGCGATGATTATCATCGTATTGAACTCGCTGGTAAGAAGTGATTGCCACCGAATTACCTATCGCTTTTATTTCATTGATTTTCTTCTGATAATCGGGTCTGATTCGAGCTCGAGTTCAATGGTCTAATTCAAAGTCTACAAGCCTTTTAAAATCGTACAATTTTTCTCTCTGAAAATTAAATAATTTTTCTTCTGCTGAGATTGCCGTCGTAGCAGGGCTACGCGGCTACAACCGTAGCAGTGCACTACGACGACTTGAAAGATTTCAACGAGCTCTTTGCTACGGAAAAGCACAATCAAACATTAAAACGGCTAAATTAAATTTTTTCATTACAAGAGCGTACAAGAAAAAGAGAAGTTATTTGCAAAGGTTGAAATGTCTACTTATTGTTGCTTTCGGAATCCTAAAACAATTTACCCGGGTAAGGAAAGGGAAATAATTTAAAAAGTATGAATCCGAAATTGTTCCATTGTTTAATTTTCGCTTTTTTTGTTTAAGATTTTTGAACTGAATACTTTATGAAGCTTTTTATAATGAGATTACAGAAAATGTTTCGCTGTAGTCTGCAAGTAATAATCTCATTTGGTTTTAGCTTCTACTTATTGTTGTATTGTATTGTATCACATTTATGTTGTAGCTATCGTCTTTTATTTTTCTGTAGAGCCGCATTACAAAGCCTTGTTGAGAGTTATTCCCATTGAAAAGAACTCCATTGTTTTGATTTGACGTACCATTGATATTGTAATATCGATACGAAAGAACAAGAAAAAGATAGTATCATCTTCTTCTTCTTCTTTCGTATCGATATTAGATATCACTGCAGCAAAGTAATAAATGCACGTACAAAGACACGTACAAGACCTGCGCACACCTAGGTCGCTGGCGTCAGCGATCAGTGAAACGCTGTCAAATTTGACAGCGATATTTCACAACGTTTCACTGATCACTATTGCCAGCGACCTAGGTGTGCGCAGGCCTCGCATCTATTGTAGAGAATTTTAATAGCAACGGAGAGGTACCTTTTTTTGATCATGTTCCTGTGTACAGCATGCCACCATAATACGGGCCCAATCAACTAAAGAGTTCAGTCACACAATACTATCTAGACCCAAACTAAGCAGAACTTGCACTATGTGAACCAAATAGCTGATATAGTACTTGGATACATATTTTTTGTATATAAATACATATAATACAATATAACACCCAGACAGAGATCAAACATCTATGTTCACCACACAAATTTCTGTTCTCGGTGGGGGTCAAACCCACGCCCTCCAGCGCTAGCTTCAGAGCTACTACCAACTGAGCTGTGAAGGCAGTCAAAACTACTATTCCAATGTCTCCTTTCTCGCCGACAAAAAATAAATTCTCTTATAAAATGTAAGTAGCTACCCAGACTACAGTCTAGTCATGAATGAGAGTGGTAGTCAAAGGGCGCCTGATATTTCCGCTGAGTCATAGCTGTTATTCCGAAGCTGCGGCGTGATTTATCGGCGGGCTGTGATTGGTCCAATCGGGCTTCACATCCAACTTCCTTGGTGCTTTACTTCCAATATTCTTGTGTTTGCAAAAACGATGGTAATTGAGTTACTGTCTGTTATTTTTTTGAGCAAAATGTCACCCAATCTTAAGCCTATTGTTCACTTCAAGAGTTACACGGAATAATGAAGCAAAAGCGTTTTTGCTTTTCTGTGGTTATGAACTCGTTTGTTAAATACCCTTGCAGTGTGCATTGTGCAATAAATATTTTCTATTAATTAAACAAATTATTTATTTAGAAAGCAACTCTACTATCCCCGCTGTTTGTTATTTATGTAAGTATGTTTATTTGAGCCTGGAATCGAAGTTATTTTGTCAAGTGATTGTATGTATGAAAAATAAATAAAAATAAAAAGATGAATTCTCATTGTTCTGCTTTGTTTGAAGCCCGAAAATTATGAAATTTTCTACCAATATATTATTCATTTATTATTTTACAATCATAATCATCAAACGATTTGTACTCGTACGACAGTGAAACTTTTATAGGCCTTGCGTGTGTATTGAATTACTTTCTAAAAAATATTTTCTTGGCCGGTTTGATATTACACATATACATCTACAACGCTCAAATTATACATGTAGCCTTTATTTATCCTCTTCATTCATAGTTTTTTGCCATAAATTAGTTATCAAGTCCACTATGAATATTAAATCTGGTACATCTGATACCAATTTGTGGAGCTTATGGAATTAAACGGAAGACTATTATTTATTAATGTCGAAGGCTTCTACTGAGACTAATGTGCCTATCTACATATATACACTAGTAGCTCTGTGAGCTGAAGACGAAGACGAGCACACTAAAATCGAGCAATTGACTAAATTTTGAGGAGCTATTCTGCTCATCATGCCGAAGATCCTCATCAGCAGGGCTACCACAGCTCCATATGGTTATGGCTATGGCTGTCAAATTGTGTATAGATATGCTGACCCACATATTCATTTTCTTCTTGGGTTTGAATGTGTTGACACAATTTTGACAGCCATAACCATAACCATAAGAAGCTCATGGTAGGCCAGCAGATTCAGATTCATGATTAATATTTAAGAGAAAAGCTAAAATAAATATCCTATAATAACTTGCTCTACAGCCATAAACGTACCTAATTTAAGAGACAATCCCTGAAATCGGCTTTTTTTCGGAGCTTTCAACCAAACCTTGTTTTTCTTGTAGGTACATAATAATGTAACAAACGAAACTTAGGGTATGAATGTCGAACTTTGGGTACCTATGTGTTGAAAAAAAACAAAGTTTGGTTGATAACAGCGAGAATTTAAAAAAAGAACGCCACCTTCCATGCAACATTCGGCATTATCTTTTAATCATTGCATTTTTTTTATTTTTATTGCTTAAAATTAGCCCTGTCACTGTTTGTCATCACCCAGTGGTAAGAGATGGCAATAGTTTAAACACTGTTCATCTTGTGACATATTAAAAAAAAGCCTATCATCTGCAGGCATGTGCCCCTAACTTCAACCTTAATCTGATGAAACTTTTTGTTGTCGTAGATTTAAAACTGGACTTACAAAGGTATATGACAATTGTCGCATATGAACGTGGACTCGTTACGAACTCTTTCACTCGGCTGGGCGCAGGCCGTGTGTTTACTTCAGCCATAGATAGTCGAAGTCTTAGCGTTGCGCTCATGTAGAGACATCATACTCAAACAGCATATTATAGATAACGTTACTTAGCAACAGAGAATGGTTACAGAAACTGCACTCTCTCGACGTCTTTACTCACTTTGAGCTCAATAAAATAAATTCGTGACACAAATGTCGATGGTCCGAGGCTCCGAGCTGCCTTTATCGCCCCCGGTCTAAGTGAAATGTAGCTATTTAACTTAAAAGTGAGCGCGAGTGCTGAAAAGGGTTCGTCCTCCAACCTTTTTTTACGGGGGGTTTCATTAAAACTCACAGATGTTTTCAAAACCAATAAAAGTCAAAATCAAAAAATGTACGAGCATAATATAAAATTAAACACTTTCATTATCTGTACAGACATCGATATACTTAATTTGTTATTTTTAAAATTCTCCGCAAAAAAATTATGAATAATCCACACTCCATGTATTATGGGACCCAGATAGCTGATATAATACTTACATACATTCTTTTTGTAAATGTATTCTTAAAATACAATATTAATAACACCCAGACAGAAAAAAACACCTGCGTTCACCTCACAAATATTTGTTATCGGTGGGGATTGAACCTACGACCTACGGCGCAGAAGGCAGAGCTACTACTGAACTGAGAGGCCTGTCAAATCCTGGAAAGTAGTAATGCTATATGCGCAGCTCCATATTCCTTTCATATCTCTGTGCTTACTCTGTGTTTCTTACTGGAACTCTAAGGGCGCTTGTACACGCTAAGAAAAAACGCCGGGTCTACCCAAGAATTCGTGTCGTAACTAGAAAATAACTGTGTTCACTGCTCGCAGCGGTGCACGAAAAAAATCTTATCTGCGCAAGACACGACGCGGCGAACGTTGTTGCGTTTTCGTGTGTGGAAAAGACAAAATTCTTGTCGTCTACACGAAGAATTTGTCTTGTCTGCCGCAGGAACGGCAAATTTTCTTAGCGTGTACAAGCGCCCTAAGTTTGAAGGAACGATTGTTCGCATTTAGAATGAACCTGCAAAGATGATGTGTTATGTTTTCATGATCTTACATCTACATGCAATATGATATCTTTGGCCCATCCATGTTCAGAAAACCTGTACTATACTGTATTTTTATGAAATTCAAAAGACACCCCTCAAATATAATAATAAGGCCCACCTATGTTATCCCCAAGCACAGTTACTCCAAAATATTTTAAGTAGATAACATTACGCTAAAATAAGGCTTGGCTACGCTTTCGTTTATTTTTTTCTCTGCGTCAAAAGAAATAACTTTAGGTCCCAACAGCGCGTCAATTTATTTCTATTTAGTCAGCAATTTAGGAATCTCCCTCGGATAGGTATTTGTTCGGATAACGTCTCCAATATTGCTTTGGAGCTTGGAATTTTTTCTCTCGGGGTTAGAGATGGAAGCTGTCCGGTTATTGGATTTTCAGCCTGAAAAATAACTACAGCTAACTGTAGCGTCCGAATATTTTCCTTGCCTTTTTAATATTGTTGGTTTTTTTACATGACAAAGATCATCATTTGGCTCTCTCATTTGCAGATCATCATCTGACAATCTCGCCTTAGTACAATTATATTAATATTATTTTTAATCGGGTGGGGTTTTCGATGAATTTACTTACATCCCTAAAGGCCTGCGCACGCCTAGGCCGCTGGCGACCGCGATCAATGAATCGCTGTCAAATATCGCTGTCAAATTTGACAGCGTTTCACTAATCGCGGCCGCCAGCGGCCTATGTGTGCGCAGGCCTTTACATCATTTTGGAACTAGACTCAGTCATTGAAGAAAAGGACTATGACGTATCTAGCCTGAAAAATAAAGCTTATACACCCAGTTATCACATGTCGCTATGGAAATCATGGAGGATAACAATCAAGTTTTTCTGGTATCAAGTGTTATATTTTATAAAAAAATACTCTCAAAATAAAGTGTATGGTGTTTTTTTTATCAAATACATAAATGTGAAGTGTGTTGTGTTTGGTCACTATATAATCGTATAGTTTTGCTTAGTTTGGGCCTAGATGGTGCTGTGTCAACAAATATTGGTTTGTTTAAACTCAACAGCGCAATTTCACCGACTTTTCTTGTTGTATAAGTACATCTCTATCCGTTCCGAGTAATTTTCTCCCTTTAGAAAACTGAAATAATTTCGTTTGAACGCTTTTTGCGCCGTAACTTTTTCATTGTCTGCAGACTTGCTTACAAAGAAACGTTATTTCATAGATGGACTATTATTTTACGCTGCGCTCTAATGAGACAATTTCTTTTATGAATTTTTTAAAGGTTCGAATTATATTAGTTTATTTTTAAAAGTTCATTTATTCAGATGGGTTCACACGCCTCTATAAAATCTTAAATGCTTTTTATTGTTTCAATATTCGAGAGCATTATTATTTATTTCGTTCATTTCTTTTCTAATAATTTCTCTGATTATTGCTCACTCAATTAAGGCCTGCGCACACCTAGGCCGCTGGCGTCGGCTATCAGTGAAACGCTGTCAAATTTGACAGCGATATTTGACAGCGTTTCACTGATCGCTACCGCCAGCGAACTAGGTGTGCGCAGGCCTTTACATTTTCAAAGTCAAATTACAAAAAAGTTACATTTTGGAAGTCAATTCTAAATTTAAAAACTGAATTCATCTTGTGTCCCCTTTCCGTAGCAGTTGATTTTAAAATGGAATCAAAGCACTATCCACTGGACGGCCTCTTACTCAAATTGGGTTAGAGGACAAGAGGAGGCCACTACAACCCCTCGGGACCACTCTGCGTCCTTTTCCATCCCCTCAATGTGTGCCTCGCCTTTGATATGACAACTTTAATTTACCTTTCGCTTGGGGTTTTTGAGTAACCAACTGAATGCTTACTATCGTTCATTGAATTCCACAAATAGGTTCTGGATGACAAGATTTTATCGAAAAAACTTTTCTTTTATTGGTAAAATTAAAATAACTTTAAGTTTGGAGAGATTTTTTTCGCTAAATTGTTTACTTTTAGCGATGGCTCGTAATATTTAAGAAAGTCGGGAAAAAAGATAAAATAAGATAATTTACGCGATAAACACCCGTGTATAGTTTCAGTATGTGTTATAATAGCGAAAGTTTAAAAAATACTGAAATTTACTGGACCAACTAAAATGAACGGCATAGTCCACTTGATATAGAAACGTAGTACTTTAGAACGTTACTTAAGACGGCGTCCATGGGCTAACCAAACGGCCTTTACGTAACAGATAAAAGCCTAGTGTTTCCCTTTTTTGTAAATAGTAGGAGAGCACCTCTGGGACGGATTTAGGCCCTCCGCTGCCACTTAACTTAAACACGGCCGTTGAATAGGATTGCTTTGAGAATGGCGGGGCGTTACTTTGCTAAATCCGGGCCCACTGTCACACCGATTTTAGGAGAAATTTTCACACTTTTGCCAGGAAAAGTACTCATATTACTTATGTAAATAATATTGAAGTTACTACATAGGAGTCAAACTTAATTAAAAAAAAACATAAATGGTAATAATGGCTTAAATAGTATTTATATAATGTACAAAATGTTCAAGATACACAAGAAACAGTTGAGCTATCTGCAGACCGTTACAAACGATTTAGAGATAACTCAACTGTTAACTGCTCCAAATCAGTACCAAACGGAAACGTCCGCACGACGCTGGTGGCATTGCCACACTGAATAGCAATGCTAATGTGCTGCGCCAGATACTCACCAGCCCTGTTATAAAAACTTCATGATGATTTGAACCTTCTTAGGCATGTCATCTACCTAAAGAGCAATCGGATGTTATTTCTATTACTTACAATTTATTTTACTACTTTACTCCTATAATGTAACAGACAGCCCGACCACAGTCACATCGTAAACGGAACTAAAACAGAAGCCACATTACTTTTATTGCCGAAGTTCGTCCTTGCTTACATTAGGTACTCGAGCTCAAGTTGAACCATTTATTTATGTAAAAATAAGTAGGTAACATACACTAAAAGTAAATAGGAATAGCTCACGAACGAAGTTTTGTATGTGTACAAATATTTTTATAACAAAACTTGATACCTACGTCTATTATGAAATCAATCTATCAACTTCCAAGAAGGAAATCTTTGACTAAAAGTCCGCACAAGGTAGAGTTATGTTGCGCGAACCTGTAGTCAATGATTTTCTTCGCGATTTACAGATGACGAAATACATGAAAAATATGGACTGAAAATACAATACATGAATGGGAGAATCGAACTTGCATTGCATTGAATCAAACCAAAAAAACAAATAGTATTTATTTCAGACGAGCATGTATGAAGATTGTTATGAGAGTGAATGAAGCGAAAGAGGTGTGTCAGGATCGTAGCAAGTGGAAATCCGTGATCTCGGCCTACCCCCCATGGGAATGAGGCGTGATTTTATGTATGTGTGTATGTTTATTTCAGACATTAATTTAAATTAATCTATAATTTTAATGTAATACCATATTTAATATTGGAAGATTTTTTTATCTTTTTTGCCATCGCGCGGTGTTATCTCGCGTGGACTTTAGCAAGGAAGGAAGAGAAATTCCATTATGTGGCTCAATTTAAAACTAGCCATTAGAAATTATGTAAAATTACCGGTGCGTTTACGACGAAAACATTATGCTTGCGTGAGTTGACGTTGAACGAAATGGCTTTCTTCCTTCGCAACGATTGTTTACCAACACGCGTGTGGTAAAGTAGAAAAATAATGCGTCTGATTCCATCATAACTCTACACTACACGCCCATTGTCCAACGATTAGTACACAAAATTGGTCTATTGTTATAGACTTCTTTGATATAGCTCTATTAACTTTCCTTTGTCCACCATAGGCAGTTTTTATCGACTTCACCAACGTTTAAAAAACGACAGAGGTCTCACGATGAAATATTCATGGCACATTTTTCTCAGTAATCGGTACGGTAGGTGTAAACTTGAGCGGCCGGCACGGCGCAGCACTTGCGTGAGGTAAAAAACATTAGTTATGTGCACTAGAACGTGTATCGTGTATGCTATACTTTTTACTTTCCCTGAGCGATTGCAATTTTTCAAGGTTGTATAGAAAATGAAACCCAATTTACGTACATTCCTAATAGCATGACGTTTGACAGTGAAGTGGCCCGACTTTCTCTTCATGCTAGAGCGGGCGCGGCGCGTCCTCGAGTCAACGCTCGGACATTTGTTTTTGTAATTATACCCGTAAACCAGCTGTACGTGTAAATGTTACCGCATTCAGCTCGGTTCACTCCCCCGAAGCCGAGGCGGGTTGACACAATACAAATTGCCGAGGCCAAGATGACTCGTGCGACTGAATATTTTATATGCGAGTAAATTTGGGCTTGGATCGCTTGAGCGCAATGTGAATGGAGATAATTAGGTCGGGGAACCGTGTGCTTGCGCGGTGAAATATGGGAACACGAAAGTTCAGGTTAAGAATCCCGCTCGGTGAAATGAGGATGAAACATAGCTCACCAGCTGCAATCTTCTGGTTTTCTAACATGACATGTGGAGGTATGTGTTTTGGGGTAACTGATTCCTGTTCCCTGGGGGTAACACAGAGAGTTCTAACGCTGTCAGTTACTTGTCACCCATTAAGTCAAGCTTAACTATTTATCACTGGTGTGACCTCTTTTTCAAGGTGTCCCAAAGATAATTTGGGCGGTGCGCGACACCTTTAGGGTCAAAGTGTTACCAAATTG
The DNA here is from genome assembly GCA_939531255.2 of Thera britannica. NCBI lineage: Eukaryota > Metazoa > Arthropoda > Insecta > Lepidoptera > Geometridae > Thera > Thera britannica. The sequence goes on along the minus strand of OW618036.2, from coordinate 16,112,760 downwards.
ACCCCGGACGGGCCCTCCGGGAAAAAGCTTCGCAGCGCGGTCGGCGAACATTTTTATGCTGCGTAGGTACCTCGTGAATATTATAAAGGGGAGTCGCATTTCACACGTTCAGGCGACAGTAAAAACATTCAATTCTATTTCAGGGTAAGCTTTATTGCGACGATGTTTTAGTTTAGGGACTGTGTTTTCTTGTAATTTAAAAATAACGTTATACAGAGTTCACCGTGTCTTCGGGACTGTGTTTGATTGTTCTGCTTTCAATCTCATACGCTGATATAAAGCAAGCCTCACATACAGTTTAAACTCTGTTGAACGTTATAGCAACATCCATAATATTATTCCAGTATATGATCCTTGTATAATTTATGTGCAGGTGTTTGGCTTAAAAATACTGCTAACAATTTTAATGCCGTATCGTAATGTTTTATTTTACCAGATCAATGTTTTGCGAAACATTGTGTCATGCCCGCAATGTGGGTAATTTAGGGAGCTATGCGGGCACCTCGTCCTCTGCTAATGAACGTCCCGGGTCCCAACATCACCAGTTTCCGCCATGCGAATTTCTACTATCAAAGGATCCTCCGTAATCAAGTTATTGGGAAATATTTATTGACTCCCCCGAACTCTCTCGGAGAGACGCATATATCTCCGAAGAAACATGTTTCTCTGCTACAGTAATTTGTAGGCGCTACGATATTTTTGCAGCCGATTTGATTGTTGTTTATATCCGAATGTGGCTATCCCTCATCCCTGTCTCTCGTACCATCTGCCCGGCGGCGGCGGATCGAAAGCGAGCGGTCACCGTAATAGAGGTCTCGTGCAATTGGACAACACATTTTTGCACGCAAACAGGGGTAGGATTTTATTAGCTCAGTTATCTGGTTTTATGAGTCATGTTTGCTGCTATAAAGTCGTTGTCTCCCTACGAAATGAGCTCTTATATTAAAACTTATGCATCGCCACGCCAATAAGAGAGTCTGTAATATCGGATTAGACCAGAGCGTCGCTGCTTATTAACAAAGTATTTTTTAATATTTTGAGTTTATAGAGGTTTGGTTGAATTGCGCAATGCTGCAGCTGTTTCACGAACATCATTATTCCAGCGTGAAGTAAAAACAACAGTTAGCTTGAATAAACAACAAGGTTATCTAGCTCAGTGGCTGTAAAAGCCATTACTGTGATATACATGAAGCAATTTAGGGAATGTCTCCCGTCAGTGGCTTGTCTTAGAAAGTGTCCCCTCACGTCTAGTTGAGTTGCCAAACAAGGTCCTGCCAGTATTCCGGGCGGGTCGTCGTCCTGGCGCACTCGTAATAAATCAGTAATGCCTCAGCTGGTAATAAGCGGCCAGCGATTTGGTACAGTTATAATCGCAGGACGGTATGTCGGAATAGGATGAAACTTTGTAGTAATAATAACTAGTTTGTAACGTTTTATAACGTTATTACCTAATTATGTCGCCGTAATCGGTCTATCTGAGCTAGGGCCAGCTTTAAACCCGTTTTGTCTCACATTTCTCATTAGTCTGGTTGTCTTTTTGATGACATTGCTTGTATTAAATCTAAGTTATATCTACTGACTTGTTTTTTAATGAAAACAAGTTAGGTAGGTACTTTATTTGGCGTTAACTTGCTAGATAGAAAATAACTCGATTTTGAAGTTTAAGAAACTTGAGAAACCGACTTCATGCCCAAACTGCTGAACCGATTTTGATGAAATTTCTATGAGACCAATCAAAAAATACTACTATAGAGATAAATCATTTTTCAAATCGATTATCAAATGGCGAAGTTATGTGATGACGAACCTTTTCCTTTTTATTTAAAGTCGGTTAAAAATAAGACATTTCAGGCAGAATAGGACAAGTAGTCACCGGCAGATTGATGTCAAGGTTGTTACTTGTGCCTTTCTGTTTCAATTAGAGACATCATAGGGCTTTATGCACATACGTACTACTTAATTCTTTATTGCACACAATATAAAACACAGGAAAAAAACAGAAATAGAGGACATGTACAAAGGCGAGCTTAACCCTGAATAGAGTTTTCTTACAGCAAACCTTTGAGGCTAGAGAGAGGTACTACCTATAGTTATACCACATAATTATATAGTATGCCCACATATATTATATAGTATGTATAGGTATAGCTAAGTACCCGCATGAGTGATGCCGTAACAACGTGATCAAGGGCCGGCCGACGCGTACGACCGCAGCCATTCATCAACTATTAACTCGCTTCATTAACTATCTATCGTTTTGGACAAGTGTCTGGTTGCTGATAATTGTGACTGAATGCGAAACCCTTAAACCGGGTTTCACTGAACATCATTCAAAGACTATCAGTAAACTTAATGTTATATTCAGTGATAGAATATAGCAAATCGATAAAATTTACAAAATAATTTTGTGATTTGCGGTCAGTGTACGATATTTACACAATAAAAAAACCTGACATGTATGAGTCAGACTCGTCCACCGAGGGTTCCGTACAAATTAGTAAGTACATAATAGAAACAAAAAAGACGACTTCGACAGCATAAGTCTAAATATATTCATTTGGCCCCGTTCCTTGCATAAAGACCCCGTTTTAGAAAATTTAATTACAAATGCAAAGTTTCCAGATTTTCTTTATACTTGTAGTCTAAGACGGGATTACTAGCCAAATTGAACAACAAAATACCCTATCATTTTTGATTCCCTTGAAAGTGTCGAAATATACGTTATTTGCGTCATTAATATCCGTATCTTTTTTAGGTTACTTAAAAGTTAGTTTTTTACACAGCTTCAAGAGACTGTTGACTTTAGTAAATCGTTTTAATTTCAACTCTATACTTCCACGCGTTCCCGAGATAGCAAGGGTTCGACAGACAACGACAGGACAACAAAGTTATCCTATAAAATTCAGTTTTTTCCTTTTAAGGTATGGAACCCAAAAAACGATACATAAAAGACAATACACCTAAAAGATGTAATTGCGTGCGTTCTCGTTGTCTTTTATTTTTAACATTTTTAAGATTTTGAGAGAAATTTTCTTTTCAAATGTCGGTTAACCTTGTAGCTTCGCCAAAGAAAGCGGAGAATTTTCCCCGTTTTTAATAAGCCTGCGTAAAGCCTTAAAATGTAATAGCTGAATTTAAATAGGGCGTCAAAGAGCGCCCTGAGCCATTGTCTCTAGTACATAATGAGTTCTCAGCCCCCGGAATGTGGAGCAGTGTGCTTGTAGTTTAATGATACTACTACTCTCAGCCAGATGAGACTGTCGACTACCTGAAGGGTTACGAACATTCTTGTCGAGAGTTTGTCACTAATAGCCGAGTTCCTATTAGTGTTTTACAGTTTGAGCCCCAAAAGACTGAACTACTAACGAATTGAGGCCTGCGCACATCTAGCGCGATGACGATGGCGTTCAGTGAAACGATGTCAAATATTGCTGTCATATTTGACAGCGTTTCACTGATTGTCATCGCCATCACACTAGATGTGCTTCAAAGTTACAGGCATCATGACGCACATTTTCAGTGAACTTTTGACATCTGACGCTCTCCGGACAGTTTTCTGTCTTCATTGAATTGGTACCACAATGAAGTAGATCTCTCTGTCTCTGGAGTCCAGTACTTAATGTAATGCCTTGTCCGCATGTTTAGACGTTTTTCCAAAATCTCACTCACTCACTCAAATAGGTACGTATACGGCGACCTTACCTGGCGAAGTGCCCCAATCCTTTCACATTTTTTTTAACGGTTATTGTTCTGAAAATATGTTCGCTCATTCATCACTAGCTCCATCACAGGAACCAGAAAAATTACTATCTATCCAGCAAAATGTCATTCCTATCTGCAGCGCTTCAGAAGTGGAATGCGAAAATTATGCGGGCGCCGGACGCTGCCATAGACGTAGCCTCTGACATGAAAGACCCCTAGCCACGTAGAAACAGAACTCATGTTTTGTACAGGAAGTCAATAAAGTGTCAAGCGGTACCCGGATCATACTATGAACTGCGGTAAGCCTGTTTACTTTAGTAATTTTATCTGTGTGCAAACGCAAACTTTAGTGAGCTGACCTTTGTTTCGCTAGATTTGTTTGCATTCAAATTAGGTAAGTAAATGAAAAACCTGATTAAAATAAATGCTCAAATGTGTTGAGAGTATAAATGCCTACGCTATATACGCCATCTGTGCGGCAATGTAGTTACTATAGGCAGCCTACTCTATCAACACCGTAGTCTAACGGGCGTTGACAGTTCTTTGATTTCTTAATGAAAAAAAATTATCGCCTGAAGTGGGAGTTTCACTTCTACATTAAATATTATGTTAGTCTGAGTGTCCGTCTATATTACATTATGCTGTACAGAGTTAGCACTTGTCGTTACTTAGTTTCGAGTCAGAGAGAGACATTTCTAGCAGGATATTAATGACAACGTTTAATATGTACTAAATCAAACTTAACTTAAAGAAGTAGTAGGCACGAACACTTACCTGATCAGAAATAATAAAACGAAAACTTTTAGGTATATGTAAAAAAATACATATTGTATCATATTTATAAGTTTTACATGACATTTAATGAAATACATTAACATTATAGCTTATTTTTCAATTTTTGTAATAATATTACAAAAATTGAAAAATAAGCTATAATAAGCAATTGCACTCACATAATATGTGAGTGCAATTGCTTATTATAGCTTATTGTGATTGTTGCCCTAGATAAAAACTATAAAACACCTAATCTACGTGATAATTTATTGTATTTTAATTTGTTTAGTATTATTAGTACCTATCTATAAAAAAACAAATGCATGTGTATGTGTCAAATTATGAATATTTTAAGTGTCAAAAGATGAATAAAAAATTAAAAAATTAACTAAATGACCAAAAAAGGGACCTACCGCACTTCATTTGGCCACAATACGTTTAGTCAGTAACCAGACTTAGTGCCTAATAGGGTGGCTCAGGAAATGTAGTCTTTATTTTGTATATTTTCAAGATGATTTTTTCTTCATAATAGACTCTACTCCTACTAATATTCGTAAAATTCTCATGAATAAATCATTTAAAAAATTAAGATAAAAAAACGAAGGAAATTCGCCATAATTACAATAATTATAAGCTTGATAGCGCGGAACTTCCAAACTTTTCTGTAATAATGAAATTTTTGAAGGTGAATGTACATTTGTGCTGAACTTTTGCCCTTAACCGAATGCGTATTGTTCTTATGAGTTACGTCTACTCCAAGATTGTAATGACCGCATTCAAATGAATTTCAGGATCCTTTTTCTTTATAAGTTTGACAATAACCAAGTTTTTAGCGGACAAGAAAGTTTCCTGGGGTCGTATCATGAAGTTTATATCATTGTGATCCAATCCCCGCATTTTTAAAACAATGGACCGTATTTCGGTAATAAATTAAAATTGGATAGCTCAGTGATCATTTGATGTGTGACTAAATCTAGTTTCTACGACATTTTCGTCAGAAAGTATAAAAGTAAGACAGCCCCCAAGCATGCACTCGCTCCGTAACCACACTGTCATAGCAAAGTTCCTAAACATAGAAACTTATCACAACCTTTTTCAAAATCCTTATTGAAATATCAGTTTCGAATAACTTGTAGAAAATATCTAGTTGAGCAGGTTTTAAACTGGTATTTATGATATGAAGTTTGTGCACAAAGCTCGGCGCCACATGCAAGGGTACTGAACGCTGGACTGAACATATTGCAGACCTTATTATTTGTTACTTGAGAGCTGTCGTGGAGCGTAATAGCTTACTAAAACTTGCTATTCGCGTGTACTACTAATGAAATTGCTGTATTTTGAGAAGCAGGATATCTACTTATGCTGAGATAAGGAAATGTGTAAATATAAATATGGCGTGCTTGTAGAGCGTAAGTTTCCCCAGCAGAATTTGTTTTATGGCTATCGGCTAAAAACATAACTTATACCATTCCCCTTCTAAAATATACTATTAGTTGCCTAGAACTAGCACTGAGTGGATTCCGGTATATGGAATTTACCCGATACCGATATTTGTGACCATTTTCAAATCATCTCCCTGTTAGAACTTTGTGGTAGAAAATATTTGAAGGTTTCAGGGAGCACCGTAACAACAGAAATATTCAGACCGGGAAATGATTATAGATGGTATGCGATACATTTTACGCAAACGTAAACCTTGATAAACAACATGATATCCTTAGATAATGATAATTATTATTAGAGCTGAGTTATTATCTTAAAATCCGTTCTTATTCGTGGATAAATTCGTTAACCATAATTTTAAACCCTTTTGATAAAATATTTAAAAACACTGCATCCTGAAAATTTTAAATTCTCAGTATTGTCACTTTTGTATTCAAATTAAACTATTTTTTGTGTTGTTTAAAATGAAAACTACCAACGTAGTATAAAAACGTAATAACAATAAGTGACGCCAAATAAAAAGTAAGTGAGACATTGTATGTACGAGAAATATATTTAAATAAAAAACAAGCTTATTTAACCGCGTTGCCGGGCATGGCGAAATATTATTAAGAATGTAGGCAAGGCACAAATTTAAATACCTGTCTGCAGAAGTTATATAGTTTGCCCTGTGTATTCTTTGTTTCAATCAATATCGGGTAATTTAAAATTAAACGAAATTTGGGACTCTATTTTAAAGTTTTTGGAATAATTGAGAAGGCCTATGCCCAGTATTGCACTCTTTAAGGGCTAGGCTGCTGGATTGGTAAAGCAAAAGTAGGGTTACCACGCTATGGATTCCATATTTATATTCATAGAAAATGAAGTTGATGAGTTGATGAAAGTTACGGAACTTATTACGAGATCGTTAGCCCTTTTAACTATCAGTAATGTTTTGATACTAAGACATTTCATTTCAAAAGAGGTTTTTTCCATAGATAAATGATCCAAACCGAGGACAAACAGTAGGCCTAACACAAGCTCTGTCTGGCTCTGTCTTTGGCTCTAGTTTTGAGTGTGTGTGAGTGTTCACCATTGTATTAGGTATACTGTGTGTGTGAAGTTTCGACGTAGGATTTATTTAGTCAACACTCACACAGACTTAAAACCAGAACTAGAGACAGAACCAGACAGAGCTTGTGGTAGGCCTACAGGTGATCATTATAATATTAATATAGTAGGTAGAGGCCCTTTTTTTCTCGGGGCTTAGTTTTTTCTCTTCAGAGGTAAAACATGTATCTCAGTATTTAGAAGGGCGTTCTTGGAAATCAGGTATTGCAGTAGACCTCGTCGAAAGCAATAAGTATCGGATGTCATGAGTGTTCGTGTAAAAACAGGAATTTAATCATACGACTCGGAAAACGTCTTGTCGGATTTGTTTTCCATTACTTTTGAGATCACGTACAAACATGAGGAAAACGATCGGTACAATATTTTATAAAAAAGGGATTATCCCGTACATAGATACCAAAGATTGTGAATTATATAAACGAAGCATAATTGACTGGCCTCTCAGCTCAGTTGATAGTAGCTCTGCCTTCTGAGCCGTAGGTCGTGGGTTCGATCCCCACCGAGAACAAATATTTGTGAGGGGAACACAGATGTTTGTTCTCTGTCTGGGTGTTATATTGTATTCTAAGTATGTATTTACAAAAAAATATGTATATACGTATTATATCAGCTATCTGGTTCCCATAACACAAGCTCTGCTTAATTTGGGGCTAGATAGTGTTGTGTGAATTGTCCAAAATATTTATTTATTTATAACTCTAATGCTCCTTACTCTACTCACTACGATTACAATAGGACACTTTTTCCGAAATGCATAGATCCGTATTTTGTAACTACCAGATATATACTACTTTTGATAATAGCATCGTCAGATTTTTTAATCTCTATCTACCACATCTAGGTACCACAAACTTATCGAGGTTTGTTTTTAGCCAAAAACGGAAACCTTACAAAAATAGGTCTATAAAACTACATGTAAACTTCGTTGAAAACCTTCACAATTTGACTTGTGATTGTGAAGTAATTTAGTAGTACTGTGTCCATAAAATTGGTAAAAAATATCACAAAACAGTATTTTGACCATGCTACAACAAACACAAACAATTCTTAATTTGTTTCTGGTAATAAGGTTACTTAATATGGGTATATCTTTATCGTTGATTGCCAGTCAGTCGGTAACGTAAGAGCTTTATATTAATTACGAGGGTAGGCGAGTGTCAGAGATGTGGCTAACACATAAAATGTCACTTCCATAGACTTGTATGGTATTGGTATAGTTCATACACAGGGCAATGACGACGAATCCGTGCTACGACACTTTGATACCTCGTCCTCCTTAGATCTATGTTTATAAATACCATGCGTGTAGATTTTTATAATGTCCCAAAAGTTAAGAGCTGAGCAGGATTTGAACCCGCGACCTTCCTCTTGGTACGGGGCTGCGCCATCAGATCACAATCACACTCGACGAATAACTAGGGACTGTTCGGCACTAACCATGCGTGTGATTTTAAGTTTTCAAAAATTTTAAACAATTTAGTAAAAGCATGCGGTACTAAATTGTTGGCAAAGGTATTAAGCCCGTTGTGTAATGTGAGCTGAGCACCTCTCCTCCACTAGAACTTTCAGTATTTCACGAGGTTTACTAAGTTTTCGCTAAAAGCTGCTAAAGTTTGAGAGCAGAATACTTCTGCTAAGGAGTTAATGCTTCTATCGGAACTAGGACCTCATTTCGCCAATATCCGATTAAAATCGGTTCCTTCAAAATGTCGTCCTATAATACCAGTTTCTGGCACCGAGTATTAAGTTCCACTATTCTAGTTATTTCCTTTGTGCTTGACTCGGCTGTAGGGATGGCAGTTGAGGGTTAAAAATTACAAAAGACGGACGAAAATGTATGACATGCCTCCAGTAGGCCTGCCAGGGTTAAAACCAGAGCCAGAGATAGAGCCGCCAGGCAGGGCTTTTGGTGCCTACAGTTTCCACATAATATAGCAATTGGAGCAATCATAGATTTTAATCAAAATTTAGCAGCATGATAAATAACGATTCTATAGGACTAAAGATATATTTGCTGGAGTAACTGTATCCTAGATTCCGCATTCTGAGAGGCAATCGGCTAATGATATTAGAGCTATTAATTAAACGCAAGAATTTAAACCATTATTCGAGCAATCGGCTCTAAATTCGCTGCATTCTTCATATGGATTTCATTTGGATTCGGTCAAAACTAGCATTTCAGCTAGTTTGGCCTGACGACAAAAAAATACGCATTGTTGATTCCACATGTATTAATTCCAATTTCATAGATGTTTTTATCAGCAGCATCTGATCTTAACTTTATTTTAAGCTGTATGATTCTTCAGTATAATGGTGACATCGGCCATTTTTTAGCCGGATAAATAACATTCTCAAGTCAAGGATAGACAACCCTATATACGCTGCGCTGTATGTCTGGTTGTGTAAACAATTTTCCGTGGTGTTTTCATCCAGTTCCACGAGGTTTCTCTTTGTTAAACGAAATATTCTATCGAACTTCAAAGCGATTCAAAACAATTCTGTTATTTCGATATTTTATTAAAGTGACAAGGTTTTCCAGCAATTCAAAGATATCAAAGAAAACGTTTATATTGAGCCTTCGATTCAATAACGACGGGTTTGAATTTATTTTAAGGATAGGTACTTATAGTTTCTTGAACTCCGTATCCAAGGTTGACATTGACATGGCTGTTAATAGCTGTAGGCCTAAATGTTTACCTACGTCAAACAAAACACATTGTTACCTATATCTCACGAGAGCGAGAGATTATAAGTGTGTAAGTGAGAGGTAATGATTCGATTCGATTCTATTTTGGCGCGGGCTATACCTACCTAGCTTGTTCTACCTTCTTGTACTAAATACCTTCTTTTTTAAACCATGATGTTTTTGTTTCAGGTAAATATCGTACACCCAAATCACTACCAAAAGTATCTACAGACTTAGTAAAGAAGCCAGGCAAGTACGTATTCATACACACACGTGTATGAAATATCCTACTTAGTTTCATAGTTGCTAGCCTACGCTCCCTAACCTTTATATTTAGGTTAGAATAGCTTCTTGAACATGACGTGATGTAAGCCTATACCATTGAATTGATAGTACATTAATGTAACGGTCAGAAAAAGAGGCATTGATGGACGAATGTGTAAATCGTAAAAAATGCCCAGTTGTGGCCAAACTCTGCTCAAATAATCTTCTTCTTCTTAGGGTGCCTCTCCACTACTGAAGGTTGGCAGTCATCCTTTTAAACTTTATTTTATCTAGGGCAAGCCTAAATAGGTCTTCTACCTTCTTGATCCCGGTCCATTCCCTGATGTTGCGAAGCCATGACGTTCTTCTTCTACCTACTCCTCTCTCAAATAATGCGACAAAATAATACTACTTGAACTCTCTCTCTCTACAGTTACGAGAAACAATGACCGAAATTTTTCTCACTTGGAAATCCTCATTTGTGTTTCAGTAAACAGCATTTAATTTTGCAAGCCAGTTCGAAATTTAAATATTCGTAATCTTTGATACTTATACTTGTCACATTTCAAAGTAAAATGTCGTTCCATTTTTAAAATACACCATAGATATGAGTTTTCTATGTGAGGTTAGATTTAACTCTCTACATATCCAATGATAACAAAGGTAGTTTTCATATTATATGTGTACTTGAATGAATAAAACGCTTTGTTCGCGACAGGCTCATCGGAATTACTGCATATTAACTGGCGATTTAATATTAATTTAAATAGGAGAGTGTTTTGCATATTCAAGCATTGGTGTGAGTATATAGGGTGTATCATATTGTATACTTATGTGAATGAAATGTGAATGTGTTTTTGTGAATCGTTGTCCCAAAAGACTACATTTTATAGAGCTTACTTCTTGTCTATTGACTGACTTGTCTAAAAACTGATTTATTTATGTAACCTTGACATTTTGCAAAATTGTACGGAAGCCATTAATTAAGAATAAGATTTTGTTATGTATTAATGTATAGGTAAAGCACAAAATTGTACAAGTAAAGCTATCAAATAACACTTTGGAGACATTTTTTGTACACCCTATATATGATCAAAACCAGCGTAATAACTGAATACCAACCAATCAATCATGTGGTGAATGGTCGACGAAATGAAATTCAATTATAACTTTTCAATGGCTTTGAAAGAGGTTCCATTTTATGAAGGTAAATTTATAATTGGGTACATTATTATTTTAAAATACTCTACGAAATTATAATACTTGTTCATAGGTAAGTAATGTAATTTGAACTATAGCAAACAGAGCGAAACAAAGAAATAATAAATACAAAATTTTGGATGTTTTGGTATTTGTGAATACCTAATTACCTACCTACCACGCCTTGGCGGCTAGGGCGATTTATATGTAGGTATGTACGGCTAGTATCTTCCTTAAAAATACATCACAAACTATGTATAACATGCTCATATCCTAATTATGTATTACCCATAATTAGGATACGAGCCGAGCCACGAGAGGCATCTATATTATATCTATAAATAAATATTAATATAAACATGAAAGACCCAAGGCAAAATCTGAAAAATGCAACTACTGGTATTTATTTGCAAATGTGAGCACTCCCAAGAATGTTAAGCAAAAATATTTTCACTTTCAGAAAATGTACCTAATATCAAACATTCAGGCGCGTTCTCAATAGAGATATAAAGTGTCGTTTTATGAGTCTGCTACAAAATATTCAGAGTTTATAAGTCCCACGTTGGGCGCCAGTAGTCAGCCGCCATGTTGTACGAGACAAGCATAGAATTAATAATAGTTTGTACTCACGGATCAAAATACTCTACAACTGAAAATAATTTGTATAAACGAGTAAATGGCAATGCTTTGCTATAGTCGATGGTTACCAATTAACATCAGATGGGTTTCCTTGCATATAGCTTCATTAGCTAGTTGTAATTAAAAAAACAACTTCTGTTGACTCTTTTTCTTATCGTGTCACTGGCTCTATTAAACCAGTGTGGTGAAAATATTTAAAGTGCGCCTCAGAGGCTCTCTTCTGTTGACTAAAATACCTAAATGTTGACCAAATAAATGTAAAATGCTAACTAAAATGTATTCAGTAAGATAAATATGAGAGCACTGGTGGTCTAGTGGTAGCGGCCCCGCCTTCCGATCCTAAGGTCGTGGGTTCAAACCCAGTCGTGTACCAATGAGTTTTTATGTCGAAAAATTTAAGTACACAATGCTAGTGCTCTCAAACGGTGAAGGAAAACATCGTGAGGAAACCCGTGGCTTAGTCAGCTCCGCACGTATTGACCATGTTTTTCCTGTGGATTAGGCGGACTAAGCTGTCAGGATGGTATAGGTGCTGGGCAAGCCTATCCCATCTAAAATCCTGTCCCAGGCACTATAGCGTCCCGTAAGTAGGGGCATGAGTAATCACCAGTTGCCCCTGACGCTATATAAATCATCTACAATAGATGCAAAGGCCTGTATGTAAGATAAATAAATGTCTTCAGGTACCTATTGGAACACGCGATAGTCAGTTAGCAACACCTCAGATAACTTTGCCAATTTTGTATTTACTTACACTCAGATACCATTAGTCTAGTCTAGACCTTAGACTAACATTATCTAAACCCTTTTTCAGACTATAAAAGGATGAACTAATGAGCAGGCGTCAGGTTTAGACTCTTGAGAAAATGATTGGGTATTCTCGATGGCATCTATACTAAAAGTCAATCGGTTAACCACAGACGCTATAATACAGAAATAATAGTGTTAAAAAACTTAAAAAACACGCTTTTGAATAATCTTATCAAATTAGTGTTATCGATAAATCTACAAAGTTTGAATTAATTAATTTTCCTTATTCAATTCGAGTAATTTGTGCCAAATCATGGCTTTGACTTTGGAAGAATGCACCAGAATTCTTTTAATTTACAAATTATGCGTAATTAAATTTTCTTTCAGATACTTTTATTTATAGAGCTAGTTTGTGTGGTTTTAATGTTATTTGGAGGTAACTAGGTATGGTAATCTTCTATTTTTGCGAGCAGATGTAGTAACTTTAATATAATAAGGGAAAAGCATCAAAATCAAAATAAAAAATAACTCATTTTTCAATGGAATAAATTTATTGAATGTTTATAAGGATCACTTTAAATCACGTGGGCATCCCTAGTGCTATGTTGTTGACACTCTCTCGTCCCAACGCAGTCGTCCAGTCGTCGCCGCCACGTCGTCGTCGCCACCCTCGATCAATGCTAGGCATAATATAGGGTGTATACGAACATCTGCAGTAAAGTTTAGATGTGAAGGTTTCTCTTACAAGGTTTGCGCTCAAAGAATGTTCAGCCTGTATAAACACCTCGTGCTTAGCCGCTGCTAGGTATTTATTGTGATGGTACTCAGGCACTGTCAAATTTTGATTTGAGTGTTGTTTTCACACGCTTTATTAAGCTTTCTCGAGTTTGGAGTTGGTATTGAATTTTAATGAGTATAATTTTAACAAGGCCAAAGTTTTGCACATTGAAACTCAAATGCTTTTAATACGTCTTTTAATTGTCAGGAGTTTCGCTTATCTTATGCTTACAATGTAAATGGAATTTTACGAAACGAATTAACTAACCAGACTCTCAAGAGACTGGGAGAATCATGGAGGCCTACCCCCAACGCGCTCACACACACACACACATACTCAACACACCCTTACACGCACAACACACCCTCACACACACTCACGCACCCCGCACCTAATGTAAGCTCCGTATATAAATAAAAAAAAAAATGTTTTTTATAATTTACATAGCTTTAAGTCAAACAATTATATTACAGAAGAGCGGGACCCTCTAACACAGGTATTTCTATACTTAAAAGAGGGTCCCAAACCCATGATAATGTATTATAAATTAAGTTTACAGAAAATAAATATTTGTATTTGTATTTGAATTGTTCTCATTTAAAGTTAGATTTACGTAATTTGTTCTTGCTCTCCGTATTGGACTTATGTCGTTATAACTTAGAGCAGGGCTTCTTAGATGGAATCGGCAGCCTTCAAAGGTTTTGGTAAAAATACACACACGAGATTCCTTAAATCCTTGAAAATATAAAAGGATCAGCGATACGTCTAAGTCTCAGACAATATTTATTTGTTATTTCAAGTAATTCAAATTTCAAATAATTAATTTTCACAAAATAGAGTTTAAGTAAAAACGAGCTACAAAAACAATATCTTTCTATTCTACACTCAGAAAAAAATATTGTTGGCTCCAACAATAAAACTTTAACAGGGGAGAGCCCACCATGGTGTATAGTCCGTGCGTCAATGTTTTTATTGTCATGGATCAAGTTGTCAGTACAACAATATTTCTATTGACAAGAAGAAAATTGTCATTGCAACAATGTTTCTATTGTCAAGAATTAATTGTCATTGCAACAATGTTTCTATTTTATCAATAAAGCGTGTTTTTGATACTACAACAACGTATCTTTTGTCAGCGGAACTAATTTTGAAAACGAAGGACTAAAAATGTACAACTAGTAGGTACGAAAGATCCCAAGTGTGAGGGGTAAAAAAAGAAGATTTGATAAGACCGAAGTTGATCCGATGCATTCATAGGATCAGCTCCAGTCATCTCAAATCTTCAACGGATTAATTAATCCGTTGAATACAATTTCATAAAACCACTTCTACTATATAAGGAAACGCCGTGCGTTTTCGTCAGCGCGTTCTAGGATCGTTACAATTTTAGTCACGCCATCTAGTTCTAAATTTAGTAAGCAGCTTTTTTGTTAGTTTACTTTACTAGCAATGTTCACATTGACACACTTGCAACGTTCCATTGACACCTCGGCGACATATTTATTGAATGACAAAAGGTAGTTGAATACTACGACTATAGTTATTTTGCTAGGTTGTTTTACAATGTTCACATTGATACACTAGCAACGTTCTATTGTCACCACAACGACTTATTTATTGCATGACAAAACGTAGTTGAACTTTACGCTTTAGTTATTTTGCTAAATTGATTTACAATGTTTACATTTACACATTTGCAACGATCCATTGTCATCACAGTAATATATTTGTTGTATAACACTGGCCCACTTCTACTCCAAATATTGCTATGCCCTAAACTTAAGGGCTTATTTGTATTCACCATTTTTAACTTTAAAACTTCACCCATGTAACATAATAATTGCAATAAAGAATATGAGTATGAGTTTGAGTAGTCACATGCTCCGACTATAGAGGTCTTTTGTTAGATTTATTAAAAAATGTCACATTGACACACATGCCAGTTCCATTTTCACCTCAGCAACATACTTATTGTATGACAAAAAGTACTCAAATGCCACTACTATAGTTACTTTGCTACGTTTTTTAACAATGTTCACATTGACACGCTAGCAACGTTCCATTTTCACTACAGCAACGTATATATTGCATGTCAAATGGTACTTAAATGGTACGACTATAATTACTTTGTTAGATTTATTAACAATGTTCACATTGACACACCTAAAACGTTTTATTGTTGTATAATCAATTTTTTTAATAACTTTGATGTAAGGACAAAGCTAAATTGTTCCTTGCACATTAAACGAAGGAAAATCAGCGGACAATAAAAAAGTTGCTGAACCCAACAAAGCTCTTTCTGCTAAAATAACAGAGTATTTAGTTGCTCCGACAGGAAATTTCTGACAATGCATTTATTGTGACTTTGTTGACCCATTTTTTTCTGTGTGTAGGGAAATTTCAGCTCGTACGTACTCAAACTAATATTATCTAAGAAATAAATAAATTGCTAAAATAAATTGTTACGTTTGATAATATAAAAAAAATATCCATACTCTTTGGACAGTTGCTAAAGGGATATCTTGTAAGAAAATAAGGTATCCCTTTCCGAAAGCCTTGCCTAGAAAAAAAGCAAGGTGATTTATGACAGCGTTACCACTGATAGCCACCACAGAACTCATAAGCTGCCTTCCTACGGTGCGTGGTTCTGCAGATCATCACGCACCGCGCACGACGACGCACGGCAACGCACACAGAAAAGGCTCCTGTGCTACCGCGCACCTCAGTGCACGAAACCGTTCCCATGGTGTGTCGTTCGAGCTGATGGTGCGGGCTGGTGCGCGATATCACGCACCGGTGGGAAGGGGCTATTAGATAAGCGCAAGGCTTAAAAGTTGCAATATTCTCGTTCACGCTCGTGTTTCAACGCTCATATTTTTTTAAACGTGGGTTTTGAAGTAAACACTCTCGTGTGTTTTCATAAGTCTGTTTGTTGTTCAGAGAAAGTTTAAACCTTATTGTTTTTTGACCATTTATTGTTAATTTTGTAAATAATGAAAGGCTGTATAGTGTAAATGTTGGAAGTTTGAAGGGACTTTTTAATATTTTCAAAGTTAAAGTTTTGACTAACTGACAGACCCTATTTAACCACTGTTCCTTGAAGTAAAAGTTCCATAAACTTGAAGTTTGTAGGGTGTTTTGTTCCTTGCAAAACATGGGTAAGCTACACTAGAGCGGGGAACTAACTAAAAGTTTCGCTATTTCATACAAACTTTCTTTCTTCTTCTTGTCGTGTCACTGAAGCTGAGAACTAGAAATTTAGAAAGAGAGATTTAAAACGAAGAGAGTTCATATCTATCTATACCAATGTTATAAAGAGGAAAGATTTGTATTTTAGTGTGTATGTTTATAATATATAAACTCAAAAACTACTGTGCCGTTTTCAAAAATTATTTCTCCATTGGAAAGCTACATTCACCCTGAGTAACAACATGGGCTATATTTATGTATTTAAAAATAATGTCCACCCGTGCGAAGCCGGGACAGGCAGTTAGTATTGAATAAGTGTTTTTGAGGTACCCATTAGGTTTTTGAAATGAAGGCTATGGCGGGGAAAAAAACTACGCAGGCAAAGTCACAAGTAACGCTTAGTTATTAATAATCCGTTTACTCGAATGGAATAATAAGAAGTGGTTTTGTGTTATAATGGGAAATAAAGATCGTAATGTATTATTAGCGCCATAAACGCAAGCCGTTGGTTGAAACTGCCTTCATTTTCCTTATAACATGTATAAACTTGCCAATTCGAACTCATAGCTGCCTCCAATCGTGAAATTTCAGTTATCTATTATCATTGCACATAAACCAATATCTTTAGGAGAAATTTCAAACTTCTCAATGTAGTAAAGGGTACAAAAAACATTAGAGGTATGAGAGTTCTAATTGAAAGGATCCTAAACTGAACATCTTTTGAGCGTGACAAACGAGTAAGTGATGTTACTTCAATAAATGGTAGGCCACAATATGCCATTTCCATCATATCACCACACATTAGGTAAAAATACATGGCCCAGATAGTGAGTTCAAAGCGTTGATATTCGATATTTTTTAACATGGTGTAAAAAATATGAATTATTGCAATCGTGGAATTATTAAAATAATGATTTAAGTATATGGGATTTTGATTTTGTTATTTATAGTTTACCAATAGTCCTAGGTAAATGGATAAAGAAAGCTACAGACTTCTCCATTTAATGATCGTGAACTCGATAGTACGCGATCGCGAAATGCATTCAAACGAGGAGATACAAAGACGGGAACCCCGTAAAATAGAAAGGGTCTTGTGAAAAGGTTGTTGCTTCGACAAAATATTTACATTTTTATGTTGCTTTTCGAGCCGGATAAGTTATTTTAGTGGGTAGTTTCATAAATTCCTTTTGTGTTTCAATGTAGCGCAACTGTGTTTTTATTCCATGTCTATTGTGACTTGTTTGACATTTTAACACTATAGCGATCGGTTTCTGAAATCACAATCAAAGCCATGCGCGCAGCGATCTAGAGATCGCTTGCGATTGCGATCAGTGAAACGATATTTATCAGTCGATATTTGTCAGCGTTTCACTGATTGCCATCGCCATCGCGCTAGATGTGCGTAGAAAACAGTAACAATATTATGGACAGTAAATTTATTCTAAATTTAATTACTACCAAACAAGTGTGTTATTAAATTGAACCTGATGGATAAATAATTATTGCTTACATATTAAATTATATTGACGTGGCGAAATTGGTCGCACTCACATGGTAACATTTATTCAATAAATATTAAAATAATTAATTTAGGACTCAATGTTATTCAGGCCCAAACTAAGCCAAGTATTTAGAGTAACTTTTAATTAGGGGAAATTAAACTAGAGTGTAATTTGGATGTTGGTTTATGTAAATGCCTAAAAGCTTCAGGGGCAAACGGAATAGCAAACGAGTACTGTGCGGTGATAATGTACGTTGGTCCCGACTACCAACGTAATTTTTAGCATTTTATAATTTACATACAACGCTGCCATCGCGGAATACAAAGTGAAATAAGTTTTTTAATGCAATTAAAAAGCCCGTGGTGAGAAAAAGCTCGTGGCGAGAAAAGGAAAAGTAGAGTTGGTAGGGTTGCTCACTGGGCTGCGATGAGCCACTTATAACAACACTGGTAGAAAGCTCGCGACTTTACTTGCCCTTAGTTATTTTCTTACAAGGCAACCTTTTTTACCGTGGTTGCTGGCAGACTGTTTATTACAACATAGCCGAAACGTCGGGAAAAAAAACAAGTAATATACGCGATAAATACCCGTGTAATAGTTTTAATATGTGCTATGATCGCGAAAGTTTAAAAAGTACTGAGGGGGCCTTTTTATGTCATGTCACTGTCACTTTTATGTCAAAAAAATGATTTATCGACTAATTTAGCTACTAAAAGCTTCAAAACTGAATAAACATTTTTTTATTTTCCAAAAAAGGTTTGCTGCTACAGCTATTTTAATGTAAATTAATAAGATGATGCACAACTTCAACTTCGTAATGTCGTAGAAATATTTTCTGATATTCTAAATATTCATCATGTTGTGTGTGTGTGTCTAATTCACTAATATGACTAACTAATATTACATGATGTAGGTATGTTCACTATCAGTCAGCCAGTCAGTGAGTCAGACAGTTTTATGTGATGATATGAAGCGAAAACATTGAGGTAAGACTCAGGTGGAAAAAAGAAACAGAATCTTAATTAATTTTCTTTGAGACTGTATACAATGAGAACATGTCTAGACCAGAAAATAAAAATAATGGTGAATTTTCAAAGTTAATTAAAGCAGGTAACAAGCTATACGATTCTGTGGTCCTAGTTTCTATAGAGAAATGCATAGGACATGTCATGTCATCCCAAAAAATCTATCATAAACCTTGTAAAGACTTCTAAGCCTCACCGGTGTAACGCTCTAAAAATACTTGTATGTAGTGTAATATTTCTCCAGAAATTGCTTTGCTAAAACTTTGTTTTTGTATTACAAGAATTAAAGCAAACTTAAGAGCTCTGCCGAGGCACGAGAACCCATTTATACGAGTAAAAGTTGACTGAACATGATCATTTAACCCGCGCCGTTCCCCTTCCAGTTGTTAAAAGGAAAGCATTTTTCAGCGAGGTCGGGGCGCGACCCGTTGCAATTTGTGTTACTTCACATCGCTCCGTGCTTCCTCGAATACAATCGCGGAGTTCCACACTTAAAACGCGAAAACGCTATTTATTCCCATCCATGCAACCGAGACAGCAACGCGGGCCGCGGACGTATCGTCTCCCAATTTAAACTCCCACTCGACAGATTGTTTTCGCTCGGAATTGCAAACTTTGCTATCCGCATTCTGATTGATGCACGAATTTCGATGCGGATATTATGAGCCTCACCCCCGATACTTAATACTTTTACTGAAAAAGTTGGGGCAAGCAAGGTTTGCGAACAAAGAGGAAAGTTCGTCGAGCAAACTAGAACTGCCGACGCGATACGAGTTTTTCGGCGTCTCGTAGGTACGTATCTATAATTTGAGAGAAATAACAGCCGAACAAAAGTTTCTGGAAGTTATAGCGCTGGCTTTAGTATGAACTGGGAATTGGAGTCAACATTAGTTACGATTTTGCTTCCGTGAGATTTCTCGGGGCAAAATAATCCTATCATATCTATTAGGATGTTATTAATTCTGATATGTGTGCGAAAGTTTGTTGTGTATGGATGGATTATGTAGATCGGTTAAAGGTTTTACTTTTCGCTATTCCAATGACGCATGACGCATGTTCAGGTTTTCTTATGATATCTCCTGCCCATCATCGCACTCAGAAAGTTTTTACATTTTTATAAGTCTGCAGCCCTTCGGACTCCAAAGTGATATGTTATGCAACAGCAACAATCACTGGACGAGAATTCTTCGCATCCTCTTCCAAAACGTATTACTCAGCGCCAGCCTTTTTTGTGTGAGCTCCACATTTTTCAGCGAAACGAATGGAACGCAATTTGTATAACTCGTAACGTCCATCATGCTGCTGTATTTACCTTTGGCCTTTAAATAGGCAGGAATAAAAAAAATAAAAAGTTTGGTAAGTAGAAAACGTATAAGTAAGTGGAATAGACTTCAAAATATCAGTGCTTGTTTAATAATCAACATCTTCTGCACTTCTTACCTCAGGCACCAGTCTTTCACAATGTTGGCATATTATCTTTGTTTGTTGTAAACATTACGCATTATCATTGTGTATTATGAAAGAAAAATAAATCCTTTAACTTTACTTACTTTTTTATAAAAGATTAGAATAGAAATGCTGACATAAAGAGGTAAAACCGTCAGTTCGGGCTCCGTAGAGTGTTGTACCGAGTACAGCGACAGCCGACAAATTGTACCGAATGCAATATATTGCTTGGATAAAGTCAGCTCAGAATCCTTTTCGAGGCGTCCCCGACAGTGACGTAGTCGATCCTCGATCACGCTTTTCATTGGATTTTAGATTATCGGCAGATTTCACTAACATTTTCTTAGCAATTTGTCCATTGATTTACTTTGAGTGATTGTAATTTTCATCTTGGGTCTAATTGAAAGAAAGAGACTGCGTCTTACACCCATGCAATAAAGGGCTCACAACAAAATTGTAAGCAAACAATTACAGCAATAAATTGTCATAAACATAAGCGCCAGTTGTAAGTTCTAAGCGCCATTAGATTTGGCGACACGTTGCGTCAGTAGCGCTCCAGATGTGAGAGTACCAGTAGTGCTCTGAAGGCCTGCGCACATCTAGATGGCGATGGCAATCAGCTGAGACGCTGTCAAATATGACAGCGATATTTGACACTGTTTCAGATAATCGCCATCGCTATCACCTAGATGTGCGCAGGTCTTTAATAAGGCAAACACTTGAGATTTACTGTTTATATTCTCGAGTCAATATTGATAGGACAATGAACGTGGCATCTGCTAATTAAGGATGGTTATGGAGAACGAATGGTCGCGCGGGTGTGTCTAAGTGCCTGAATACGTTTATTTCGCCTCGCATATACCTTGTACCTAAGTTATTTACAAAGTTTATCCATTTTATAGCGGTTTTCATAGAATCTCAAATCGTAGGGTTGTGGGATTTTATTCTTTGTTATTCTTACTTGTTTATAAATTTTGTTGCGTGGACTTTATAGTGCTTCGTAATGTGGTGGAAACCTTTTAGCGCCAGTAAGGAGTTGTAAGGTCATGGGTTCAACGGCCTCAGCATCACGGTGATTTGCATGTTCCGAGTGATTTCATGCTCTTCTTGTTTCTTTGTTCGCTTATTCTCGGAAATCAGAATCGTGATGAATTTGTTGCATGACGACAGTGATTCCATGTTCTCATCTCTCGAAAACACGCCATTTTGTCAGCGGTTCAGAGTTCAAATTGGATTGTAAGCGGTTGGCTAAAGGGTTAACATAAAGTGATTGGTTTTCTCTATAAATAAATCGAACTTCTCGAACTGTCGGAAAAAATAAATAGGTGCATACGTGCAGGAGTGTCCAGCGGAGTGGAACGCCCTGAGATCGTGTTCGCGGTTGTCGACGCCTGATTACATCTGTCGGGTGCAACAACATCATGCGGTCTGGACGAGCACACATCTCATACCCCGTTACTCCGGCCAGACCGGCTATTAGTTTAATCATGGCCAAACTATCCCGAGCGGACCGATTCGCGTGATCGTAACCCCGACGTCGTCGGGCGGTGGTCACGATCGGGTCGACGAATCTCTTATTACTTGCCTCGAACAAATTCATTTTAAAAACGTTTCCATGGACCGGTGGCGAGTAATAAAACGAGCGGTCCCGCGGCGACCGTCGCAAACTATCTCCGCGCGCGCCTGCATAAACCTCGCTAATTAGCATACTCGCACCCGCGGCGATTCACATCCGAATGATTAAAGACCACCCGGAGGGCTTGCGAATGAAAAAGGAACCAAATAAATTGTATTTCGTTATGAGCTGTTTATTCTATTGTCATATTGAAAAGATGCTTAGCGCTGTTATATTGAGGGGGGCGGTGGCGGCAATGCGGAGCTCTGAGTGAAAACGCACACTACGGTATTTTATTATTTCGTTATATTATTTCCTGCTAGCGAAGATTCGCGATAAGGAAAGGGATGCTGTCGAAATCTTATAAAAACGGAATCAACGAAGCGGAAAAGATTGAAAATATCGTTTAATGCTCGAAGTGCGGACAGAGGGTGGTTATTGCGGACGCAGAAATTGTTTGCGAACAGAATTTAGTCCATTGATAGTCTCTTAAAAGGTTAACTCACTCACATTCAATACAATTTTTAATAAATACTACTGAACCATCAAAACGTTTATCACACACATAATTATTCAACCTATGCTAGTATCAGAAATTGTATTACCTAGTGATGTAAAGATAGGTCTACAGGTGGGATAACTACAGCTAAAATAGAGTCTTCTCCCAAACCCTCTGATGATAAAGGCCTACCAAGTGCAGATTGTAAAGGAAACAAAAATAATCGTACAACACAATAATCGAATCGCAATGCAAACTCAATTTCTCTGAATGCGAATATAAAACGTATTGTACGTAGGTAGAATCGTGAAATTAAATTGATATGAAACTAACGAACGGAGCTCTTTGTGAGGCCATAAATAAAATTAAATGTCCCGTTACTGTGACACATGGCATACTTATTGAAGAAACCTATTATCCAGTAACAGTAGTGCGTGTCTACGCACTCTTTTTATCCTGTCGGTCGAAGGAGGGGTTTTTACTACTGGGTTTTCCCAAAATCATTTTCAGTGTACTCGCTCTAAAGAACTGTTGTTCCTTAGAGCGTTGTACATTTTAAATCATTAACCATTGTACGTATATTACCATTAAACATATTATATTTCATAACTTTAATTTTATGAACCCACAATTTTTGCATCCCAGCTATGTAATGGTGCATGTGTGCTACTTGCTTTTTTTTACAATCTTATAAAAACACCATTGGAGTCAAAAAAATAATTTGAGTTTGATTTATTGTTTGTGAATCCAGGTGTTACATACAATTGAGATTTTTAAAGATAGTCGTGTCGGCGTCGTAAATAAATTGGGTATACCTAAGTACGATCTGCAAGGTTGTTTAAATATTTTCTACATAAATTTCAAAAGATTCGTTTACAACATGAATAGCTTCAAGAAAAACGTAAAAGAATTCTTTCAAGGTAGGCAACGTAACGCCAGCACCCTTTGTGTTGTTGGTGTCTATGGGCGACGGTGACCGCTCACCATCAGGTGGGCCGTAGGCTCGTTTGTCTATCCTTTACATAATAAAATGTGTCTACCGACTTACAAAAAAATACAACTAAATACTTATTCATCTATTTTAGGAAAACCAAACGAATAATAAGTGTTACTAGTGTAAGTGTTTAGTTACTTTCTAAGAATTTAGAGACATAAAGTGCTTTGTTGTAAGCCATAGATCTAAAAGCTAAATAAGACAAATCCCACAGTAAGCGGGTTCCATTTGTTAGAGTCAGAATAGAGTTATACCTATTTACTGAGAGGCTGATAAATATTGTATTTACCTTGTCCGGGCTTAGGGTAAATACCAACCCGCGCCTTCATTCATCTTTGGATAATATTTTCTCGCTTTACGTAGCTAAGCTTAAGCATAGGGTAGGCATTAACCGCTTTTATATCATAAAAATATATTGAAACTGGCTGGCTGCTATGATTTTTTTTTCTTTATTCATCGTAAATTACATAACATACAAAAAATATTCAAATAATGTGCCAGTTTTAGTAAGCACAGCTGTTTTAAAACAAAAATGCAAGTAATTTTGGTGGTTTTCCCATAATAATATAAAAATCGAAGAGACGCGTGACCCAAGGGCTGGTGGGTATCTGGCGCAGCACCGAACATTAGCTATTGCTATTCAGCGTGGCATTGCCACCAGGGTGTTGAGGACGCTTCCGTCTGCACTGATTTAAATCAGTTGAGCTATCTCTAGATCGTTTGTAACGGTCTGCAGATAGCTCAACTGTGTCTTTGTGTGTTTTGTACATTTTGTTTGTTTATTTGTTTAATTCTATGTGTCTTTGTGGAAATAAACGTAAAACACTAGTAAATATTTATTATAATATAATATATCCATACAGTATGGTTCGGTATGAACTCAAAATAAATAATGGGTATCGTCTGCTTAGGTATCTATTGACAAAGCTGTCCCCAGCGGCGATAAAATAAGATACCTTTTTGAAGGCCTGCGCATACCTAGGTCGCTGGCGATGGCGATCAATGAAACGCTGTCAAATATCGCTGTCAAATTTGACAGCGTTTCACTGATCGCCATTGCCAGCTACCTAGGTGTGCGTGGGCCTTTAGATGTTAGCGCCTCGTCAAATAAGAGTTATTTGCCAGAAGGTCGTGATTTCTGTTTAGTCTATTGGGTTTAAAGGGTTTTATTGAAATTAATGATACCCCTTGTCTTTATAACCTTATCTTTGCTAACGATTTTTAAATACTGCTGAATTTAAAAAAGATTTGAATTTCTTAGTAAAGACGTTTCGGGAAGTTCAAAATGAGGTCAACGGTGATTGTAAATCTCATCAAGAAATGGCTATTTATAGCTGAATCCCCAGATAAATATACCCTCATATTTGTTGGTTTAAGTACCCTTCTGGTTAGTTCCTACGTTACATCTCTCTTTTAAAACTGGTTAGTCTTCAGAGACACATCGAAATAAATATAAATATTGTGGACAATTCACACCACACTATCTAACCCCAAATTAGGCAGAGATTTTACTATGGGAACCAGATAGCTGTGTGAACTTTTGTAGATACATAAGTACTTAGAATGCAATATAACACCCAGACAGAGAACGAACATCTGCATTCACTACACAAATATTTAATTTAGTTCGCGTTGGCGATCGAACCCACGACCTACGGCGCAGAAGGCAGTGCTACTACCAACTGAGCTGAGAGGCCAGTTATTAAGAAGAAATATTAGACTTTGTCCATATTTTAGCAGCAAAACAATCAAATAAGGGTACAATTTACCTGTCAAAGTAATTTGAGATGAATAGCGGTCGCGCTCATTATTTTTCAATTTTCTTCACTAATAAAAACAAATTGAGGGCTATTAGAAAAACGTGTCCTCTGCCGTACTTGCGAAAACTCAAGTTTATGCATAGCTTTTTAATTTAAGATATCGTTTAGTAGATTTATTTTCAAAGGTAAATATTTATTCCCTGTAAATTTCTGGGAGAGTATAACTTAGGCGGGTAAACTTAGAATATACCTTTTTCGTATCCCGCGTCGTCTATCCATATTTATATCGTGTATCTTTATTTGGAGGGTAGTTCGTCCATATCCAATGACATTGTAAAGATTCGCGGGAAGTCGATGTAGAGGGCTCAGGATCGTTTTTCCTGGAAACGTATAAGAGAGACCTGTAGGTCTAGGCATACCACAAGCTCTGTCTGCCTCTGTCTGTGTCTCTGGTTTTGTGTCTGTGTGAGTGTTGACTAAATAAATCCTACGTCGAAACGTCACACACACAGTATAATACACTGGTGAGCACTCCCACAGGCTCAAAACCAGAGCCAGAGAGAGCGATGTCTATCACTTAACGTAAGGTAAACCACATGCATGTTGCATCAAACCGCAACATAAGACTCAAAATCATCATCTGAATGAAGAAGTCCACTGCTAGACAGACACTGTAGACCACAAGCACTGTCTGGCCCTGTCTCTGGCTCTGGTTTTGAGTCTGTGTGTGGCGTTTCGACTTAGGTTTTATTTTGACAGCACTCACACAGACTCAAAACCAGAGCTAGAGACAGAGCCTGATTAGAGCTTGTGGTAGGCCAACTGAGCTGAGAGACCAGTTGCCTCGTAGTATATACCTACTGTTAGTTGCTGCAAAGGCAAGCAAGAACTGGTGAAACCACAAAAGAGTTTATCGAAAGTTTATCGAAATAATTATATCCAATTACGTGACTTACTGACTGCTTCCCACATACACTAATACATATGCACACATATGCTAACATAAACAATATTCTAAGAAGGTAATGTAAGGAAATACCACCACGCGAATGAAGTTACAAGTATTCTTCTACATTACTAAATATACTGAAGCACAACTTTCAAGCATAGTTTGTCAAAAATTCTGCTCGAACGTGTGAACATAAAATTTTGAATAGGTCCCGCGCGGTTCACGGCTCGTAACTTTCCAGCCCTTATAAGTGAAGTTTTAAAAACTTGAGAAACTAATTTCATGGCCAAACTGGCTTAACCGATTTTGAGGGAATTTCTATGGAACCAATCCGGATCTCTATGGAACCTTTATGACAAAAAAATATTTATCATAAATATGACGAAGTTATGCGTTTTTTTAATGAATATTAAAAAAATACAACCGAATTGAGAACCTCTTCCTTTTTATTTGAAGTCGGTTAAAAACTTAAAACTACTTCGAAGTTTGGATATACAAACCTGAGTGATTGTTAAATTTAAAAACTGTGCTGGATGTACTTCCAGCGATAGCTGAATCAACACTCTTTGTGCTCGTATCTTAAGTTAATGTTAAAGTATTATAATGTAGTTCTAGGCTTTTAACGAGGCAATAAACGTTTTTTTATTTATTTATAAACAACATACTGTACCTTACTAAGGACGTTAAAACGAGTAATGTCCCCGCTGGTGATTCCACTTTGAGCATCTGGCCTATCCATAGCCCCATATTGATTAGAGTATACCCAATGCGGAACAGTGATAAACTTGAAAGCTTAGGTGCTGAAAGACAATTTATGTTACGAAAACTTTTTAAGTTAGTTATGGGTTGAAAGTTAAATCAGAGTCCTTGTTGAACAGAAACGAGAAATTTTAGAATCAGATCCATCGATTTATTTTCTAATTTAAAAATCGATCGAAGATATTATTATTTTCTATTTTTACAAGTTATCAATAAAAAGCTGTTCTAGTTCCCATAGTACAAGCTCTGCTTAGTTTGGGGTTTGCCTAGACAGTGTTGTTGATTCAGGCGTGACTTTGCGGAATTCTATTGTTAAACTTGTCTGTCTGTCTGGAAGAGATCGCTCTTAGCGATAAGGCCGCCCATTGTATCTTTATTTGTAATGGTTCTTTTAAATGTATTCTTTTGTGTACAATAAAGTATTAATCTATCTATCTATCTTAACATAAAACTAAAACAAATATTTAACACTAATCCGCTAATCTAATCTAAGTACGAGTAAGTTCACTTTTATGTAGACTTATGTGTGCACCCTACGCAAGTGTGCACCCTCAAATCCTGCTAAATGAAATAAGGTGTATTAGACTCAACACAAATACCACAAAAATAAAAACTTAATAAGATTGCGACACGTGTTTCGCCTCTTTAAGAAGCATCTTCAGGAAAATTGACTCGCTGTGCACTAAAGTGTTGCTTCGTCAAGCTGAGCAGAAAACCACCTTATTTACACAAGTCTACATAAAATTTAACTTTCATAGATTAGATTAGCGAATAAGTACTAAATATTTAATCTAGTTTTATGCTGTGTGGATTGTCTACAATATTTCCTTTTTTTTAAAGCTCTTAGCAAATGATCACCCGTTGAATTTTTCATGCATAAAAAAGTTGCTAATTGTCTCGCAATTGCCAAAGACTATTCAAATGAGCTCTTTAAGCCCAGACCTCTCTTGATGGTGCTAATTACCACCGTCCTTTAATCACAGTGTATTTTTATACCTACTGTACTAAATGTACTGAGTATAACGAGCCGTGCAGTTAGGATGTGACGAGCTTTTGGCGCCCTGAGTTTCAGTCTGCATGCCAACATCCTATTGTGTAGGAAACTTGCTACGGAAGCTTGTGTTTTCTGATGACATTTTCCCAGCTTTTTTATGCATGCAAGTTTTTCTGTCGCATCTACTTAGTACTTGGTGAACGGACTGGTTTCCACAAGAAGGCCACAGGTGGGCTTTTTTTGCCCTTTTCTTTACTACTACTACTATTGCTTCTTCAGTTACGGGTAAAATTCTGACCAATTTATCTCATTATTGTGTGACACTCTATTTCTGCATAAAATAAACAACGTAAATGCCATATGCCATATGTAAATTCAATATGGCATTGATGATTTACCCAAATCAGCAGGTATGCCATACCCGGTAGCCAAAATTCTATGTCAATTGCTTCGCAATGATCGTCCAGATAGAGTCCCAAGCATTAACGATTGCGTTTTTACCCGACTGCCCTGATCGAGGAAGGAAGATAATGTTTTTAATTTATGTGGGTAGAGATCAGGTATGAAAGGCTTTCGGTCACGTGTTCTTGCAACGTATGAACAAAGGCTTCCTGACCGACGTGTGCGCATGTGTCCCAGTCAGTAACCCCGGTCCGTACTAACTGCGGGCTCATCTGTGCACACGCAGTGGGCGACACAATGCGACCACTCATCCAGTTCGGTTACTTGTACTCCCACACAACACTAGCACCATTTTTTAAGTTCCAAGATAGAGTCTGTTGAGTAACGGTATCCATCAGATAAAAATAGTTCCGTCTCTTCTTTAGGCTTGTCAAAAACAATCTAATTTGATGTGCTAGGTATGCTTGACTTTTTTTCTAGGTCAGCTGTCGTGATTACTTACCACTCAATGATTGACGCAATGGGCGGAGAGTATGCGAATAAAGGTCTATCTCCACACATCCGTGGCGTGTCAGGGACAGGGCAGGGCCGTGCCGTTGAATGAATTTTAACCCTATCTGTCCACACAATGAGTTGAATTTACATATATAAGACAATCCCGTCGGCCGAGCTCCAGCCGGATCGGAGCCAAATACGAGAATTCCACTCAATTTGCACAGATATAGGGTTCAAATTCAATCGACGGCACCGCCACAGCCCGGCCCCTTCCCTGACACGCCACGGATATGTGGGGATAGACCTTTAGCCTCAAAATTCGACATAACAAAGGTGTCGTATTTCTTGGCTGCCATGTGATATGTCATGTTACCAACGAGTTTTTGTAGAGTTTGAACTTTTATAAATCGAGTTTTGTAACCTTTTCAAGGTGGAGCTAAGATCAACTACTGTCTACAAAAGAGTCTCTCCAAGACCAAATTCAGATATATTGCAACGATTCTTTCATCATTAAACTGCACACTTCCCTACACATGTGAATGGCACCTTGCTTTGCACACTACGTTTAACCGGAAGGCTGGTTGAACGCTCTCACTGGCCATTGTTTAGTGGTCACGCACCACTGATGGATCGCTGACATGATAATTCAATTCACATTTCTTTAGCTTTTTATTTTATCTCTTATTTTGAAGTGAACATTTCTTCAGGCGGGCTTAAGCAATTTTTTGAGGGGGGACCAATGAACTTGCGTCACCGTCCCCGCCCCCGCATCTCCGTCACTTCTTCGGCAAAGATTGACAAACTTCGCCAAAAGTAAGGGGTGAGCCCCCCTCTGTTATGTTTTAAAACTCAACCTCACGCTAACCCATTTGTTTTTCAGTGCTGACTGCCTGGTTGGCTGGAAAATGCTGTCTAGCATTAAGCTCTCCTTTTGTACAAACTGGTTATTGGTGCAATAGGGACTTAAATAAATACATCAAACTCCATAAGTCCATATTACAAAGAGAACATCAAGTGAATCCAAACACAAACATACATTACCCCGATTGGAAAAATACCCGGACGCACCACTGCGGCGTTATACCGGTTCGACCAAACAAACTACATGTTTTCTCTACTTTGAAGGACACAACGATTAATCGCTGACTACATGTCTTCGTTCATTACGGGAACTTTTTTAGGAATATTGTTTTTTCAGTCACTGTATTATTTCAAAGTAAGTACCTACCTAACGAAGTAAGTAAGTTAGAAAATAATTATGTGTCAAGTGCACGAAAGGAGCCTCTTTGACCACTTAACACCCTTTCACCACACTTGGTTCGAAAGAATCAGTGACACGATAAGAAGAAGAGAGTACCTAACTATAGGTAGGTTTTTATCAAAACTGATTTTCTTGGACTAATATAAAAGCTCCAAGGATCGTACGTCAACTTTTATAGCTCCGTTTGTCCATTTCGTATTTTATGAACACGAACTGCACAAAATGTAAGGGATCGTAAAACTAACTGATACTGTTAATTTAGTAACTGTTAGCAAATTCGGGCGTGGCTTAGTTAGGCTGTAAAATAATAGAAAATGATGTGTATACTATCAGAATTAAATACAGCAAGTATTATCAGAAAGAAAAACAAACTGTCCGTCTGTGCCTCTGTGGGGTTTCATTTAGGCCTCTACTGAAAAAACCATATGTTGAATTTTTGTATTTTAGATCAGCTACTAATAATTTAGGAATGTTTATTTACCTGAAAATATATTTAAATAACGTGCCAGAGTGGCGAAATTCGGCCCAAACCCCTCCCGCGGCTTACGGCGGATTACGTAAAGTGATTTGAGAAATGTACACGTTCGGGAAGAATTAGGTCACGTGAGTCGCGGCACGACGTGGTAATACCATTCATCACGACGAGGTGACGCGAGTGTCCCAAACCGTATAGGTGTAGAAGTGAAACTCACAACTCTGACGTGGAACAAGTGTGACAGCATCACCGGCAAGATTTGCATCAGAAAGAGATTTGAAACGGCATTCCTGAGTAGCCGTTATGAAAAAACAATCATTTTTGTATGCGTCACCAGCCAGCCCACGTCCGCAAAGTAAAATCTTGAATCGTAATCCAAGATTTTACTTTGCGGACGTGGGCTGGTTGCCTACATATTTTGACATATTACAACCAAAATACTTCAAACTTTAGGCGTGCGACGAAGATTATTTAGGAAAAAACTGGCAAGTAATACTACCGCTACCGCTGCAGATTTCACATCTATCTACGTAAGTAACTTAATCCATCATGTTCCAGAGTCTGTCCGGAACCGGTGACGTCACCAGTCGCCATGTCAATAGGGCAATTTAGGCGGTCATAAATTCCGGCGGCTTTATTTTATCGACAGCGCCTGGCCGAATGTAGGCCAGAAAAATAAGTGGTGAAGGGTACTAGTAGCCGGTTGCCAGTTGTGATATTTTTGAAATGTTAGCTTGACTAAAATAACTAAGAATGTAAATAAAAATTACAAACACTATATGAGTTTCTTATCTATGACGTTTAACTTAGCTATCCATCCCGATTCAAAACCTTAATTTAATAAAGATAATGCTATTAAAATGTTTAGACTATTTTAATATAAACACAGTAAATATGTATAAAGTTATCTGTGACGTACCTAGGTGTGAACAGTACCTACAACAAATGATGAGTTCTATTTTCAACGCTTTTCGTGTTCATTTGTTTTGTAAAGTATTCTTTACATTTTGCTTGAAGACCGTACCCATATTAGGTACAATAACCGTAATGTTTTTCTAGCTCTATGAAGGGTAATGACCTCTGCGTCTACTGGTACGGGAGTGAAAACAAGCTGAAATGTTTGTTTTCAGTCTAGTCTCTACTTTTCAAGCGAAACTTGTGTAGAAGTATGAGTTTTTGTTAAGGTTAGTTTTTTTGTTTCAGGTAATAATGACGAGCTCAACATTATTCTGTTTGGTCCACGTCTCTCAGACCGCACATCCAAGAACTTTCATAGAACAATTTATCAATGCTATGCACACAAACTGGCGTAAGAAATTCTAATAAAGTAAGTTTTAAAAAAAAATAATCAAATAAAACTGCTTATGGCAAACTACGCCATAAAAGATACTACAATAGAGGTGCAAAAAAAAATAAACATGCCTTTGCATCTATTTTTGATTTACGAGCCGGTATGACCGAGCTTCGCTCGGGTTTAAAAAAAAAATGTATTATTATTTGCCAATAGATGTCAGGAAGAGTCGTATTTTTATTGGCTTATTTCTAATTAACAACGCCTTCTAGCTTGCAGTTAGTTGCTCACAATCGCCAATAGATGGCAGGAACAGTCGTATATTGAGTTTTTGTTTAATTATTGCAAAACACCAACTTCTCGTCATTTTCTAAAAATGAATCCTAGCTAGATCAATTTATCGCCCCCGAAAACCCCTGTATAGTAGATTTCGTGAAAATTGTTGGTGCAGTTTCCGAGATCCTAAATATATATATATACATATATATATATAAGATTTTCTCGTTTAAAGGTATAAGACAAGCCGGTATGACCGAGCTTCGCTCGGGTTTAAAAAAAAATAGTATTATTATTTGCCAATAGATGTCAGGAAGAGTCGTATCTTTATTGGCGTATTTTTAATTAACAACGCCTTCTAGCTTGCAGTTAGTTGCTCACAATCGCCAATAGATGGCAGGAACAGTCGTATATTGAGTTTATGTTTGATTATTGCAAAACACCAACTTCTCGTCATTTTCTAAAAATGAATCCTAGCTAGATCGATTTATCGCCCCCGAAAACCCTTGTATAGTAAATTTCGTGAAAATTGTTGGCTCAGTTTCCGAGATCCTAAATATATATATATATATATATACAAGATTTTCTCGTTTAAAGGTATAAGATATAGCGTCAGGGGCAACTGGTGATTACACAAACCTTACTTGCGAGACGCGATTTGAGATGAAATAGGCTTGTCCAGCACAGTAATAGATGTTATAGTATATATAGACCATCCTGACAGCTATTGTACAATATTGGTGAAACCTAGGTAAAACAGAAGTAGGTACGTCTCGTTTTGGAAATTGGGACAAGTGCCTTACACTAGACTTTGTCAAAGAATCTTGAGACCTGCGTGGTAAGTTGGTACCGAGAGATCTGATATCTACCATATCTGGGTATCAAACTACAGTCGTTATCCTATTTGATTCTAGGCTTGGTCGCGTAGGACTGGTCTGGTAGAGATTGCTGTTAGCTATAAGGCTACCCATTGTATAACTGTGACTGTTTTTTTAAGCTAAAAACTGTACCCTACTTACCTAGTGTGTCATGACAATAAAGAGTTATAATATCTATCTAGGTATCTAACTGGCACCTAGACTCACCTAGCTTTAAGAAGTTTTTAAAAGTAATCCTTAACAACTGAATAAATACATTTCAGATTTTAATTATTCGCAGCTCATTATCATTGTGCCAAGTCGCATGCCAGTTAGAAAAATGGCACAACAAAATCAGTTCCCGTGATATCTCGTGATGGATGCTCGGCGCGAGCCCTCTAATTGCAAACCATCATTTATATGGCGGTCGCTTAGGTCGCAAGTTCTGGCTGACTTGATAAATAATAATTGTGGGTCTTATTTGTGAGATATAAATATTACTTTTATTTACACAAAGAAACTTTTATAAACTAAGAAATTCATACAAATATTTATAAAATACACAAGAAAGAGGCTAGCTATCAGCAGACCGTGATAAACGATCTAGAAATAGCTCAACTGATCCAAAACAGTATAAGTCAAATATTTTTTTATTCAGTGTTATCACAAGGATAACTTTGAAACGCCTTAAAACTAAAAAAAAGCAGCCAAGTGCGAGTCGGACTCGCTCATGAAGGGTTCCGTAGCACGACGAACTACAAGAACCTTTATATATGTTACTTGATGTAACATAATAAGGTTCCTGTAGTTCGTTGAAAGGTAAATTGCGGTTTACGGTTTATGACGTATAAAAAAAAAACTACTGACTAGATCTCGTTCAAACCAAATATCGTTGAAAGTTTACATAATAATGTACAACATATATTTTTTTTAGTATTATCATTCTCTTACTTTAGAAGTTAGAGGGGGGGGGACCAACTTTTTTCCACTTTGGAAGTGTCTCTCGCGCAAACTATTCAGTTTAGAAAAAAACTATATTAGAAACCTCAACATCATTTTTGAAGACCTATTCATAGATACCCCACACGTATGGGTTCGATGGAAAAAAATTTTTGAGTTTCCGTTTATGACGTATAAAAAAAAAAACTACTGACTAGATCTCGTTCAAACCAAATATCGTTGAAAGTTTACATAGTAATGTACAACATATATTTTTTTTAGTATTATCATTCTCTTACTTTAGAAGTTAGAGGGGGGGGGACCAACTTTTTTCCACTTTGGAAGTGTCTCTCGCGCAAACTATTCAGTTTAGAAAAAAACTATATTAGAAACCTCAACATCATTTTTGAAGACCTATTCATAGATACCCCACACGTATGGGTTTGATGAAAAAAAATTTTTTGAGTTTCAGTTTCAAGTATGGGGACCCCCAAAATTTATAGTTTTTTTTCTTTTTTTGTAAAAAACCTTAATGCGGTTTACAGATTACATCTACTCACCAACTTTCATCAGTCTAGCTTTTATGGTTTCGGAGAAAAATGGCTGTGACACGGCCGGACAGACAGACAGACAGACAGACAGACAGACATGACGAATCTATAAGGGTTCCGTTTTTGCCATTTGGCTACGGAACCCTAAAAATGGATAAAACCGATGTCTTTGAGAATAGATTTCAGTTTAATTATTTTCAGCGATAGATAAAACTACAGATGAAGGGATATGTAAACATAAAAAACTGAAAACTAAATTTTTCGAAACTTGATCCAGATTGATGTCAATACGAGTTTGGAATATGCAATAAGTAATAATTATTCGGTAGTTACCAGGGTAACAATTTATTACAGAACTAGGGGGATCTAATCTGCAATTTCTATGTAAATTTTAACCGGCAGAAAGGACTGTTATTAATGCAATGCGCTTTTATTATTATTCCGACGCTTGCATTTTGCAAGCATTCTGTCAGTTTGTTCGAAAACATATTTTAAAATAATATCTAGCAAGGGAAACTCTTGCGTGTTTTGTTTATTATAAAACCCATTTAATAACTGAGTTTTATATTATACTTTCAGTTTAGGATTTTAAGTTTTTTAAATTTTACCCAACACGGGTTTAAAAGATTCAAGAATTCAAGTTTTTTCTATCATTTTAAACCTTTAGTGTTCCCATTATTACTTACCATTAAATTAATTAATTTCATTGGTTAGCTATGAAGCTTAGGACAAAAACCATAAGTGTACACAGATTGTATTGTTTATGAATTTATCTATACCCTTTTACGGGAATTCATTTATTTTGGAGTGGGCTTTTCCAGCACCAATCAGCACCATGAAGAATGATGGTGGAAGAATGGTGTTCAATCTTCTTAATCCCATAATGCAAGCTTTGCTTATTTTAGGCCAAGATAGCACTGTGTAAAATGTCCGTTTAAATACTTAGCAGGCTTAATTATCTGTTATAATTTAAACAAAGTACCAGAGCAAAGGCTAGTCTGAACAATAAAACTACTTAGGCAGGTGAACCTCGCCCAACCACAACCTACATTAATTTCCATTTCAGCCCTGAATAGTATGGTTGTTTTGTGGGCATTGCGCTAGTTATCTTAATAAAGGGTTGCCAGACTTGCCAGTGATCATAACTTACCTGTAACAAATGAAGCGATGTATTATGATAATGGAGGCTGGCTGTGCCTGAGTACCTGTGTACTGTGTGGGATAGACCTTGTGGGAGATTAAACCGTGGTAATATACAAAAGGGTTTATGTTTATTTTATGGCAAAGTTTCATTAATTACTTGGGCAAGGGCTATCTCTTTTTTGACGACGAGTTGGTTTGTTTATAATTATAATTATGATTATTATGTGCCCATCACCAACCAGGTCCGGCAAAAGCCTCCCCCCATTCTTCTAGACATCGCGATCCTAGGCTACGCTTGTCCAGTCCATTAGAAAACCATCAAGCACGTCTCGTCTTTGTTTATAATATCTAATAATATACATTTTATTACAGACATCTTGAAGTCAATATGTAATATTATATGTATGTTAGTTTTAAGGTATATGACCTTAAAACTAACATACATATAATATTACAATAAAAATGTACGTAATTCTTTAGATGACCATAAAAAAAAGAGGATATACCTAAGTAAGTCTACATTAATTCATTTTAAGCTGTGCATAATGCAAAAAAATAAACCAATGGAGAATTGAGAGCAACTTCCTATACATCCATTACATAAAGTTTGATTTTCAGTGTGTGACAATAGTGACAGTTTTTAATTTAACTTTCTACTGCACAGAAGAATCTTATCAGATAATCAGAAAATTACACATCGTTTAACTTAGTTAGAGTATAATGTATCATAAATGATGGTTCAAGGTGGAATGAGATGAAATTGCTGCATTAGTTAAACCATTTTAAATAAAAAAATATGAATAAGTACGGTATGTAATAGGTACGCGATAAAATCTGTAAATCATTAAAATGCATTTTTCAATAAAATCTCAAGGTCATGGAAGTTCAAAGCCTAGAATATCTGGCAAAAAACATAGTGGATGCCAATCACAGCTTTTATATTTAGTTGATACAATGCCAACATGATACTACGCAACAAGTTAAGGAACTTGCATCGTGTAATTGGAGCCTAAGATGTCTCAGTAAAGTCTGCACCACAGGTGCGCCGTATTTCTTGGAATAATATGATGAATTATGTATGCCTGCCTGCCCTTACTATCTAGCCCCAAAGTAAGCAGAGCTTGAAGTATGGGAACCAGATAGCTGATATAATCCTTTTTTTTTTATGTGCCGGTTTTCCAATTTTGTGTGTACAGGCTATAGTGGGAATACGCAAATTGGTACCAACTGGCGGAGAGAACCTTAAGGCACACCTAGGCCGCTGGCGAACGCGAACAGTGAAACGCTGTCAAATTTGACAGCGATATTTGACAGCGTTTCACTGATCGGTACCGCCAGCGAACTAGGTGTGCGCAGGCCTTTAGTTTGTATTTTTGACGGAACAGAACTGATATTACTGTTCTTTTGATATTCCATTTAATTAAAAGCGATGGTAGAATGGAACTATTCAATTTTATTAGGTACTTGTTTCTAAACTTTAATAGCATGAACCCATTAATTTTTCATGCTATTGGGATGTGAATGAATGACACTTATTTTATTATTTTTTAAGATCTTTCATGTACCTACACTTCATTGAGGCAAATAAATTATTATGATTTATAATTATGGTTATTATAATATTTGTTCTATTTGTTCATCTCACAGATCATAATCGAGTATAAACATGCAAGAGCATACAGGTGTAATATGTTCGCCACAAAATAATCATAGGTATATATAAGCACGTGCGTGATGGGCCTACACACCAGCTTACATTACCTACCGCGTATTGATTAACTGCAAATGCGACATTCCTCCTCGCACTGAAAGGTGTTTTTTTCATTAAAAGCGGCGCACGCAAACTTTACCTACTACCTACCTACATAGTAGGTTTTGTACACAGAAGCGCACCGTATGGTATACAGATAGATTAATACTTTATTGTACACTAAAGAAGACTTCATATAAAAAAAATACAAATATAGGTGCTATGGGAGTCTTTATTACTAAGAGCGATCTCTTTATGGTGTATGATGATCTGAAGACGTCAATCTCTTCCCCCATAATAGGTATGTTGCAAAAGTCAAAGTCAAGTGTCTTCTTCTTTTTGAAACTGATGATTAGATACTTGACAACCCAGTGCCGTTGCCAAGCACATCAAACTTTTTTATCAACCTCTTCTTTCAAATATGGCCGCGTCGACGCACGTCATTCATCTCTTTATTCAATTTTGATAAGTACAATAACGGTTAGAATGGGTGTTCAATATTTGAAGATAGTATGTACACTGCAATGTGAATTACTGCGCAGTTTTGTTTGTGAATGTCGTGTATGTAAACGTACGAAGTCGGTTATTTAAATTAAATTTGCATAATAGAGCAAAGCGAAGGCTGGCTCGGATTCCGAGGATAGTGGAGAAGTGGAGAGCTTCAATTTATTTCGTGTGTGCGGTCAAACATGGCGTCCAGCGCTTCAAGTTAGCAGACTATTTATTTTGTACATTGTTTGGTTATAAACATTATAGAAGTTTTACAAGCACTTATTGGCCAAGAAAACAGCAGGGAATAAAAAGTAAAAAATATACGCTAGCATAGCTAACCTATCTGCAGACCCCGTTGCAAGCGATTCAATCAGTGTCGATCGGAAGCGTCCAAGTCTCAATTATCATTATGTCGAACTAAAATGGTGCGATGTCAGATCGGTCATTATGCTTGTTCCATCATATACAGGGTGTAATCGTTAAGTGTGCACAGGCGATTATTCCGTAACTATTGCAGATATCAAAAAACTTTAAACTGATATCGAAAGTACTTTACCTAATGAGTAAAATGACATTAATAACTTTTTAAAAATATAACGAGAAATATCCAAAAAAATTACATTAATCACTCCCATACATTTAGTATGAGATAGTAGTTAATAATCACGATTATTAATTAAAAATAAATATTTAATTAATAAATAAATTGGCGGGAACGAGAACCCGCGATAAAGAATTTGAATTTAGAACGAACACCAAAGAGTATCTTTCTTTTTGTTTTTATTTAGTACGTTGCTTTAGCTAGTTCAAATCAATACAATATTGAAACAAGGTTTATTATAAATTTGAAGTGGTAAGATAATTAATCTACACGTGTATCTACTTGAAATTCATTAATACCTTCATATCGTACATAATTATAAAATGACAAGGGTAAAATGAGTAGGTACTATTCCACTTAAAATAAGGAAACTAAAACCTTTCTACTATCTCATACTAAATGTATGGGAGTGATTAATGTAATTTTTTTGGATATTTCTCGTTTTATTTTTAAAAAGTTATTAATGTCATTTTACTCATTAGGTAAAGTACTTTCGATATCAGTTTAAAGTTTTTTGATATCTGCAATAGTTACGGAATAATCGCCTGTGCACACTTAACGATTACACCCTGTATACAGTCAATATCTTTTTCATTTTTAAAATCCAAGGAACGAATGGTTTGAATATTTCCATGCCAATAACGATAAAACAAGCGAAATAGAAATGTTTTACGAGATAGCAGGACTTTTGTCCGCTTTATTTTACCTCATTGTCTTAGTTCGAGAGGTATTAATTATTACTTCCGGTTTACTCCACTTTACTTCATTTCCTTATTTCGCTTCGCATGATAAATTTTCCAGACAAGAACAATGGGCCTGAACAATTTTTCAATTTTATCTGATAAATAACTAATAAATATTTATAAATGCGAAAATCTGGCTGTGTCTGCGTTTTCACGAAAAATTACTGAACCACCAATCGAGATGAAATTTGACACACAAATAGATAAATATACTTTATTGTACACAAAAGAAACATAATATAAAAGAATCATTGCAAAAACGTTCTGTAAAATTATTTAATAAAAGTAAAATCAATAAGTATTTATTTTACTGATAAAAATAAAATACCTACATCAGTTTCCAGTTACCCTTAAACTTTCAAATTTAATATAATAACAAGCTCTATTACAGTTTTCCAAAACTTTGTTTGAGCCAACCCTCGGCAAACCTACAGGAAATCAACATTAACAATAAAATTTAAGGAAAGGTATTTTCCTTTTGTTATAATTCCTAAGTGCAGCAGGAGGTAAGGTTGTGAGAAAATAACGAGCGAATTCGAGGAAATTCCATTAGTTATTCATAAAACCCAACAATTTTCTGTAATTCCAGAGCGACGGATTCGAATAAATTAATATGAAACAGAACGATTTAGTGGTAAGATTTGAACTCGACCTTGTGACCTTGCCCAACAAGGTCACCTCAAGTTCACTTTCCATTCCAATCTCTTGTCAATTGTCCCGTATTTTTTGTACATTGATAAGATTGAATCGACGAAAGATCAATTACTTTACCAACCAGTTACCTTATCTACATCATTTTGGGGTCGGAGGATAGCCTCAATGAACTTTACCCAAGTCGATCCCTTTTTGAGAGCACGCCGGGATATTTGCAAGAGCGCAGAGCGCATTGAATTTAATTATATTCAAGCATTGCTATTCAGCGTAGCAATGCCGCCAGCGTCTTGGGGACGCTTCCGTCTGGCACTGATTCGGATCAGTTGGGCTATCTCTAGATCGTTTGTAACGATCTGCAGATAGCTCAACTGTTTCTTGTGTATTTTGTACATTTTGTAAATATTTTGTTTAATTGTAATTTTCTTTGTGTAAATAAATTATTATGTTCAATATTTTTTTACACAATGTTATTTTTCTTCTTCAAGCATTCCCTAACTAAATACACAAGGCGTTATTGGAGCGTTATTCATCCTTAATAACCTTTTATAACGTTTTATTGTATTTCGCCGGCATACGATTTCTACTACGCAATAAACGGACTCAGACTAACTTAACAGTTTTATCATAAGCCTGGCCCGATCCCTATTCTTGTAGAAAGGAAAAGCTTTTAAGTTTATGCGCACTCAAATAACCCCAGCGGTAAGTACGTAAATAGAAATACCTCGGTAGCTAAAAGTTCTGTTCGAAAAAATAAAAGATTCAAGAAAGGCACTTTTACACTATACTTTTATTCATATAATCATCTATCAAAACAATCGAATGCCGTTAGTATTCGCATAACTTACAGCAATCGATATTTAAACAATAGTAACTTTATATGGTGGTATTCATGCTGCTATAAAAATCGAATGCCGTACGTATATAGTAAGGTATTCGCATACCTTACGGCTTTCTATTTTTACGCTGAACGTCAAATATGACAGTGATATATTTTGACGTTTAGATGTTTGCGCACATCTGCTTTTAGGCTTTACCTACTGATAACTAATTGACTTGACTTATCTAAGGCCCGTATACAAGACTTGAGTCTGTCGAGTCTCAAGTATAGATTTTATGACAATTCTCCATTGAAAAGTGTCAAAATCTGTGTTTGAGGCTCGTGTCAGACTCAAGCACTGTTTCGGAATACGGGCTTTAGTATTGATTGGCTAACTTCAAAGAAAATGGTCCTTTATTTTATAGAGCGTTTGGACCGCTGAACAACTGATGGGCTATGTGTAAGTTCGTTTAAAGTGATGGCCTCTGGTGCCGCAGTTTCTAGGTCACCTTCAAAACCGTATTTTGTAGCATTTCATTTCCGTGGAAAAACAAATTTCCTTTTTCCATTTTGTTGTTTATTTCTATAGGAAAGTAGCTTCGTGAAAGGAAGAGTCAAAATAGACTGAGAGCTCTCGGATGCTAAACTCCACGGGAAAAGTAAAGTTTTCTTAGGTTCTTTTAATTATTTCCCTAAGAGAAAGTTTACGATTTTGTACCTTTTTGCGCTACTTATGTTCACAGTCAGCACTCAGATACCATCTAAAGCTTTCTGCTTCGCAATTAAAATATTTACTTTACTTAAGCTATTTGGTTAAAGGCACGCGATACGTAAAAAATACTGCTTGTAGCTTTGATGTGGTTTTCATAATTTCAACTTTTAAATGCTATCAGAGATTCAACTTTAAATTCAAAAGCATAGCTGAGTGTAACTATTCAACAACAACTGTTGGCGGTTCTGGCCATAGCTCAATGAAGTTGGAAGACTGAGATGATTGCTAATTAATTTATAACAGCAAAACCGTACCGTAAAGTTTTGACAGCAATTTCGGTATTCCGGATTATTTCTGAACTTTGTCGGTCCAAAAGCTTATGAACAGGTGAGGTTCATACTTCTTGTATTGAAAGCTTTCAATTCTATCCTACTAATATTATCTTGTGAAAATTTGTGAATTTCTGTTTGCAAGTTTGAGACTTCATCATCATCAGCCTGAAAAGTGCACGAAAGGAGGCTCTCCGTGACGCACTTAAAATCCTTTCCCCACACCTGGTTTAAAGAACCAGTGACACGATAAAAAGAAGAAGAAGCCTGAAGAAGTCCACTGCTGGAAATAGGCCTGCCAGGATAAACTAAATTTCTAGGAAAACTATGGCGTATTTCCTACCGTTTTCTTGTATGATCCTTTTAAACAAAACAAAGGAAATCTTTTCACAAAAGATATCTTGATACGCATAGATTAAAATTAAGTAGGTATGGTATTTTTAAAACCCTATTACACGGAAAAAAAAATATGTTTTAAACCAAGAATATTTCCCTTGGTCAAGACATTGCGTGATTCATATATGGGGAAAACAATATATTCTTAAAATTAGTAAATATTTGTCTTGTTATTAATTCTCCTTCCAAGTATATATATTCACAAATTAAGACAATATATGTTCTTGCAATAGAAAAGCAACGTTGTCTTTGCATAAGCAAATACATTTTTTTAAGTTAAGAATCCTAAATTCTCATATTTAATACCATTATGTCTTAAATATAGCATGTAATCATCGAATTTATTCTTGGTATTTATGAGGATATCTCATATCCTCCTTCATCTAGAATATATTTATTGGTCAAGAAATGATATTGTTTCTGATCAAGAATATATCTATTGGTCAAGAATTTCCCTGATTCATATATGGGGAAAACAATAAATGCTTGTATTGAAACAGAACTATTTTCAATACGAGTAAATAAATGTTTAAGTCAAGATATTTGTCTTCCTTCGAGTATTTGCATACTTGTGATTAAATAATAATTTTAAGTATAATGCTTTTCTCAGTTGAACACTTTGTCCAATGGATCCCGGAGTTTTCTTACAAGAAAATAAGTTCTCCGTATGAAAAATAAATGATTTGTAAGAAGAATGGTATTTACTTATCTGTGTGCTACTGCATATTTCAGTGAAGCAGTTTAAATTCTTGCATCAATTAATTCTATTTTCACACTGAGAATAATTTATCTTTAATGAAGAATGCCAACAATCTTAGTAACAGTTGCTGCTCTTCAGTTAAGAAGTTTTAGCTATTAGTTCAATAACATAAGTTATTCTCCGGAGATCAGGTTGTCTTAAATATAAAGTCTTAATGTTCTTAGTTCGATGATCATGCATTTTTAGTGAAGAAGTTTTATTTCTTAGTTTAATAATATTAAAACATTTATACGGAGATCAGATTGTTTCGCAAGAATAATATGAATGTTTTTGGATCAATACTTATACTCATTTCAGTAAAGAAGTTTAGTTCTTAATTCAACAACAATAAGCAATTGATACGGAGATCCGATTGTCTCCAACCAATAATGTTAATATTGTTGATTTAAGAACGTGTACCTACTTAACTGAAGAAGTTTTAGCTCTTGATGTAATTCACTGTATGTTTCATTCGGAGATCAGACTTCTTTTGGCTCAATTATAATGTGTTTCACTGAAAGAAATCCCAGTTCTTGGTTCAATGTATGAATGTTTTATACGAAGATCAGATGG
Source organism: Thera britannica (assembly GCA_939531255.2). Lineage (NCBI taxonomy): Eukaryota > Metazoa > Arthropoda > Insecta > Lepidoptera > Geometridae > Thera > Thera britannica. The sequence goes on along the minus strand of OW618036.2, from coordinate 16,069,186 downwards.
TCTTCAACGAATAGTGTCATTATTATTGATTTTAAATCGTTGAACTTCAGTTAAGAAATTTTAGTTCTTGATCTAACTCATTGCATGTTTCATTAGGAGATCAGATATCTCTTGGCCTAATAATTATGTATTTCACTAAAAGATATCTAAGTTCTTAGCTCAAAGCATAAAATGTTTCATACGAAGATCAGTTTGTTTCCAACTAATAATATCATTATTATCGATTTGAAACCCTCGTTCTTCAGTAAAGAAGTCTCAGTTCTTAATCTAATTCATTTCATGTTTCATACAGAGATCAGAAATCTCTTGGCTCAATAATAGTGTATTTCACTGTAAGAAATCTCACTTCTTGGTCCAACGCATGTCATGTTTCATACGAAGATCAGATTGTCTCCAACGAATAATGTCATTATTATTGATTTTAAAACCGTGTTCTTCAGTAAAGAAGTTTTAGTTCTTGATCTAATTCATTTCATGTTTCATTCAGAGATCCGGAATCTCTTGGTTCAATAATAAATTATTTTACTATAAGAATTTTCAGTTCTTGAAACTTCTTCACTAAAATAACATTATTATTGAGTAGGTACCCATTTGAAACATGAAATGAATAAGAAAAGCACTAAAACTCACTTACAGAATAACGAGCCTGCTGAACCTTCACATCTTCCAATCTGATCTCCGTGTGCCATTTCATGCCTGAAAATAGATATAAATAAGTTGGAAATACTCAAGGTAATAAAATAATAAAATAGATTTTTAATTATATGAAATATTTATTAAAAAATAAACATCTTAAAACAACAGTTAGATATTGGTCATTATTTTTAAATATTTGTTAGGTATTCATTATAATTAGGTATTACCTAATAATGTTATGAAAGCTCAAGTCATTATAAATCATGAAGGTGCTAATCAGTGCCTCTCACTCGCAGACTAATTTTTACATTGGCTACCTAGCTTCACTCGTGAGAAGTATAGATAAGCGCCGCAATTTAAGATTTGTTCCTTTATTGTACTTATGCCATCAGATTCTTAAAACTAGTAATATAACATATTTGTCTAATACAATAATTATCATTTTAAATACAATACTTCTCGATCTTATCATATCGCTTAATCTTAATATCTCAATCTTGAGGCGCTGATAACCGCCTACTATTCATAATGTAATACAAAATATTTAATTTTGTTCAATCCCATCATTATCATCTGAAATTTAATACTGAATATCCCAATCTTAATCATAATCGTTACCTAATTTTAATCATAATAGAACATAATAGTTATTTGACAAACATCGAGTTCTCGTTCGCACATTCACTAAAGAAAAAAAAAATATTGCTGATCTTATTTATGAAAAATCGCAAACAACAATTTTGTGTCACACTAATCACAATGCAAACCAGTTTCCCAAAAAAATATATTTATCCAAAAAAGATATCACGCTACTGGTATAATATCTTGCAAACTTATTTAAAGGAAAACTTGTTTGGAATAAAATATTTTTTTTTGCTCAACTGGTTACGTTTATACGATACGGTAAGCAACCATATCGTTGCTTGCGATTTTTTGTAAATTCAGTGATTTGTATCTTTTCAAATGTGCAAACGAGAAGGTCATCCATGGTAATTATTATATTATGATTACATAGAGCTCACTCAGAAAGTATGTTTTACTTTATTATAACCCGCCCCAATCTTTATTAGCGTGGGGTTTATACCACCAGATTAATCTAGTCCTTAATTAAATGCCCACTTCTGAATATTATTTACACATAGTAAGCTTAACTATAACCCACATCAATAAAAAAAACGAATCTTAAACGCCAGCGTAAAAAATTGTCTCTCACTTAGACACTATTGCTGAAACTAGTTCCTTTTCACTAGTAGTTTTGAGAAGTATAGATAAACGCTGCCATTTAAGATTCGTAGCTTTATTGATGCGGGTTATGCCATCAGATTCTTATACAAATATTGGTTAAATCTTAAAACTGTAACAGATAATCTCGTTCATATCTACACAAGACACAATACGGCCGCCGGATCTTGGCAGGTCTAAAGTAAGCCGTTTGGCGAATCTTCAGTCAGTCATTGGCCAATTTCAAACAAACGGCTCACTTCTGACCCGCCATGATCCACCGGCCGTATTGTTACTAATCAATATCTAATAACAAATCAACTTCTCAAATCAACATACTGATTTATACCTATTTTATGAATTATATTTGGTGTTGTGCTATAGCAATCGTGTAAGGAAATAATTTCAAAACTACTTGAACAATTGACCAAATATGCCATGTAATGAGGAGAATAATTAATTGTTTTAAGAACTTTACACTTAAAGTAAATTTTACTTTTATCAGATTCGTTTAATAGCACTTGCTCAATCTTCAAAAATAATGGTAGATCTTGCTCATACCTATACAAGATAACATTTTTATCACAATATGTTACACCATTAATCTCTATAAAACAAACACAATTATAAACATCATCATCAATTTCAGTAATATTATTTAGTTTGAGTATTTTTCCGTGTACATAGCGATCAGCAAGTCCAGTGCTAACAAGAAATTTATGACTATTCGTCAATTGATGTCTTGTAGCAAGTGTTAGTGGCAAGTTTTTACGGCTAGCTATTGATTGTGCAATTTTTTTCAACTCTTTGTGCTTGGCCTCAAATTTAAAGGCACTTATCAATATTGGTGGACCAACTTTTTGTATTATCCTTGGGTAATGTAGTAGAAAATGATGTTTCGGTTTTAATGTGCAGTTGAATAATTGAATTAAATTTTCCATGTAAGCTTCGATTGAAGTTCTCAAGTAGTCAATCAAGTGTAAAGTGAAAATCTGAGATGTTAATATTTCTGTTATTTCTAACAGAGTTAAATATTGTTTCCATACTGGATCATGCTCCGCAATTAAGTCACCAATTATGTACCTAAAATTACGTACCAGACACAACATCTCAGAAGCCGAAGACATTATTTTGCCATTTAATAAGTTTTGTTTTGTGACAGGCGGAGGACAATTTTTTTCAGACTTTAAATAAGTATAGTATTTTATTCTTGAATTTAAGTTGTCCAAATTTAAAATATTTCTGTCAATAAAATATTTGATTATTAAGCACATGTCGTAACGGTGTACGCCCTCACACAAGTCGTGCATAACATCGCACGTGAAATTGTTGTAAGCGTGAAAATAATTTAAATCATGCCATATGCATTTTTCCTTAACGCCAATTTTGTTAGTATAATGTGCATTATATTCTTCCTCTTTGCGAATGCATTCAGATCGTTCCTTAGTATCAGATTTTGTTTGCTCTTTTTGTACTGTGCAAAATCTGCAAAAATTATTGGAAGAAAAACTCTCGTGAAAACCTAAAATTGAATGAAGCCCTAGATTGTCTCCTGAAATATTGGCTATACAAAAAGTAACAGCTATACTAGATTTCTTAGATTTGACGTTTATCCCTTCCTCCTGTAAAAACTTTAATTCTTTGAGTAACGGTCTGAAAACAGGTTCATTACCAAAAGTGTTTCTATCTTGTGTATAAAACAAAAGAACTGGTAAGACATTATCTAAACGGCTGCAGAACTGTGGAGGTATTGTAGATATGGTTACATATACAGCTCCTATTTTCTGATTTCCAGCGTGACTGCCTAGTGGATTGCCAGATTCAAAATCATCATAATACACTGTCAAAGGTAAAATGGTTTCATGATTACATTTTTGTATTGTATCCTGCCAAGATGTGCCATTTATTATGTTTCTTAGTACACCTGTCTCTTCACTTACTTTGTTCTGGTAGTTAATTATCGTTTCTAATGTATTTGCTGTTTCAAGGAATTCCTTAAGAGTTTCACGCAAAGGTATAAAATAGGAAAATCTATTTTTGATTACCATTTCGACAGTGTTATTCCTACGATTGTTATCTTCAGAAACACCAATGGTTTTTTTAATAGGTTGAACATACGATCTTAAATGTTTGAAATGTTCCATTCTTTTATAATCGGTATTGATTTTATTATACGAATCTTGAAGTATTGATAACATCAGCAAACTATCATTATTCAAATCATTCTTTGAAATTATTAGGGATTGCCTAATAATGTTAAACGGCTCCGATATAAACAGCTCAGACACGATTTCAATTATATTTTGTATGACACTTCTTGGCAAATTGGACATGTTATATAATTTTGCAATAAATGTAAGCAACGCATTATCGACTTCTTTTTGATAATCAGATAAATTTGAGGTTTGATACCCAGTATTATTATTCAATTTAGGGCTTTCATTCAAAGGTGTTAATTCAGACGTTGAACCGGAACTACATTTTGCTTTGCCACTAACATCAAATACATTGGCATCTGAGATGAGATTGCTACTTGAGGTTTCGTGATAATGAATTAAATGCTTCTTTAAATCACTTTTAGAGTGATATAACCTGGCACAATTTTCTTCAGGACATTTAAAATAGTTGACAATATTATGTGCGTAACGCAAATGCACAAAGTATTGCTGAAAATTTTGATATTCGTTGTGACATTCAAGGCACTTCATTGTGCAATGATAGTACAGTATATTTCAACAAGATTAACTATACATTTTGTTTACATATTAGCAAGCGACAACAAATCTGCGATGTATGGTACAATCTTGTCATACTTTGTTTCTATTTTATAGACACAGCGCTGAATCAGCACGTACAAATGCGCAGCAGCTGCTGGGTACGTGGCGTGAAGCGCGTGGTATGATTTGAACAGTGTGTCAAAAGCTTTCATTGGCGAGGTAAACTTGTACATAACCTTGTCAATTACTAAATAATAGTTTTCGTTACCATCATCACCAGCAGCACATTTAATTAGATACGGTTGAACACTTTGCTTGCTATGTAGAGCCTTTTCCTTTACTTCATCTATTTTCATTTGAATATCTCCAGGATTCTGCAAACAATAGCAAACATATAAAAATTGCAAAATTGATTAACATACCTACTAAGCACACGCGTTTAGTTCCAATATTATATATGGGCAAGCTTATGATCAAGTGAATATGTTTGTTCCCACTTATTTCCAAAAGGGCAAAATGGATTTGGATGAAATTTGATATAAATAATAATAAATAAATATTTAAGACAATCCACACAACACTATCTGGCCCTAAATTAAGCAGAACTTGTACTATGGGAACCAGATAGCTGATATACTACTTACATACATTTTTTTTGTAAATACATACATAGAATACAATATTACATAACACCCAGACAGAACAGACATCTGTGTTTACCACTCAAATACCTATTTGTTCTTGGAGGGGATCGAGTGCAGAAGGCAGAGCTACTACCAACTGAGCTGAGAGGTTACTCTTTATCCAGGAAAAAACCAAGACATACCCTAAAATAACGTAACCGAGAGTTATAGATATTGTTCCATTCAACGAAATAAAATAGTACCCCAATATATTTACCTCAACGTCAATTATGAAGTTCTCTACGCATTCTAATGTGGAAAATTTTCTACGCTTGTTCAGTCTTCCTCTCGGGGGAATCAAGTAGGACAACAGTTTTATTTGATCTGGCACTTTTAGATCTGAAATGTATAAAACAGATGATTTATTTTAAAGTACCATGCGAGCGGATGCTAGTGACATAAATAATATAAATAAGAATACTGATTCATATATGACTCATAGTCAGATTCAGGTGATAAAATATTCTCGGAGTTTCAACCATAAACCTAATCAATAAAAATAAATTGTGTTATAATAGTAATTATTACCATCATCAGGCTGCTCTTGAATACTTTCATATATAGTCATCAATGTGTCATCTTTCGATTCACCAAATTTGAGGCTGATTATTCTATTAATAAACCAATTCCAATTTCTGAAAAAGCATGTTGATCTTTCAGGATACAGTTTTTCAAAGTCCAGGTTTAACTAGAAACAACAATTTGATATTAACAAATCTGAAAACATTATAGTTTTAAAGAAGTATTTGGCATGCTGGTGTTGGACTAATCTAGTTAGACCCAACATAAATAAATAAATATTTGTAAACTGTCACAACACTATCTATCCCCAAAATATTCTGAGTAAATTTAGATTCAAAATGGTTAGTGAACAATCAAACATCGAATAGGCAATAATGAAAATGTAAACTAAAAATAAATAAACTTCAAAAAAGTAAGTTAAAAAAAGTAAGCAAAGTAAAAAAAGTTTGTTTGTTTATTTAAAAGTCATCTGTTTTTATTTTGTGGGGTTATTAACTGTCGACGATTTTTGTTTATTTATATTTCATGTACTAAAAATGTAAATCCATTAATGGCTGTATGTTAAAAATTTAAGTTTTTTCATTGTATTTTAAGAGCTGTGGATTTTGTTCTAAAATAAAATAAAACAAAGCTCGGATATTATACTTTTTCGTAAATGCATAACTACTATGATTTTATTTATTAACAAACCCCACAGCTTTATAAAATGTATCGTATAACTACAACTTAAAGCCAACAACGGTTTCAAACACTGTTACGAATATTAATTATGAAATAAAATCTTTTGAATGTGTAAAAAAAAATATTTACCAAACTTTCACTCCTTGGATCGTTTAAAATATTCCACTCATTAATGAACTCTGATATATTGCTGTTAGTACAACACTGCCTCAGTTCGAAAGTGTCCCTCCAACACTCGATGATTTGACACCATGGCTCACTATTGTTTTTCAAAAACAATACTTGGTCTGTGTGATTGTCTGTAAATTATGTATAACAATGTTATGTCAGCCAACAAATAACAATGTTATGTCAGGCACTACTACTTACCTTATAATTTATGCTCTACAAACAAAGTACCTACTTAGTACCTAACTACATACTACATAGAAGCATTTATTAAATATATAAAAAATTGCCTTGACAGCTTTAATTCCCAGGTTAGAATATCCTTTCATATTTCTCAATGTCAGTAAAGTACCGCCAAGCAGGTCTTAACAAAAACTTCAAATTACTTTTTTGAAAATATTGAATCTGTAAGTAGTTTAGCTTCCTGTGTTTTTTTAAATAATACTGATAATTATCTAATCTCACAAAATATTGAATCGATTTCACGGGTATGTTTATGATCGCTAAAGCTTAAATAATACTTATCTCACAAACTTTGTATAGTTCACTATTCAACTAATGCGAAAGAATCTACTCTACGGAGTACCTAAATCTACAAAGTTATATTATACCGGGTGAATTTTTGAAGTAGATTGGGGTAGTAGTATAGAGCCAAATTAGGTAATAGTGATTTGAAGTGACAAGCAAGTCTGTTGTCGAAAGTTGAATAAATGTATTTACTTTCTTTCTTATAAGACATCAATGCCGGCTGATACATTGGGCCAAGAGACAAAGACAGTAGACATTGCCGTAGAAAACTGTACTCTACGTCGCTGTCTCTTAGCACAACAGCCAGTATTAAGATTTTGCAAAAATTCACCACCTCAAGTGTACAAATAAGTAACTACTCTACTGTTTAAGTAGGTCAAGTAATCATTTAAAACCTTTCAACTCCTCATATTTTTTTGTTTTATTTGGAATGACATTCTCTTCTGATGTTGATTTTTTTCTCTTTTCCCCAGACTTATACAGGGTATTTCGAATTTTATCGACCAACTTGCCCTTAGCAAATGAAGGTTTACCAGATATGGATTGTCGTTTTTTAATTGGTGGGACAAAATATGTGCCGGTGTTTTCACATGGAAATAATGCTATTATTTTTGCGGTTAAAATGTTGTACTCTTCATATGTTATTTTACTGAAATAGGTAAAAATAATTAAAAGGGTTGTTGGACTTCGGAATCCTAAAAAGATCTCGCGGAAGAGACTCGCGCACAAAGGGTTCCTTACCATTATCTGTAAACAAACTACGTAACAAAAATTTTACCACTATTATTACTATTACTTTTAAGTTTTTTGTGCAATAAATAAGTTAGTAGAGTTAAATAAATAAATAAATAATGGGAATAAGAATCAACATACTCATTTACTCATAGGTACTTACTAATTTACAACACGTGTAAAGAGATGTCTAACAATGATATCAGTTAGTTGATTTCGGTGCTTGTTTGTCAAGGTACTATTTGTAGTGTAATAGTTTAATATGCTCTTGCCACATGGTGTTACTGTTAGAAGCGTTTTGAGGTCAAAATCAGGAAAATTTGGTCGGACATAAATTTCGCCTGTAAGGATATCTTGTAAGTCCTCCAGGTCCTCGTTGTCCGTGAATAGATTAAGAGCAGTAGTGCTGCTGTTTGTAACTGTATTCGTCTGAAAACATTTAAGTACCTAATTATTGTAAGTAAACCAGTTTTTTCCTGTAGATCGGCCTTGATGTTGAAAATCTTTTTATTTTAAAACTTAGGTACAGTAAAAAAAAACAAGAAAAATCAATGGAACTGGCCCACCAACTGAAAAACTACGTTGTCAACGAAACTCTTTGAGGATCTTTTTTTGATTCTTGGATTGCTGAATAACTCAATTTAACTTTAATCATTGCATCTAAAAAACAGAGTGTCCCAGAGATTTTTTTTTATGGATTGTACAACCAAAGGCTTTTTATATACAGGGTAGTTTTTTGAGAAGGGCGGTGATGACCAAGGCCAAAACCACGAAAGTTAGGGAAAAGTCGTGAAAGGTTTATAAGAACTCAATTTATAAGAAAACAATAACTGCATATTTATATTATTCAAAATTCTTTTACTTGTGACGGAAATGGTCCCGAATGATTTTTTCAAAAAATTACACCCTGTATTATTGAACCAATGGATTATGTTGCTGGTAAGATTCAATCTTTGCAAACAAATGGTTTACTAAAAATGAATGGAAATAGCAAATTTTCACTTGGCCATTACCGCCCTTCTCAAAAAAACACCCTGTATATGACACTTAATTTCAATTGTTTCGTTAACTTTTTATTTTTACCTCATTTATTATCCCCTATCTGATTTAACTTAGATTTTTTATAATAATATAATTTGTCATAGGTATATTTATTATCATGTGTAGGTATAATGTACTTATATTATGTATTTATAGAAACATGTAGCTATTTATTTATAGAATGTACATACTCAATGTATTTTATTTAAGTAGGTAAATATGTATGTATTGATTATATTTATGTATGTATATAGTCTATATAAATTTACTTAGGTATGTAAATGTCCTTATTTTTTATTCTTTACTATTTTTTCTTTGTGCACCCTAGCCAAACATATATAGATAGATAGATAGATTAACTCTTTAACACAAGGATATATACAGAAACTATTACAAAATAATGAGTACAACGGGCGGCCTTATTGCTAAGAGCGATCTCTTCCAGACAACCTTTGGATGGAAAGGATAGATAAAAAATCGGATAGACGGCGGTGCACAAAAACTTTTTTAAGAAGATCTATATCTATAAAACTCAAAGGTGACTGACTGACATAGTGATCTATCAACACACAGCCCAAACCACTGGACGGATCGGGCTAAAATTTGGCATGCAGGTAGATGTTATGACGTAGGCATCCGCTAAGAAAGGAAAATGGAAAATTATTTTCCAAAGAGGAGAAAAAGGGGAAAAATGGTTTAAAGAAAAATCAACGCACAGCCTAAACCGTTAGCCCCAGAAGCATGAAACTTAGAAGGTGTGTTCCTCTAATAGAGCAGAGGTGCATTATGAAAGAAAATAGGAAAATTTTTCCCCTAAAAGAAGAAAAAACGGAAAATGATTTTAAGAAAAATCACAAAAAATAGCTTTACAAAATACGCAAAAAAAAACATTAAAAATTTTCGGCTACCGCAGTATCTGGCACCAGGTTCGATTACACACAAAAAGGTTCACAAACAAACCAATGATAACCACTACGACACAATCAATCTGATTCGATTATACACCAACACCCATACGAAACCCCAAATTAGCCACTAATATAACATAAAATCACAAAAATGGCTTTACAAAATACGAAAAAATAAAACATCAAAAAATTTTCAGCTACCGCAGCGTTTGTCAGCAGGTTTTAATACACACAAATGTTAACAAAAAAACCGATGATAACCACTAAGACAAAATCACGGAAAACATCTATCATACTTAAACTAAACACTGCTGAAAAAAATCGGCTCCAACAGCACTCGCCTTCAAATTCAAATACACTCTAAAGTACAAGCTCAAAACTATAGTAACCAGCAATTGGTCATGTCAAATAAAAAAAATCTGATTCGATTATACACCAACACGCATACGAAACCCCTAATTAGCCACTAATATAACATAAAATCACAAAAAATAGCTTTACAAAATACGAAAAAAAACATTAAAAAAATTTCAGCCACCGCAGCATTTGTTACCAGGTTTTAATACACACAAATGTTGACAAAAAAACCGATGATAACCACTAAGATAAAATCGCGGGAAACATCTATCATACTTTAACTAAACACTGCTGAAAAAAATCGGCTCCAACAGCACTCGCCTTCAAATTCAAATACACTCTAAAGTATAAGCTCAAAACTATAGTAACCAGCAATTGGTCATGTCAAATAAAAAAAAATCTGATTCGATTATACACCAGCACGCATACCACTAATATAATATAAAATCACAAAAAATGGCTTTACAAAATACACAAAAAAAACATTAAACATTTTCAGCTACCGCAGCATCTGGCACCAGGTTCGATTACACACAGAGGTTCACAAACAAACCAATGATAACCACTACGACACAATCAATCTCATTCGATTATACACCAACACCCATACGAAACCCCAAATTAGCCACTAATATAACTTATAATGGCTTTACAAAATACGAAAAAAAAAAAAAAAAAAAAAAACCGCTACCGCAGCATTTGTCAGCAGGTTTTAATACACACAAATGTTAACAAAAAAAAACGATGATAACCACTAAGACAAAATCACGGAAAACATCTATCATACTTAAACTAAACACTGCTGAAAAAAATTGGCTCCAACAGCACTCGCCTTCAAATTTAAATACACTCTAAAGTATAAGCTCAAAACTATAGAAACCAGCAATTGGTCATGTCAAATAAAAAAAATCTGATTCGATTATACACCAACACGCATACAAAACCCCTAATTAGCCACTAATATAACATAAAAACACAAAAAATAGCTGTACAAAATACGAAAAAAAAAACATTTAAAAATTTTCAGATACCGCAGCATTTGTTACCAGGTTTTAATACACACAAATGTTTACAAAAAAACCGATGATAACCGCTAAGACAAAATCGCGGGAAACATCTATCATACTTAAACTAAACACTGCTAAAAAAACTCGGCTCCAACAGCACTCGCCTTCAAATTCAAATACACTCTAAAGTATAAGCTCAAAACTATAGCAACCAGCAATTGGTCATGTCAAATAAAAAAAATCTGATTCGATAATACACCAAACACGCATACGAAACCCTAAATTAGCCACTAATATAACATAAAATCACAAAAAATAGCTTTACAAAATACAAAAAAAAAAACATCAAAAAATTTTCAGCTACCGCAGCATTTGTCACCAGGTTTTAATACACACAAATGTTTACAAAAAAACCGATGATAACCACTAAGACAAAATCGCGGGAAACATCTATAATACTTAAACTAAACACTGCTGAAAAAAATCTGCTACAACAGCACTCACCTTCAAATTGAAATACACTCTAAATTACAAGCTCAAAACAATGGTAACTAGCAGTTGGTCTTATCAAACTAAAAAAACGAACTCAAATATCCACGCGGACGAAGTCGCGGGTCATCAGCTAGTATTATATAAAAATAAGAAAAATAATAATAATACTATGAATACATACTACTTATACCTATTTTAATATAAGTACACAATTTCTTATCTATTAATATACATACATGCAACTTAATATAAATGTATATACAATACATACACTATGATAGATACCTAAATATTAGCAGACAAGGATAAGTAATGGTCATTAACCTTAGTTTTAAAAATGTTGAGCAATTTGGATAAGCGGACAGACACAGGCAAGGAGTTCCATAACCAACCACCATAACCATATGAGTAGTTTAAGGTGGGCGATAAAGATTTATATTCTACAAAGATACAATGTCAAATTGCCTTAGTTGATGAAAATGTTCGCTTCACTCACTCAATCAATTACCTATATATAATATATATTATAACATACAGACACTGTACAAACATGTTTATCCTCGGCGGGGAGGGAACCCATGACCTATGCACAGAAGGCACAGCTACTACCATGCCAACTGAGCTGTGTGGCCGGCCAAAACCATTAAAATAATATTATCATTAGAAACAGAATATTCAATAGGTAGGTAGGAAACTTACTGTGCAGGATGCTACCAAATACTCATCTATTTTTTTTTTTAGCTCTATTCTTAGTCCAATCTTTGGGCACAGTTCTTTCAGGATATTGTCATTGATATCTTTTAATTGATCCACAGTTACATCATTTTCTAAAACAAAAATTCCCCTTATCACTAGACAAAATATTATTTATCTAAATGCGAAGGATATAATTAATTAATATTCACCTACCGTTGAAATTTGTAATTATATCCTGTGGCATATTCCATTTCTCTAGAAGCAACTCCATTGTTAAACTCTACCTACTTAGAGGTGAGTAGGTGTGTAGGTATGCTGGGAATCAGTTAAGTTTTGATTTAAATCTGCAAATGGACGGGACATCAATTAGTGATTATGGTAGTAACTAAGTAAAAAACAGCTCGGCAGGATAAACATTTGGCAGGTTTAGTATTGTGGCTACGGTACCTAGATTACAGTTACAAGAACCTCTGCTTATTAGGTAGAGATTACATATTTTCATCAGCCAGAGAGACATAACCTGAAAGGCAGTCCAGCAGCCTTACCGCCAGCCTTACAGCAGCTGCAGCAGCTTGCTACGTAGCAGAAGGCAGTGCCAGCGGCTGTGGTACCTAACCAGTGAATTTGAACATTGAAGCGCAAAGCATTTTTTGAGTTTAATTCGTCCGGGCACCGCGAATGGTATACCGCCTCGCCTAATATAAGTAGTTCCTACATAGAACACCTATCCCAATCAAACGATAAGTCCATACAATAAGCGGAAAGTTTCTCAACATGGCGCCGGCCGGTACTATGTCTGAGCGTGCGTCGGTCCGTATCAAAATGCAACAATTCTAAATACACTTACAACACAACACAATGTCAATTACCTAGGTACTTACTTATTATTCTCAATAACTCAAAAACTTACTGCCAGGCTCGAATCTCAGAATAAATGGAATGGAACTCAATAATCAATTACACACAATACAACTCACCACTCCGGCGCAAGCAAAGACAAGACTATAAAGAGTGTTGCCCGCTACAAAATGTTAGTTACCAAAAATAAGGCCGTATCTTTCACATTTCTCCACTATTTTTACTGACGTTGACTCACTACGAAATAATTATTATTCAATCGATAAGCTATAGACGGCTCGTCGTGTCACCAATGTTGGAAAGGGTGATGAAAGGATTTTGTGCACCACGAGCCTCTTTGTGGTTTTTCATGCAATTATGCATTTTTTGTCCTAGTTAACCATACAAAGTTAGTGAGGTATATTCAGAGGTAAAGCAAAACAGTGAATCTGGATAGAAATACTTCCTCAAAGTAGATAAAACACAATGCGTGATGGACTACATAAGTTTTGACTGGCCTTTCAGCTCAGTTGGTAGTAGCTCTGCCTTCTGCGCCGTAGGTCGTGGGCTCGATCTCCACCGAGAACAAACATTTGTGTGGTGAACATCTATGTTTGTTCTCTGTCTGGGTGTTATATTGTATTCTAAGTATGTATTTACAATAAAAAGTATTTAAGTATTATATCAGCTATCTGGTTCACATATTACAAGCTCTGCTTAGTTTGGGGCTAGATAGAGCGGTGTGGATTGTCCACAATATTTATTTATTTATAAGTAGGTAGGTACTTAACTTTTCAGAGCATTTGGATCGCATTACGCGATCTCAGTTCGGGGCAAACTACTGGTCTAGATGTTTTCGTTTTTTTGCTTCCGTGGTAAAGACCGATTAGTGATACATAGGGCTCCCGTGTATAGGATATATTTTATAAACACTCGGCAAGAGCCTAACCGAGTGAACGAATGCATTTTCAATTATTTTCCCTACAACTTGGGAAAAACACTGCAACACCGGATCTATGCCTAAACGCGTAGCTATCTACATAGTTTGTAAGAGTGGGTTGGAACAGGTAAAATAAGAAACCTGTTCCGCCTGTTCCAGTTCCAGTAAAATAACAGTTCCAAAAACCTGTTCCAAAATAACAACTGGTTGTGTTGCATGCAACATAGTATTTTCCGAACGCAACACCTGTTCTCTGCTTGTAACAGGCTATCTCGTTCTAACAAAGGTAAGATGCGTAAGCTAGAATAGAGAAGAGCATGTTCCGTGCGTGGCGTCTCCTTCTAACAAAAGTAATCTCCATAAGCTAGAATAAAGAGACGCATGTTTCGGCAGATTCGGGCTGTTGTGGAATGGAACTGGAACAGGCTCTCATTGGTTTAGACAACAGTTCCAAGCTGTTATTTTAAAATACCTGTTATTTTTACCTGTTCCGATATATATGCCTCACTCCTAATAGTTTGTTTCGTTTCCTTGGTAAAACCAAGAAACGTGAATTTGGTCTAAAACACACCTTTGAATCATTGTTTAAATTCAAGAATGTTTTTGTTTTGGACTCAAGACATCTTTTCTTAAATATTTTTCAAGATTTTCATGCTAAAGTCAAGAAACGTCAATTTGGTGTGAAACACTAATTTGCATCATAGTTTTCATACAAGAAAATTATAGTTTAGGTTCCTACCTACTTAGGTGGGTAAACAAACTTAATTATTAATTTTATAAGCAATTGTCACACGGAAATAGATATGATTTTGGAGCATGATAAATTGATTCCTAATCGGAAAAAATAGGTGCAAATACTGGCATGGCATGACATTCAAGGCGCGTGCCATTTTTAGGGTTCCGTAGCCAAATGGCAAAAACGGAACCCTTATAGATTCGTCATGTCTGTCTGTCTGTCTGTATGTCTGTCTGTCTGTCTGTCTGTCCGGCCGTGTCACAGCCATTTTTCTCTGAAACCATAAGAGCTAGACTGATGAAACTTGGTGAGTAGATGTATTCTGTGAACCGCAATAAGGTTTTTACAATTTTACACAAAAATAAAAAAAAACTATAAATTTTGGGGGTCCCCATACTTGAAACTGAAACTCAGAAATTTTTTTTTCATCGAACCCATACGTGTGGCGTATCTATGGATAGGTCTTCAAAAA
Source organism: Thera britannica (assembly GCA_939531255.2). Taxonomy (NCBI): domain Eukaryota; kingdom Metazoa; phylum Arthropoda; class Insecta; order Lepidoptera; family Geometridae; genus Thera; species Thera britannica. The sequence goes on along the minus strand of OW618036.2, from coordinate 16,053,812 downwards.
TGATGTTGAGGTTTCTAACATCGTTTTTTTTCTAAACTGAATAGTTAAAACTTAGCTCGACCAAATTGATATCGTCTATGGAGTATAATTTAAGGTTCATTTTGGGTAACAAAGAAATAGCATAGTGTAAATCGTTTACAATTCTAGCTTGATTTTTCGGAGGCGGCTGGTAATTGGGTGGTGGCTGGATTTCGGTCATGTTACCCTATTCTAATGTATTAAAAGTATGTATTTACAAAAAAATGCATATAAGTATTATATCAGCTGTCTGGTTCCCATAATACAAACTCAGCATAATTTGGGGCTAGGTAGTGTTGTGTGGAATGTCCTAAATATTTATTTGTTTATTTATTTTAATAGCACGTTCAACCAAACAATGAAAATCTTCAGCCTTATAATATTAGTATATGTATAGATTATATATTTTTTATATACTTACTTAGAATACAATACTTATGTATTCCTAAAAACATACCTTTAAAGGGTCGGCAACGCACTTGTGACGCCTCTGGTATTCAGGGCGTCCATAGGCTACGATAACCGCTTGCCATCAGGTAGACCATGTGCTTGTTTGCCTACTATCTTGCACAAAAAAATCTAGAACACCCATACAAAGAACAAAAATCTATGTTCACCACGCAGGTATTTATACTACCAGCTGAACCGTGACGCCTGTCAAATCGTAGGGCACGTTTCTGATATACGTGACCTGCAAGGCAATGCTCTACTATAGGTACTTACTTTACTTGCTTTACTTTACTTTAGTGATTTGAAAATGGAACGCTTTCAGCATCGTTTCACAGCAGTAAAAACTACTTACTGATGTATGATGTAAAGACTTATTAATATCATCATCACCATCATCAGCCTCTAGAAGTTCACTGCTGGACATATACCCCTATCATCAGCCTCCCCTACACATTTCCAGGAAGAACAATTCTGAGCCCTTTCCATCCATTGGCTTTCCACGATTACGTCTTTATTTGAAGTTTGTTTAACGTTCATATACGCCCGCGAGTCAACGTTTAAAATGTAGGTATCTCTAACATGTTTTGAATCAGAAGCGTAAACTCTTGCTTTAAGAATATTATTGTTAAACGAATGTTAAACGCCATCTAGACGTTAACAGTAGAACTACATAATTATTTTGTTCAACAACTTATTTAATAATAGCTTTCAATTTTCCCAGCTTTATTCATTTTACAATGAATTCACATACTTTTTAGTGTCATATTTATTTGGGTAATTCTTGCTTACCAAAACTTAACAAAGTAAAAAAATATTTTTTATTCAACTAATAAAATATTATGTATACCTACCTACTTAGCTCCACTAAAACATTTTATCATTTTTATTGAAATAATAATTAAGTAGGTATGCCAGTTAACATAGACATTATAATTAATTGTAGAAGGAAATATTTTCTTGACTTAAAATTTTGGTTCTTCATCAATTATTTTAGAAGCGATATTCTTCAGTTAAGTAACATTGTACTCACAGCAAAGCTTTTAAATTTGTTTAACCAACAAAAAGAGGACTCAATGGCAGACCGTTATAATTCTCATTTGAAAAACAGTACGTAATCAAATCAAAAGAGACAGATTTTTTATTGTAAAACAAATCTATCTTTAATTAAGTAAATATTTCTTTACATAAAATGTTTGTTCTTGGCTGATATTTGAATCCATATTCTTAGGTTAAGAGGCAATAGTTGTCACTTGAGAGCTTTTATAAGACAATTATTTTCTTGCTGTTAAATAGTAGATTCTAAAATTATATTATCTTTGTCGTATTTTGAATCAAAAGTGTAAAACTCTTGTCTAAACAATATTATTGTTGAAAAAATAATACTTAATTCTTAATGCAATTTTATAAAATTCTTGTTTGGAGTTATAAGCTAAAAAATACTTTGTTTGTAAAATGAACAAATCATTAATTCTTAAGTAAAGAAAGTTATAATTCTTCATGAAATAATAATAAAGTATTCTAGTTAACACAGATATAATTATTTGAAAAGAACATCCACATTCACCGAAGAAGATATTTTCTCGACTTAAAATGTTGGTTGTTTATCAATTTTAGAAACGATATTCTTCAGTTAAAAAACATTGCACTCACAGAAAAACTACTGAATTTGTCTAACCAAGTAAAAGAGGTCTCAATTGTAGACCGTTATAATTCTCATTTGAAAATACGTATACGTATTCAAACCAAAAGAGACAGATGTTAAATTGTAAAACAAATCTATCTTCGATTAAGTAAATATTTCTTTACATAAAATGTTTGTTCTTAGCTGATATTTGAATCCATATTCTTAGGTTAAGAGGCAATAGTTGTCACTTGAGAGCTTTATAAGACAATTATTTTCTTGCTGTTAAATAGTAGATTCTTAAAATTATATTATCTTTGTCGTATTTTGAATCAAAAGTGTAAAACTCTTGTCTAAACAATATTATTGTTGAAAAAATAATACTAAATTCTTAATGCAATTTTAAAAATTCTTGTTTGGAGTTATAAGCTAAAAAATACTTTGTTTGTAAAATGAACAAATCATTAATTCTAAAGTAAAGAAAGTTATAATTCTTCATGAAATAATAATAAAGTATTCTAGTTAACACAGATATAATTAATTGAAAAGAACATCCACATTCACCGAAGAAGATATTTTCTCGACTTAAAATGTTGGTTGTTTATCAATTTTAGAAACGATATTCTTCAGTTAAAAAACATTGCACTCACAGAAAAACTACTGAATTTGTCCAACCAAGTAAAATAGGTCTCAATGGCAGACAGTTATAATTCTTAATTGAAGAACAGTAAGTATTCAAATCAATAAACATAGAGTTTTAATTGTTGAACAAATCATCTTCAATGGAGTAAATATTTCTTTACCTAAAATGTTTGTTCTTAGTTGATAGTTGAATCCATATTCTTAGGTTAAGAGGCAATATTTTGTCATTCGAGAGTATTTATAAAACGAATATTTTCTTGATTTTAAATAGTAGACTTTATTTAAAATGAGTATTTTATGTATTTTGAATCAAAAGTATGAAAGTCTAGTTTCAATAATATTATTGTTGAAAAAATAAATAATAAATTCTTAATGCAATTTTATAAAATTCTTGTTTGGAGTTATAAGCAAATATATACTTTGTTTGTAAAATGAACAAATCATTAATTCTTAAGTAAAGAAAGTTATAATTCTTCATGAAATAATAATGAAGTGTTCTAGTTAACACAGATATAATTAATTGAAAAGAACATCCACATTCACCGAAGAAGATAATTTTTCTCGACTTAATATGTTGGTTGTTTATCAATTTTAGAAACGATATTCTTCAGTTAAAAAACATTGCACTCACAGAAAAACTGCTGAATTTGTCCAACCAAGTAAAATAGGTCTCAATGGCAGACAGTTATAATTCTTAATTGAAGAACAGTAAGTATTCAAATCAATAAACATAGAGTTTTAATTGTTGAACAAATCATCTTCAATGGAGTAAATATTTCTTTACCTAAAATGTTTGTTCTTAGTTGATAGTTGAATCCATATTCTTAGGTTAAGAGCCAATATTTTGTCATTCGAGAGCATTTATAAAACGAATATTTTCTTGATTTTAAATAGTAGACTTTATTTAAAATGAATCTTTTATGTATTTTGAATCAAAAGTATGAAAGTCTAGTTTCAATAATATAATTTTTGAAGGAATTCACACTTTTTCTTAAACCAATAATTTATTTTTATTCTTGGCCGTAATCTCTGAGCTTCTTAAGCTAAATCTTTATTTATTCAGAGTAAGAATTCTTAATTGCTTTGTTCAAAATGAAAACGTTTTCTACAGTCAAGAGTAAATATCCTCTTGATCCAAAAAAATATTCTTGATGTAAAGAAATAAATGAAGAATAATATTATATATATTGAAGAATTCCATGTTATTTTATTCAAGATATTATTGTTACCTTAAGTAAATATATGCTTGAGATTAAACAATATACTTGAGAATAATTTTATTCTTGAATGAACACTTTGTCAGACCCCATTTTTTTCCGTGTACCTTTCACCTATTTTATTACGGCTTAGATGAAACGTGTCTTCCATCATCTATCTCTCAATCAATCTTTCAGTACACTTACCTATATCACTTACCAACGCTCTCTTACCTGTATAAGCCTCATCCTCATGATAAGCAATTGATTCTGAGAACAAATTGAGCACGAAATCATTATACCTCAGAGGTACAAGGTTTCTAATATTTGCCTTATTCTTAGAGATTTACGTACAAAATAAATATAGAGGCACTCTTGTGCCCAATCACGCTCCCAAACTCCCAATACTTCGAGGGACGCTGTCCTAAATAAACGTACGCAGGGCCGCTAAAATGTCTATGTGTTATGAAATTGCCTCTACTGCTCTGAATATAAAGATTTCATACCATACTGGAACTTCACTGCTATTATTATTTTTGTTTTGTAGAAGGATCATACAAAAAACGATATGAACCAAGCCGTAGTTAGTTGTCTGTTATTCTTGGCGCGTGGCGCGGTACCTAGACTCACCTAGCTTTAAGACGATTCAAAGTGATCCTTGTGATCCAATGAATAAAGAAAGTTTAGACTTTGACTTTAGCTTTTCACATAAATGAACTAAGGAACGCACTTTGATGATCTACAAACATGAACTTTCCATCCTGCCTGCTACAGAGCACATGATTTTCTGAAATATACGTTTCGCAAGAGTTTTTTTGAGGAAATTTCCTTAAATACACTAGGTAAAACGCTAGAGCTATGCTAGTTTTGTGCGTGTCAAATCGTAAGATGAGGTCATTTCTATATAATTTCAAATCATTTTGATTCATGTGGAGCTTATTAATCTCGCAATATTATCTGATAAATGAAACATGAGAAAGCGATTGATTGTTGGGCTTATCTTAATAGATCTGTCTGTATAGCTCGGTACAATCAATAGGTACAATAGTAAAGTAGAACTACGATTAGCGCAATATTAAGCTCCAGTTTCTGATATCCCCTGGGAGCCGGTGGGTTATGGAAGAAATACACGAACCACGCCTTCTCTGGCCATGTTTGATAGCAAATAATAAGGACAGAAAATACTTTCTGAATTACCTTTCATTATGAACCCCTTTCATAATAGGTATTATAATGGTGTTTGATTTATTTTATTGAATTGCTGAGCTTTCTTTTATTTATTTTTATCAGGCATCTTCCAAATTCTTATTATATAATACGAAGTTTTCCATGATTTATACAGGTACTAAGCTATTTTTTACTTAGTATGAGCATCAATCATGGTAAACTTCTAATTTTTTAATCAATACGGTTTAGACTAGACTTTTAGAACAGAAAAACATAAAAATACTAAATTCAAATTCTTCTCTTGATAAAACTATTCATCTTCTTTTCATCTAGCTATTTCACCAGAAAATCTCGAGTATTTGACTTTAATGAATAATACAGGAGAGGATTTATCCTCGAACAGATCACCCATATGCTTAGTCCAACCACACGCAGACCGAACTAGTAAAAATTTACGAGCACCTCAAATTGATCATAAATGCGCACATAAAACTCGAACCCTTAACTTAGGCGGAAGAAACAATTGGAAAGATGAGAGGGATCAAAGTGGCATACCTACCCCAGTATTATTTCGGCATATAGTACATACTTTCATACACTTAGGTAGGCCAATAAATTACTACTTTAATAATTGTTATTTTTTTCTGTTTTCCTAAAATTATTTTTTAATAACCTACACTGAACTGGGTGCCCAAACTTTTTTATGTTTTTGTAAAAGTGACGGTCAAAGGGAGGCATCAAAAATCATAACACAGGTTTTTACTAACGTTTTGTTTTTTTGATTCCTACCTCGGAAAGTTATCTAAACTATTGTTAAGTAAGTAGCCACCTAAATTAATACTTAACTAATATCTTAGGTTAGGCACTAAACATAGGTACTAATATTCTAAAAATGTTCATAATTTTAGGTAGCAACTAATTTTTGATGAAATAAATTTATGATTTATGATTTATACACCTCTAATAATGGGTCAAGGACATAGAGAGATATTAATTCCTACTTGCACCTTAATCAACAAATGCACCTATTTTTTAACGAGCCTCTTTGAGCCGCGTAAAAACCTTTCACCACACTTGGTTTGAAAGAACCAGTGACACGATAAAAAGAAGAACCAATGTTTATTGATATAATTGTGGCTTTTTATGTGTTTAGCCAGTGCTGCTAGCTTTTTTTTCTTTTGTTTATTGGCGGAAAGTGATTCTTGTGATTCTTATCTTATCTTATATTAGCTTACTGCTCTGGGTGGCATCTTAAACAGTGATCACCTCGTTCTAGAGTCTATTACGTAGTGAAAGACCCATTCAAGCAATACTCTTTCTATATGTCTAGTTTAGCAAAACTTGTATTCATGAAAATTCTAAGAACTCTGAAACTTTGCAGTAGCAATGTCGAAATTGAAATAGCTATACAGAAATGTTTATAGCAGAGTAAACCCGTGCTAAATACATTTTGTGCCGTCTTTATGTTCAAAGGAAGGTATTTTGAACTAGAAGTTCTAAGTAGGTACACCGGCTGTTAATAAACGCTGAGTTTTAAAGTGATTCTTGTGATACAACTGAATAATAGGACATTATTACCCGAGGATTAAAAATCACGAATTTAAGTCCCGAGACGGGTTTGACACCCGAGCGTAGCGAGGGAATGGAGCTCGAGGGATTTAAATAAGTCTTTCACCCGAGGTAAACATTGTGCTTTTCATTACGAATACAAGGAAAGTAAAAATAAAAACTAATTAGACTTTTTAAACTTCTTACGGTTGTAATGGGTTTCCAACCTTCTTGCTAAATAAAAATTTGGAATTTGGTTCAATAACCTCCTTGCTGTTTAGAAAGTTGGAACATGGTTGAATAAAAATGTGAAAATAAAACTTGTTTTTTTTTTTATAATTTGACAGCTGTCAGTAGAAAGTGATTCTCCCTAGGGCTGAAAGTATTACTTTCAATTAGGCCCCTCAGGCAACTTCAGACCTACTTTCCGAGTATGAGCAATGAAAAGGAGTTTTGGACTATATCCTCAACCTATTACTACACCGTTGCTGTCTATTGTATCGTTATTGCATTCGCTCAGGTCAGCACCGACACGCGCGATGCCCTCTGCCGAGCGGAGTGGTAAACCATGTTAATCTGAGTACGCCTGAGTACGCGTTTGTCTTAGCCTGGCTCAAATGCTGAGGTAGTTTCAAATACTTTGTTTTAGAGAGTTGTGTTTACGACTAAAGTAAACTGTGCATTTCTTTTGGACGTAGGATAGATGACTACCCAAACTGAACCTAAGTATGAACTGTCCTTATTAAGCTACTCAAATACACTGCACTTAAAATCATTTCACCATAGTGGTTTGAAAGAACCAGTGACCTTTAAGAAAAATAATAAACTAGTAGGTATGTCTTGTTCATGCGTATCTAATACGAAGGGAAATACACGAATAGTTTTAAATCAATTTTGCACATATTGTTATTTCTTGGACACAACCCAAACATAACTTCTTGCAATGAAAGTGCTTGCACATAGAAATATTTACCTTACATAATGTGTTTCTGTCCTAAATATAATCCGTTACCACCACATTCTGGGAAGCGTGACCTCTGCCACTATTTTAATTGCAAAATTTCATTGTTAGCTAGCCGTAAATTTTGGCGACTGGGGAGTTTAATATAGTTATTTCACGTGGCATAAAGGTTAGTCGTACTGTATCTATATATTACTCTATGACTATGATCATGTGGTGAACTCCTTAGCTACGAACTTTTCGTGAGCCATAGTTTTTTTTCGAACGTATCGGTCCATTTTCAAAATTCAAATATCAAGGCAGGCGGAACAACAGAAACAAGCTATCATCAGTTGTTCCTCGGTCTCGCATCTGTGCGGATCTAAATAAAAAGCCCATTGAAGAAGTGCTGTGTTTTTTAATTATACTTCTCTTCAGAAGAAAGTTTTCTAAAGAGGCGCAGGTTGCGCTTCACCTAAAATCACATAGAAGTTGCGACACTTTTTTTTCAAAAATAAAGCTGCATTCAGCCAGGACGTGCCGTTTACGAGGCTCGCTATCGGCACTGGTCCGCAGCATGTGTTTACTGCGGCGCCCGTAAACGCGCCTTTATAGCTGCTACAACTGTCGCCGCAAACCTCACGGATACGACTCAAAAGCCTCGTAAAAACTACTCAAGTGCTGCTCCGAACGGCTAATTAATCCCTCTAGATCTCTAGGGCTGTCGTCTGCAGAAGCGATCTATTGACTTAAGCCTTTATTTTTGCTAAGCCTTGGGATCTACCAAGTCTTTCAGTAAAAAGTATATCAAGACGAGGTAGGTACTTAATAGACTTAAGTAGATCCCTTATTCCAACAAAGAGAAGGCATAACCCTAGTTCAAGTGCTTCGCTACAGGCAGCTTCATTAGCAAGGACATGAAACTAAGCTGCTGTAATCTTGGACATTCAGTTCACTTGTTACTTTGCATGTTTCGTGCTACGTTCCGAGGGTTTCTGAGATAATGTGCCGTTTGTTTCGTGTTTTTAACCAACTTCAAATAAAAAAGTAGGAAGTTCTAAATACTGTTTTTTAATGTTGGTTATTGCATTTTTTCGTCATTTATGAGCCGATTTAAAAAACATATTTTTTATCTTTTTTATCAGATCGGTTTCATAGAAATTTCATCAAAATCGGCTTAGCAGTTTAGTCATAAAATCAGTTTTTGTTTATGTTTTTTGTTTTATAAAATAGAGGTTAGGTAAGTCTATAAAATACTTAAGACATAAGACTTTAGAAATGAAAATGAAATCTAAGGAGTTTAGATATAGATAGATTAATACTTCATTGTACACAAAAGAAGACATTTAAAAAGTAAAATTAAAAATCGAAAATACAATGGGAGGCCTTATCGCAAAGAGGGATCTCTTCCATACAACCTTTGGATAGAGAGGAAAGATATAAGACTTGTGTTCCATGAATTTAAGGGTAACACTCTACATGTGGTACATTTTACATGCACTGAGAGAAATGTACATGTTAAAATAACCAAAATCACCTCGGTTAAATCTTTTTCGGTTGAATTTACTAGAAATTGGTAATTTTAACAACACTACCATGAAACCAACTCGTTTGGTATAACAAAATCAATTTTGTTACGATAACCTATATATAGTTAGTTAAAATAAAGAAAATGACTTGTTAAAAAAACAAAAGTGATTCGGTAAATTTGAATTTAGTTAATTTTACCATAAGCTTAACAGTGTGATCAAACTGATACTAAAAATATCGCTTGAAATAACTTATAATGTTGGTATTCGTTTAATAAACACGATCTAAAAAATTATACCAAAGTTTTAATAATTATAACTAATAATATTTGTAACTGTTCATTAAATCGAACCAAAAAATAATTTTATTTTCTGAATTGATAAGATATAGGTAAATTTAAATAATGTTTTTTTGTTTATTTTAACCAACTTATTAAACGCCATCGTTTTGTTATATTAACAAATTATACCATTTCAATTAACCAATTCAATTGATTAAAGTGAACAAAAAAAAACGTAAAATGTATCTTTGTTAGATTAACTTGAGTATTGCTTAATATACCAAATTTATATCGTTTAAACTTGTTAATATTTTTTATTCAAAATAACAAAATCAAGTTTGCAATATTTACAGTAAATAGAGTTAAATTCACTTATAATTATATGTAAAGATAACAAATTAGTTTGATGAAATCAACAACACATTTTTAATAAACTGAATCAAATTATATTTGTTAGAAAAACACATCGTTATCGGTTGATACAACAAAAGCTTTTGTTAAATTTTGATTTGTTGCATTTACCATATTGTTGCTTAATTTAACAACGACCTATCTGTAAATTTACTAGAAACGAGTTATTTTAACAAAACCAACCCATTTGGTATAACCAATTCAAATTTGTTATGATAACCAGTCTAAAGTTAAACTGATAAATGTATCTCTGTTAAATTAATCTATTTGATGCCTTATATAACCAATTTATATCATTTACAATTATAAATATTTCTTATTCAATATAACAAAATCCAGTTTGCAATATTTACAGTAAATCGAGTTACATCTACTTATCATTTTAAGTAAAGCTAACAAATCAGTTTGATATAATCAACAACACATTTTTAATAAACCAAACCAAATTATATTTGTTAGAAAAACCATCGTTATTGGTTGATACAGCAAAAGCTTTTGCTAAATTTTGATTTGTTGCATTTACCATATTATTGCATGTTTTAACGATTACTTTTCTGTAGTATTTACTAGAAATGGGTATTTCAACAAACCCAATTCATTTGGTATAACAAATTCAAATTTGTTATGATAACCACTCTAAAGTTAAATTGATAAATGTATCTCTGTTAAATTAATCTAATTGATGCCTTATATAACCAATTTATGTCATTTACAATAATCAATATTTCTTATTCAAAATAACAAAATCAAGTTTGCAATATTTGCAGTAAATATAGTTAAATTTAATTATATTTTATGTAAAGCTAACAAATTAGTTTGATGAAATCAACAACACATTTTTAATAAACTGAATCAAATTATATTTGTTAGATAAACACATCCTTATCGGTTGATGCAGCAAAAGCTTTTGTTAAATTTTGATTTGTTGCATTTACCATATTGTTCCTTATTTTAACAACGACTTATCTGTAAATTTACTAGAAATGAGTTATTTTAACAAAATCAACCCATTTGGTATAACAAATTCAAATTTGTTATGATAACCACTCTAAAGTTAAATTGATAAATGTATCTCTGTTAAATTAATCTAATTGGTTTCTAATATAACCAATTTATGTTGTTTGAAATAATAAATATTTCTTAGTCAAAATAACAAAATTAAGTTTGCAATATTTACAGTAAATCGAGTTACATCTACTTATCATTTTAAATAAAGCTAACAAATGAGTTTGATAAAATCAACAACACATTTTTAATAAACCAAACCAAATTATATTTGTTAGAAAAACCAATCTTTATTGGTTGATACAGCAAAAGCTTTTGTTAAATTTTGATTTGTTGCATAAATGCAACAAATCATGGTAAACCATGATTTAACAACTACTTTTCAGTAGTATTTACTAGAAATGGGTATTTCAACAAACTCTAACTCATCATCAGGGGTATAAGGTCAACAAATTTAAAAATTTTATGTTAAATTAAATAGATAAGATATGTAGGTATCTTTGTTAGGTTAAAATTACCAATATTTATTGATCGAGTGAGCGAAGTGAACGAAGATCTTACAATCAACTTGGGCAATTTGGCATTTTATGTATTTATGCATATATGTATGTATTTATGTATGTTTGTCCAACGATAACTCTCGAACGGTTGATTCGATCTGCATGAAATTTGATAAATCGATAGCTTGGACTTGAAAAATTTACTGGTAGGTATTATGATTAAAATCCGATGAGGGGTTACTAAGATATGGGGTTGTATAAGGAGGCAAAAAATGAAACAAAACAATCAAATTACATGTCATATGAAAGAACTTTGTACATCACAAAACAACTTTTACTTTTTTCTGGGTCGCTCGGTTATTGCTTTACATCAAAATCAGAAAAGGTTAAATTAAGATAACCAACGATCCAAGAGCTCCCATTTCTAAGAGTTTCGTTGCCATCAAAGTTTTTCTACTGGTCGCTCAATTCCTTTGCTTTTGCTAATATTTTTTTCTTGAAATAAATTAAGGAGTTACTCAGTTCTCATAAAATGGTAACAGCGGCCTGGTCTGATGATGGAGCCAAGGTCTGTTCAACGGAACTTTTCAATAAATTGGCCAATTGAGCTAAAATTTGTTTACCATACAAGTAGTCAGCAGTTACATACAATCAGTGGTCGATAGATGTAAGTACAAACGCTGTGTTTGGTATAAAAAAACTGTGAAGGAAAACATCGTGAGGAAACCCGTAGCTTATAGTTTGGTACGCGGACAGTTTTGTATAACGGACATGTAATCAATACAGCTATAGAACAAAGAGAAGAAACAAATACTGCACTCGCGTGGCGGGCGGTACATGCTGGGAGTGATTTCATCGAAGTTGTGAACCGTTATGTATATTTGGGTCAGACGATCCAATTACAGGTAAAGCCAACTTCGACAAAGAGGTCAGCTGACGAATCCAACTCAACTAGGCAGCTATCGGGAAATCGCACCACGTCTTCTCGTCGCAGATACCACAGAGCCTCAAGACCAAAGTCTCTGTAATCAGTGCGTGTTGCCAGTGCAAACTTTTGGAACTGAGACGTAGTCGCTTAGTATTGGCCTCATACACAAGCTCAAAGTCGCATAGCGAGCTATGCTGGGTGTCACTACGTGATAGAATCAGATAATAGGAAATCCGTAATAGAAGCAAGGTCACTGTCAAAGCTCGTAGAATTAATTAAGCTCGTAGTTGAAGTGGCAATGGGCGGGTCATATAGCTCGAAGAACCGACAACCGTTGGGGTTCTCGAAAGGTGGCCACGAACCGAAGACAAAACGTAGGGCCCCCACTCACCCGATGGACCGACGACATAGTTCAGATTCCGGAATTTATCGGACTGATGATGATGACTTGAATCTACATATCATTTTAAGTAAAGCTAACAAATCACTATGATGAATTTGACAACACATTTTTAGTATTTGTTAGAAAAACATATCGTTATCGTTAATGATTGATGCAGCAAAAGTTTTTGTAAAATTTATCTTTGTTGCAATCACTTTATTGTTGTTTGATTTAACAACTTCTTATCCATGAATTTAATAGTAATTACTTATTTCAACAAAACCAACTCATTTGGTTTAACAAAACCGAGCTGAGCGAGATTTGAACCTGAGACCTAACCACGAAAGACTAAGGGGAAGGTCGCGGTTCAAATTCTATTTGGCTTTTAACTTTTGGGACATGATATAATATTTGTGATTTCTATAAGTATAATAAACACTATAAAATCAATAAAATATGTAAAAAGCAATGCAACATCTCTCGTCGATTCACTGAATGCAACTTCAGTTATCGAGCAAGTAAGTAGTTGGCAGTATTGTCAAACCTATAGATGAAGGTGCGATTGCGTTAGTGCTGTATTTAACAGTCCCCACTAGCTGGTTTCTAGAACTGAATCCCTCCGTAGACCGAGGCATATCCTCGTTGATCCCGATGACGTTATCACCGCCGCTAACGCGGAGGCGATTGAGTCATCCAGTTCGGAAAGAAACACTGCACAGATTCACCGACCCCGCCGGCGGGGTCGAAGACGTCCCTTAGTGCCAGCCCTCTACGGGCCTAAACTAGATTCAAACCCCCCCCCCCTGGCAACAGCCCAAGCCGAGGTCGTACCATAGCGGTGCCCTTGAGTTTGTTGCCCCAACCTAACTTTACCGGTTGAGCGCCCTCTGCGCTCACCATTGTCCGGTAGCGCTGTAAGAATCGTCAGACGATCACCAGCATTTTGTCCATTCGAAAAAAAAAAAAAAGGTTTCTAGAACGAAAAAGCACGCGTGCTCCCTCCCTCCATTTCAATTTCAGTTATATTCAATTTAGTTTTTACACGCTTGTGCGCGTAAATACTACATTGCGCTTTATTGCCATGCATTTGGTTTGAAATTCGGATGTCGCCCGTGCAATTGTTTACTAATTTTTGCGTACCTGAAACCGAGGGAATTGGTTATTTTAACAAAACCAACTCATTGGGTATAACAAAACCAACTTTGTTAAGACAACCAGTGTATAGTTGGTTAAAATAAAGTGGCTGCCCGTGGTTTCGCTTGCAAGATACATGAATCAAAATAAGCCCTTTACCGTCCCCATGGTTCAACCTATCTCCATATCAAATTTCATCCATAGGTATCGGTTCAGCCGTTAAGTCGTGAAAAAGTAACAAACAGAGAGACATAATCATAATCATAATCTACACCTTGGGTTACATTATTTAAGTTTTGGTAAGGATCCCTAATTTTTTTGAAATTAGAATATAGCCTATGACACTCGGGAATACCTAGTGTAGCTACACAACGGTGATTTTTTTTTTAAATCGGTCCAGTAGTTTCGGAGCCTATTCAATACAAACAAACAAACAATCAAATCTTTCCTCTTTATAATATTAGTATAGAAGTATAGATATACGTGGTCGCTAACTATTAACACTAGTATTATCTTATCTGTGCTATTAACTTAATACCTACACAAGCTCAAAGTTAAAAACGGGCTATGGAGAGAGCTATGCTGGGAGTGAGTTTCACAACGTGATATTAGAATCAGAAATGATGAAATCCGTAGAAGAACCAAGGTCACCGACAAAGCTCGTAGTATTAGTGAGTTGAAGAGGCAATGGGCAGGTCATATAGCTCGAAGAACCGACAACCGTTGGAAATAAAGGTTATCGAATGGTGACCACGAACCGGAAGACGAAACGTAAGTACCTAGGGCGCTTACCGCTTACCCACTGACTGACGACATTGTTAAGATCGCGGGAAGTCAGAGGATGGAAAGAGCTCAGAATCGTTCTTCCTGGAAATGTATAGGGGATGCCTATGTCCAGTAGTGAACTCTTTCAGGCTAATGGTGAGGTATATAGTCTAAGACTAACTTTTTGACGAAAACCATAGATTACTTATATTTTTTGATTTTATAAGACGATGCCACGCTATATGGCCGGTTGATGGACGCAGGGCAGTGCATCGTAGGGCACGCTCCTAACGTGCGTGACCTACGAGGCAGTGTTTTGTTATAGGCGATGGTTACCACTTAACATCAGGTGGCCCATATGCTTGTTCCATCAAATAGTTAAATTAAAAAAAAAAAAAGACGGGTTGCACTCCGGGAGTGCCGGCAGAAGTGAAAACTTTCTCATCGTTTTGTGGATTATCAGTGCCTTGCCTACCTTATTCATAATACCTAAATAAATACAGTAGATCTATAAAATCATGTACCAATGACCACTACTACAAGCCGCGGGCGGCCGCTAGTTCATAAAATCTATAATAGGTATGTACCTATACCTACCCTGCCCTTTAGCCAGGCAAATAGATATAATCGGCCGGCCCGGCAGGTAGGTATCTTATCTAGGTACTTCTGGATTAAAATCATAGGTACTTAGGTACGTAGGTAATAAATAGTAATAATATAATCACACTTGGATAAAGAGGCACCTACCTAAAATGAAAAATAAGTCTTATTGCTATTACGCCTAAAGTTCTTTATTATGCATATAACAAAAAACCGTTTGATTCAGATTCCCGCTCTCAGTTTTGGCTTTTGACCATACCTTATTAGGTAGTGTTTAGAATACCATGCTCTGATTGGTCGGGGGACTCGGACGCGCTGCCCGCTCCGCTCCCGCGCCGCTTTTCCCTCCCCTCATCGCCCGGGCAGACGCCACACTTGCATCGCGCGCTCCTGACAAGTTGCAACCCCCGCATGCGCTAATGCGCTTCGTTCGTTTTTGTTTAAAGTACCTGTGATGTTAGGCTAATTTGTATTACCACTTACCAGTGTATTTGAAAATAGTGAAAAATGGAGCTGAATGAGGTTTTGAATCATGGGGGGTGTCTCAAGACACCATTCAAGTGTTCTGTGGTAAGTACCTACTCTGTTTTGATCTCCAAGGTGTGGTGCAGACTTTGGGCCCTGGGTTGATTGAGCAGGTAATGGTTAAAAAGCACTAAAAACATTTCTGATAGCCCGATTCCTGTCATTTCCGAGTTTCTTTGTTCAAAGTTTACCCAATTACTTCTATGGTATAGGTGATATTATGTACTATTTTGTTTCGTTATACCAACCAAAGTATAGGTAGGTATAGGTTTTAGGATCATGAAATCAGTCAATGTGTAGATAACTTATTTTTTTAATATTTGCCCGAATAAATGTTCATTGCATGCTGCGACACTAACTGTTGTCTGTGTAGGTAGGTAGGTAGGTACCTAATAAAGTAAACGGATTCAAATTTTGCGAACGCTGTTCGTGTTTAGCAGGGATAGTGTAGCTTTGTAATACCTACCTAATGTTTGGAATCTGTTCACTAGATGAAGATTACACTCCTTACAAACTAAGTCTAGTACCTACCTAGGTAGAGTTCTGTCTAGCGTAAAAATGAACGCCGTTCCACTAATGATTTTTTCAATGTTGAGAGGGATATTGCTATTATTGTGTGCGTGCGGCGATTTTACTGTAAATATGAATTCATCTGTGTACCTACATAAAATCAACTAATCGTGCGGCGTTCCTGGGGCCTTATTTTCGGGCCGACTGAGATTATTTCACGATGGAGATGACGTCAATGTGACTTCGCTGACGCCAAAAACTCGTGACAACCACTTATCGGCTAAGAGTTTTTGATCGAGATTGACGTCATGACCACCGCTTGAAAATGTCGGCCAGCCTGAAAGGGCATCTGGACCGACGACGGACGTCTAGGAATTGACAAAACCTGATTTACCGATAATTTTAGTAATATCTACTATTATATTTCAGTTACAAGTACCTACCAAGTTATATATCAATATCCTACCTACTTACTCTAATTCATTCAAATGCTTTTCAGATAACAACATCGACACATCATGTCTCGAGGGCCTAGGTGACGAAGAATTAAAGATTTTAATACCTGAAAATCGACTCGGAGACAGAATTAAATTTAAACTGGGCTATAAAACATATAGAGAAGAACTGGAAACTCTGCATTCTGTGAGTTCCTACCTTTGATTCTTTCTATTAATGAAAATTCCTTACTAATAATCATCATCATTCATTCATCATCATTTTAAGTTTTTTAAATGTATTTTATGTGTGCAATAAAGAATAGGTAGGTAGGTACCTAGGTGCCAGGCCAAGCGCACTTCGTACATTCGGTATGAAGCTACAACTATATTAGCAGTAAGTACGTAGGTACATCGGTCGGTACTTATGTATACATATAGCTAACTAAGTAATATACCTTCTTGTTTATAATAACCATGAACAATTGAATATCATTATAGCATAATATCCTAGTATCTTTCCTATTATCATCGCCGTGGCCTGAACATACATTTAATATTCATTACAGAATACTGACTCTTTGGACACTATTAGTGTGTGTAACGATAGTCCGTTGTCATCAACTGCATCTGAACTTATCAGTTATAAAAGTGAGGTATGTACCTACCTACTTACCTGCTTACACCGTGAGTGACTCAATTTTTAGGGTTCCGTAGCCAAATGGCAAAAACGGAACCCTTATAGATTCGTCATGTCTGTCTGTCTGTCTGTCTGTCTGTCTGTCCGTCCGTATGTCAAAGCCATTTTTCTCCGAAACCGTAAGAGCTAGACTGATGAAACTTGGCGAGTACCTAGATGTATTCTGTGAACCGCATTAAGACTTTTACACAAAAATAGAAAAAAAACTATAAATTTTGGGGTCCCCATACTTGAAACTGAAACTCAAAAATTTTTTTTTCATCGGGTACCCAACACGTATGGGACGTGTTGGGTATCTATGAATAGGTCTTCAAAAATGATGTTGAGGTTTCTAATATAGTTTTTTTCTAAACTGAATAGTTTGCGCGAGAGACACTTCCAAAGTGGAAAAAAGTTGGTCCCCCCCCCTCTAACTTCTAAAATAAGAGAATGATAAAACTAAAAAAAATATATTATGTTGTACATTACTATGCAAACTTTCAACGATATTTGGTTTGAACGAGATCTAGCTACCTAGTAGTGTTTTTTTTATACGTCATAAATCGTAAACCGCAATTTACCTTTCGACGAACTACAAGATCCTTTATATTATGTTACTTGATGCTACGGAACACTTCATGGGCGAGTCCAACTCGCACTTGGCTGCTTTTTAGGATTGTGTTGAACAAAGAATAGATTTTGATTAGAACTAAGATAAAACATGTCGGTTGGTACCTGTACCACCTAAATAATATTCTTTTTGACGTGATAACGTCTTATAAATCGATGGAGCCGGCTGCACGCACGAAAAAACATGACTCATGCGTCGTTACGTCGTTTAGTATAAGCTAGCAAGACTTGTTGTATTGTAGTCGTAGGGTAGATTGTTTTTAGTAATTTGGTACCTAGCTTATTTTTTTTATAACGCTTTTATTAGCTTCACCTGTATGTATGTATGTATGTATGTATGTATGTATGTATGTATGTATGTATGTAACCGACCCCTTTGAGCTCGATTTTGTCCTACTTTGAACGATCAGATTTGATTCAAACTTTGCACACCTGTCAAAGGTCGATGACAATGCAAAAATATGAAAAAAAAAATATGAAAAAAAAAATATGAAAAAAAAATATGAAAGTATGTATGTATGTATGTATGTATGTATGTATGTATGTAACCGACCTCTTTGAGCTCGATTTTGTCCTACTTTGAACGATCAGATTTGATTCAAACTTTGCACACCTGTCAAAGGTCGATGACAATGCAAAAATATGAAAAAAAAAATATGAAAAAAAAATATGAAAAAAAAAATAAAAAAACTAAAAAGTAAAAAATAAATTATAGGTTAAAAAACTAAAAAAAACGCTTTTATAACAAATTGAACTAAAAAGTTAAAAATAAATCTGTAATAATCAATTGAAAATTTATATTATTGTACAAAAAGCGTGGGGGGCTTGATTTTGATTGTTGTAAATATTTTATCAATAGTTTATTATATCTGAAGTTATTATAAAAAGCACCCACTATTATTAGTTCAATTTGTTATAAAAGCGTTTTTTTTAGTTTTTTAAACTATAATTTATTTCACACGGGTTTAAAAAAGAATTTACAACCTGTTTTTAAAAAAATAATCTGTTTCAGGAAACCTACTATATTCCTAGCAGAACTATTAGCCCTAAAAATACAATGCCAGCAAAAGGAAAACTTGTTGATAGATACTATAACCAGTTGAGAACTTTAAGAGGTTCTGGGGTGCTCCCAAAAAAAATAAAAATTTCTTGTCATGAAACAAATGACAATGAAATGATAGAAAATGGTAAGCATGTCTCCACAGTTTAATTTCCAGTATAGTTCGCTGCAAATTGAGATCTCGCAATAACCAACACATACTTGACAATAACTGTAAAACTGAACAAAAACTTAAAAAACATGGACAAATAGGTATGCAAAGTTTTATCTCAATCAATCGATTTTCTGCTTGTTACACGCTGTGGATAAAATAAATAATTTTGCAAGTTCAAGTGGTGAATGAATGAATTTTAGCTTATTTTTACTGACAGATTTATTGTTTGCACAGAGACTGACGATATCATGATATGGTTAAAATACAACCGCGACCCCTGGCCACTGGTTGAAGAAAATTGGAAAGAATCTTGCGCTTATAGAAAAAAAAATGCGTATGATACCAAAAAAACATTGATGGTCATGGTAAATGAATGGCCATGCTTAAAAACCACGAACGGACATCGACTGGTAGTGTTTTGTTACTTATAACATTTGTATAACTATTTAGGTTCACATCAAATTTCTAAGCACCAAATAATTACTCTTTTTTCAGATTGAAATCGACTTTGCCCATTTATACCCTGACAAAAATTCAATGCTATTTGAAAAAATGGGGTCAATTTCAAAACAGCGCCATAAAACTACTAGAGGCTGATGCTGCAGTTGAAAAAGAGTTGAGAGAACTGTTTAAGGAAGAAAATGAGAGTAAGTATTTACCCGAATAAGGAATTTTCTATTTAAGGTTATTCTATCCCCATGCAAACTGTTGTTTATATATTTTTGTTAATTTATAGTTTTCTTTAAATTATAACTAACAAAATGATCCTATGTTGATTTAATAAATGAATTTAATAATAAATAATTAATTTAAATTAATACAGTTTGGCGATAACAATGACCGATTGAAAAGCTTACTATAGTGCCACAAAATTATACTCTATTAGCCCATAGTTGGCAAAATTTAATTTACGTATAGGAATCGTACCCCCTTCAATAACTTGACTATGGGTGTTATTCTGTGTTACAGTGTAATATTGCTAGGCTATTGTAAACAAATTCCTTGGTTATTAAAGCAATAACTTACATTATTTTTTTTTGTTTTAGATATCCGTGATTTGGCGCTTTGCAGTTCGCTCGCTTACTGGGAGATCAAACCACAGAAAAGAGTGCAGTTGAAAAAGAGTTGAGAGAACTGTTTAAGGAAGAAAATGAGAGTAAGTATTTACCCGAATAAGGAATTTTCTATTTAAGGTTATTCTATCCCCATGCAAACTGTTGTTTATATATTTTTGTTAATTTATAGTTTTCTTTAAATTATAACTAACAAAATGATCCTATGTTGATTTAATAAATGAATTTAATAATAAATAATTAATTTAAATTAATACAGTTTGGCGATAACAATGACCGATTTAAAAGCTTACTATAGTGCCACAAAATTATACTCTTATTAGCCCATAGTTGGCAAAATTTAATTTACGTATAGGAATCGTACCCCCTTCAATAACTTGACTATGGGTGTTATTCTGTGTTACAGTGTAATATTGCTAGGCTATTGTAAACAAATTCCTTGGTTATTAAAGCAATAACTTACATTTTTTTTTTTTGTTTTAGATATCCGTGATTTGGCGCTTTGCAGTTCGCTCGCTTACTGGGAGATCAAACCACAGAACACTTGAATGGTGTCTTGAGACACCCCCCATGATTCCAAAACCTCATTCAGCTCTATTTTTCACTATTTTCAAATACAAATCACAGGTACTTTAAACAAAAACGAACGAAGCGCACGCACTCACACTTATTATACCCTGTATATTCGTTTTCAATATTTGTATTATTTTAGTAAGAAAAAACTATTCGTCATTTGACATGATAATAAATAAGTAATGATTAATAACTCACCTGTAAGTGTCTATAAGTATGTTATTACTTATAGACACTTACAGGTGAGTTATTGTCTTGAGACACCCCCCATGATTCCAAAACCTCATTCAGCTCCATTTTTCACTATTTTCAAATACAAATCACAGGTACTTTAAACAAAAACAAACGAAGCGCACGCACTCACACTTATTATACCCTGTATATTCGTTTTCAATATTTGTATTATTTTAGTAAGAAAAAACTATTCGTCATTTGACATGATAATAAATAAGTAATGATTAATAACTCACCTGTAAGTGTCTATAAGTATGTTATTACTTATAGACACTTACAGGTGAGTTATTGTCTTGAGACACCCCCCATGATTCCAAAACCTCATTCAGCTCCATTTTTCACTATTTTCAAATACAAATCACAGGTACTTTAAACAAAAACAAACGAAGCGCACGCACTCACACTTATTATACCCTGTATATTCGTTTTCAATATTTGTATTATTTTAGTAAGAAAAAACTATTCGTCATTTGACATGATAATAAATAAGTAATGATTAATAACTCACCTGTAAGTGTCTATAAGTATGTTATTACTTATAGACACTTACAGGTGAGTTATTAATATATTATAAGTGTCTATAAGTATGTTATTACTTATAGACACTTACAGGTGAGTTATTGTCTTGAGACACCCCCCATGATTCCAAAACCTCATTCAGCTCCATTTTTCACTATTTTCAAATACAAATCACAGGTACTTTAAACAAAAACGAACGAAGCGCACGCACTCACACTTATTATACCCTGTATATTCGTTTTCAATATTTGTATTATTTTAGTAAGAAAAAACTATTCGTCATTTGACATGATAATAAATAAGTAATGATTAATAACTCACCTGTAAGTGTCTATAAGTATGTTATTACTTATAGACACTTACAGGTGAGTTATTAATATATTATAAGTGTCTATAAGTATGTTATTACTTATAGACACTTACAGGTGAGTTATTGTCTTGAGACACCCCCCATGATTCCAAAACCTCATTCAGCTCCATTTTTCACTATTTTCAAATACAAATCACAGGTACTTTAAACAAAAACGAACGAAGCGCACGCACTCACACTTATTATACCCTGTATATTCGTTTTCAATATTTGTATTATTTTAGTAAGAAAAAACTATTCGTCATTTGACATGATAATAAATAAGTAATGATTAATAACTCACCTGTAAGTGTCTATAAGTATGTTATTACTTATAGACACTTACAGGTGAGTTATTGTCTTGAGACACCCCCCATGATTCCAAAACCTCATTCAGCTCCATTTTTCACTATTTTCAAATACAAATCACAGGTACTTTAAACAAAAACAAACGAAGCGCACGCACTCACACTTATTATACCCTGTATATTCGTTTTCAATATTTGTATTATTTTAGTAAGAAAAAACTATTCGTCATTTGACATGATAATAAATAAGTAATGATTAATAACTCACCTGTAAGTGTCTATAAGTATGTTATATTCAAAATATTATGTTTGTGTTAAAATACGTTCATTTCGACTTTTTTAACTTCAATTATTTACTGTTCTTGATCGTGTTATTTGATTTATTTTTTTAAATAAAACCACTACTAATTAAAAAACTTGTTTTTTTATTTCTATAAATGATTTATTTTTTAGGTAGGCAAATAGACAATAATTTATTATAGGTTCACTGTTGTTTCAATCAGTTATTAGTAGATATTAATCTAATGGTTGAATTACTGATAAAATTAAGCTTAAAACTAGTTTTTTTGTTTATGTGATTAAAAAATTAAGCAGGGAAAGATTGTAAAGTATTATTTGTCTTTGGCTTACATATAAATAATGCCCATTTTTTACTATTGGCAACAGTGACAACTTTGTATAATTTTGGTTTAACTAGTTTTGAATTACTTGTAGCGCAGTTAACAGCGCTCAATATTGCTTTACTATTTAAAAATGGCTATACTAAATTAATATGTTTGTTGGATTGTCTTTCAGGTTTTAGTCAGACCAAATAAAATGTGGTTTAACTGCTGCTTAAAATTACTAGCTACAGCTGTTTACTATAATCAATACTAGTAATGGTTATAGTAAACCGCTGGACTAGTAATTTTAAACAATAGTTTAACCACTTCTTAGTTGGTCTTACCAAAATATAATAGTGAATCCAACAATAGTATTAGTGTATCCTACTCAGGGCGTTTGTTACTTTAACAGAAAATATTGGTCATAGTAAACAGCAGTATTAGTAATTTTAAACAGTAATTCAACCACTTTTGTAGTTGATCGAACCAAAATAGAATAGTGAATCCAACAAAAGTATAAGTATATACTACCCAAGGCGTTTGTTACTTCAACAAACAATATTGGTTATAGTAAACCACTAGCCTAGTAGTTTTAAACAGTAGTTTAACCACTTTTTAGTTAGTCTTACCAAAATACAATAGTGAACCCGACAAAAATTTAGTATATTGAACCCAAGGTTTTTGTTACTTCAACAGACAATATTGGTTATAATTAACAACTGCACCAGTAATTTTAAACAGTAATTCAACCACTTTTTAAGTTAGTCTAATCAAAATACAATAGTAAATCCAGCAAAAGCATTAGTATATCCTACCCAAGGCGCTTGTTACTTTAACAGACAATATTGGTCATAGTAAACAGCAGTATTAGTAATTTTAAACAGTAATTCAACCACTTTTGTAGTTGATCGAACCAAATTAGAATAGTGAATCCAACAAAAGTATTAGTATATACTACCCAAGGCGTTTGTTACTTCATCAAACAATATTGGTTATAGTAAACTACTAGCCTAGTAGTTTTAAACAGTAGTTTAACCACTTTTTAAGTTTGTCTAATCAACATACAATAGTAAATCCAGCAAAAGTATTAGTATATCCTACCCAAGGCGTTTGTTACTTTAACAGACAATATTAGTCATAGTAAACAGCAGTATTAGTAATTTTAAACAGTAATTCAACCACTTTTGTAGTTGATCGAACCAAATTAGAATAGTGAATCCAACAAAAGTATTAGTATATACTACCCAAGGCGTTTGTTACTTCATCAAACAATATTGGTTATAGTAAACTACTAGCCTAGTAGTTTTAAACAGTAGTTTAACCACTTTTTAAGTTTGTCTAATCAACATACAATAGTAAATCCAGCAAAAGTATTAGTATATCCTACCCAAGGCGTTTGTTATTTTAACAGACAATATTGGTTATAGTAAACAGCAGTATTAGTAATTTTAAACAGTGATTCAACCACTTTTGTAGTTGATCGAACCAATATACAATTGTGAATTCAACAAAAGTGTAATTGTATCCAACCCAAGATGTTTGTTACTTCAACGGACAATACTGGTTATAATAAACAACTGGACCAGTAGTTTTAACCAGTAATTCAACCACTTTTGTAGTTGATCAAACAAATTATGAATTGGTTGTACCTACCAATTAACGTAGTTTCGTTAAAAAATACGAATATTGAATTGGTTGTACCAACCAATATAGTTTCGTAAACAAAATACAAATATTAAATTGGTTGTACCAACCAATATAGTTTCGTAAAAAAAGATACTAAATAAAACTAGGTTGTCACAACAAATATGAATTTGTTGAAACCATCAATAATAATTGTTACTGTTACAAAGACACAGTTAATTTAAGCTATAAATTTGTTAACTTTACTATTACTTACTAACTTTAGGTATTAAATTAACAGAATTAAATTGGTTACCGTAACAAAAATCTTGATTGGCGCTATTTCAACTTGTTGTTCTCGGTTAATCTAACCTATTTTTTCTCTCAGTGTGGTGTGCATAGAAAAACGCTCAAAGCATAAAGAGCTCGTATGGAAGAGTGCTTGCTTTTCTAAAATGAAATCCATTTTTGTAAACGTTAATGCTCCTCCTCTAGATTTTGCCTGACTTCTTAATGCTTCCGACTTGGAATTTGGAACTCATGCTGCGTCATACGATTCCGTCGTTATTCGATAGCTTTTATTTTCTATCGTTATTTTCTTTTCTTCCAGCTCCCTCTTATCCCGCTGGCAGTTTGAATTCTGTCTCCGCTAAAAAACGATCCTTAAAGACGTTGCTACCATCTAGGAAATCTCGATTTAGGAAGAACTCGGCTATTCCTTAGTCTTGGCACGTTTTGGCATTCAATCAGATGAAACAGAGTAAATATAGAACGGGGAACAATGCCACATTACATTCACTTGGGGTCCTATAGCGGAGACTGAAATATGTGGTACATTACATTACGGATAGTAGCAATTCTGATGATAAATTAACTTTTGAATTTAGAATAGTACTTGTATTAAGTGTGGGTAGATGTATATTGATACGAATTTTCGTTGGCCTATATATTTTACATTAACATAAGAGATACTGTGTTATAGGGGAACTCATATTCTCAATTTTGTCTTCATAAGCTTGATATCTAAAGTTGTAAACGTTTCAATATATAGAAGTAGGCAACAACTATTGCACATTGGATAATTTCGGCTTCTTAGAGCGTATTGTGAGTCAGAAAGAGATAGCGCTATACGAAAGCAGAAAAACCGATGTGCAATATTTATTGCCTACAACCGTAAACCACTCTTGAATACTGAAATATTGGTTCACTCAAACATCAAAAGACAAACTTGGTGAAACAAAATCAATACTGACGAAAGGTGTAGTAGATGGAGAAATCTTTAAAGAAATTGAAGAGTATCGATACTAAATATCACATTTTCTGTTACCTTTTGTTCAGAAATCCGTAACATACTACCCAGCATAGACCGTTATATAATAGAAAAAAACTTTTCCACTCTCTTAATGTAAACTTTTTTAATAAAAAAAACCAGCGATAACACGTTAAATAAACCCGCACCAATCTCTTATCCAAAACTATGTCCATCCATATTGTATTGGACGTGGACTTTCAAAGTATTTGTCCATCGCTATCCAACTTCACACAAAAATTGCCTCGTGTCCCTTTGATAGCTGTGCCCATTGAATTATCTTTCTTTGAAGAAGATACAATTACGGGTAAATATGTTTTCTTTGTGCTGCTATAGGAGAAATTTATCCTGCCATTTTACAAAATATTTGGAACAAATTGCGTACCTAACAGCTAAAGTGGGCCACTCTGTCAAAATGAAGCTAAAATCGACCAAATGGGATTCGGGAAATTGGGGATAGTAGAATGATTTTTTCCATTATGGTTCATGAAAAAAATCATCATCAACATCAGTCTGAAGAAGTCCTAGACATAAGCCTTCCCTAAACATTTCCAGGAATAATGATTCTGATGATGATACACCGACTTTCTGCTCAAAAACTACTAAACTGCTTAGATTAAAACTAGCCAATGTCCGTCTCGTCCTCATTTCTATGACAGCAAATATCATTAGATTGGTTTCTGAACCAATTGATATTTGCTGTCTAGCAAAAATGTAACAAACAGACGTCACACTTTGGAATATAGTTTGGCATAGATGTGGATTTGGAATAGATTGTGTGCTTTGGGTAACTTTGTACAACGCAAACAGTGAGCAGGGCACGTGCCAAGCTATGTTAGGTCTTCTGAATATCCTGAGTAGGATATCCAGTATATCGACCCACACCACCCGTAAGTATGTGAGTATAAATCAGTAGGTATCGTATTTAAATTTCTTAAGACCATTCTCTCCTCGTTGCTTAGCGATAAGAAACCATATACATATATCTATTAAGTACCTATATATGTCTTAATAAGTCGTAGTAATTTAAAAAATTCTGTTTTTATATACCAAGTGAAAGTTGCCAAAACAGTCGTTGCCAAAGTTTCGGATGAACTAAGTGGGCCAAAGCCATGGAGTAGACTGGCTTCCACCCAGCCTCCGAGGTCTACGTACCAAGGACATGTCCTCAAATTCTCAGTATAAAATTTGGCATAGCACCAAACGAAGAAAGAAATCCGATATTATCCGCAATAGCCAAGGTTACGCGAAAGTGTCGTGGGTCAACCATTTTTGATCTCTTTTACGAGTTTAATATGTTAAATCGATTCAACAAGAAGCTTAGTATGGCGCATGAATAAGAAATGTGAAGCGTCTGCTTTGCCGTCTCACTCTACTTAAGCTACAACATAATATACCGGGTGTAATAAGTCATCTCCGGAGCGTTTAGGGATAACTATAACGTCGACCCATAAAATAATATTTTGCGGGAAGCTAAAGAATTTATATGAATTTTTGTTCGAGTAATTACACCCTGTATAGGTACCAGTATGATCTCCGAAGCATTCCCGCTTCCGATACTAATTTAGAAATGTTCATTTTCGTAATTGGACTAAGGATTTCTAAAGCTGAATTTTCGCCGGCTAAAGGCAAATTAGACTGCTACACCACGTTCTAATTAGATTCCACCAGATTAGATCTGGATGTTATTCCTGGGACGGATATGAGTTTTGGAGCTCCGCTGTTTGAATATTTCCGCAATTTTTACCAATTCCCATCCAATCTTTGTAATCTTACAGCGATCAGTCTTGTTTACGCCACATTACTTCCGCAGACGATGCCGGCAATGGCGGCAATCCAGCGATACACTTAGTGGAACTGCTGCTACGTTCTAGTGAAGATTAAACAAGCAAATAAACTTCACCTTCTGTTTTATAAACGGGATTCTATTTACGTTCCGATCGATAATACTGTCGACAAAACAAACATGTATAACAACATGACGATGACTAATCGTTGGCGTCTCGTTCGGAGTTTGCAATGTACCTACCCGGTTCACCTTGTATTCTATGTTCTCGTAGCTGTTATTATTTCTTTTTTTAAATAATCGTGTTTGGTAAATAAGCGAGAGAGCTGTAAAGAACCTCTTCCGCAGTCGTATTTTTGTCCATTTTGTCTTTTTAGAGAATCATTAGTGCCCGAGTGTCGTTTTTACTGCAGCTTTGTCATTTGGTGTTCCAGTTTACCGAACCGGGAAAAACTCACTGCAGTCGAATGTTTTAGTTAGATAAAAGCTGCTACGTTAGGTCTCACTGGAATTCTGTTTGGTAATTCCAAGGATAAACTATTCAGATACAGGTACGACTAGCATTGGTGTTTTAGCCGCAGCCAATTTCGTTCCCTGCCAAGCTATGTGTAATTGTCGCAGGTGCCTCCGTGGTGTCACGCTCCCAATTTCCTGAGCGCCTCGCTCTGCGAAGGCAGCAAATGTTATTGGATTTCTTTCGCAATATTCCTCATTGCTCGCCGACGTGAAGTGTCGATTCTCGAATTACTGGCGAGCGCAAACACGCGGCAACGTAACTCGATAAGGCATCTGATTCGATGACTCTCGTTGGATATGGTACCCTTGTTGTGTCTCGCAATTCTAAGGTTACGAAGAATATTGGAAAACCTTCGTCCGGATTGTTTTCTTTCAGAACAAATTGTGCTACGCCGTTTTTGTTACGATAAGCAAATTTTATCGAGTCAATACGGCCAACAATATCAAGCTAAAGTTGGAAAACAGAGTAAAAAATACAAGAAAACAGAGGAAAACGAAGCAACAAATTACTCCATCTATAAAGTAGTCTCTTTCCTACACCTTAAAATTTAATCCCGCGGATGAAATCTGTAATAAAGCTGGGGAATTAACTTTAATCTGCATCTAAAATTGTTTACGGTGTCACAGATCATTTTTACGCAATCTATTACGGTTGGGTGGGCTGTCTATGGGGGATTTTCATAAAATCTCACTCCCCCTCGTACACCCAGCTGGGCTCATTGATACGAAGTGCCTCGTAAATCCTAATGTTCCAGCATTATCACACTTACGGCCTGTAAAGACAACAAGAACAGACACGTGAATTATAAGAATATTGTATGAACTTTACGGCGGCTATTAAAGAAGCAATATCTTTTGTGGCAATGTGTTGGATTCATTTATCCTAGCCCTTTTTAGAAAGGCATCTTTTGAATATAACCTTATATCTTGCGCCCGTTTTGAAATCTCAAGAACGAATGGTGCTCTTTAAAGATTTGGCTTATAATCTTATAACAAACAGTTATTTTGATTAATAGAATGACCAACACATAAATATATCATACGTACTTTCTATGTAACTCAACGGCAGTGTGTTTTAAAAAGTAATTAGATAATTATACTAAGTGTGGGGGGAGCTGAGACCTCTTTCAGCTCGATTGAGGCCATAAAATATTCAAGGTGGCATAAAACGGGACATTATTCATTTGCAGATTGTTTGAACACTCTCCTTTCTCCGGCGGTGAAGTTTAACGAACACCTACTGATTTTGATTAGAATGTTTTCGTGTTTAATGGTTTTAGAGGAAATTGAAATAATGCGAGCGGCGCGCGGCGGTGGCGGCGGCGGTTAATGATGATTTAGTAAAATTGGTAATGAGTTATGTAATTCATCAAACTGGAGCTTAGCGTCATTTTCCGAACTCACTTTAGTCTTAATTATATAGAACAAACGGGTATTTTTCGCGATTAATTCCCGACGTCCACTTTAGTCAGACATTTTAATCAGTAATTTAAATCAGCAGGGCTACCACGAGCTCCATATGGTTATGGCTATGGCTGTCAAATTGTGCATAGATAGGCTGACCCACACATTCATTTTCTTCTTGGGTTTGAATGTGTTGACACAATTTTGACAGCCATAACCATAACCATATTATTATGAAGCTCATGGTAGGCCAGCAGTTCAGCTATTTCTATATCGTTACCAACAGCTCAAGTGTTTGTGTTTATGATTTTTTATAGCTTATTTGTAGATTACTAATATTTATAATTATAAGTTTAAAAAACTTGAGAAACCGACTTCATTGTCAAACGGCTAAACCAATTTTAATCAAATTTGTTTGGGACAATCTGGACGTAAGCATAACCTTCCAAATAAAAAAATAATTTTCTAAATCGGTTCATAAATGACGGAGGCATGCAGTTACAAACATTAAAAAAAATATTTAAAAAAAAATGGCAACACCGATTTTAATAAAATTAAAATGGGACCAATCTGGAAGCAGTACCTTTCAGATAAAAAAAAAATTTTTCAAATCGGCTTACAAATGACGAAGTTATGCGGTAACAAACATTAAAAAAAAAATAAAAAAAAAAATAAAAAAAAACATATAACCGAATTGAGAACCTCCTCCTTTTTGATTGGAAGTCGGTTAAAAATAAAAATACAACCGAATTGAGAACCTCCTCCTTTTTGATTGGAAGTCGGTTAAAAAGAGGAATAGTTTGTATGTACGAATAACTCAAAAAAAAAACAAAATAGAAGCATTATCCCTGCACAACATAAGCTTTTTACTCAATACATTTATTGCATACACAAGCTCTGTCTGGCTCTGCCCATGGCTCTGGATTTGAGTCTGTGTGAGTGTTGACTAAATAAATCCTACGTTGAAACAACACACACAGTATAAAACACTAGTGAGTACTCACACAGACTCAAAACCAGAGCCAGACAAAGCTTGTGGTAGGCCTACAGGTATAATTTTTCCACTACGAAGCTGGGGCGAATCGCTAGTGTTGTACTACTGTAGTAGTTGTTTTTGTAAATATACTTTAGTCCTCAACAAAATATAAAACTTAGCTTTTAGCTTTCCATGTGGCAAAAATGTTTCGTAAAAATATTTCGTAGGTCTCGCATCAGGCGGGATGTATCGCGGTGATCTCAGGTGCGGCATTAACCAATAAATAACCGGCAGCGTCTGCCCTGCCGCGTGATCAACCTAATCTAACCAGTAGGCCTACCACGAGCTCTGTCTGGCTCTGTCTCTGACTCTGGTTTTGAGTCTGTGTGAGTGTTGACTAAATAAATCCTACGTTGAAACGTCACACACACAGTATAATGCACTGGTGAGCACTCACACAGACTCAGAACCAGAGACAGAGCCAGACAGAGCTCATGGTAGGAATACAGCCATGGAATAAGCCTCAATATTTACAACATACATTTTTAGCCTTAGCAAGAGAATTTCTGCTGAGTGCAAAACACATTTTTGGTAGCGCTTGTTGTTACAAAAACTTTGTTTTCGTTTTAGAAGCGCTATACTAACCAACTTACCACACTTAGGACGAACACACGTTGTGTGATAAGCATTGGTGATTTTTAGATTTCAGTAATTATTTACAAGAAAGTATTCTATCAATTATTTGCTTTCTTGGACATATCATCTCTCACACATTCCATCCATCTTTTCTTAGGCCTACCTTTATATCCATCTATATTAATGCCTAACACTTTTTTCGTCACATGACATTCTTCTCCCCTCATAGCATGCCCATACCACGCTAGCCGATAATGTAGTGTCATTATTATATTCATTTACCTAGGTAAAATCAATTTTCTTGTAAATACAATATCATGGCACCAGAATCATCACCCATCCCTAATTAATCATTGAAATCATTGTTGTAGTTTACTGTTTTTAATAAAAATGTTTTCTTTAGTTTTGCTAATTTTACATTAAAATGTTTTTGCATGTCGGTCTTCGACGAAGTATGTGGTACCAACATTATAATTAATATCTAAGAAGATCTTCAATATTCTTTTTCTTCTTATCGTGTCACCGATTCTGTCGAACCAAGTGTGGTGAAAGGCTTTTAAGTGCGCCTCAAAGAGGCTCCTTTCGTGCACTTGACACATATTTTTTCAATATTGACTTTACTGAGGCAAATAAAATACATTTCATTTCATTTCAATCTTAAAAACTTTACATTTATTTTATGGCTATCTGATCGGATTGGATTTACAAATTGGCGACTATACGTGTGCACCTTGTACAATTTACTGACTGTAAATATTGTTTCCGACTGTGTATTGGAATTTTACTTGTTCTTTGTTCGGTTCGTTACCTACCCGGGGTTTCTAATCTAACTAGCCATGATAAAGGGGATGTTTGTCTGCTTCGCGATAAATTCCGTTTTATGGTGCTATGTTGCGCAAAAATTCTGATATTTTTCTTTGTGTCGTGGTCTTTGGGTGGGTAAAATGTTTACAATAGACTTTAGTAACGTAGCTTGACGTCGGTATAAATCTCCAAAACTAACAACCTGATTTTCATGTTACATATTAAAGAACATAATGATAAATAATTAAATAAACAGGTAAATAAAATAATGCGGACATTCCACACAACACTATTAGACCTAACTAAGCAGAGCTTGTACTATGGGAACCAGATAGCTGATATAATACATGCATACATTTTTTTCTGTAAATACCTACATACTTAGAATGCAATATAACACCCAGACAGAGAACAAATATCTATGTTCACCACACAAATATTTGTTCTCGGTGGGGATCGAACCCACGCACTCCAGCGCACCAATCATCAAAACAGAACTACTACCAATTATTGAGCTGAGAAGGCAGTCAAATGATTCTAGAAACAATCTATAGTTCCTAACTCTATATCGTGCCATTACGTTTCTCGAAATTATAAGTGAAGGTAACCGACAGTAGAGATTGAATTTTACTCCCTCGTATTTTATTAACTGGCTAGATATCAAAACTTCCATACAGAACAAGTGGGTCAAATTATTCTTGAATAACTTAAAGCCAGAAATGATTATGCTAAGTGGTTTTTTCTCGGAATGCCTACAAAACTTGGCGCTGATATCAAAAGCTCGTACAACCTCCAATTAAGAAACTAAGTTTCTTTTGATTGTGTTTATAAATATTTATGTTGGCGTCTATTGGTATGATAACGAATGCATAGACTTGGACTACGTAGGTTCAAAGCTAAGTAAGGGATAGCTTGTTTCAAATGTTATTTGGTACGATACAAGAACGGGTTCAGTGAAATATTTTACCAATATCTGCTGGCTCTCATTGTGATGCCATGGTCACGTAGGTGGACTAGTAACACGACACAGGGAAACTAAGCTTGAAGAAGCTAAGAAGCCACCAAAAGGGATACACAGAAAACGATGCACACCTAGCGGACCAGAATATTCCAATTATTACAGCTAACATTGGGATAGGAGATATTTTTCTTGGAATTGGGGAAACAGAAACCGACATCACACTTTTCTCACATGGCCATTTTAATGAAACTCAGTAAAAACATACACCTAAGAAAAAAATGTATATAAATATTATATCAGCAATCTGATTCCCATAGTACAAGCTCTGCTTAGTATGGGGCTAGATAGTGTTGTGATTGTCTATAATATTTATTTATTTAATTTAAGAATAACTGTTGTATATTAGTATGACCTGAATTAAACCATGAGTATACAATAAATGTATTGGGTATTGAAAAATGTATCTTCTTCTTCTATCGTGTCAATGGAACACTAGACAATTCTCGAGTAGTATTTAGCCACCTCTACTGCATGGCCCGTGGCGTTGTTAAGATCGTCTCTTGTGCAGGTGTGTGGGCACAAGGGACAGTTCAGTAAATGCGACATGGACTGAATCTGAGCTCCACAGTCACAGCCAGTCAAGGAGGGGTCCCTCATTCCCCACTTGCAGAGGTAAAAAAATGTATGAAGTGAGCCAATTGTTCTCTATGCCTATGACATTCCGAGCCGGCCCCGCACATTAGCAATCGAAGGGAGAATTGATATCGAATGAGGGTACGATCAAATGGAGTTTATACAAAAATATTCATTTATTCCGTCCAATACATCAAAGGAATACTTATCATCCCATCAATCGTTGACGCTTTCTTTATTCTAACGTCTAACACAAACGTTTTGTCTTTATTTATTTGAAGGACATCAATTTGGCTTCCGTTCCGCATCAATCGATCGGAATTCTGATCGGATATTCCAAAATTTGGAGTGGGTAGTTCTCAATAATAATGTTTCGATGGATATCGGAATATTTGATTACATAACAAACCTTCGTGCTACTTCAAGCTTAATACCTTTACCTATATCTATTATTTTCAAGGCTATATTATTATCAAGTATAGCTCTAGTACCGTTTAGCTTTAGAAGGTGATTTCATAGACAGGTGGACATGTAGACTTCAGAAGGAGACTTGTGTACCAGGTATAATTGGACAGACACTGGAAAACTATCTATTATTTTTTGATTATTGTATTAAATCCATGAAACTTCTGTAAATCTCGGACATATTAAAAACACAGCACGTTAAATTCATCATCATAAACCTAGTCCACTGCTGGGCGTACGTCTATCCCAAGACGCCCCGCTGAGCCCGATCATTGACTTTTTTCCAGTACTTGTCATTAACATTTCGCAGATCGTCGCCCCACCTTGCCAGAGGGTGTTCTACACTACGCTTACCTAAACGCGGGCATGTTAATTTAAAAAGATAATAAAAATGTGGCTGACCTCATTAAAATTTAAAACAATAAAAAGCAGAATACAGATTTCGGACGATAACATTGTTCACAAACAATACAGTACGCTAAAATGTGGAGGCTTTACGTGGTAATTATAATCTGTGGTGGGTATGTGACCTACCAGATGTCGAAGGTCATTTGTTGGAGATAACCATCAAATAGATAAGTATTGTTAGCCGGTTTTGGAAATAGGACATCCCTGAGACCGGGCGACGAGACACATCACTAGTCGGGATAAAAAAAAGATGGCGTCGTAATGCGTAGATATTTTGTTTGCTGTGTTATGTTATAAACTTAAGAGTTCTAGCCTTAATCAATGGACTGTTTTCGCCGTAATAGTATCTATCTACAGCTTTTAAAAAGGTAAAGTTTGAAATAGGTAATGAAATATAATTCATTTAATAACAAGTGCATTCCATAGACGGCAAAATAGCCTGTATAATTCAAGTGGTTCTGTTGCAATATACTAGTAGAACATTGGTTTATTCATGATCTCGCTAGGTGCGCTCCAATATCCGAACACCAGCCCACAGCCAGTAATACAATGTATCTCTGACATTCAGGTCACTGGGGATATCTTGATCTGTCACCCACCTTATCACATGAATACGGCCAATATCGAGATATCATCATAAAAATATAATCATCGAGATGCATATATCATTTATAATAATGCTTTGTTATAGGTGATGGTTACCACTTAACATCAGGTGGGCCATATGCTTGTTTCATCAGCTAGTTGTATAAAAAAAAGACAATCTAAAAATATATTCATTATTTTGTTACACCTAGAAGACCCAGGAAGAATATATATATTGCCTTGACCACAGATAAGATAATACTATACTAGTACCTACCTTGACTAATCGAGTAAAGAACGACAATACCTAAATATTGGTTTGGTAAATCAATCAAAATACTTGAAACTTCGAGCTTCAACTGCAGTTTTAGATTGTGACTCAAGTGCTTGAGCCAGAGACCCTTATAACACAGATCTTGTAGTACTTATTTAAGTAGCATAACACAAGAGTAGCATTATTATTATTATTAATAGCTAGAATGGGGTTTAATGCGAATGTTCGTATGAAGCCTTACGTGAGGCTGGATCAAGGCTTGGTCGCGTGGAACTGGAACCTAGGCTCACCTAGCTTGCGCACATCTAAGCGATGGCGATCAGTGAAACGCTGTCCAATATTGCTGTCATCTTTGACAGCGTTTCACTGATCGGCATTGTACCTATTAATTCCTTACGATACAACTGAATTTATAAATTGTTGAATTTTGAATTTTATTAGTGAAACGCCGTCAAATATCGCTGTCATATTTGATGGCGTTTCACTAATCGCCACCGCAGAACGCTTAGATGTGCGCAAGGCTTAAACGGACATTGTCAGGGTCTGGTCAGGGCTACGACTTCGAGTTACTGATGCGTGGCATAATAGAAGCACCTTTCGTATAAGGTCATGGTTTACATCTCTAATGACCACCTGTCATGACTTAAATAATGACTCAGCTAATGACTTTGTTGCACATACCTACATAAATTACTCCCAACAATGACCGAGTACATCGTTATCTGTCTTAGTATACCAAAGAGGGATTCAACCGCGATTCTAAAGAATGAAAGAACCTTAGTGGGTATTCATCCGTGTTTTGAAGGTCCAACACATCAAGCATATGCTCTAAAAACTTCTGTGAAACCCTACTGCCTCTGCCCATAGGTGGTCTGAAACAGATGTCAACTCTCGAACGGCTCGTAAGTATTCTGAAAGTTTAGCCTGGATTGGGATACAATTGATTTTGTGGCAGAATTCAATAAAAACCTGTCTAAATTCCGAATTGAAAATTGTGTGTAGTCTGAATTATTAGTCAGTTGTGAAACTGGGTTTAGCTTTAGGGTTTTAGGGTTGTAAGTTGTTGTCGTGATTTTCGATGTATAACATTTGAATAAGGCTGATAGCTCATTATAGAATATTTCACGATGGCAAGTATAAGTATAGCATATTTTATTGATTTTTTTATCAGTGCACTAATTGATCGAGGGTCTGGTTAGTCTCGAAGGAAAAGAAACCTTTGAAAAAGTTTCATCCCAGAAAATAAAAATAAAGTTGCTTCGATAATATCATAATGGATGAGACTTTTTCTAGCCGATGGATTATGTTCAAAGCTAACAACTTGTGAAAGGGAACTAATTTCATGGCGTGGTAGTTGAGTAAAATAAGGTAAACTTCTTACAATCAATTATAATTCCAATCATACAAACAACCCCATTGCCGGCATCAGACTCAATGACAGATACATTTTTAATACATAGACAAGATAAATGCTTTTATCATCGAGAATAAAGCTTGGAGGAAGGATCCGTATAGCGAGTATCGAGGGAGAGTACACGACACAGAAAGAGATAGACTACATATCAATCGCAAGCTTTCACTTGGCATCCAAAATGCTTAGACATTTTTGTTGCTTCATTTAACACTGTGGAGAAGGGGTAGAACCAATTTTGATAAATGAATCAAAAATTGTTCGTACTATTTACGGATGAAACACAAATTTAACCGCAGTCAATAGATGGTCATGATGTAAGAACGAACATTAGTATTCCTTATCCGTCGCAAGTTCGCAATCCAGTGAATGAAACGCCTTTTCTAGGCTTTGTTACGTTTGATAACTCCAAACTTTTAAATCCTCTTGCTCACGCTAAAATAGGTTTTGTGGCCAAGACTTTGGGTTCAAACCACGTAGAGGATAGTTTGACGAGATCAAAGCTGTTAACGCACCACACAATAGCACTTGTAGCAGACTCTAGGTCACTAGGTCACGTTACATAAACGAAATTGTGTTTGTAAACACGTGCGAGTTTGTTTGGACAGTTTTGTTACATTTCTTATTTTGGACGGGGAAAAGCTGGTTTTTGTAAATGGTTGTTCATTCACAGCTGTACATACTCACATGTTTTGGTTTAGATTACGGCCCGGTCTCGTTGGTGAGTCGGCGCCTTTTCAACTGTTAGAACCATAAGCTGGGTACGACGTATTTATTTTGTTCAGCAAAATATTATGAGCACAAGAGTAAAGAATAGAAATAGAGTATAAGTATACTCCAAGACGAGTAGATGAATAGTCTTTATTTAGTTAGTCTTAGAAGTATTCTAGAGACAACCGCTGGGGTTTGTACCATTGGATAAGATTTTCGAGTGACGGCCGGAAGATGAAGCATAGCACGGCCAATGTGGGATCTGTGAAGGTCTAAGCCTCAAAGCTAAGGTGTTTCGACCCAAAGTTCTTCATGGTTCTTTAGCCAACTTTTTAAAAAACAAAGCAATTCAGAATACTCGTCGGGTTTGTTTAAAGTTTTGCTTGCGTCGTAAAATCTTCAAAAAACTACTTAGTACCGCAAGTTTTACTGGTGCTTTTTAGGGATATCCTTATAAAGGAAGAACAAAATTTTTGTTCTTCTTTATTCTTTATTGTACACACATACAGTATATAAATAAAAAATTATAAAGCGGGCATGTACAGAGGCGAGCTTAACCCTAAATAGAGTTTTCTACCAGCAAACCTTGGAGGATAGAGAGAGTTGATTTTAGTCCACTTATTACTACTTACTTATTCTCATAACTATTTTGTAACTCTCGGTCATAGTCGTATTAGTCGTAAGCACCAAAGCACATTGTAAAAAAAATATTGCGCATAATAATGATGTTTGTTATTTAAAATCGGATGCGTAGAGGTTCTCAATGATTCTAGTCTTTAAAATCTATCTGAGTATTTTAAGTTTGGGTTTGCTGTTTTATTGATAGCCGTCACAAGGAGGTCGTCACTT
Source organism: Thera britannica (assembly GCA_939531255.2). Lineage (NCBI taxonomy): Eukaryota > Metazoa > Arthropoda > Insecta > Lepidoptera > Geometridae > Thera > Thera britannica. Next base: position 16,015,694 of record OW618036.2, on the reverse strand, counting down.
GAAAGAGCACCAAAGTTTTAAATAGGTTCCGAACTTTGAGCGTTTCCCTCTTCGTTTATTTTCAGTTCTCAAACTGTTTGAGTTCTCTTTGAAGAACCCTTAGGGGGGACTGGCAAAATCGATGCTGCGTAGCCTGTTTGATTAATTTTGATTCACTAAAAGCATATACTTTTGTTTTCCGATCGGTAGCTGGGCTATAGATATAAAAGGCGGATTAATTACTTACATAGAATGCATTTCTGTGGTTTTCGTTTCACACAAAAATCTCCGAAACTACATGGCCGATCTGGCATCATGGAGATTTAATTTGATCCGGGCATTTTTTGATATACTTACAGTAGGATTTAATCCACAGTAGTGTGCCTAAATATTTTTTTACGAATAAATAAAAAAATGGCGAAAGGTGGCGGAAATCTTTAGAAAAGTTTCCCGGTTCCCTACAGATCCATTTATAGATTGTCCTGTAGGCTATTGGAGTCTTATATAGACGTGCACTTTGGCGAGTAAACACTGCATTCACCAGAGCATTTCTTGAGTAATAACATTGCAAACATCTTAGTTTGAAGCTTAAGCTAAACTTAGCGCGGCACTTATTTCTATTATGTGCCTTTATTTACAAAACACTGGTTGGTTTACTGAGAACCCGTTATTTGAATCCTATTGTAAGTTCAAATCTATACAGTGATTTGAGAGGAATTCTATTTTTTGATTATCTTTGGCATGTTATGTCTCGACGTCTAAATAAACTTGCAAAATATATACTAAGGCCCGTATTCCGAAACAGTGCTTAGGTCTGAGTCGAGCCTCAAGCACAGATTTTTGACACTTTTCAATGGAGAACTGTCATAAAATCTATGCTTGAGGCTCGACTCAGACTCAAGCACTGTTTCGGAATACGGGCCTTAAAGTTTTTTCGAGAGTGTTGTTTTGACACCCTGTGCCTTTCATTCAAACCTCGTTCATCTATTTTTATTTGTAAAGTTATCAAACTGTAAACCGACACCAGAGCGCGGCTTAAAATTTAAATTGATGAATAAAAATAACGAGGTATCGAGACTCGAGGCAGCGAGCTGAAAAAAAAAGACAATTTCCCTTCATTGTTACATGTTGGTGTGAGCGAGGCACGCGGCTTAAGGTGAGATGGAAACAGTTGGGTTACTCATTTATTTTACAATACTCAAAACGTTGTAGCAAATACACCGTACACACTTGTTTTTTGTTGTTAATAGTCTTTTGAATTTTTCGACATAATCATTTTTTTGCAAACAAAGTAAATGAATAATAAATGTTTTTTATTTGATCACCAATGGCTCTACACTGTTACAAGTCCTAGAACCTAAAAAAAACACAGCAACGCTTAAACTAAGCAGCAACACGACAAGGTTATATTATTATACTATTGCAATGACGTATCTAGTGATTATATTTTTAGAACAGAATCCACAGCTCTTAAGAATATTAAAACTTAAATTTCTAACATACTGCCAATAACGGATTTATATTTTTAATATTTTTTTTGATCTAGCTGTTGTCGCCATAAGCTTTGTCCGAACGGTATCCCAAATTGTTTCGACAAATAAATAACGTCCCTTATCTTTGCCGTCTTTGTTCCGTCTGCTGATGTTTTATTTTGACTCTGCATTGTAAGCGTACTGTAATACGTCAGTATTTTGCCATGTTTTTTATTCATCGAATACCATTGCTGTCTTAATTTTTTCGCACTGCTCTGAGTGGTAGTCGCTGTAAAGTTTATTTTGTGAAATTGTATGAGATAATTTGTTGATCTGGTGTCTATAGGATACAACTTGGTTTGGTATGGTCTTTGACTGGCCTCAGTTGGTAGTAACTCTGCCTTCTGAGCCGTAGATCGTGGTTTCGATCCCCACCGAGAACAAAATATTTGTGTGGTGAACACAGATGTTTGTTCTCTGTCTGGGTATTAAATTGTATTCTATATATGTATTTACAAAAAAAAGCTATATAAGTATTATATCAGCTATCTGGTTCTCATAGTACAAGCTCTGCTTAGTTTGGGGCTAGATAGTGTTGTGTGGATTGTCTATAATACTTATTAATTTATTTATTTTGACTTATTTAAGACGCCTTAGATTTTTCTGAAACTAAGAGGAAAGGCATTTGTAACTAATATTATGAAGGTTTATAATTCTACTGCGTGGGTTCGATCCCCACCGTGAACAAATATTGTGTAGTGAACGCAGATGTTTGTTCTCTGTCTGGATTTCATATTGTATTCTAGGTACAAAAAAGTATAATACGAGTATATCCGCTATCTGGTTCCCATCACTAGCTTAGCTCTGCTTAGTTTGAGGCTAAATAGAGTTGTGTGAATTGTCCACGATATTTATTTATACAAATTGTTTATTAAATCCGGTTTGGTTACGACACAATAGATGCTTCGCCAAATACTCGGGGCGTTTGCATGAAGGACGTCCGTGCGCGCTGCTACTGTTATTAATAATAGCAAGTTCACGCTGACGGGAAACACAATTATAATTAATCCTCTTTTGTTTTATAAACTTGGGGTGATATATCTATGATGAAGGAACTATTTCCAGGGTATAATTAAAATATGGATGGTAGAGGGTAGTCTATTGGGACTGAGTTGAGGCTTTCCTGGCGGCTTATGAACCGGCTATCGTATTATGGTGACCGCAAAGCTGGCTTCCAAAGGCGTGCTTGAACGCGATTGCAACCTAGAGTGCCTAGAGAAATGCTTACCCTCTCATTCATAATGGCGGACACTTTAACGGCTCGCTAAAAGTCTCTTGTCACTGTCAATTTCATGTCAACAAATAGAGATAGCAACAGACTTCCATTATGAATATACAAGTATGTATATATTTCAACATCTTTCAGTAATGCTATATCTGCTATGATAAGATTATTTCTGTTTTGTTTTTTGACGAGTTTAACGAAGAGATAGAAGCGTTTTTAACTGACGATCGGTATATAACAGAAGCCGGTTATTGGAAACTGGGGCTTTATTTAGGCCATGTCCCAGTAGTAGGTTTAAGCGGCTTTAAAGAGGGATGATACTAATTAAAAGATATTTACGGGTAGCAAAGTTCAACCACTTTATTTATAAGCGTAAGAGAATATGAAATAAGTAAATTACATGATTTACACATGCGATATACTAGCAAGAATAAGTGGTTATTTGAATAAAAACCTGCCAATATAGAAAGCTCGCCTTATTCGTCAGCACTAAAAATAGAATTGACGACCTATTTCTTACTCTTTTAACTTGCCAGGTTGCCTTGTGTTTCAAAAGTTCCTACGTAATTTTATGTAATCTGTTATCACATTGAATGTGGAGCGATACTATTAGATACAGACTGCGGGGGGATAGAATTATTAAGCTTCACTGGCAAAAGCCAATGTTCAAGGGTGCCGTGCTTATCGCGGCGGACGAAAATCACTAAAACGCGACCGTTTCCAACAGAAATTGCATGTGCATGTCTCCAGCTTCCTCATATGGAAATTGCGAATTCTGAAAACGCCAACATTTAAAGCATAATTGGAGCAATCATTGATTTGAAGGAAAATTTAGCAGCAAAAAAAAACAACGACTCTATGAGACTTTATAGGTGTGTTAGCTGGAGAGCGGCTCCACAGCTTCCTCATTCAGTGTGGGCAAACGGCTAACGATAGAGCTATATAGTAAACGCCAAATTTTAGAGCATAATTAGAGCACCCGGCATAAAAAAAATCAAGTCTCTAGCTCGAAAACTCTTTGAGTTAGAAGACTATAACAACGTGTTTGCTGGGAAGCCATTTCTCCAGCTAACACATGTGGATCTCAGGAATGGCTATAGCTAGAAAGTTGCTTGATATCTCCAAATTTAGAGCAAAAAATATCATGGATGCTCCAAATATTTCAAGTGTCTAGGTTCAAAACTCACCGAGTTAGAAGCTTTGATGACTGTGTTAGCTGGAGACACGTTTGTCTGGCACGCACATGCTACATCTGAGGATCTACAATAGCTACAGATTCGGTTGACGTGTCCAAACCGAGCTATGAATTAGAGCACTCGGCTCCAAAATTTTGGACTCTCTAGGACAAGTAGTTTCCTAGTAATGAACAAAAGAACATTTTGCCGCCAGAATTTTCAAATGTATGTTCGCACCCGTAAAAATGCGGCGTTGCCGCTCTGAAAGTTTGGTATCAGCGTAGGAATTTGAACGTTATTCGGTTTATTTTAGATCGCGATACGAGTCATTTTCGTATGCGCTTAGCGGTTTTGATTTCTGAAACCTCAAACTCATATTTTCTCTTTTTGTTAGGTTGAGAGCTTTCTCTCTATCTATATGAGAATTGTGTGTTGCCCGTTCTTGTTCGTTTTATAGTTTCTTTAGTAATGCGTGTCTTTTAGGTATTCTTAGAAAAAAAACTTTATTTGGTTCTGTAAATAGGTACCTGCTAGGCCAGTGTTGATGATTCTACCTACTCTGCCTGTTGTTAGCCGTCTGTTCTCTGTGTTTTACTGTATTCAGTCAGGTTTTTATGAGCGTATCGAGTAAACCAGGCGGACGGAAAATAGGTATTTACTGCGGCTTGCTAGTTGTGTGCGTACTCACGCACACTTGCCCCCTATCACTTGCCATCTCACCAGATGGCAAGTGATAGGGGGGGCATCTCACCATGTTGTGCCGACCCCACCTGGTGGGTAAGGGCAGGAAGAAGAAAAAGCACTTTTTGGGGTTTTTTGTTTCATTTTCAACTATATTCCTATATTGTGAATTGGACATAAGTTTTTGAATCCAAGATGGCGGCTTCATTTTTTTTCTTAAAAAATGGATATGGGTATCGTTTAATAGGTTTTTGGGGGCTCTGAATGTGAATTCGACAATAATTTTTGAATCAAAGATGGCGGCTTCATTTTTTTTTCTTAAAAAATGGATATGGGTATCGTTTAAAAGGTTTTTGGGGGCTCTATTTGTGAATTCGACATTATTTTTGAATCCAAGATGGCGGCTTCATTTTTTTTCTCAAAAAATGGATATTAGTATCGTTTAATAGGTTTTTGGGGGCTCTGGTTGTGAATTCGACATTATTTTTTGAATCCAAGATGGCAGCTTCATTTTTTTTCTTAAAAAATGGATATGGGTATCGTTTAATAGGTTTTTGGGGGCTCTGATTGTGAATACGACATTATTTTTTGAATCCAAAATGGCTGCTTCCTTTTTTTTCTCAAAAAATTGATATGGGTATCGTTTAATAGGTTTTTGGGGGCTACAATTGTGAATTCGACATTATTTTTTGAATCCAAGATGGCGGCTTCATTTTTTTTCCCAAAAAATGGATATTAGTATCGTTTAATAGGTTTTTGGGGGCTCTGGTTGTGAATTCGACATTATTTTTTGACTCCAAGATGGCAGCTTCATTTTTTTTCTAAAAAAATGGATATGGGTATCGTTTAATAGGTTTTTGGGGGCTCTGATAATGAATACGACATTATTTTTTGAATCCAAAATGGCTGCTTCATTTTTTTTCTCAAAAAATTGATTATGGGTATCGTTTAATAAGTTTTTGAGGGCTCTAATAATGAATTCGACATTCTTTTTTGAATCCAAGATGGCGGCTTCATTTTTTTCCTTCAAAATGGATATGGGTATCGTTTAAAAGGTTTTTGGGGGCTCTGATTGTGAATTCGACATTATTTTTTGTATCCAAGATGGCGGCTTCATTTTTTTCTCAAAAAAATGGATATGGGTATCGTTTAATAGGTTTTTGGGGGCTCTGGTTGTGAATTCGACAATATTTTTTGAATCCAAGATGGTGGCTTCATTTTTTTCCTTAAAAAATGGATATGGGTATCGTTTAATAGGTTTTTGGGGGCTCTGATTGTGAATACGACATTATTTTTTGAATCCAAAATGGCTGCTTCCTTTTTTTTCTCAAAAAATTGATATGGGTATCGTTTAATAGGTTTTTGGGGGCTACAATTGTGAATTCGACATTATTTTTTGAATCCAAGATGGCGGCTTCATTATTTTTCCCAAAAAATGGATATTAGTATCGTTTAATAGGTTTTTGGGGGCTCTGGTTGTGAATTCGACATTATTTTTTGACTCCAAGATGGCAGCTTCATTTTTTTTCTAAAAAAATGGATATGGGTATCGTTTAATAGGTTTTTGGGGGCTCTGATAATGAATACGACATTATTTTTTGAATCCAAAATGGCTGCTTCATTTTTTTTCTCAAAAAATTGATTATGGGTATCGTTTAATAGGTTTTTGAGGGCTCTTATAATGAATTCGACATTCTTTTTTGAATCCAAGATGGCGGCTTCATTTTTTTCCTTCAAAATGGATATGGGTATCGTTTAATAGGTTTTTGGGGGCTCTGGTTGTGAATTCGACAATATTTTTTGAATCCAAGATGGTGGCTTCATTTTTTTCCTTAAAAAATGGATATGGGTATCGTTTAATAGGTTTTTGGGGGCTCTGATTGTGAATTCGACATTATTTTTTGTATCCAAGATGGCGGCTTAATTTTTTTCTCAAAAAAATCGGTTGTCTGTAAAGTCGGTTTACTGACGATAGTTAAACGTGATAACGTCATAAGAAAATACTGATGAAATGGTTGCATTTTTCAAAAGAAAATTTTAGTTTTACTGAATTGAATTGAATGTGAATGAAACTGAATGATACTGAATGAAACTGAATGAAACTGAATGAAACTGAATGAAACTGAATGAAACTGAATGAAACTGAATGAAACTGAATGAAACTGAATGAAACTGAATGAAACTGAATGAAACTGAATGAAACTGAATGAAACTGAATGAAACTGAATGGAACTGAATGAAACTGAATGAAAATCCGGACCCGGACCCGGACCCAGACTGAACCCTTACCCTTACCCTCATTTACCCTAACCCATTACGGGCTCGGGCTCAGGTAAATGGAACGACGAAACGACGTAACGACGCATGAGTCATGTTTTTTCGTGCGTGCAGCCGGCTCCATCGATTTATAAGACGTTATCACGTCAAAAATGGATATGGGTATCGTTTAATAGGTTTTTGGGGGCTCTGGTTGTGAATTCGACAATATTTTTTGAATCTAAGATGGTGGCTTAATTTTTTGACGTGATAACGTCTTATAAATCGATGGAGCCGGCTGCACGCACGAAAAAACATGACTCATGCGTCGTTATGTCGTTTCGTCGTTCCATTTACCTGAGCCCGAGCCCGGGTCGGGTAATGGGTAAGGGTAAATGAGGGTAAGGGTAAATGAGGGTAAGGGTTCGGTCGGGTTCCGGGTCCGGGTCCGAGAGTTCGAGTCCGAGTCCGAGTCCGCGAGTCCGCGAGTATTTTCTTATGACGTTATCACGTTCAACTATCGTCAGTAAACCGACTTTACAGACAACCGATTTTTTTTCTTAAAAAATGGATATGGGTATCGTTTAATAGGTTTTAAATGGCTCTGATTGTGAATTCGACATTATTTTTTGTATCCAAGATGGCGGCATCATTTTTTTTCTCAAAAAATGGATATGGGTATCGTTCAATATGATTTGGGGGCTCTGATTGTGAATTCGACATTAATTTTTTAATCCAACATGGCGGCCACATTTTTTTTCTTAAAAAAACGGTTTTCTGTATAGTTGGTTTACTGACGATGGTTGAACGAGACAACGTCATACAGCTGTCCACGCGAACGCATCGCTCACTCAAAAAGGAGAAACAGATGTCGAACACTGCCGAACGCTGAGGCCGATTGTGCTTCTTTGGCACTCTTTCCACGCTCTCGTTTTCATTGCGTGCATTCGGCTCTATTGAATTATAAGACTATAAGATATAAATGATATCTTTATCCATTTTTTAAGAAAAAAAAAATGAAGCCCACATCTTGGATTCAAAAAATAATGTCGAATTCACAATCAGAGCCCCCAAAAACCTATTAAACGATATCCATAACCATTTTTTAAGAAAAAAAATGAAGCTGCCATCTTTGATTCAAAAAATAATGTCGAATTCACAGTCAGAGCCCTCAAAAACCTATTAAACGATACCCATATCCATTTTTTGAGAAAAAAAATGGAGCAGCCATCTTGGATTCAAAAAATAATGTCGAATTCACAATCAGAGCCCTCAAAAACCTATTAAACGATACCCATATCCATTTTTTGAGAAAAAAAATGAAGCAGCCATCTTGGATTCAAAAAATAATGTCGAATACACAATCAGAGCCCCCAAAAACCTATTAAACGATACCCATACCCATTTTTTAAGAAAAAAAATGAAGCTGTCATCTTGGATTCAAAAAATAATGTCGAATTTATAATTCAAGCCCCCAAAAACCTATTAAATTATGCCCTTAACCATTTTTTTAGAAAAAAAATGAAGCTGCCATCTTTGATTCAAAAAACAATGTCGAATTCACAATTAGAGCCCTCAAAAACCTATAAAACGATGCCCATATCCATTTTTTAAGAAAAAAAATGAAGCAGCCATCTTGGATTCAAAAAATAATGTCGAATTCACAATCAGAGCCCCCAAAAACCTATTAAACGATATCCATATCCATTTTTTGAGAAAGAAAATGAAGCAGCCATTTTGGATTCAAAAAATAATGTCAAATTCACAATCAGAGCCCCCAAAAACCTATTAAACGATACCCATACCCATTTTTAAGGAAAAAAATGAAGCCGCCATCTTGGATTCAAAAAATTATGTCGAATTTGTAATCCGAGCCCCCAAAAACCTATTAAACGATACCCATATCAATATATTGTGAAAAAAAATTAAGCTGCCATCTTGGATTGAAAAAATATTGTCAAATTCACAATCAGAGCCCCCAAAAACCTATTAAACGATACCCATACCCATTTCTTAAGGAAAAAAATGTAGCAGCCATTTTGGATTCAAAAAATAATGTCAAATTCACAATCAGAGCCCCCAAAAACCTATTAAACGATACCCATACCCATTTTTTAAGGAAAAAAATGAAGCCGCCATCTTGGATTCAAAAAACAATGTCGAATTTATAATCCGAGCCCCCAAAAACCTATTAAACGACACCCATATCAATATATTGTGAAAAAAAATTAAGCCACCATCTTGGATTGAAAAAATATTGTGGAATTCACAATCAGAGCCCCCAAAAACCTATTAAACGATACCCATACCCATTTTTTAAGGAAAAAAATGAAGCTGCCATCTTGAATTAAAAAATTAATGTTGAATTCACAATCAGAGCCCCCAAAAACCTATTAAACGATACCCATATCCATTTTTTGAGAAAAATATGAAGCCACCATCTTGGATTCAAAAATTAATGTTGAATTCACAATCATAGCCCCCAAAAACCTATTAAACGATACCCATATCCATTTTTTGAGAAAAAAATGAAGCCACCATCTTGGATTCAAAAATTAATGTTGAATTCACAATCAGAGCCCCCAAAAACCTATTAAACGATACCCATATCCATTTTTTGAGAAAAAAATGAAGCCACCATCTTGGATTCAAAAATTAATGTTGAATTCACAATCAGAGCCCCCAAAAACCTATTAAACGATACCTAAATATCCATTATTTAAGAAAAAAAATGAAGCCACCATCTTGAATTCAAAAATGAATGTCAAATTCACAATTAGAGCCCTAAAAACCTTTAGAACAATAGGTATCTACGTTAACAACTTTTGAAGAAAAAGAATAAAACGTTTTCCGGAATAGAGCCCCCCCACTTTTCTTCATAATTATTATATTTATAATATTTCCTTGCGCTTTCCCGTGAGTATTTACTGCAGCTCGCTAGTTATGTACGTACTCACAGACACAATGATAGTTTCGCACGATGCCATTTACACCTAGTGTGACAAGAGTAGGTAACTCATGATTTGAAAACATTGTTGGTTAGTTGAGAGACTTAGAGATATAATTTCATGATATTTAAAACTAAAAATAAAAAATCTGAAATCAGGTTTCTTAATAAATACATATTTAAACTTAAACTAACCATTATAAAACTTTTCTTTGGTGTTTTTTTGTTTCATTTTAACCTATATTCCGCTTCTTGAGCTACGTAATGAGTGTTTAAGACATGAATCCTAGGGTAACTATTTACCAGGCACGGGCAACACACAACTCCATCCGACTAACGTTCAAATTCCTACGCTGATACCATACTTTCAGAGCGGCAACGCCGCATTTTTACGGGTGCGAACATAATATTTGAAAATTCTGGCGGCAAAATGTTCTTTTGTTGATTACTAGGAAACTACTTGTCCTAGAGAGTCCAAAATTTTGGAGCCGAGTGCTCTAATTTATAGCTCGGTTTGGACACGTCAACCGAATCTGTAGCTATTGTAGATCCTCAGATGTAGCATGTGCGTGCCAGACAAACGTGTCTCCAGCTAACACAGTCATCAAAGCTTCTAACTCGGTGAGTTTTGAACCTAGACACTTGAAATATTTGGAGCATCCATGATATTTTTTGCTCTAAATTTGGAGATATCAAGCAACTTTCTAGCTATAGCCATTCCTGAGATCCACATGTGTTAGCTGGAGAAATGGCTTCCCAGCAAACACGTTGTTATAGTCTTCTAACTCAAAGAGTTTTCGAGCTAGAGACTTGATTTTTTGCCGGGTGCTCTAATTATGCTCTAAAATTTGGCGTTTACTATATAGCTCTATAGTTAGCCGTTTGCCCACACTGAATGAGGAAGCTGTGGAGCCGCTCTCCAGCTAACACACCTATAAAGTCTCATAGAGTCGTTGTTTTTTTTGCTGCTAAATTTTCCTTCAAATCAATGATTGCTCCAATTATGCTTTAAATGTTGGCGTTTTCAGAATTCGCAATTTCCATATGAGGAAGCTGGAGAAATGCACATGAAATTGCCGCCTAAAGGAAAAATAGCGAGGGAAACTGTAGCAAACTGTGTTGTGTACCAGAGGACACGATGAATAAACAACAGCTGTTTATGTCACATTCCCTGAAGGGACACCGGCCGCGCATGGCTCGAATTTATAAATAATCAATTCTTCTATGCCTTCACATCGCATAGCGACAGTGAATGCGTGCTCTTGAAAAAAGATGGGGTCTTGTGACCCAGATAAAGATTTCGTAGTGTTTTAAAAAAATCTAAGTGAATTGATCTAGTCTGCGGGTGACGACCCTAAATACCTTAACCTTCTTTATCATTCTGGGCAGTAGGTTAAAATAGATGTTTTTCATAATCAGACTACTTGGCCGCTCCGTCTTCGCGTGGTACACAAGGATACGAATCAGACTATACACTGCTAGCTCTTATGTCGTTGCAGTAAGCGTCATTTTTCTTTGTTTTTAGGTAACTTGAGCTGTATCCTACTGTACACGCAATAAAAAATAACAATTTATTCTTAGCATTTTGAGGATAAAGCAATATTTTTGTCATTTTTGGTCACAAGACTCGCACGTTCTATTTCAAGTTTCAAAAAGATTTCACGATTTACAGAACCTATCAATAATTCTACATTACGTATTTGTTATAATAATATTGTTCAAGAAACCCCAGTGCCAGAAATAAAATATACAAAAGGATGTCTTCCGTGTATTTTCAATTGAGTTTTTCGTAAATAAACAGACAAACTTGTGCATCAAAGCTATGATTCCTCGTATTTCGTCGCATAAAAGCCATGCAGGCTGTATTGTATAGAGAGCGAATTGAAATGCGCACGTGCTGTATTTCGAAATTCATAAAAACAAGAGATATTTCCCCAGAAACATTCCCAGCGATATTGACCTGTGTTTTTGTGAATTTTAATACCATACGTTTGTAATTGCTTTACTGAGCCTTTGAAATGCACAAACATTTCTATCGAGTGAATGGACGGTAAAAACTATGTAGATAGATACCCTGTGTGACTATGTTGTGAATTGAATGGGAATAGGGGAGCAATATATTTTGAAAGCTTCACAATATAACTTCGGCTTCGGCCTCTTTGTTCTATGACGTCATATCACAGCCGTGTAGGACAAAATACGAGTACTGTTTTCGGTGACATGGAAATGACAATAAATTTTACGTTCTTATATGAAACATTGAACACAGCATAGAAGCTCAGATAGAAGTGACTGTGACGCCCAATCAAGGCGAGTTAAGTAGAAACAGACACGATTCACGATAATATATTTATTTTATTTCTTAAACATGTATAGGTATACTTATTTAGTTCAGCTAACAGCTATCTGTTTATCGTTTGTAACGGTCTGCAAATAGCTCAACTGTTTCTTATGTATTTTGTACATTTTGTAATTACTTGTGGTTTCTTCGTATAAATATAGTACGCGAGTACTTAGGTATTTATTAATTGACAAAACAAATACATAGCCGACATATTATTATCTAACGCCTATACATACCTAACGGTACCTCGTTAGGTATACCAACGTGGATTAGGTAAATTAAAACGTTCCAATACTAAAGTTAAGCCATAGACTTACAAACTTCTTGCTTGTTTGACTGAACTCTCAGCTCAGTTGGTAGTAGCTCTGCCTTCTGAGCCGTAGTGGGTTCGATCCCCACCGAGAACAAATATTTGTGTGGTGAATACAGATGTTTGTTCTCTGTCTGGGTGTTATATTGTATTCTAAGTATGTATTTACATAAAAAAATGTAAGTAAGTATTTACAAAAAAAAAGTATATAAGTATTATATCAGCTATCTGGTTCCCATAGTTCCAGCTCTGCTTAGTTTGGGGCTAAATAGTGTTGTGTAGATTGTCTATAATCTTTATTTATTTATTGGACACGACACGGTGAGGTAGTCGATCTCATAGTAACCTTGCAACTTTCAATAGCTTCAATAGACCGAACGCTCTCGACCAAAGCACACTTCAGTTTCCAACTTTCAACTTTAATTGGATTAAAACCGTAGGGCAGCCCGGGGTCATAAAAGCTATGCCATTCAGTACCAAATTACCAATACAAACACGGGTTAAATAATAAAAGCTAAAAGAATTTATCAGAATGACGGCAGTAGACATGTGCGGCGCGTCAAAAAGTTTCTTCACTTCATGTTTTAGCCGAGATCGAAGAATTTTACGGGGGGTGTAGGGTAGGTACCTACGCTGTAAGAATCGCCAAGCGATCAGCAGCATAAAAAACTAGTTTTGTAGAAATTACCTTTACCAGAATTCGGTCGTAAATAAAAAGGTAAGTAAGTATCAGAACTTTCGTATGTTTCTAGTGATAGATTTTTAAGCTGCTAATCAGTAAAACTGCAAATGCCAGGTCCTTTCATCGGCGTCGCGTTTACTTGCCCGTAAGTGTTAGTTAAGTTTAAAAAAATATTTAAGGTATGTTTCACAACAATCATCATACTCGTAGAACCTAACATATTGATTACAAAAAGAAGGGGGAGATCACTGGACAAATTCCCCAACATGTCCAGCGCATACACCAATCTTGCACAGAAGACTGATCGCAGATAAAACACAGAACAAAAAAAAGGTGTGTTTGACATTCGCATTTAACTAGTCGCAAAATATCTTTTAATTCGATTTTGATACACGCGACTATAAAACGCTCGTCACGACTTTTAAATCCAGACACTATCCTCTTATCTCATAGCCCCTCCCCTCTACGTAGGAATGCGACTGCTAACTACCGAATTCTAAAAGTCATTCCGACAATTTCGGCATCCTGCCGATCTACCACTCGAGCCTTATCTACTGTAGAGTTCCACGTGAGAACTTTGGTCTTTGACATAAGCTCTCGTTTTGCTTAACTGTCATATTCTGAAAATGAATGGACTTAGATAACATAGAACTCGTAGAACATATCAACCTGCAGCTTTTATACAGTTTTATTGGTTTTAACTAGTATGGTGGTACCTAATGATTGATAACTAACTAAAAATATAGTGGGATCGCTTTATTTATACAAATTTCGACCCGATATCTATTTACACGAAGAAACTTACAATGAATACAAGTATTTACAAAATTTACAAAATACGCAAGACAAAGTTAAGCTATCTGCAGACCGTTACAAACGATCAAGAGATAGCCCAACCGATCCAAATCAGTGACAGACGAAAGCGTCTGCAACACACTGGCGACATTGCCACGTTGAATTCAGAGTTTGAGTTTCGGAATTTCTTTTTTAGTTCACCCTTACACTGCACCAGAAAATGTATCTAAAGCGTCTTCGTATAGAATAAACATACAATAGACTACAAGTACAAGGAAAATATACCAGACAGCCATAACTATATTACATACATCCGAGATTGAATAAGCGGAAATTTTGTAAAAGGATTTAGATAAAAGCCTCATAAAAGACTCGCAAAAGAGAGATAAAAGCACAAACAATATTATATATCCTCAACATTTTATTATCTAGCATTAGCTTAAACTTTTGTCCGACTTGCTCGTAAGGCATTATTATTTTAGTTTGATATATTAGAATTAACCACAAAGCTTATTTCATTAATGAAAATGATGAAGAAATACAGTCAACACAACTACAAAAAAAAGAAAGAAATCCCTCAGCAAAAAAAAGAATGGCTACTCTTTTATTTATTTTAGGAACACATCGTTCGTTGTTTTTCCATTCAAATGAATTTAGTGATAAGTTTGCATGATTTCATGTAAGGGTCACTATTCTACCAATTATTTTTTTTAAAGTACCGTTTTCAATTGTAAAAAAATATTTTCTGCACGAACAAAGCTGTGAACCACAGCTAGTAGCAGTAGTTGCATAAAACCTCTTTTCCAATTGAGCAATATTTTCAGAGTAAAGTGAATAATAAATGTAGACATGCATAAACTCGGTAAACTATGAAAATGTATTCGAAAGCAGTGCTTCGCTCCGCGCCGTATTCTTTCACTTGGCAAGATGCATCTAATGGAAAATCCATTTATGGCAAACAGGAGCCGAAGCACACCGCTACTCTAATAAGATCTCTCAAGCCTGCACATTTCTTGGAGAACCAAGACTGAAATACAGAGACAGAGCAAATAATTTCTTCGAATCTGTCTCACGACTATTACGCTCCGGAGTTTGTTCTTTGGAAACCTTTAAGCCTTGCACCCATCTAAAGACCTGCGCACATTAAAGGCCTGTACACACTTAGTTCGCTGGCGGTAGCGATCAGTGAAACGCTGTCAAATATCGCTGAGATCTGAGATTTAACAGCGATATTTGACAGCGTTTCACTGATCGCTACCGCCAGCGAACTAGGTGTGCGCAAGCCTTTAGGCGATGGCGATCAGCTGAAACGCTGTCAAATATCATTGTCATATTCGACAGCGTTTCGGCTGTTCGCCATCGCCATCGCCTAGATGTGCACAGGCCTTAAGTGTTCTGGGCTGGCGATCAGTAAACGCTGTTAAATATTGCTGTCATATTTGACAGCGTATCACTGAATGCCACCGCAGAACGTATAGATGTGCGCAAAACTTTAGTGGCTGATTTCAAAATACCCTAATTCCTCGTATTTCTCTGAATTCAAAAGTAAGAGAGAATATTCAACGAAACAATGAAATGAAACAGTCTCTCTGCTGTAAGCCTTATGATCCGTTGTAGGTAATTCTTTGAAATTTAGAAATGTATTAGGAATCTAAGTTTTTAAAGATAGTCAGATATTGGTTGCCATTTTATACTTATTCAGTATCTGTTTTTATGAAGGTACTCGTAGGATAATTGAGATTTGAAACATAATGATCAAATAGATTTAAAAAAAATACTATTATTAGAATTTTTCTTAAAAAATAGATAAAACAAAACCATGCCTCAACAACATACATCAAGTGGAAATCAGACGTATATAATAATAAAACAAGTTAAAGTTTTTTAGGTAAATATTACATTACTGGACTAATGTAAAATTATCATAGTAAAAATAAAACCTCTGCATTAGTATAGGTATTAAATCAAATTATCTGACTCGGGAAAAGCCGTCATGAAGAAATCTTTGCGGGTCCAAGATTACAACCATTAATCGAATTGAAAAGGAAAGCTGGGTTCGTAATTTTTCTGAATCAACATTTTCTGCGATTACAAAAGCATTTTTAGAAATCATCGGCTGAAAATTTGGCTTTGATATTTACGACGCAATTCGCGTCTGCCTGCGACAAGTCAAAGGAGCTTATTTTGTATTAATCACTGGAGCTAATCCGGAGTCCTTGCCAGACTGAGGTAGGACCCTCTTTTATATTAAAACTCTTTGCAGTCAGCATCCGAGTTAATAAGCATTCGAGCTGCCTTCATTAGGCCACGGCAGACGGAAGAGCCTATTGATTTTATTCTGCTCGTCTTATAAAGGTAAATTTGCCATAAATCGGTGCTCTGAAAAGAAGCCTCACTATGCATTCACTTTGTCCCGACTAGGCTGTCGGTCGACGATCGCAATTACTAATAGCTGCAATCTATTGAACTTTATTCATGGGAGTCATATTTCATTTGATATTTGCGGTGAGCTTGCATGAAGCCTAGTAATATCGCTCGTTTTTTTCTACTGCACTGCTACTTCTATGTTATCAAAAGCAAAAATGGTTTTTATGCGTACGTTAGATTTATTAGTATAAACCTTATTTCGAACCCTCTTGACACAATGTTATAGAAAATGAAAGAAAACTCCTGAGTCTATGACATCTTGTAACATCTACATATGTATATGTCATGTATATGTATGTCTATGTATCTTGTGACATCGGAATAAACAAATTTTAATTTAATTAAATTTAATATGGAAAAGGCAGTTGGTTCCACGATTATACATTTATAACCAATAATATATTTTCCATTGCGCTAGTCCCAAGCTATGGACGAGGCCGTACCTAATCAAAAGATTTTTCTTGGCACTCTACCAGTTTTTCTCGAGCAGTAACATACGCCTACACTTTACTTTTAATTTCTCCAGGGAAGATAAGTTTCCACGAAATCTGCATAACTGGGACTTCGTAAGCCGATAGTGCTTAGTATGTTATATCTACTGCTATGAAGATATTTACGTCATAGGATCCATTTTTAAAACATTACCGGGAAGTCCGCTCGCTGTAAAACAAAAGGGATCTTATCTACAATTTTATTTAGGATAAAATTGGAATTAGAAAATGGAGTTTTCTAAAATTAATATTTTTATATGAAAAGAAGATGTAATCCGTTATTTTCGCAGTGTTGGTTCACTCTTCTGTGAATTATCCAATTCAATTAACCATAAACCCAGTTCGGGGAATGGAGAAAAAACAAGTGGCAAAGTATAAGCTTGCGGACTTTCTCTCTCAGGTGAATCAATATAGATGGGAAAAAAGTTCTATGATTCGATCTCATCTACCCACCATTCAGTCGGTTAAGACCTGCGCACCCTAGGCAGCTGGCGTTGACGATCAGTAAAACGCTGTCAAATACAGCGATATTTGACAGCGTTTCACTGATTGCTACCGCCAGCGAACTAGGTGTGCGCAGGCCTTTAGGCACGCTTATCCTTGGTACCAAAAGTGCCAAACAATGGTTACGAAGGGAAAGTACCAGGGGTGCAGAACTAACCAGGAGTACATCGGCTATATAGCGGGTAGTCACGTCTTGCTGATGTCACGCTGCTTCACTCCCATCGGCAAATTGTGCGGAAAACTAAACACTAGGTTCCTCCTATTCTATGCTGCGACATTACTTTGGATATTCCGCCAATTTTAATGTATCTTTCTCTGCCTAAATGTAAAAAAAAATATTAATGCCGTGAAGTTTATTTGTAAATGGAACGCGTTGAGACTTACTAAGGAGGTAATATTTTATTTATTCATTCTTTCTTCGCACACAGTCCCCTTGTAAATATCATGAGTCCATCCCATCCAAGGTTGTCTGGTATAAATCGCTGTTTAGCGATAAGACCGCCCATTGTATGAGGCAAATCGTTTTAAGTTTTTTTTATGTACCTGTAATTTGATAATTTGTCATGAGCAATTAAGTATTTTCTATCTATCTATCTATCTATCTAGTATAGTAACCAAAAGATAAAATTTCTTTCTTTCTTTTTTTCTTTTTTTTCTAAATTTTCAAAAATTTTCTATATCTAGATCGTTGGTAACTGTCTGCAGATACCTCAACTGTTTCTTGCGTATTTTGTTTATTTTACAAAATACGCAAGAAACAGTTAGTTAAGTACAATATTTGTCTAATTGTAAGTTTCTTTGTATTATTTTCA
Organism: Thera britannica; assembly: GCA_939531255.2. Lineage (NCBI taxonomy): Eukaryota > Metazoa > Arthropoda > Insecta > Lepidoptera > Geometridae > Thera > Thera britannica. The sequence continues at coordinate 15,997,534 of OW618036.2, read as the reverse complement.
ACTTCGGTTCATTTTTATTTACATACAGAATTTTCATTAAAATCGAAAGGAAAAAGCGATATTTTCATCTGGAGCAATGAGCTGGTGAATGCATTTTATTTTCAATGGTATGATGCCTGAATTTCATTACGAGAATTATTTTATGAATAACGATTGAATTTTACTCTGTTCATGAATAAAGCATTTAATGGTAGGTAAGCTGTTTAATATTTGAGTTAATTAATGGAGGCTTTAGTTATTTATTTTAAAAATTGCCGTTCATTCTAGTGTAATCAAATTGAAACTTAAAAACTATTGAATTGGTAGGACAATGACATGTGTTATTATTATTTTGATTTTCATTTTTAATAAACTATCGGCCGCCTGCGACTTTGCTCGCCCCGTACCCGTCACTTATTTTTGATAAAAAATATTCTTTGTCCTTCTTGTGGTTCTTAGCTACCTCCCAACCAATTTTCAGCAAAATCGGTGGAGCGGTTCTTAAGTTATAAATAGTGTAACTAACACGACTTTTTTTATTTATAAAGTTATTTATTTTTCATACTACGTAAACGCTAACATTTAGCGCAAATCCTCAATAAATCGGCAGACACCGCCCATACACTAATCTAGACTAACTTTGAATGCTAGGTTCGAATAAATCCTAGCAAACTCTCGGAGAAGACTCGCAGGAAATATATTGCTCTTGATTTTCCAATTACGTCCAAGTTGAGCCTCATATTTCCGTTTGGATGGATAAATTGGAATGCCTGTGCTCCTACCACCATCACTTACGACTCAGTTCGGGTTCTAGTCAAAATTAATATTGAATGTGACTTTGTATCAATAATTCTCAAGTCCAGTGAAACGAGGAATGGGGCAACTCAACAAAAACTCTCTTAGATTTTTATAATGTCCCAAAAGTTAAGAGTCAAGCGGGATTTTAAGCCGCGACCTTCCCCTTGGTACGAGGCTGCGTTGACCGCTGCGCCATCGGATCCTAATCACACTCGACGACTGTTCGGTACTAACGCGACCGTGCGACCGACCGACCGCGATTTCTTTAAGTGTCGTAAACAATATAAAATCAATAAAAAGTTAAAAACTCTCTTTTCTTGGATTCGGGTTTGATAATTTTGGTTGTTAATGCCGTGGTAAGGCCTCTGACATGGATACCTTGCCACGGTAGTATGTGAAGATGGCTAGTTGGGACTTCAGTCGAGATGCTTGGAATTTCACCTGTTAACTATTTGCGGTATTACTACCCTCGAACGCAGATGCTCCAAATTCGAACTAATCCTTAGTTGAGTAGTTTCGAATACCGTGGTTGAGTGCCAAAGCCCATTTATGAGGTTTGAAAGCTAAGCTAATTATAAGTCTACTTCTTTGTTACTTATACCTACAATGATAGTGATTGAGCAAAAGTATTTGTATTTTTGTGCTATGTATTTGTATAGGTACAGGAGTCGTTACTTATTTTTTAACAACTTCGGCAATAAAAAATACTGAAATTACAAATCACATGCGACACTTGTCGTGGGTTCAAATCTAGTCTTGTGCCAATGATTTTTCTGTAGAAATAAAATATGTGGACTATGCCAGTATTCTCAAACGGTGCAGGAAAACATCGTGAGAAAACCAGCATGTCATATATACATAAAAAGATCAAAAACTTGTGACGAGTGCACGAAAGAAGCCTCTCTGATAAGCACTTATAACCCTTTCATCACACTGGTTTGTAAGAAATAGTGACACAACATGAAGTGGAAATTATGTGTTTAATAAAAAAATACTATGATCATACATGTACAATCGAGGTAGGGAAACAGGGCCCGGTGTTTGAATAAGTAATTCCAATGCGCTACGTCGATCAATACAAAAGCTTGACGTTCTTTATAAACTATTGCTAGCGTCGGTTACAGTCAATTAATGATGAGTGCACGAATGAATGGTATTGAAACGTGTGTTGCTTTCGACATACCATTTTAAAAAGCAATGGAATGAATTTATTCTTCGAATTTACACGACAACGACGATCAAAGCGGCGACTCGGGCAATTTATATTTTCCGCGACGCTAGGTTTGCTGTTTGCTTGCTACATATTGAAAGCGCATCCATACGTCTGTGTGACTAGTGAATTTGCTATCAGAAAATTCTCACTTCCAATAGAACTGTGAAAAATTCAAGTTTATATCTTGTACTTTTTACATTCGCGGATACTGCAATGGTTTAATTAAATACAGGGTAACTTCATCTTCTTGATATTATTATCATCATCATCATCATCAGCTTGAAGTTCATTGTTCATCAGTGGACTTTTTAGAACTGGTGGCATCCTCCAATCACACTTTTAAATTAACGCGATCGTAAAAGAAAAAAACGGGTATTGTGGTCTGCCCGCGACCACGGCTGTTGTAACACGGCCGAAACGTCGGGAAATAATAAAGGTAATTGCTATAAATACCCGTTTCCTCCAACCATTTTTAGAAAGTGCGATTTTCAGTTTCAGTCTTCTCCATCCACCGTCTTCCCGCGATCTAACGACTTGGGACTATCGATAGATGAGAACTGGGTGTTTATTTTTGTTTTGTAATTGTTCCAGGCTTGTCCCTGTCTCCGTTCGTGCGGCACTGGCAGGTGGCTGCGTACGAGCCAGTAGGGCTCCGCCGCCGCCGGTCGCTGCCGCCGGCCACCACCGCGCCCCCCCCGCCACCAGAGCACTCCCCGCAGCCGCTGCGGCTCACCTTCCACGCACATAATAGGTACGCAACGTCTTCTTTTATACAAAAAGCAGGGGGGCTACGCCTTGCCCAGCAGTTAGCTAACATGGACTAGGAAAATAAAGCAACTCGCTGATGAAACAAGCTTGTGGCCCACTGGGACGCTATGTGATAACCATCGTCGATAGCAAAGCATCGCCTTGCAGGGCACGTGGCCTTGCCTTCATTAACTTGACGCATACAGATTTTAAGCCTTACGTGACAATTTCACCGGCACCTACATCCTTCAAACCAAAACACAGCAACGCTGCTTGACGGCAAAAATAAACAGCTCGTAGCTCACTGCTGGGCATAAGCCTCGTCCTGAAGCCACTCTTGTAAATTTGTGACATCCAGGACTCACCAGCTGGCTTTTGGTCTGCTAAGACTTTTATTGTGTATTCCAACAACACGGTTCGTTCAGGGGATCACTGTATCTGCGTTCGGTTTTCAATTTTTTTGCGATCACCTGAGTTTTATTGCAGGAATAGTACCGCTGCTTTTGATATATGTCGGAAATTCAGTTCAGTCGAGCGTTCTCAAAGCGAGGACACATACCAGATTACTTACCCTTAAAGCCACAGCCACATAGCACTTTAAAGCAACAGGCAAACTTGAATAATGGCAGTTTCATACCCAATTACACCGCGACCATTAGTTTCCAAACTTGATAAACACATAACTCACCGTCTCCTATTTGCACTCTGTCTCAGCAAAGCACACAGCTAGGAAACAACGGCTGGCTCACTCAGACAAAGCTCTCTAAAGCTATAGTTACAGATCTTTCTGTCTAAGGACCGTATGCAGAAGCAATGGTCTGAGTTAATGAAAAACAACTGACAACTTCATCCAAATCTTCGCACTTACTGTATTTTTAATAGAAAATCAAAACTCAAAGGCTTGTATTAATCAAATCACTCTGAAACTTCTTAAAGCTTGGTGGATCTAGTTGCCAGTTCTACGCGGCAAAAACAGGCAAGAAAGATAGGATAAGATAACGCTTTATTAGGAACAAAAACAATGACACTTGCAGCAGTTAAAAAACAATGTCGCAGACATAAAAATAAAAGTTTTGTTTGAGTGATGTGGTGAACTAACTGATCGATGAATGAGCTATATATCGGCACATACGACGTATTCTAGCCGTCTTTATTAACAAGTCAAATACAATGTTTGATTCACTTCTAGGCAAGTTCAGTACGGGTTCTGGGAATCATCTTTTCAGTTGGGATATGTTTGTTTGTTCTAGCACAGAAGTTATACCCGTTCTCATTCATGCTATTATGTACTTACAATTTTTGTGCTTACTATTTACTTAAAACAAGCGCATGTTTGAAAGATAAACATTTTGTAATAACCTTCCACCTTTTCTAATAAAATACAGCCAAACCCTCAATATAGACTTTGGAATCACGCCCGAACTTATGATTGGATAGTAGGTATAACTTTTAGTTGCAAAAGTGCTAGCCAGTTAAGTTGACAGGAAGCTCCAATCAGTTCAAAGGCCATGAATAGCGCGGGGATCGAACAGGACGGTTTAATTACGGAATGGAGTCCTTTGCAACCGCGTGCAACTGTTGTATAACTCACAAATGGATTAGCTTTACGTTGCCGGAGCTAGGGTTTACTCCCAGGGCTATTTAAATCCAATTTGACAACACGTGATTGTGATATTCATTTAGTAATTATTCTGAAAAACTAGATGTCAATTATAAAATAACTCGCAGTGAAGTTGAGACTAGGGATAGGTCTGCACCGCCCACTACACAAAAAAAAATGTGTTGAAGTCTTAATAGAATATGTTTTCAGTTCTAAATGAATAATATTGTTCAAAAACATGAAGCGAGTTAGTAAGTACTTAGATTTTCCCATAAAATACCGCATGCTAAAACTGATTTAGTATCTTAATTAATTAAAATCAACGTAAGATGGCCATGGCAGCCATAGTTTTTAAACTTTATCAGTATTTTTACAAGCATAGGTTTTAATATTGACCTTGCCCTAGCCCTGAGCCCACGCCTGTCCGAACGTTCGATCACCTCATTGTGTCCGGAAAACTGCATGTATATGAGCCAATTTCGTTTTATGGGGCTCTCTTTTTAATTGGGAAAAGGTGTGTCGATGCCTGGAAGTCATAAAACTAGTAAGTAATGAACAGAGCTGTTTAAAAGATGTGTACAGTCGACCGAGAAAGTCGTGACTTTACGGTGCTTTATGTTCCAAGTGTTAATGTCCAAAGTGCTTGTGCGCTTATTGCCCTGACTGTGTACATAATGCATGTGCCGTGCAAGTTTTTGAGTGCTCGTAAAAGCGCATAATGATGGGCATAAAAGGAAGGAAAATTTTGCTCAAGTTGGATCGTTTCAGCTTATAACAAACGCTCGATTAAAAACCGTTGGATTTTGTGATTTAAAGTTGCTGCCGTTTGCTGTAAAAAGCAAACGTGATTTAAATTGCTTTAAACTACTTTCACCGATGGCTTTGCTCGCGTTCCTATTATATTTCAAGAAAAAGGCGCGATTAAAAATCTTCTTCTTCTTATTTAAGAGCAATGCTTTTGTTTTCGTAATGTATGCATTTCCTCCAGATGTTTCTTTTGATGGCAACCTCTTTGACCTCCGTATACGACATGACGGCAATCTTCACTTTTGTTTGAAATACTGGTAGCTAAAAAAATACCGCTGGATGGAAATCAATAGAAAATAGTTTGATTCAATGAAATCGAAGGAAAGCGCTGCTACCTGATTTATTTTACACTCCGCAAAACAAACTAAAACTGCCAAATTAATTTGGCGACTGCAAAAGCCGAGGCTTGTATAAACTCGATCCAACTCCACCGACCATACACGTTGAATAAAATAAAAGCGATCAACTGCTAGCAGGACTCGCGCCTTGAGGGTTCTGCTCAGTCAATTAAAACATTATTTACTTAGAAGCTATAAAACTATTGGTGCAAAGAAAAAAATGTAAGAGCTTTTTTTACAGCACAAAAAACATCAATGCATTTTGAGGTTTTTGACTCAATCACCCCATAGTGGATGCAACTCATCTTAAAATAGATATAGTTTGAGGTCTGGAATAGCATACATAGAAAACCGTACACACGCAACACACCAACAAACAAACACAATGATATGTTTTTCTATCAATAGACTATGTGAACTTATTAATCTCCAACCACCCCTACACCCCCTAACTACTCTGGACAGTAATCCCCAGTTTTTCAAAGTATAATAGCACAAGTGATAATAATAAGATTATCTCTTGCCTGCTTTGTCACAGATCTATCCAACAATAGAGCGTATATTGTGTCTGGAATTGTCGCAGTTAGATTATAAAAAGGTTACTTTGTACTATTTTTTTTCTTCTTGTTGCCTTGGTTTTTTTTGTTAATGAATAAATTCAGGTTTTTGAGTCCAACTAAACACACTAATATTTTATTCTGCATTTATCATTTTCCTACCATTCTCAGTAATTTTTGTAGCATAGCGTTATGTCGTATAGTCTACGCACCTCTATTTTGTAAACACCAGAAAAATATATGAACTGTTTCAGCAAACGCTGATGACAGAAACTTTTTTTTTGTTATTGGCTATTTTTTTTTTGCTAATTTACAATTTGAAGGCCACAGTACTCGAAAACACTTCACAAGTCAACCTTGTGAAGGTTTTCTACGAGTTGTACTTATATAGTATTTTGACACCAATTATGGTTAAATTAGTCCCGTTTTTGGCTAAAAGCAGACCTCTTTAACTTATTTGATAAACAGAGATTAAAGTCTAGTCAGACACTGGTATTATCATTAGATGCCTCTGCTAAACAGTCATTATTTTTATCTGGTATGTAGTCAAAAAATAGAGGAGCAAAAAATAAAAAATAGAGGAGATTTTTATTTTTGAGAAAAAAAAGTAATGACTATGGTATACATAATATCATATACGGTATAGGATGTGTAACTTGGTGTGTCGCTGTCTGTACATAGTTTAATGTTTGATTCTTACTTACGGAACCCTATAAAGTTCGTTTTATTCCAGTCAAACATTCTGCTAATTAATTCCAATTATGGAATTGAACAGATAAGGCATGGTAGTTTTATTTCTTTTGCACACGCAGCCTTATTTAAGGTAGCCTTTCATCCGTTTAACTGGTAGATAAGGGACGTTAGCTACTTATTTATTTAGACACTAGTGTAGAGTCACTGTCTTTGTTTATGTGGTTTGTTGTACAAGAAATACTGATTTGAGCTTACTTGTGAACTTGTAGTTTTTTTTGGTGTGGGTCTTCTTTATGTGTGTTCGAAAGGCATTATTTAATTGTAAGCCCATTCTAGATTGTTTTCCTATTGTTTTATCTTGAACACCTAACTTTAACCCCCTTTCTTACGAAATACCCGGTCTTACCAGTGGATTAGGCCGACTGTCCTCTTATGTCGTGTCACCAGATCTTTCAAGCAAGTCTGGTGAAAGGATTGACTAAATAGGTGCTGGATGTGCCTACTCAACCTAAAATCTTGTCCCAAGTATAATCTTCTTCTTCTTAATATATAAAAATGAATTGATGTTCGATTTGGACCGATTTGGCTGATTTTGGTCTTGAATGATTTGTGGAGGTCCAGAGAAGGTTTAAAAGGTTTTAATATTTTTTTGTTTTTATTTTTTTTTCAACGGGAACGGTAACGAAGCGAGCGAAGCCGCGGGCGGCCGCTAGTAAATAAATGAATACTATGGGCAGTGCACACAACACTAACTAGCTAGCTAATCGAATATAACTTTATTGTACACCAAAGTGAAAAGTTACAAAAATCAACACATGAATACTTAAAAAAACTAGAGGTATAATGGGTTCTTATCGCTCAGAGCAATTATAAAACTAAAGTTAAGCTAAGTTTCATAAATGTTTAGATGTAAAATAAGAATTAAGTATCTACTCTTCCTTTGGAAATAAATGGCTTATTTATTTATTTATTATTTATTTATCGCTCAGAGCGATCTCTTCCAGACAGCGTATTGCAAGTACCTACATATATCGTAATATTTAACCACCTGTAGCTTCAAAATCTTTCCGAATTGAAATCAACTCATCCGTTATGATTGAAGATGACAACTCTGCAGGAACTACTTATTTATTGATGTAGTTACGAAACAGGGTCACTCTACCATCAATTGATCAACTTTCGAGGATGCTGCCAATCCCGATTGTCAACTGTAATAATTGAATCTACTCGACGATTTCATTGTTATGCATTTTGGAGTAGCATCCTGGTTACAAAAGCTAATAGGTAAGCACTTTACAAAACTATATTTTACTCCATGAAAGTGGAATAAAACTAGATTATGAACCGTGGAGATAAATTACCTATTTTACCCCCCTTGTGATTTCTTGTGTAGCCGTACCTTTATTCAATGTTCTTTTCTTTCTGTTGTTTCATTTTCTTTATAAGCTGTGGTTTTGAGCAATAAAAAGTTGCCTATCTATCTTTTGAATCTATTGAAAAAAAAATATTTAGACACAACACTACATACACACAAATATTTGTTCTCGGTGGGGATCGTTCTTCTCGTCTTCTACCATTCTCCTCTATCAGCCATCATCTCTGTATTCACTTCTTTCTTATCCATGTCATGTTTCACGCTGTTCTCGGTGGAGATCGAACCCACGACCCACGACACAGAAGGCAGAGCAACTACCAACTGAGCTGAGAAGCCAGTCAAGGATAATAAGATAAACTCCATAATATAAGGCCAATATTAACTTATTTGCGAAACATCAACAATAAACTACTAGGCAATTTAATACAAACAACTCCGGAATAGATTAGGTAGGTACCTATATACTTAGAGAGGTCGTGTTATGGCGACTCGAAGAGTCACGCTACAAGGAGAAATATTGAAATCCATTAGTTTAGTGACAGGGACACGACTTTTAGCATATAAATGTGGGAAGGGGTGGTGGATATTGAAACTTGGATTGCTACGACACACGTTTATTCATCGTGTGCAGGTGACCTGTATTATAGGTTTTAACCTATGTCAGGCACCAGTCTCTCGCAAAGCAAGTCTCGTCTCAATCCACTTTCATTCTAGCTCGCATTATGTAACTAATCTTGGTTTTTGTTTATCTACTTTGTTATAGAAGCAATTTATTCAAAATGATTAAAAGATTCCTATTTCTCTGCTTTTCACTTATATTCTAACGCTCTTCGCCTTCATAATGACATTCCTCCAGTTCATCCATTCACTCAATCGTCTTAGTCCGCTCCCTCACTCATCCATCTTAACGTCTCGTTGCACACATGAAGACGTTAAGATCACACATCCACATACACACACATACATATATCCCTCCGTAGATATAGGCACATCCTCGGTGATCCCGATGACTTTATCAACGCCGCTATGGCGGAAGCGATCAAGGCAACCAGTTCGGACAGAAACACTGCCCCCCCCCTTGGAAAAGCCCAAGCCAAGGTCGTACTATAGCGGTGACTTTGAGTATGTTGCCCCAACCTAACTTTACCGGTTGAGCGCCCTCTGCACTCACCATTGTCCGGTAGCGCTGTAAGAATCGTCAAAACCAGCAATTAGTCCATTCGAAAAACAAAACACCATACATCACATCGTACGTTCCATCTTACATTTCAGTACTTACCACATAAAATAGACAAATAGGCAATATACATACATTTACTTAAACGTGTACATCAAAATATCATTGAAATTTCTTACCGTAGGCGTCGCTACAATGAGCACACATCACGTTTTTCTCGAAACGGGGGAAAATCAATTTCCATCGCATGACAAAAGAACCAACCAAATAAAATACAAACAGAGACTCCGAAACAACAAAACGGTAGCAATGTTTGTTTATTAGTTTTAGGCAGCAGCCTGTCATGTCAGACAAATGGATGAATCAAGCTATCTATATTCCATTCTGTCTATTTTGTGAAGAAAATCTTTGATATGTAGATAGGATACGAATATGAAAAGTACATAATATACTCTAAATATTAATTTGATATGAAGGTTAGCAGATAATTATTTCAAATTTCAGTTATCTGCGAAGAAAATGATTTGCTTTGAAATAACCAGTTATTTCTGACGGAAAAAAATATTTGCAGATCACTTGGTTATCTGTCGCCAGATATCTGCAAGGAATAAGCGAACTAGACTCACTGTTGTAATAGTTTATTGTTAAAATAGGACTAACACAAATCGGAATTAAATTGTGGTCGATGATAGCCAAAAGCATGGATTCGAAAATCTGTGTGACAGTTGTGGATTTGAATTCCATTTGGTCGATACGTTCCGGAATTTTATAACCCTTTTTAAATGTTTTATTTCGTCCTAAAACCTTGTGATACGTTTTTTCAATAAGTTCTTGTCAATGACATTCTAGGATTACCAATATAAATGCTGAAAACAAACGCGATGGCATTCAAATTCGAAACGGGAAGTAGAGACAAATTGAAACATTTCCAGTCCTGGCGTATAGCTAAGCATTGCACACTGAAAAGGCTCTTGTACATGATGGCTGATCGCTGCAGTTTTGACAAGCGAATAGACACATAAGAAATAGTACAATATTGCGCGACGCTTCCACATAGTTGCATATACTAACAAGTTCATTTTACTAAAAATACCTTCCACTCCTTCATCAGCTCCTAAAGAGCTGTTGATACTGGTTTTATTAAAGCCTTGTGCTCATCTATGTGTAGTGTATTGCTGTCAAATGTCGCACTGTCAATGTTCACGACAGTGTGTGTAGATGTATACAAAACCCTATGCTGTAACTGATCGCTATTGCCATCGCAAATCCTTTATGTATGCGCAAGGCGTAAATCGGCAACTTCATACTACAGTCACAACATTACGCCACGTATCAGTTTTTTAACAGACTATCTGAAAGTTAATACTTCCAGATTCAGCATCATCATCCCAAAGTCCACTGCTTGACATAGGCCTCCCCTATACATTTCAAACTTAATACTTCCAGACTAAAAAAAAAAAAACTAGCCCCAAGCTTTTCAATAAGTTCTACCACAGCATGCCGCATCACCAGTCATGGCGTGGGCAAGCACGCAAATGCTATTTTAACTGGATTACCATCGAGCGTTGCGATCGCAGGCTCATCGCGAATACCGATGATCACATAATGTCGCTCCAGCATGGCATGGCACTGCGGTCAGAACGACAACTACGGGGATTCAGGTGTGCTAACCTAAAGCTATGTCTTCGAATGCATGATGCCGTCAGTATACAGCCGTCATATTTCTTTGACAGTCATGAAGGCTGTCAAAATATCTCAGTTGGTAATAACTCTGCCTTGTGTGCTGGGGGCGTGGCGCGTGGGTGCGATCCACCGAAGACAAATTTTTGAGGTCAACACAGATGTTTGTTCTCTGTTTGGGTGTAATATGTATAGTATTCTATGTATAAAATAGTTGGTTTACTTAGTTTGGGGCTAGATTGTGTTAAGTGGTAATTCCTAAATATGTCTGTATTTTATTTATTATACTATTTTATAGAGGGGTATAAAAACTAAGTATGTCATGTTTTTACTTTAATTTGGGAGCTCGTGCCGTAAGATATTCAATTCAAGAGCATTAGAAACGCCGCTGAAGAGAATTAGAGACCCATCCACATCTACGATCTTCACCATGTCTTCGGTATAATAGGTAATAATCAGAAATTCTTCATGAGATTTATGCAATTACTCATGTAGTGTACACTATAGTAGTGTACACGCCGATGACGGCCGGCATCTGACGGTCACCTAAAAGACCAAGGCTTTACTGTTAACTGGCATTCAAAGCCACTCAAATTATATTGATCCAGCAAAATGGCAATAGAATAGATACGAGCACCTTACATTTGCATAGAATAGGTAGCAAACGACATTGATTTCATCAAACCTTATACTATGACGGTTAGGTAATAGGTATACCTACCTACTAAACTTTATACCACCACGCGGAATAGAAACAAAAGTTTATATATTTTTTTAAAAATTAATTTTAAAAATTTGGTCAGATCAATACCTAACTGATGTTCTAAAAGTAGACTAAAACTTAGGCCCAGATTTTTGTATGACCAATGCCCAATCAAATGTAAAAACTGACTCTTAAAGCCTGCAAAACTAACACAATTACAACAAAGAAACCGAGACTTTTCGTAGGTAGATAAAAGCCACACAGAATTATTTTCCTGTAAGACTGGTATGTACATAAAGTAAAAACCAGCATAAAATTAGAAAGAAACAGAACCGGCGCGCAGCCACAAGTTCAAACCACAAAGCAAAAGCGGACACCAAAGATACTCAGGCTCACAAAAGACACAAAGAACGCAAACAAAATTACAAGTAGTGCAAGTCCCCGGCTCTGCGACTACATTTATATAATCTCACTTTTGTCGAATTTCTCGACTTATTAACTCCTGCCACCTTAATTAAATACGGAGCTGAGAGCAACCATTTAACTTTGCTTCTAATCTGCCTGTCACGAATAAGCCCGTTCTTATTTGTTTACACGCCAATTTGCAGTAATGGACATTCACAAGACAGCAACAGGAAACTCAGGCCCAGAAACTTTCAAGAATTTTGTACTAAAATGGGGACCTACAATAAAATTTGTATAATCTGAATTGAGACCATTTGACAAAAATAATCGAGTAACAAAAATGTCGACAGCCCTAGCTGAAGTGGCAGTGGGCCGTAATAATATCATATTACCATTTTGCCCTGTATAAACCTACCTACGCAAATGCTAGTTAAGAAAAACCTACGTAAAGAACTTATTATTTAGATAGATCCTCATAATCATAAGAATAAGGAAGTCAGACAGTTGGACATACGCTTCCCCCATTATTTAATACCATTTGCTGATGGAACAACCAGACGTCCTGGCTTATGTTAAGTGGTAACCATCGCCTATAACAAAGCATTGTTTTGCAGGTACACAGTAGGAATTTCAGGAAGGGCTATTTTGAGCCTTCAATTTCCACCGACTTTCCGCATTTTTCACAATATTGTCAATCTATCGCGTGGGCACTCCTACGTTATTTGTTTGAGACTGGGACAATTGAGTCGATTTGTTCAACTGCTACGACGTAGTACAGCTACGGCGTAGCAGTAGGGGTTGGTAGTTTTAAATGTATACCATGCAAATAAGCCTCTGTGGTTTTTGACGCTTTTAAGACAAATCGTGTGCCTATTATTTATTTAAAATTGGTCAATATTAATAAAAGTAGCTGACGGGAATGTGTAGTAGTATAGTAGTTATTTTTGTACCTCCGTATTATACAAAACAAAGTTGTAAATCATGTAATGTGGCCAAGGTTTTTTTATTAGTAACTAACTCTTGAGTCGCGAAGAGTGGAAAGAGGGGAGGCCTTTGCCCTGCAGTGGGACAAAAAACGTCTGAATAATATCAACTCTTGGCTACAAATCTAGCTTAAATTTAATAAAGAAACCGTAGAAAACACTTCCTTTTATAAACTTTGAATAATCCAGAAATATGAAGACAAAACTCATCATAGAGTTTATCTGAACAATCGCTGGTTGGATCCAGGGTGAATCTCATTTCTATATTAAAATTTTAATTGTACACAGATCCCTGAGCTTTCGGGATTAAATGCTTCTGTGTTGTGTACCACAGAGCTTCTACTGTACGTTCTTTCTTCACCAGAATTTATGAAAAATCTTTTGCTCATAGCGGTTTAATAAGTTAAAAACAAGCAATAGCTATGAAATGAGTTGATTCAATAAAGCTCACTACTATTGCTATCGCTGTTAGCCGTGCAGTCTAAAAGTTTTTTATTATTGATGACGTCAGTGAACATTTATCAACAGTTGATAACTAGTAATAGTAGTCTGGAAGTTAGTGGATGGAAATGGCTCAAAATTGTTAAACTCGGAAATATGTGGCCCTCTCCACAGAATTCCGAGTTCAACAATTTTGAGCCCAGGGAGACAATATTGGGCTTTAGGGCACTGATTACATATTATGTTTTTAATGAGTATTCTGAACCCTTTAAAGCACAGTAAGATTTAAAAATCCTGCATTTTTTTTATCTAACTGCAATCTCTAAAAACATCGGCAACTCGAATTCTATTCATGATTGAAACACTTGGTAGGGGAGGTTACAAGGTTCACCTACCTATGATGTGCACAGCGGTGGCACAACTCTCAGGAATATTCATATAAATCCTATAACATACGTACTTATTTATAATAGTGACACTACCCTTTACATTCTGCTCACTCTATCAGCAAAAGTAGTATAAAGAACTTGATTACGCTCGGTCAAATACTTTTAATATAGTACATAATGTACTATGTAACCACACAGATTAAAATAAATAGGGCAGATATAAACAAAATGACTGACTTAATGAGTTCGTGATCGTAATTTTAATAACGTACATTTAAATTAAATACGCTCTTGACGCTAATGTAAGTTTAACAAATTTAGGAATGTGTTTCGAAATGTGCGGTAAACATGGGTATGTACTTACCCGGTAGCAAGTTCACCAACACATTAGCTATCATAACCAACAGTTAAGACTCCTGCAACGTTTCGTTTTGTTTTATTTTATTACTAAATACAAACACACAACCTTACCTACACTCTAAAAATAACACACTCCTTTTAAGCATGGGAATAAATCAAATAAATCGTGACATACGAGGCAATGCCTTGTCAAAGACGATGGTTACCACTTAAAATCAAAGCGGGCTAAATTATACAAGTAAAAAAAAACAAAAAATTGCGTGCCGATACTTTGGTGAAATATGTGAAACTGACTAAAAATACTTTACGAACTAACTCCTAAACATATTTCAAATAAATAAACATTTCATAACATTATGTAAAAGTAAAAAGTTCGAATAGATATAATATTCAGTTCAAAAAGGTTAAACGTCCGTTAACATACGTAAACAAGCAAAAAGCCTACACATACGCAATGCCTACACCTACATACAAACTGCTATGTATTCTATGGCTCCACCTCGTTCTAATCCCTTTGATGTAACCTGTGAAGCGTAATTTAAACACCTCTCTCCATGTTTGAATACTTTGAACTAACCGCAAGGATGGTTCCAATTTCAAGCTTCGATGCGGCTTTGCAAGGTACCTTTTATATTTGGGCCGCGAAAATAAATATATGTCTCAAGGGTTATGTAATCTTGCCCGAAAATGTGCGGGCAAGTAGTTTTACATTTGGTCAAGAAAGACTAAAAAAACCGCGTAACGTTTTCGTGTAAGTTAGACGTCCCAACCCTCTCATTTCTTTTTAGTAAGCAGTACAGTAGACCTACCATGAGCTCTGTCTGGCTCTGCCTCTGGTTCTGGTTTTGAGTCTGTGTGAGTGTTGACTAAATAAATCCTACGTCAAAACGTCACACACACAGTATAATGCACTGATGAGCACTCACACAGACTCAAAACCAGAGCCAGATAGAGCCAGACAGAGCTCATGATAGGACTACAGAAGTACTAAACCTGCCCAAGAAAATATACAACTTAAGATTTGTTCAGTTTGTAGTATCATGCTCCCATAATACAAATCGCAGAAACTCTAAAAATATGATACTCGTATATCTATATATCGTTCAGGATTTCCAGTCGCGAGTATATTTAATTGAATTCTATGAAATTCCACCTAGTGTTTTCCGTCTCAAAACCATGCATCTAATATTATGTACAACACGCTACTTAAGTATCTATTGCACTTCCACTGTGTTGTATTCATGCAAACAACTTTAAGCTTTGTCTACACTCTCTTTATAGCGCACAGTAAAAACCATTTTGTAAACTTGACATGTGCAAACATATTTATAGGACAGATTTTTGCAAATACTGATTCTTTGAATAAAAAAATATGTCAGCCCTTATTTTTGACAAGCCTAAAAAAGAGATGAATATATTATATCTGACGGAAGAAAATATCTTCACATTAACCCTTAAAGTATTTAATACATAATCTGTCTCCACTTTATTATTAGGTCAAGTCTCTTAGAATTCATAACAATATCTGTACGACATACTTCATCAAAGTGTTTTTCATTCCATTACTATCAGTAGTAGTAAGCAACGTGTACGCAAATAGTTAGTAAACGAGACTATTCAATTACAGAAATAAATGGCTACATAACTACACCATTTACAAGAATTATAAATGATTAAACAAGGAATGTCTAGTTCTCGTAACATGGAGCCCGAGCTTTACTATGAAGTATTTTGTAGCTCTACGGTGCTGTAGCGGTCGCTACGGCGTAGCAAGCGCTACAATATTGTTGGCTATATCTTTAGTGTCTGTGAAACATAAACTAGTGGGTCGCTCCGAACAGAATTATCTAAATCTATACTTAATAATAGTGTAATAGTAGTAAAATAAATTCTACAAAAAATAAAGCAAAATTAAACAAAAAGGATGGGAACAAATATTTTAACAAAAATAACTAGAGTGAGTGGTAGAACCAATATCTACAAAAATGGTTCTAAGTATGGGGACCCCCAAAATTTATGTATTTTTCTCTATTTTTATAAAATAATCTTAATGCGGTTTACAAAATACATCTACTTACCAAGTTTCATCAGTATAGCTCTTATATATAGTTTCGGAAAAGTGGTTGTGACATACAGACGGACAGACAGACATGAAGAATCTATAAGGGATAGGTTTTTGGCATTTGGCTACGGAACCCTAAAAAAGTAGATGTATAACTCTTAATTCACAAGCAATTACTCGCATTCTTATATCATATTTATTCTTAAAGGTACAACCTATATGTGTGTTTTATCACGACGCAGGTGAAACCGCGTTTACTTCCATAATAAATTACTTGGGTTGCCACCCAGCACAGCAGTGGGATTGCGTGTCATTAACTAAAGTTATATGACAGAGCTTTTAAAGTGAGTTGAAATACTCAACAGAAGTTGCGCAAGCTAGCTTCAAAGCCTTCAAAGACACTATGATGTTGAGCTTGCTGATTTCAATTATTTTAATGGGCCTGCTAACAGAGCTAATAATTTTACGCCATACAATTTGTTTTAGTAATTAATTTTGTAATTATAATTATTCGAGTGTCACTACTATCTATAATTATTTGAAAATATAAAGATCTGTCTGTCTTATATATTCTTCTTTGCTAATTCATTTACAGTGGGATAAGGGTAAGAAGAAAAAGAAGCTCATTCATGTACAGGGCAGTTTTTAAGATTAGGCATGAATTAGCAAAGATTTTTTGCATTCAGTATTCAGTATTGCATGAAGATATTATTTAATTTGAAGAGGCTATTACCACCAGCATTTGCATTTTTGTTTTCTTATTTGGTTTGTTTAAAAAAATTGTGTTTGGTTTGTTGAAAAATTGAGTTTTACAACTTTAAGTTGAAAGTTTAGTTTCAATGTTTGTCTTTTTAATTAAAATTAATTTGTAATCACCATCTAAGAAAAACATAGATCTCGTAAAATACGCATTTTCATAAAGTTTTGTTTACAGTAATATCGAGTTTAGAATATAAAATTTAATTACTTGGAGCGTCACCTACGCAGCGTCTGTAGTAGGATAATAAATAAATACTACACACCATTATCTAGCCCCAACTGCCCCAACTTAAGCAAAGCTTGTACTATGGAAACACCAAGACAATACAAGCATCTGTGTTCATCAAACAAGCCTTTTGTTATAGTGAGGATTGAACAAATTTCCTACAACGCAGTACTAACAGATTTTTTTCTGGTATTATTATGGACATACCAAAATACTCGAAAAACTCGAGCAAATACAGTTACCCGTCAATGTTCTAGTCAATCCCACTTTGAGTCCAGTTTCATCAATCAAGGAACAAATAGATAAAGTTGTAACTGGAGTGACCATCTAACCGTATTATGGAACTAGCCGAAGAATGTCGCAGTCACACAGAAAGCAGGTTTTCATTTCTGAATGATCGGTGACTTTTTGGGTCATTCGATTTTCTACCCCATTCCTGGTAACTTTTTCGATGACTAATCCAGGCTATGAAACAAATACATAATTGTGTTCTGATATTTCATTGAAAGGATTAGTGTCCCTCAGGTCAGCGCACAAGATTATCCTACTAATATTATAAACGCGAAAGTTTGTATGTATGAATGGATGGATGTTTGTTACTCTTTCGCCTACTACTGAATGGATTTTAATGTTTATTTTCAATAAATATCTTATGTATCAGAATAAGACACATAGGCTACAACTTATAAATATATTGTAACGGAGAACTGATGTAAGTAACGGGAACGGGGTGAGCGAAGCAAATATAAATACTAATATGTATTGGCCTTACTTATAAAAATATTTCAAAAGATAAACATTGCTTAAACTATTGACACAAACAGTGACAGGGCTAACTTTAAGCAATGCTGAAATTTTAATAACGTTTATAAGTATGGTTGTAAGTTAATAACGTTTATGCATGTATAAAATACTATAGCATCGCAGCCGTCTGCCATTTCCACAACTTTACTGAATAATCCTGGTAACTTTTTCATGAAAAAACAATGAATTATATACCACCACATCGATGCACACTGCTTTTATCGTAAACGTGGCCGATTACGGGCCTGACCGAAGGTATTAGACTCGGTCGAAACGAGAACATTCTGGATGATACAACTTGTTCCATTAACTGTTGGCTAGCTTGTGCAGAAGGCTATGTACATGATTGAAATAGTTCTATTAGAACTGAAAGATGCCTTGCGCACCCGTGTTGCGCGTAGAGTTTCACCAGCTTTTACCTTGTTTACTGCAGAGGCCAGCAAAAGAGGCATTACCGAGGCTCACATACGCAAGTCCTTCAATGTCTTGTTGTGACCAAGGCATGTACCTATAGATACTTTTCTCAAAGAATGCGAGCAAATTAAAACTAAGTTGTTCTACTTGAACTCATTTTATCGAACCTAATTACGACAAACAACGAACAACACTATTTTTTCTCGTGTTGAAGTTTTCAATGAACAGCATTTACAAGTTTGTTCGAAATTTAAATAAAACCTTTGATAAGTTTCCTCCTTGGTTGCAATGTTTCGGAGTAAAAGTACGTTCCATTTTTAAATTTTACGACTGATATTATGCGTTTACTAAGTAATTTATCTAGCCGCTAAACACAAAAGTAATGGATTTTTAGGCAACTATTGCCGGCCGCTGCTCGTATGTATTTAGCCAGTAAATTCCTGCGCACACCTAGGTCGCTGGCGATGGCGATCAATGAAACGCTATCAAATATCGCTGTCATATTTGACAGCGTTTCACTAATCGCCATCGCCAGCGACCTAGGTGTGCGCAGGCCTTTAAGCAACTATGATTTATCTCGAAAAAGTTGTCAAAATAATGCTCTTTCTTTAAAAGTTTGAATAGGGGGTGAGTTTTCTTGCATGTAAATATATAAAATAGTGAACATTTTCTATTTCCATTCATTTTACCATACTACCACAAAACTCTATAGTGTAAAAATAATCTACACACGTCAAGCGCACCACGCAGGTACTTTAGCGCAGACATATCAGTACATACCATGCATGTTATGTACTATGTTCTCCGCCCACACATATACCTCGTGCTTACAGTATCATTGCTAATTAGACGTTATTTGCAGATGCATGACTCATGCTAATTAGTCGTGGAACGGTAATCCATTTGAAGCGCTAGATTAGCCTCCGATCCCAAGCGTTCTATATGACAATGCTATTTCACTGAGTAGGTGGCTTTCTATGTTCCCTATACACTATTGCAGACGAAATATTAAGCATCTTGTTAGATAATAATAGTAGAAGTAGATCCACTACTACTTTAGAGCTCGAGCTCTTTGTATGGCTCGTCCGGAGAAGTACTACCACCATGCCTATATATCTACCGTGAAGCAGCATTGCTGTGTTTCGGTTTGAAGGGTGTGGGTGTCGGTGAAATTACTAGTACGCGAGCCTGAAAATCTGCATGCCTCAAGTTGATGGACGCAGGGCGGTTCATCGTAAAGCACGTTACCAACGTGCGTGCCCTACGAGACAATGTCTTCATAAAGGCGATGGCTATAAGTTAGACTGGCTGACTTCGAATGGCCTCTCAGCTCAGTTGGAAGTAGCTCTGTCTTCTGCGCCGTAGGTTGTGGGTTCGATCCCTACCGGGAACAAATATTTGTGTTATGAACACAGATATTTGTTCTCGGTCTGGGTTTTATATTTGTATTCTAAGTTTATACACACCTAAGTTTATGTATACAGGGTGTCCCATAAGTCAACGTCCAGCCGAAAACGCGTGATGCGCCAAGTCATGACAGTTATTAGAAAAATATAAAAAAAAATATTTGTTATGTAACTTTCGAGTTATGAGTATTTTAAAAAAACAGAAAAAACTGACACCCTGTGATGATCTTTTAAGTCCTGTGACTACAAATATTAACTTTTCATGAAACTTTTTTCTGCAACGTACGCATGAATAACCCTCCTGTAAATTACAATTCAAAATTAAGCCATAACTGCCTCAGTTTTCAATGAAATCGTGGAGTTTTGGCCAACGTTTCATTTCAGATAATTACATCACCCAACTTTAACCGTCTGTACCGCAAAAAAAATGTACTACACTATCATGGCATGTAACTTTAAAAATTGGCGCATTTATCCAGGATTTCAAAATGGTATAATACTTGCTAGAGTACTCCTTAGTTTTGGAAATAAAAAATGTTTTTTCAACTAAACCGGATTTCCAATCAATTTTATTTCAATGGATAAAATGTTTGTACCCTTTAAATGATGGACTTAAAATGCCTACTCTGTGTTTTTAAGTGACTCACAATTCACAGGTACAAGTAAATACCATTTCGACAATCATATGCAAGTAAACAGATAGATCCACCATCTTGTCGACTATGTAAATAAACAGTTTGAGCCACCATCTTGTCGAAAGAGTAATAAACCCATGGTTATTACTCTTTCGACAAGATGGTGTTCAAGTAATTTGTTAGTTTTAGGTGAAAGTTTGAAATAAAATTCAATCATAAGATTACTTCAATCGTGATTTTAATCTAAAGTTTGCCTTCGCCCGTCGCCGGTCTTATTACATGGTTATTGACGTGACAACGTCTTATAATTCGATGGAGCCGGCTGCTCGTACGAAAAAACATGACTCATGCGGCGCCGGCGTTACCTCGCTCTGAGGCGTTCCATTTAATACTTGAAGTGCAAGTGAGAGCGCGGAACGAGCGACAACGCACAATCGGCCTCCGCGTTCGGCAGCAAGTTTTGGCAAGTTTTATCATGCGCACTTGATGTGCGGGCAGGTTTTTTCCGCAAGTAGGCCGCTGGTGGGCCCTTTTTGCGTGACCCCTGACACGTGTTGCTCGAACTTTTTTAGGTTCTACAACACGCCGGTTTCCTCACGATGTTTTCCTTCACCGTTTTGAGAGTACTGGCATAGTGCACATAAATTTTTCGACAGAAAAACTCATTGGTACACGAGTGGATTTGAACCCACGACCTTCGGATCGGAAGGCGGGGCCACTACCACTAGACCACCAGTGCTCTCTTCGGTTCGCGTTCGGCAGCGTTCGACATCGGTCTCTCTCCTACTTGAGTGAGCGATGCGTCCGCGTGGACAGCTGTATGACGTTGTCACGTTCAACTGTCGTCAGTTAACTGACTTTACAGAGAGCTGATTTTTTTTAAGGAAATGTAGAGCTTGTATTACTGCTGAAGGCTAACAGTTTGAACAATTGCTGTAAATCCTTGATGTAGTTAAATTAAAATCACGATTGAAGAAATCCTATGATTGAATTTTATTTCAAACTTTCACCTAAAACTAACAAATTACTTGAAAACCCATGGTTATTACTCTTTCGACAAGATGGTGGCTCAAACTGTTTATTTACATCGTCGAAATGGTATTTACTTGTACCTGTGAATTGTGAGTCACTAAAAAACACAGAGTAGTCCATCATTTAAAGGGTACAAACATTTTATCTATTGAAATTAAATTGATTGGAAATCCGGTTTAGTTGAAAAAACATTTTTTATTTCCAAAACTAAGGAGTACTCTAGCAAGTATTATACCATTTTGGAATCCTGGATAAATGCGCCAATTTTTAAAGTTACATGCCATGATAGTGTAGTACATTTTTTTTGCGGTACAGACGGTTAAAGTTGGGTGATGTAATTATCTGAAATGAAACGTTGGCCAAAACTCCACGATTTCATTAAAAACTGAGGCAGTTATGGCTTAATTTTGAATTGTAATTTACAGAAGGGTTATTCATGCGTACGTTGCAGAAAAAAGTTTCATGAAAAGTTAATATTTGTAGTCACAGGACTTAAAAGATCATCACAGGGTGTCAGTTTTTTCTGTTTTTTTAAAATACTCATAACTCGAAAGTTACATAACAAATATTTTTTTTTATATTTTTCTGATAACTGTCATGACTTGGCGCATCACCCGTTTTCGGCTGGACGTTGACTTATGGGACACCCTGTATATTTTTTGCATTTGCAAAAATATATACATAAACTTTATATTTGTATTTTAAGTATGTATTTATAAAAAATATATACAAAAATATACTTATTATATATATAAGTATATTATATCAGCTATTATCTGGTTCCCATAGCTACAAGTTTGGGGCTAGATAGTGGTGTGTGGACTGTCCACAATATTTATTATTTATTTACTCCACAACAAGTAGGTACACGTACCGTACAGTCCACAACCATGTATTTTGGATTCTTTAAAAATAAATTACTAACTGCTCACGAAAAGTGTGTCGTAGGATACTCGTATTAAAAGCTCTCGTATGCTTAGCTTCATCGTAATATTAGCTACAATGTCGTCAAACACTAACTTCATCTGAAGCACACAGGATTAGCCTGCAGCTCCCATTAAGATGAAGGACGAGACGTGAGGCTTCCGAGACGTCGCCACTCACCAGCAATTACCTCGCTCAAGACCGCCAAGAGCCAGGGAGGGGAAATAGTTCGGGACTCGTTCGTGTCTTGGAACAGACTTGACCTACTAATTGAACTAACCCATAAGTTTCTAGTCTGGATTGTGTAAATTTGGCGCTTAAATCCACCTTGTTTAACATATCTATCTATATAGGTATATATTTATAAAATAAAGTCGTGTTAGTTACTCTATTTATAACTCAAGAACGGTTCCACCGATTTGGTTGAAAATTAATGGGGAGGTAGCTTAAAACCACGAGACGGCCATGGACTATATCATATACTTTTTATTCGGAAAAAGTAACGGAAACGGGACGAGCAAAGCCGCGGGCGGCCGCTAGTTTTAAATAAACCTAATTTAGTCTTAAATTACACAGATTTTTTTAGCTTAGATGCGTTCTTGGCTTGATCGTTAATGTTTTATTAATAGAAGTATATTCTAAGGTTTCCAGGAAGAGATCTCTATATAACTCTCTTTCTTTGGTCGCCCAATGTTTTGACAAAAAAAATCTGTAAAAATCCTGTGGTTTTTTTTGTTTGTGGTGAACAATAAAGAGTTATCTATCTCTCTATGTATCTTTCTTTTCATATAACGTTTTAAAGTGATCTTTGTGATTTTATCGTACTCTCTGGGTTTCACTTTCACCATAATCATTTCTTCAGATGATTTGACGTCCACTGCTTAGACCTCTCTAATGATTGCTATTAGCTAATTATAGATGTAGGTATAACAAAGATCCGGACATTATTATTTTTAAGGAATCGATTGTTGAATGATTTGAGGGGTGGATAATTCAACAAAGAATTTATTTAAATTAATTTATTTTCTTGGAAAAAGGGTCACCTTTGACCCAAAAACATAATTTGACCTAGTTACCGTAAATAAACAGCTAGCAAAAAGCTTACCTGTAATTTATGGTTACTGAGTAATTTCAAAACAATGCAATTAACCACTCCATTTTCTTTCACGATTCAGATAACTTTTGCCACGAAACCCGAAATAGTCCTGTGCCTCGAATCCGAGTTGTTTTTTTTAATTATCTGTCCCCCGAATACTGAAACGCAACTCAGATTTAAGCACGACTCAAGCGACGAATATTTGACAGATTTTCATTGAAAACTGTCAAATATTCGTCGCTTGAGACGTGCATAAATCTGAGTTGCGTTTCAGTATTCGGGGGTGTATCTGCCCTTTTGTGAGCGGTTTTCAAACAGATAAAAAAAATCTGACTTGACTGTTGCGCAATTCGTTTCTATTAGTTTTTATTTCGTTTTTATTCAATCCTTTTGTCACACTGTTTAGAAAGAACCAGTGACAAAGAATTATTTTCTAGACTATAGACATTTTCTTGCCCTTGTCCCACTTCATGTGGGGTCGGCACAACAGGTTTTTGTTCTCCACTCTCCTCTATTAGCCGTCATTTCAGCAGATACTCCTTTCTTACCCATGTCATCCTTCACACAATCCATCCATCTTTTCTTTGGCCTACCTCTACTTCTATACCTATCCACATTCATTCTAACACTCTTCTCGTTACATGACATTCTTCCCTTCGCATAGCATGCCCGTACCATGCTACTATTGTTCTTCAACTTTTCAGTCACTGGCTCTCTTTCAAACTGTAATAAATAATAAATATTATAGACAATCCACACAACACTATCTAGTCCCAAAATAAGCAGATCTTGTACTATGGGAACCAGATAGCTGACATAATACTTATATTTATTTTTTTGTAAATAAATATATACTTAGAGTACAATTTAACACCCAGACAGAGAACAAACATCTGTGTTCACCACACAAATATTTGTTCTCGGTGGGGATCGAACCCACGACCTACAGCTCAGAAGGCAGAGCTACTACCACCTGAGCTGAGAAGCCAGTCACTCATCAATAGGATTATACTCATCTATATCCTATATATTTTCTAGATAGTAACCTCGAACTTTATTAATTGTACAAGCACATTGCGTTGTTCAGTCAATCCAGTCTATAGCACTTGGCAACACTAGCGCCTGTTAGCGAGAAATGAGTTATGGCTCCTCGAAATTGCTTCGCTAATAACTTGGTACAACCACGTCTGGTCTTACGAAATAAGGGTGGACCACTACAGGGTCGTAGTTCAGCCAAGGGGACATTTTGCAAAATTGTGCAAAA
Source organism: Thera britannica (assembly GCA_939531255.2). NCBI lineage: Eukaryota > Metazoa > Arthropoda > Insecta > Lepidoptera > Geometridae > Thera > Thera britannica. The sequence continues at coordinate 15,972,667 of OW618036.2, read as the reverse complement.
TAAGCACTTAACATGACTAAAGGCCTGCGCACATCTAGGCGATGGTGATGGCGATCATTGGAACGTTGTCAAATATTGCTGTCATATTTGACAGTGTTTCACTGGTCGCCATCGCAAATAGCTTAGATGTGGACTAGTTTTTCGTCAAGTCAAGTTTTTTTATACAACTAGCTGATGGCAGTATATGGACCCTCCTGATATTAAGTGGTAACCATCGCTTATAATAAAGCATTGCCTCGTAGGACACGCTCGTAACGAACGTGCCCTACGATGCACTGCCTTGCGTCCATCAACTTAGGCATACCGATACTCAGCCTCACGTGCCAGTAATTTCACCAACACCCTTCAAACCGAAACACAGCAATGCTGCTTCACGGCAGAAATAGGCATGCTCCTTCATTACAAATGAAAGAGATTCAAAGTTACTATAAAATGTTAGGCGCAGGTAGTTAGCTAGCATATCCCCGTATCAAGAGAAGGGTCGTGGGTTCAAATCCCAAAAGCAGAATTTTAAGTTATGAACCGAGGTTCATAATTTTAAACTCTGCTTCAGGGACTTACTAACAACGACCCTGCACTCGTCTCCAGCGAAATGAAAACAAGCAAAATTTCAACGGTACAAGCAACTTTGTATTAAAACTTTGGTGTTTAGCTGTCACTTTATTTTGATTTAAATTTCGTGAGGTCTCTGACCAAAATACTTTCATAATTCTTGAAAGCATTAATAGTTTCGTATGTATTTTCATTGTCCCACTGTCGGGCAAAGATCTCCATGAAGTAAAACTATATAGTTTTTGTTTTTTATTTCTGTCCTTCTCTTTTTATCATTGTTATTACTTATGTAAACTTATTTATAAATTTACTATTTACAACCGAATATACATTATTTACAAAAACTATTATTATACAACATGAAATAATTAAAAAGAAAATATAAAAATTACATTTTATAAGAAACTAGATAATTTTATAATGAACTCTGTTTTCCACCTGAAAGTATTACAGGTAGAAAACAGAGTTCAGATCACCGACCGCAGGCAATGTGCCCAAAAGGCTGACAACGTTACCTCTTTGAATAGCTAAGCTAATTCTTTGCCCTAGGTAAGCGCCAGCCCTTTGGTCACCAGTCTCAACCACCAGCCTCTTGGATAATTCTTCGAATAGAAGCCACGACTCTGGACCCCATGGTCCTAGCGTTTCCACCCCAAAAGGTAGAAATATGTATCCATCGCCGATTGATGCATATTTCCGCCTTTTGAGGTTTTATAAATTGTTTTTTCATCTTTTCATGTATTGTATGTTGTGTGCTAAGAAGCAAATAAATGATTGTCTATGTCTATGTCCATGAAAGAGTTTAAGTGTAGTCTTTGCTCGTAGGTTTATCATTTAGAACAAAATGTGTGCTTTATCAAAAAAAAAGTGCTTCAAAAAATTATAAATGGGCATGATCGATTGTTATAGGTAGGATGTGACCAAAAAACTTCCCAATTCATAATTTAAATTTTCACGTTCAATTATAAACAAAATTCCAATAAACATAAGCAAACCTGGTTAAATCCACGAGCTCCAATGGAATTAATCAGGTAATTAATTCGTTAATCAAGTTAGAAACTCGGTTGCCTAGCAAACAATGGACGCCAAATTACGTTCACAATCTATTATAATATCTCGGCGGTTGTAAAGGGATAATTTAACGAAGTTAAAAATACACGATAGGTGCTTGTGGCGGATGAGTGCACGTTGCTGAAATGCGAATGTTGTGATCTTCTTTTTCTTCTTCTTATGGACTCAAGTAGGCCTACCACAAGCTCTGAGTGAGTGTTCACCAGTGTATTATACTGTGTGTGTGATTATCTTGTCAATGATTCTTCCGAATCATTCCGTGGTGAAAGAATTTAAGGTGCGGCTCTAAGAGGCTCTATTCCTGTACCTACTTGTTAAGTATCTTCGAACTTTTTAGGTTCTACGGCATGTCAGTTTCTGCACTTTTCCTACACTTGTCACATAATAATATCTTCGAGCTTTTTAGGTTCTACGACATGCCGGTTTCCGCACGATGTTTTCCTTTACCGTTTCAGAGAACTGGCAAGTGTACATAAAGTTTTGGGCAGAAAAACTCACTTGGTAGGTACTCGACTGGATTTTAACACACGATCTTAGGTTTGAAAGGTGGAGCCGCTACCATTACGCGCGAGGAAGTCTGTAGTAGAGATCAAAGTCGTGAGGCTGTTTCTGTTTATATTTTAGTCTGCTAAAAGCTTACAACAAGTTTCGTAAATTCCAACCCACATCCTAACTATTCATGTGCCTGTTAACCGTTATTATTATTACAAACTAAAGCGTGTTCCTAAGAACATTGTACCTACATAAGTGTCTAGTTTACTTAGCTCTTACTGTGTAGGTAGTGTAATATAACAAGGCTCGTCTGTAATAAAGTAAAGGCAAGGCCAAACCAACGCGTTCAGTGGCGTGCAGGTGGCGAATACGGCGCGTGGAAAAGTCGTACACACCGTCACGTTCGTTCAAGCAGCAAACTAAAACAACTGAAGCAACAATAAACAACTCTACAAATAACTGGCCTCTCAGCTTAGTTGGTTGTAGCTTTGCCTTCTGTATCGTAGGTTGTGGGTTCGATCCCCACTGAGAACAAACATTTGTGTGTTGAACACAGGTGTTTATTTTCTGTCTGGGTGTAATATTGTATTCTAAGTATGTATTAACATAAAAATGCATATAAGTATTATATCAACTATCTGGTTCCCATTGCCGAATTTGAGGATACATAGTGATATGTGGATCGATTGTCCTAAAAAATAATAATAAGTAATAGTAATAGTTGCGTGCGCCGCGTTCAGACGCTTTACGAACAATGCGGCGGCAAATCAGAAAATGCATAGGTGTGAACACGTCACTACAAGTTCATACACAACAACTGATCGCCACCGCGGACGCGAGCTGAACGCGTTGGTTTGACCTTGCCTTGAAGCATTATTTAATTATGAAACCTACTTTGTCTCTCTTGCTTCTGCTTAGTTTACTTATAAACAAGTAACGATCGTTTCCGTATGTTTTAAAATAGTCCTTTATATTAAAACATTCTCAGAAAATAAATCTGCTCAGAAACGATCGACAAATATCATAGAAGAAATGACGTCAAGCACTACCCGACTGTGACGTCCTCTCTCCTTCATGCCCTTCATGACATAAATAGAATATTTCCGATCTTCAACCCTCCGACCGATACAGGGTGTCCCACAAATATGCCACATGCAGGAAAAGTACCTTGAATATTTTAGACGAAACATTTTACTGCTAGAAGGCATTATTTAAATTTTAAAAATAAATGTACATTTTCGTACGTTTTACTAGTAAAGTCATATTTTTATGGTACATTTCGTATTAATGTGAAGTTTTTGCGTCTATTTTAATTTTAACTCACTTATATTTTCAGCAAGAGATATAATTTGAGTTCGATGTGGATAATGATGTAGGTAGTCCAAGTAATGGTGGTCAATTCTCTCTGAATAAAACCAATGAAGCGTTACACGATGACTGCATGAGTGCAGGTAACTTAGTTTGCGGTCCCATCCCGCATTCGATACTGCTGAGATTTCACAATACAATGTCAGGGGAAATTGTACCCTTAGCTAAAATAGAATCGTCTGAAGTGGATTGTTGGATTATTGTGCTTTGTGGGTTTACACTTCACAGGATAAAGTCATAGTATTCTAGGACACAAAGTTCTCTCAACACTAAATGATGAAGTGTAGGTATATTGCACCGTTGAACCAACTTTGACAGAAAATTCAAAATGGCGAATTCTAAATCGTTTTAAAATTCGAAATCAATTCATCAATAAAAACCTGAAAACATCAATTTTGGTATTTATTACTTTGTATAGCGATTATAGCAGCTTCATATAAAAGCACACAAACACCTAAGTGCAAGCATAACTAATGAAACAATGGAACATGAAAGCCTCATCGCTTTTATCACCGCGCGTAAAAGTCTGTTTTTATTACCGAAAAATGAACACATGATCGTAAGTACTTTCAAAGTTTTCCTGTTCCACGCTACCCGCCAAGTTGTACCGCTAGGTAGCGTGGTAATTATGATTTAGCGGTATGGAGAGTTCAAACTAGTATTAAAATGTAGAGGACCATAATGGCTAATAAATCAGAGGTGTTACTTTGATGTAGTGTGACCTCGTGGTTCTGTAGCACGTTTTTAGTGCTAGTTTTCTTCAACTTGCTATAGGTACTTAAAGTTATTAGGAGAGTAGTTCTTACTCAAGTTTTTATAGTTCTGAACGATGTGTGTCTGAGCGCTCGTGGGTTTTATTTCCTTTAGTAAAAGCTATTGAAGTAATGAACGCTATCTACTTAATAAATAAGCAGTGATATACGCTGCTATAAAATTAATCTTTACTGCATTAAAGTACAATGTTGTATTCTTAAAAGTTTTCTACGACTTGAACATATTGGACACCTACTTACTTACCATAAGTGGGTACTTTATTCACAGATTACAGCGTGTTTTTCAGTGGGCAGTAATTAACTAGGCTTGTACAATAAAAGTAAACAACATGTTAAACTAAATAAATGGAATAGAATCACGACTGTATTACATGAATGAAAAAAAATGAATGTCACAAAAATCAAGATCTTTATACCTACCCTTATCTGCTGCATTAATTAGCATTGCTATTCAGCGTGGCAATGCCTCCAGCGTCTTGCGGGGACCCTTCCATCTGTCACTCATTAGGATCAGTTGAGCTATCTCTAGATCGTTTGAAACGGTCTGCAGAAAGCTAAACTGTTTCTTGTGTATTTTGTACATCTAGTAAATATTTGTTTAATTGTATACTTTGCGCAAATAAATATTTTGATCCTTGTATAGTAATTCAGTAAATTAAAAATAAATAAAAGATATCTGGCATCTGTCCATTTAAAAATAGTTTTTACAACTTTAAGCAATCAAAGCAGACCTATAAGCAAAACTTTGCTTCGAGCGAGTGTTGCGATGAGAATATGGCCCAACAAAAAGTTGCTTAGTATACACTGCGCTCGCTGGTTGGTATTATTGTTGGGTGGTCAAGAATTGAGTGCGTACTTATTTTAAGTCGTAACATTCGTTTCGTTGCCAAGTCATGCAGCTTGCATTAAGGTTTTGTTTTTTTATAAAAAGTACATACAACTTGCCCTTTTAATATAAAATTTAATATGTAGTCAAATTGAATTTCTATATAATAGTTGTATGTTCTTATTCTTCTTCCTGCCACACTTTATGTGGGGTCGGCACACCATGTTCTCCTCTTCCATTCTCTTCTATCAGCCGTCATCTCTGTACTCACTTTCTTATCCATGTCATTTTTCACACTGTTCATCCATCTTTTCTTTGGATGCCATTATTAACTTCTTTATTTCCTTGTTACAGAGAGTTCAAATTGGTGCTTCGGCCTGACCCAAGCTCTGTGTTCTCGGAGGACGTCCAGTTCCACTCATCATCAGGGCAGATGGATTACAACACGGCACATGTCTACTCGGGGAAATTGGAAGGTACCATAATCGTTGCAATTTATAATTGCTAGTTTGCTCTGGCGTAACAAACGATGTAGTAATATGACGTCATCTCTCTTAATGTCATTTTAACTAACTTTATTTTTTGAGACAAGTTTGAGCCATTTTATATTTGGCAGATACTTTTATAAGTAGGTACTTCGCTTGCCCGTTCCTGTTACTGTAGTAATTGGTAAATGGACGGTTAGAATTTGGCTGCCATCACACCTAATGGAAAGTGAGGATGCAGCCTAAGATGTTGCATGGTTAGCCATAACCCACTCACTCTTGTCTTGAAAATTCCTGGTTCTAAGCTACCTCCCACCAATTTTCAGCCAAATCGGTTCTGCCGTTCTTGAGTTATAAATAGTGTAACTAACATGACTTTCTTTTATACATAGATTTAGTTTATTAGAGTTGGTACATTAAAGCGCGATTATTTTACTCTCGTAGGAGCATATTTTATTAAAGGCCGAAGATGGGCCTCGCGTTTTTTTTACATTTTTTTTATGCAACTAACTGATGCAAGCACTTGGGCCACTTGATGTTAAGTGGTAACAATTGCCTATAACAAAGCATTGCCTCGTAGGTCACGCACGTAAGGAACGTGCCCTAATACTGTTGGTACAGATATCAACTGTTGTCGTTTGCGTTTCAAATTAATTTGAGTCTTAAAATTGATAGTGCATTTGCATTAACTCTCCATCATAGCTTGCCTAATTTTAATAGTGCAAATTAATTTCATCAGAGATAAAAGCTCGTTTATAGTATTTTGCTGAATGATATATAATTCTGGGTAAACTTGGGTAGATAAATATTAAATAATGTGGTAGCCATTATTTACTTACGTCAGTGTATAGTGAAACACTGACTGAATAGAACTGAATAATATACGAAGTAAGCATCGAATACGACCATTAGTTTTATAAATATAGAGTTGAATGGGAAAGATATTTCCGATTAAAATCTATATCTATATATTACAAACGAGAAGTCCATTCGCTCACGCGTTTTTGTATGGATATTAAAAAAAACATACAAAAGGGCAAGAAAAGGAGCTTATAGAGATTTCAGCTTATAGAGACCGATTTCAACGCTTCCAAATCTAGGTAAAGGTAATCTAGCATCACCTAGACTATATAGACCTATCATCTTTTTAGCTCTCAGGTAAGAGCAAGTTTATAATGAGCTGGCTAACCTTGGGCCGCTAAGTTTTTAGACTGCCTGACTGTGTCAGTACAACGTATCCTCCTTGCAGAAACCTGAAAATATCTAGATACTCAGATGAAAATATAATTCAAAACAGTGATTGCCGCCAGCGTATTGGAGACGCTTCCGTCTGGTAACGATTTGGATCAGTTGAGCTATCTCTAGTTCGTTTGTAACGGTCTGCAGATAGCTCAACTGATTCTTGTGTATTTTGTACATTTTGTTTAATGTAATACTTGTGATTGCCTTAACTCTAAATGTTAATATACTTGATCTATGACGAACAACTAAGCTGCCACAAGCAAGTTCTAACTAATGACCCAAAGATAAACGAAACTTGAAAACTCGTGCTAAAACTTTCCTAGAATAACCGGGAATTTTCTTGATTGCCATGCTTTAAGCTCCAGAGGGGATTTTTCAAATAAACTTGTGCAAAAAGAGAGCATTGGTTAGTGTAATGTAAAGGCGTGTCTCTGAGTACCCTCTTTATCCATATTGATGTGATGTTTTCTAATTGCTTGATCGAAGAGTTCTGGTTGGTGATCAGTGAAACGTTGTCAAATATGACACTGATTGCCACCGCAGATCGCTTAGATGTGCACAAGGCTGTATTGCGAAATCTTTAAAACTAATTGTTTTAACTTTAGTCACGGAAACCGTCTCTATGTTTACATTACCTAAAAACTTTCTTAGTTTTTACTAGATATACCGAATATAAAATAAAATAAAATAAAGAAAGAAGTTTCCTTTTTACACGCTAAAATATTCTTGCTAAAAAGAATAATGCGCACTTATCTACATATTCATTTAAAAAATCCCATTTCACGAGAGAATGTGACAAATAAAACGATTGAAAAACCTCTGCTGTTGCAGACTTTTTATTTCAACATTACATTGTACCTCCGAGCTATAACAGCTTTGAAGCTCTCTTTGTAAGGTATTATGTGCTGCTAGATTTTAGAGACACCGAATATTATGATGAATAGTCAAAATATTGTTTTACAAAAATTTGAAAACCGTGGGGTTGAATAACAAACAAACAACCCCACACATTATTTGGCTTAAAACTATGAATTGTACCTATAAATTTTAATGCAGCGGACTGTAATTATAATAAAAGCCTTACAATAAGATGATTAAATATTAGTTGTGCAAAAAGTTTCACATAATAATATTATTAACATCGACAACAGTATCTATTTGCCCAAGTTTGACAAAGGCCTGTTTTTGCGGTTGCTGACTATACCTACAACCTACCTGTAATTGCACGGCAAATAGGAATATAGCTAAGTACTTATACCTAGGCACTAAGTAGGTGCATTGCAGTAAGCTGCTTTACAACATGTTCTAGGAAAACAAAGCGTCTTTGCGCTGCGTCATAGTTGTTTCCACTCCGATTCCCAACCGTCCATTAATTGTACACGGAAATTAAATTATTTTCTTTAAACGGTTTACGCCTTTGTGCCGTTTTATTTTAATTAAAAGTCTCGCTCAATTTTTGCTTTCTTGATAAGCCCGAATTAACGTCAAGTGTCTATCATTTTCGGAAATGAGATTTGTTTTAGCTTGCCGTTAACTGGACTTTTAAACAAACGTGCCTCAAATATGATGGTTGTCATCGTCTTAAAGTTAGAAGTGGTATACATTCTAGTACAGCCAGCTGTACCTTACATAATGACAAGTACATTGCGTCGCCAGGCTGTAGCTATGTCACCCTCTGTGATCTCGCAAGCATCCGAAACAGGCAATTAAACATGAGCTCGACAAACTTCTACATCCTGCGTCTAACTTAATAAAGCGAAATTATATGCTACGACCCATCTGGAACGCGCGAGACAAAGTGAATTTTGAACAAATTAGTCAAAAGTTTTAATGAACTAGGACCGAGTTATTTCAAGTCTCTTCAAGTTTGTCTTGTCCTCATCCATCTGTTCGGTTCGATCAAAACCAAGTCAACGGTCGATCCAAAAATAAAAGTGAATGAAAATAACAGGTAAAAAGGACCTCGGAAAACAATTCCCTATAGAACCGAATCAAATTATCATAATTTGCTGTCCCAAATTTTTCCCTCATCCTTCGCCAAATTCCAACAGAGACCAAGCCCCAATGCGTTTCTTTTAAATTACACACGACTTTTGTTCGAAATCACCTCGATTCGACTCGACCCGGCTGCGGTCTTTGATGTTGCTCGTCCGTTTCTTTTTATTTCAAACACGTAGAAACTCATTTATCCTAATTGTGCCATCCATCACCCTACTGTAAAAAACAAAACCATACATTTGCAGAAGCGGTGTTTTGCTGTCAATGTTTTTCATCTGTTAGAAAATTAACAAAGGGGTGGAAAGGGGTGTAGACAGGGGGCAGTAATTACCCTTATTTATGAGCGGTTTCATCCCTCCCGTTGCGACTGCAAGTTGTGATTTTAATTCATTGAGTCCTGGGGCTCTTTGCACCTTGAATTAGTTTGCATAAAATATCGTTTGCCATTTATTTCTACGTTCCGGGTTTGTATTTTAAAGGCTTACTGGGTGCGAGAGCTCAGTTAGGTAATTGTTTAGGAGATGTTTTATTTATGCGTGGTCCATTACCAACAACCTTGGAAATAACTCAAGTCAGAAACAAAAGTTTACCTTCCTAAAAAAATATGTTGTTCAGTTTCTGGTGGAAGTTACTCTTTATTCTCATTTTTATTATTAGATTATTTATTGTTCTTTAGCTTTTCAAATCACGTCTTTTTGTTCGCCACTTATCACATTCTGTCAAAATCGTCGCTTACCATATGAGATTATGGCGAAAATATGGTCTATGTTATAGAAAAAATTCTTAGTGCTGGGTCCATTGCATAGCTTGATGTTTATTAAACTGAATTCTTGAATAAACAAATTTGCTTAATATCTCGGAAATTCAATTCACATTGAGTACTTTGGTTTTCAGATGACGAGTCATCAATCGTGTATGGCGTCATTACATCCGACGGTCTCTTTGACGGAACCATCTGGACTCCGACAGAGGAATACTACGTAGAGCCTATTTCCCGGTACGACGTGGACCATCCCTCTATGCATAGCGTCATCTACCGACGGTCAGACGTCCAACATCCGCATGAAAACCCTGATGCCACACCCTGTGCTTCACACTTACTGCACATGAAGAGAACCCTGGGCCTCAACGCAGAACTTTTTAACTTCACCACTGACCAAACAACTCTCGAAAACCCGCCCCTCAAAATCAAAACAGAAGATCTCCGCGACGAAATCCACAGACGAAAAAAACGATGGCTCCCTGAAGACGAGATGCAAGACGACGAGCCAAAGAAAAATCCCGAACTGCCCCTAGACCTAAACGTCCCATACACGAGCAACGGTGACCACTTCGAGAAGCTAAGCACGCGAAAACCGAAAACCAAAATTGACAAAAGCAACCTCATAACCAAGGTGCGACTCGATTCCGAAGACTCGAGACCAAAGCCAAAGACGCACGTCGAAGTAATAAAGACAAAAGCAGGTGTAGTTACAGTCAGTAAGGATATTGTTAAGAAGGAGCCTGTGGGGTACACGGTGCTGACTGCTAATGCTAGCGACGACGGCCGACATGTAAACAAGAGAGCGACGGTAGACCCAAGAAAAACCACATGCCTTGTTTACCTGCAAGCCGACCACATGTTTTATCAAAGGTACGGGTCGGAGGAAGCCTGTATCGAGGTCATGACACGTCACGTGCAGAAAGTCAACGCAATCTATAAAGTTACCGGTAATTTTTCGTTCTTTGAGAGTAATTATTTTCCTATATTCAGCACACAACTATAATAAACCCCGGTAATTGGTTTCAGACTTCAATCAAGACGGAAAGCCCGATAACATCACGTTTATGATCAAACGAATAAAGGTTCATACATTAGACGCGTTGAAGGATCCAGCTTATAGATTTCCCAACAACTATGGAGTTGAGAAGTATTTGGAGCTTTTCTCAGGTGAGTTTTCTTTTAATAAAACTTTAAACACGTAATTTAATAGAACATTAAAACACGGTTAATCGCCATTTACACCATGCCATAATAGAACCATATTATTTTCAGAGGAAGATTACGACGGATTTTGCTTGGCGTACATGTTTACCTACCGAGACTTCGAGATGGGCACCTTAGGGCTGGCCTGGACCGGCGATCTCAAAAATGCTGGAGGAGTTTGTGAGAAGAATGGGGTAAGATATAATAGCGAACCCTAAACCAAAGATGTAACATTAAAAACAAAAAGAAAACGATACTCATAAGGTCTATATTATCTGTTACTGCAGCTCGCTAGAAGCTAGAAAATAAAGAAGATTGAAGTTCGATGCGACGAAATTACACGTAGCATAATCGTGAGCTGAATAACCACTGTGACTTGATTTTGATAGGAGTCTTTATATTCATACTAAAAGTATATTTGCAGCACTACCGAGGCAGCATGAAGTCCTTGAACACTGGAATCGTGACCCTCCTCAACTATGGCAAGCACGTGCCGCCCGCCGTCTCCCACGTGACGCTGGCTCATGAGATTGGACATAACTTTGGGTCGCCTGTGAGTATTAACTCTAGGATTATCTCTCGTACGATTTGTAGCGTGTAACTTCAAAAAGTTCAAAGTCCAATAGTCATACGTAGCCGTGTGTACATTAATTGTATTCTACACAAACTATTTAAATCATCGAGATAATGGTTGTAATCTTTTCTGCAAAATAGTTAGGAAGAGATCTAGGACAATACATCGCCAGCTATAAATAGGTTCTTCGAGCCGGATATTAATTTTGCCTAATTTTAACAGACTATTAACCTAGATACTGGAAGCATCAACAAATTATTACCAGACTTTTTTACGACATATTTTACATGTAACTACAAAAGATACAATTAACTAAACTATAATTTCCAGCACGACCCAGAAGTATGCACCCCATTCGGAGAAGATGGGAACTACATAATGTTCGCTCGCGCAACCAGTGGAGACAGGAAGAACAACAACAAATTCTCTCCCTGTTCTCTGAGAGCCATCGACCCGGTGCTCAATAACAAGGCACGGTCGACCAAAGGGTGCTTTACAGGTAAGAGTTTCATCAGCTATTCGACGTTTAATTTTTTGTCCATTTCAAAAATAGTTTTACCAAGACAATTTATCTCTACACATACAACATGCTAGAAAGATAGTCTCAGCAACAAAGATAATATTGAAACGTGCTACATCCTTTGAATTCACATATATTTTGATAGATTTCAATGAGTCAGTTTTCCCGCGCAGTCTTCACAAAGCCTAGAAAAAAAACGTTTAGCCATTCATGCACAATTATAATATTAATTTCGATATGTACCCAATATAGGGTTTAAAGAAAGCGAGCCCTTTATGTCTTTCAAACAGCTACGGAAAAAACTTCTATCTACCTTCATCTGATCCAAACCCGTGTTTTCTTCCAGAGCCTCAGCCAGCTATCTGCGGCAACGGAGTGGTGGAGCAGGGCGAGGAATGTGACTGCGGCTGGGCGTCCGAGTGCACGGACGTATGTTGCCGGCCGCAAGCCGCGCGCCCGCACTACAAGCCGTGCACGCTCACCGAGCACAGCGTGTGCAGTCCTAGCCAGGTATACCATCAGTCATGCTGAAATATCCTTAAATCATTTGAATCGCAGGAATAACCTCGAAATCCTTTAAAACTAAGTGAATCTAGTTACCAAAATAGCCAGATGCACCTTTAAATTGGGTGCATCTGGCTTTTTTCTTGCCTCATTGTCATGCTGAGATATCCTTATATTTATTCATTTGAATCGCAGGAATAACCTCGAAATTCTTTAAAGCTAAGAGAATCTATTTACCAAAATAACCAGATGCACCTACACCTATCAACTGGGTGCATCTGGCTTTTTTCTTGTCTGTTCTTCAAGAACCTTCAGACCCATCTTTATGTGCAGTCTTTTTGAATCACAGGAATAACTTCCTTTAAAGCTAAGCGAATCTAGTTACCAACTCCACGCGACCAAAGCCAACTGAACAGAACAGGGAAGAAATTAGCCAAATGCACCTGCAAATTAGGTTAATCTGGCTATTTTCTTGCCTGTTCTTCAAGAAGCCCTTATACCCATCTTTAGGTGGATTCAACTCTTTGGATCAAGTCGATCAAACGCGCGATCGATGGACGACACCTTAAAGATCGTAGATGCACGAGCCTTACAAGATAGAACAGACAGGCAACAAATTAAGGAGGCCTTTACCCTGCAATGTGTGATAGCTAGCTGAGATGATGATGTTTTGAAGTGGTGCCGTTGGCCATGCAGCCATCGCGCTCGTTACCAAAATCTATAATACTCCCAATAACAAAACAACTTTTATCGTTCCAGGGTCCATGTTGTACAGCATCATGTGCGCTTAAGTTCGGAGACCGGTGTCGGTCTGATAACGGATGCCGAGACGCAGCGCATTGTGACGGCAAGCGAGCGGCCTGTCCCGCCAGCAAACACAAGGCAAATCGCACGCGGTGTGATAAGGAGCTTGTCTGTTATATGGGAGTGAGTATCTCTGCAGCAAATTGCTCTAGTAATATTACCACCACTAGTTCACAAGTCTCGCAGTTCCAAACCATATTTAGGTAGTTTGCTCGGCGCGTATTGACCATGAATTCCCTGAGGATTAGGCTGGTTAAGCTATCTTCTTCTTCGTCGTGTCGATGGTTTCCATGATATTTTTTCCCCTGTGTGTGTTTTGACCAGAAATGGGCCTCAATAATAGCATTTTCCGTGGCGTCAGTCAAAGCGTCTTTCAGCATGCAGGTGTTAGGGCACTCTGGGTCAGACAGCAAATGAGTCATAGACTGAGGGGCTCCGTAGTTGCAGTCCGCGTAGTCGGAGTACCCCGATTTGACTAAATTATGCCTGCAGCAGCCCACCTGGCTCCGAGTCTGTTCAGAGCCTTCCAGGTTGACCATGGGAGTTGGTTACCCGAGTGAGGGCAAGCTTATTTCATCAAATCAGTTCTGTGAATAGAAACATTAGAAATAAGGTTGCCCTGTCGCTGGATAAACATCTGCATTGCTGAGCCATGTGTTTCCTTTATTTCCAGGAGTGTACAGGTTCTATCTGCTTGGCATATGGCCTGGAGTCATGTCAATGTGCGCCTCGCAAGGATGACCCGCGGTCTGCATGCGAGCTGTGCTGTCGCAAGCCCGGTGGTGCTTGCCAGTCATCCTTCCATTGGAACAATTCGCCATTCGACGTGCCCGACATGTATGCTAAGCCTGGAACGCCGTGCAATGACTACAATGGGTAAGTTTCCTTCTAGAGACAATCTGAATTCTTCTTGTCTAGCGGCCTTGAGTCTAGTCTGTAGCCCAACACTGTGCCTTTCAGACATCATTGAAAACGTGCTTTTTGAAAATAGGGGTAACTTTTCTGGAACGCTTGTTTAGAATCTTTCAACACTTCGTGATTCAGAGGCTCGTTTAGTTTTCAAAGTCCACGAACTTTGGGCTGTACCTACTTTCTTTGCCTTTCAACATGTTTCTGAGACGCGAATGCTATCCAATCTGGGCCTAACTTTCAACCCGTCTCGACTCGGACTCGTATAAAATTGAGCTGTGAAAAAGTATCTACTTATGTATACAGTTAGCCCAAGTTTGAACTAGGTGGGCAACTTACTCTGGTGCCATTTATGATCCGTTTATAAATAAGACTATGTTTGTATTTTCAGGTACTGCGACGTGTTCCAACGTTGTCGCGAAGTAGACCCATCAGGTCCTCTGGCAACCCTGCGGAAACTGCTCCTGTCTGACGAGAGCATAGCTGGGTTCAAGCGGTGGGTGTTGCGACATTGGTACGCAGTGCTGCTCATCCTGATATCTGTCATCGTCTTACTGGTCAGTACTTTCGATATTATTTTATTTTATTATTTTATCAAATCAAAATTCTAGCTGTAGTTGACTTCCTCAGCTGGTTCATTTACACCAAGAACAGGAAGCATCTGCTTTATCAAGTCTCGTTTATTATGAATCAGTTGTTTTGCTATCGGTTGAATAAACACTATTCCTTTGTTTATTTGATGATTGAAAATGATGTACCTAATCAAAAATATCAGAGTTTATTCTCATTTAACTTTGCCATGCACTTTTATTTAATTTTAATTGATTATCTCCAGAAATGCTGCAGCATACTCGATGCTGTTGCAGATTACGACAAGTAAACTACTTTCAACCACGACTCTATAAAAACTAAGTGAAACCTGGAAGGTACCGGCAGTACGCTAGGGTGTGACGTGTGTTGTGACTCGCTATGAAGGAACTTATATGCTAGAAATAACACTAATTAGAATCGTCACTATTCAACCTATCAAACATCATACTAACCTTCTTAAACTTCTGTCATGAATTCAGCAACTATACTGTTTTTTATACAACTAGCTGATGGAACAAGCATGTGTATAATACAGGGTTATTCATTATTAGCTGCAAATACTCAGGAATTAGGTTCAACAAATAAAATAAAAAATATTTATGAAATGCATTTTTTCTTAATTTTGATTTAAGTTTTTGTATCAAAATTTTATTTTTATTAATTTCTTTACGGCTATTGCATAATGATTGCCACGGAGAACAGGACGATGACCCTCCCAGGCGGTGACTGAACGCAGAGTGTCGCTCACGGCGCGCGGGCGCAGATCAAAGGTCAAAATAGGTCAGGCGCCAATGATTCCAAAAGATATTCTTTATCGATTTTCTCGGGATTTTCATAACAAAACTTAAAAAAAATCATTTTATAAATATTTTTTATTTTATTTGTTGAACCTAATTCCTGAGTATTTGCAGCTAATTATGAATAACCCTGTATAAGGAGGAATAGTGGGGCGCGCCTTCGTGGATTGCACTATCTATACCTATAGGTTGCTTTAGCGAGGCAATGCTTTGTTATAACAAAGCATTGCTTCGTAGGTCACGCACGTCAGGAACGTGCCCTACGATGCACTGCTCTGCATCAATACATTAACTTGAGGCATACAGATGTTCAGCCTCACGTGCCAGCAGTTTTACCTTTTGATAGGCCATCATGAGATGTCGATAGTTAGTTGATTTCACTACACTTATACATTAGGCACTCATCGCCATTGTGTATTCATTTATGAAATAAATACTACATCGTGTCTTCTTGTTTTACCCTCAAACAAGTTTTCAAAAAATAGAGTATTAATTATTCTGTGTTCAAATTTCCAGGTGTTAAGCACACGTTTCTTCGGTCGCCACGCCAAGAAGCTAAAGTCCGTGACCATCATCCACTCGTCCACTACAGAAACCGTCCGTTTGCCTGATCAGGCCGATCAGGGTCTCATAGTTCACACTGCCATTAGGTAAGACTTCTTCTTCTTCTTCTTATAGTGTCACTGTGTGCCTTAAATTATTTAGGTTCTACGACATGCCGGTTTCCTCACGATGTTTTCCTTCACCGTTTGAGAGCACTGGCATAGTGTACATAAATTAAGGTACGACTAATGGCTTCACTATAAAAATATGTCAAAAGAAAAGGTGCTTAAACTATTGCCTGGAGAGAGAAGACAAGTCAATGCAAGAGACGCGCTGGATAGAGGAGGCTGGTAGAAGATGAAAGAGGCCTATACCCAGCAGTGGAGAGTGGCTGAGATGATGAACTAGAACTAAAAGCATGTAGTACTTTCCCGGATAAGCCCTTCACAAAGGATTCCACTAATACTACTACACTAGATACTAAACTAAACCCGTATTTTTCAGGTCCAAAGTCCCTCTGAAGAAGAAAGTGGCCTTGCGGACGCGAGCCTACAAAAACAAGAAGGAACACAAGAGCAAACAGGGTGACAAGGCGTCACCGTCTCATAATGCCAATAAAAAGAGGGTAAGGAATTAATTCACAGATCGTACAGTATCGTATCGTACAGTATTGTGTAAAAATGTTAGCTAATATCATATTGTTTTTTTCCAGAAGCCAAGTACTCAAGCCAAATTAGAAGAATCTCCAAAAGTCACAAAAGAGAGTACAGTAGTTATAACCAATCCGGACGGGAAGTCGCCAAAACACGTTCTTCTAGCCAAACACAAGGGCAAGATAAAGAAACGAAAAGTCAAGATGAAGAAGGAAACAATTGACTATAGTTCAATGCAGAAGCATCCTGCTTCTCCCACGAAAGACACAGAGGCATTGTCAAAGGTGCAAAAATGGCTGCTCAGCACTCCTCAGCCTACGGTGCTTCCCAAATCGAAGTCTATCCCTCTCGGTCTCACAGAGCGAGCTCATCGACAAGTCCAAAAGGGCACACGAAAAACTAGACCGTCCAAGAGCGCTACTAATCTACTGTCAGGAGAAAAAGCCAGATTACAAGTCGTATTCAAACCTCCGTTCAGATTTAGTGTTAAAATATGTAAGAGCGACAAAACGAAAGTGGTGCTCGACAAATCGTCGAAACCTGATATAGAAAGAAAAAGGCACGACACCCTGCCTCAACAGACATGCCCAGTTGAACCTACTAAGCCCAATCCATCCAACAAAACCAAGTACTCCAATTCAACGCGCATCACAGAAAATCCCAATGCCAGCATTCCTAAATTAGAAATGTTACAAAACCAGGAGACCGCCCAACACGGGTACGCCAACCTACTGCCACGAAGTGCGAGCGAATGCAAAATAACGAGAAAATTACCAGAGATTAAAATAAAGGGTGGTCATAAAAAGAGCAGCTCAGTTGGCCAAAGGAAAGAAACGACGGGTAGTCGACAGAACCTGATACCTCAAGAGGACGAAAGTGCTCATGTATACGAGAACGTTGTAATATCGCAGGAAGCGTTCGTGCCAAAGAGCTGCAGCATGCCACGACGGCAGGCCAGCGTCGCCATCTGCCGCCAGAGTAGCTACGGCCACCTCCCCAGAGCACAGATCCGCCCTTACCGGCACAGCACAAACAACGTCAGCCGCTCCCGGAACAACAGTACTTCCGACATCGAGCACTTCTACAGCGTCATCGAATCCCTGCGCAGGAACAACGGCAACGTCGCGCCCTGCGCCACTAACACGAGCAGCTCTTCCGGCAGCAGCGGGAGGGAGACCGCGCTTGCCAACAGCGGCTCCGGCTCACGAGTGCAGAGCGCCAGCTCTCGCCAGAACAGTCTAGTCGATAAGCATTCCCGTTCGAGTCTGGTCGAACCTTTGAGTAAGTTGAAACGGCAGCTAAGCGAAGCGGGTCTTGGGGGGGACGGTGCGACCGGCTCGAAGGGCTTCCAACTGGTCGTAGGGAAGGACAAGCTGAAGCGTCAGATGAGTGATAACGAGCTGTGCAGGAGTAGAGTGCAACTCGCGATGCCGATGTCAGCGGGCGCGGAGCCACGACAGCCCTTCTGCTGGAACAAGCGCGCCAGTCTCGACTTCGAAGCGGGCCAGGCGGGTCGCGTGCCCGGCTCGGCGCGCAATAAGAAGCAAACCTACACCTTCGGAGAACTCAAGCACGCCGTTCCCAACGCGACAGCCTCGAACGACTCTCCCGGTGACGTCCAACTTTCCCCCGAGGACTTTTTCAAAATCCTAGACAAGTAATTTCGTCGGACTCTAACGAGGTGATAGTATTTTTTTGAACATTGAACAAAATGTGTACATAATTTGTATGTTAGAAATCTAATTCGCAAGGTGTAACTATTGTCGGCTGGTGTAAATATTGTAATTTGCTTTTATTGTAATGAATTCAAACACTGAAACAGACCATTGCACAGCTACTCTATTAATTTAAAATTTAATTATTATTTTTTTACCTAATGTATTTTTTAAATGTTTCGGTGCCAAGTACAAAACGAAAAATTAATATTCTAACTCTAGTGTTTTCTGTCGTTTTGGCCACCTTTCAGAGTTAAAATAGGATGCACCAAAAACTAATGGTTGTAGGTACGACTAAGTACCTAAGTACATAAAAGTTACGGTCAACTTTTTGCGTTTTTTCTTTTTCCTCACTGAAATGAATAGGGTGATAATAATAGTTATTATAATAAGTATCAATATGTACCTTAAAAACATACTTTTTAAGATCAACGGCTGGCAATGGCCTAGTTTCACTGTACGATCTCTTTTAAGGTGAATCTCTATTTTTTCTACAAGCTGTGTACAAAACAACTCTCTATGAAAATGTTCAGTATAAGTTAAAACTTTAGACAATGATATCATGATATAGGTATTATGAGTTTTGGTTCTATTTTTTTATGTCATCACTTCTTTTTATTTTAGTACATTGCGTCAATTAACTTGTCAATCGGTGTATTCACAGAACAAAAAAAAAACATTTTTTTCTCTTCTGTGGGTGTATTATTTTAATATAAGATAAAATACGATTTTTAACAAATAACAACTGTAGGTGTCATCTGCGAATAAATATAACTTTAAAGGGGTAAAGGTAATTGAAGTCATATTTTTTTTATAATTTAAATACATTACCCGAAATAGTTTTAATTAGAACATAACAAACATTCTATTTTTTAATATGAAACCATTATTATGTATCAATACTGACTTTATTTTTAGGTTGTGATTTATTAGGTTTGTCAAAAAATATTTTTGGAATACTAAGCTAATCTGTCTTCTAACTATTTAAATATTTGATTGTTTTATCAAAATAAATATTTTTAATAATAATCAAATTAATAAAATTTAATTTTTAAATAAAACGTGATTATTAAACTTGAACTTGTGGCTGTTGAATTATGATTTAATTCTGCAATATCTGGGATAGAACTCCAAAGTATTAGTAATTTCACTTTATTATGACAATATTGTAGTGTTTACGGTATAAATATTAAATATTTAAATATTGTAATTGTTAATACGCTGTCTAGATGTTAGTGTACAAAAATAGGATAATATTTTTGTTAGGTTTCTGCCTAATTTACTTGTTTTGTATATTTTCCTAAAGGTACCGTTTTCTTTTCCGAAATTCAGAACGGCTTGAAATCGAGATTCATATTATTTCTGTCTCAGATATTATACAGAATGTGTTCCAGTATTTATATTATGAATCGTAGTTACGAAGGCTTCGCGGCTGTGGTACAGCGATTATGAGCTTCGTCGTAGGGAGGTAAGGGTAACGTAAAAGCTATTATAGGAACTGATTTCTATGAGGATACTAAAAGTATTGAAAATGTTACAAATTTGTATTTTTTTTTTATAATGGACATACCTACTTTGCATTTCATTTCGGGAAAAGTTATATTTAACAAGAACAACAAATTTCAAGAAACCTGTTTATATTTATTTGAATTTACGAAATAAACGAATGCATCACGAAAAAGTAGAATCACTGAAAAAAGTGGATGCTGCTAATTATACCGACCGCGCCTGTGTCCGTGTGTCCCTAAGGACGTGGATGTGCGAAAAGGCTTCTAAATTTACCAATGTTTGAGAGCCCGAGGTGTTTTGAGTACCTAGATAACATTGGCGAATTTAAATCTCTACCGTGTCGTGTTACAGTTTGCACTAACCCTATTTTTTTTCAATGTATTCATTCATTGTAAGAACTTTCAAAATCAGTAATAATTTCGGTTCCTGTACCCAACCAAACATGAATTACAGAATCAATAATTAGAATTACTGAATAAAGTTCGGCTCAATCTAATCATCCTTTACTGAAAATTACCTACCTACGAGTCACAATTTCTATGATCTCACTGTACTTGTTCCAAGTGCCTTATGAACAAATTGTTGCATTCCTAAATATTACTACGAGTAACATTACATTCCACAGAAACACCGATTTGTCTAATAGATCATTCAACTGTTGTAAACCTATACTTACTTATTACATTTCATTATCAATGCATCCTTGTCTAAGTTAGCCTGTGATAGAATATTTCTAATAGGTACATAGTCATGTTGTATTCTGCTTAATTCTTATTGCTATGTTAGCTATCTACGAGTATGACGAATACAAATTTGTAATAAATTCATTTTCTAACATTATACTATGTTTTTCTGCATTTTTAAAATAATTAAAAATACTCGAACGATACAAGTGCGTATTATTTTACAAAAAAAAATAATATGAAACTCCTTTGTTGCGTTGGCTTAAGAACTCCTCTAAATAGGTACTGGCACCTTAGAGACAATTTCGAAAAAATGTTTTCGTTTTTCTTTTGTTTGGCGTTCTGTCAAACGTCAATCATGAACATGAATGTCATCTAACTTTAGGTGGAGGGAATTTGCATTTAAATTTTATAAAAAAATAAAATTTATGGGATGGCTCCGATACGTTACAGTCTTCATTATGAAGATTATTCTGAACATTTGATGTCAAGATTCGGAAAATTGCTACAAATGCAATCGTTAGTAGATATGACGCTGATGTGTACTTCCCATACTTTACGAGTTCATAAAGCAGTGCTTGCAGCAAGCAGTTCATACTTTCAGGTAAAAGTTTAGATTCATTTAGCAGTCTTATAAACAAGTGCGTCTAAATAAAGAAGCTTCAGAATTAAAAGTAGAGCACCACAAGAGTGTATAGCGTAGCTGTATAGTTTTCGATGGTCTATTCTGATTTTAGGAGGTGCTTGAAAAGCAAATGGGAGAGCCTTTGATAATACTTAAAATGCGCTTCAGCGTTCTGAAGTGTTTGGTTGAATTCATGTACTGTGGGAAAACTCAGTGTTTGGAGGAAAATTTGGATGAGTTGGTTTCCGCAGCGCAATTTCTAAAAATAAAAGGACTTTCAAAAGTTACTAAGGAAGGTCTTGGTATTGCTGATTCCGGTGAGTTTCTGAACTTCCAAATTATTAGAAAGCTTATGCAAATAATTTATCAGTGGTTTACGTCCTTCGGGAGTAGATAGATAGATAGATAGATAGATAACTCTTTATTGTTCACCACACAAAAGATACAGTACAGGACATAAAAAATTAACAATTAGGTAAAACAATGGGCGACCTTATCGCTGAGAGCGATCTCTTCCAGGCAACCTTTGCATGGAAAGAAATAACGAATTGAAAGGCGGTGTAGTTACAAAAGGAAAATTGAAAAAAAGTAGATCTACAATAGCTACTCACTATTAGCTATACCTAATAAGATAGGTATTTACCTAAACTAACTACTTAATTTAAACTAAAATCCTAATACTTATTATAAGATATAACTAAAAATAAACTAATACATACAATATAAATATACATGAATATATGTATAAATAAAAATATATATATATATACAGGGTGTCCCATAAGTCAACGTCCAGCCGAAAACGGGTGATGCGCCAAGTCATGACAGATACCAGAAAAATATAAAAAAAAATATTTGATAAGTAACTTTCGAGTTATGAGTATTTATAAAAAACAGAAAAAACTGACACCCTGTGATGATCTTTTAAGTCCTGTGACTACAAATATTACCTTTTCATGAAACTTTTTTCTGCAACGTAAGCATGACTAACCCTTCTGTAAAATACAATTCCAAATTAAGCCATAACTGCCTCAGTTTTCAATGAAATCGTGGAGTTTTGGCCAACGTTTCATTTCAGATAATTACATCACCCAACTTTAACCGTCTCTACCGCAAAAAAAATGTACTACACTATCATGGCATGTAACTTTAAAAATTGGCGCATTTATCCAGGATTCCAAAATGGTAAAATACTTGCTAGAGTACTCCTTAGTTTTGGAAAATGTTTTTTCAACTAAACCGGATTTCCAATCAATTTTATTTCAATAGGTAAAATGTTTGTACCCTTTAAATGATGGACTTAAAATGCCTACGCTGTGTTTTTAAGTGACTCACAATTCACAGGTACAAGTAAATTCCATTTCGACAATGCAAGTAAACAGATAGATCCACCATCTTGTCGAAAAAGTAATAACCATGGGTTTTCAAGTAATTTGTTAGTTTTAAAACGAAGGAGTACTCTAGCAAGTATTTTACCATTTTGGAATCCTGGATAAATGCGCCAATTTTTAAAGTTACATGCCATGATAGTGTAGTACATTTTTTTTGCGGTACAGACGGTTAAAGTTGGGTGATGTAATTATCTGAAATGAAACGTTGGCCAAAACTCCACGATTTCATTGAAAACTGAGGCAGTTATGGCTTAATTTTGAATTGTATTTTACAGAAGGGTTATTCATGCTTACGTTGCAGAAAAAAGTTTCATGAAAAGTTAATATTTGTAGTCACAGGACTTAAAAGATCATCACAGGGTGTCAGTTTTTTCTGTTTTTTATAAATACTCATAACTCGAAAGTTACATAACAAATATTTTTTTTTATATTTTTCTGGTATCTGTCATGACTTGGCGCATCACCCGTTTTCGGCTGGACGTTGACTTATGGGACACCCTGTATATATTATACACAATATTATTATGCTCAATGCCTAAAAAACTAGCTAGAAGAAATTGACGACAAGTAGTGCTCCTTCAACCTTAATTTAAAAGTGTTATGCGAGGTTGCCTGTTTGATTTCCAGAGGCAGAGCATTCCACAGCCTAACAGCTTTAACAGTAAAAGAGTTTGTGTAGAAGGAGCTGCTATGACCTGGAATTTTAAGTAACAGGTTTTCCGATGACCTTAGCAAACGATTACTGCAAGAATGGAGATACATGAATCTGTTTTTAAGATAGTGAGGTGAAAGAGGATTGAAAAGTATTGAGTAAAGAAGAGAAAGAATATGCATGTTTCGGCGAAGACGAATAGAAAGCCACTTGAGTTGAGATCGAAAAGGAGACACATGGTCATATTTACGAAGGCCAAAAATAAATCTGATGCAGAAGTTCTGGAGCCGCTCAAGCTTATCAAGCTGTTCCTCAGTGAGGTCCAGATAACATGCATCAGCGTAATCCAGAACGGGTAGCAAAAGTGACTGTGCAAGCGCAGTTTTAGTAGAAATCGGCAAAAAATTCCGCAGCCTCCTTAGTGACCCTGCTGAAGCAAATAATTTACGGCTAGTTTCATTAAGCTGATCCCTCCATGAAAGGTTCCGGTCTAATGTTATTCCCAGATTTTTTACAGTCTCACTAAAAGGAATAATAGTACCATCAAAAACTACTTGGGGAGTGGCAGACCAATCAATCCTACAAAGAGTAATAACCGATTTAGAAATAAAATACTTACTTAGGTAGATTGGGTGCTTTTGTTCGGTTCATCCAAGAAAAAAGATCCATAAAGTTGATTACATAAACTTTGAGCTGCCCACCCGTTGCAAGCCGTAGGGACGTAGCGCCGTAGAGGAAGTGTGTAGAGGCTTGCTACGTTGCGCTACGGCGTGTGTCTACGCCATTTTCAATACGTAGGTGATACGTAACTGTGTGTGCGTGATGAGAATATTCTGTCTGAGGGTCGAAAGGTTAGAGCCACGCCACAGTGTCCAATTCAACTCCTTCGTGGTGACCGAACATCTGTCAACATTCAAGAAGGAAGATCTGTGGCCTAAGGGAATCTTCTATCAACGTTTCTGGGGTCGGCTGTCGAGCCTTGTCCCACCCACCTCACAGCCACTACATAGTAGTTAAATGAGTCACGTAATATGTATTTTAGTTTTGAAGGTATTTCTGATATGGGCCTTGTATTTTTAAGATCTATGCACTGTGTTGCAAGTTAATTAATAATAATAATATGAAGAGAATATTTCTGCTCTTAGGTGAACTGCCGGTCTTTACTCCACCAGTGGTAATAAACAGGCCACCGCAATCACTTATCGACATGCACTCGCAGGTAACACCGCTTAAGTTTTTCGTGTTCAATTAAAATACTCTATATTTTGTAGCCTCTTACAAAAATCCTCTTGCCTTCAGCGCTGTAAATTGTGGGCTCGATTCCCACCGCGAACAAACATTTGTGTGACAAACATGAATATTTGTTCGAATTTTGAAGTTAGGCCTTACCTGCCCAAAATACTTGCAGGATGGGGAAAAATCACAGTTACCACTGCCATCGAGCAGCAGTCAGCCTTTGGATGCGTTTGGACGTCCCAGTAAGGATACAGTCGTTCGCATACCGTTTGACATTGAAAACGGTAGTGGTGCCTCAAACGTCGACTTTCCAGATATGCCTCGCGCTATGAAACCCCGTCGTGGACGGCCTACGGTTAGGGTGAGTCTTCGTGAAACTAGGTCAAGGCATACATACATACACACACCCACCCATAACATACATACATTAATAAATTCATACATGCAATCATATAAAAACGTTCAAAACATAGATCCGAACAAATAAATAAATCAATAAATATTTGGAACATTCCACACAACACTATGTAGCCCCAAATTAAGCCGAGCTTGGGAACCAAATAGCTGATATAATACATACTTTTATTTTACAATACAACACCCAGACAGAGAACAAACATCTGTGTTCACCACACAAATAATTGTTCTCAGTGGGGATCAGACAGCAGGTAGTAGCAGAGCTACTACCAACTGAGCAGAGAGGCCAGTTATAAAAAACTTCAGAAGTTCTTCAATTGGGTGAATGGTTGGTTTCAGCGCTCCGGCGGCAGCTGGGAAGGTACTGGATCTCTGAGCCGCGCAGCTGAGAGGGCGCTTCTGAGGCGGGAACAGGACTCACGGAAGGCCATACACCAACTCAAACATCTACAAACGAGACACATGCAGGTCGACAACCAAACTGACGAAAATCTAAAATTTAAACGAATTGTTGAACGTTTTGTAACCTAAAAAAATACATTACAGGATTATATGGACAGGGTGACACTATCCCAGGCGGTGAACAGCATCTGCGGCCCAGAAACACCATCTAATAGCTACATGAACATGGATAACGACCTTATGTATAACATGGATCAAGGATCTTCTAACATGGACCCAAACATATCATTTGGCAAAGAAACACCCATGAAACATAGCATTCCTACGAGCTATCCGAACGCCAGCTCGTCCAATACGGTCACTGATACCGGTGGCGACGGAATCAACAACGCTATGTCCCAATATGTGAATGCTCTCAAGAACGCTGGCCTACCCACAGACCTGCCAATACTCTTTGAATCCGGAGATGGCTCCTACATTAACGTGAACGAGCAAGTCTTGCTAGACATGGTACAGAGCAGTGAGATTCAATACGAAGTCATAGAACAACCCAACATTATTGAAAAAGTTGCTGATCCGAGCGAAATCAAAAGCATCGATGATCTGTCGAAATCTATCGAAAGGGGGGAAATGATGCAAAGCAGTAAAAGTTACTCGTTAAGCGCAGATTTTGATAAAGATTCTGATTACAATCGAACCGATGATGGTATGAACAGCCTGAACACCATCTTACCGGATAATCTAGATGCTTATGTTGAACAACAAAACTATGTCGTCATGGATCCCCAGCTTCAAGAGAACAACTTAGACAATGTCAGCTCCAATGACTTTTCGTGCATTGATGGAGATATGCAATTCTTTACCAAATCAATGAGTGACGACGTGAAGAAATACTATGAAGACCAGCAACTCGTTGAAGCAAGAGTGATGGAACAACTGTGCCCAACGAGCAATTCCTTGGACACTAATTTCAGCATGTCACTGCTCAATGCCAAAAGTTCTCAACTGAATGAAAATCTCAGCCAAACCTATGATACTTTAAACACTGACGACCTCCGGAGAACAGAAGAATGCTATGATTTTACTCTACCACTCCCGCAAAGTAGCGTATTTAAAGAGGATTTGGACTGCTTGATAGCAACTCCGAGACGACATGATGACGATGATAGTAACTCCTTCGAAATGAATAGCCAATTGGCCAGAGAAAGAGCACTAGCTAAAGCCGATATCATAAAGGACCTTATGAGCATCGAGACTAAAATTAGTTTGGGACAGCAAGATAAAGACTCTGGTGAAAATAAAGATAGTAACAGTGACCCCGCGGTTCATGATTTTGTAAATCCAATGGAAGATAATGCTAATGACACAAATGTATTTCAAAACAAACATGGCGACTTTACCGCTGGGCTAACACCGAACATGCAATGGATGGATATGGATGATTGCAGAAATCCTGAAAATGATACGAACAATGATCATTCTGAAAGGGACCATTCAGGGTCCAAATATTCGATGATAGACCTGACGGATCCTGTTGGCGACAAACCCGAAACGTGGGATGTTGTTGTGGACAGTACCGAGTCTATGAACAAGGAGAATGAAACACCAGAAACAAATATGCACACACAAAGTTTAGACCCAGATATTCCATACGCAGTAGGATTACTCCCAATGAAACCTGCCCAACAAACTGAGGATAGTGGCGTATTGAAAAGAAGAAGCCCGGTAGATTTAGACAGTGATGCAAAGTGCCTGAAACGGCGAGCTAAGAAGAAAAAAATATAATAAGCCAACATTTCTACGAGTAAACTTATACCTGATTGTAAATAGTGGTTGTTGAATATGTTTAAATGAAAGTTACTTTTTATGTTAATGTGTTATCCAAATAAATAATGGTTTTAATTTGTGATGGTTTGATTTTTAAGTTATTCTTATCTTGTCCCTGGTACCCAGTGTGGTGAAAGGATTTATAAGTTAACTTAACGTAATTGTAGGTAAATTTAAAAATAAATATTTTAATTTTATCCATTTAATTTCAATGTAAACATTACAATATAAAAGTTTTACTTAATTAACGTTGTAAGGCATCTCTTTCCACGTTTTATGAGTAAAAATGGTATCAATAAATACATTTTAGAAAACTAAACAATAAATGCAGTTCATAGAGCTGTCTAGCTATTGAAACCCTAGGAATCAGCTGCCTTAGCGCGACAATGATTTACGTTTTCAACCATAGCTCAGCACAAATAAGCCACAGGCTACAGCTGGCTGGCTACAACTGGTGGCTATCGCAAGCCACCCCCGCTGTCAGCGAATGGCTAGTGACAGAATGGCAGCCACCGGCCATGCGTGAGGCGAGTCTCTATAAAACTTATGCAAAAGCGTATGAACTGGCAGTCTACTTAGTCAGTGACTCATTTGCGCCGAGCCATCGTTTTTTACTCGACACAGTAAACGTTTGTGTTCGTGTGCCTTAATTTTGGGGCATAATAAATGACGTTTGAGGCAAATATTATAGGCTTATTACCAGTCTTGCTTTGCTTGCCATACTTCTCCGAAAATAAACACTGGACTACACGTTACACCACAAAAAAATAATTCTACCAAAATTGTACAAATTTTTGGTTTTCATCATTTATAAAAAAAAAAAAACATTTGTATAAAAATAATGTTTAAAATAAAAAAAAAGAACTTGAAATGGCTCGGATTGGTGGTAAACAGCATATATAAATAACACTTAATATCTTAAATACACACGAGATTCTTATCTTATTGTGATATGGACATAACAATTACTTACAGCTTAAACTTACTTTAATTATTGTCAATGCAAGTTGACAGAAAATGTAATATTAAAGAGTCCGAGGTACTTACATTAAACAAGAGTTTTTTGTCTTTAAAATAAAAAAAAGTAGAGATTCTAAACTTATTGAAATAGAATAGCTCCCACTGAGAAAAAATAATTGGCCGGATATATAATCACAACCTAATACAATAAAGGAAAGCTAATTTATTTCCACTGGAGCTATCAATTGAATTGATTGAAGAATGGATCACAATCGTTTCTGCCTAAGCGATATATTCTGCTTATAATTACATTCTCACATCACAAAGAGATTTATAAAAAAATGAATAACTATAGACAAAACGAGCGTTCCAACTGCAACACCACCACTGTTCGCAGAATCCCTAGCAGTGTAGCCATACGCTTCACTATGGTAGTCACCCATTTGGAAGGTGATCGCGGGAGAAGACATTCTTCCATCACCACCGTTTGAGTAAGCAAGCACACGCATGTGGTATGTCTTACCGGGTGCTAAATTTGTGACGTAAGCCTCCAGCTTATGTTCCACCTGGACCAGCGTGTCGTTGGCTGTGCTCATGTCTTGGTCTGTCTCCCAAACTCGTACCTGGAATGTTACAAAATGGTATCAAATGGAATAACGCGCGTAACGTAAAAATAGGGTTTCTATCATAGCTTTACGACTGATAGAGAAAACAACCTAAGTGCCACAGAAATTGTAGAATGGCTTGAAAATTACCAAATAAGTGTTTCTATACTCGAGCGCATTATACTCTTTTCTCAATACAGGTTCCGTAGTTTTTTGGTAGTCGTAAAATAAAAAATGCCTTCTTGCGCAATAATTACTTTCAGAGCAAAATGTCAAGCGACTGAATGAAAATGTAAATGAATTTCAATCTTCCTTCCTTCTTTTTACCTAAATTCCTCATATTTATTGATATTTTTAATAAAACAGTGAAAATGTAAAATGGTCACGTCAAAGTATAGAGAACTGTTACTGAACTGTAGTCTGTAGTGAGGACTTTGTTTAAGTGCTTACCTTGTAGCCAAGCAAAGGTTCTTCCTCATCTGTCGGCTGCACATAGCGCCACACGACGCGCACAGTGGTTGGGTTGTAGGCCCATAAGTTAACGGACGCAGGTGGCTTTTGTGGCGCTTTACGGAACGTACGCTCTAGGTACCGCTCGCTTTCTGGTCCTTCGCCCGCAGAATTGAACGCCATTACCTGTGACAAAAGTTTATACACGGCGTTAGATAAGTTTAAAACGAAATGTATGACAGTTCATCAAAAATAATAATTTTGCTAACTTACCTTCACAAAGTAATAGGTATCTGGCTCCAACCCCACGATCAGCGCCCAATTCCTCGTAGTCCGCGACAAATAGTAGATGGAATCTTCTTCCTTGTTAACCTGCTTCCAATACTTCAGTCTATGGCCGATCAGCTTGCCTCGCAGTCTCTCCCGCGATTGGTCAATCGGATTCCAAGTCACGTTCAAAGACGTAGAGTTGAAGGAACGAGCGTACACCAACTGAGGTGCCACTTGAGGCATGTCTTCTGCGGAGTACACGGTCACCGGTTCGCTCTCTGGCCCGGCACCGATATCATTGAAAGCCTGAACTTTTACATCGTAAGGCGTATAGAAGTAAGTCGGCGAAATGTGAACGACGAACTGGCCTATGTTTCCGAACTTCTTGAGCAGCAATGATTGATATTCGACTTCCGTTCCATTTCGTCTCCAGAATATTTTGTAATGGATACCCGGTCCGTTCTGTAAAGACTGCGGCAGGGGACTCCAGGTGATGGTGAGATCGCCGGTCTTGCCTCCCCCGCCACCGACCTTGAACGGAGCTTGGTAAGGTTTGTCGGCCGGAGTAGAGAATTGAGGACTCGGCGCGGACGGCTCTCCCGCGCCTAACACGTTCACCGCTTGAACTCTGAACTCGTACACTGACCATGGCATAAGTGCGGTGTTTATAACAGAACGTTTGCGCCCGTTGTACCGATCGATCTCACCGACATTAGGCACGTTTTCAGTGAGCACAGTCCAGGTGGAGTTCCAGTGCGTCCGGCCGGTGATAATGTATCCCGTGATAGGGCGTCCATTCGAGTTACTGTCGGTCCATTCGAGGGTCACTTGTGAGCGTTGGATGTTCTGAACCTGCAAGCCTCCAGCCGGGCCGGGCGGGCCTTCGATGCGCAGTTGCGTGTGCGAAGATATGCGCCCGATAGCTGACTTCACTATGCATTCGTAGTCTCCAACATCGGAAAGACTCACGTTGATGATCGTCAGTTCACCGCCATCGATTTTGATTCTCTTGTCGGCGTAGAGGTCTGCCGCCTCTTTCATGCGTATACCGTTGTGATTCCACAGGTATGCCGTGTCCAAAACAGGATCGACCTCGGCGTTGCAATGCAGGAAGACAACCTGCTGGACTTGAGTAGTGAGTCGCGGAGGCAGCCTCTCGAGGAATCGCGGGGCGCGCAGCACTAGCAGGCGACCTCTGCTCTCGTCTGAACCGTATTGGTTCTTAGCGACGCACGTGTATATACCTTCGTCGTCTCTCGATAGCTGGCGAACGATAAGGTTACCGGTCTCTGTAATGAATCGCTTCCCGCCAGCGCCTATCACTATGTTATCCTTTTTCCAAGTGAATGTAGGTTTGGGAGCTGCTTCTGGGTAACATCTAAGTGTTACATTCCCTCCTTCAGATCCATAAGTCTCAGATTCGAGTGGCCGCTTTTTGAATGATGGCTTTAGTGATAAGACACGAAGTTGTCCACTTGAGAAGCTGGACTTGAGCTGGTTTTTACCTTCACATTGGTACATGCCAGGGTCTCTGGCCGGGTCTAAGTACTTAATTATTAGAACATTGTCTTGGATGATGTATCTATCTCTATCCTCAGGTTCTAAAGTCTTCATAGACATCTTCTGTCCATTTTTCCACCATGTGTAGTTGACATCAGGAATGCCAAAGGCTTCGCAGTTCCAATGCAGCTCTCCTTTGTTATCCATGTGCTTGTCTGTCAGTGGAATAGTAAAGTTGGGTTCTGCTTGGACTTTTAAGAAGACGCTGTTGAAAATATGAGCTCGATCGTTGCGGACATCACAGATGTACTCTCCTTCATCCTCAACTCCAACATTAGTTAACGTCATAACTCTGTTGTAATGACTTAAACGTGCCTTCCTAGGTAGCTGGCCATTCTTCCTAGTCCAATTATAGGAAGGCACTGGGTAGCCAAATGACACACATTCCAGTCTCACCTCTTGTCCCACAGTGGGAGCTTCCGGAAAAAGTTTGGGGAAGTTATTAGGAAACTTTAGATGTTGGTAATCAGAGTTTGGGTATACAAATAGAGGGAAGAAGGGTCCATTTCTACCAGCATCAGAAACTCTACTCATCACATTGCAACTGTAGTTTCCTCTATCAATAGTTTCCAAGGCTGAGAAGTAAAGGCCACCGTCATGAGACACAAAAACACGTTTGTCCTCCTCTACAAGATTGGGGAAGTAGTTTCGGGCCCATAAGAAATTAACTGCAGGGTAGTAGGACGGTGGATCACAGTAAATGACTTTACCCCAATATTCCTTGCCATTCTCAATTGGTCTTTTCTGATTGAATTCCCTGATGAAGCCAAATGATAAGCGCACGGACTCTGAACGAATTGTTCCAAACTTGTTCGTTGCAGTGCAATGATACTTGACACTGTCTTTATCTGTGTCAGGGCTGAAGATCATCAGAGTTCCACCACTGAGGACGAATCTTGTGTCGACCAAGGGGTCTATTTCAGTGTACACAGGGCTATCTACTTGGTAATCCTCTCTGTACCAATGGTATACAGGAGCAGGATAGCCACCGGCTATGCAAATTAACTGCACGGGATGGTTCTTCAAAGGATCATAGACAGTATCAACAGGTTCCTTAATGAAGTATGGACCTCTTGGTATTCTTTCAGGGTCATAAGTGTCTAAGCCATAGGTGAATGACCTCTGCTCCTCAATAAGGTAGTGCAATCTCTGAGTTTGACCTTCACAGATGAAATGATAGTATTGAGTGCCCTCGACAGCTGCTAAACCCCATCTGCCTTGCTCATGAGAAAATCTATACACTAAGTAATCAGATGGCAACAAATTGTAGTTTGTATAAGTAGATTGTCGGTCAGCAAAGAAGGCATTTTCCAACCCAGACAGCTGTGACCCATCTGCATCATTTACCCAATGACCAGGAGACTGCTGGTGAGCTCCTATGTACCATGAACCTTTTTGTGGGTCCAATTTCATGAGGCTAGTTATAATGAACCCATGTTCTTCAGGGTTGTTCACAGATGCCAAATCCGCTTCATAGGCTTGGCAGATCTTACGGGCTTCATTCCTTGGCCTGTCAGGCGACTTCGTAAAGCGATAGCAAGCTTCCCTGTAGCGAATCCAATTAGGCGGACACCTGTACCTCTCATCGTAATCTAAGCCTGCGTAGTAAGTAGCAGAGTTTTGAGGGTCTACTTCATTGTCATTCTCACCGTAATTGTCGGTGTTGTATACGCTGTCCTGGTAGAAAGAGCTCTGCGGTGAACTATTAAAATCGCTACCACCATTTACGGGGAAACTGCCGTACGGTATTTGCTGGTTTGGACGGTACTGCGTTCCATTTTGTGTGCTGCTCGGATATTGCTGCTGGGGGAAGCCTGGGTTGTAAGGGCCGGAGTTTTCTTGCACTTGCGCCCTCACACTCACCACCGCTAGCACCAGCAATGAATACCTCATCATGCGTTTGCGTCCTGAAACGAAATAAAATATGAAATGTTTGTAGATCACAGTCATTTATTTAGTGCTCTAATACCTTTAATATTACCTTAAATAAAGTTCATTGCGATCCTAATTCAAAATTCGTTTCTATTTTGAAAATAATGATGACAAACACAAGACAAGAAGAAAGAACGCCTCGCCTCGCCCTGTTTTTCGGGTCCGGTTAATGTACGTCCATCCAGTTATTGTACAGCATGTTATTGTACACCATGTTAAACGTGATTATCACGTGATGTTATTGTGCAGCATGTTAATTGAATGCCATTAGGGCCCGTGCACACTGAGGCAATTCAATTATTTCTTATTTTTTGTAGGAAATGGATACTGCTCCTTATGAGAATAATCCTTTGGGGTAAATGTAAACAAACATTTTCTGGCACTGCGGCGGCCGCTGCCGCGGCACGCACGCTCGTCTTGTGCGTTATTTATATGTTCTAACATAACCTAACCTATCTAAGTCGGATCCGCCCTATAAAGTCTCAAGAACAAGTACAAGTATCCGCTGCCAGAACAAAACAGCAAAAATCAATATTGAATTGCTACAGTGTGTCTTAATAACGGGGCGTACAATAACAACACGTGACGACATTGTACAGCATGTTATTTCGTGACCTCTTATTGTACGCCCCGTTAATCCAAACCCTGGCATCGTAATAACGGTGTGTACATTAACCTGCTGTATATTATCCTGCTGTGCAACAACGGGTCGTACATTATTGCCTCCCTGTTTTTCCACTTCTAGGGTTGCCAGCATTCGGAACTCGGAAGAGAAGAGGACACAGACATAAATTTTTTTTTTTTTATTGGAACCGAGTGTTTTAGCCAAGCCTTTTTTTTATAATTTGAAACTCCTTGTTGGCAACTTCCTTGCCGGTCTGACAGTGACATAGACAAAAGTCAGAATCTGAAATGCCATTAGCACAGTACGCCACGCCATCTATTAATAAATAAAGAACTGAAGTGGTTTTGCCCCGTCCTACTTCCTTTAAATGTATTTTATCTTTCATCTTTTCCCCTCCTATTAACTTTATTTTATGTAAATTTATTGCTGTAAATAAAATAAAACTGTAAATATTTATGTACCTATGTATATATGTCAATGAAGTTTTTTTTACAGTTAAATGTTCTAATTAGATATTTGTGGTTTAGTAAGTTTTTGTTTGGAGAAATCATTTTGGTTTTTATTTTCTAATATGTTCGATTTTCTGTAACATAATACCGGCCATGTTCTTATTACTCTACTCCATCTTAAGTTTATGACACTAGCATGAAACGGACACTGGCAGAATTGTGGCTTAAAGTCGCAGTAGCCAAAAAAGAAGAAGTGAAGTGAAGTGGTTTTGGATTGAATTGGAATGGGGAATAAAAAATAAATGAAAATGATTTTTTTGCTCTGGCATGCAATATTGCCTTCAAAGCGTAAAGTAACGTAAAGTAGGAGCTTCAAAGCTTGCAGTGGGTTGCAACCAAAGAGTATAGAGGGGGTTGCAACCATCAAAACGAAACATAAAGCCTAAATTAGACAAGAACAGAAGTTCAATGTTGCGGCTCAAGATGCCTATCAAGTACCTATATAAAAGTTTAAAAAACTTAAGAAACCAACATAACTAAGCCATGAATTGAGTTTGTATTGAGTCATGGACAAAATATTAAACTATTTTTTATGAAATTTAAATGGAACCAAGAACGTGCGTGACCTACCAGGCAATACTTTGTTAGAGGCGATGGTTACCACTTTACATCAGGTGGGCCATATGCTTGTTCCATCAGCTAGCTGTAAAAGAAAACCAATCTGGAAGTAACCTATCTCCTCCTTATTGTTTTGAAGTCGGTTATTATAGCAACCACTCATCAAAATAATTTAAAAAGGTCCAGCTTAACTCCAACCTACCAAATCCTAAGACGTAATAAAAAGAAAGAAGGAAGGAGGGGAGGTGGAAGAGTACCTAATCACTATTTTAATAAACCATCTCAACTATTTCTTATTTTCCCAAGTAGTAGGTAGGTAACTATGTAGCCATAGGCAAATCAAATAAATGTTTAGCAATTGATCACATTTTTATTATTCTCAAGTTGTCAACAAGAAAATGATTCAATAGCTTTAATAATACTTATTAAATTACACTGCAATTAGAATTAAACAGATTTTTACAATTTTATTTCCATTCAGAATATTATGTATAGGTAGGTACTTAACACTAAAAGTGGTTAGTTATTAAACATAGGTACTACTACAAAAATCATTCCGTTCCTAATTTTCGTTCCTTCCCCATTCAAGTTTTCTCCTAATTAATAATATTTCATCACAGTTCAAAAATGTACTTTTCTCCGTTTCTTATTTTCTCCAAAAAATAGAAATAGGGCGGAACTTGGTCGTAAAGGACAGGTTAATTTCGAATTTGATCAGACAGCTAAGAGACAAACATTTCAAAAATACTTCATTTGGATATCTAATTTTGATCAAAAGTAATATCATAACATTGATGTCACTTATTTTTTTTTTTTGTAATATAATTCCAAAATAATATATTTTTTTATTTCTATTTTTACTATAACTAAGTGTTTGCGATATGTTAGAAATAGAGTCAATAAATTTCCTAATATATATACATGATTTTATAAATAAAAACAACTAAGTAATATACAGGTAAGTAAATAAATTGGTCAATAAAATAATGAACTCAATATTCTGATAATATTGATAACAAATAAAATAAAATTGTAAGTAAGTATAGGTACTTAATATGAAGTTACTAGCATAATCTCAAAACAATTTAAGTTATCAAATAATAACAGTGATGTATCGATCGTGAAAAATGACTGCTTAAAAATGTATGGTGGTGTTCTAACAAAAAACACATCAAATTGCAAGCATAGGATTTGAACCCACGACCTTTTTGTTTGTTTTTCCACTTTAGGCCAGGGTCTGATTGAAACTAATTAGGAGAGCATTCAATTTCAACACTATTGCACTCGCTTTGTTGACTATAAGTGCAATAGCCACGCCATAAGGCTTACCAACCCTGACAAACATATCCCCCGTAATATTTATTAACATTGTTATTAACATTATAGTAAACTAACATTCAAATTCCACGCACGTATACTATTGCACACACATTTAAAGATTATGCCAATGCTTAACTATAAATAGTGGTAACTACATTCGTTATTTTGCTAATTTCCTACGTTTTCTATAATATTAACGTCTAGGTGGCCATAACGTTAACTAGGCGCACCATTAACCATCGTTAAATAGCACCCATTAAATATTATACAATTAAAGCGACATTAAGCGATACACAATGTAAATGTACCTTTATTTCAGTGGTCAATCTTTATTCAAGCATTTACGATTCAAACACACACAAGCATGCGCTTATAAAGGTAACCTACATTGACAAGCTATGTACAGTATTTACAAAGCGATTTGTTCGAGCGGTAGGCATCGCACCAGCAACTAATCAATAATTTAATAAATAAATTCCTACTAACACATTGATTATGTAATGGCTGCCTTAAATTACACAGTCTCTTTTATATGAATATTCATTTTAAATTGTTCTTATTGAGATACATGTTAATACAATAATCAGTCGAGTCAGGTTTCAAGATCTCGATTATTGAGCCGTCGTCGTTTTTTTACACTCTTCGATTGCAAACATTTCCCGCATCAAGTCGACACGAATAAAATTCACCTTCTATTATTTTGTTACACTGTTTCCGATTCGTTCTCGCAATGTCAGCTAATAAGAACTGTTTCTATCTTGAGCAGTTGTCGCAGTTTGTCGGTGACCCTGATTAGGGACACTTTGGAGGCCCTGACATTGACTTTCTCGCCTGCGCCGAGCAGTTGGTTGCACTGGGCTCGTTCGAGGAACTCCTGCGTACGAATCTCTCGCAATAGCTCCTTGGGAGAGCCAGACCCGCAGTGGATTTGCTTCAGCAAGCTGTCTTTTGATTTTATCTGGAATTAAAAGGTTTACTAGTTGTAGTTATTGAGGTACTGTGGTATCTACCTTAATTCGTTACTTATTCCGATCTTAAAATAAATAAAAAATGTGGACAATCCCCATTTTACCACATCCGAGGTTATGTTATGTGAACCAGATAGCTTTCCCTGCTGTTTTCCTTTTATTTTAGATTTTCCGATCTTAAATTACTAAGAAATGATCGTAGTCATCCTACGTACACTGGGTAGTGCCTAGTTTGTTCAATCCGTTCGTTCATGGTGAGTCATTTTTATTACTATTGCTCACGGTTTTCTCGTCATAATCTTTGCTTACATAAAACAATCCTTTTTCAGTAGCTGGTCAAACCGAGAAATGTTTAGTTTTCCTTGTTTCCATATTCGTTATACCTACTCTTGAAAGAACCTACACGACAGAGTAAAATGAAAGATATGCGCGGAACCTTCTTGTTAGTTGGAATGTTCATTTCGAAATAGTAAAGACATGGTCAATTCATGCGGAACAGACTAAGCCGCTGGTTTCCTCACTATGTTTTCCTTCGCCGTTTGAGAGCACTAGCATTATGTACATGCATTTTCGAATAGAAAAATCCATAGGTACACGACTGGCTTCGAACCCTCGACCATAGGATCGAAGGAAGGGTTACTACCACTAAACCATTAGTGCTCTGGTTCAAGGTACGAGTATTTTAGCAATATCCATGACTTCCTCCGTCCTCCTTCTTAAAAGGGCTAGGAATCGTCCTTCCTGGAA
The DNA here is from genome assembly GCA_939531255.2 of Thera britannica. Lineage (NCBI taxonomy): Eukaryota > Metazoa > Arthropoda > Insecta > Lepidoptera > Geometridae > Thera > Thera britannica. The sequence goes on along the minus strand of OW618036.2, from coordinate 15,935,038 downwards.
ATGTATAAGTGCGGCCTATGTCCAGCATTGGACTTCTCCAGGTCAAAAATCGACCATTGACAAATGTTTTTATGAAACAACGGGATATTTACCATGATTAAATTTTTCTGAGTTGACTTCCGATATTTCGGCACAGTTGCATGCACCATGATCACGGATGAACTATCATATATTATAATAGCATTGACAAATGGTGTTCCCTGCCAGGCAGCAGGCGGTATTTACCTGGAGTAAGTTGGTAACATCCTGCAGCAAACACCACAAGCCATCAGCTGGTTGGCCGGGCGAGGTCCTCAGGCTGTAGAAGGGCGGCAGTGGGGCCTCCGTGCATTGTATCTCTATCGTGGTGTCAGGGGGTGGGAGCGGAGAGGCGGGCGGCGGGGAACAAAGCGGGTCGTAGCCTAGCTCGTCTTGGTCTGGAAACAAAATTCTCTTTTGAAACTCCCTATATATTGGAATATATATTATAGTCTATAGTTCGAAGAACCGACAACCGTTGGGGAATAAAGGTTCTCGAATGGCGACCACGAACCGGAAGACGAAACGTAGGGCGCCCACCCACCAGATTGACTGACGACTTCGACAACGATTGTTAAAATTGCGGGAAGTCGATGGATGGTAAGGGCTCAGAATCGAGAATCGTTCTTCCTGGAAATGTGTAGGGGAGGCCTATGTCCAGCAGTGGACTTCTTCAGGCTGATAATGATGATAATGAATGATACATTGGAAAGTACGATCATTATTTTTTAAATATTTTCTAAACTATTATGATGACTCTAGATTAGTCATCTTGGAAACATCATTAGTGATATTTACTGTATACATTACTAAAAAAAAGCAGCCAAGTGCGAGTCGGACTCGCCCATGAAGGGTTCCGTAGCATCAAGTAACATAATATACAGAAAATAAACAGGAAACAGGTTCTTGTAGTTCGTCGAAAGGTAAATTGCGGTTTACGATTTATGACGTATAAAAAAAAAACTACTGGCTAGATCTCGTTCAAACCAAATATCGTTGAAAGTTTGCATAGTAATGTACAACATATATTTTTTTTAGTTTTATCATTCCCTTATTTTAGAAGTTAGAGGGGGGGGGACCAACTTTTTTCAACTTTGGAAGTGTCTCTCGCGCAAACTATTCAGTTTAGAAAAAAACGATATTAGAAACCTCAACATCATTTTTGATGACCTATTCATAGATACCCCACACGTATGGGTTCGACGAAAAATTTTTTTTTGAGTTGCAGTTTGAAGTATGGGGACCCCCAAAATTTATAGTTTTTTTTTCTATTTTTGTGTAAAAATCTTAATGCGGTTTACAGAATACATCTACTCACCAAGTTTCATCAGTGTAGCTCTTATGGTTTCGGAGAAAAATGGCTGTGACACGGTCGGACAGACAGACAGACAGACAGACAGACAGACAGACAGACAGACAGACAGACAGACATGACGAATCTATAAGGGTTCCGTTTTTGCCATTTGGCTACGGAACCCTAAAAACGCTTGTTTTGCTTTCAATCAGGGATTCGGAAATGACACTAGTGGTCCTACATATCAATTAGGTTTTTTTCGTCTGAACTTGCACGCTACAAAAACAAGTGCCAGAGTGACGGTACTATTTGTTCTTACCGATGATCATTGCTGGTGGTGGGAAGGTCCATGGCTCCACAGCCCTCCCCTGCACGTCTGCGATGTGCAACTGCAGCAGCCTTGCCGCTGACCCCTCCGTCAGCTCCTCGGGAGTCTGTCCCGCGTAAGTGCCGAGCAGAGGGTCCGCGCCGTAAGACAGCAGCAGCCGCATCATTTCCACGTGGCAGTTCTCGCTAGCTTCGTGTAGAGGTCTGGAAACAACAACAGACTGGGTAAAGAAACAAACAGGGAAGAAAACACACCCCCTAGACTCACCTAAACTTTAAGACGTTTTAATGTGATCTTTGAGATACCAAGGGAGAAAATCTAAGGAGGTTGGAAACAGCAAGAAGTTTAAAAAGTCGGTATCCGACTCGACAAAAGGATGGAAGACCTCGAAGGCCAGATACAAACTCCAACTGTCACGTGTAGGTAATGAGTATGTAACGTACCTGATTCCTCCTTGAGCGGCAGCAGAGACATTGGCGCCGTATTGGAGGAGTAGACGTGCTATCCTGACGTGACCCTTGGCCGAAGCAACATGCAAGGGAGTAAAGCCTGCGTTGTCTTTCGCCGATGGATCCACTTCCATTTTTTCTAAGCAGTACGCCACGCAATCCTTGAACGAAAGAAGAAAAATCATTATTATCAGGTTCCGGTTGATATTAAATTATTAGAATTATATTTGCCTATGTTTTTAATTACTGCAATGTGCTTAGTATAAAAAACTTACCGTATATCCCAGTCTGGCAGCTCGATGGAGATGAGTTTCCCCGATGCTTTTATTGATGAACCAGCCTTTGATCTCTTTCTGGACGTCTATTACAGATTCAGGACTCGGCTTAGCAATCGGTCTTCGAACTTTTGCAACTTGGTCGCTAGTGCGACTAATCTTCTTCTTCTTTCGAATGTAGTCAAATCCAGAACTAAACTTGCGTCTGCCGAATAGACGCCTAAAGCGTTTTTTTACTTCGGTGCCTCCTTCGACTGACACAGGTGAGCCGTTTTCTTCTTTTGATTTTATCTTTTCCTCCGTGTTGTTGGATAAACTATTTTCATTTTTACTTTTATTGCTAGATATTTCTTTCATTCTTTTGTTGTTCATTGATATCATTATACTATTTCTCTTTTTTATACGCATAAGGCGGCCTTTAGCGTCATTGCGTTTAAGTAGTTTAGTACTCCTGAGTCCATCTCTAATCGAGCTAGATCTTCGTAGAATTTTTCCTTTGTCAATTTTCTTAGGTTTTGATTTAGGCTTATTTTCTTCTGGTTCTTTCTTAACAACAACATGGTCTTCCTCCTTTTCATCAGAGTAAAGATCGCCTCTGCAAGACGTAGGGGGTGCAGATGCTGGTCGTTCATCACCAAACACTTCTTTGATAGTAGCCCGCTGTCTGATAATCCTGCTTTCAGTTCTTGTTCTTGTTTTCAAAACAAGCGGCTTAAACTCTTCGGTAGCGCCCAGAAGACCATCTGTATTGTTTAGAAAATCATTTCTGTATGCAGCAACGGTTTCTTTCCTAAAAGCGCCTAAGTAGAACATGTCCTCTTCTAGTTTTTCTTTTTGAGCAATTAAATTTCCTTTGCTGTTATTTTTTAGGAGTCCTAAACTAGGGGTTGGTAAAAGTTCTGAAGAAGATTTTGCTATCATTTTCGGAGTTTTCTCTTCTCGTTCCTTTGTTTTACGCTTCGAATCTTCCTTCCTGCCACATTTTTTTATAAGAACGTCGACGATAGAACTTCCTTTCTTTTTAGCTTTTGTCGTCGACGTTATTGTAGATGTTGATGCTTCCGAATCGTAATGTAATCTGTTTGGAGCCGAGTAACTAGAATTAGAATCTAGGTCACTGTCAAGTGTAAGCTTGTCCGGCCGTCTTGCGTACAAATCATCAGTAGCAGCAGATGGGGCGGATGATGGAGCGGGTGATAGAGGAACTGGATCCAAATCTGGGAGAGATGTAGTGCCTCGAGTGAAGAATGCTCCCGTCCCGCGCATAAATGGTCCTGCAATTCGTCCGCGAGGTATTGCAATAAGTCTTGTGGGCATACGTAAAGATCGCTTGTATCTAAATAATTCTTCTTCCCAACCTGGATGAAAATCAGATCCATCACCGAAACCAGGTTTCCTTACCGGGGTTGAACTATTACTAGCACTGCTGATTTCTAATTTATTGTTCGGCGAAGATTTTCCCGGTGTTTTCACAGTGGACGTAGATTTGTTTTCTTCGCCTTTAACGCTCTTACGTATTCTAAGTCTACTTGCAACGCAAAGGTCATCATCACTTTCAGAACTTGATTCGATTTCTTGTTTCTCATTTTTGTTGTTATCAATAGAAAAAGATTTGGTTTTAGATCGTGATAACTGTCTTGTCAATTTTTCTTTAACTGGCTTAATTTCTTCTTTTTCTTTAGTTGTAGAATCTAATGATTTTCTATTGTTTTTATTCATATCAACATCACAACACTCGAGTTTTACATACGCAGATTTTTCAGTAAAATCTTTCAATAGTTGATATTTAAGACGTTCGCTTTCTTCTTTTTCTTTAAGTATTTTACTATTTATTAAAGGTTCATCATCATCGGTCGATTCTTGCTCTTCTTTTATCACAGTTTTTATCACGACTTTCTCCTTGTTTTCTTCTGTTTCTTTAGCGATCTTTACTTTACTTTGCTTCTTTTCCTTATTACTTCTAATTTCTTTCACAGCTTTTCCTTCTCTCAAGACTTTGTCCTTGCTTTCCTTTGTCTCTTTCTTAACAAGAGTTTGCGGCTTAGACTTGATTTTTTGCTTTATTTTTGTCGTTTTTTCAGGATCATGCTTTTTATTGTTGTCTGGTTTCTTTTCAATTACAACTTCTGGGTCATTTTTCTTGTTAACTTCGATTGTGTCATCCACCTTTCGTGTTTCGTTCTCTGTGACTGATGTTGAGGCTAGCACATCTTCATTTGTTACTTTATCAATTGGTTCTTGTTTGATAATAATATCAGAATATGAAATAGAAGAAACAGTCGGGAGTTCCGCTTCAGGTAACTGATTTTGTGCGATAGGCACTATGTCTTCAATTTTTTCTACCTGATCGACTTGATGTTCTTTTTCGTTGTCCAGACTATCTATTCGTCGTTTCAATGTTTTCTTTTTGTGTGTACCGGTCTTTAGCTGTTCCATGAAGTTATCACAAGCACTTGTCCAATCTGAATCTTCCGGTTCATAAGATTGTGAATCAAAGTTATCAGTATCCTCCACTTTAATCGGAACAATGGCATCCCTCTCAATTTCCTCAATATTTATTGGTTCAGATTTTACTTCAGGAATAATTATTTCTGACGGTTTTTCTATTTTAATCACAGATTCTAATCTAAGATCTTCTCTTATGCGATTGAAAAGATGCTGCTTTTGAGACTTTGGAAGTAACTTGACTTGTTTGTCACCATCTAATGGAAAATCTTGCTTTATTTCCGATCTCACCGTACTGTCTTGTGATGGTGGCATTGATTTCAGCTCTGCTTTTGTTCTAATTCTTGATGCAACATCATTTTCCGGAGACTTTACTTTCACTTCAGGATTTTCAATGTGTTGATATTCTGAATCTTTTGGGATTGAGTCTATTGCTTTTGGCATTTGAATACGGTTGCCAAAACTCGGAGAAGCTGGGTCCGACAAATGGTTGTGGAAGGGCTTAAGAATACTTGCTTCATCATTTTCTTTCGTTATATCTATAACTGGATCATCTATATCGTCTATAACAATTATATCTGGTTTCACAGACCTTGCTGGGTCAACGAGCCCTGTTTGTTTCGTCTCCAAACTATTCCTTAGAATACTTAAAACACTTTGTTTCGCAGGAATTCTGCTGTGCGGATCTAAGTGATGTAGATGTACATCTTTATCTCTCATTTGGTTCGGGATTTTTTGAATTACGTGATGCCGGTTACTTAAAGAAAGAGATCTATCGGGATAATGCGGATGATATTTATTCGGTGCGTCCCGAGAATGTAATTCAGATGGGTATACGTTACTCGGGTGACGATGAAGTCCCTGCGGATGATTTTGACGATACATACTTGATGATGAAAAAAGCTTTGCCTTTTGTTCATTCTGAAAAGCCTCCAACTGTTTATGACTGGTATAACTGTAAACGGGTTGATTCATCAGCTCGTGTTGCTCTCGGTCTGATTGGTTCATAAGTTGTTCTATCCGACTGTCTGAAGACCACGTTTCGTATCGAACCATTTTCTCAGGAATGTTACTGACGATGGGACCAGGAGGTCGTTTTCTTTCTTCGATCAAGAAATTTCTGTCGTCACGAACTCTGTCAGGGTGACGTTGGTCAGTAGCTGACCTAGTGAGATCTATTTCGGGAACAAATGCTGGTCTAGCTACTGGAATGCTATATTTGCTACGTTCATGATAAACTGGATGAGGAGATTCTACAGAATACGCTTCAGATACCGGGCGCCGAGTATCAAAGGCTCCATTGTATCGAACAGGTTGATGACTCTGTTGTGGTGCTGAGCCATAACCTTGACTTGCACTTCTCTCTCCATATTGGTTGAAATTTGGTGCAAAATCAACTTTGTGCGAAGCTGCAAACCCAACAGCTGGCATGTGTAGGTGTCGACCGGTTATCGACGAAGGTCGAGGCTGCAAAGGTAATATTTTGCTCTCAGCGGAAGCAGAATCTACTGCATCATCTTGAGTGGTTGAGGAATCCGCCGAGTTTTTAACTGTCTTCACCGATAAATCTAGAGGTGACTCTCTTTTCTGCTTGCTCTGACTCGCCGACGCTGGGGGCTCACGTTTACTTTTAATTTCGTTGTAAAGAGAAGTTACAGAAACAGTCGGTTTCGCTTTTTGGTTTGGGTATCCTGGTTTAACGGTTGACCTAGCTGGTGACGTTAGAACGGAAGGTGAAGCCGAGTAGTTATAATTAGGCTTTGGTGCAGCTGCCATACGATATGGGGTCCTCGCCTGCAACGTCGAATTTGGACCTGGAGGTGCTGGCACATTTGAAACGTATCTAGAAGAAGTCGACGGTGTTGGGTAGTGATACCCACTTCGAGCATCCGTAGTTCTACTTGGCGACGGATAATCTATTCTCGGAGGGATACGCACAGGTTCGGACGCCGGCGGCTGGGCATGCGACGGTGCCGCGCGCTCTGCTACTCTAGCAGAATATTCTGCGGTTAGAGCGTCAATGGCGGCTTGCTTATATTGTATCTGCTGCTGCATGATATCTACTCGATGGTTGGATAATATTTGAGGTGCAGTCGGCGAAGGTCGATAGCCAGAATAAGCCTGCTGCGGGTCGTATTTTCGCGTAGGAACCGATGGTTGCCTATCGTAATGTGTGTTAATCCGAGCGTACGGCGATGTCTCACGACGTTGCTGCAACGGTGGGTAAGCGTGCGATGACCTCGCGTCTGCTGATGAGAGCCTCTGTCTGGGTGGCGTTGATTGCGGGTGATGAATCGGCGGAACGCGATCGTTGTGTGGCGGAGGCGGCTGCGCCGGTGGCATTGCGTATCGCTGCGAGGGAGGACTGTGTGACGCGGTTTCTCGGAGCCTGGAAGCGGCGTTCTGAGGGATGGAACCCATGGAGCTGGAGATCCTTGCGTACGTATGAGGACTGTGACGCGCGGGTACCGACGGCTGAGGCGAAGCTATCGGCCCGTTAGACGTCCTACCGCCGTCAGCGACGCTCGCCTCGTAATGATACCTGCCGTACTGTTCCGGCGGTCTGGAAGATGAATAGGGGTCCGGTGGACGACTCGGCGCATATGGGTCCGGCGGTCTAGCGGTGGGCGTTTGCACGCGATGCGTTGGCGGACGGAACTGCCCCGCGACCTCCTGGTCATCGCGCGCAGGCGGCGGCGGGAGAAGTACCGGCGAGGGAGGTCGCCCAGGGGAGGGGCTGGGCGCGGCGGGGGCCGGTGCGGGTGAAGGCAGCGCGTGCGCCGGCTTGCGGATAATGTGGGAGGGTGGCGAGAGCGCACCGCCAGCCTCCTCGTCGTCGAGGTCGGGCAGCTCGCGCCGTTTCTCTGCCGCCTCGCGCATCACCGTGGCCTTGTGGATGATATGCGCCTCGGGCTCCATGGGGTCAGCCGGTGAGGCGGGTGGTGCGGCGGCAGCGGAGGGGGGGCGCGACGATGGTGCGGGGGCGCCGGACTGCGCAGGGGCGCTCTCTTCGGTGGGCGCGCCCGCCGGCCACGCGCCCTGCCCGGCTCCCTCTGCTGCAGCCGGCTTCGGCACACCCAAGAAGTACTGGCGCACTTTGCCTTCCAGTACATTGTTAAAGGTTACGTCCATGCTACGGGCTGCTGATCTTTAGTTATATTTACCTGCAACAAGAAAATATTCTACGTAAGATTCAAATAGAAGATGGAACTAAACCTAAATAATTAGTTAGGTAATAGGTCCCCTACTTAAAACGAAAGATCCACAATGTATGAGCCGGGTTCGTTGCCCTGAGGCATGCCCTTGAGCGTACTTTGCCCTCTAGCACGCAAAAAACATAAAAATTATTTATCATAATATTTATTACGTAATTTTAGTCCTTACCTTAGTACCTACTACTTAATACGTAACATTTTCTTTTCAAATTGCTTGCCTTCTAAAACGTAGGTCTAAACTTTAACTACCAATGTTCTTCACGTAAGAGTAGTAGGTTCAAGCACAACATACACTTGAACATTATAAGCATTCTTAGTAGGTACGAGTACCTCTAACGAATGGGCGCGATCTATTGTTGTGTGTGACCTTCACTAATGCTCTATAATTTATATGGTCTCAATACCTATTATGTGGTCTCACAAAACCCTCAGCTCAATTCTTATCGATAGTCAGCTCAATAAAACATTATTATGTATAGGTAACACTATCGTTTTGTAAACCTCAATTATACCTACTTATTGCACAAAAGTTGCCGCTCTGAGGTGCGGTGCACTCACTGGTTCAAAAGAACTAATTTTTTACATTCATACATACACACATAAAATCACGCCTCGTTCCCATGGCAGAGATCACGGATTTCCACTTGCTACGATCCTGACATATACCTCTTCCGCTTCATTCACTCATAACATTCTTCAAACACCAAATTACTAATTACACGACAATAAGAAGAACACATACAATAAGAAGAATAAGAAGAAGGAGAAGACCCACAATAAGAACTATTTATTAAACATTATTGAACAAACAATGATCGAGGCTCTTCCCGCAAAACAAAGAACTCGACAGAAGTTTCAAAACTTCGCTTTACTTACGGAAAACTTTCTCGGTGACCGTGTCACGAACGAATTGACGCACGATTTTAAACCGAAAACAATGGACTTTATTACGGTTAGTGCCTTTGGCATACTTTTGCAATTGAATAGAACAAATTACTTCACAAGATGTTCTTATTAATTCGAATTTACAATGTTGGTTTTATGAGTAAATATAAATATTAGTTAACGGGTCGAACGGTCATAAAAGAGGTTAAGTCCGCGACAATTATTAAAAGGGTGGGTAAAGCGCTGGTGGCCTAGTGGTAGCGGCCCCGCCTTTCGATCCTAAAGTCGTGGGCTCAAATTCAGTCGTGTGCCAATGAGTTTTTCTGCCCAAAAATGTATGTACCTACACTATATGCCACAGTGCAAACTCAAACGGTGAAGGAAAACATCGTGAGGAAACCGGCATATAGTAGAACCTAAAAAGATCGAAAATATGTGTCAAGTGCACGAAACGAGCTTCTTTGAGGCGCACTTAAAATCCTTTCACCACACTTTGTTCGAAATAATCGGTGACATTCGATATAATGTAGAATTAAAAGGGTTAAATGAAAGAAAGCTGGATAGTCTTTATTGGATGCATTAAATAGCTAGTTTTCTATTTTATTTCATAGATTGTCGAATGGTCGTCTAATGCTTAGAACAGATTATGAATAAAGCGCCTAGTATTTGAAAATCATTATTTTGTGAGCTTACCCGACTCCATCACTATACTTTATCCACCAAACCTTAGCAAGATCTTAGATCTTTTGGTCACATCACGAGCTCTTTATTCGCATGTGAACACGAGACGTGTCCTCGCGACGGGGGCTGGTCTGATACTGATAACAAGAGTGCCGCCCGGTTCCCGGACCGGGAAGCTGTTTCATAGCAACCCTCTATCGATTGCAGCAAGCCCTCGGCCGCTGACGAATGAGATGCGCTGAGCCCTTGCAAAATCTATTTATAAACGCAACAGCGCAAACTCCGCTGGAAGTACCTATGGAAACTCATCATTTCACAAGCTATAGATTGCTTTAGTTTGATTAACTTCGCACTGAGATTGTTAACATAATATCGGTTATTGTTTTACACCCAAAATTCTTTAATAGTAGTAAAGGCCTGCGCACACCTAGTTCGCTGGCGGTAGCGATCAGTGAAACGCTGTCAAATATCGCTGTCAAATCTCAAATCTGACAGCGATATTTGACAGCGTTTCACTGATCGCTACCGCCAGCGAACTAGGTGTGCGCAGGCCTTTAGGTAGTAATCATATTACACATATCATCGACTGACTTGTTGAACGCTCTTGTTTTGTTTTATTGTAATTGGGACAAATCATATAAAATTTATTGGAATTGGAATCTGTCCGTTCGAAATGTAGCGTGAAAAATCGATTTAGCTTTTGGTGCAAGCCATGAACACCACCTCCACACTGATATATACAATCAGTGTTAAGTTGAATAGACATAAGTACCTACATAGAATTATGTGTAGTATAATTGAACATTGCCATTGGACCTCCTCAAAGAGTTTTGTGCGGCTTTTTTCATCAATAAAAAACATTTCACCTGCACTACCGTACCTATGGGCCTAGTTCTAATGAAAACCTCTCTGAAGTTACCACAGTAATTGGCCTTGGCTCTCAGCTCAGATGATAGTAGCTCTGCCTTCTACGCCGTAGACCGTGGGTTCGATCCCCACCGAGAACAAATATTTGTGTGGTGAACACAGATGTTTGTTCTCTGTCATGGGTGTTTTATTGTATTCTAAAAAATATACTTATGTACACATGTAGTATATCAGCTATCTGTTTTTAATTTGGGGCTAGATAGTGTTGTGTGGATTGTCCACAATATTTGTTATTTATTATTAATTCTATGACGCATTGATTTGCTTATTCATAAGGCATGCAACTAGGTACCAAGTACCTACCTACTACATATTAATGGTTCATAGTTCTTACATAACCTAGACATTGTTAGCTCAATGATAGTACTTAAAGTATAACTACTATTGTCCCAGCCTAGTATAATTATATTAGTCTATAAAAGGTCAATGTCACCTCTCTGACGTCTGAGATAGGTCAATGACATCGCAAAATTTATTGTGCTTCAGAATTGAATAAAGCGGAAAATTATACCTACCATTTCGAAACAAGCTGTTCAAATCTTCATTAATGCTAAACAAGTATAAATACAAGTACTCATAGATAGATACAATTACTTACTTTACTTTGCTGTTATTGAAAAGACAACAGTCGATTTATCATTCAACAATTTAGCAATGATTTATTTTGTTCGTGTTTATTGAAATCTGTCACCTTTTATCAATGAGGTCAAACAAGTACCTATAAGTTTATAAAACTTGAAAAAACGATTTTCATAACCTAACTACTGTACAAATTTTGACCAACCTGGAAGTTGTTTTATCCTATATGATAAAAAAAAACAAGTTCTCGCGAGATTCTCGCGAGAATGTGGAGCGCCCTTTACGATCAGTGAAACGCTGTCAAATATTGGTCATACATATTTGACAGCGTTTTACTGATCTCCACCGCATAAGCTTAGATGTGCGCAATTGCGCATGGCCGGACACCGTGCCCTAAGGGCACAACAACACGAGCGCATCCATCCGTTCCTAGATGCTATTACCGCGTCGCACTTACAAGTTTTCCGTTATGCCACGCTCATAACCAGGTATTCACAGAATACAGAAATAAGGTTATGTGCACTCTACATAATGTAAGATGGTCTCTCTAACCTCAAAGATTTGCAGTAAGAAAACTATTAATGTTAAGCTCGCCTTTGTACATTTCCTCGTTTTCTGTCTTTGCATTGTGTGCATGCATGCACATGCATAGTATTGTGTGCAATAAGGAATTAAGGATGGTAGAGGCAGCTTAAACTGACTTGTGCTAGACTATGGATGTAAAGCGGAGTGTGATTATTTGCTGTCCGCTCGTAAGAGGAAAGACGTCCGCTACTGGACATAGGCGTCTCCAATAAGTTTCCAGGAAAGTTTCGAAGGTCCTAAGGTCATCAAAAAGATGGTAGAGCTGGCTTAAATTTACTTGTGCTGGACTTTGGGTGTAGCGAGGAGTATGAACATGATGCTCATAAAAAAATTGGTTTTCCGATAGTGCCGACAGAAGTAAATTTATTTATTTATAACATTCGGAAAACAAAGACTTGATCAACCTTGTTTTTCATGTTTAAATTTTTGTACAAAAATTGTGAAGTTCTGTAAAAGTGGGCACTTTGTCAGATTGTTCGCCGCCCGCTTATCAAGAGGCAAGACGTCCACTTTTAGACATCGCCTCTCTAAGTTTCATAAGCTCAATAAAATGATGGTAGAGCTGGATCTAACTTACTTGTCCTATCCAGCTTGATGTGAATGACTGGTCCCAGCCGCACTCATGTCTCTGGTTTTCCTAGTGAACTACCTGAAACAGAAGAAAAGGGTCGTCAACGATAGGTTTACAAGAACTTGAACTTAATTTTAATAGAAAGATCTTGTTATTGCTAAAGTAAAAATGCAGATCTGATTTTTGAATTGGTTTTGTTGTTATTCTTTGATGGTTTTGTTGTTAAAGACCTCACAGAGGTGGGCCAGTCAGTCGGTCTGTGCTCGTGGCCCGAATTTGATCGTAAACAATTGTGCTTTCATTACATAACTTCAATAGTGTTAGCGAGTGTTTCACTCGCCACTTATCTAATGATTTCACAGTATTTTTGTCTACCAAACTTTTATCCTACCTGTAATAATATCGTCACAAAATAGATACCTAATAGATAAAAGATTCTACACTAGCGTCTACGATAACGTCACGAGATTTACGAGATATCGTGAGATAGGAAGTCGGAGCACTCGTGACGTCAAACTTAGACTATAATAAATCAAAGAAAACAATAAACGTCCACATCAAAGTGTCCATTGATTGTTCAAAATAGTCACACTAAAAAAAACATAACTAGTGATTATGTGCATGCTATAAAAATATTACAGCCGTATGGACATTGACCCATATCTAACATCCGCTGGCAGTCCATTTAGGTAGATTCATATCACGAATTGACTTTCAAAACCGATTTGTTGAATAAAAACGCAACGGCTATATTCGATGGTTGGATGACGCATTTCTCTATGTAGATTTATCTATTGGTAAATACCTGTTAGGTATTCGTCACAGTAAATAGGTACAATTATTTATTTGACTTGGTAATCTAGTTTAGACTGGACTCTTCAGACTATGAATGGTTTTATATTTCCTTGTTGCCTGTCTACCTATTTTTGTATTTTGCATAAATTATAATGTCGACTGATTTTGCATCAGCTACTGCTTGTTTTCCTGCACAGTGTAAACTAATTACTAACGCAGGAAACAGTGGTGCGGTTGTAGGCAATAAATATTGCACATCGGCTTTTCGGCTTGGTAGAGCGCTATCACTTTCTGGAGTACGCTGCGCTTTATGAGCCGAAATTAGCCAATGTGCAATATTTGTTGCCTACTAATATACTACAGTTACTGTCATGTATCATCCCATCTCAAAGAAACCGGAGCATATTAAAATGGATAAATTCGGAATTAGTTCGTCCTCAGTTTATTTACCTATGCCTCACTATTTAAAGAACGAGCTCAACTTTAATTTAATTAATTAACTCCAGTTAAGCTCGTTCTTAACTTTAATGGTTTTTTTGTAGGTATATTATTCATTTGTATTCATAGTCTGGACTAGACTAAACCAAGACAATTAAATAATAATCCATGGTGATTAATTATTGCTAATTGCTACCTCTTTCACTTTTGCCTGACACTTTTTAGTCTCTTGTCACTGTCACTTTCATGACAACAAACAGAGATGGCAACAGACTTATGAATATGATTAGTTACGGATGTCTAGGCATAAAATGAAGCCTAATAAATTATAGTTTAAAAAACTAAAAAAAACGCTTTTATAACTAATTGAACTAAAAAGTTAAAAATAAAACTGTAATAATCAATTGAAAATTTATATTATTGGACAAAAAGCGTGGGGTGCTTTTTATAATAACTTCAGATATAATAAACTATTGATAAAATATTTACAACAATCAAAATCAAGCCCCCCACGCTTTTTGTACAATAATATAAATTTTCAATTGATTATTACAGTTTTATTTTTAACTTTTTAGTTCAATTAGTTATAAAAGCGTTTTTTTTAGTTTTTTAAACTATAATTTATTTTTTACTTTTTAGTTTTTTTTTCATATTTTTTTTTTCATTCTTTTGCATTGTCATCGACCTTTGACAGGTGTGCAAAGTTTGAATCAAATATGATCGTTCAAAGTAGGTTTTTTTTTTTTTTTTAATTTTTTTTTCATTTTTTTTATTTTTTTTTTCATATTATTTCATTGTCATCGACCTTTGACAAGTGTGCAAAGTTTGAATCAAATCTGATCGTTCAAAGTAGGTTTTTTTTTATATTTTTTTTATTTCTTTTCATTTTTTTTTATTTTTTTTTTCATATTATTGCATTGTCATCGACCTTTGACAGGTGTGCAAAGTTTGAATCAAATCTGATCGTTCAAAGTAGGACAAAATCGAGCTCAAAGGGGTCGGTTACATACATACATACATACATACATACATACATACATACAGGTGAAGCTAATAAAAGCGTTATAAAAAGAAGTAGTACTTACTGATACTAAAGTACATTTTGTATTAAAAACTTTAAAAGTTGGATGAAACAAACAAGTCGACCGCATGACCGAACGCGTGTGTGTCTGACTGAGCCATTATTTACGTACACACTCGCACAGCTGTGCGGGGTCATTGCACTCGCGAGGCGCGCGAAACAAGGTGGATCGTACCTATTTCGTACAGTTTTTGTTTTAATTTTTCAGATCTTGAAGACAATAAGAACTTGCTTAGATTTTTTGTGTCCTAGAAACATTATTTGTGACGTGCCTGCCACCATGCCATCATCAGAACATAATGATGGATTCGTTCGAAATACAAATGTGTTTTAGTTACAAGTTGGTCACATAGGTCTAAATATAGGAATATCTCCGTGTACTTCCAACGAATAACGTTACGATCGACTATATAGCCAGCCACGTGTCGTATGTCCTTGCCAAATAATATGTTTCAATCATTAATTTTATTCTGATCGTGAAATACAACACCTACCTAAGCATTAATTTATTAAATGAACTCAATAAAAAAACTCATTTATGGCTGCAATTGAATTTTTAACCCTTTCTACAACGAATAAACGGTTATCTTCGCTGGTGCGCTTTGGGTCAAATTCACCTATCCTCCTCTCACCTATTTAGGTGAAAGGCAGATATAGGTGAATATCGCCAAAAAATAAGGTAGGAGCAAAGTTTCGTCAATGGCAGTTGATTATTGGCATGTGGCGACAATCGGCAAACTAATTTTAGGGACGATTAATCTTTTCATGTTCTCAATAGTCACGTATAGCTATAATAGATCTTCCCCATCCCTTGTCAGACTAGCAAATAATGGCGAGGGGAGGAGTGAAATTATTTTATGTACCCTTCAACGCACCAACGCGTCGCTTTGGGGCTTTATTGTTTTTCAACTTAATTGTAGACGAAGAACACAAAAGGTTCCTTCTAACTCAGATGATTACAATTTCCTTGGAAATATTCCTTTTAAAATTTAATTATTTTAAATTCAAAATGCACATTAAGCAAATTTGTAATAAATTATAAAACATTGTGGAAGAGATCATAGAGCTTTATTTTCTGCCTGACATCTTGAGAAGAAGGATATTTTAATTTAATCTAAAAGTGTTTTTTTGAGAGAATTATCTTCATAAGTAGTTAGAACTTGATGGAAAATAAATAAAATAGAGTATTGAGAACCCACACACACAAGAAAAATAATAATGGACAAAACCTGCAAAACAATGGATATTTATTGTTTTACATAATGAGGTAAACCAAACAGTTATAAACACATTACCTACCTACCTACATTATTGGGTAAAAAAATAGTCATCTCATTTTTGGTGTTCCTGGTATGAACGAGGAAAACTATAACTTCGCTAATATAATCGAAAACCTATTAATTTTCCGGGAAGGATGGCAGAAAACGTTTTGTATAAGTTTTTTAACCCTTTTGAATATTATGATAAAACGACATCATCATCATCACCTATTACATCTATTTACAGATAAAAAAAGTCGAACTGGAAAGTTACGTAGCTATAGTTATTTAGTTACTTGATGCTTTCAAATTGATAGTTTAAAGTAGAATGCATTGGACATTTATAAATTTAACATCTCTTTCAACATGTATTTCATGTAGTGTTGCCCAAATTCAGTCTTGGTCTTGCAGTCTTGGTCTTGTTCTTGCGTTTTTGCAAGACCAAGACCAAGAACAAGACCGCGTATTTTTAGCAAGACCAAGACCAAGACTGACCGTGCAAGACTTGAGCAAGAACAAGACATAGCCTGCAAGACTCTTGCGTCTTGCAGCTAGGACTTAGCGCTATTTCACTGAGTAGTTAGGTGTAACAGTTCGGTGTATAGGTAGGTACGCTTAGGAATTCTATGAGACGCAAAAAACTGTATCAAAGAATATGAAAAACTGGACCTATGCGCATTACGACTAATACCATAAACATAGCGAATAAAAAAATATCTATTAAAATCAATATGTATAATTAATGTTTCTCAATAAATGTTTATTAAGAAACAGTTACTTCCATGGAAAACGACATATAGGTCAGTTGATTTTTCGAATTTCCTATCAAATCTTCAGTTATTTATTAATCTGCTTGATCTTTACTATGGCTATGTTAATTCAAGCTCACAATGTTCCAATTCTAATACGTTTTTCTAAGATTTAAAGTAAACTTTAATAAATAGTTATAGACTAATAGGTAATTGCAAGACTTGCAAGACTCTTGCTGCAAGACCAAGACCAAGACCAAGACTGGGAGCGCAAGACCAAGACCAAGACCAAGACCAGGTGTATTGGCGCAAGACCAAGACCAAGACTGGCTAAGTCTCGTCTTGTTCTTGCATTTGGGCAACACTAATTTCATGCAATCAACAATTTGACTTTGATTTCTGATTAAATATAGATATTTAATTATTTACTACATAAGAACACAATATTAAATCAGAACAAAAAACAAGGACGAAAAAAGATACAAAGAGGCAAATTGATACTTTCAAAGTTTGTATGTTTCTGTGTGCTACACCACCAAAAGAGCCTTAAAATATCTAGATAGTGCGAGGAAACTATGCGTTTCAATTCTGTCAAGACCGTAAGCCAATATTCTCAAGATTCTGAGCTCTCTTGACATCAACAGACTTCCCGCGATCTTTACGTCAGGCTATCGGTTTAGGTTGATTGTTACTTGGTCCATAATAATAAGTGATGACAGGTGGAGTAAAGCCTTGACCGAAAGGTGGCCGAAGTCGGGCCGAAGAAATTTGGGGCGGCCGAAAGCGCGATGGGTCGATGACATCGTAAGGGTCGCAGGAAACACCTGGACAAGAGACGCACAGGACAGAGGAGGCTGACAGAAAATGAAGGAGGCCTACCCAGCAGTGGGTGATACCGGGCTGAAATGATGATGACGGTCCATAATCCTGTCATACCTACACAGCGATGCGTTATGGCCTACATAGCCGTTCTATTTAGCACCCGCCAGCGTCAGCGTCCTCTAAAATTAGGTCCGCATTGTTTATGACCGGCGATTGACTTGTTCCAGCAGATCGCTCGCTTCCTGTATTTGTTACACAGTGTGTCCGTTTGAGGGATCTTCCATTTCAGCGGTTTGTTACACTTTTTATTACAATTTGACAGATTCCTGCCCAACAGACCCTAACAAATTACATAATTAATGAATGATTTTTCATTACTAATTGATGCTTTGTTCGTTCGTCGTGTTGATGGTTCCTATAATTGTGTTTTTTGCTATGGAAGTTGTGCCCAAAAATGGCCAACATTACTTGATTGTGTTATCCATGACATTAATTAGATTTTTCAATGTGCACGTGTTAGGGCACTCTAAGCAAGACAGTAGATGAGGCGTAGTCTGTCTGAGTCTGAGTACCTCCATTTGACTAATGCCTGCAGCGGCCCACCTGGCTCCAATGTCTGTGATGTGATGACTGATGACTTTCAGGTTCATCATGAGAGTTAGTTACCCGCTGGGTTTTATATTACGTTTTGTATAAAAGCTTTAGAGACTATCATGATTAGTTTAACGTTTGCTCAAGCAAATATATTGAAGATCAATAGAAAAGAATCACCGCAGTCTAACACCCTGAAATTATTTCATGTTCTCCTCCGGATATTGTTTGTATCAGCGGATACAACAAACAATATCTAAGATTGCACGCGCTGTAAACTTGTAACATAAATCGTGGAAGATAAAGCGCTATATTTAGAACTAATCCTTCCTTGTAGTGTAGACAATCTAGTAGTTTAATTCTCAGTTTACAGGTCAAGACAGCTGTGCGACCGCAAACAGCACGAGATAAAATACCTACTGGTGGCTATTTTCAAACTAAATAACTAGAGCTCATCCATTTGGAATGTCGCCAACGTTCAACGATATTGAGTTCCAAATGGTCCTTTTGTTGTAGGGATACCTTTGTTGCAAACGAGATATATTTGGCTTTGAATATCCGTAAATGATACACGGTGCGCGTTTCACGATCCATATCTTGAGTTTTCTACTCAAATTTCAAGATGAGTTGTAAATATTTTTATGATGAACGATGACCTAAAAACTTAACCCTAATAAACGGTTGCATTGATCCCACGACCTAGAGTGTTAATTGCTCCAATTCCAAATCCAACTGTTACAAGCTCGTAAAAACCTCAATTAGAAATGATCGGTATCGCATCGTAGACGAAAGTAGCATCGATAGTACCGTAACCGAGCGGATTGTGAGTATTGTGACACGCAACGCAACAGAGTTGTTTTCCTTCGGCGTTTGTGTGTCAGTGGGTCAATAGCTGGCCGCGGTTCGCAAACAACTCACGAACCTGTTCACTGTTAGTAAGTTCGTATGTGCTAGAGACCAACACAGTTTTTATACTGCTTGAAGGTCCTCGTCATGACTTTATAGCTGCTGTAGCTGGGGCAACCCACCCTCCAATAAAGCCCCTACGCGTCTCACGTTCCGCAAAGTTTTGACTAAGTTGATAGTTAAGCTAAAAGTTAGTTAAGCCTAAGCGTTCTGCAGTGGCGATCAGTCAAACGCTGTTAAATATGACAGCGATATTTGACAACATTTCACTGATCGTCACCGCAGAACGCATAATGTGCGCAAGGCACTCTAAGGTAAGACTTCATTTAATTTATCTACTTATTTTTCTAGGTTAAGGTCATTGCGACGAAAAATAAATATTGTTTACTTCAATAACCCAGTTTCTTCATAGTTTCTCTATATAAGAAATCAAAATCAAATATATTTTTATTCAATAGTATCACTTTGAAACATTTACAGCTAGATGAGTCTAGGTGCCAGTTCCACGCGACCAAGCCTTATTACTTAGAATTTGCTTAGAATATTATCTAAGAATAATTATATTTTCGTATGCGTCCACTTTCGTTGACAAATGATTTGCTACAACATGCCTCAACATTCTATAATTCTTAAAACCTCGGCATTCAAGTATTCTAACTAACATTTCCTGCTCCGTATAGTTACGGAACCAGTTTTTAATGATCTACTGATATTGTAGAAACTTTTACACAACTATAATAAAAAGGCCTCTAATGCAACAATTTACAGCGGACAAACTGCTATTAATACGGTTTAGGGTTTGCATGAATTTATCAGGAATAATACGGTAATAAATAATAATAATGGTGGAGACTGGCACAGAACTGTTGAGAGTGGCGTATTAGGGAGGAGGCCTATACCCAGCAGTGGGTGCATACGGACTTAATACATACATACTACATAGACAGATAGAATACGGTAACATTTTGAAGGAAGTTTCTTTATAGTTTGTTTTTTGTGGTCGGAATAATATCGGGAACGAACTCGCGCGGTTCTTCTCAAAATAATATTTGGTTTGTAGTTGTGCAAACCAAATGGTAAGACGACTGAAAGGGAACTATCACTGCATTGTCATTTTCAGGAGCACTACCATCACGCCCTAAACTAACCTAATTAATCCGATTAATGGTTTTGTGTCAGTTACTACTGACACAAAGGCCATTGATTTGTAGCATTGATGATGTCACTGACATACAAGTCGGTATTGCCGGCTGTGATTGAACACAGTCTGCATTTCAAACATTCATTTTGACGTGACAACGTCTTATAATTCGATGGAGCCGGCTGCACGCACGAAAAAACATGACTCATGCGGCGTTACCTCGCTCTGAAGCGTTCCATTTAAGGCTTGAAGTGCAAGCGAGAGCGCGGAACGAGCGACAAAGAGGCACAATTGGCCTCCGCGTTCAGCAGCGTTCGACATCTGTCTCTCTCCTACTTGAATGAGCAATTTATTCGCTGTATGACGTTTTCATGTTCAACTATCGTCATTAAACCGACTTTACAGACGACCGATTTTTTTAATATAGGTATTAAAGAAAACTTTGTTGGTCTTCTAATTGACAAGCACACCCACTTCGTAACTTGACTATCATTCCAATCAGTCCACAGTTCCACAGCCTCATAAAACACATGCCTTTTCTAGAGTACGCTTACACGTGTCTTTATTGGTGCTTTAAATTAAACTGTCATAGATGGATAAGCCTCTGCTAAAGAGAAGCATAAACATGTCGTTGATTTTTTTGTACCGTTTGCGAGTCACAAAAATTTCTCGTAAATGGCAACAAAAAATGTGATTCATACGAGATCTGTCTTGGTAAATTCATTTCGAGCCCCTTGCATTTTTCTAAGAAGCTTTGCTTATACCACAGATAAGATAATACAGCTTATACTTATTTATAATAATACGTAGGCCTACGTTTTTCAATGTAAATAAAACGTCGTAGTTAAATCTACTTGGATACCTATATCGGAGCATACCATTGTTATCTGCCACGGAGATAACATTTGTGACATTTTGCCCTGTTGTTATGTCATTGTAAATAAATCGTCACAATAAACTTGATGAAGTCAGTGCAAAAACAATATTACATGCACTTTATGGAAGTTCCTATCTTTAATTATAACGAAACGACTGCTTTCAATAAACAGGTCGTGGTCGGTCGTGGCGAGATACTATACTTACCAAGCGTTATGTGATGTGTCATTCTCTCCCAACTAACAGAAGTCTAACAAAAGTGACAAGGAATAAGCAATCTGTACTCGACCAGTAATGTAAATCTCTATTCTTTAATAATCGCTTTGCAAACGTGATCGAGTTTCTGCGGGCGCTAATACAGGTTCGCAACGCGGAAATGGAGGTGAAAGTGGGGTGAAAGCGGCGCGCGCACGTTTACCTAATCGCATCGACGGCGCTGTGCCGGCGCATGGCTCGCTCGAACGTTGCATCAGCGACCAACCAACGTTGTTCATGTGAAAGTCAATGTTACATTCAATAACTGAGCACAATATCTCATGATTGTTAAAGCTAAGTCTGCAGACTTGGCTTCATGCGGATGAACAATCGAATAATTTTCCTAAAAAGAATGGAACTTTTGGGAGAATTTTCCGAAAATTATTAGGATTAATCTTACATTCATCAGGATTTGTAAAATATGATTGATATACAGGGTTATTCATTATTAACTGCAAATACTCAGGAATTAGGTTCAACAAATAGAATAAAAAATATTTATGAAATTATTTTTTTTAAATTTGATCAAAAATTTTTTCAAGTTTTTGTATCAAAATTTTATTTTTATTAATTTCTTTACGGCTATTGCATAATGATTGCCATGGAGAACAGGACGATGACCCACCCAGGCGGTGACTGGACGCAGAGTGTCACTCACGGCGCGCGGGCGCGGATCAGAGGTCAAAATAGGTCAGGCGCCAATGATTCCTTTATCGATTTTCTCGGGATTTTCATAACAAAACTTAAAAAAAATCATTTCATAAATATTTTTTATTTTATTTGTTGAACCTAATTCCTGAGTATTTGCAGCTAATAATGAATAACCCTGTAATGGCACAAGCTCTAACACACGTTACATTATTGCTATTTTAAGCCATGATCGCGAACCTTCGCTTGTATTCGTTTGATCAGCCTGCACTCGACATTCAAAATGAAAAGTTGCGATCTAAAATAACCCAGATGCATCATGTTATGTGCGCATAAATTATTGTACCTACATAAAATAAGCGAGAACAAGATGACTATACATAATTTTGATGGTTTTTCTCGAGTTCGTTTTTAAGGTTTATAAGATGATACAAAACCGAAGATTTATTGAATCGAAGAAAAATATTTGGAGAAAACTCCGAACCATGCATGAAAACCCCGACAAGAGCCCCGGCAAGAGCTTAAAAAAAAGAAGAATAATTATATATAACATTATTCTACGCTAACGTTTCCCACAGGTAGGTAATCTCTGAAGAATGTGGCCGAAATAGAGCGTGTAGAGAAAGTGGTAACGTTATCTCAATGGTAACAGTGATAGTTGGTATCTAAGTGGGTCGCTGTAGACACAAACTAGTTCAAACTGCTCTTATCTAAGTACCTAGTCGAACATATTATTTAGCTTATTTATTTGTTTACTTTCGTATCGAATTCGCTAATCTGGCGTGCATGACTCATTTACCATTAAGTGAGTTTATAAGAGCTTAGACCATCTACTCGCCGAAATGTAAGAAAAAATATTTCAAAAACATGATTAGTTAATAATATAGGCCCACTTATCAGTCCTTGACATAATTTCTAAATATGTATTTATCATCGACTGAGTCCCACTTTACGCGAAGTAGCTAACTATGAACTAAACATAGGTACCTATGATAAATAATAGATTGGAATTACATTTTACTGTGAAGATTCAATTTCGATGTTGTTTATAATTCCGTGAAACCTACGGCAATTCTTATAAAAGACCAGGCTTAGGGGCAATACATTTTTAAAAAGTCTAAATTATATCAATAGAGGTCAATCTCAACTGTGAATAACAAGGGTCTTCCTTAGAGCGGCAGTGTCTGCCCGCGCGAGTAGGAAACGCTAAACGACTGCCCGCCTTGACCCACTTTTGCACCCATCATGAAGGCAAGGCAACATCGGTACTCCACAAGTGCAACGCAAACTGAATTATTGCCACTTTACAATGAGGATTGCAATATAATAAAACACGTCATGTGTGATACCCAGAACATAATCGACACGATGCATGATGCATCCAAACTAAGACGTGTGTGAAAAAGCCCTGGCATGGTGTGGCATTCCGTCGTTGTTTCGTATTTCGAACCCGAAAATCTTGTTTTCATATTTTAACAAATATCTGTGTGGTGAGCGCGGATATTTGTTCTTTGTCTAGGTGTTATATTAATTGTATTCTAAGTATGTAATTTACAAAAATATTGAGGCTAGATAGGGTTGGGAAACCACTTAGGCTTTAGCAAGGAGAAGCAAACCTTGGTGTGAGAGAAACTAAATTGCTCGGGAGAGCGAGGGGAGATCTCTCTAACGCCTTGGACGAATCGGCATTGTATTGTTTAAGGTTGTTATTTTTTCGAGCATAACTTTCGAATCCTTAATTCGATTTACATTTTTGGTACAGATACCTCCTCCTACTATACCTACTAAGGTTGGACTATTTACATTGAGCTATAGCAGCCAAAAGCTTGTTGAAAAAACAATAGGTATTCGAAAATTAGGAAGTCATTTTGAAAGAGGTTTGATTTGAACTTTGAGATGATTTAGGTACCTACCTACGTTAGATCGCGAGTTCGGGCGAACGACTAGCCTAAAACTTGTTTATTTTTCCAGAATGGTCACATTTCGAATGGTACGGATGACGTAATAAAATATTGATTGTAAATTACGAAAATAAAAACAAATCGAGTGCCAAGAATTTTGCGCGTATAGGATGACGATAGGTGCGTAACTATACCAATAAACAACAATGATAAAGACGATGACGTCATTCACACTTACCTTTACCTAGAAGCTAAAAAGCAAAACACAAGAGCAACGGATAGATGATAAACCTACGTAGGTAATCTACGACATACTGAGACAGAAGAACATAAAGAATCAGCTCAAGATTGGACTCCGCCGTAGAGTTTCAGAACCTAGCTTAATTAAAAAAATAATTTAGCACGAACAAAATGTCACCGAGTTCTAAAATTAGTGAACTTGATGCGAGGTCGAGCAGCGCGGCAGTTTATGCGAAAAGATGGCGCCCGTATGTTCGCAATCTCGATACTCTCGATGTCTCGTTAGCTTATGCTCGACAGCCTTGCTCAACAATTCACAATGAACATTACACACGCAGCAAATAGATTCAGAAGGCCAAACCTAACGTGAGAATTCTTTGAATGTCCAACTGTACCTGCTTCAACTCTCCCATTCCGATTTAAAGGCGAACAAAAAAGTCGAGATAAAATCACAAAGCTTTGTTCCGTTCCTAATTATAATTACTACTAGTTGGTAACCGAGCTTCGCTCGGAGTTTTTTTCGTTAATTTGTATTTTTAAGAAATCATAAGAGTCATATTTTTATCTTTACTGGTTTATTCTTACTTCTTACTTAGTTAGTTGCTCACAATCGTCAATAGATGGCAGGAGCAGTCACATATTCAGTTTATGTTTTTAGTTTTTTTTTAACGAACAGACTCATTTTCTGAAAATGAATCCTAGCTAGATCGATTTATCACCCCCGAAACCTTCTGTATACAAAATTTCATGAAAATCGTTGGCTCAGTTTCCGAGATCCTAAATATATATATACATATATATATACAAGATTTTCTCGTATAAAGGTATAAGATAATGGCACTATTGTTTTTGACGTCTCGGTCTTTAGCGTTGTCGTCTTCGTTTATTTGATTAGTCAATGCGATATTTCGTTGGGTTCTATTAGCTTCGTCATTAACCTTGAAAATATTTAATATCTATTCAAATGATCAATAAACTAATTTGATGTCAGTGACTAGTTTATATCATTTCTTTACAGTACGATTTTGTATCATCAGTAAACTTTGACTGTCTAAATTTAAATCAACATTTCGATCCGCTGTTGACCCAATTTTCGTACTCTCACTAGAAAAGATTATTTAACGATCACATCTACTACGCGCTCGTTCTTGCACCGTGCACAACACTTTAATGTTGAAATTGAACATAAATGTTAAATGCTAAAAGCATTTTCGAAAAAAAAAAAAAAAAAACATGGGTTGGTACTTACAATTGCCATTTAGCAGCAAAAATCCAAATTACAATCCGATAATTTCACAAACACAAAGCACAACCACCAGAAAGTGTGTCTGAAGCGTTCACTTCACTCTTCTTTAACATCCAACTGTATCCAATTTATGCACTGACACTGAACGGATCCTTCACTGTTATAATTCCACTAAACGTTACTTGAATAACAGCATAAATAAGATTACATAAAACCACACACACCGTATCTGGGTTCACACCCAGTTCCAAGTAGGTAGGTACCTGTAACAAGACAAAGCGTTGGTTAGTTATGTGAATTTTCAATGAAAATAACGGTAAACCAAGATGTGCTACTAAACTAGAAGAAAGATAAGACACGCGCCACTTACTCCAATTGTGCGAGTTTAAAATAAAGCACTAAATTAACTATGACGTAAAGAAGTAGCAGCGTTACGGCAATACGTGTTAACGAAACGGCGACCAACAGCTAACTGGCTGGCGCAGTGGGGGGATGGGATGGGGAAATCGAGGGAGGGGGCAGACGAACGGAGGGGGAGGATAGAGTGAGGGAGGGAGAGCGTCTGGTTGACTGGTTGGTCGACCTATTGGCTCGACACACACACAACAACAGCAATGTCAGACAGAAGATCGTAGGCTGTTTTTGCTTAACACGACTCTACCAGCTCTACTTACGTGTTTTTTTAACTTGGGATTTTATTAAGTCTGTTGTATGTTTATTGATAAAATTTGAAATTTTAATTATGATGGAAGATCATGGTAAGCCAACCTTCAAAAACACTCAGGGCCATGCGTTGGACCGTAGTAGAGGTCATCGAGTAGTTGCTACAGCAAACAGACACATACCAACAGATCGGTTCATAATGTTCATATCCAATAAATGCTAATAGGTTATTTGACGTGTAAACGAAGCAAACACGTATTAACCACTGCAGAGTAGAGTAGTGACTGACAAGCGATACTAATTTACGAATGACATTGATAAGATTTGTAACCATCTAGCTCTATCGGAGCGAACCAAGAAGAATACAGATAAGAACTTGAAAAAAGTATGGGCAATAAAAATGCGAGTACCTATACCTACGGTCCGGGCGATAACAAAAACGAATGTGACTCAGACGTTCCGTTACAGCGGGGTGGTATGGTGAATTGTAATTTATTATATCTCTGATGTGTATCACTGTATCTTTAAATTGACAATCTTTGTTCTCGTCGTGCATTTTAAGGTGTAGTTTATCATATTTTTGTCTACAAATTTTGATCGCGTGGAACTGGCGGATTATTACATGATTCATTGTCAGTACGTTCATCATCATCATCTGCAGCCCGACTTAACCCACTGCTGGGCAAAGGCTTCTCTTTGCTTTTGCCATTTGCTCGATCTTGGGCTTCCCTCAACTTCATCCATCTGCGACCAACGATGATGATAATGTCGTCGCCCCATCGTGCTACTTGTGATACTGAACGTCAGACGCTTCTTTTTCCAGTCCTCGGTCACCTCTTTGTCAATCTTTTGCACCATCTGTCACCACGTCTTTCCAGGTAACCCTGTCGAACTTTATTTAAGCTCCATTCTTCGTATTCCGACGTCTTGGACCAAGTAATCGAATTACTCATATTCGTACATTTATGCATAGATATGTTTTTTTTTGACTTGAGTATAGATATTTTGCGTTTTTAGTAGGTATTTACTAAACTAATGACTTGCAATAACTCTTTAGGTAAGTACCTATGGCAAAACGGGTTGAGTAAGTAAGTTTAAAATAGAAACCAATAGGTGAGGTACCATGTTAATAGAAACTATTAGAACCTGCTTAGGTTATGTTAATTGCTGTAGGCAAATAAGGATACGCGTCACACTATACACTGCTCGCTCTTATATCCCTGTAGTAAGCGTCATTTTTCTTTATATTTATGTAACTGGAGCTGTATCCTTGTGTATTTGTTTTCTTTGGTCTACCGCTACTCAAATATCCATCCACATTCATACTCATCATTCTCCTTGTCATAGAATTTCCTCCCTCCCCATGACATTGCCGTAACGCTAGCAGCGTATAATATATTGCTTACCAATTTTTCTGTCATTGACGCTACTTGCAAACTTTCCCTGATATACTCATTCCGTATCCTATACATTTTGGTCACCATCTCAAAATTCTTTACTATGCGTACCTTACTACCTTTAGGCTAGAATCTGAGATATAAAATCTACCGTGGAAAAAAAGTTTATCGAGCTAAAGTGGGATCCCTGTAGTCGGTTACTGGTAAAAAGTAAGGCATTTCTTTTAAAGCCTTTGTCGAAGGTTCCCCTTTGCGAAGAAACGATTTGGTTTTTTTGAGTTCGTTTATTTAGCCTTAGATTCAATATTTTGCCCTTCATAGAGAAGCCACACTTTAATCCCTAGTGTGATACCATCAACCATTCATATGTTAACTCAGACTGCTCGCACAAATTAGGTAAGTAGGTACACAAAATTTCAGTTAGAGTGAGACAGTGAAATTCAAAGATAATGATGATGCGATAGAGTTACCGACTGAACCGATCAATTGAATTGGTAATGGTAAACATTTGTCTCGGTTTATAAACACGATGTTTTATCTTGTGGCACACTGGCCGTAAGTGGAATCGAGCTCTCTCGCACCTCAACCGCTACGCATCACTGATAAATAAAAATAAATACGTACGAGTAATACCTACACACAATCGCCGAGGGGGTAACGCACTTGTTTGGTTCTCTGGCTTTCTCGCTCGCTCTGCATCGAGTTTTTTTTTATTGCTCCTACGCCAAGTCATTGCCTTACCAGTTTTTATTTTATTTATAATGGCGGCGATATTACTCGTAGCAGAACTGGCAACTGACGAACCTTTCACTACGAGCGATGGAATTCGCGAATTCGCGAGGCTATAGAAAACTCTGGGCGTGATTGACCAAGGTGACGGCTGCTGTGACAAATTTTGCTTTCTAATTTGAAACTGATTCAAATGGCAAGATTACATAGCACTTCTTCACATTTGAATACTTAGGAGCTTTTTGAATTCAGTTGCAAAATTATATTCATATTCAATTGAGGTTATCTTTAAAAAATGGTTTGAGTTTGGAGATGCGATTCCTTTTGCAAAGAAATCATTTCATTACGAAATGGGAGGTTTGTTATATTTGCAAAAAACTAAGTTGTAGTGAATGAACACAAATGCATCTGTAATGCTTACATCTACGGTCAACGAATTGCAGAAGCTCCAAGGTTGCTGCGAGGTTAAGCGAAACGTCTAATTTACCTGACCACGTCAGCAGCTTGAGCTGCTACCAACCGGTCTTATACCACGTATTACAAATAGCTCGTGTGACTATGTTGCTGGGAGCCGCGAACGCAGTCGAGAGCACGTTCCTCCGTACGTGGTACGCTGCAGCGCTGTAACTCGTTCGAGAGAAAGTGACCGTTGTACGAATACTTTCGAAGTGATCGTCGAGTTTCGGTGAGGTTTCGGCACGCACACAGCTCTGTGAATTGAACAGCCTCCGCCCGGCCTGGGCCGTACCGTGGGATGTACCGTTATCCTTTTTGCGCAACGAGGTCGCGCATAAAGCTCGTCACATCGTCATGGCAACTAAATTTCCTTGCACTTGCGAATTACTCAATAGGTTGTCTGGTAACTGTAATAGAAGCAATGTCTTAACGTAATACAGCTCTAACGTTTGTGACTCTACGGTGCAAAAGCATTCATACAAGACTTAGGTACCTATACTATAACTATTTTATTCTATGCCGATGCAGAGATTTTGTTTAATACAATGAAACAAAATCACGTCATTATTGTACTGTCTTATCAATCTTATCATTATTATCACTCAACAAAGCCACGACCGGGCCTAAACTGAATAATGAACACCTACAGTTCAACTTTAATGTAAATAACCTCAATGAACTTTGCAAGTAATCGGACTCTGTTTTGAAACGGGAGTGCAATTATGTCACCGTTGATTACATCGACTTGCTGAACAGGCGTTTTGTTAATAATTAGACCGATTGACAAATACTTGCAACAACCATGTAATTTTCGTGAGAATATAATTTATCACTAGTTAGAGTTATTAGATATAAGAAAACAGGTCGAGATAAGTAGGTTCATAAATTATTCAAAATGTACAAAGGAGAGACCTTGACTCTGTCGGAGAGCGCAACGAGACGTCCAATGCCTTCGTGAAATATTAATCAAAGATTGATTTAGTTTGAGATAATGTAAAAAATATTATAATAAACTAGCCCAAGCAACTCTAAAATCATTTGCAAATTATTCAAATCAATATTCCCAAGGAGAAATATGTATAACAAACCTTATGAATTTCAACAGAAGTTATTGAAAAAACATAGAAAATACTTTACAGATGTGTGTTAGAAGCGTCCTTGACAAATTGAAGAAGTCCGTTGGTATTTAGATGCCGTTATGTTATGATATATCTGCATAGTAAAAAACTTGCCAGGCAGCTAGAGCATGCATACAAATTGCTGATATTATGCAGAGTTTTCTTAGAAATTGTGCCCGTTAAGAATTTACGAAATATGATTTATCATACACTGAAATTCGCCCTGGAATACAGATTCGACTTGATCTTTTTGTGATGTATTTAGTGACTATTTATACATAATATATGCATATCTATAATACAGCCGATCGTAACGAATAAGGCACAAAATACGTCAATCTGACGTAGACACATAACAATAAAATAAATTAGTAGGTAGGTAAGGTACCTATTTTTATTATTTAAATATCAAAGGTACTGAAAAGATTAAAATGATTTATCTTTTGTTCAACGTTCAACGACACTTTATCGGCAAATGCTACATTTTTCTAATCATCCAACTAAACTATGTATAATCATTAATCATGGTCATATTGTGTATAGGTTTCTTTTCTTATTACACCGGTACCACTTCACTTTAATAGTCGCCATCAGATCAGGGGCGTCAAATTGTGGATAGTTGGAACCAGTAACTGTACCTAACTATTTATTTGGTTGTCCGTTAACAAATAACTCCTGTGCATCCTATTGTACAAGTCTTCATTATTCTAATTTTAAAACTCATATACTCAATTTTGAAACAATAATATTATATATTTAAGTATAAATTGAATTGGGGCATATATGAATCAATATTATTCTTGAACAATAGAAATATTCTTTACTTAGAATTGTTTTTTTTGCGTGTGGTAGAGTTTTTTTTTGCTTTCAGTATCTGCAATCAGTTTCTTAGCCATAATCAGATGTGTTGATGCGGCGAAGGTGTGTTTCCACTCCAGCGAAGCAAACACCGTTTGAGTTTGAGAATTGGTCAGTTTCTCTGAGTCTAAATGGAGTATTTGCCATATTTTGGCTTTGCTTCTGGTAGAGCTAATTAATGAAATCAAACCCAACATTTATTTACATAAAAACACTTGCCTCTGCCTCCAATGTTGTTCCCCTCTCCCTCTCTGATCGTTCCTCTCGCCCTTCTAAACACCTGCTTCTAATGACCCCCGTCCATAAAACCTCTTTCTATAAATACTCCTTTACCGTCAGTGCGATACGCCTATGGAACTCCCTTCCAGTGGTAATACGCGAAGCTACATCTTTAGCAACATTTAAAAATAAGTTATTCCTTCACTTTTTATCCCATCAGGCATCTCAACAAAATTGAGCATTTTTATAGATAATATTTGTATTTATACATATATGTATTATTTTTATTTATTATTTATGTATTGTAGGTACTGTAGATATGTAGTAATATGTAGGTATTCTATTAGTAGGTTTCTAGTTTTAAGTAAATGTCTCTCTCTTCTATTGTCATAAAGCACTACCACCCACTCCACATAACACAAAGGTTAACTGGTAGAAAATGCTAATTAGCATTAAGTTCGCCTATGTACTTCATTTTGTGCAATAAAGAATTTTCTAATCTAATCTAATCTAACAGAACTGATTTCAGTTCCATAAGTCCTCCAAAGAGAAAGTTCTGATAACTTGAAACAGTTTTAATCCTACTTTACCGTTGTTCGTGCCTTACCGGCCTTACAACTTTGTAGGGATGTTAGGTTTGTTAGCCGGACAAACGAACCGACGACGGACGAATCCTAAAAATAACTTCACTACACGGTAGATTCCCTTAGATCATTTAGTATTGTACCATACCAACTAACCGCTCAAGATCCTTTGAGAGCTAAGGGGATAGTCAGAGGTACGTCCAAAAATTACAATTTGCACAACGGCAAAAGAGCCTTATTTGTGGAGATGTGTGATGCGCTTGCAGTGTGGGGATTTTTTCTTCTTTGGCCTTTTTTTTCATGCTGCTTTTTTTTGATAGCATAGAGTTGCGCTTCTATACAGGGTGTCCCATAAGTCAACGTCCAGCCGAAAACGGGTGATGCGCCAAGTCATGACAGTTATCAGAAAAATATAAAAAAAAAAATTTGCTAAGTAACTTTTGAGTTATGAGTATTTTAAAAAAACAGGAAAAACTGACACCCTGTGATGATCTTTTAAGTCCTGTGACTACAAATATTAACTTTTCATGAAACTTTTTTCTGCAACGTAAGCATGAATAACCCTTCTGTAAATTACAATTCAAAATTAAGCCATAACTGCCTCAGTTTTCAATGAAATCGTGGAGTTTCAGCCAACTTTTCATTTCAGATAATTACATCACCCAACTTTAACCGTCTGTACCGCAAAAAAAATGTACTACACTATCATGGCATGTAACTTTAAAAATTGGCGCATTTATCCAGGATTCCAAAATGGTACAATACTTGCTAGAGTACTCCTTAGTTTTGGAAATAAAAAATGTTTTTTCAACTAAACCGGATTTCCAATCAATTTTATTTCATGAGATAAAATGTTTGTACCCTTAAAATTATGGACTTAAATGCCTACGCTGCGTTTTTAAATCGCTCACAATTTACAGGTACAAGTAAATACCATTTCGACAATGCAAGTAAACAGATAGGGCCACCATCTTGTCGAAAGAGACTAGCAAATTACTTGAACACCATGGGTGTTCAAGTAATTTGTTAGTTTTGGGTGAAAGTTTGAAATTAAATTCAATCATAGGATTTCTTCAATCGTGATTTTAATTTAACTACATCAAGGATTTACAGCAAATGTTCAAACTATTAGCCTTCAGCAGTAATGCAAGCTCTACATTTCCTTAAAAAAAATCAGCTGTCTGTAAAGTCAGTTAACTGACGACAGTTGAACGTGACAACGTCATACAGCTGTCCACGCGGACGCATCGCTCACTCAAGTAGGAGAGAGACCGATGTCGAACGCTGCCGAACGCGGAGGCCGATTGTGCCTCTTTGTCGCTCGTTCCGCGCTCTCACTTGCACTTCAAGTATTAAATGGAACGCCTCAGAGCGAGGTAACGCCGCATGAGTCATGTTTTTTCGTACGAGCAGCCGGCTCCATCGAATTATAAGACGTTATCACGTCAAAAACCATGTAATAAGACCGGCGACGGGCGAAGGCAAACTTTAGATTAAAATCACGATTGAAGTAATCCTATGATTGAATTTTATTTCAAATTTTTACCTAAAACTAACAAATTACTTGAAAACCCATGGTTATTACTCTTTCGACAAGATGGTGGATCTATCTGTTTACTTGCATTGTCGAAATGGTATTTACTTGTACCTGTGAATTGTGAGTCACTTAAAAACACAGCGTAGGCATTTTAAGTCCATCATTTAAAGGGTACAAACATTTTATCTATTGAAATAAAATTGATTGGAAATCCGGTTTAGTTGAAAAAACATTTTTTATTTCCAAAACTAAGGAGTACTCTAGCAAGTATTATACCATTTTGGAATCCTGAATAAATGCGCCAATTTTTAAAGTTACATGCCATGATAGTGTAGTACATTTTTTTTGCAGTACAGACGGTTTAAGTTGGGTGATGTAATTATCTGAAATGAAACGTTGGCCAAAACTCCACGATTTCATTGAAAACTGAGGCAGTTATTGCTTAATTTTGAATTGTAATTTACAAAAGGGTTATTCATGCTTACGTTGCAGAAAAAAGTTTCATGAAAAATTAATATTTGTAGTCACAGGACTTGAAAGATCATCACAGGGTGTCAGTTTTTTCTGATTTTTTTAAATACTCATAACTCGAAAGTTACATAACAAATATTTTTTTATATATTTTTCTAATAACTGTCATGACTAGGCGCATCACCCGTTTTCGGTTGGACGTTGACTTATGGGACACCCTGTATAGTATTACATTGTGCTCGGAACAGAATGATTGCGCTTTAGCAGGTACGTATTTGCCGGTCTGACCTTGCCTCGTGGAGGCAGAAGTGGGTTAGTAGGACAGCGAATTTTGCACTTATTATACCCGTATTAGGCCCAGTATTCGCTGGAGATAAAGATATGAAATGGCGACCAAAATAATCGTTTTATAATGCTATCACGTTTTCGCCATTCGTCATTCACGTGCCGTAGTAGATCATGCTGTAAAAAATCTAACATGAACTCGAATTTAATGAAGAACCAGAACAGAGTATCACTTCCTGGCTGCGCCACCAACTTCGTCAAATTTCTCTTGAACCGTCGTAGCATATTTTTTTTATAACATACCAAAACATACATTTCTAGTAAATTCTTTTCGTATAACTTGCATTGAAATTAGAGCTTGTGGCGTGGCTAGGAAGTATCACA
The DNA here is from genome assembly GCA_939531255.2 of Thera britannica. Taxonomy (NCBI): domain Eukaryota; kingdom Metazoa; phylum Arthropoda; class Insecta; order Lepidoptera; family Geometridae; genus Thera; species Thera britannica. The sequence goes on along the minus strand of OW618036.2, from coordinate 15,901,137 downwards.
CAATTCACTCAAATCTTTAAGTAGGCCTAACATGAGCTCTGTCTGGCTCTGTCTCTGGTTCTGGTTTTGATTCTGTTTGCGTGTTGACTAAATAAGTCTTAGGTAACGTTAAAACGTCACACACACAGTAGCAGCACTGGTGAGCACTCGCACAGACTCAAAACCAGAACCAGAGGCAGAGCCTGACATAGCTCACGGTAGGCCTAAAGGCCTGCGCATTTTCTAATCTAGGCGATGGCGCTAGAGATCAGTGAAACATAACAGACTTAAAAAAAAAAGCAGCCAAGTGCGAGTCGGACTCGCCCAGGAAGGGTTCCGTAGCATCAAGTAACATAATATAAAGGTTCTTGTAGTTCGTCGAAAGGTAAATTGCGGTTTACGATTTATGACGTATAAAAAAAAAACTACTGACTAGATCTCGTTCAAACCAAATATCGTTGAAAGTTTGCATAGTAATGTACAACATATATTTTTTTTAGTTTTATCTTTCTCTTAATTTAGAAGTTAGAGGGGGGGGACCAACTTTTTTCCACTTTGGAAGTGTCTCTCGCGCAAACTATTAAATTTAGAAAAAAACGATATTAGAAACCTCAACATCATTTTTAGACCTATTCATGGATAACCCCACACGTATGGGTTCGATGAAAAAAATTTTTTGAGTTTCAGTTTCAAGTAATTATAGTTTTTTTTCTATTTTTGTGTACAAATCTTAATTCGGTTCACAGAATACATCTACTCGCCAAGTTTTATCAGTCTAACTCTTACGGTTTCGGAGAAAAATGGCTGTGACATACGGACGGACAGACAGACAGACAGACATGACGAATCTATAAGGGTTCCGTTTTTGCCATTTGGCTACGGAACCCTAAAAACGATGAATGCTCGATGTTCTGTTACAAGTGAATGCTCAAGTCTATCAGCACCTAAGGCCTGCGTATATCTAGGCGATTTCTAGGAGGTCGCAGTTTGCTGTATTTTTACTTAGTGACCCTGACTTCAGCCTTCAGACGTTTACGGAATAGATATGCTGCTCCGTGTGATTTTTCTGTGAGATATGTTTTCGAAATGATATCATGCACGTACGTTTAGATAGTAAGTACTCATGCAGTTTTAAACTGCTTGCTTACACAATTTCAGAATAGAATAAATATTCTGCGTTTTATTATAGTTTTCAATTGATATTTGATATTTTATCAAGGATAAATCCTGTCATGGTATCAAATGTAGCAAAGTCTCTAGAGAGACGTATAAATTTATGCATTGAAGTCAATGGAAACCATTTTGATTAACTTATGGTAAAATTGAGATATTAAAAGTAAATCGTGAAGAATTTGCTATTTCCATTAGTTTTTAGTTTAGTTACACCATCCGCAAAGATTGATCTCTAACAGCAACAGAATCTATAGGTTCAATAATACAGGCTGTATTTTTTTAATAATTCGTGTCCTATTCCGTCGAAAGTAAAAGATTTTCGAAAAATATAAACATGCATTTATTGTTTTCTTTTAAATCGAGGGCATGACTCCTTTCACGAGTTTCCTCTAACTCTCGTGGTTTCGGATTTGGCCATCACTGCCCTTCTCAAAAATTAAACACCCTGTATTCTTATTACAAATAGGCGGTGATGTTGACGCCGCCAGGCGGAACGAAACGGTTTGCACATAGAATAGAAGAGGATATTGCGGCTTTACAGCATAGTCGCACCCGTTTCCAGCGCCGCGGTTTGAACGTAGCTCTACACGACGACGAACAGTAGCATGCCTTGTACTTACTGAATTCATAACTGTATGAATTCAGTAAGTACAAGGCATGCTACTGTTTTACTACAGCATCCCGTAAATAGGGGCACGAGGTATGAGTTACCCCTGACGATGTTTTATCTGACCATCTACGGGCCAACTGGTTTGGAGTCTGTGTGAGCGCTCACTCACCAGTGTATTGTACTGTGTTCGTGACGTTTGGAAGTAGGACTTTAGTCAACACTCATACAGACTCAAAACCAGAGCCAGAGACAGAGCCAGACAGAGCTTGTGGTAGGCTTACAGATGCAAAGGCCTCGTTTACTTGTTCTACTGTTTTATGCATAAAACTTTTCCCAACAGTCAGACGACCTAAGCTAAGGGAAATAAATAAATATTATCAATAGCACTATCAGAAAAACTATGGAAAGCGTACCTACCTACTTGTGTTTGATGATGCGATGCAATATGGATATTGACGTAGACATTTATTTATTTACTATACTATAAGCATACATAAACCAGTAAAAACAAGTATTTATACTTAAAGAAGAAAGATACAAATAAATACACGATATCTATGCCTAATGATCACACGGTCATTTGCTTTATTGTTGATCGATCGATTTATTTTAAAAAAGACTTTTAGTATAATATGAATAGGCATGAGTAATAATAAGAGTTATGTTATTTACTCAAGTGCTACTATGTTTTAAATTAAAGAGGGATCATACAAAAGTGCATTGTATTGTATGGTTTATTGCGTATAATTTTTTGCAATAAAACATTTTGTTTTGTGCTTCATTCTTCATTGGCAATAATGAAAGGTCACTGCCCACTTTATGATACCCTGATCACCATGAAGGCTGAAGGTCCCGTGTTTCCGCACTACTGGCATCGCGAACGACTTTGTTCGCGGTACTTTATTACGAGTGTTATTAATCTTCTCCCATTCTCTTCCGGTTTGGTCGTGGGCTCAAATCCAGTTGCGCATCAATGAGTTTTTCATTCTAGATAATGTATGTGTACTATACCAGTACTCTCAAACGGTGAAGAAAAACATCGTAAGAAAACCGACTCTAATACATTACCAAAAAGTTAAATATTATGCATAAATATTTTATACAATCCAATCCACACAACACTATCTAGCCCCAATTTAGAATACAATATGACACACAGACAGAGAAAAAATAACTGTGTTCACCATACAAATATTTGTTTTCGGTAGGGATAAAAACCTACGAACTATGGCACAGAAGGCAACCAATCTGCCAACTGAGCTGAGAGGACAGATATAACAGTACTTAGACATATATTTTCCAAGTTCTGCTGTATCACCACCTAACTTTGCAAAGTAAGCATAATGGGATTACGTATCTGGTACTGAGTCATTTTCATACTGTTAACCCTAATGCACCTCTTTAGGGGGGAATTTCGGGAATTCCTTTCTTATTGCACCTCCCACCCCACCTTACGACAGAATAGAAATGAGTTTACTCCCCCTGCACTACAACAGGAAGCTATTCAAAAACTTAATCTCTATAATTTTAATACATAGTAAACACAAGTTTCATACTTAGTTAGCTTTTTTTCAATCACAGCGAAGCGTGGTAGGGTACAGCTACATATGTAGTATTTTATACATCGAGATAATAAGTACTACGTACTAGAGAAGACACCGTAAATTCCTACTTTGTCCCGGTTGATTGTCAGTCAGTAAGTAGGAGTTTTATTAAATAAGGCTATTTTATGGATAAGGTCGTTACTTCGAAAACCAGTGACCTTTGTTTTAGTAATTATTTGCGTAGGAGTTGATTCTTGTTTGAAGAAGTAAGCAATTTACCTTATACACGTAACATAGAATAAATAATAAAACCTGTGCCAGAGAAAGGATCACACGATCACACCTAGACCAAGATTTCAAGCTTAAATACAGCTTAACATATTTTTTTTCTAAAATTTGAGAATTTGTTTTGTCTATGCCTAACCTATCGACTACCAACGATAGAATTTGGACCTCTGACATAAACCATTTCTTTTTTGTATAGAAAACATAGATAACACAAGTAAACTAGGCCCCTTCGACTATTATTATTACCAACAGCGCAGGTAGTTGACCTTCCTGTGGGGTATAGTGGGGTTGAGCGGGGTGCATTTAGTTTTTACAGTGCAACAAAAAACATATTGAATCTTGAAACCTTTGTCCGTGTGTAGGTGACTTTAATATAAATTTAAAAGTATACATTTGGTATTCTTTTGATAAATCAGTTTGTATAGGACATCTTCTGGGGTTTTTTTGTCGCAGGTAGGTAGATAGTTACTATCGAAACTCTTTGAGCGTATTGGACTGGCCTCTCAGTCTCAGCTCAGTTGGTATAGTAGTTCTGCCTTCTGCGCCGTAGGTCGTGGGTTCGATCCCCACTGAGAAAAACTATTTGTGTGGTGAACAGATGTGTGTTCTCTGTCTGGGTGTTAAATTGTAAATTAAAAAAAAAGTATGCAAGTAAGATATATATCAGCTATTATGGTTTCCACATTACAAGCTCTGCTTAGTTTTGGGGCTAGATAGTGCTGTGTGGATTAATTGCCCCACGATTTCCAATGGTTTTTGGGTACTAAGGGGGAAGGAACCAAAGGGGTAAGTTTAATTATTTAATGCGTGTATCAGAAGATCCTCATTATTTTTCCTCTTTTGAGTAGGTATCTGTAGGTTAGGTACCTAAACTATATGGTCTAACTAATCAGGAAAAACTCAACTTGTACCTATAGGAAATGAGGCAAAATAACATAGTTTCCTACCTATTAGGTTCACGAAGTATTTATAGAAATGTAAGTACTATCTATAGTTCTTTTCAGCATAGCAACTACCTTACTATTCTGAAAATACCTACTAGGTACCATAATGCCTACTCGTATATCTGTCTACAAAATGATTCATAATATTTTTTGTTGGTCTACAGAACTACTAATGCCTGTCAATGTGGGTCCCCATCACAGATGTCACACAACCAAGGCTACGATCGTTGTCTGGGTAATATTTTTTTTTGGACCTTGACTAAAAAAAAATATTGGAAGTTTTTGTTTTGTAATATATTTCAGGCTACGGCTTTCTGGTACGTTCTACCTCTACCTACATACAATTTCTTTATCTTTATGATGTAAAGTATTGTTTTTATTATGTAGGAAGGAGTATGAGCTGGTTCCAATCTAGGTAACCTAGCCTACGGTCACATCAATCAACTGAATTCGTTTTAGAGGGGCGTCAAATGTAACAACCAAGACGCCAACGATCAATCTTAATCCAACAATATTCACTACATGTTACACTCCCCTAACCCTTCCTTCGCACATACCTACCTACATACATTTTAGATAGGTACCTATTACCTACCTAGGTACTTCATACTTTCATAGCTAAGCTTGTTCCATCTTAGGCTGCATCCTTACTTTCCATAAGGTGTTATGGCAGCCAAATACTTAGCTATTACCAATAAAAAAAACAAAGGGGAGAATTGCGAAAATTGGACCACCCGCCAAAAAAGTCTATTGGGAATAATCGAGGGCATCGATTCTCGTTCGTGCGTTACAAAGTAGTCGTCCTGAGTTGGGTGCTTTCAATAATAATAACTCGACGATTACAAGCGAGTCAATGACCTTCGAAAAATCTGACCTGCGCCGCGCGCCGCAAGGTTGCGAGCACGCCATCGTTCTACGCGACGAATTCTCTACTCGATTCTTATTTCGAATTTCATTTATTTATATCAAATAATAAATACAGGGCATATCGAAAAACGCTTGAAATAACTTACAAAACAAGTTTATTATTCTTGTAACACTTGCATACCATTGCGAAACTCTTATCGGACATTCACACATTTTATCTCATGATTTGATTAGTACCTACCTGTACCAACTTAGCTGCTATAGGTAGGTACTAATAATATGTATTTTCCGCCTGTTTATGTGACCTCTGTTGGCGGAATCAGCGCTACAGGACGGACTCAAGGTGCTCAACATAAATGTTAAAGGTGAAACAAAAACCTGTCTTGTTCGAAAATACCAATATTAATAAGATCAGTTAATGTCAACAAACCGAAGGTGAGCTTTCAGTAGCTTTATGTTTTCGTAGTTAATTACCTGCTCAGAATAAAAAAAAAAATGTTTAGATGAAGGTAGAACGAAGGGTACCTTTAAGAAGCTTATTATAAATGGCCGTATTCTATAAAGTTAATAAAAAGCCTTCGCCTAGATCCACATAGTTGTGATTTCATTTGTGAGTAGGTATCTTGTACTGAGTTGTACTCACGTGGTGTGCTGTTTGTTTAGTTAACAGCAAGCCCAAGCTAGCGTGACATAAATCCAATTTACCCGTGTAAGCACGTGAACGAAAAATCTGTGGACTGCGACTCATGACAAAAAGTATATCACTTGAAGTAGAGTAATACCCACCTATTAGTTCATGTCTTGTCCTTATAGCTGATTTGATTCTTTGTCAAACTTCGTGCCTCGTTACGCACAGAAAACATGGTCTCCTGCTAATTTTATACAATGACAAGTGATTATTGGACAAATAAAATACGTACACTAAAGAGTGATCGAATCGTACAATGAGGTCGTTGGAGGTGAACACTCCTCCAAGGAAAACCGTTGACCCCCTCGACCACATCCGCGTCTACGTAGAGGCGCGGTGGGTGGGTATAAACATTTTTGTGCTAAGATATTTAATTTACCGGGCATCGTACTGTCCACGGTCAAAAGACCCTCGTTAATCACCATCGTTATAAAACGAGTCATATCGATTCCAAACGATCACTATTTAAAGGGCTTCCATTAATATTGAACTAGGTATTTTACTAGATAAAGACTACACTAAGATGAGTCCACACTCAGCTATTTTAATATCCCTTGTCTTGTGTAAGGCTTCAGCCGTGGTATTTCCCGAAGAATTCATAGAAAACAACTCGACGTCTATTTTACTGGTAGCACGGTTATTGCGAAATACCTGAACAGAAACTATTATGAATGGAGTCTCGATTTCCCCCTAAACATATTGAAGTGCGATGACTTATAATAACCTCGAGATACCGTTGTTAGCACCAGCTATAATTACCCGGAAGAATATCGCGTTTTATTCCAGCTGTATCCAACGGATAGTGGAAGTGGTTAATTTCCAATCGTTGCTCCTTTTAATAGACCATGATGCTCGCCTACCATCACTGCCTTATGTGGATGACTGATAGCTCTATCTATCATCCTAGAAGTTATGTAGATAGAGATAGAAAACGATACGAACGATATTTTAACGAACTTGATATCGATGTTATCTGTGTTGCGCAAATGCCTCGAGAACCTTGAACCTTGTTTAACTGCATCATCATAAAATATAATTGGTTTATTATCATGCCAAACACAGGCGACATACTTATAGTCTTGCGCACATCTAAATGTTCTGCGGTGGCAAGTGGCAACAGTGTACCGCTGTCAAATATGACAGCCATATTTCATACATTAACAGCATTTCAACACGCATTGTGCGCAAGGCTTATTTAGAAAAATGCAGTTTGGACTAACAGCTAGCGCCAAAGCGCCTAAATGTGAAGTACAATTACAAAATACATATTACATTACAATAAATAAATGTTACTCTAACCATCTCTAACTTAACCATACAATACAATTGTCACATTTCCGAGTTCAATGATTTTCAACATAATAAAAATACCTGCTAAACAAAATGTCTAGCTTCCGATCTCGCATTCGCTTCCCTGTCTAGACAGATCAGGCTCAGAATGTAATATCCATTATCCTATAGATATTAAGCAAAAAGCCCGCCAAAAGGAATTATTGGAGGATCCCGTGCATTTTCGCAATCCATTTGGCTCTGATAAATGCAATTTATAAAGCTTACACAAAGCCACGTAGTATAGATTATTTATGTTTGATATGTTATTATGACCCCTCTGCCGCGGTGCGGTCTTGTAACGTCAGTCAGAATCATGAGAAGGCTTATCATCATTTTCTTGTCCTTATACCTCTTCATGTGTGTCGGCACAACAGGTTTCCGTTCTCCACTATCCTCTATTAGCCGTCAATTCAGCAGTCTCTCCTTTCGTATCCATGTCATCCTACACACAATCCATCCATCTTTTCTTTGGCCTATCTCTACTTCTATACCCATCCACATTAGTATCTAGCACACTTCTCGTTTTTTAGCACATTTCCCTTAGCACATTTCCCTTCGCATGACATGCCCGAATGCCCGTACCATGCTAACCTATTGCTCCTCATCTTTTCAGTCACTGGAACCACTTTCAAACTGCCCCTAATATACATTCCTTATCTTATCCATTCTCGTCACTCCACACATCCATCTCAACTTCGCATTTCCGCTGCATGCACTCTTCTTTCATCAGTCCCTTTGGTAGCCTAACACTCAGACCCATACAAAACGACAGGTCTTATAACCATTTTGTAAATCTTCCTCTTTCGTTTGTATCATGAGAAGACTACGAGATTTTTAATTTTGCTACGAGTTTGCGAAACAGGGAAATGGACTCGGAGTAAATGATTTAAAGGGAACTGAGGATAAAACTATTAAAATGATGACAAACCTCAACGGTGAAAACAACAGTATCATGTTTACAGGTTTATTCCGAAACTGGACTAACTGTGTAGCTTACTAGCTAAGCTGTGACGCTTTTTGTTGAGGATCGCGTGAAAATGAATAATTTGTAACAAAATCGTAAAATATTTAGCGAGTGAGGCGTGCGTGAGGTGAGGACAGCAACGTGAAGTAACTTTCGACTATTTTCGGCAGTTACGAAATGCTTTGCGAAAGCGATTGTTGCGCCACCGCAGAACAAACCGCATAGATTTTGAGATCTTTGAATTTTATAGCACTGTCATCGTAGCTTTTGATGATAAGCCCTGTACAATGTACTACGTCATTGTTATTAATGAAGACGTTGCAAAAACCCTGGTTTAGTTGGACACATTCAGCTTTGTGAGGTTTCTTGTTTGTAAGATCAAAACCTACCATCGATCTACTTGACCTTACTAGGTATACTATGCGATAATATATTTTTGAGCAACACCGTCGACACATATTTCGTTTAGCAGCATGAGTATTATTACTTCCCATTTTCTGGTCAACAATAACTCAGATAAATTGAATGGGGTATGATAGCGGGTAGCCACGTGCACGTTAACAAGGACAAGTCAATCTGAGCACATCTGAGGTGGAATTGGGCCACAGTTTAACATCACAGTTAGTACATTCTAGCCACACTGATAAAGCATTATCTACCTAGTGTAGATAATTAAGGACTACACGAGTGCCCGACTAACCGAAGTACTCTAGCTACCTCTCTTTCAGAGTATCGCATTCAGACCGCATTCGATCTTTTTGTCTCACAGAATGTAACCTAACAAGAAGGCTCAGCAGGTAGGCAAGTAGGCTGCAAACTAGATAGAGATGCCGGTATGCTACATGACTCGGCCATAGCCTGAACAACAGTTGGTAAGGTAGTCAAGGAACTGGTTCGCGCGGGGCTGTAAGCCCAGACGAAGGGCGTCATTGACCTGCACCCTCCCCCCGCAGTCCCCTCTGTGTCGCGACACCCGCGAGAACCGTAAACTTCATTATCCTATCCTATTGCAATGCGAATCAAATTTGGCAAAGCGGAGGGTTTTGATAGGTCACCTTACCCTTACCGCCAATTTTGGTGAAATATTCCGAACATAGACAATTTTTAATCGGTTGCATTGCAAGCCTTGGAAAAATATTTGACGCTGATTATTCGAAATTAGTATTGTCTATGCTTGATTGCTTGGTGAACTTCATTGAACTTGGCAATAAGGTCCCAACGGATTAGAACTCACGCGATGAACATAGCAAATATAATCGCTAAACACCTTGTCAGTAACAAGAAATACCATGCTAATAACTAAAATCAATAGATTTTTAGTGTAGGCTTTGATGGAAGTCAATGCTCCTATAAAAAAGTTTTTGTTTTAAAAAGAGCGACGCGTGCTCCGCTCTCTCGATCAATGTAGTCGAAATAATTGTACTCATACATTATTTCATGTAGTAAGTATTTAATACATTAAACCTGAACTTTCAATCGCCGTTAATAGGTACTTCTACCAATAACCAATAATTATTATTACAATCCAATAAAAAAAAAGCTCCATCGCATTAAATAGCAACGCGATATCAAAAAAGTTAGACAATGGAAACAAAAAGTTTACGAAAGCACGAAAGGTCGGACAAGTTGAGTAAAATAAAACAAGTGAGCATTTGAACGCCCGGAGAGTATTGGGTCAAGTTCATTATTCCTGCTTGAATAGAGAATAGACACAATGAATTTTGTAGAAATGAAGGGGACTTTTTTACACATGTCATGTTGATCTGACTGACATGTGGAATCGTTTTTGAGTTCAAAATGTCACCCCGTTCAATTTACCAGTCCAATAAGCTCATTTTGTTAATTTTTGTCACCACAATTATAACTCTGTCTTTGTTTTGTCAGTTTATAAAAATATATGGGAATGCTTATCAAAATAGAGTCGTATTGAATGTGACACACCTTGCGAGAATAGCAGGTGTGGTTTGTGATAAATATAAAGTAAGCGGCCCAGCTTAGGTCAATCTCCTCTATCATACTATCTACTTGTACTTCAGCCGAAGTTCCCTACTTACTATTAATTATTCTTTGCATTGACGTAGATTGTAATGTATAGGTATGATTAGCAGATAGAAAAACTTGCAAAATATTCTAACGAGACACAAGGTCATTGGCATCTTATCTGTAGATATAAGTAGATAGGTGGTAGGTTAGGTACTCTTTGCGTGTTTGCATTCGAGGCGTTGTATTCATCTGCTTCCGCAATAAAACAACTAGGTGATTTAGATTTGTATTATTTCGTCATTTGCTAAAATAGCTGGCTAATAACTAAACAAAACTTCGTTTCAAGAGAATCGCAACGGCCATGAATTTTAATTTAAGTGGGTAGGTATATTTTAAAGTAGTCCAAATATTTTTGTAGAGACCGCGTAAGATTACCTACTTTGCGTGTGACAAATGGCGAAAAATGTAAAAAACAGGGGCTCAATTCTAGACCAGTGACTTTTTTGCCACGGTAGATAAATATCACAAGAACTGTCAGTTTCTTTTGTGAATTTGACAGTTCTTGTGATATATATCTACCGTGACAAAAAAGTCACTGGTCTAGAATTGAGCCCCTGGCTTGAAATAATCTCTCAATTACAAAATGGACTTGCATTAAAAGCAATGCATGTTCGATTCACCCCTTCATTTCTGTGATCGGAAGATATATTTCCAGTCCATTTTGTAATGCATCACGCGCAGAGCTATCTTTTAAAGACTCTAACTAGAGCATTGTTGTGACTTGTTTGTCAGGCAGACAACACTTCTAAAATTCAATTATGTAAATCATTATCTTCGTAAGTTTCTTGCAGTTTGTTCATGCAATAAATGTATAGGTATAACATACAGCTGTGGCTAAAGCACTTATGAGTGTACGGTCTCAACTTATAAAAAAAATCTGATAAAGTCCGGTCTAACGTTATGAAAGGGTCGAACCAACAAAGTCAACTTAGTACAATAAATGTAGAGAAAGGAAATAGATTATTTTTCCGTACAGCTTTGTAGTAACTAATTTTTTGTAAAACCTTTTTCGTGCGAGTTTTTTCTGTAGAATCTATTGTCCTAAATAGACAAAGATGAGAACGTAACAGCTGAGAGACCAAGCAAAATAATAAGTCTTCTTGTCGTATCATTCGTGCTTTCGACCCAGTGTGGTGAAAGTATTTAAAGTGCGCCTCAAACCTCTTTTCGTGTAAAGAATAATTATCTCAGAAAAACGACAAACAATGTATGTAAAAGTCGTGTTAGTTACACTATTTATAACTCAAGAACGGCTGAACCGTTTTGGCTGAAAATTGGTGGAGAGGTAGCTTAGATAGAACCAGAAGACGAACTAAGGATACTTTTTATCCCGAAAAAGCAACGGGAACGAAGCGAGCCAAGCCGCCGGTGGCCGCTAGTATTATAGTATATCTCTCTATTAGTAGTACATCATAATATAGCATGTAGTTGGTGACCTTGGTGCTTCTACGGATTTCCATTCTGATTTTAGCAGGTAAAATGTTATTTATTTTCTTTTTTTTGCTATAAGTATTGTTGAAAAATAAACTTACTTTTCAATGTTTTCGTCCTAATTGGAATTTAAACTTCGATTGGGGAAACCTGAAACAAAGAGGAAATCAGTTAAGTTCAAACATTTAAAATAGCTATTTACAGGACAAATTAACATTTAAAAGATAAAAGCGTGTTTATTTGTCAAGTTGTTTAGTTCTCAAACGAGCCAAACAAGTCTGCCTTTCAGTTTATTTGTAATTTAACGGTATTTCTGGGCAAATATAATTAAATCTTTTGACCCCTTTCAAAGGGCTCTGCCTGACCCCTAATGTCCATCTATTAACCCCTAGTTCAATAGCAGGCGCATGAAAGAATAAAAAAAATACTGATGTAGTTCGGTTATAAAATCTATAAAAGTTTGTAAGTACCTATACAGAGTAGGTACAGTTTACATGACACAAACTTGCACAAACCTTGAGTGGACGGTTATCAATCATTCCGTATGAGGAGTTCCATTGAGGTATTTTACGGATTTAAAATAACATTAACGTAGAAGATTTTCCGGGAATGTATTTTATTTTATTTCTAACACTTGCATTTGGTAACAGTTTAAAATATAGAGACACACTGAAAAGCCTATCTGTAAGTCTAAAAACAGTTATGACTTTATTGCATCGAAGCTAGAAAGTTCAAAGAAGCTTATTACATTATATCTGAGAGTTTGAGCCTTTCATAATCATTCTTTCCCCAAAAGCCTGAAATCAAATGATCCATAAACGAGATGAAAACCGCAAATGAGCGATAATGACGTTAAATCATCATTGCATAGGTATTCGCCCGTGCTTCGTTTGATTGAGCGTCGCTCGGTGCGGCCGCCAACCACAAAATGGCGGCAGGTGAAAGTGCCTGTGGCGGTGGACGATGGCCGCTCGGTCTTACCAACCTGTTTATGTTGTAGGTTAATTGGGTGTTATAACTGTTATGCCTATGAGAAAACCTCATTTCATGATTGTTAATAAGAACTGCACAGTCGTCGTTAGGTAAGAAACGAGTACCATAAAACTTCAGAATATACCTACCAATACAAATTTTCTGTTCAATTCTTCCGTTCTTCGTCTTCGTTTTTTTTAGTTTTTTAGTCTGCGGCTGTTAGGCAATAAATATTGCACATCGGCTATTATGCTTTTGTAGAGCTCCATCACTTTCTTACGCGCTCTACGTCTGAAACAAGTTCTTAGGTTTTAAAAGAAAAGCAACGACAACAAATCAAAAACAATAAAATCGAGCATACCTTACTTTTGATCTATTTCAATGAAATTCTAAACAGTCTACAGAGAGGAAACATCAAATTCTTGACCGTGATAGAATTGAGGGCGAGCAATGCATGCTGTGTCGAGAGTCGAGCGAGACCTACCTAGCGTTTCGTAATGCCCGATCCGGAAGTAACCGAGTCAGTATAGCATGCATTGCAAGACTGCCTGCTTGCAATCACGCACAGTTTAATGCCAAAAACTCTTCCGCATTGAGCGAATGGTTGAGCACGCATCTGTACAGTTGTCTGAAATACGGTTGGACGTAGGTCCATGGTTGGACCACTGTTAAACACGGAATACTTGAAATTAATCGCGCTCTGAAATTGAATCTCAGAAAAATATAACCAAAGAAAAATGTTCAACACGAATATCATCATCATCATTATCAGCCTGAAGAAGTCCACTGCGGGACATAGGCCTCCCCTACACATTTCCAGGAAGAACGATTCTGAGCTATTTCCATCGATCTTAACAATGTCGTCGGTCCATCTGGTGGGTGGGCGCCCTACGTTTCGTCTTCCGGTTCGTGGTTGCCATTCGAGAACCTTTATTCCCCAACGTTTGTCGGTTCTTCGAGCTATATGACCTGGGGGGCAATTCTAGACCCGTGACTTTTTTGTCACGGTAGATATATATCACAAGAACTGTCAAATTTAAATAGACATGACATTTTCAATAGATATCGTATTCCAGCAATATCACTATAGACATTTATCGAGCGAAGGCCGTTAGATATGTGTCGAGTGGTGAGTAGTAGTCGACATTGACATCTCTAATATACTTTGGGTGACTTTGGGCTTTTTTTTTCTTTCGGTCCTTGGAGCAGGCTAGAGTACCAAGACCATACCACCTAGTCTTACTTTTTGATAAAAAGTCAATGATGTTTACTTGTTTGTAGGGGATACAAGTTGGGAGCGAGAACGCGAATAATGCTTTCTCATAAACCTACAATAAGTGAGGAGTGATTGAATTTAGCTCGTACTTAGTAATTATTCAATGGCGCAGTTAGAAGAGCAGTCAATCAGACAGTCAACGTCTATACTTGTATCCGGGGTTCAAGCTTCGAGAGAAATATTCTTTTTGCATTGAATGGCCATCTAGTTGATAACCTTTGAATTAAAAATTCAAGTCATCGGAGTCCTTCTCTTGAGTGTAATGATCCTGACAATGACATATCTACAACACTTCATAGACAACTGACCATAGATTACAAACAACAAAGTTTACAGTTTTATGGTACATAACGTTCCGTGTGTTTCCGGAATTAATTATTGTAACTAACATTTTGTGCGAAAAGTCCATTGATTACTATCTAATGAAAATGAATCTATTATAAACAACAACAAGAACGCATTATAAACGCCGTTTAATAGGAAATATGTTTATTTGAAGACAATAATAAAGTTAGTGCTATCGAACTATTCTATCGATAGAAACGGAACGTAGATAAACATGAACAACAACGGGATAGTCTGTGGAAGTTCTAAGAATTAACCTTCTTTCTGACATCTCTATAGTAAAAGTCTAACGTAAAAGTCTAACGGTGGCTAGAATACGCATTTTAGCGCGGTTCGATATTATCTTCGACAAATTTGGTGATATGACACTGCTTTCGCGACATTTCAAATCTCTATTTCGAGCGTTAATCTCTAAAAGTCTAGAATTGGCCCCCTGCCCGTTGCCACTTCAACCAAAATGCGTTTGCGTTTATGAGCAACACGAATATACTACTGTGTAACTAAACAGGGAAAGAGTAGGGAGTGTGCATAGCTAAACGAAAATCAAGAGTTAATAATGCAATCGATCGTTTGAGCCACGACCCACGAGTATTAGGTTGCTAACCTAAACGCGGTGTACACTCAAGAATACGTTAACCCCAGTCGTTATTGCTTTGCCTACCTACTTGATTATACATTTAGTTAAGTGTATGATCGCCTGGTCGTGCCGATTAATTGACTTTAAATGACCTTGAAATTGCTACGCTGCCGCTGTAGGGTAATCTTTTGTTATTCCAATTAATATGTGGATACCTATAACTAAGTATTTTTTAATAAGTAGTCAGTATTCAGTATATTTATTGCCTTATTATGTATGTAAATATAACAGTGTCAGATCTTAGAACTAGTTTTTGAATCAATACATAATTTACCCTGTAAGGGTGTTGCAATACTGGAGAAGCGGGCCGATATTATTATAATCACGCAGATTTGTAAGCAGGTTTAGTATAAAATGTTCTAAGGGTTATTTATTATTATTATAGTTATTCTTTTCGTTCGTCGTCTATTGTGAAAAGCATAATTTGAATGATCTTTTCATCTAAAAAAACTTTTTATGCTCTCTTTCCTCACATTGCTTCAGAGTTTAAACAATGTCCAATACCCTTTAAATTACCTAATTCATTGAATCTTCTGTTAGAATGTTTTTGTGTGTGTTGTGTTGTTTGTGTTTTTATGTCCCTTTTCGTCCGTCCCCGATACTGAAAACAGCACTAAATAATTCACTTATTTCGACCGAGGCATCGAAATGACGATGCTATGCGCCAAAGAGCTCCGCCAAAGAGCAACCGGCTAGCAAACTTTGAACCAAGACTGTGGGTTGCTCGCCATATCCGCATGCTCTCCTTTGTGGTCATCATCATCATCATCAGCCTGAAGAAGTCTACTGCTGGACATAGGCCTCCCCCACACATATCCGGGAAGAACGATTCTGAGCTCATCCACGATCGGGACCGACGACAATGTCGTCGGTCCCTCTGGTATCTGGAGGTGGTTTTTTTGTGGTATTCTATCTCAATAACCCAGCGTGGATAGTGCTAGCACAGCTAGAAAATGTGATCGCATCACTCACCACCATACAATATTTTCTCGATGCCACCATAGGTTATATTATATATAAATATACAGGGTTATTCATTATTAGCTGCAAATACTCAGGAATTAGGATCAACAAATAAAATAAAAAATATTTATGAAATGATTTTTTTTAAGTTTTGTTATGAAAATCCCGAGAAAATCGATAAAGGAATCATTGGCGCCTGACCTATTTTGACCTTTGATCCGCGCCCGCGCGCCGTGAGTGACACTCTGCGTTCAGTCACCGCCTGGGTGGGTCATCGTCCTGTTCTCCGTGGCAATCATTATGCAATAGCCGTAAAGAAACTCATAAAAATAAAATTTTGATACAAAAACTTGAAAAATTTTTTGATCAAATTTAAAAAAAAAAATCATACATATTTTTTATTCTATTTGTTGAACCAAATTCCTGAGTATTTGCAGTTAATAATGAATAACCCTGTATAATTATATTTTTTTTAGATAAACCTACAGCTTGTTCCAAAGTGCAAAAGTCAAATATCGCAACCCAAGCCTCAAGTTTATTTGATAAAACCGAACTGTCAGTAGTCGCGAAGTTGACTATGAATCACGGAGGCGTAGCAATCTTCGCCAATTACCAGCCAACCTTGCAGGCCTGAGGATGTGACGTCACGCGATATCTGTTCCCTTTGAAATATTGCGGAGTCTTTACTAGCGTCTAATGTTGTTATTATTAGGTAATATTCTAAGTAAAGAAGGTTTGTATATAGATTTTTCTCTTCGAATTTATGTGCGCAATGCTAGTGCTCTCATACAGTGAAGGAAAACATCGTGAGGAAACCCGCGGCTTAGTCAGCTCCGCACGTATTGACCATGTCATTCCATAATAAAAAAACAGTTGTCCCAGACGTTGTAGAAATCATCTACAATAGATACAAAGGGCTTATTTTATATTGAAACACGCCTGGAGGGTCCACAGTTTTGCCTAATCAATTCATTTTGACAAATTGTGCCCTTACTAGCTGTCAACTTGTTTAATGGTACAAAAACCAATTGAACAGTATGTAGCAGAGATACCTATACTTACAAAATAATAAAAAAACTTGTGATGGGTATGTAATTGTTATTAATTAATGCCGCTTAATCATCCCGGTGCTGGTTTGACCTTTTTGAGTTACCTAAGTTACAAACGTGGCGAAAAATTTTTCCTAATACCTAGGTTTGTCTGTTTTAAAAACATATTTATCTCTTTTATACTCTGCTCTTTGATTATTTTTAATGAATCTCTTCTCAACCAATGCTGTGCTCATACGAAATAGCGATCGATCAAAGCTATAAAATAAAACTTCGATAACCCTTCGACCTGTCATCGCTTAGGGTAAGTGCGGGCACCGAGACAAAGTCGAGGTCGTTAACCCCGGGCTATCAGCTGACGACATCGCATCGGCCCAACCACAGTGAAATTATCTATAACTCTATATTCGGTCGTTCACAGCCTTTTCGTCACGGACACGATTGTAGGGCCTTCCTTCGTCAATGTAAATCATTTGATTCCTTCTTATCTACCTACAAAATCGATAAAGACATTTTTGACGTGATAACGTCTTATAAATCGATGGAGCCGGCTGCACGCACGAAAAAACATGACTAATGCGTCGTTACGTCGTTTCGTCGTTCCATTTACCTGAGCCCGAGCCCGTAATGGGTAAGGGTAAATGAGGGTAAAGGTAAATGAGGGTAAGGGTAAGGGATTTTCATTCAGTTTCATTCAGTTCCATTCAGTTTCATTCAGTTTCATTCAGTTTCATTCAGTTTCATTCAGTTTCATTCAGTTTCATTCAGTTTCATTCAGTTTCATTCAGTAGGCCTTTAGAGATAGCAGTTGCTTACACGTTGATTTATTATCTCTTAAAAAACGGTTGTCTGTAAAGTCGGTTTACTGACGATAGTTGAACGTGATAACGTCATAAGAAAATACTGATGGAATGGTTGCATTTTTCAAAAGAAAATTTATTTTTACTGAATTGAATTGAATGTGAATGAAACTGAATGATACTAAATGAAACTGAATGAAACTGAATGAAACTGAATGGAATTGAATGAAACTGAATGAAAATCCGGACCCGGACCCGGACCCAGACTGAACCCTTACCCTTACCCTCATTTACCCTTACCCATTACCCGACCCGGGCTCGGGCTAAGGTAAATGGAACGACGAAACGACGTAACGACGCATGAGTCATGTTTTTTCGTGCGTGCAGCCGGCTCCATCGATTTATAAGACGTTATCACGTCAAAAACGCTTGTGTAATGTTTAAGTTTGTTTCTCATCTTCATAACAGATATTGAGACAGATATTTAGAACTTAGAGCATGCTTTGGAGCAACACATGCTGTTTTGACGTGATAACGTCTTATAAATCGATGGAGCCGGCTGCACGCACGAAAAAACATGACTAATGCGTCGTTACGTCGTTTCGTCGTTCCATTTACCTGAGCCCGAGCCCGTAATGGGTAAGGGTAAATGAGGGTAAAGGTAAATGAGGGTAAGGGTAAGGGATTTTCATTCAGTTTCATTCAGTTCCATTCAGTTTCATTCAGTTTCATTCAGTTTCATTCAGTTTCATTCAGTTTCATTCAGTTTCATTCAGTTTCATTCAGTTTCATTCAGTATCATTCAGTTTCATTCACATTCAATCCAATTGAGTAAAACTAAAATTTTCTTTTGAAAAATGCAACCATTCCATCAGTATTTTCTTATGACGTTATCACGTTCAACTATCGTCAGTAAACCGACTTTACAGACAACCGATTTTTTTTTTTTTGTAAATGTCTTTATCGATTATCGTCACATGTGACAGCAGGTAAGTATAGTGGGTACACTAGGTATTATATTTTTTTTGTAATTATTTACATCATTTCCCCATTACATTGTCAGACTCCTTAGGTTAGACAGGCTCTTAAAATGATTCCTGAAATAAATTAATGTAGGTATCCTTTGATACGCAGGAATAATGTAGCTTTTTAATGGTGAAAGAAATTTTAAATCGGTCCAGTAGTTTTTGAGTTTATTCGTTACATACAATACAAACAAACCATTCCTCTTCATAATTTTTAGTGTATACCTAGATTTAAATTGTACTAATCTTTCCATCTCCTATTTTTCTTTCATTTTGTTGTCTTGTCGATTGGGTGGATTTTGCCCATTTTACCAGGTCAGAGTAGCGCTCGTAGCGCATTCCGTCATATAAAACATTTTCGTCTTTGTTTTTGATAAGTATAGAGTAGGTAATGACGAAATATTTCGTGTTTAGTAGTTGGTCTGCTAAAATTATAATTAACTCACTTAAAAATACCTGAATTATCTATTAGCGAAGCTTAAATTAGATTAATCGGAGTTCAAAATGCAAGTGTAGCGTGAATCACAAAGGTTTCCGGCCACGCGTTGTATTTTGGGTGTTTGACCTGCTTGTGAAAGTGAATTCTTCGAATACGTCGGTGATATGCGATTAATAAAGCAAACTGCTGCTCTACGAAGCGGCTACCATCATAAAACTGGCATGGTGTGGCGAAGAACAGCCCAAAACAGGATACCTACTATAGAATCTACAAGACTATTCATTCCATGTTTAGGAGGTTAGAAGTGAAGTTTAGTGAATACCTACCTCATCACACTCGTGAGAATGAGATGTAACGTCATATTAACAATAGTGTACGAGTGAGAGGTAATGATTAGCAAGCCGCCCTTTGTAAGATAGGTTTCTATAGTCGCGCGGGTTATACGTTATGTATTATATTTTCGCCGTCATACATCACACGTAGGTATAAAATCCGGTCACTGCTTCTTACCCCCGAATACTGAAACGCAACTCAGATTTAAGCACGTCTCAAGCGACGAATATTTGACAGATTTTCATTGAAAACTGTCAAATATTCGTCGCTTGAGACGTGCTTAAATCTGAGTTGCGTTTCAGTATTCGGGGGTTAGAAAACCAAGACTTTAGATATCCTCACAAAGTGGCATCGATATAAATCACGTCTATCTTATTCCATTTATCTTGTCTGAACTATTTGTTTATTTTATCATCGAGGTGGCCTATTTTGCTTGAATTTAGCGTCCTTCGCACGCACTGTCACTGAATAATCTGCTATTGCGTCTATATCAGAGTGAGAGTACCCAACTACCTACCTAGTAGGTACCTAGGTAGGATAGCGCGCAAAATATCATGACCTACTTTGTTGGCATCACTGCCTTATGCTCGTGCTTGGCAGTAGTTTTACTGTCAAGAAAATGTCTAGGT